>CM033685.1:64531072-66022190 GCA_019514585.1 Dendrobium officinale
AGGATCAGAACAAATTTTGAGAGGAGAGGAGCGACCCGTCTGAGGGACATGTTCACGGACATTAGAAAGTCCGGGTAGCGTCCTAATTGGATTGGAGAGGGTGTTTGGGCTGATTTGAGTAGTGCTTGGGTGACCCCTGAGTTTGTAAAAATGAGAGAGCAGAATAAACAGAATAGAGCCTCTGACTGTGGAGGTTTAGGAAGCTCTCTTCATACTGGTGGATCGGTACCTCATTCGGAACATAGGCGACGGCTGGTAAGAGTTTTAAATTAGTTGATTAAATATATTTATGTTATTATAACTATTTCTTAAATTTTTAGAAAGAGTCCCTTGGTCGAGAGCCAACACCATTGGAGTTGCATACAAGAACTCATCAACATCAAGCTGATCATCAGTGGGTTGATGAAAAGGCTAAGAAGGCTCATGTGAGTACTTTTTTTTGGAAATTTGGAATAAAAATTTATTTTAATAAAACTAATTGTAATATCAAATTACAATTTATTTTATGGCTGTATTCTCGCAGGATGATTTTGTACGAGCTTGAGAAAGCCATCATTCTCAGGCGAGGGATCATCTTCAGGATCAGCCCACACTTCTGAGTATCATACTTGGTCTGATGTTGTAGGTGGAAGATAGAAGGGCAAGATATATGACTTGGGTTCACAGGGCTATGTGTATGAGGGCAGTTCATCCACTTCAGTATTTTATGATCCAAGTACTGGAGTTGAAGAAACTGTGAGTCAGAGGGTTGCAGCATTGACTAGAGAGATTGAAGAAATGAGAAGGGTTCAAAGTGAAATGCAAGCAGAGATGCAATCCTATTGTCACGACCCAACCCGACCGAAACGGGTCCCGCTCGCATCGGGTCGTGAGTGCCTGAACTTCAGACGGACTGAACTGATTCCAGGATTTGGCTTTGGAATTTGTTTCAGAATTTTCTTCCAAACATACAGACAAAAACAGACGCACGCAGAGCTACTATAAACATCAAATGCAGCGGAACAGATCATCTATCTTTTTTCTTCCTCAAAAGAATCATATACAAATACAGCTCATGGCTTTCAGACAGAAAGAAAAGCAGAACAGAAAAGCCATGACTGTACAAAAAAAAAATCAAAAGGACAAAATACCTACGGATCAGACTCTGAACTTCTACTCCTGGACTTCCTTCCCCTTCCCAGAACCTGAAAACCACGCAGAAAACAAGGATGAGCTACACAGCTCAGCAAGACAACAAACCTCCAATCAAAATCCTCAGAGTCCACATCAAATACATCAGACAGAAATCCAAACAGAAATCAGATTAACAGAATCATACTGAGCAAATCAGAACAGAAATCATACAGATCGGATCAAATCAGAACATAACAGACATACATCACATCAAAGCTGATAGAACGTACAGAAATAAAAAATCATATCAGATCAGAAGTCATATCAGAACAGACAGAATCGTACGAAAATCATAAATTCATATCAAATAAGAATACATCAAAAGTCAGAACAGATTCCCTAACACTAACAGAATCTCAACGGATTCTGGCCCCTTATACCTCCCTTCCCAGACACTGACATAATCTCAACGGATTCTGGCCCCTTATACCTCTCTTCCCAGACACTGACAGAATCTCTCGGATTCTAGCCCCTTATGCCTCCCTTTGTGCTCATGGCACTAGAATAGATATGCTTATAGCACCAGAACAGAATTTATCATCAGATCCGGAACAGAACTTGTTTTCATATTTCAGAGCTCATTTCAGATTTTCCCTGACACAGACAGTATCTCACAGGATCCTGACCCCTTATAACTCCCTTTTCATAGCACACAAGCATAGCATGTCATTTCAGAACAAATCCGGGCAATTTCAGAAATCATACGAAAATCCGGCGACATAACGGCAGTATACGGAATTTACACAAAAATTCACCGAAACAGAATTTCACCAAAATACCACAGAACATTCACAACAACATTATAAGACTTTTATTCTACTGCCACAACATTTACAGATATCGTGAAAATTTACAGTCAACAGAAAACGCCGTCAAATCAAAATTACCCGGTCAAAAATCTCCAGAAAATAATCAAAATGTGCACACTCGGCACCTCAGAAACATATCAAAAATTACGCGATAAAAACTGAACTGTTGACCTTGATTTCGTCAAACTCCTGGGCATGGTGGACTGAGTTGACCAAGTCAACCTTCGACTTGGTCAACCCAAGTCCTAATGGGTCAATTTTGACCCATTAGGCTCATTAAGAGCCCAAATCTATTTGAAATCAAATCTGATCCATATCATGGCTTGATCTCTTCCCCCATTGACCTATTTTGACTGGTTTGACCAAGTCAAACTCTGACTTGGTCAAACCAAGCCTTTAATAAGTTAATATGGCCTATTTATGTGAATTTAAGGCATAATTAATGGGTTTAATGGCTCTTAATGCATGGAAATTCAAAACCACGTCCTAATCACTCCTATTTCCCTCCAAATCACCTTAGGATTCGATCCCAACCGTTCACCTTAGGTCTAGGAGCCTTAAATAGCCAAAATTAGGTCAAAATTAGGATCTTTTTGCTCTTGCTCAATCTAGAGACCGCCTAAGCCTCTGAGATTTTTTGAGAGTGCTCCCATAATCCTTCCTCACCTTTCCCGACCAAATCCCGACGACCTCCACCCGCCGGCGGCAAGATCCCGGCGAGCTGAGCGTGAAATCCTTCTAAGGAGAATCCCGATCGATCGAAGGAGTTTTGGAGCTCGAGTCCAGGAGGAAGATTGTTCCTGTGGATCCCACGAATCCAACGAGCCCAAGATCACCCGAATCCACCGTGTGGATTGAGGTATATCGCAAACCCTAGTTTAGAACACTTCGGATTAAATAGCTTTTCTAGAAGTGCGTTTTAGAACGCAAAATTGATCCCCCATGAATGCTCTTCACCAATAAGATTTGTGTTTAAAATTTCACGTTATTTGGTTGAGTATCGAGGGAGAACGAGTCGAAATACTAGCCTAGGGTTCGGGTTCGGCTGTTCGTCCGTCTGAGCTGGATCTTAACCGTTGATCTTGTGATCAACGTTTGAGATCAAGCCGTTCCGGGACTTCGATCTAACCGCGGATCCGATCCCGCGGCTATCATTCCCGTCCGGCCGCATCACAGCCGTTGATCTCAAACCGCGGAAGATCCAACGGCTACGGACCCTCGCCGGCGTGGTTAATGAGCCCGGCGCTGATTCCCGCGCCGCGGCAATCATTACCAATGATTGCGCGGCGGCGCAATCATTGGTAATGATTGCCCGAAATCGCGGAGCGAACCGGGAAGCGCCACGCGTCCCCGTAACCGCCGCCGCCGCCAAATTTAATTTTAAATTGTTTTAAATTCTTTTAAAGTTGTTTTAACTTCTAAAAATCATAAAAAATCCATTTTTCGTCCGATTTTTGCACACAATACCTCGTTGGACTCGTATCGTCGTCCTCTACCCTATTTTTATTATTATCTAAATTATTATTTTAATATAATTATTCTTATATTATTATTATTTAATTATTTTATTATATTATTGTTATTTTGAAATGTTAGTTTAGCTTATTATTATTATTATTATTATTATTATTATTATTATTATTATTATTATTATTATTATTTCTTAAAAAATTATTTTAAAAATAGACTTTAATGCCCTTTAAACTTCGAAAATTAATAACTTTTCCGTTTCAAATCGGATTTCTGCGCACAGCACCTTGATTTGAACGTATTTGAATTCTGCACATTCTGGAGCTAGTTGTACTTGAAACTTTTGGGTCTGTGTGCAGTTATTTTCAAAACAGCAAAACAGCAATATTTAAAATTATTTAATTATTGCCTTTAAGCTTCGAAATTGCGTAACTTCTTCGTTTTAGGTCCGCTGTCGATGCACAGCACCTTGTTTTGGGTGTATTTGGAATTCTGTACAGTATGAAATCACTTCTGGGTGAAAAATATGTTTAGATTTTCTGATATCTCCAAAACAGTAAAATAACATTATTTTGAAATATTATTTTATTATATTTAAACTTCGGAAATTTGTATCTTCGCCGTTTTAAATCGGATTTTGACATGCAACCCCTCGATCTTTTCAGAAAAATGTGTATTTTATTTTGAAACCATTTCCAACCCCTGATTTTGGCTGTTTTGATAGATCACTATTTGGATTCGATTATTTGGGTACTTTTGATATTAAATATTGATTATAACATTATTTTCATGATACAAACTATTTTCAAATCGCTTGAGACTTCGTTAGGGTGGTCTGTGGGTTTCCCTATACTTATGTATTATGAATTGAATTATTTTCAATTATTTTATTTTCCAAAAATATATTTATATCTATAAGTACTTTTAAATTATTTTAAAACTACTTATACCTAAATTCTAATTTTGGGAGACCCGCTATCGTATGAAATTTTAGACATGGGTTCCAGATATGAAGAGAAATCATGGGGAAGAGGATTAGTGGATGATTCAGTCTCAATCATTCACTAATTCCTCCATTAGGTGTCTTTACTTTTATTTTTCGTAGGTTGCATGTGTAGGTCGCACCACGAGCACTTAGCTTAGGCTCTCCTAGATCTAAGGACATGGTGTGTTTATTTCATTTTTGTACTCCCATGCATTTATTACATTGATGGTTAGACAAAACATCATTTTAAACCCATATAACGTAGTGACACCCTAAGGACAATAATTAAGGATTCGTCTAGCGAACTTAGAAGTTTTCTAGGAGCTAGGATAGATCCCGAATTGACATGAAAACTTTAATAATTAAACTTAGTGACATCATAAAATTGGATAAAAACAGTAAAATCACCGAAAGGAAGGGACCTCCCTGAATTTTCTAGGAATTTTTAGGAGTCTTTAGACCCCTTAGTTAACTAACCCTAATTAATTGGTTAAGTAAGGCCCCGAAACCTTCCAAAAATGCAATAAATACACCTTAGGTCAAAAAATTAACCATAATATCTCAAACTGACCAGAATTTGATCCTTGACCTTTGATAAATAGGGCTCCCTAGTTTGACTTTAGGTTGACCCTTAATTTGACTATAGGTGGAAATTACCATTTTACCCTTAAAAATTCATTAAAAATTATTAAAAATCCCAAACCTTCTCCAAACACTTGGGAACAATTTCTCTGGTCATTCCTGACCTTTGGGGGTGATTCCAATCAGTTTGGAGCTTGTTTGGAGAAAAACAGTAAAATCACCCCTTTATTAGGAAATTTAGAAATTCCCATTAATTACCCGATCTTAGAAAACTCATAACTAATTGTAGAAAATTTCAAATTAGGTAAACTCACTTGCATTAGACTCCAATTAGGGTCTAGTATTTATTAAAATTTTTAAGTTTCCAGAAGCTGGCCTAGATTAGAAAGTCAACTTTTTGGTCAACCATAGTTCATTTAGGGCCCGAAACTTAGGAAATTCATAACTTTGCCTAGAAAACTCCGGTTTTAGTGTACTACCTGGCTAACTACTCCTCTTAAGGTCTAGTATTTTCCTAAGATGATAGGAGTTCCAGACTTAGCCTTTTTCTCATAGTGACTTTTTGGACCCCTTAGTCTAGTTTCCAGGATGACCTAGAATTTTCTAAAATTGGCTTATATCACTTAAACTTTAAATGTCAGTATCCTAAGCTCTTAAAACTGATCAACAAACTGAAACAATTAAAATACACCATAATTCACTAATATTTAAATTTCAATTAAAAAATCCTTTTCAAACCTCAAACAAACTTGAATTCTAGTTAACTTTAACTAACTACCCTGCTTAGGACCTATCCAAACCACACCGGCCTTACACACATATAGAATTATTTGCTAGGGAACCACTTCTAGATCTAGGTTAGGCCGCTGGGTTTTACTTTTCTGCTGTGTGCCGGAGCTTTCGTGGATTTCATTGCATGCTGTTTGGAAAATGATTGGTGTGTTTGCTTACTTTTTCTATACTCTGTGATGTGATGAGCGCTAGATCTATCCCTAGGTTAGGAACGTCATATATATATATTGTTCTTCCGTGCAGGTGGCCATGCTCAATGCTAATAAAAAGGGGGGAGCATTATCATGATTTCTAATAATGTTTTATGCAGGTGCTTGCTCAGCATCCCCCCAAATAAAAATGAGGGCAAAAATAAATATAACTACACAGATGGAGCTGCTTAGCCCTCATAATTAAGAGTATGGCTTGGCACAGGGTCAATGGTGTTAGCACTTTCATTTTTTTTATAAACTACTTGGAATTTTTATTAGGATAACCATGCAGGTCTTTTAGAATTTTTTTTTCAGTTTTATATCTGATGTAATATTTGTAATAATTGTTAAGAGTTGTGAAAATAACTATGAGTCAGGATATTCCTATCCAGCTCGGATTCTAAAAGAATAAGGCATCCCTAAGGGGAGAGTCTTCTCCATTTGGAAGATCGAGCTGGATGGCTCTAGATATCCAAAGAGACAAGGCAATACCCCCATACTGGGGGAATTGTCTCTTCGTTTGGATATTCAAGCCACGACGGATCCAAGGAGTCCAAGGAGGAGAGATCCAAGGAGTCCAAGGAGGAGAGATCCAAGGAGTCCAAGGAGGAGAGATCCAAGAAGTCCAGGGAGAAGATATCCAAGAGACTAAAGATTTGAAGACCAAATATCCCACTCAAAGTTGTTGGCATCTGTCATAGGCTTAGAAATCCGGGTTGTCGGCAGTGGTGCCTGGCCACTTTATTTTCTGCATACCCTGGGTTGTAATAAGGGCAGTTTGCCTATGGACATTTAGTTGATTATTTTTGTGGATTTATATTGATGTGCTTACCTGATTGCGCTTAGAAATATATGCTTTTTCTAGGTTTCTTTCTTGCATGTCGATTTTGTTTTAGCCTGGATTTTGTTAGGCTCATTAAGGACTATAAAATTCTTCTACTTGTAATTAATATTTAAAATTTTAGAATTTTAAATAACATAGAAACTTAACGAACCTAGGGAACTGCAGGAACCGTCCGGGGTCGCATGCATATTACTGCATCTCTCTTTCCTTGTTATAAGACATCTCCCTGCCTGCGGGTAGAGTCCGGATAATCTGGCCTATGAGGATGAAGTGCCGAACCTAGGGAGACCCAGTCTTTTCTAAAAATTATTTTTAATAAGCATGTTTTTTAAACTCCAAAGCATTCATGAGCTGACATTTTAATTATCATGCATTGCATTAGTAACTAATTGATTAAAAATTTAATTGCATTAGTTAGGAGCATTCACCCTACATAAGTCCAAGACCAATTAGGAAATTCTCTAGATGTCAGTCCTATTTCCAATAACTGTACCACCCACCCATCTTTCATAACTGACTTGACAGCATTGTTTTAAATCGATTAGGTGGTTAGCTGGCTCCCCCATCCAGGTCAGGATAAGTCCAGATCTTTGCATCACATTAGCTAGGACACTAGTCTTAGTGTGTGTCGAACACTAAGTCCAAACCAGATTTAGGATTTGAGGCTACTACATTCGGTCTCGTAGTACGCCTTAAACAATAGGTAGGTCCCTTCCTTTCGGGGTCTATAAATCCTACTTATTCGCGTCGCAGGATGACGCCACCTCCATCCTTCGCTCATGCATGTGATTGATTGCCTGATTTTTTTTTCTTTCTCCAGTTTCTCTTTAGTGCCCTAGAGCCTCTGAATGCTGGTATGAGCCATACATGTTGATTCAGCCTTTCGGACCTTTCTTCCTTTTGGATAGGACTTCCTAGTCTATACCCATGTGCCAATCTCACTTTAAGAGAGGATAATGTATAATCCTTAATCGAGAGTTTTCTCGGGCTCCGGCCTGGGATGTAATTAACCACGGGGGCTTGCGCCCGTGGGAAACTTGGTTCCCACAATCTACTAAACCCCATTCAAGCTCTTGCATCGGGTGGGGGAAACACGTGACTAGGTCGTGTATATTACTATCCATTGAGGTGTGTTGGCGTCAGCCTCTATCCTCAATGGTTAGTCGTATGCATAATTCAATCTGCCCTTCCAATCGACCCGTTTGCGCGGTGCTCTTTTAGGAGGTCCACATGAACCAGTCGAAAAATACGGACAAAATTTGCTAACGAAAATGAAATCCGGACAGAAAACTTGTTCAAACTTCACCGTTCTGAAAATTGAGAAAGGCGGAATGTGCCTTACCTTGCGTACAACACTTTCTTGAACTGTCACGACGGACGAAAACGGCTCGGCGTTGCCCGAAAATCAGCTTTTCCAAAATTGACCTTGACCTTCTCTCTCCTCAGCTGAATTTAGATATTTATTTTTTATTTTTTCTCTCTTCAAAGCGACTGATTTCAGCTAAATAATAGTCAGATCGGCCTGGCCGATCGCACGATCGTCCTGGACGATCTGAACAAAATCCACATTGTCAGGGCGATCCAGGACGATAATTAATTTTCAAAAACCCCTTGCTCTCTGTCTTGTGCCATGCACTGATCGTCCTGGGACGATCCCAGATCGGCCTGGATGATCCATACAGGAAAAATTTCCTGTAACTTCTGTACAGATTCTGGAACAAATTTCCAACTGATCGTCCCAGGACGATCCTAGATCGGCCTGGACGATATGTTCAGAACTGCTGTTACACCTATTGAGTTGAAAATCAGAGGAAGCAAGAAGAAGAGCAGCGACCAACATCTCGAGACAGTGAGGATACAGATGAGGAGTAGAACTTGTGACTTATGTTTATTGTGACTTTGTAAATTTAGAAAATTCTGAACTTGTGAACTTATGTTTTATTGTTGAACTTAAGAAATTCTGAACTTATCATTGGTAAACTTCTGAACTTATGTTTTATGTAATGTTCAATATTGGTTATACTTATGTATATTGTTGTGAATATAGCGGCGTGTTGCCCAAATTTTGTTGATTGAATATAGCGGCCTGTTGCCCAAATCTGGTTATATATTGTTTTCTTTGCAGGTTTTAGAATCTAGGGTAAACCTCCCTCAAATAGAGGGGAGGCTGTCAATTTTTTTTGTAGGTGCTACAGGTTTCCGGCGGCTTACCGGCGGATTTGCCGCCGGAAAGACGATATCGGACAGCTTTTCAACAGCCGCCGGTAAAATGCCGGCGGTTACCCGACGGCAGCCGGCTGGTGTCCGTTGAAAGCCCGGCGGTCTAGACCGCCATTACTATCGTCGGTCATGACCGCCGGTAACCGCCGATGTATTACCGACGGTTTACCGACGCAACCCGGTGGTTAGGTTTCCTCACGCCGGCCGCTGAAACCGCCGGTAAGACGTAGTTGAAGGACCGCCGGTATGCCGTCGGTATTTTGACCGGCGGTAAATCGGCCGAAAAACCGCCTGCACAAAACAGTAGAATTTCCGGCGGTCTAGGCTGTCGGAACACCGTCAGCTAATGGAGCCGCCGGTAAAAACCGCCGGTAAATAGTTTCCTATGCCAATTTTTCCGGCGGTTCATCACCCGCCGCAAAGCCGCCGGTTTTTCACCCAAACCGCCGGTTTTGGGTGATTTTCCTGTAGTGTGCTCCGCTACATAAAAGGTTCAATTGACTATGGAATACCTATCAAGAAATCTAATCTTGGTCTCAAATCCTTTTCAGATGCCGATTGAGCGGGAGATCCAGTTTCCAGAAAGTCTACCTCAGGCTACTGCTCCTACCTGGGTGACACACTAATCTCATGGATGGTCAAAAAGCAGACCACTGTTGTTCGGTCATCCACTGAGTCCGAGTAAAGAGCATTAGCCGCACTCATAGCAGACGTCAGCTGACTAAGACGCATTCTCACCACTTTGACGTTCCCCAAGCTCAACCAAATGACATCTACTGCGAAAGCACCTCCACAGTAGCACTGACAAACATTCCTATGTTTCGTGCTCGCACCAAACACTTAGAAATTGATCATAGGTTCGTCCGTGATCACATTCACCAACAAAGCATTCGACTGTTGCCTATCAGCACAATCGATCAAGTCTCCGACATTTTTATCAAATCCTTATCCACACCGCGATTTCATCAACCCAGACTCAAACTGAGCGTCAATCATGACCCATCAGTTTGCCGGGGCATGTTAGAGTATAAAGATAAACCCAGTTAAATTCTTTGTATTGCTTTCCCAGTAATCGTGCTTGGGTATGTTGTAAGCAGTGTTATAAATAGTCTAGGCGTCTGTCAATATGAATATGGAAAATACATTTTCCTTTTCATCAGTTCTCTCTGGCTTCTTCTCCGTCTTATGTTTTCTTGTTCATCTGCGATTTCTACAATAACAACTTTGGTTCTTTGAAGCCAAATATTTTTTGTTTTAATAAAGCGATTGAAGGGAATAAAACTTTAGTATTATCCAGCGCAGGAAGTTGAAGTAGGAATATTATTCTGCCATATACAATCTAAATAGAAGAAAAAGAAAGTTTCGCAGATCTGGTTTCATACCTGCGCCTAGTGATAAAGCAGCCTGAAGGTGGTAGTTTGATAATAAAAAAAATCTGATCTTCAATCAAAACTACTACATGCATGGATGCTTACTTGGTACCTGCGGCTGCAGGTCGAATCCTGCTAGGGGCGCTAGCCTCTTAGACCCCCGATATATCTGCGAAGCATTCGATGATCAAGGACATGAACAAATAAGAATTGAGCAAAATTTGAGGAAACAATCACAATTATTTGGGAGTGAAAAGGAGCAGGAGCGAAATTGGAAGTTGATTGGATACCCAAAAAAGAATTTAAACTAGCAACTATGGTTCTCGTGCCACAATTCCACCCTCAGAAAAAATAGCTTAGAAAAATGCAAATCGAGCTCCATGATGCTGAAAGTAGCACATCGAGCCAACTCTATTTCAGCAAAATCGGTGAACTACACAAAGCAATTGGGAAGAAGAACACCCATAGCTATTTTTGCTTTACAATTGTAAATTTTTATTTAAGAAAATAATTTTTTTAAAAAACTTTACAGAAAACAGCTTCCTAGCATAAAATGCAGCTTTAGATTTCATTTGGGACGGCTTTTTTGCTACTTTATAAAACTGTTTTTAGTAAAAAAAAAATTAATTCAAAAAATTTTTATACTAAAAAGTCGTTTTAGAAAGCAGCAAAGAAGCTGTCCCAAACAAAACTTTAGTGGTGAACCGAATTCTTTGTGATGAATGAGATGTGATCAAGGGGATCGAGGTTTGCTCCGGATGCCTATAATATTTTATAAAAGTATTTACAAAATTGTTATTAACAAATTTTTTTAAAATCTATTATGAATATTATAAATATATATTCTTTTTTTCAAAAAAATTGAATAATACTCATCTTATAATTACCATGCATTAGAAAATGTAATTGTAAAAATTAATTCTCATCATAAAATTTTAAATTCTAGGTAGAAAAAAATTACTAAACAGTACTGTGGTTATAGCCTCAAAAATAAAATAATAAAATAGCTATCCCAAATAATTCTAGCTTAATATATATATAGCAAATTTGATAAAATTGTGTTGAAGTATGTGAAAGAATCAAATTTAAACTTTATTCAGGACATATTATTTTTTTAAAACAAATTTTAAGTATAAAATTTTTTAAATTGAAAAGTTTTATATTAAAAAATTATTTTAAAAAATTAATAAAAAATTATCTCAAATAAAACTTTAGTCATATAATGACAATTATGATGGTGTAAAGATATTAATGGTTAATGCGTGCTGATAAACTTTTTTATTTAAAAAATGAATTGAATCATTCACTCGCTTAAGAAAGAGAACTCTTCTTCAAAATCTTCTTAAATTGCGTTAATTACTTAATTAAGATTGGAAAGACGAAGGTTTTTATCCACAAAAAAAAAAAAAAAAAAACAATAAGAGAACCCTCCTAAGATATCAACTACTCCAGTCCCCACCCGTTTGCAAAAAAAGCTGTCGCATGCGGCGCGGTACCTACTAGTAGAAGTCAAGCGGTTACTTTAGATAGATATATTATTTTTATTTTTTATTAGATATTTTGTTATATTTTATGTGATTGAAATTTGAAAAAATAAAATAGGATAGGATATTCTTTCATATGATTAATTTTAAATTTATTTTTAAATCACTGTAATATAAAAAATACTTTATTAGTTATGTATTATATTATTTTAAGTTAAATTAAAATATTATAAATTATTATGATCGCATTAAATGGAGCTTTTCTAAATCATATTTTTTAAACTTTAATTTTTCAATTTTTTTTTAATTATTCAGATTTTAATATTGGAAAAAAATGTAAGTATTGTGATTGAAATATTTGTTTAATTAATTTTATTCAAAATTTTTAAAATTAAAAAAATGCATATTTATAATTAATTTTAATATTAAATATTAAAACTTGAAGATATTTTTGCTCATAAATTTTCATTTTTTAAAATATTAAATATGAAATGATTTTTACAAATATTTTTATAAAATAAAGAGAATCGACGTAGAAATGTAAAAATGATAAAGATAATTCTATTTTTTTAGAAACAAAACTAATATTAGGTGTCATGATTTAAAAAGGAACTTAATAAAAAGGTATAATAATATCATAACTCAATTAAAATAATATTAAAATTAAATAATAATATTTTAATGAACGAAAATTATTTTAAATTTTCAAACTAATATTAGATTTGAAGTTTCAGCTCTAACCAAATTAAGCATATTGAAAGCCTCACACGAATAGAACTATGCTATTTTGGTCTATTAATTTTTATCTTGATTGGGGTAAAAAATGATTTAGTTTGAAAAAAAATAAAAATAAAAATTTCATTTATTGGGACATCGTCCAAATCTGTGTCACTATAGATTCATAGTGACAAGTCATCAAAAATTGTCTTGATAGAGCACGAATCTTGAGGCATAATCAAGTTTACAATTCAAAAATTAAATTTAGGATCATCCAAACTTTAATTTCAATAAACTTATTGTCAAATTGAATGTCTCAAAGAGATGAACCCAAGGACAACAAAATCGGTCAAATCAGTGCCCAAACGGGTCCAAATCAAATGACCGAAGTATATTTAGAAGCTTCAAAATATTAATGAGTACTAAATGACCTCTAAATATGGCATGCTTATAGTCGAATCGAGAGGCTCGATGAGACAAATCAAATGAGCCTAAGATTGGTTAATTCAGAAATCATTTGGGTACAAAATGTTTGGCAAACACTCTACAATCATGGGGATCAATATGGACCATCCGATGGAGCACTTCGAATTTACCTCAGATCTTCTCCATATTTAAAGAGTGTGCTACTCTAAAAAATTTATAAATAACCATCACTTCCCACATGAAAAGGGGGGCTTAGACCTTTTGTTGGACATTAGATAGAGCTCTGAGGCTTCAAGGAACTCAGGCTCCACCCAAGCACCACTGAGGCAAACTTTTGTCAACCATCTTCAGACCACCACTCGGCTGCCGATTGTTGTCGAACATCCACTCTACCATTATCAGGCCACCATCACCCACTGACTACAGTCCCTCCATCCTCCATCGCCCGCTGACTAGGGTCCCTCTAACCTCCGTCACCGGCTAACCGTGATCCCTTCGACCTCCATTGCCCCTCGACCAATGATGCCCAACGATTATGGTCCCTATGACCTCCTTCGTCAATGACTACTATCCCTTCGACCTCCGTCACCTGCCAACTACAGTCCATCCGACCTCCATCACTAGTTGACTACGGCCCCTCCGACCTCCGTCACCAGTTGACTACGGCCCCTCCGACCTCCGTCACCTACCGACTATAGTCCCTCTGACATTTGTCGCTCGCTAACTACAATCCCTCCGACTTTCTTCTCTCACCGACTACCATCCTTACGACCACTATAGCCTGCCAACTATGGCCCTTCCATCCTTCTTCTCCTGCCGACTACGGTCCCTCTAATCTCTGTTGCCCAAATACAGCCTTGTCAACCAAATGAACATGCCAACGTTCTATTGAGAATGGCTCGCTTACTATTGGATACTTCTAACTCTATGTAATGTGTTCTATATGATACATTGAGCCAATGTCTTCCCCAGGCGAAATGGTTCCATTTGAAATCGACTAAAAATACTAGTTTAATCATTTTAACAGGGCCAAGCCTCGTGATTTTTCCCATTTTTAGGATTTTTCAATTAAAATCCTTAGTGTATGTCACTTATGACTCTCGCACCCCTCTTTCTTTATCTATATGTGTGCTATAACTTCGCACAAAGCTTGGATGCAAAATCATATATCTCTCTACCATTGTGAATGTTCCAATCTGCAACACAGATATACAAATGTTTGATGAAATCAAATCTAGCACACTTGCTTAAGGGAATTTGAGTTTATATACCTCCTATAAATGACCCGACTAGACAATCTGATTCGGACTCAACCCAAAAAATATGGGTTCAGGTTGACCCATTTCATTAATAGGTTTTACATTTTAACCCGTTTATTAAATCGGTCGGGTTTGGGTTAACCTACCAACGTTACTTTGACCCTAAAAAGATTAATTTAATTTTTTTTTTCTTAAATTACTTTTTTTTTTTGTTGGTATAATATTCTAATTTTTTATCAATTCATCCAAAATATATTGTTGACAACTTAATAAAAATATTTTTATTAATTAAAATAAGTTATCACGTCGGCTTTAGATTGCTAGTCACGAGTCAGTCTTGAATCTACGTTTTTGACTTGTTTATTAAATGTATCGGGTTTGAGTTGATCAGATTCAGGTCAAATCAATTTGAAGTCAGACTCTAACCTAATTCGCTGGCCCATTTTGATACGCCTGTCCCAATGGATATATTTGGATAAATATGTTAAATGTGAATTATAATCTCTTGTAATCACTCGAGTGATAGAACAAATAAGCTACTGGAACATCTCAAAGCGAGAAGGTTAATGAAGGGATTACGATGAAAAGATGTTAGAAGGGGTAGTGATAAAGCGTTTGGGAACATATGAAACAAAGAAGATTCTTAGAAGCGAGAAGATAAAGTAATTTAGTTCTTCAATCATTTATGAGAAAGAGCGATTATGACTCATAACTAAATGATATGAGCATTCTAGCCAAAAATGAAATTACAGATATATTCCGCTACATAAAAAAAACATTACACAAATTTCTCCAAATCCTATTTCTAACAATATATATATATATATATATATATATATATATATATATATATATATATATATATACACACACGCACACATAGTAATGTGATGATAACAACAACAACAACAACAAACATTTATCCCACTACATGGGGTCGGCTACATGAATCATTTTTCTCGTTTGTGTAATGTTAAGAGTCAAATTTTCATTTAAATCTTATAAAGAAAGGAACATTTCTAATATTTTCTAACCAAGTCTTTTTAGGACTACCTCTACCTTTCTTAGCATAAGCCAAATAAAACACATCTTGTTGCGTCCTGAAAATTCGCGGTGGTGGAGAGTGATAAAGTTAACGTCTTAGCTTTATACGAAGATCCAGCACACAAACAGATGAAAGGAGAGGGTGTAACGTTCATAAGAGACACAAGAGTTTTTACGTGGAAACCCCTGAAAAGGGGGAAAAACCACGGGGCCTGGCCCAGTCTAAATGAATCCACTAGTGTTGGCAGTCCATTACAAATGAGGCCTTTCCTTAAGAGGAAGGTCTTGGCCTGATGTGGCAAGTATACATCATACATAGTATATTACATGATGGGAGTTGGAAGAATCATTGTTGACATGTTTGTTTGGGGCGGCATAACCATAGTAGGTGAGTAATGTAGGTCGGAAGAACCATAGTCGGCGAGCGATGGTGGTCGGAAGGATCGTAGTCGACAGACGATAGAGGCCGAAAAGACCTTTGTATGATGACAGAGGTTGGAAGGATTGTAGTCAGTGGGAGACGGGGGTCAGAAAGACCATAGTTGGTGAGTGACATAGGTCAAAAGGACCACTGTATGACGACAAAGGTCGGAAGGACCGTAGTCGACAACCAACATAGGTCTGAAGGACCATTGTATGGAGACGGAGGTCGGAAGGATCATAGTCGGCGGGCGACGAAGGTCGCGAGGACTGTAGTCGACGGGCGACGAAGGTCGAGAGAACCGTAGTCAGTGGGCGACGAAGGTCGGGAGGATCGTAGTCGGCGGGGAATGTAGTCGGCGGGCGACGCGGGTCGCAAGGATCATTGTCGGCAAAGAATGTAGTCGGCAGACGACGGAGGTCCGCAGGACCATAGTTGGCAAACGACGGAGGTCGAAAGGACCGTAGTCGGATGACAGTGGTTGGGAGGATTGTAGTTAGCGAACTGGAGGAAGTCCTATGGCGGACGAAAAACTATGGAAGTCCGACGGCGGTCGACGAACTGGTGGAAGTCAGCCGGAAGTCGGCAGACAGGAGGAAGTCTGGCGGCGATCGATGAACTGGTGGAAGTCCGGCGCTGGCCGACAGACTGGCAGAAGTTCGTCGGTGGTCGGCGAACTGGTGGAAGTCCGGCAGTGATCGAGATGAACTTTGGAGGTGGTCGGGAAGAACTCTGGTGGTGGTCGGGAAGAACTCCGACGGTGGTCGGCATGAACTCTGACTGTGGTCGGCATGAACTCCGACAGTGGCCGGGAAGAACTCCGGCGGTGGTCGGCATGAACTCTGACGGTGGTCGGGAGGAACCCCGTCGGTGGTCGGCATGAACTCCGACGATGGTTGGGAGAAACCCCGGTGGTGATTTGTCAGAGTTCCGGCGATGGTCGGTAGCAAGAGAGCCCCCACTCTTCTCATGAGAGAGAGAGAGGAGAAAGAAGAAAAAGAAGAGATGAGTATCGACGGACTAGCAGAAGTCCGTCAATCTATTCTCCTAATAAGATCTATTGGATGGCCGTTGTTTTATATGGCCAAGCCTTCTAAGGATTGACGAATGAAAGAGATGGAGTGAGCTTTTATTTTGACGGAGTGATATTTTTGTGGTCAAAATAGTATTTGGATGGTAAGAATGTAACATTTAAGTATTGGGTGTTAAATATATAATATAGAAGTAATAAAGTAGTATGTATGTAAACCCCTAAAGTAATTATAGGGAAATTTTTTTTTTTGTTCAATTGAATGTAAAATTTATAATTTTTGGCCTATGGTAAAAACTATTCATCATCCCTTCATTTACTCTGCATTTAAAATATTCAATACGGCCGATTTACATTTACTCTGCATAGAACCTCCAATTAGGTAAATTCTATTATACAGTAAGTTCTAACGGGCACTGTAAAAATGTTTTATCGCCAATGGTGTCGGTAACCTCGCGGCTATCAATGGCTAAGTGCTTTCTGCGAAACGCTTGCCGGTCTTCGTCTTATTAATGAAGAAACCCATAGTCGACGCAACTTTAAAAATAAATTAAAAAAAACGTGTTCTTTTTCATGACAATTCCAATTCGTCGCAACCTCCTTTCCCCAATTCCTATATAAACCCAACACTTAGGGTTTCAAATATCAACTTTTACTGCTCTCTATTGCTCTCGAATGCATCTGACATTTCCCAGATCCAATACGTGCTATGTCTAACATCCCCATCCCAATCTGCAATTCCTCTCTCTCTCTATTCCGCCTCATCATCTCCAGCTCCGATCCTTGGCCTTTCTCTCTCTAACCATCAATTTCATCTCTTCTTCTCTTCAAAGATCCCACCTTTCTGAAGCCAGTGGCAAAGATGAAGAAAGGATGCATGGCGATTAGGGTTGGCTGCGAGGGGGAAACGAAGCAGCGATTTGTCGTTCCGGTGGAGTACGTTAACCATCCCCTGTTCCTGGGGCTTCTCAAAGAGGCGGAGAAGGAATACGGGTTCGAGCAGAAGGGGCCGATCGCGATCCCGTGCCACGTGGAGGAGTTCCAGCATGTGAGAGGGATAATAGACCGCGACGGCGCCGGCCATGGCCACCACCAACATGCTCTGCATATACCCAACTGCTTCAAAGCTTGATGCAAACCCTAACCCTAGATGGGAGGTTCTCTTTCTCATGTAAAATTGTTTCTTTTTTGGTTCCTTGTAATCTTTTTTCATAGGGTGAAAACTTGTGATGATAATAATGATAGAAATTTGAATTTTTGGTTGGTTTGAAATAAATTTTTTTTTCTTTTTCTTAAATGTTTGTTCCTTATTTGTGGCATGGGAATAAATTCCTATAAATTATATTTTAGGAATAAGAAAAATTATTTGAAAATATAAAAAGATGAAGGGATTATCTGAATATTTTAGCTGTAAAAATGTTCCATAGAAGAATTTTGTCCCAAGTTTTTTTTTTTTTTTTTTAATTTATGCATTTGCATGTCAAGTAACTTTGGGAATTAAAGACAAGAGCATCTTATGCAAAGAAATTTTTTGTAGAATTTTTAGATCAAATAGCAATAATTGTTTTGTATAATGTTAAATTCAATATCATAATATTATCAATTTTGATCTAAATTATAATAGTTATGAGGTTTGAATTTCATCAATTTTTATTAAAATTTAATAATATTAAGCATATAATAAAAAATATATATAAAGCTTTTTTTATGAGGTTTATGATCTGTTTGGGATAGTTTTCTGACTAATTTATTTTTCAAACTGTAATTATAATTTTGTTTGCATGTTATTCTTTTCTACTTTTTCATTTTTTTTTTCAAAATTTTTTATTGTGGAAAGCTGATTTTCATAACTATAATAGAAAAGTTATTTTCTCCACGATAACCTCACCGATCAACTTTGTAAAATAATACTACTTATGATTATATGAATAAAAATTATCCAATATGCATTAGTTATCACTCAAAACTATAGTTTAGTGTCCAATCACTTGAAAATCTCTCAATTATCTTACATGCAATACATATTTAAAAGATTTTGATCTTCTATTTAATATCATCAAGATTCGGTTTTATCTTGGTAACCTACAAGGCATCTTTCAATTTAATAACATATTATTGAATGTGCTCTACAATAAGAGAATTGTTTGTAAATTATATATATATACTTAAATTTTTATGATAATATAACTATTTATTAAATATATAAAAAATATAAAATAAATAAAATCTTATATAACAATCTTTTTTAAAGTCTAATTTAACTAATATATTTCACCAATTAAATAATTTGATATATAAAAATACCATCAATAATCCATATTTTTAATTTCTATCCATGAAAATCTTTACATTTAACTCTGCAATCAAAACCCATTAAGAATACTTTGATATATTTGATTGGTCATAAAAAATTCTATTTTTTTTTTTTAAATTAGTGTTCAACATATCTTCAGGAATTCACTTAATCAAATTAAGGCTTGGGATGGCTTTCTTACTACTTAAAGCATCTTTTTAGTATAAAAATTAGAATTTGTATACTAAAAAAGCTGCTTTAAAAAATAGTAAGAAAGTCGTCCCAGAAGAAGCCTAATTAATAGGGTGATATTGAAAATCCGAGCACTCAAAAGCAGTAATAGATAATATAATAAAAACAATAATATGTAAGAGAAAAAAAAAGAGAAATATATTCATTAATATAATGTTAAAGTAGTATGTATGGGATGACTGTAATTTTTATAAATATGATTATAAAGTAATTGTAGAAAAATAACTTTTTAAAACTGTTGTAAAAGTAACTTTCTAACATAATTATTTCTTGAAATTAATAGGGAAGTAGTAGCCAAATATAACAGTTGTTGTGGTTTGAAAAGCAAAGCGATAAAAAAGTTATCTCAGACATACCCTAAATCATACCGAAGTATTACTAATATTAATTTATTTAAAATAAACACATTTTAATTACCGTGATTTTGATGTGATTTACATAATAACATGACATGTTATACATTAATATAAAATATAAGTAAATATAAAAACTTATGTGCTAAATATATAAATACATAAAAAATTTGTAGTATGTATGTAAACCTCATATAAGAAAATAAGAAACAAAGTAATATTTTTATTTATTTATGTTGCGTCATGGAAGATTCAGGGCGTTAAAGAAATATAAAGTTTAGCGTCCTAGTAAAAAAATTTTAGCAACCGGTGTACGTCCTCTTGCTCTCGGAGGCGATTTCAGGGCGATCTAGGGCATCTTCCTTTCGTGCGTGGTTCTGGCCCTCCTGGCTGGAATTGCTTGCTGTATTCGGTTTGGTTTTCTTCCCTTTCGTTCTCTCTTGTCTTATGTCTGGATTTTGTGGTTTTCGCGCTCCTTGTTGTGGGGAGATGACGACCCCGTCGTCATCTAACCCTATTTCTTCGTCTTTAGATGGAAAATCTCGCTCTTTTTAAGATGTTCTTGCTGGTTCTTCATCTGCGGGTCCTAAACTTTCTTTTGATCATTCGACGTTTAAGGGTTGTCCTGCCCTTCCTTTTGAGGATTCGGTTGTTGATTTGTTAGCTGCTCCCTATGCTTTAACTTTAGTTGGGAAGTTTGTTTTGAGACGGCCGAATCTGGATGTTATCAGAAAGTTTTTTTGTAAATCTTAAGTTTACTTGTTCCTTTCATGTGGGGTTACTGGATCAGAGACATATTGCGATCCAGTTAGCTAACGATCTTGATTATAGCCGTATTTTTGCGAGGCGTTCTTACTATATCCAAGCTTGTCACATGCGTCTTTTGAAATGGACCCCGGAATTTGATGTTCACGAAGAATCTCCTATAGCTCCGGTTTGGATTTCTTTTCCTAATTTACGTTTGCATTTTTTCAATCATCAAATCATATTTGGTTTAGCTTCCATTTTTTGTCGGCCCTTACAGACTGACCAAGCCACTGCGTGTGTGTCTTGGCCTTAGTGGCTAGGGTCCTGGTTGAACTGGATGTTTCTAAGAAACAACCTACTGAAATTTGGATTGGTTCGGAAATGAAAGGGTATTTCCAAAAAGTGGAGTTTGAAAACTTACCTATTTTCTGCTCTTTTTGTAAAATGCATGGCCATGGAGTAAATCCATGTTATAGGAAAAATGCTCAATTGCGGGCTGAAAAAAATAATATGAAAAACTCATCGGGCACTGATAGTATAGAAAAAAATTTTACTGAGAACATTGTCTATACCGTGGATCTGTCGTAAACTGTTTTAAATGAGGAATGTAATGCTGTTAATCCTCAGTCTGAGGGACTTATTTTTGATGATATTCCGCAGCCTATTTTAGATAATACTGACTTTATTAATTGTGATGATAATCTTGCTATTGTTGTTCATAATGTGGTCCCTGCTTTAACTAATATAGTGCAACACAAGCTTAATGATGATTTTAATGTTGAACAACCTGTTAGTAAGTTGACAGGTTTAGTGGAGAACAATGTTTTACAATTGATTGATAGTAATCAAGAGGTGGTTGTGCTTCCTGATGGGGAGGAGGGAGAAATTGTGGCCCTGGACCCTAATGCTTTATCGAATTCTGTCTTTTCGGTTGGGGAGAAAAAGGATTATTCTTATGGGGAGGAAGATGGTAGGTTTATGGTTGATGATGAACCACATCTTCGTGGTGATGGTAAGGCCCTATCTTCTTCTAATTATAACAGCGATTATCTTTCTGACACCAAGGCAATCATGACGGCTTCTAAATGTTTTGCTTCTGATGATATTGATACTAGTTATATTAAAGTCCAAAATAAAAAGGGCAGGAAACCCAAGCATGTTACTATACAACCTCATAGGAATACCCCTAGGAATACTCGTTCAAATGCTTCCCATTAATTGGTTTTTTTATGTTTAGTACCATTATTTGGAATGTGCGCGGCATTGGTTGCCCGTCGTCTAAGATTCGTGTTAAAAATTTGTGTCGTATCCATAACATTTCTATTTTAATCTTGCTGGAACCTCTTATTGCGGCTAATAGAATGGTTAGTACTTCTCGGTTTCTTGGTTTTAATAATGCTGATGCTAATATCTCGAATAAGATTTGGGTTTTTTGGAAATTGCCTATTAAAGTGAAGGTAGTTGGAGATTTCAATCAAGTTCTTCCCTGTAAGATTGAAGCTTTTAATTTTCAATGCTTTGCTTCATTTGTTTATGTTGCTTCGTCTCTTTATAATAGAAATATCTTATGGGATCAATTTATAAATTTCCATAGTCTTTATTTCTTACCTTGGATGGTTGGTGGTGATTTCAATGCTATTACCTCTCCTTTTGAGAGGTCGGGTGGCTCTAACCCGTCTCAAAGATCTATGGCTGATTTTAATAACATGATCCTATCCTGCAATTTGATTGATATTGGGTATACTGGCAATAATTTTACTTGGAATAGGGGGCATCTTTGGCAAAGGCTTGATCGTATTCTTTTCAATGATTCTTGGATTAATGCTTTAGCCTCTACTAATGTACATCATTTAAGTAGAACTTTTTCGGACCATTCTCCTTTACTGTTGAATATTAACAATAATCGTATTAACATTTCATCGAACTTTAGATTTTAGAATATGTGGCTGCTTAATAATTCTTTCTTTGATATTGTCAAGGAGAATTGGATGGGCCCTCTCTTGCCGGACAACTCTTATGTTTGTATGAAAAGGCTTTAGTTTAAGCTTAAGAGACTTAAGTTTGTTCTCAATTGGTGGAATTGTCATACTTTTAAAAATATCTTTTTGAAAATTTTGCAAGCTGAACAAGTTGTTGTTTTTAATGAGAATGCCTATCAAGTTGACCCCTCTAATAGGAATATGTCTTTGCTTAATCAGTCTAAAGTTGATCTTTCTAATTTTCAAGCTCAGGAAGTGGTTTTTTGGAAGCAAAAAGCCGCGGCCAAGCACTTGGTTGAAGGGGAACGTAACACTAGGTACTTTCATGCTTTAACCAAGAGGAAAAGGGCTAAAATAACATTACTAATATTTAAAGAACTCATGGTTCCTATTCTACTGATACTGTTGAGATCGCCAATATTGCTGTGAGTCATTTCTATAACCATTTTAATAAAGGTTTTAATCCTATTCAAACTGTGGATCACTCTTTTATTCCTAACTATATTTCTCTTGATGATAATACAGTTCTTTGCTCATCATCGTCCTTTGATGAGGTTAAAGATACTGCTTTGGGTATGAATAGTGATTATGTTGCTGGTCTGGATGGCTATACGACCCTATTTTTTCAAAAATGTTGGCATATTCTTGGTGATGATATTTGTAATGCTGTTATTGATTTTTTTGAGGGTAACCCTATTCCCAAATTTTTTAAGTGCACTTATATTGTTCTTATTCCAAAATGTCCTACCAATCAGTCTTGGAATGACTTTCGGCCCATAAGTCTTTGCACCTTCTTTAATAAACTGCTTTCTAAGATTATTTCTAATCATTATCTACTATGTTGCCTAAAATTATCTCTCCTTTACAGATGGGTTTTGTTAAAGGTAGGGCTATTACAGATAATATCCTTCTGGCGCAAGAATTTACTCATGATTTAGATGTTAAAGTCAGGGGTGGGAATATGATTTTGAAACTTGACATTGCCAAAGCTTATGACAATATTAGTTGGAATTTCATTTACTTTATGATGGAACTTTTTGGTTTTAATTCTACATTCATTTCCCTTATTAAAAATTGTATTGAGAATGTTTATTTTTCCATTATTCTGAATGGTTCTAACCATGGTTTCTTCAAGTCTTCTCATGGGATTAGGAAAGGTGACCCTATTTCTCCTGCTCTTTTTATCATATCGGCTGAATTTCTCTCTAGAGGTATCTCTAACTTATATGACCTTAATCCTAGTCTTTATTTTAGAACTATGGGAGGCTTTCATTTATCACACCTTTGCTTTGCTGATGATTTTATTGTCTTCTCTAATGCCTCCATTAATGGTGTTAAGAAAATTATATCTTTTTTCAATATTTTTGAATTAATTAGTGGCCTTTCTCTTAGTAAAAATAAATACACATTTATTACCTCTAAAAACATATCTAATGATCGTATTACTTCTATTAAAAATACGACTGGCTTTACTCATACGAATTTACCTATCAAGTATCTTGGTGTTCCTTTATTCAAAGATAGAAAACATACTTTTTTGTTTGATGATTTGATTGACTCGGTGCACAACAAACTTTTATCGTGGGATTCCAATTTTTTGAGTTTTGGTGGTCATATTACTTTAATTAAAAGCGTGCTTTGTGCTTTACCTGTTTATGTTTTTCAAACTTTATTTCCTACACAAACTGTTTGTAATAGGATTCACAAGATTATTAATAAGTTTTTTTGGAAGGGCACTAATTCTTCTTCTAAAATTTTGTGGTCATCCTGGGACAATGGCTGTGGTGTCGTGGAGGAAGGTGGTCTGGTTGTAAGTCGATGGCTGACATGGCTAAGGCCTTTTATTTTAAACTTTGGTTTAAATTTTGGTCTAAAGAGGGTTCTCTGGTCTCATTTTATGAATGCTAAATATACTGGGAATCTGCACCCCACGGTTATCTCGGTTAAGCCTGGGTATTTTAAAGTTTGGAAGAGGTTGTGTAAGCTTAAATGGGCGATGTAATCCAATATCTTTTGAGGGCTTAGTTACGGGAATGTGTTTTTTTGGCAGGATAATTGGATTGGTATGGATTCTATTGATTCTCTTTTGCATACTTCTTCTTTTGATTCTATTAAAGTTAATTTTTTCTTTAAAGACAATGGTTGGGATGTGGATAAGCTTTCTAATTTTGTCCCTAACTGTGTTATTAATAGGATTCTTAATTTAACTTTTAATATTCATTCTAAAGATACTATTATGTGTGAGGGCACTAACGATGGGGCTTTCCATATCAAGCATGTTTGGCTGTCTTTTAGGAATAAAAAGCCTTTTGATAAGGCCTTCTCTACCATTTGGCACAAGAGCATTCCTAAAACTATTTCTGTCTTTATGTGGAGATTTATTCATAATTTGCTCCCTACTGAAGACAATCTTATTAAAAAAGGTTTTTCCTTTGCATCTAAATGTCAATGCTGCTTCCATTTTGAATCTATGCATCATATTTTCATGTCGGGTCCTGTGGATATTAAGACGTGGGTTTTCTTTGATGACTTGTTTCAATTGAATATTTTTAATGCTCATTTGCCTCTTAAGGCTTTTCTGAACGCTTGGCTGGTTAACGGCAAAGGTAACATTCGTAATATAATACCTATCTTTGTTTTGTGGTTTATTTGGCTGGAGAGAAACAATTCTATTTTTAATGGGGTTAAGATGAATCACCTTAATATTATACATAGGGTGAAGGATAAAGTGTTAGCGCTTGTGGCTATTAATTTAATCTCTGTGAAGAACTTCACTAATTATTATCAGTTAGCTCCTTACTTTGATTTGTATAAGCCTGGTAATCCTGCTGTTTGTATGGCTATTTCCTGGATTAAACCTATGGCCAATCATTTTAAGCTTAATATCCGTGGGTGTATGGTTGATGATGATATTGGCTGTGGTGGCTTAATCAGAGATTCGAATGGGTCGTTGGTGCTAGCCTTTGCTGGTCATATTTCTAATGGTAGTTTGGAGTATGCTTTGTGTATGGGTATCCTTTATGGTTTACAATTGTGCATTCCACTGAATATCACTAACTTGGTTATTGAGGTCAATTCCGGTGTTAACATCTCTTATTTACAATTAATGGAGGATAGGGGTTGTAACCCAAGCATCTTTTATCTTGTTAGGAATATTAAAAAACTGCTTTATTTCATGAACCCGTCTTTTTTCGTGATTGCCAAGGCTGTGAATGCTGCTGCTGTCTGCCTTGTCAACTGTGGTTGTACCCTGGATAATTTTACTAACTTTAGTGGTTCTTCTATGCCTGGTCCTCTTATTGGTTTGCTGCATCTTGATAATCTGGGTATTTTGTATGTTACTAGGTAATGTAGTGTTTGGTTTCTTATTTTTTATGTTTTTATTCCTTGTTTTAGTTGGTATTGTGGCTGCCATTTGCTGGACTCCCTTTTGGGGGTCATCTCCTTTTCTGGTTCTTCCCAGGTGGGTTTCTATTATCGTTATTCTGTGGTAGTTCCTTTTGAGCTCTCAGGTTTGTATGGCTGGAAACCTGGAGGGCTTGCGGATGTGTAGTTTTCTGGGTTTCCTTGTTGGGGAATCTGTCGTTGGGTCTGTGCTTGTTGGTATCCCTTCTGGGTGGTGGTGTGATGGTTGCCCAGATCATTTTGTGTGGTTTTTGGCATCCTGGGCTTGTCTTTTTTATTCTTTGTTCTATGTTACTGACTGTGCTGCCTTAGAGGTTATGTTGAATTCTGATGATCTTCATGGCTCCCCGGGTGGTCTATGTTTGTGTGATCCTACCTATAACTTACAATCCATTGCTTTCAGTTGCATGGTGGTCTATGGTAATAAGTATCCTCTTATTAGCTTTGTTCCTGGTTTATTTGAGCAATTTTACTCTAAGGATGTTTTTAATTTTGGATTATGGAATTATCTTTACATTATTCTCTGTGATCCCAACAATTTTGGCAGAAAGACTGGGCATATTGGCTATTCTTTAGTCTTTCTTTTTTGGTTGCTGGTCTTTAGCATTTTTAGTATGTTACTAGGGTCCTTGTATTTTTTTGATAGTGGAAACTATTAGCTTGTAGGTTTTCTTTACTTTTGTTTTGTAGCTCGTATGAGTAGTAGAGAGCTGACGGTTTCCCTTAAGGACTCTGTAACCCTGTTTTTTAATCAACGCGTAGGCCCCTCCATGGGTTTCCCCTAAAAAAAAAAAGTTTAGCGTCCTAGCATTGTACGAAGATCCAGCACACAAACAGATGAAAGATAAAAGGTGTAGCATTCATAAGAGACACCAAAATTTTTACATGGAAAATCCTAAAAAGGGGAAAAACCATGGGGTCTAGCCTAGTTTGATTGAATCCACTAGTATTTGCAATTGATTACAAATGAGGCTCTTCATTAGAGGGAAGGCCTTGGCTTGATGTAACATATATACATCATATAGAATGCATTACATGGTAGAAATTACAAGAATAAGTATTGATATGTTCGTTTGGTCAGCAGGAACATAGTCGGTGAGAGAAGGAGGTCGGAAGGATCGTTGTTTGTCGACGGAGGTCAGAAGGACTGTTGTGTGGCGATGGAGGTTGAAGTACCATATTCGGCGGGCAACGAAGGTAATAAAGATAGTTGTTTGGTGATGGAGGTTAGAAAGAATATTGTCTGGTGACAGAGGTCGAAAGGACTGTATTCGATAGGCGACTAAGTAAGGAATGACCATTGTCTGGAAATTGAGGCCAGGACTATTGTTGGCGAGCAACAGAAGTAGGAAGGATCATAGTCGGCGGGCGACGGAGGTCGATTTCAAATTTTGATATTGCTAAGGCATTCAAATGCCCAATAAATGGTCCACGATTAAGGGGATATATATCGACCATTTATTCAAACCACTCTAAACTTACCATTGATCCCCCTCCTATTTACTAGTTATTTCACTCTAAGAAAACTATAAATAGACTCCTCATTGCACAAAGAAGGGGGGCATAAGCAAGAAAGAAAAGGAAAAGAGGGAAGAGAGAGAAATAAGAGTTTTCTTGCCACCATACTCATCCTCGACCACTGTCGGACCGACCATCACCAGGCTTCCGCCCAGCCACAAAAATGTCTGACTTCTGCCCAGACACTGATTGATGTTGGACTTCTTCTCGGCCACCAACTACGTCAGACTTCTTCCCATCCACCAACTAATGTTATACTACTTCTGCCCAACCACCAACAGATGCCGAACTTTTGTCCGGTTATCGATCGATGCTTAATTTCCACCCGACCACCGATTATTGTCTTTCTAACCTCCATCACCAAACAATGACATTTCTAACCACTGATGCCCACCGACTATGGTCCTTCCAACCTCTGTCGCCAGACAATGAACTTTATGACCATAGTCGCTCACAAACTACGATCCTTATGACATCCGTCACAAGATAATAATCTTTCTAACCACTATCTCCCGCCGACTACAGTCCTTCTAATCTCAGTTGCTATATTATGGTCCTTCTAACCACCATCATCAGACCACAATTTTTCTGACCATTGTCACCCATCGACTATGGTTCTTCTAACCTTCGCCGCCAGACTATAGTATTTCTAACCTCCATCACCTACCAACTACGATCCTTCTGATTTCCTCCACCCACTGACTATGGTCCTTCCGACCTCCGTCATCAGACTATGGTCTTTCTAACCTCCATAACCATTGACTATGATTCCTTCTACCTCTGTCACCCACCGACTATGGTCCTATTGACCAAATGAATATGTCAATGCTGATTCTTCAAATTCCCATCATGTTATGAATTCTATATGATGTATATTTGCTACATTAAGTCAAAGCCTTCCCCTCAAGGAAGGTCCTCATTTGTAATCAACTACAAACTTTAATAAATTATTTCAAACTTGTTCAAGCCCTATGGTTTTTCCCTTTTTAGGGTTTTCTATATAAAAATTCTTATGTCTCTTATGAATGTCACAGCCTCTCTTTTATGTGATTGCATGATGGAGTTTCGTAAAAAACTAAGATGTTGAACTTTATATTTATCTATCATCACGAATTTTCTAGGACGCAATAATAACTAATAACATATAAAAGTTGAATAATTTCAATTGGGCCAAGTCCCTTATTTTTTCCCTTTTTGAGTTTTTCTTATATATATATTAGTTGAATCTTCATGAAAAGATAAAATATTAAACTCTCTATCCTCATAATATTTTTTTTGCACATAATAATTATAATTACAAAATAATATTAAACTCTCTATCCTCCTGGTGGAGGCAGAGAACCTTGATCCAGTCTTGATGATCTTCTCTCAAGAGCCTCCAAAGAAGTTGGGTAGAAACTTAAAGAAGATAAAAGAGATCCTCACTTTGGGCAACCTGAATCCCTCACAACTTCCCTTAACTAGATCTCTCACTCTTTACTCAAAAAATCTCTCCCAAACACTCTCTAAAAGGTCACTCTCAAGAGAAATTCGAAGCAAAGGATAATATGATAGTTTTTAGGACTCTTTATATAGAAACCACTTGAAAGATCGTCCAAAAACTAAAAATTTCAAGTTAACTGACTTATATTCATATTGTATGATCGTACATCGTAAGGTACAATCATTTCAAAAAATATAGGCTTTGTTTGGTACGAGCTGGGATGAACTTAGTTTTGTACACTATTAGTCGTCTATATGAATTCAGATCGTAGTGTACGAATTGTTTAAAAACAAATATATTTGTATGGTATGGTCTTGTACGAACCTAATTTGGTACACTATCAGTCGTCTGTACAATCTGACATCGTACTATATAAACAGTTCCAAAATGAATGTATTTGTATCGTATGATATGGCATGAAAGGAATTTTGTACTCTATTAGTCATCTGTATGATCTGACATCACACAGTATGAATATTCAAAATGAACGATTTCATTTTGTACGATTTGGTACAAAAGGAATTTCATACTCTATTAGTCGTCTACATGAATTAATATCATACAGTATGAAATAGTTCAAAATAAATGAGTTCAATTGGTACGATCTTATAAGAAATAAATTTTATACTTTGTTAGTCGTCTGTATGAATTAACATCATACAATACGAACAATTTAAAAATTTAGGCCTTGATTTTATTAACTTTATTTTGCAGGAAAAATGTATCAAATCATATATTACAATTAAATATTATAATATATTGTTAGAGTTAAAAAAAAATATAACTCTCCCCATGTGTGAGTGTGCATAGTTATCCAATTAAAATCACTCTTGCTCAAACTTAAGAAATAAAAATAAAGATATATAGACTATATTACATTAAATCCTAATCTATCATGTCATGAAGTCTTCAATAATCTGGAGTAGTAAATAATTTCCCTGAAATATTAGTACACACAATAATAAAAAAAAATATCCAATACATGTTAGGAGAAATAATAAAATCATCAAAGTAATAATATTTTGCTATCATAAAAAAACATAATCTTAATTTTGATTCCTGAGTTGCAACAAAGGTCATCCAATATGATATCGATCATACTTTATGATTTGATTGACTTTCCCCAACAAATCATCCAAACGATATACTACTTCTTATTGTATTATATGATCTCAAATCATACCATATAATTAGCTAAAAATCTTATAAATTAGAGGGATTTCCTTAGTTTAATCCACTCAACCTTGAATTCCTTTATTTTCTCAAATCCTACCCTCATAACATTACATTCTCAAATGGTTGGAGGCAACAAATGAGGTCACATGACCCAAGGAGGCTCTACCTCTTATTGCTCAATTAACGATAATTTTCAATCTGCTGAAGATGAAGCCATCTACTATAGATACAAAGAAGCCTGCATCACCCCCTCTAGAATGCTAAATGAACACGTACTGAACTATGAGGTGATAAATATTTTTGCCTCCACTACTTTTTAATTCTTTCTCACTCTTGCATTTACTTTCAACTATGTACTCCTATACGAATTTCTTATAAACCATATAATTAGTTCCATTGCCCCCATGATGACTTTATATGTGTATCTTCGTCCTATAGAAATCACTAAAGAGGATTTAGGGGAATTTATCCATCTTTCCATAGAAGAACCTCTAATCCATGGCCTCAAGGATTGATCTTGATTGGAGTACGGTAAATCTAACAATATGAAATGTTACCCTGAATCAATATAAACCTTGTGTACACTCTTTAAACTAAAATACACGTATTATCTAGCATATTCTTTAAACCTCAATCATATCTAAAGTTGGAGATCATGTTAATATCACTCCACTCCTTTCCTTGACCACCTACTTCATTATTTCAAATACTCAATTTCATGATGCTCAAATTCTTATAAATTAAATCTAAAACATGACCCCATTCAACTTACCTCAACTAGAAGAAAGCAAAATATTTCCCTTCGTCACGTCATTGCCTATATTCTTGAAATGAAATATGAACTTACCTACCCTTCACCTGCCGATAACATTCCTATATTCTATGCTTGTGGTTCCTTCTGTATTCTTTTCAATCATCAACGATGGTAAGAATACGTGGAACCTGATTTTGATGAAGAAGGGGGAGTTGGTCCTCAATAAAAAATAATTCTCCTCATTCCACAAATATTTTCAATCACCACCACCACCTGATCAAGGGCCTTCCTAATTTTAGTTTTGTGTGATGTAATTCATATATTTTATGTTTTGTAATTTCTTTCATGCCTTATATGTTTATCCTTTTTAGTGATGTCAAAAAAGGGAGTAAGTGTTTGGTTGTCTATATGTTTGCACTAATTAATTAGTATTTTTTTGAAACACTTTTGTTTGTGTTCTTTTGATTTTTTATATTTTAACATATTTTTTAAAAATTTTAAATAAAAAAATTACACATATTTTAAAAAAATTTGTTACTTAACGAGGAGATTAGGAGAAAAGAATATTAATTTTTTCTTCAACAAAAAATGTTTGCCTTCTTCAAAAGGGGAAAAATGTTGCAATCAAAGATCCCATGCTTCTAATTTTGATGATTCAAAACATTATTAATTGTGATTTTAGTTCTCCTAGAATATATTGGATATTATTTTTGTATATGTGCACTAACATTTAAGGTACATCATGCACAGCTAAAGATTACTAAATACTCAGGTTCGGGTGGAATAGGATGTCAATCAAAAGAGTATGTAATTTTAACTTTCTTATATTTTTTTCTTGAGTCTGGCTATATAAGGGTGTATGTAAAATTGGCGACCGTGCACACAAACACACACACATGGGGAGTGAGGAATATTTGAGATGAAAAAATTTTGAGCTAATCATATTATACGATTTGTTTTCTAAAAAAGAGATCTAATAGTTAATTATATCATTAATTTAAATGAACTAATTATATTGTACGATTTATTTCTGTCTGAGAAACCCTAGCTGCCACATAAATTAAGTAAAAACTTTTAAAAATGAATTTTAAACAAATTGTACTCTATGATCCTAATCGTATTGTATGATATTTAAAATTTTATTTAAATTATCCCTCATGATTAGTCAATTAAATTAAGGCTTATTAAAAGTGGCTAATTATACTATACTATCTTGATTATACTGTATGATTAACGGAGATGAAATCCAATCCTCATATAGATCATATCAGATGAAATCTTGGTTTTTGAACTAATTGTTGCAACTCGAGCTCATGAGTTTATATTTTTTATGATAAAAAATATTATGACTTACATCTTTATGTCTCCTAGTATTTATATTTTATATGTGTTTGTGTGTATACTAATATTTCAGGAATATCATACACCATCCAACAAAGATTCAAGGCTTAAGATTGGTAGAATAGGTTACGCTGTAAAGATTTTTAAAATATTCATTGATGTATTTTTGATTTATTAAGTCAAGTCTTATAAGGGTGTATGCTAGCTTGGTGACCATTAACACACACACTTAGGAGGAGTGAGATTGAGTCAAAACCAAAAGTTCAAATTTTGAACTAATCGTACTGTAAGATCAACTCATCTAACTAATTATACTAGAAAATTTAGATCATACAGGACGATGAGTTATTATTATTAAAAATAGCTGTTAATCACAATTTAGGCAAGTTTTTAAGATTCAAATTTATTTCCAATCATCCAAGATGATATACATCATACTAGATGATATATGATAATCATTCCTAAATTGATCCTATGATTAGGGGACTAATTATGGTTAATTTAACTAATCTGGTCATCCAAGATGATTAGGGATGATAATACTCGACAACCAAGAGAATGCAGGTGATAACCCCATATCGTACAAGACAAAAACCATTAAATTGTCAACTAATCATCATAGATAATCACATAATCATCTCAAACGATCAATACAAACTCTTGGACTAATCATACAGGAAAATACAGTTTGTATTATAAAAGGTTATTTTATACTAATCATACAAGACGATCATACAGGATAGTACTGTATGATCTTTAATGATTGAATTAATTTTTTAGGATTTTTAAAACCCTCTATTTAATCTTTATCCAAAGAAATTATAAGCGTCTTTAGTATTTATTTAGTCTCCATTCATTTAGAGAAACTTGAAGAAAGAGCCTTGAAAGGGAGAGATGAAAGGATTGAGTTTGAGAAAGAGAAGATCCTTTTGTGTTTCAAGAGAGTGTGGAGGGGGTTTTTATATGATTTCTCCAGTAATCTTACATCTTAGTACCCTCATATTCCAGGTTTGTCTTAAGGAAAGTTTTAGAAAGAAGAAAATCTTTTTAATGTCAAAGGACCCAGCTACTGTGTTGCACCAAGAAAGGTGAAAGTGATTCTAGGTTCTCTACCTCACCATGAGGGTAAAAATGAGTCCAGTGTTTCTATCTCATGAGGATGAAAAGAGTCAATGTTCTCTGCCTGTAAAATGAGTATGGTCCTCTACCACACCGGGTTGGTGGAAGAGAGTTTGTAAGGGCTTCTCCACCTAGCTGTGGGGACTAGAGGAGAGTCACTAAATGTTTAGTGCAATACTTGGAGATGGAGTCTCCAAGGAGTGGACGTAGGTCAGGTTGATAAAACCAGTATAAATCTCTATTTTGTTTGTTCTTGGTTTTATTTTTTATGCATTTATTTTTATGATAACTACATGGTTGAAAATCTTTGATTTTTTAATTATTAAAAAATTATTTTTTTTTCGCATCAATGGATAAAATCATCTATTTTTCAAATGTTAATAAAGCTTTAAAAAGGGGATTTTTCTTTACGTTTGAAGAAGTATTTAAATTACCAATTCAAAACCTCCCTCTTGGTTAGCCTCGGGCTAGTTCTATAAGTTCTAACAACCTATACAAACTTTCAAGTAGTATCAAAGAGGGATTCATAAATTAAGATTTAGGAAACTTTTAAAAAAAGATCAATGGCTAAGTTTAGAAATCGTAATACTGCAGAAGTATATTCGATAACGTGTTAACCTTTATTTGAAAATATTTCTTTTTATTTTCTGAAATTTTATATGTATACTTTCTTAGAATCAATTAATTATCGAATGTGGCATATGATTCAAATTTATTATTATGTACCATCACATATTATAGATAGAGTCAAAATTGATATTCTTTTTACTAAATTGAATAGAAAAGAATAAATTAATTTTTAATTGAATACTAAATACTTGAGTTATTTTTTCTGTACTACTAGCATAGAAACTTGCTATAGATTATGCATTACATACGAAGATACTAATGAAGTCAAGCAATATAGGTTGAATATTCTAATGTATAATTATGAACTTTTTTGCATGAAACTTTATAAGACAATCTTAGACATATATACTAGGTTTACTCAAATTATGACATCATTACAAGCTTTAGGTAAAGAACTTTCAAACTTTGAAAAGGTCAATTAAATTCTACATTATCTACCTGATAAATTTTATAATAAAGTCATTATTATATATAAATCAAAATATTTGAATGAATATTCTATTAATAATCTGATTGGCTCATTCATTGCTATGTATACTAGGTTTATTTTTATTCATTGTAAATATTTTTATTTTCTATGTTGTTTTAGAGTTCTTATTCTATAATAAGATATTTATGTTTGTAATATTTTATTTTATTTTCATGTATGTTTTTTAGAACACTTTGTGATCAACACACATAAATTACATCTCATATTATATTTACATAAGAGAATCAAATCACTTCTCTCTAATCATATTTTTCCTTAAAATAAAAAATATATCTTCTTTCTACTTAAATTTTTTGGTAAGTGATTATTGACTTCTCTAAAAAATTAAATGAAGAGAAATTGATGACTATCCCTCTTCCCCAAACTCCTTTAGTGGTGAAACTTCTTTTTGAATCAAAATTTATTTCAAATTAAAAATTGAACCTAGAAATAAAGATATGCTTCATCTTCCTACATTTCATTATCTCATATGAATATTTTGCAAGTCAATCAATCTACTTCAAATTTTCTTAATCAGGTTTTTTGTTTCTGTCATATGGGTTGGGTTGTGCTTTGTGGTTTACTCTTGTTTATATAAGAGAGTGAGTTCTTCTTCTCTTATATTTAAAAGGTAATCTCATAACTGAGAGAATTCCTTCAAAGATTTAGAAAGGAAGCAAGCTGGAAAAAAATAAAAAGAGACACAAAATGAGCACAAAATGAAAAGAAGTGCAATGTCCATCAAATAATTGTAAGATGTATAAAGTGTTTCAAAAATCAAAAGATGTTCAGAGTATTCCAAAAATTTATAAAGATGCACAAAATGAGCCCATAATGAGTTAGATCTCCTTTCTTTCAAATCTTTAAACCTTAGAAAAATCCATATGTCAATTGATATCTTCAACACTTGAGTTTAAAAATCATGATTAATGATTTATCATTTTTGTATTAATATTTTATTATATATATTTCATTTAAGAAGATTTCAGAGATTAAAATTCCTTTTATAATTTATTTTTCGAAATAGATTTTTAATTAAAAATATTTTAACCTATAAGGAGCTTGAGTAGGGTGAATAAAACTCGAATCTCTAACCTTTCTGGCTTTAAAAATTGTCAATGCATTTCTTACTAAGCTTTTAAATAAAATAAAGAGATAACTTTCTCATTTTGAGAAAATTTGTTGAAATTAATTGATTCTTTTTAAACATCACCACCACATACACCTAATTAGGGTTTGTATGATATTTAGTTTATTAAATGTATTACATTTTATTTTTTCTATATTTCTCTTCTTTTTTATAATGTAGAAGGGGGAGAATATATAGGTTATATTTGGGTTTAAGTTGCATATGTTCATCTTGTATTTACATTAGTTTATCTATTATGTAGTTTCTAAATGTTTTTTTCTTTTTATTAAAAAAAAAAACTTTTTTGCTTTCCCTTATTTTTTAATATAATTATCTTAATAGGGGGGATATTAGGAGAAAATATTTTTAAATTTATAAATTCAACCAATAATATTTGTCATCATAAAAAAAGGGGAAGATTTTTGCAACTCGAGCTTACGAGTTTATATTTTTGTTGATAACAAATATTATGGCTCAAGTCTTTATGTCTCTTAGTATTTGTATTATATATTTGTTTGTGTGTGTACTAATATTTTAAGAACATCATGCACCATCCAATGAAGATTTAATGCTCAAGATTAGGTAGATTATATTATGTTGTAAAGATTTTTGTAATATTCATTAATGTATTTTTAATTTCTTAAGTCAAGTATTGTAAGAGTGTATGCTAGCTTGGTGACCAAGTACACACACACTCAGGGGGAGTGAGATTGAGTCGAAACTAAAAATTAAAATTTTGGACTAATCTTATTGTGCGGTTAACTCATCTAACTAATTATACTAGATGATTTAGATTGTATAGGACAATTAGTTATGATCATAAAAAATAACGCCAATCACAATTTAGGCAAGTTTTTAAGATTCAAATTTTGTTCTAATCATCTAGACTGATATGCATCATACTGGATGATCTAGGTCAATCATATATAAATTGATCCCATGATTAGGGGAATAATTATGGTTAATTTATTCAATCTGATCATCCAGAATGATCAATGATGATCGTATTGGATGACCAAGATGATACTTGGGATGACCCCTAATCATAGAAGACAAAAACCAAAAATTTACTAATTGATCATCCTAGACGATCATAGAATTATCCTTGATGACCAGTACAAACTCTTGAATTGATCGTATTGGATAATGTAGTTCATAATGCTAAAAAGGGTTATTTTGAACTAATCATACAAGTCGATCGTATAGGATCATACTGGATGATCTTTGACGACATAATTAATTTTTAGGGTTTTCATAGCCTTTTATTTAAGTTTTCTCCAAAGCCATTTTAAGCATCTTTGGCATGTTTTGAGTCTTCGTTCTTCTGAAGAAAACTTGAAGAGAGAGCCTTAAAAGGGAGAGAGGAAAGGGTGGAGTATGAGAGGGAGAATATCCTTTTGGGTTTCAAGGGAGTGTGGAGGGGGTTTTACATGGTTTCTCCAGTAAGTTTGCATCTTAGTAGCATCATATTCAAGGTTTATCTTGATGGAAGTTTTAGAAAGAAAAAGATCTATTTAGTGTCAAAGGACTCGACTACTCTACCGTATCGGGAAAGGTAAAAGTGATTCAATATTCTTTGCCTCACCAATAGGGTGAAAATGTGTCCAGGTTCTTTGCCTCACCAGGAGGGTGAAAAGGAGTCAAGGTTCTTTACCTGTAAAAGGAGTACAATCCTATGCCGCACCAAGTTGTTGGAAGAGAGTATGTAAGGGCTTCTCTATCTAGCTGTGGGCCCTAAAGGATGGTCACTAAAGGTTTAGTGTAATACTTAGAGAAAGAGTCTCCAAGGAGTGGACATAAGTCAGGTTGACCGAACCACTATAAATATCTGGTGTGTTCGTTCTTGGTTTTATTTTTTGCACTTTATTTCCATATTTATTGTTATGATAATTATATTGTTTAATATCTCTGATTTTTTGTTATTTTGAAATTACTTTGCTTCTGCATCAAGGGATAAATTTTTTTTCTTTAGATATTGAAAAAGCTTTTAAAAGGGGATTTTTCTTTGTGTTTAAAGAAGTCATTAAATTACCAATTCACCCCCCTCCCTCTTGGTTAGCCTTAGGCTAGTTCTATAAGATAAAACAACCTTCATGAACTTTCACTAATCGTATAATATGAATATAATAATGCATGAATTATTGATTTTACACTTACCGTACTAATTAATGTGAATCATACCAAACAATCAACAGAGATAATTTTCAAATATCCCAGTGATCATCTTATATGAATAAAGTAAAATTAAACTAATCGTATTGTACGAAGCTATGATCATATTATATGATATATTTTGTGAAATTAAACAGTTCATTCTAATAAAAAATTTCAATATAATGGATGAGTTGTGTTTTTAAACTGATCGTACTATACAAACCCATATCATACTATACGAATAGAGACCAAATTAAAAAAATAGGGTTTTTTAAAGCCTTGTAGTTAAGCATCCTCTTAAGTCTTTTTCATAAGGACTTTGGTTATTAAATGAACTATTAGAGAGATTTTTCTTAAGAGACTTTGGGGTTAGAGAGGGAGAAGATGGTGAGGTTGTGTGTGAGGGAGGAGTGTGAGAGGTTTCATAAGGTTCCTTCAGGCAAGCTTAAACCAAGCTTCCTCCTATGGCCTTGGTGAGTTTTTGAAGACTCTCTTGAGAGTGAAGCTTCAAAGTCAAGAGTCTAAGGTTCTCTACCTTTCACTAGGAGGGTGAAAAAGATTATGGTTATCTTCCTTTACTAAAAGGGTGAAAAAGTATGTTAGGTTCTCTGCTTTCACCAGAATGGTGAAAAAAGATTTTGATTCTGTACCTTCACCAGGAGGGTGAATAAGAATTCCAGGTGCTCTTCCTTCCCCATGAGGGAGAAAAAGAATTGAAGGTCCTCTACGGTCACAAGGAGGGTAACAACTTCTGATTCTCCACACCAGGTTTGTTGGAAGTGATTCTTATAAGGGCTTCTACGCCTTGCTATGGAGGGAAAGAGAGAAACACTATTGTATTTGTGCAATACCTAGAGTGGAGGTCTTCAAGGAGTAGATATAGGTCAGGTTGATAGAATAAATATAAAATATCTTGTGTGCTCTTTCTTTTTATTCTAAATTTTTATTTTTGTAATTTAAATTTACTGCATGAATCTCATCATTTACTATCAACCACAATTAGGTCAATTTGTGGTTTCATAAAAGAAACTTTTTTATATCTTAGTTGACATATTTGTGCCTTAAAATAATAAATATTTGAAACTCTATTTCGCTTCCACATGTGTTGAGTTACCTTTTTAGAATTGTTTTTAAAATAATTTTTTAGTAAGAAAATTTTTATTATCATGATATTTTTTTTAAATTGCCAATTCACCCAAACCACTCTTGGTGCACCTTGGGATAGTTTATTTAGGTCTTACAATCTCCCCATACTTTTAATATTAAAAATTGAGGCTTAAGGACTAAAACATCTAATTAAAATTTAGGATTTTAGAGAAAAAATAATTAATCAACCTTAACACATAAAACAAATCCTAAAATGAATATCAAAATATCAAACTTAAACTCAAATTAAATTCCTCTTGACTTATAATAAACTAAAAAAAACTAGAAAACTCATATTAACAACCCATTTAGGATACATCCAAACCATACAGCTTGACGCACACACTTTAGATGATTTATTAGGACAATGAAACCTAATTTTAGGCTATGCTACTATCCTTTTCTTTTCTGTGTGATTTGATTTTTATGTAGACTTCATTAAATGTTGGTTGCCATGGCTCGAGGTGTTCTATGATGCCTATTGGTATGATATTTTTGTTATATTTCATATGATACGATGTGATGGTCACTAAATTTATCCTTGGTTAGGAATGATCCAAATGTTAATGAAGTTTTTACTGGTGGTCATGCTTATGCTTGACTATATAAAGAAGGCTAGTTAAAAAAACAAAGATTAGTAAAATTTTAGCAGGTTCTAAATTTCTAAGCTCCCCTAAAAAAAATTAAAAGCATGACCAAGTGATTGTGTTGGCTCTGATATGGGTAATAAACTTTTTATAAATGCTTCTAATTTAGATGATTATGTATATGGACAAGTTAGGATAACTTACAATTGTATTAGAATCATTTAATTTTCCTTAAATATAAATTAAAAATGACTTCAAAAAGTCACTTAAAGTTGGGTATTTGATACCCAATTTGGGATTTAAAGAGGAAGGAAACACCCCTTAGGTGAGAGTTCTGTCCAATTGGAAATCCAAATTTGGGTAAGTTTGTAATCCAAAGTGAAAAGAAACACCCCCTCGAGGATGTGTTCTTTTCATTTGGATATCTAGACCTGGTGGATCCAAGGAGCTTGAAGGAAAGAGCTTGAGAAGCAAAAAAAATCCCATTTTAGAACTTGAATCATTTTGTAGGATTATAATCCAAGTTATTGTTAGTGGAGCCCAACCATTTTTAATTTTTATAAACCCTGGTTTGTAATTATATAACAATTTCTATATGGACTTTCAATATTTTATATTGTTGATGATTGTCTAAATTATTTGTATATTAAAAATTGCTTGCTTTTCTAAGTATATTTTTTGCATATCAATTTTATTTTATCTTATCTTGGATCATGATTAGGCTCTTAAGGAAAATTAAAATATTCTTCTACTTATATTTAAATAAAAAATAACAAGCTCATATATAAAAATAAAAGCTCCTAAGAAGTAACCATGGGTACATCAGAGGTTTTTCTTGTATTCATATTTATTTTCTCTATTTACTAAGCACCTCTGCACCTATGGGTCATAGAAGACCACCTGACCTATTAGGGTGTAGCTCTGTCTTGGAGATGTTGGGCATTGCCAGAAAAAAAAAATTTATTTTTATGCCTAATTTTTAAAGTTTATCATACATTTTTTACATTAAAGAGTCAATCAACATATATTGCATTAGAAACTTAATTGTATTGAATATAATCTTAACATTCATAAGTAAAGGGGACACTTAAGACAATCTTTAGATGTGTGCCTAAGTTTCTCAAAAACTTTAATAAAAAACCTTACCTATCTCTCATAAGGCCGAGCTCGTAGTTCTGAAGCACTTAGCTGGTTTATCTGGCATTCTAATTTAAGACAATGTAAGTAAAAATTACATTTCAATAGCTAGGTTCATGTACCTATTTTTAGTTCCAAACTTTAATTTAAGATTTGGGGTAGACTAAAAATCTTAAGTCCCTAACATTAAGAATTTAATCCTAACCGTCTAATAAAATACCAACTCAAATCTAAAATGTCTCTCATCCAAAATTTAAAGCCCAACATAGGATAAGCTAGGGCATTACTAAATTATTTTAAAATCTCAAAGTGCCTCCAACCTTTCATCCTTTGGCCTCCAAAAATATGTGTTCAAAAATTGATCCAATCCCTATTGAAATTCCCACATCCTTCCTCTCATATAGCTCTTAAAAAATCTAAAATAAAATTATTTCCATTATTTTAATCAAGAGTATTTATATGAGGCCTAAAACTTCTGATGATGTATTTAACTATAAAGGCTTGCCTTCGTAGGAGATATAAGAAACCAGGTAAAATAAAACCAACCTAGTCAGCTCCTAAATAGGATGGGGGAAAATAGTTGTTTTGGGAAAATTAAAATTAAAAGAATCATTATTATCATATTCAAACCATGGAGAATAATGATATTTTCTTTCTTTGAGGAGATATATCATTTGTTAACATGTCTTTGAATATGAAGTTAAATGATAGTACATCTAGATTATCATATCTAAAAAAATAATCAAATAACATTTTTACCCTTCAGGCTCATATATAGTTCTTTCTTGAATTTAATTACAATAGTTATGATAAAATTTATAGTTTTATAATATGAACCCATTAGAGAATAGTATTTTCACCTATCGGGTTAATATATCATTCATAATGGTGTGTTTGACTTAAAAATTAAAAATTAAAAAATTTATATTCAATTTTTTTCTTAAAATATAATTGTAATTGATTTACACACTTTCCTCGACAAATAATTTTTATGGTGACTCTGCTGTGTATTTATCTCACTTTTCATCTTTAATAGTTGAAACTACCTTCCATACGTTGGTCTATCTATCCATTTCTTTCTTGGTTGAGCAAGGCCAACATCAAAATGAAAAGAAAATAAAAAATAAGAGAGGTGAGAGGGGGAATTTCTGACTAAATTGAGGCTTCAACATTTCACTCCTATAAGATTGGTGGAATGAGAGGGTTAAGCAAATTCTCCCAGATTTTTATATCAACTTTCTGAATCCCATGTTGGGTGAAACACTAATGTGTTGGGTTCTAAAATTTGAAGAAAAATCAATCAAATTCAATATCTAAATTTCCTTTAAAATGGAAAAAATATAAATAGTTCTTGGATTTTATTGTTATATGTTATGCTACATCTAGTCAAAGCTTAACACATATATTAGAATCCTGAGTTCATAAAATTAAAAGGTTTTCATGTTTTATTACTATATGTCAAGTAATATTTTTCATAACTTAACAAATATGATAAGAAATGAAATCATTAATGAATTCACAATTTCATTTCATGAATTAATTAATTCAAGTCATCTCTCTTTTAATTACAAAAAAAAAAAAAGGCTAGAAAACCTATCTTCTCACTTGATAGAGATCTAACCATAGAAGAACTCATTTGTGATAATTCAGGTTACTTTGGAATGGGATTCAAAACTCTCAAGTTGTTAGTGAATGGAGAGGAAGTATTTGACATATATGCTAGATAATAAAAGGATTTCCCCTTATTGCAGATTGTTGTAGGGTTAGGGACATTCTCCTTCATCCTTAAAATGGAGGCCGCTAATGCCCCCTATACATTGCACCCTCCACTAGGGATGATGAGAAATAAAGATCAGTAATACTGGCTAAGTGACCATATGTATCTGAGATTGGGTTAAGTTCCAATATCCCCTTTAATAATGAGAACCAAAAAAAAATTATTTGAGAAGGGTAAGGAAGAAAATCACCTAAGCCAAGAAAATTACTACATTAAAAGCCTTAGAAGAGGTAGTGTCTGAGATTGCTGAAGACTTGCCTATCCCTGCTTCCTCCCCTCTTCAAAAGGGAAGTTTCTTCTACCCTCTCTCTATTACATCAAGAGAGGATAAATTTAGCACGATAGCCCACTCCCCATAATGCCCAGAGGACTACTATGTGAAGAAGGCTCCTAAGGATAAATTGATTCAAACAAGAAGGATATTAAGGAATATCACCTACAATAGCACTACCCAAGTAGATGAAAATAAGAGGAGTATCTGAAATAAATTAAGGGGATGATATCCCATAGATTGAAGAAGGAAATTCTGAAGAATGAAAGAACATAAGAGAGTGACCTTACCCGTCAATCATCTAAGATGAATAATATATAATCCTCGATGGATTCGGAAAAAGCACCATCATAGTTGTAGGCTCGTGACTTATCCCATGAAGTCTCCAAGGTTTTCCTCGATTGTTCTTAGACTAGAAGAAGAAAAGAAAATAGTATAAGTAAAGAATAAGAGGCCCAATTATCCTCAGAAGGAGTATATTCCAAAGAAAGTCAGTAAAAGTGAGAATATGTCCTCATATATAACAATCTTTAAGCCCCCACCCATGGATGTAAGACTTCTACCCTATTAGATGGAGTAGGGTCACTTCCTCAACTATGCTCCACCATCTGCAAAGGAGGAAGTTTCACAACCCGCTAAGGATTCTACCCTTGTTAATACCGATCTTGGGATAGTCAAAGGGAATGAAGTACTAGATAGCATGAATGATGAGATTAATAATGAATTGATGGATGAGTGCATTGAAGTTGCCTAAAACTTAAAATGCAAGAGATTATAAAAAAGTTGGAGCATAAGGAAATAGAAATGATAATGGATTATGGTGGTTATTTACCCATTAATCCTGAGAATATTCTAGGGAGACTAATTTATAAGATAGTTCAAGAGACTAGAGACATATTTAAAAAGAAAGAAGAAATAGAAGCCTCTGTTCCTTAACAAGATGATCTTTTGATGGACACAAATGAGGGGGATATTTCTACCAATAGTGTCATCATGGTAGAGACCAGATCATCAATTAGGGATGTTGATCATTGCAAAGCTAAGCCAGAAAAAGAATAAGAGTCAGCCACATTAGACTCATATTTAGATGTGTTAGTTAAGCCCACAGATAAAGATGAACACACAAGATATCAAGAGAAAAATGTGGAAGAAATATTGTTGAGAGTTAATAAATATAGGATTTGATTACTAAAATACATAAGTCTCAAGTTGAGTAGCCATAACCAACAGTGTATACAGTGGGTGAGTAGAAAAGCCAGAAGAAATCCCAGTGATTCCTATAATTTCTATAGCACTAGAAAAAAATGGTATACAACAAATGATTAAAAATCAGGTAAGAGAGGCCTTAGCCTAGTCTCAAGGGATCACACTTATTCCAAAGGTTAGGCCAAACCCCAAGGAGTATGATTCAGTTCCTTATCTGAAGGGATTTGTGCCACCATCATTTAAAGTCTTTAGTGGCCTAGAAAGACATAATTTGGCTCATTTCTATGCAAGCTGTTACAACTCCAGAATGTCTGATGCTTTGCTATTTTGCTAGCTTGTTAGTAGTATTTCTTCAAATTAGTTTCAAATGGTAGGTCGATTTGCCTAACTATTCAGTGAGGTCATTTGTTATGTTGGAGAGCCTATTTTTAAAGAGATTCTTTGGGTCTCAACATTATGTTATCACAGAGGATCTGGTCACAAAAAGTAAAAGCTATGAGAGTCTCCAATTGAGTACATCATGAGGTGGAGAAACTTATCAATGAAATGTGAACCTCAGCTATATGGGGAAATATGTAGTGGAGATTCTGTTAAAGAATATTCACATGCCTACCACTTTTCTCCTAAAGGGTTCATAATAAACATTTTTGAGAAATTACTTAATAAGGTAAATGACCTATAGGAAGAGGCTTCTAGAATGTCATTCTTAAAGGATTTATCTAATAAAAACAAAGTAACAAAGCCTCAAAAGTCCATTGAGAAAAATTCAGTCACCATATTAGTAATAGATAAGGGAAAACATCCAATGAAAAAGCAATTGAGTGATCCTCCACCTTGGCAGTTCCAAGTAACCCCATATCCTTCTAAAGATCCTTACTTGATATTTTCTAAAGAGAAGATGATGGAAGTCCATCCTTTTGAAAGAGAGTCTTAACAAAGCTTTTTAAATATTTATTAAAGAAACCATACTTTAAATTGTCAAAAGCCAAGAAGCTATAAGAGGTAAATAAGAGGGATGATCAAAATTTTTGCCCCTACCATCACATGGCCACATAATTGAAGACTTTTTACATTTAAATATTGGCTTACAAGAAACTTTAAATAAGTTAACATCATCATTCCAAAGAAAAACTTGATAGATCCAGATCAGGGGTCCATCAAAGTTATCTTTGGTAAAAATTCTAAAATTTCTCTATATATTGAGATGATTGGGATATTATTTTATCCCAAACATTTAAAAAGTTGATAAATAAGTCTTTCAACTTTCATAATAGTTGGCGATGAGATCCCACTACCCAATCCTAGAGGTTGAGCAGGAGGTTTCATAGGAGGTTATCAAGATAATTTTATCTTCAATAGTTTTAGGAACTACTGTAAGAAATAAAAAGAAAATGAGTGATATATTTGTTGAGAGGAAATATATAGTTGATGAGAGTTGTATTAAAATGGTAGATGATGGAGTGAAACCTCTATCCCCTGTAACTTTATTTAACTTTTATATTGCCCTGTCAAATGTGAAGGGTCCAAAATTAATGAAAAAACCTTTTTTTGTATATTATGGTACTTAATAATGAAAACAAAATTAAAGTTGAATCCACTGGAGATCAAAATCTAGATTTAGCAGTGATCGATGAAAAATTCATAAAAATTGATCCTTTGAACTCAACCTCTAAAATGGATGATGAATCTGAAGTCTTATCCGATAGTGACACCCCACAAAATTAACTTTTAAGGGAGTCCTATCACGATAGACTTTTCAGATTCAGACTCTCCATCAGAAAATGACACCGTATTTGCTAAGGATAGCATAGATCTTGTCACAGTTAATCATCCTAAGGAGATTGTGGAAATGCACTTTATGGTGATAAAGTCTTAATGCTTATGCCTTTAGCAAAGAAAAAATCAAAATAAGTCATATCCAATGATTAAATTCAAACTTCCACTCAACAAACAAATCCTTTCTTGAATGTACGAGGTAATGATCTTGATGTTCCCAAGATTGACTAGAATGTCTTATCCCATCTTAGGAAATTGCTAGTTAAGTTGAGCATCTATGATGCCCTCATTCGCTTAAAAGAAATAAAGGAATCATTAATTAAATAACTTCTCAAACCATAGATTTGTTTGGCTCAGTTTGCTACTATTTACCAAGATGAAGCTTTGCATTTCAAAGAAATTTTAGAGTAACCATTTCTTATGAGAATTTACTTCAAGGGACTATTAATCATAATCGCCCACTTTATATTACTATAAATGTTAAAAAATTTTAGATTATCAAGAGTCCTTATTGATATAGGTACATCGATCAACATTATGAATGTAAATATTCTCACATATCTAAAAGTTGACACATAAGCTAAATTTAATATAGTTGATTCAACGACCTCCTTCAATGAACTACTATGTAGGCCTTAAATCCACGAATATTGGATGGTTCCATCCACCCTACATCATTGTGTTAAGTATCAATGAGATGGCATTGAATATGTCATTTAGGGTGATTTGCAACCATTCTCTATTCATGAGGTTGGGATCTATAAAGATACTGTATACTACACACCCAAAGGATCTGCTACTTGTTCTAAAAGTGAGATTTATATCAAGGAGGAGAAAACCAATAAAGAAAATGCAAAAGGAAAAGAAAAGCCAAAAGTGAAAGAAAGAGAAAAATAAAAAAGTAAAGAAAGAAAAGAAATTAATAATGAAGATGATGTTGAGGACATGATCTTTAGGCCTCCAAGCACTTTCCCTTAAAAAGATGAGAGGATTGCCCAAAGTGTGTGTGATCGAAATCATGCTTCATTCAAAAGAAAAATACCCCTGATATACATTTACTTAGAGTCCAGTTTAGATGATAACTCAAAAGTATAAGGTATAAGGTTTCTTTTTAATTATAAAAAGATAAATCCTCCTCCAAAATTTAATATCGCATTAGAACAAGATAGTGATCTAGAGGATAATGTTCCAAAAACTCAAAGTGATGAGCATGAATAAATAATGTATGAAAAGTTGAGTAGAAGAATTAAGCTTTGTCAGTTGATAGTGTTGTAGGGTTAGTGGTTATGGACTCTCATAATCTAGGTGGTGAAGTAGGAAAGTCCAAAAGATCTTCCCTGGTCCCTCCATCTCAAGAAAGGATGATAATGTAAACCTTGAGGAGAAATATTTCAATGAATTAATGCACTTATCTTTTAGTTATTTTCCTTTATGTGTAAGAATTTATGACATAAGGTTAATGGACAAAGTGCCAAGCTAGATACCACGTAAGTCTTTGGCATGCATTTTTTTTTAATAGTGGTATCAATTTTGGTACCATTGGCTCATTTCATGACGATGAATATTATCTTATGATAATAAACCATCAAGAATATGAGAGGGTACTTATTGAAACAATCAATTCTTTCATTAGGCTTTAGTTGGAAACATCAGATGACTTGGATGAGCTTCAAGAAAGGGATGCACCACAAAAATTTGAGAAAGAAATTAAATTAGCAATCGACGAATAAAAAGAAAATTAACTTTAGAACAGAGGATAACCCTAGCTCTATCTTCATTAGCTCTTTGTTCAATGAAGATGAATATAATGATATAATCTAATTTTTTTCTATAAAAGAGGTTTTTTTTCTCCTCCTCATTGACTTGAGCTAATAGGGCATTAAATGACTTATCCAGAGTTTCAATGTAAAGGATAAGTGATTTCCCCATATCAAGGGCTGCTAAGATTGGAAGATTTATATGGTATTATTTGATGCTCTCAAAGGTATTATGATATTTCTATTCCCATTTGAATTTATAATCATTTTTAGCTAGGATGGAGAAAGTTTGACATCTTCCAGAGAGATTGAAATGATCCTTCTTATATATACCAATCTACCTTGAAGGGGACATAAGTAAGTGAGGCTTTTAGGAGGTGGCATATCTGAGATATTTTTTATCTTAGCAGGATCAATTTCAATTATGTGATTCCTTACTATGAAGCCCAAAAAAAACCTCTTTTATCTTAGCCGATTACTCATTCCAAAGAAAATCTGGTATCCTTCTATTAAGAAATATTGCCTTGCCTTAGTTTTTGCAGCCCAAAAGCTAAGATACTCTGCGAAAACTAAGACACTAAATGCTTTCTTATTAGGTAATTTTAATCTCACGAGTAAACCCATTACAATATCTTATGACCTGACCTACTTTATCAGCATGTCCGGAATGGTGGTTATAGACTTCATTTTTGTATGAACTCATTAAGACTTATCCAAACTCATGATCATCCATCTAATGGTTGATGATTATCCAGTTGTCAATCATCCAACACTCAATCAATCAATACATATAATCAATTCCATGTTTAATCAATCATCCAACATTCAAACTATAATTGACTATTTAATCATCTATAGATTCAGTCAATCAATCATTACTTACATCACTGGTGACTAGTGATGTTTCTATTACACCTCTACAATCATGTATCCTACCTAGAATTATCTAGTATCCAATCATCAATCATTCAGCTTGTGATCAATTATTCAATCAATTACCATCAATCAATGTTAAATTCATTATCTTTAATCTTACATTCAACCTGCAACCAACAAATATAAATCAACATTCAATTAACATCTCATTCCAAGCTCTAATCATCAATCAATGTCCAATAATCATTCAATCAATGAAAGCTCCAGTTAGCCTTCAATTTTCTAGCTTCCAATCTACATTTCAATAAATCAGCTTGTTAGCCATCATCAATCAATCAGCCAACCAATCACCATTAATCATTGATATACTATCAATACTTCAATCAACCACCATTCAAAGAAATTTCAATCATTTAACCTTCAACCTTAAATCTCCAATCAATCAATCAACATCTAAATATAATTGTAGCCCTTCACTATAACTAATTGATCATAGCAGTGTCTAGCTTAGTGTACTGGCCGTCTCTGACCTAAGTCAGGATTCAAACCACTTCATTAGGAGCTTCATCTATCAAATTTAACATCACTGATCTTATGATTCAATGATTGATCAAGATGATCAATTGAGATAACTCTGTTAATCTTCAAACATCAATAACCTTTTATATTCAAAACCAATTAAACTCTATACTTTCTAAACTTCCATGATCCATCTCTCTTAGTGAAATGGATGTGACCAGTCACCTTGACCCAATTAACAACTAACTTAGTCAATTGGATCTAATATTTGTCAAACCTGGTCAGCATATGGACAAATCATTACATGCAATCAACTTAAGTTATTTAGATTTCATATAGCCTCAAATCAACTTAATTTCATAGCTTAAACATATATCAACCATTGGTAAATAAAATCATAGTAAGTTTGACCAAGTCAACCCACTGTGATTAGGTTAAACATACAGTCACACATACTCATACACTCAAACTTCAATCCTCAAGCATCATTCTCCATCCAAATCACCAAATTGGTACCTTCACATTCTCCAATGTGCACCTAAACATAGGCTGACTATTTGACTAGTTTTAGTTAAACAATCAACAAGAAGTCCAAATGGCTCCAAAAAAAGGTTAAACTACCTAAAACTCATGCTTCACTCTATGCTAAGCGCTACCAACTATGCAAATGCATTCTAGATCGAACCTCCTAAACACTCCCTAAACCTGGCCCTAATCCCTAGTTTAATCCTAAACAGACAAAATACTCCCATGTATTTATAAGGACAAATAAACTCTATAAGTCATTATCCTTGGTTTGATCCTTGCCTTGTTGATTCCCTACCTCTCTCACTATCCTGGACAATTATCACAAATCCTAGGAACCATCCAAAGCAATCCCATCCATCAAATTATCCTAGAGTGTTTAAATTGAGCTTATGGGACCAAAAGCACTCATACAAGCAATTTGACACTCTCTAATAACCTCAATCATGGTTCTAATTTTTTTTCAACCCTCTAGCCCTTCCTCTACAATCCCCAAGTTCAAATCCACCAGCCAAAGATTCCCAGTGGCAAGCTTTCAGCCACCTCATTTCCAAACTTTGTTTAACTCAAATAGATATTGGTATAGAGCTTTTTAATCCATGACTTCTTTTGTAGGATTAATCTTGGACAATCTACAAGCTCAATAAGCTTCTGAATGTTCAAAACCATTACGTAAATTAGGGTAAAACCCAAAACCTAGTTTATGACACTTAGATTTAAATAGCTTTCAAATAAGCATGTTTCATACTATGAAATTCCTTGTCCATGGTTTATGTTATCTCTAAGAAGCTTTTTTTAAAATTTTATTGAGTTTGGTTGTGTCGTTTGAAAGAATGAAGCATGTTTCATTTTAAAGTTTCAAAATAACCTAGTTTCTAAGCCTGCAAAATCGAAACATTTAATATCTTGATCAATAATCAAATTTTGTTCGCTCTACAATTCATCCAAACTATACGGCTTCATTGATCTTCTAGATTACCGTCAGAAGACATCTTAGTTGCTCATTCCAAATTGCAAGCCATCAAATAGTTCCACAACATTGCTATAGTGGTTAATGAAATCGTGTCATGCGCCATCGTCATTACTATCAATGCTGATGATTTCACGACGGCGCAAATATTAGCATTAAATTCTTGTCGCCATTGCAATTATGATCCACCTAATTCGAGGATGACGTATGACCCGCTACCATCACTGTCGAGTTTTATTTAATTAAAAATATTTTTTAGGGCTTTTAATTATAAAATTATTAAAAAATCATGAGAAATTTATTTTAAATCCATTTTAGAGTTGTTCGACTCTATGTATTTAGAATGAAGAATACTTTATTTTAAAATTAATTTTAGGGCAATTTGATTAGTGTTATTTTAATTATTATAATGATACAAAAACCATATTTTTATTTTAAATAGTAATATATCAATCAACAAGACAAATTTGATAGAGATTATTAATGGCCTATCCACCACCTCCTCTGATTCTTCCAGGGCCATTTGATACAAGCTCATGTCAAATTTGAATTTACAAGAAACTTGCTCATGTTTCAACCTAGTTTTTTTTTTTTTTTTTTTTTTTGAAAATTTATTTTAAATGCTCCTTTTAATCCATTTCAATCAATCGAACCATATATGGAATCAATAAATAGAGCTACATAGGATAATAATATATTCAAATTAATTTTTTAAGCCCTTCAAGGGTTATTTACATCAACAATGCCTTTTGAGTTATTATTATATCGCTTAACCATTCAATCATTTGAATCAAGTTTTGGGGAAGAAAATTCATGGGATAGTGTTAACATCCCAAGATTTTTCTTTAGAAGATTTAATTTGTATATTAAGAGTTATCAAATTTGTAAGCAAGGGGATCATGACTTGACCTCTATGACTATGAGTTGACATGCCCAAATTATCTAGGTTTAATGCACTTAGACTTAGGTTACATGATTGATATGGTGTGATTATTTACATGTGGATGTCAAAGGGTTAGATGAACAAAATTTCGAACCTATTCAAAATCTAGTGTCACTTAAGCACAAAATTTAAGGTTAATGTTTAGTCAACTTTCCTAGGAAGTTTCACCCACACCCAATAAGGATAACACTTTGCACATTAAACTTAGTGACATTACCGACCTTAGGATCAAATTTCACTTAATTTGGAGCACATTAGGTCTGAAAATTAAGCAAGTTGAAAATTATCCCTTTTAAGGACCCTGAAACTTTAAAAAATTATTAATTAAATCCAAAAAAAGTAAAAAACAATATATTAAATTATTCATAATTAAACCCGCTATCTAGAAAACATTAAAGGCCCCATCATTAGACCTCTAATTTGAGCTTAAATTAATTTTTAATGATTAATAATTAATTAATTAATTTAAATTTATTAAAAATTCCAAATAAATTTCAAACCCTTGAAATCACTCCTATATGTTAATGTCATCCCTTACCTTTTAGAGTGATTTGAAGGCGTTTTGAGTGAGTTTGGTGCAAAATCATCACAATTTTCTTAATTAAGCAATTAATTAATTTATTTAAATACTCAAAATTTGAAAATTCATAATTATATTCATTAAATTTTAATTAAACAAACTCAAAGGCATTATACTCCGTTAAGGGTCTAGTATTTACTAAAAATATCAAACTTGTAGAAATCAGTCAAAGTTAAAAAGTCAATACTTTTGTCAACACTAGTTAAAAAACACATCAAAACTTCACAAAATTATAACTTAATTTAAAAAATTTAAATCTAGCGAACTTAGTGTCCTTTTATTCATCTTAGGGTTTAGTATTTTAGAAAATCATTAAAACTTCATAATATAATTTAATTTAATAAGTCAAAATTGGACCTCTTAATTTAATGATTTAAATAATTCATAAAAATTTCAAAAATTCAATAATATTAAATTCAAGTAAATAATATTATCAATAATTAAAATCAGATAATGAACCCCCAAATACATAACAAATACTCTAGCGATGAAGTTTTTTGGGTGGAGCACCTTGAGCTACGGGGCCTTGTTCATTGAGAGCATTATGACACCGCCACAAATGGATTAAATGAAGTGTAAAACTTTAAAATAAATGGATTATTAATTACTTAACCAAAAATAAATATTTAATTCAATAATATCAATCTAGATTTTAGGATGGACTACTTTGAACTGCAGGGCTACGTGTCCTAAGGAGGCCTAGTTCCTCGAGCCCACTAGTATAAAGCCACAAATCGATGGATGGCAAACATAATCAACTTAATGATTCAAATTAGAAACCAACACATTTAATTAAAAATTACCAACTCTTAAATTCAACCAGTTAAATATACCATTAGGTAACCCAAACCTACAAGGTTATTAAATTTGTAATAAACTTCACGACATTGGTGTAAATAAAAGTAATAATCATATAATACTAAAAATACATATTAAAATCATCATTAAAATATTAACATGCACTTAGACTCAAACTAAAAATCACCTTTGACCAACAATAAATATTAAAACACTGGACAAATTTAACAACAACTAGAGATAATGTATATCCAAACTACACAGCTTGTTGCACACACTGTAGATAGTTTTTTAGTACAACCAATCTTTATTTTAGGCTAGGATGGTGTTTCCTACTTTGCTACTTGTTTGCCAAATTTTATGTGGTTTTTATTGCATGCTGGTTACTATAATTATTTGATATGATATTTATTATTATGCTAATTTGATTATGCTCTTTTTGAATTATTGTGATGGGTGTTAGATTACTCCAAGGTAGGAATGATCTGGATGCTAACAAAATTTTTTGTAGGTGGCCATGCTTATGTAGGGATAAAATCAATGGGGCTAAATTACGATTTAACTAATAATTTTTTTTGTAGGGGCTAAATATGCTAAGTCCCCCTTGAAATTAAAAATGCATGGCAAAGCATATTTATGCTCAAATGTGAGTAAATTAAATTATATAACTACTTGTGATGATTTTGATTATAAGTACTTAGGATAACCACGCAGGTTGTCTAGAGTTTTTAATTTTTTGACATGTAATTTTAAATTCAAAGTGTTGTGAAAGTCAATTTTAAGATGGGATGTTAACTATCAAAATTGAAGTCCAAATAGAAGGGAAACATCTGTTAGGGGAGAGTTTCTTTCATTTGGAGATTCAAGTTAGAATGATTTGAAAATCCAAATCAGAAAGAAACACCCCTTCATGTAGTTCTTTCTATTTGGATGTTTGGACCCGACGAATCCAAGGAGCTTATAGGAGGGATGAAGTCGAAGTGAAGACACAAGAATATCTCATTCTTAAAATTAATTCTGTTGTTCTTAGGACTAGAATCCTAAGTTTTTTAGTGGTACTCAATCACTTTTAATTTATGTAGAACGTAAGTTGTAATTAAGTGCCTTTTCCACATGGACTTTTTTTACACTTACTTGATTTGTATTATAAACGATTGATTTAATTGATGTTGTACTTATACATAGTAGGAGTTTCGTAATCTTCTTAGGTTTCTTTCTCTTGCATGCCACTTTTAATTTTTCCTGGAAGTGTTAGGCTCTTTAAGGACTAAAACTTTTCTACATGTAATTTAAATAAATACTTTAGGCCAACATAGAAACTTAATCAAATTTAAGAAGTATGCTCAGTTCTAATTATAATTTATTCATTTTTTGGTTGAGAAACATGCCCATATAAGTGTATTCCCTCATGTTCATCTCACAATATGTCATAACCAAAACCAATAAGACTCACAAATGGAACAAGTCCTATTGTGATGACTTGCAACATCACAACCCAAGATTAGAAATTTGCAAAAAAATTCAAATTTTCTTCTTTCAATTGAATTTAGGTATTTCTTTTTCTGATTTTTACCCGAGCAAAGAATAACTAATTTCCCTCAAGGCCTTATACCTTCCAATCGAATAGAATTTAAAGTTATGATCCTTATAACTTTCAAGATGGAATATCAAAAACTAGGCCTTTATGACTCTTAATACCTAGTACCATAATAGAATGTCCATATAGCATTAGAATAGAGTAGACTTATAGAAATAGAATAAAATGTGCTTATAGCATAAGAATAAATTTTACCTTTAGAACAAGAATAAAACTTACCCCAAGCACACCATATTTCCTATGAATCACATATTTTGTGTAATTAAACATATAATTCATTACATTGCAGTAAAAAGAAATATAAAAAAACTCATTTCATAATTTTAATAGGATGTTTAATGGTAGGTATTAGAATATACTGCTGAGCAAAACTTCATTGTTTCATAATATAACCAAATTACCAAAGATTATTTAGAGCATTGCTATGAAGCTTTAGTCAAACTACATTAATATTTTTACAAACCAAAATGATTATTTTAATTTGCCAAAAGCCACATTTTTTAATTTATCTAATGAAAATTTCCCAGAAAAATATTAAAATGCTTAGAACTATTGTATCTATAACATACATAAAGTTACACGTTTAAATTTTTTCAAGCATTAAGTTATCTCTATTTTTTGCTAATAGAATTATAAATTAAATCAAGAAATTTTCAAATCTACATATTTTTAAAAATATATATAGGAGAAATATAACCTACCTCAAACTAGACAACTTTTAGAATTAGGCCAACATTTAAAAAAAAAACATAAGTTTTACAAAATTGACTCTCTCTCTAGGATTTCTCCTCTCTATTTCTTTCTCTATCCAGCTACCTCATAGAAATGAAATGAAATTGGTTTGCTAGAAAAGAATATTTTAATATTTAAATTTAGTTTATCACCGAAATGTTCGATCTTGTGTGCCACCTTCCAGTGCCGCAACACTTGTATAAACTGACATGACATCGAGCTTAAAGTTATTAATGATTTTAAATATCAATTAGCTTTCATCTCTCCAATAATCCTAAATCAAATTTATGTAAGGATTTAATAAGATTGTTAATTAAATAGTTGGGATTACAATGTTCTCAAAATTTATGTAAGGATTTAATATGACACACTTCTTTTCTCTAAACACTACTTATTCATTCTTTAATTGAGTAGTCAGTGCAAGAGTGTATAGATTTTAAGTTCAAATATAGTAAATAACGTAGATGATTTTCTTTTGTTAATTATTATACTTTAAATTATTGTGCTTTTTTCATTTAAATTATCATCTAAGGTTTTCTTTTTTTTTTTTGGCTAAATAAATAATTAAAGTTTAAGTGCACTATATAGGACAATTTTCAATAGTTAAGCACAAATGAAAATTTAAATTAAATACAAAAAATAGAGTAAAATAATGTACACACTTGTAAAGAAACATAACTAAACATAAAAAGATAACTTGAATTTTCATTAAATAATAAAAAGCTCATGGGCAATATAATACAAACTATCAAAAGAAAATAGAATAGGATAAATAATGCATAAAGTACCATTCTCCTATTTCTTCTTCATTCAAGACCTAAAGTCTCTTCTCTTATCAGAACAACAAATGAATCACATATCCAAAACACCGCATCTCAATGACAACATCATTATGATCCCCCCAAGTAAAAAATGGAGGAGGAAATAAAAGAAAAATAAGATACAAACAAAAGTAGCAACCATCCACTTTATCTCTTCTCTCTCTCTCTCTCTCTCTCTCTCTCTCTCTCTCTCTCTCTAAGACTATCAGGAACTCTTATCACTTTAAATCATGATCCTCCTCCTTCTCCTCATCATTAGCAGGTAGGTTCCACACAAAGGATTGGTATTCTAGATCAGTAGGTAAATGCAATTGGTATGGATTCTCCACAAAGGACTTCTCGTGAACATCCCCACTAAAGCCTAATTGAATTTGGTTTTATAGTGATAATGCTTTTTCCTGCATACTCGAGTAATGAGTTTTCCATTCCATACTCTCCTCACACAATTCTATCACACCCTCCATCTTTTCCTTCAACTTGGCCACTTGCTCTCAACAAAAGATTAATGAGTCCTATAATTCTTACTATTACAAGGCCTGCTAGTCAACTTGGGCTCATTCGGCCCTTCCTCATCTACACCTAATATTTTGAAGCCCTCAAATTTTCTTTTGGTGAGGAGTGAAATGGGAAAAATTTATTCTTCAATAGGATTTCCCTCACACTGGAATTAATGCACAAAGCATAGATTAAAAAATGATGGCTTAAACCTACCGAAGTTGTACCCTGATGCTATAATTTAAAGAAGAGTAAATAAGCTTTCTCATATCTATAGTGTAAACAACTTGATTAGCATATATAAGTGAAGCTCGATCTTTAGTTACCTCAGTAATGTTTTGTCTTAGTAAAAAAAGAGCTAAAATAAAATAGTGCCAAGTTTTGGATAGTTAAGTTAAGCAAGATGTAGGAAAATTAATATTTTTTCCTCCATCTTCTTCTACACAGTCTGTCACGACCCGACCCAAAACGGGACCGATCCCGCTCGCACCGGGTCGTGACTAGAATGAACAAACTGACTGACCAGGATCTGGCTTTGGAATTTGCTTCAGAACTGAATCGTCCAAATATTTCAACTCAAACACAGACACACAGAGCTACTATGAAACATCAAATGCAGCGGAACAAAACATCTATATATTTTTTTCTTTTTTCCTCAAAATAATCATCTACAACTACAGACCATGGCTCAGACAGAAAGAAACAGAGCAGAAGAGCCATGTCTGTACAAAAATCAAAAGTACAAAACAATACCTACGGATCAGACTCTGAAATCTATTCCTGGACCTCCATCCCTTTCCCAGAACCTGAAAACCACCAGAAAATAAGAGTGAGCTCAACAGCTCAGCAAAGCGATAAACCTCCAATCAAAACTTCCAGAATCCAAAACCAAACACATCAGACCAAAATCCAATCAGAATTCGTAACAGAATTGTATACCAAATCAGAACAGAATCAAATCAGAACTTATACGGACATATATCAAATCAGAATCAGAGTCATACGGATCAGATCAAATCAGAATACAAATCAAAACAGATTAAATCAACAGAATCAGAAATTCAGATCATATCGGAACAGAACAGAATCATATCAGAATCGTACAGAAATCATATCATAAAGATCAGATTAATTCATATCGTACGGAAATCAGAATCAGATATGCTTACAGAACAGGTACGGAAATTAGAATCATATCAAATCAGATATCAGATATTATTTAATTCATAGCTAAATGCCCTGACACTGACGGAATCTCTACGGATTCCGGCCCCTTATGCCTCCCTTCCCAGACACTGACAGAATCTCTTGGATTCTGGCCCCTTATGCCTCCCTTTGTACTCACGGCACCAGAACAGATGTGCTTATAGCACCAGAACAGAATTCATCGGATCCGGAACAGAACTGATTTCAAAATTTCAGATTAAGCTCATTTCAGATTTCCCAGACACTAACTGAATCTCTTAGGATCCAGGCCCCTTATATCTCCCTTTTTATAGCATATACAGATAGCATATCAATTCAGAAGAAATCCGGACAAATTAGAAATCACACAAAAATCGGGCAGCACAATGGCTGTATACGGAATTTACACAATTTTTCCTGAAAAATCACAGAATACCAAATTTGCACATAATGTAGATAACAACATTACAAGACTTTAATTCTACTGCTCAGTAATTTTTAAACTACACAAAAAAATCCAGTCGACGAAAAACACCGTCGAATCAAAACTACCCAGACAAAAATCTCCAGAAAATAATCAAAATGTGCACACTCGGCACGTCAACAACATACATAAAGTTAAGCGGTAAAAATTGAATCAATCGAAAAATACGGACGAAAATCACGAATAAAAATTAATTCCAGACAGAAAATACCGCCAAACACGACGGTTCTGAAAATTGAGAAAGGCGGAATGTGCCTTACCTTGCGTACAGCAATTTCCTGAACAGTCTCATCGGACGAAAATGGAGCTGCGTCGCTCAAAAATCAACTTTTCCCAAAAAGCCCTCGACTTTCTCTCTCCTCGGCTGATATTTTCGTTAATTTTGATTTTTCCCTCTCTTCAAAATGACTGATTTCAGCTTTATAATACATAGATTGGCCCGGCCGATTGCAATATCGTCCTGGGACGATCTGAACAAAATCCATCGGCCTGGACGGTTCCCAGGGCGATGCTTAGGACGAAATGATGCACTGAACCGATCGGCCTGGACGATGTCCCTATCGGCCCGGCCGATACCTACAAGAAAATCACCTGGAATAATCTGGACACATTCTAGAACAAAACTTCAACTGATCGTCCCAGGATGATCCCAGATCGTCCTGGACGATCCTGGAGCAAAATCAGCACTTTACACAGTCCCACTATGAGGCTCACAAAGAACTCTTAACAACACATTAGGATTTATAGGGGCTATAAGGAAAGGAGCGTGCTCAACAAATTCAAAATCCTTCAGCTTAAAGAGATAATTAATTATTACAGGGTCAAATGGTGCCCACTTACCTCTCACAGAGTAATTAATATCTACTATCTCTTTCCCATATGTAAAAAATTCTCTCACCATATTGACCATCACAGCATGGGGTTCCTCACACAAAAGCTCATAACCTCGATTTACTATTATATGCATTACCTTCTCACCTAAGTTTTGAAAACCTAAAAATTCAAGTTAGTCATCACAGTTCATATAGTACGATCCAATTTCGCACAGTACTATCAGTTCAAAGCTAGTCCCGTCTAGTACGATGTAAATAGTCATTCAAATGAACTATTCAATTTTTATGAACACATCACATACGATCAATTTAATTTCCTATATTTATACGAAATGATTCGTGGGACAACAGAATTTTATCTCTATCACTCATCCCGTATTATTCTCATCGTACATTATGGTTAGGTTTTTTAGGTAAATTGTCCAGTACAATATGACTATTATATAATACGATTAGTTCACAAATTGTAGCTTCATATGGTATGATTTTTTAGATGACCAAATTTTTTTCTATCAGCCATTTGATACGATCATCATCGTATAGTATAATTCAGTCAAAAATATGGTTTCATTTGGCATGATCTCCGAGACGGCTTGATTTTATCTCTATCAATCTTCTGGTATGATTGACATCGTATAATATAATTGATTATCATTAATTAAATCATAATTTGATTGACTAATCACGGGGGTTTATTTTAACAAGATTTCAATTTTTTATACAGTATGATTTAAATTGTATAATATGATTAGTTCAAATTATCAATTTTAAAATCTTACTTAAATTAATATGGTGGCTAGGATTTTGATAATGAAGCAAATCGTATAGTATGATATATATCGTACATTATGATTAGTTTACAAAAAATTATATTACAATTAATCGTTGAACCATTCTTTAAAATAACTGATTGTATAGTATAATTTTCAATCATACATTACGATTAGTTTAAAAAAATTTAATTTTTAAAAAATTTTCTTTTTCCCCCTGTGTGTGTGCATGATCACCTAATTGCATACACTTTAATATGGCTTAACTCAAGAAAATAAAAATTAAAAAATTGGTACCATATACATAGATACATATACCTTGGCATGCATATATACATGTAATTTATTTTCTGCAATGTACTCTAGCCTAGGACACAAGCCAATGACAAGGAATAAGGGGCCAAAGCATTGAGGTTGTCATAATTCTTCTATGGTTAGGGTTGTTATGTTACCAAAATTTCTTTCAAATTTTAGGAGTTAAAAATGAAAGTTCGTTAGGGATGTTAGGCCCTCTTGAACTTAGTCCCAAGCTAATTAAAGAGAGAGGTGAATTGGAAAACTTTAAAACCAAAACACAATCCAAATCACCACAATCAAAGTGCGGAAATTAAAACGTGAAAACAGTAAAAAGAAAGAACACACCGGATTTATAGTGGTTCGGTCAAACCTTGACCTACGTCCACTCCTTGGAGGCACCCCCCAAGTATTGCACTAAACTAGTGTCTCTCCTTTAGCCCCCACGGCTAGCCGGAGAAGCCCTTACAAAATCACTTCCACCTTCCCCGGTGCGGCAGAGTCGACAGGTCCTTTGACACCAAAGAGACTTCTTCTTGTTGAATCTAGTAATTAGGTTGTTAAGCCTAAGTGAGTGTCCCAAGGCTACCAAGAGGGGGGGGGTGAATTGGTAGTTTAAAAATTAAAATTTAAGACCCCTTTTTTTTTAATTTTGTAGAAAAAGATTTTTCAACCACAGAGTTTTTAAAAACTGAAATAGAAAGTGCGGAAATGTAAAAACAGTAAATTAAATGACACCAGATTTATAGTGGTTCGGTCTATCACCAGACCTACATCCACTCCCCAGAGGCACCCTCTGAGTATTGCACTAATACCAATAGTGACTCTCCTTTTGCACCCACAGCAAGGCGGAGAAGCCTTTACAACACACTCTTTTCACCACTCCCCGGTGCGGCAGAGAACCGTCCGTCATTTTACACAATACCCAGTGTTGGCAGAGAACCGTCCGTCCTTTCACACTCTCCTAGTGTGGGCAGAGAACCCTTCGTCCTTTCACACTCTCCTAGTGTGGGCAGAGAACCCTTCGTCCTTTCACACTCTCCTAGTGTGGGCAGAGAACCCTTCGTCCTTTCACACTCTCCAAGTGTCAGCAGAGAACCGGATCTCCTTGACAGATCTTCTCACAAGAATCTAGAAGGAAGAAAGAAAAGAGTGAAGTAATCCCAATTCACAAGTAGAGACTCTTACCTTTGAAATCCAAATGAAGCCTTCTTGCTTCTATGGTAGGAATCCTCCCTTGAATGCTCTCTTCACTTCTCTCCTTGGCTATTCTCTCAAGAGGCACGAAGATCAAATGACAAAAAGATTGGGTGGCAGTCTAATTTGGGCTATTTATACAAAAGATAAGAAAAACCGCCCAATAACTACAAGTTTTCAATTCTGTACGCAGTGGATCGTCCTGTACGATCGTAGATCGTCCTGGACGATTTTACTTAAACGATCTGAAATGACCCCATTTGAATATGTGTACGAAATGTCTTCGTACAGCTGATCGTCCTGTACGAACTAGGTTCGTCCAGTACGAACGGTTATTACAAGGTCGAATCTAGAAACTGCTGAAAACTGTCCTAAGTCGGTTAATCGTTTGGACGATAATTAATTTCGTCTGGACAAAAATTTACAGAGAACCAATCGTACTGTACGATAATTAATTTTGTCTGGACAAAAATTTTACAGAGAGCCAATCGTACTGTACGATAATTAATTTCGTCTGGATGAAAATTTTACAGAGAGTCAATCGTACTGTACGATAATTAATTTCGTCTGGACGAAAATTTTACAGAGAGCCAATCGTACTGTACGATAATTAATTTTGTCTGGACGAAAATTTTACAGAGAGCCAATCATACTGTACAATAATTAATTTTGTCCTGGACGAATAGAACTTAGAAAATTTTTTGAGCAAGTTCCTATTCGTTCCATATGCTCTATAGGAGATAACTGTCTGATTGTCCAGTACGAACGAAAATCGTCCTGTACGATCAATACAAAATTAATATGATCTCCTTATTTGTGTGTGCATGTTTTTATTCACTCAAGTTACAATCACTCCCTTTCAATTTGATTTCTAAGCAAAGTGCAAGCTTCAAAAATTTCAAGGTATCTCATGCTGATTTTAATTTGAAGTCTTCGTAGTCTGGAGTTCTTTCCCTGAAATGTTAGTACACACAAGAGCAAATACAATTCTTCCAATATTGTTAGGAGATAACTACACATTTGAACAATAATGTTTGAAATCATCAAAACTTTATAAGTTGCAAAAAATGTAATGCATGCAATTAGCAACTATCTTAACAATCTCCCCCTTTTTGATGATGACAAAATAATTATTGTTTGTATGATTTCAATTTAAACAAATCTTTCTATCTCCTAAACTCCCCCTGAATTGATGAATACATGAAAATAAGGAGGCAATTTAAATCAAGAAAAAATTTTAAAATTTTTATTTTTCAGACACACAAAACAAACACGCAAAACAAACACAATAACATACAAACATAAAGAACACAATAACATACAAACATAAAGATTTCTCCCCCTTTTTGAAAACAACAAAAAGTGAAGAAGAAATAGACAAGAAATGTAAGTAATTGTATGAAAATTCATTTGAACATTTAATCTAAATGGTGATTGATACAAGGTATGCAATTTTAAAACTAAAAACATTAGGTCAATCATAGAAATTCAGGAAATTTAAAAAGTGATATAACATTGTAAGTAAGAGGAATTTAGCAAAGACATGATTCAATTTAGACATTTCAATATAGAAAATCATTACAAGAAAGATGAAGAAAAAATTTTATATTACAATGTTCAAAAGAATATAAATGAACATAAGATCAATTTGAATTTAGAGATTGAAAGAATTTGGAAAGAAGAGAATTACCACATGTGATGCTTTGCGCATCTTTTTCAAATTTTTGAGCAAATTTTTGTGCATCTTTTGATATTGGGCTGATTTTGTGCCTCTTTTTCATATTTGCGAACCTTTTGCACATTCCTTTTGATTTTTGTACTTTTAGTACAATTTTTTTCAAGAGTAATTTAGACCAATTCTTTCCAAAATCAATAATCTAAAATTTCAAATATTTCTAAGTGCATAAATATTATTTGAGCAAGGAAACACAAAATAAGAAAAACATAGACATAGATTTAAAAATTCTAATTATAACAAGTTATAAACAACTTTTAAATTTAGAAAGACTAGATTTTCTAATGTAGATAATCTCAAATTACAATCTAATTTAAGCACTATGAAGATTAAATAATACTAATGAAATTCATAAAAATTAACCACATTTCAATAACAAAATAATATTGAAACAAGTACGAAATGCATTGATATTTATGAAAGGATTACACATTTCATAATATCTAAATACAACTTAAAAGAAAATACAAACAAACACATAACATAAGCACTAACACAACAAGACATAAAAAACATGAGAAACTAACACAAAAAAAAAAAATACAACACAAGAATAACAAAACACAGAAAATCATACAAAAAAAAAACTTACACTCAAAAATAAATTCATTCAAAACACACAAAAAAAAATCACAAAATCAAAAATAAAACAAAAATATAAACATCAATGTTGCAAAGACATTTTGTTTAGGCATTTAAATCAATAACACCTAGCCTTGTTCTTAAAGTACTGAAGGTATCAAGGGCTAAAGGTTTTGTAAAAATGTCTGCAAGTTGATTTTCAGTTGAAACATGTGTGAGTTCAATTTCTCCTTTGGATACATGATCCCTTATGAAATGATGTCTTATATCTATGTGTTTGGTTCTAGAATGTTGAATAGGATTTTTGGAAATGCAAATAGCACTAGTATTGTCACAATAAATTGGAATAGTGCCTACAGATAATCCTAAATCAATCAACTGTTATTTTAACCAAAGTACTTGTGCCACACAACTTCCTAAGGCAATGTATTCTGCTTCTGCAGTAGATAGGGCTACTGAATTTTGTTTTCTACTGGACCAAGAAACTAATGAATTACCAATGAATTGACATGTTCCAGAAGTGCTTTTCCTATCCACTCTACAGCCTGCAAAGTCAGAATCTGAATAACCAATAATTTCAAATGAAGAGCTAAACTTAGGATACCAAATTCCTAAGTTTTGAGCTCCTAGTAAGTATCTTAAAATCCTTTTCACTGCTATCAAATGTGATTCTTTTGGATCTGATTGAAATCTAGCACACAGGCAAACACTGAACATAATATCTGGTCGGCTAGCAGTCAAGTAAAGCAAAGATCCAATAATCCCTCTATATTTCTTTTGATCAACAGATTTCCCCTTAAGGTCCTTATCTAACTGAACTGAGAAACTCATTGGTGTACTAACAGGTTTAGCATTGTCCATTTCATATTTCTTAAGGTCCTTCCTCAAGTTGCTTGATGCTAAAACCTAAAAAGTAATTTAAATCTCCCATTAGACTCATTTCAAATTCACTACTCATTGCATTTGAAAAATCATCACAAAGATTTTTATTTGAAGATCCAAAGATGATATCATCCACATAAATTTGAACAATGAGTATTTCTTTTCCAAATTTCTTTAAGAAGAGAGTAGTATCCACACTTTCTTTTTCAAAAGATCTTTCAAGTAGGAAAGTGCTCAATCTCTCATACCAAGCCCTAGGTGCCTGTTTCAATCCATATAATGCCTTTTTTAACTTAAAAACATGATTTGGGTATTTTGAATTTTCAAATCCAGGAGGTTGTTTTACATAAACATCTTCTTCAATAATACCATTCAAAAAGGCACTTTTGACATCCATTTGAAACAATTTAAAACTTTTAAAACAGCCAAAGGCAAGTAAAACCCTAATTGCTTCAAGTCTTGCTACAGGGGCAAAAGTCTCCTCAAAATCAATTTCTTCAATTTGATTATACCCCTTAGCAACTAATCTAGCCTTATTTCTAATGACTACTCCTGAGTCATTCATTTTATTTTTGAAAACCCATTTTGTTCCAACAACACTTTGATCTTTTGGCCTTGTAGTTAATTCCCAAACTTTATTTCTTACAAATTGATTTAACTCTTCTTGCATGGCCAATATCCAAAATTCATCAGAAAGTGCCTGATCAATATTAGTGGGTTCTATAGTTGAAATAAAGGCTGAATGATTGACTTCCTTATTTAATCCATGTCTAGTTCTAACACCCTCACTAGGTTCTCCTATAATCAATTCTCTTGGGTGGTTTTTAGAAAATCTTAAATCTCTAGGCAAAGGGTTTTCTTTTTCAAAGTTTTCTTCCACATTTTCTTCCAAGTTTAATCTATCAATCTTTTGGGAGTTTTCCTCAATTTCTTCTTCAACACTATTTGGCCCTTCTAACTTTCCAGATTCATCAAATACAACATGTGTGGTTTCTTCAATAACTAAAGTTCTTTTGTTGAATACCCTATAAGATTTTCCAACACTTGAATATCCAACAAAAATTCCTTCATCTGATTTTGGATCAAATTTTCCTAAGACAGATTTTCCATTGTTATGAATGAACACCTTGCAACCAAAAACATACAAATGAGACAAATTTGGTGTTCTACCTTTTAGTAACTCATAGGGTGTTTTATTTAAATTTGATCTCACATTCACCCTATTCAGAACATAACATGCAGTGCTAACCGCCTCAGCCCAAAAATATTTAGGAAGAGAGTATTCTGCCAACATTGCTCTGGCAGCTTCTATTAATGTTTTATTTTTCCTTTCAACTAACCCATTTTGTTGAGGGGTTCTAGGAGCAGAAAAGTTGTGATCAATCCCTTTTTCTTTACAAAAACTTTCAAATCTTTCATTTTCAAATTCTCCTCTATGATCACTTTGTATAGACATTATTTCACTTCCTAATTTTCTCTGAATCCAAGTTGAAAAATTTCTGAATTCCTCAAATGATTCACTTTTATGAAAAAGAAATCTAACCCAAGTGAACCTAGAGAAATCATCCACAATAACAAATCCGTATACCTTCCCTCCTAGACTTACAGTTCCTACTGGTCCAAAAAGATTCATGTGAAGAATTTCCAATGGTTTACTTGTTCTAAGATCATTATTGGACTTAAAAGAGGACTTCACTTGTTTTCCTAATTGACATGCATCACAAAGATGGTCCTTAGTAAAGTCTAGTTTTGGTATACCTCTTACTAAATTCTTTTGGGTAATTCTCCTAAGATTTTTCATACTAGAATGACAAAGTCTCCTATGCCAAAGCCAAGATTCATCAGAAACAGTTTTCAAACAGAAGGCAATAGGAGTATGAAATGAATTCAAATCTAGCATGTAAATATTGTTTACTCTTTTTCCATTTAAAACTTCTTTCCCATTTAGGCTTAATATGCAGCTAGTAGGTAAAAATTTCACATTATAACCTTTGTCACATAGCTGACTTATACTTAACAGATTATGCTTTAAGCCTTCAACCAATAGCACATTGTCTATAAAAAAGTTTTTGAAATTACCAATCATACCTGATCCAACCACTTTCTTTGTGGTATTATCTCCAAGTGTAACCTTGCCTCCATTCCTGGCTTCTAGCGATATGAATTGTGTAGTGTCTCCAGTTATATGCTTTGAACATCCACTATCCAGGTACCATATGCTCCCACGAGGTCTTGTGTGAGAGCAATCCTGCAAAAATATCAAATGTTAGACCTGGGAACCCAAACAAGTTTGGGTTCACCTTTTAGCAATTTATAATCAGATGTATGTATGATATGTCTAGGTTTATGCATCCTAGGTCTCCACACCAAATTAGATTTCATCATCAAGGTACAGGTGTGAGCTATATGTCCCAATAATCCACAATTATTATATTTAACATTAGAAAAAATATTCCTAAGTTTTCTTCCATGTGTTTGTCTTCTAAGTGATTTCATGAATTTAGGATAATATTTAGGATTTGTAAAATCTTCAAGTCTGGGGGGTTTCTTATTATCCTCGAGAGCTCTTATTGTTAGTTTATAAAATGAATTCAAATCTTTCAAGATTCGATTGGTATAATTGATTCTATATGCTTTGCTCTCAGATTCATCCTTAAAATTTTCAAATTCCTTTTCAAGATCAGTATAGTATAACTTTAGATTTTCAAAATTCTTATTCAAGTCATCATATTCATCAAGTAGTTTCATGTGGTTGTCATCTATTAAAGCATGGTCTTTCCTAAGGATTTCATTTTCCTTCTTAAGCTCTTCATATTCTAAACTTAAACTAGCATGCATCTTTTTCATTTTCCTATATGCATCATGCATGTGTTCAGAAACTTCAAATAATTCATCATAGGATAAGTCACATACCTCTTCTTGATCTGAGTGATCTACATTGTCAGCCATCAAGCAAAGATTAGTGACTTCTTCTTCATTTTCTGTCTCAGATGAGTCTGAAGCTGAGTCCACCCAGAAAGCTCTTTGAAACTTCTTCTTGCCCTTCTTTACCATAGGTTTCTCCTCCACCTTCTCCTTAGCAGGAGTGGCTTTGAGTTTTGGGCAATCAGTCTTGATATGACTTGGTTTCCTGCATTCATAACAAATCACTTCATTAGAAACCTTGCCATTTTTGTTAAACTTACCTCTATTCCATAGCTGGCGTTTCTTCTGCTTCCTCTTTAAAAAGCTTCTGAATTGTCTAGTCATTAGTGCAACATCATCTTCATCCTCAGGTTATGAGTGTTCACTCTCTGACTCTTCCACTTTTAGTGCTATATTCTTCTCCTTTCGTGATTCACCTGCATCAATCTTCCTTTGACTTACTCCTTGATCATAAGAAATGAGTGAACCAAGAAGATTGTCAATAGAATAAATGTTTAAATCTTTAGACTCTGTAATTGCAGTAATTTTTGCATCATAAGCAGTAGGTAAACAACGAAGAATCTTATTGACCATTTCAGCATTAGTTAATTCCCTACCAAGTGCATGCAAAGAAGTGACAATTTGTGTAAATCTTGTGTACATGTCGGAAATAGATTCAATAGGTTTCATGCGAAACAATTCATAGTCATGTAACAAGATATTGAGCCTTGATTGTTTAACCTCATTTGTCCCTTCATAAGTTATACAAAGTCTATCACATATGTCCTTTCTGCTTTTGCAAGTGGAAACCCGCATGTAGTCTTCAGATTTTAAAGCACAAAAGAAACTGTTTAAACATTTGGCATTTAATTATGCTAAGTCACGTTTTTCTACAATCCAATCAGTAAAAGGTATTTCTACCATTACTCCATCAACTAATCTAGTTGGTTTTGTGTAGCCATCCTGGACTAACATCCACATGCGATAATCAAGTGACTGTAAGAAAGTAGACATGCGTGTTTTCCAAAAATCAAAAGGAATATTGTCAAACAGTGGATGTCTAGTAATAGAGTAACCCTCAGGTGTATTCCGGTTTCCAAAAGTAGCCATCTACGTTAATCAAAAAGTAGTTCAAACTTATGATATTGAAACGGAGCTCTGATACCACTTGTTGAATCTAGTAATTAGGTTGTTAAGCCTAAGTGAGTGTCCCAAGGCTACCAAGAGGGGGGGGTGAATTGGTAGTTTAAAAATTAAAATTTAAGACCCCTTTTTTTTAATTTTGTAGAAAAAGATTTTTCAACCACAGAGTTTTTAAAAACTGAAATAGAAAGTGCGAAAATGTAAAAACAGTAAAGTAAATGACATCAGATTTATAGTGGTTCGGTCTATCACCAGACCTACATCCACTCCCCAGAGGCACCCTCTGAGTATTGCACTAATACCAATAGTGACTCTCCTTTTGCACCCATAGCAAGGCGGAGAAGCCTTTACAACACACTCTTTTTACCACTCCCCGGTGCGGCAGAGAACCGTCCGTCCTTTTACACAATACCCAGTATTGGCAGAGAACCGTCCGTCCTTTCACACTCTCCTAGTGTGGGCAGAGAACCCTTCGTCCTTTCACACTCTCCTAGTATGGGCAGAGAACCCTTCGTCCTTTCACACTCTCCTAGTGTGGGCAGAGAACCCTTCGTCCTTTCACACTCTCCAAGTGTCGGCAGAGAACTGGATCTCCTTGACAGATCTTCTCATAAGAATCTAGAAGGAAGAAAGAAAAGAGTGAAGTAATCCCAATTCACAAGTAGAGACTCTTACCTTTGAAATCCAAATGAATCCTTCTTGCTTCTATGGTAGGAATCCTCCATTGAATGCTCTCTTCACTTCTCTCCTTGGCTATTCTCTCAAGAGGCACGAAGATCAAATGACAAAAAGATTGGGTGACAGCCTAATTTGGGCTATTTATACAAAAGACAAGAAAAACCGCCCAATAACTACAAGTTTTCAATTCTGTACGCAGTGGATCGTCCTGGACGATTTTACTTAAACGATCTGAAACGACCCCATTTGAATATGTGTACAAAATATCTTCGTACAGCTGATCGTCCTGTATGAACTAGGTTCGTCCAGTACGAACGGTTATTACAAGGTCGAATCTAGAAACTACTGAAAACTGTCCTAAGTCGGTTAATCGTTTGGACGATAATTAATTTCGTCTGGACGAAAATTTTACAGAGAACCAATCGTACTGTACGATAATTAATTTCGTCTGGACGAAAATTTTACAGAGAGCCAATCGTACTGTACGATAATTAATTTCGTCTGGACGAAAATTTTACAGAGAGCCAATTGTACTGTACTATAATTAATTTCGTCTAAACGAAAATTTTATAGAGAGCCAATCGTACTGTACTATAATTAATTTCGTCTGGACGAAAATTTTACAGAGAGCCAATCGTACTGTACAATAATTAATTTTGTCCTGGACGAAAATTTTACAGAGAGCCAATCGTACTGTACAATAATTAATTTCGTCCTGCACGAATAGGACTTAGAAAATTTTTCGAGCAAGTTCCTATTCGTTCCATATGCTCTATAGGAGATAACTGTCTGATCGTCCAGTACGAACGAAAATCGTCCTGTACGATCAAAACAAAATTAATATGATCTCCTTATTTGTGTGTGCATGTTTTTATTCACTCAAGTTATAATCACTCCCTTTCAATTTGATTTCTAAGCAAAGTGCAAGCTTCAAAAATTTCAAGGTATCTCATGCAGATTTTAATTTGAAGTCTTCGTAGTCTGGAGTTCTTTCCCTGAAATGTTAGTACACACAAGAGCAAATACAATTCTTTCAATATTGTTAGGAGATAACTACACATTTGAACAATAATGTTTGAAATCATCAAAACTTTATAAGTTGCCAAAAATGTAATGCATGCAAATAGCAACTATCTTAACACTTCTTTGGTGAACTTACCTCGAGACAAGCCTTGAATCCGATGGTACTAAGGTGCGAGTTCGTCGGAGCAACCGTGTGGATCCCCCACCACACTCCCTTGAGTCCCCCCTCACAGGATCTTCTCCCTCTCTCAAATTCCACCCTTTCCTCTCTCCCTTTTAAGCTCTCTTTTCAAGTTTCCCCCACAAGAATGAAGCTACAATGGCTGCCAAAGACACTTACAAAGTGCCTTGCCATAGCTTAAATAGAGGCTCTCAAAATGAGCTCATTAATGCAAGTTGTCGCCATTATCGTCCAGGACGATAGCCAAATCGTCCTGGCATATTAGCACAAATATGAGGAAAATCGTCCTGAATATCGCCCTGAAATAAAGCTGGACGATGTCTAATCATCCCGGACGATCTTGCGATTGGCCTGGATGAAATCCCCATTAAATGCTTTCCAAAACTGCTTGAGAAATTTTGGAAAAATTGCTCTGGATCGTCCGGGACAATATTTTATAGTCCAGGACGATCCACCGGGACGATGTCCAAAAATAAGATTTTCCTAAGTAGATCTGGCGGCAGATTCTTGCTGTATTGAGCCGATCGTCCTGGCCGATACAAAATCGTCCAGGACGATGTGTTTTGCATAAAGACGGCTGCTTTAAAGAGGATGCCCTAATTAGGATTTCTACTTTTGTCAGATCGTCCAGGACGATATAAATATCATCCCGGACGATGTTACCAAAAATAAAAAACTTTTAGGGCACAATAGAAAATCTTCCAAGATACAAATCATCAGATGCCACACTAAATACAATAGACTCAAGAAAGGAAAAAGATTACAAACTGACATAGGCCTAGTCTACCCAATCTTGAGCTGGTTCCAGATTGCAGTTTGATAGTGTGGACCTGAAACGTTAGTAGAAAGCAGTCATAGAGAAAAAGAATGTTTGCTATCATCAAAATCATAAGCCATAGATCCGCAATAATCTCCCCCTTTTTGATGATGGCAAATAGTTTAATTTGAATTTTCAAAAGAAAGCAATTTCTCCTAAAATTTGAATTTTCAAAGGAAAGCAATTTCTCCTAATCTCCCCCTCACTAGAATAACACTTTTAAAAAAAATAAGGGAGATGAAAATATTTTTGTTGTTTTTAATTTTTTGAAAACAAGATACAAACACGATAACAGTACAAAAATTCAACAATACGTTCTCCTCCTTTGACATTATCAAAAAGAGAGGAGGCACAAATAAAAAAATAAAACAAAAGACAAAAAACGTTTTCTGATCTAGTAAAAAAACAAATATTCTTAAAATGAGAAAGTTACCTCTTAGTTTTAATCAAAAAACTTAGTAGAATTGGATTGACAACACATAATCCAGAAAAAGTAAGAAATTCATAAATTATTAATCCAAGCTCAAGTTCTTTTAAAGGCTAACAAAACTTTTTAATTCAATATCCAAATCAAAAAATAAACGGAAAAAGAAACATTAATTTTTCAAAACTCCTTTCATAAAACATATCTAATAGAAGATCAATGCACGAATTGCTGAATCAGGAACCAAGATTTTCAAGCACAAGTTTCGAACATATCAAGGATTTTCTTAAGTTTTTAGTAGTATAAGAAAAAAATAAGCATAATTTTTTTTTTGTGGGCTCATTTTATGCCCTTTATCACTTGAATGGCTCTTTGAGCATCTTTTAATTTTTAATACACTTTGTGTATTTTTTTTTTTTTCAATTTGGCGTCATTGCGCATCTTTTGGTTTGGCATCATTGGCCACTTTTTTTTTAATTATTTTCAAAAAATATGCTTCCTTTCTTATATTTTCAAAACCAAAGTAAACCCAAATTATTGACAATACGAATAACTTGATTAAGAAAATTTCATGGTGGATTCAACAATCTTGCAAAAGATTCCTATGCGATAGAAAAAATGTAGGGAGATAAAAAAAAATTAGTTTCAAAATCCAATTTAAAATATGATGAAGATTTTGAATCAAAAGTAAAATAACCTCTTTAAGAAGAGAAAAAGAGAAACAAAATCATGAGTTCCCTTCCTCTAGCTGTTTTAGAGAAGTCAAACACAACTTACCAAAGATTTTAACAAAAAAAAAAAAAGGAAGTAGATTTCTCATTTTTAGAAAAGTAAATGTGTGTGTTGATCAGAGAAAAACTTCAACGAAAAAAAATTTTCAAAAAAAATAAACAAAACTAAAAAACAAAAAAAAAAGAAAAACACAAAAACACAACACAAAAAACACGAAAGGCTCTTAACCATTATCTCTCTCCTGGTTTGATGCTTCAGAGACCAGATCTGCCCATGAGATTTTTTGCCTTTCATTATTTCCCCAGTTCAAAGTTTGTTTCGCCTTTCCCTTTTCTTTCGTAGGAAGAATTCTTAAATTAGGGCACTCATTTTTCATATGTCCAGGTTTCCTACATCGAAAATAAATAATGTCAGAGGAAATATTAACATCCTTACCATTTTTATCTTTTTTTCACTTTTGCTTATGCTTTGGTGAGCTTTGTGATTTGCTTGACAAGACATTGCTATCATCACCAACTAAGCTTTCTCTTTCCGTATCTTCAGCTTTTAGAACAATCGTTTCACCTGCATCCAAAAGTCTTTGACCCAAACCTTGCTCGTAGGCAATGAGTGAGCCAATCAAATTATCAATAGAATAATCATTCAAATTTTTTGATTCATAAATAGCAATAACTTTGGCATCAAATTTTTCAAGTAAACAACGAAGAATTTTATTGACTTTTTCAAAATTTGAAAATTCTTTTTCTAAGACATGCAATGATGTTACAATTTGAATGAACCTAGTGTACATGTCTAAGATCGCTTCATAAGGTTTCATGGAAAATAATTCAAAATCATACATTAACAAATTCAACTTGGATTGCTTGATTTCACTAGTGCCTTCATATATTGTGTGCAATTTATCCCAAACTTCCTTACCGGTAGTGCACGTGGATACTAACATAAAATCTCCAGAATTTAAAGCACAGAAAAAGCAATTTAAAGACTTCGCATTCAATTGAGCATTAAGTTGTTCTTCCCTGTTCCATTGACTAAAAGGAATATCAGTTTTAATTCCATTAATAATACGTGATGGTGATGAATAACCAGTTAAAATCATATGCCACTTACGAAAATCAATCGATTGCAAAAAAGTAGACATGCAAATTTTCCAAAAATCAAATGTAATATTTTCAAACAATGGTGGTCTAGTGATTGAATATTCTTCCGCAAAAATTCGATTAGCCATGGATCAAAAAATTCAAAAGCTTTTAAAAACTTATTTTATGAAAACCGCTCTGATACCACTTGAAAGTTTGTTAGGGATGTTAGGCCCTCTTGAACTTAGTCCCAAGCTAATTAAAGAGAGAGGTGAATTGGAAAACTTTAAAACTAAAATACAATCCAAATCACCACAATCAAAGTGCGGAAATTAAAACGCGAAAACAGTAAAAAGAAAGAACACATCGGATTTATAGTGGTTCGGTCAAACCTTGACCTACGTCCACTCCTTGGAGGCACCCCCCAAGTATTGCACTAAACTAGTGTCTCTCCTTTAGCCCCCACGGCTAGGCGGAGAAGCCCTTACAAAATCACTTCCACCTTCCCCAGTGCGGTGGAGTCGCCGGGTCCTTTGACACCAAAGAGACTTCTTCTTTGGTGAACTTACCTCGAGACAAACCTTGAATCCGATGGTACTAAGGTGCGAGTTCGCCGGAGCAACCGTGTGGATCCCCCACCACACTCCCTTGAGTCCCCCCTCACAGGATCTTCTCCCTCTCTCAAACTCCACCCTTTCCTCTCTCCCTTTTAAGCTCTTTCTTCAAGTTTCTCCCACAAGAACGAAGCTACAATGGCTGTCAAAGACACTTACAAAGTGCCTTGCCATAGCTTAAATAGAGGCTCTCAAAACGAGCTCATTAATGCAAGTTGCCGCCATTATCGTCCAGGACGATAGCCAAATCGTCCTGGCCTATTAGCACAAATATGAGGAAAATCGTCCTGAATATCGCCCTGAAATGAAGCTGGACGATGTCTAATCGTCCCGGACGATCTTGCGATCGTCCTGGACGAAATCCCCATTAAATGCTTTCCAAAACTGCTTGAGAAATTTTGGAAAAATTGCTCTGGATCATCCGGGACGATATTTTATAGTCCAGGACGATCCACCGGGATGATGTCCAAAAATAAGATTTTCGTAAGTAGATCTGGCGGCAGATTCTTACTGTATTGAGCCGATCGTCCTGGCCGATACAAAATCGTCCAGGATGATATGTTTTGCATAAAGACGGCTTCTTTAAAGAGGATGCCCTAATTAGGATTTCTACTTTTGTCAGATCGTCCAGGACGATATAAATATCGTCCCGGACGATGTTACCAAAAATAAAAAACTTTTAGGGCACAATAGAAAATCTTCCAAGATACAAATCATCAGATGCCACATTAAATATAATAGACTCAAGAAAGGAAAAAGATTACAAACTGACACAGGCCTAGTTTACCCAATCTTGAGCTGGTTCCAGATTACAGTATGATAGTGTGGACCTGAAACGTTAGTAGAAAGCAGTCATAGAGAAAAAGAATGTTTGCTATCATCAAAATCATAAGCCATAGATCCGCAACAAAAAAATTTAGTGAGGTTAATTAAATAAGACAAAATATAGAGTTCTTAGTGGGTCATCTTGTTAGTATCATTTGAATGTAAAGTTAAAATTTTTCATCTCGAGTCACCGATTTAGAGTCTAATTCATCATTTGATCTCTTAGGAAAGAGTTGATATTATCATGCATTACATCTAAGGAGATTACTTGTGTATTAGGTTGTTAACTAGCAGCACATTCCAAGCGAGCGTAAGCCCAGAGTTATTTAAACACCTCAAATTCCTTTTTTAAGAAAAAAGTATAAAGAATCCAAGGATATTATGTAAAACTTAAAGATATTTTTGAATTAGTGATTTATATTTTAAATCCAAAATAAGTTTAGTCTCTATTTTAATAAAAAAAATTTCTCTTCATAGATGTAATTAAGAGTAGGGGATAACCTCTATAGAAACCAAAGAACCTAGTATAAAATAAACCCTATCTTAGCTCATTGAGATAAGGGTAAAATCTATCGGACATCGAGTAAAACTAATCTTGTGTTAGTTTTGTATTTAAAATGATACGTGTATGTAAAAATTTTCCTTTAGAAAAAATTTTATATCTCCTATCATAATTTGAAAACAAAAATAAATTATTTTTTTTCTCAAATCAATAGTGTGATGTTAGTTTATCTTTCAAGATAATTAATGCTAATTATTTAGTTATATCTAAGGAAATGCAAACTCCTAAATAAGTGGTCATATTATTTAATTTGTCCACATCACGTGCTACGATGCAAATTTCTAATGTTGTGGCATTATGTAGTGATATGGAGGTGACTTTGGCTCCACCAGGGCATTGATTTTTCTTAAATTCTTGAGAAGCCTATGTTATAATGTCTGAATTAGGCACTGTGGTGTCGTAGATAATTATGTTGTAGTGTAAAATCTGTAGGCACTGCAGTGCCTATTAAACACATGAAATTTTGCCTTTTTTTTAATAATTTTCTGCACAAACACAACTAACAAAATAGATTTTCACTGAATTTAAAGGTAAGAAAAAGTATAAAATCTACACTCAACAAGAGCCATACTTTCTTTCTATATGTGAAAATCCTATGGCTTCCTTTCTAATGATCACTATTTTTATTGCTTAATTTAACCACATTAATCTAGCTAAGTGGTTTGTTTAACATTATTCTCTCTCTATGTAGATTAAAATATGATATTATAATCTGACATGTGAAACATATTTACTAGTCATCCTCACCAAGCCTAATGATACTTAGTACCAATAGCCATTCATTGGTGCTACTCTCAGTGAAGCCTCAATTGTTAAATCAGGATGTCTTATTAAAATGACACATGTGGGGGAAACCATATTTTGCTAAGGGTGGGAAATTGCCCCCTCATCCCCCCGCTCCCCAATAAAAAAATACATATTGCTAAACCTTCATCTTATTGCTTAATTATTAGGAATACTGAATTAATATATAATAAACCTAGTTTAAATTTTAATTCTAATTAGCAATTATTTGTCCAAGGAAATGAGCATTTGAGCTCTAAAAACTTTTACATGGCAAAAGAATATTAATCATTTATCAGAAATGTTTACTAACCAAACTTCTATTTTGATTATTTACAAAACCTATAAATTATATTCAAATCTACATCTTTGGTGCAATTATGTTTTAATTTTATTAGCCTTATGTTTGAATCCATCATAAGAAAATTAATTTAATAGTAATCCTTCTACATATAGATAAATCTCCTATTCCATACATTTGTAAATATAATAGAGGCACATAACTTGCGTTTGTCAATATAATAATGAATTGATTTGAATAAAAAATAAACATAGAGGCACATAATATATATTCATCAATATATTACTCTTCAGTCTATTACCAGAAGCACCTTGTACTTCAATATACATACGAGTTAGACATCATGATTTTGATGTGATTTTTTAATTAACGAGTTATCTTCCTCGGTCCTAAATTTCTTTCTAGGGTAAAATAAATGGAATATTATATAAAAAGTAAGGAATGTGTAGATATTGATATTAACAATCTCCCTGTTGATCCGAGACTTCGACCTGCAATTTAGAGTTAAGATGTAAATGATAGACAAAAAAATTAAGGAGTGTATTTATTGAAGGGATCCATAAACTAAAAAGTAATCAATTGCCCAAAACTTTAATTAAAAATATTACACTTATATTTAATCAAAAATGATTTGATGAATAACCTGATTGGTTAGAGGACAGCTTGTAAAAAGATGCTACTTTTTCTCTTTACTACAACATATTGATGCATTAAGAATAAATTATTAAAGTCCAACATGGTGAAGACTCATTTATTGGGAAAGGGTTTAAAAATTAAAAAAGAAAGAAAAAATATTAATTCAAATTGGAGAGCATAATTGTATACATAATAAGGTTAAACACAAATGTGAATACAACAACAACAACAACAACAACAACATCAAGCCTTTATCCCACTACGTGGGGTCGGCTACATGAATCCTTTTTCTCCATTGTGTCATATTAAAAGTTAAATTCTCATTTAAATCTAATAAAGAAAGGTCATTCCTAATATTTTCTAACCAAGTATTTTTAGGTCTACCCCTACCTTTCTAAACATAAGTCAAATCTAATACCTCTACTCTCCTAACCGGGTCATCGCAAGGCCGCCAAGAATTTGATAAAAATTTAAGAACACAATCTTACTGCTTTATGGTTGAACAAAGATAAGAAAAACAAAAAAGATTATAAGATCATGTTGACAACAAATAGTATATTGTGTTCAACTTCTCTTACATCGATGAATATCATTCTATGGGTATGATGAGTCATCCATATCAGATAATCGAGAAAATTATTTCGAGCTATTCAATTTTCTTGCTAATTAAAATGAGAAAATTAAAGAAGTTACATCTACATATGCAAGCTCAAATTTAAAATTAACTTCACCAATGGTTCATAATATTGGTGTCTCTTCTTCTCAATTATAGTAGATGAATCCTATAATGTAACTAGTTATTGCAGTAAAATATATAGATATGTTGGCTTAAGTTGTTGACTATTGGCACATGAAACATATTTCACTTCAAGAATTATCAATATTATAGGAACTACATATAAGAGGAGTGATGATCTTAAATTCATTTAACATAATAAAATAACTTTTTATCTAATAAAAAGGGAGTTGAGTAGTGGTCGAGATTTGAATTAAGAGACAAATTTACAATGAGCTTGTGCCACCCATTAGGGTTTGCATTTTCATATCTCAATCAAACTGATAAAAATGTATGCTTTAGTAATTGAAGGGCTTGAAACTATTAAAGAAAATGGGGCACATGATCAATAATCTATTAAAAGTAGTGTTCTGATAGTGCAATAGAATCTTTTTATTTTATTCTTACAATATATTTAATATTGACATTTTAGGTGTTACAAATGAATTATCACAAGCCTTGTAGAGAAAATATCAAGATATCATGAATGCAATAAAATTAGTACAAGAATCTAAACCATGATTACAGATAATGAGGGAGAATAAATGAGATTCTTTGTTGGATGAGTATCACATTTTTGTAATATTTTTATAGTTAATGTTCCTAATATGAATTCTAATTTAAGTCTGGTTGATGATTAGGATATAGAAATGAAGAAATAATAAATTTGTATGATTATCATGTTGATTTTGTTTACACTATTATTGATATGTAACTTCAAAAGCTAAATAATATATTCTCTGAAACTAGTACTGAGTTGTTTTTTTATGTTTTGTGTCTAAATTTAATTAACTCATTGTTTGCTTATGTTATAAAGAAATTAATTCATCTTGAAGAGTTATATTCAGCGGATTTTTTATAGTTGAACTTGTTACTATCTAGCACTAACTATGTAGATATATTCTTAACATGAAGACAAGAAAGGAGTTCTTATCTTTAGATAGCATTGCTGATTTTGTAAATAATTTATTAAGGTTAAGAAATATATTGTATATTCCTTAGTTTACAAGCTTATTATTTTAACATTAGTTTTGTTAGTTGTCACTGCCATAATAGAGAGAGCATTTTATGTAATAAAAATTGTTAAATATCAATTACATAAAAAAATGGGTGATGAATGACTTAGCGATTGTCTAGTGTCATTATTGAGAACGAAGTATTTGATTTGATTCCAAATAAAGCCGTAATACAATATTATTATAAAATGCAAAATAGAATACAAAGTTTGTAATTTTTTTAAAAATAATTGTAAAGCAATATAAGAATTTGTTTTTAAATTTTAAGCAGTGTAGCTTTTCTTAAACCCTCAGTCTTAATACTTCGCATATTTTTAAGATATCTAGGTTTTTATAACTTATATGTGAAACGATATAATACAATGTCTTAATAAAAAAAGTTGGAGCGAAAGGAGAAGAGTTTCAAGAATTAGGAGGTGAAAGAGTTTTAGGATTTTTTTTAATAATTTTAATAATTTCTTAAATTACTAATGATATTTACATATAATTAAATTATAGTAAATTAATTAATATTGAAAAACATAATTTAAGATTTATAATTAATAATTTATTTTAAAATATAATTCATATTAAATTACAATTATATATTTAAATAAAATTAATATATTTTTTAATATAATATTAATATATTTATTTAAATATAGATGTGTTACTCACCTAGCAGTAATACTATATCCGTTGGAGCCACGTATGCATGACCAATGCAAATGGAGCGTGCAACCCCCTCATTGGTGAAGAAATTATTTAGTGTGGAGTCCGAATGTAGCCCTGCATTCGGACTCCAATTAAATCTTGACACATTGAGTGAAGATGTGAATATTCAATTGGTTTTTCTTTTTTATTTATGTCTTGTCAGCCCGACCAACCTGACTAGCCCCACAATTTTTTTACTTTTTGAAAAAGTGGTTTAGAGTTGGCACTTCATTTTAAGAAAAACCAGCGATGACTTTTGATACCTGCTCAGAAAGAAAAAAATGAGGAGCAACAGTGCATTATTTGTGGAGATGACATGCTCACGCGGCGTGAAGGAGAGGTACAAAATCATTTATGTAACCAATTGATTTTTTCATATAAACTTGGTGGTAATTTTACTAAATTCATTGACCAAAAATTCCCCGATACTCCTAGCCCAATTAATATATGAGAACTCAACTACAATACTTGCTATAGACAGGAGCCTTCTTGGGGTTTTTTTGTTATTGAGGGAAAAAAATAAATTAGAAAAAAAATTATAAAAGCCTTTAACATAGCTGCTGGATCAATTGAATTGTTTATTTCAATCACTTCACTTTTAATTTTAGTTGATAAGACTTCTGTAAGTGGCTCATTGTGTCATATGATTTCAGCACCTTTGTTGGGCAAACCAGTGAGCATAGCCACATCATCAGATGTGAATTTCAGTAAATAACCTTTAATAATGAAGTCTTGTTGAGAGATATCCCAAAATTTCAGCAACTTGTATATGAGAGGCATAATTTGTTGTAATGGTGGGAACTTAAGAAACTAATGGATGTTCAGATTCCTCAATGTTTCCTCTACATCTTTGTGAATTGCTTCGACAAATGAGTCACAAATATTTCGGATGGTTGAAATATAGCAATGATATGTAATTAGACAAACATAAGGGGCCATCTTTAAAAAAAAGTGAATAAGAAGTAAAAGAAAAGTAAAATGAAAGCTGTTGCGAGATAAAATATACGCGGCGATAGAGTCAAAAAGTTCACGTCTCAGCGTTGTACGGATATCCAACACACAAATAGAACAGAAAAAGAAACACTAGGAATTTTACATGGAAAACCCTAAAAGGGAAAAACCACGGGGCCACGCCCAGTTGGAATAATTCCACTAGTGTTTTGTTTGAGATACAAGAGACTAATTTGTCCACCAAGTTGGGACGATCAGATTACAGTGAGTTTCTTCTGAATTGAAATTCAGTTACAAAATCGAGCAGAGTTCCGGAGTCACTAAGGAAATTGGGCAGAATTCAGGTGTCGTCCGGAAGTTGTACTGAAGTCTGGCGTCGAGCAAAACTTTTATATTTCTTGGGAAGAATTCTGGCATCACTCGAGTGTCTGGCTGAACTCCATCGTTGTTCAGGCGACGGGAAGAATTCTGGTGGGGGTCGAGGAGGAGCTATTCCCTCCTATGCTTCTCTTCTCTTTTTCTCTTCTTCTTCTCTCCTCATTGCTTGGTTCCCCTCTCATGAGAAATGAGGGGTCTATTTATAGATTTTTTGAAGTGGCATAGCTCGTAAATATGAGTGAGATCAAGGGCAAATAGGGAGTGGTCGAATGGATGGCTGATATTGAATCCCTTGATTGTGCACCGTTTGCCAAACATTTGAAGGACTTAATGATTTCAGTATTTGATGATCTTAGGCTTGTTGGATTTGTCTCATCAAGCCGTTCGATTCGACTATAAGCTTGTTAAAATCGGAGACCGTTTGGTAACTCAAATTGGGGTAAGAACTTTCAAACAGCACTTCGGGTGCTTGATTTGGGCTCATTTGGGCTTGGATTGAGTTGAACTTGGTGTTTTTGGGTTTTTATTTCTGATACGCTCAATTTAAATATAAACTTGATGAAATCAGAGTTTAGGTGCTCCCGAATTTAGATTTTGAAGTTTCTGGTTCAAATTTGCCTCGAGATTTGTGCTCGATCAAAATAATTTTTGCATAATATCAGTTGTCCCCCTATTTTTGGATATCGTAGCTCCAGGAGTCCGAAAATACATGTCACAAATTTTGGAGAATTTTTCCAAGTGATTCAGAATCGATCTTGCGTGTAGGAGCTTCGAATGGCTCTAAAAGTGCCAAAAGTAAGTCCGAAACATCAAAAAATGGTCCCAGGGACACCAAAAATGTCTGATTTGGTCTTCCCAAGGTAAAATTTGGTCTCGGAATTGACTGGGCAGTCGAACCGGTCAAACTGGCCGGCCAGCCGCCGTCGCCGGCGGTGGCGCGGAACCGCATGTCGCGCCTGTGCACTGCGCCCGCGAGCTACACCTGCACGTCGCATGCACCAACGCGCCGACTGCGCCCGTGCCTGGGCTCGCCCGCATCGGGCCTGCACGTTGCCCTATGCCTGCCAAGGGCCAGGCACCGTTTCGGGTGGCGGTTTGCTGCCACCACCTTAAAAGGTCCCCACCATTCAAAAAAAAACTATTTTTTTTATCATTTTTGCCCGTAAAAAATCCCAAAAAATTCTAAAATAAATTCAAAAAAATTTGAAAAAATTTAGGAAATTCGAAAATGCTAGAAACTGCCTTCTTCTCCCATAAAGACTATAAATATGCCCCAAGGTCTATAGAAAAATTGCACATTCTCTACTTCTTCTCCCTCTGGCTCTCTGACAGTTGAGGTTTTCTGCTGCTCCCCCATTTTTCTTCCTATTCTAGAGGCTTTCCGCTATCTTTTGTAGGTGATTTTCCCTACTTAGATTTGTGCCCCTCTTTAGTAAAGGAATTGAAATAGGTGATCACGCATCCACAAAAAATTCTCCCGCCAAAGAAGATCGTCCTATCACCCAATCTGAAGCTGCGAAGAAGACTCACAAGGCGTCAAAGATTGATGATGTTGTCTCCACCATCACTGATGATTCCTTCATTTCTTTTAGGAAAAAAATTCTATTTTCCTAACGATCTGGTGATGAAGGTGCCGGCAAAATCTGATTGTGCCTGCTTTCCTCCCTCGGGATATGTGACGGTGTACGAATTCAGTTTGCGAGCGGGGCTGCGGTTTCCACCATCTCCTGAATTGGTTGACATTTTAACAGTCTGTGGAGTGAGTTTATCTCAATTCTCTTGTAGGGCCATGTCGATCATAATGGGCCTAATTGTGCTCTTCAGAGATCGTGGAGTGGTGTTGTCTTTAGAATATTTTTCTTGGATGGGGCGTCTCTTTAGTGATACGCAGGGTCATATCTCCTTCAGATCCAAGTGGTTGGATATTCGCACTTGAGACCCACCAAAAGATTGGATTAGCGACTTCTTCTTTGTGCAAAATGATTGGAGCCTTCAAGAAAAAATGAGGAAAGTTGAAGGAGTTACTCGTCCCCCTTCATATTGGAGCAAAAGATTTATTGAAGATTTTGAAGCTTCCTGATATTGATGCCCTACGTTATGAGATGCATTATTTAAGCAGATACATAGATGAAGAATACTTGTTCAATGTGGGATTATCTACTCAAGCAGGAAGATCGCATGCATAAATGCTGATAAAATTTGTGAAAGTTCCATAGGCTTAAAATGGTCAATCCAAGCGACCAGAGAGTGAGGGAGATTTGCAGGCGTCAAAGAAGAAGAAGGCGGATGAAATATTGACAGTCACCAACAAAGATCCTCATTTCTCTCCGTCTAAGATACACATTCCATAATATGTTTTGAAACATAAGTGCATTGGTTATCGACGAGTTAATGAGTTGGTGAGTTCACTTTTTCTCCTTTTCTTTATACACACACACACACACACACACACACACACACACACACACACACACACACACACACACACTTTAAGGGATATATTTCTCACTTGTTACTTCATTTGGAACAATAACTTGAGATGAATAAAACTTTGGATGACTGGAATGACGAGTTTGTGAAGGTTAAATACCTTCAGGGGGGAATACAAGAAGAAATATGATAGTAAAGTGAAGGAGATGAAGGTGGTGGAGGATCAACTTGAATAGTGTAGAGCAGAGTTGGCAAACAGGATCACTTCGGCTTCCTCCCAGAATGAGCGGATAGATCATCTACATATAGAATTGGTGGAGGTACAGGCGATAAACAACCAACAATTGAGAGATGAACAAATCCTTGAAGCTGAAAATAAGAGGCTCCAGAGTATGTTGTCAGAAGGAAGCTCAACAGTCGTCATTTGATGCCGTAGAAGAGTTCAGAAAATCTTATGCCTTCAAGATAATTATTGAGGATCACGTTCAGGAGGCTCGTAATCATATTTATGATGTGGAGGTGAATGCTTTGGAGGTAGAGTGCATAGAGGATGGCTTCATCAGAGGTTTTATGAAGGGCGTTCGTGCAGTGCAGCATAAGGCTGGAGCAGAGATCGAGGGGTTGACTCCTAGCCAGGCTTCTGGTTATCCTTCTCCAGACTATAGTGGTGAAGAGTTAGAGAGTGAATTGCAGCAGGATTTTTCTCTTGAGGAGGATGATGATGATATTGAGATCTTGTAGGATTGTTCTGATGTTGTTTGTACTACTTTTGTTTTCTTTATAGTGATTATATGTGTGTTTCTGATGTTGATGTTTTCATATGATGTATCTAATTTTCAGTGATTTACATTAAAAAGATATTTCTCTTTTTCACATGCATATGAAATTAACTTAAAATATTATGGTAGCCTCTTTTGACTTAAATGAATATGATAGATATCGTCCTTGGATATTTTGCCCTATACGAGGTTATTAATCAAAGCATTCGCTTGATGATTTTAATCTGTATAGAAGAGGTCGGACCAGATCCCCCTGGGATTGATCGTCTAGTGATTGAGATACAATATTAATTGTGTATTTCTCTAATCACATAAAAAGGAATTTGAGGAGAAGAGATAGTATTGCGGCAAAGGTGAACACCACATTTCTGTGTTATATAAGACAGTACAATAATTCCCTTGTAAAACTTTAGGAATATAAAGAAAGCATTTTTTTTATAATCAACAGACAAGGGGCATATAAAAAACTTGAAAGATACAAAGCATAACTACTTGAGGGGACATAACACAAGATAAATACTATGAACAACATAACACCAAACAAATAGTAGTATCAACTCCTACTTATAGTATTTGTGAAGGTTTCCCACATTCCAAGTTTGGGGGAGTATTTTTCCACTAGAATCCTTTAGTTTGAAGGTTCCAGGCTTGACCATAGCTACCACCAAGTAAGGACCTTCCCAGAGGGGGAGAGCTTATTACGTTGAGGGGCTTTTCCAGCGGCTTCGATGCTTCATAAAACTAAGTCCCCAATGGAGATGGGTCGAGGCTTCACTCTCTGATTGTAGTGACGAGCCATTCTTTGGTGGTATGTAGCGGTTCTGAGCGAGGCTTCATCTCTTACTTCAGGGATGAGATCTAAATTTGTCCTGAGCCTCTTCAAGTTATTATTGAAGTTAAAAGTTTGAACTTTGTTACTCAGGACTCCAATATCAACCAGTATGACTGCTTCTGTATCGAAATAGAGGTTATATGGGATTTCTCCTATAGGAGTTCTGGAAGTGGTTTGATAAGCCCAGAGGACATTAGGGAGTTCTTCAGCCCATTGCCCCCTAGGCGTGTCTTCAATCCTTTCAGAATTATTCGATTTATAACATCTATTTGCGCATTTGCTTGATGATGGACAACAACTGTGTGGACGAGCTAAATATGAAAATTTTTATAAAGAGATGTAAAGATCTTTCCAATAAACTGTGTCCCGTTGTTTTTGATGACTCTTGCAGGAATGCTAAAGAGATATATTATATTCTTCCATAAGAATTGCTTGGTATTTGCTTTAGTAATTTTTGCCAAAGGTTCTGTCTTCACCCATTTGGTGAAGTAATCTATAGCCAGGATAATGAATTTTTTTTCTCTAGTGGTTATAGGGAAGGGTCCCATTATGTCAATTTTCCATTGGGTAAAAGGCCAGGGACTCTACATTGATGTAAGCTCTAGAGCGGATATATGAGTGAGATTGGAATGTAATTTACAGTTTTTGCACTTTTGAGTAAACTCAAGTGCGTCCTGTTTTATTGTGGGCCAATAGAATCATTGTCCCATGATCTTATAAGTCAATGCTCTTCCTCCCAGATGCTCTCCATATACTCCTAAATGAACTTCTCGAAGTGTATAATCAGCTTCTGAAGGTTGGAGACACTTGAGATATGGTCTGATGAAGGCGTTCTTATACAACTCACCACCAATAATGGTGAAATTTGCTACTTGTCTTTGAAGTTTTGTTGCAGACACGGGTTCTTCAGGCAATACCCCATTCTGTAAAAAAGATAAGATGGGATCGATCCAAGAAGCCTCTCTTGGTTCATCGATCGATTGTATGACCCACGGATCTTGAATACTTAGAAAGTTGATATCCTCAATACACTTTCTCTTGTAGATGTCTCCTGTCGTTGATGTAGCAAGTTTAGAAAGAGCGTCTGCTCTCGCATTTTACTCTTGAAGAATATGTATGATCTAATGCTCTCTTATACGGGCTAAGAGTAACTTTACAATGCTGCAATACTAGGCCATTTGTGGATTGTGGACGTCGAACTCCCTCTCCACCTGAGAGGCGACTAGTTGGGAATCAGTGTGGACTATTAGGTTTTGGACCTCACAATCAATTGCTAGTCTCAATCCAGCAATAAGGGCCTTGTACTATGCTGTGCTGTTTGTTGCCAAAAACTTGAGTCGGAGCCCATACTCAAGAGTAGCTTTCTGCGGAGAAATTAACAAAATTCTGGCCCCAGCGCCAGAACTTCCGAAAGCTCCATCGACATACAACGTCCATCATGGAGGGGAAGACAAAGTATTTGGTTGAACATCGGATATTAGGACGGTGCATTCAACTATAAAATCTGCAAGTGCTTGAGGTTTGATATCAGGCCGTGGCAAGTAGTGGATGTCAAATTCTTTTAGGTCTACAGACCACTTAACGAGCCTACCAGATACTTCTAGTTTTTACATAATACTTTTCAGCGACAGATTTGTGTAAATCCCAATTGAGTGGACTTGAAAGTAAGGGCGTAGTTTTCTGGCAGAATAAACTAATGCCAATGCAATCTCATCCGCTAGGGGGTAACGTCCCTATGTTTTAGATAGGATCTTACTGACATAATAGATGGGGCATTATATTGTATTTTCCTCTTGTACTAAAACTAAATAGTCTGAACTAATAGCCTGGGTAGAAACAACTAGATACAAATACAACCTTTCTCCTGGTATTGGTTTAGAAAGTAATAGTGGGAAAGTCAAATATTTTTGTAGCTATTCAAAGGCTTCTTGACAATCATCTGTCCATTGGAACCCAGAGCTAGGAGTGCCTCTAAGTACCTTGAAGAAAGGAAGATATTTATCTCTTAAAAGTGCCAGGAAACGAGATAGTGCTGTAATTCTCCCATTTAGTCTTTGGACCACCTTGATATTTTTTGGTGGCACCATATCCTTCATCACCTTGATCTTTTCGGGATTGGCTTCAATTCATTTGTGGGTTATCATAAACCCCAAAAACATTCCAGAAGTGACTCCAAAGTGTATTTTAGCGGGGTTGAGTCACATATTGTAATGTCTCAGTAAGTGGAAGCACGGCTCAAAGTCAGAGATATGTTGAGATTTTTCATGACTTTTTACCAACATATCGTCTATGTACACCTCCATAGTGCACACAATAAGATTTTTGAAAACTTTAGGCACTAATAAGTTGCCCCAGCATTTTTAAGCCCGGAGGGCATCACTTGATAATAATATATTCCTTTGTTTCTTCATCAGTAGGATTCATCTTTATTTGATTGTATATAGAGTAGGCATCCATAAAGCTCAAAATCTGATGTTCAGAAGTGGTATCGACTAATTGGTCAATACGAGAAAGCGGAAAGCTGTCTTTCGGGCAGACTTTATTGAGATATGTATAATCTATACACATTATCTATTCTCCACTTTCCTTTCGAACCATGACAACACTTGCTAACCAGGTAGGATACTATACCTCCCATATAAATTCGGCTTCCAAGAGTTTATCCACTTATTATTCAATTACTTGTTGAAAATTCGACGTAAAGTTTCGTTTCTTCTGGATGATTGGTTTGCACGTCGGATTGATTTTGAGGGAGTGTACAATTACTTCGGGGTCAATTCCGGGCATATCTACCGGACTCCATGTAAAAATATCCTGATTTTCCCGTAGAAAATCTATGAATTTTTTCTTCTCGTCATCTGAGAGAAGTGATCCAATCTACACTATCCTCGAAGGATGTTCTTTGGATATAGGTATAGTAGTAAGGTCTTCTACAGGGGAACCTCTTTGAGGGATATCCTCGTTTCGGATATCAAAGTCTTTGATGCTTAGGGTAACCGTTGGACGTGACTTGACCTGCCTTAGATAGCAGGTTTGTGCTATTTGTTGATCTCCGCATACCACACTAACTCCTGTCGGGGTATGGAACTCAAGCTTGAGATGAGGGATAGAGACGACAATCCCTAAAATTGACTGAAGCGGCTTCATAAAGATAGCGTTGTAAGCCGATTATGACTTTACAATGATGAACTGAACAGAGTGTGTAGACTGTCTAGGAAATTCTCCAAGTACAATTGGAAGATTGATTATCCCTTTTGCTCGTACAGGTCGATTATCAAATCCATACTAAGGATCTGCAGCAGGTTGAAGCTTTTCTCTTGAGAGACCCATGTTGAGAAAAAGTGGAATAGAATAAGACATTTATGGAGCTTCCATTATTTACAAGAAATTTTTTGACATTGTAACATGGGTCACCTAAGCCTGCGTTGATAACAAGCGGATCTTGATGAGGGGTTTTTACTCCCTCCAGATCAGAATCATCAAAGGTGATAGAGTGATATATATGAGCCTTCTTTGGAGTTGGATTTTTATTTACAACCAAAAAAGACTTGATCAGATAACGAGGGGCCTCCAATGATTGTCTCAATTTCACTAACTACTATTTGATTATTCACCAGTGGCCTCTGTTGTTGATTTTTCCCCCAGCGGGATGAGTTTCCTCTTGGGTAGGTGAATCTCGAATAAATTATCGAAGATAGCATTGACGGATAAGTCTTTCAATCTCCTATTTTAGTTACCTACAGGCTTCAATAGTGTGGCCACGACTATGATGAAAGTGGCAGTACTGATCCTGATTTCCTATGTTTGGCTTCAAAAGATATGGCCATTTCACTGTATCTTGATCTCGAACATCCATTAATACATTTGTTGATATGAAATTAGAGGAGTGTACTCCTTCTCCTATCGAGGTTCTTATCATGGCAATGGAGGCCTAGAGGTAGATTGTTCTTCCCTTGCTTCTTTCATTATGAGGATGAATTATTCATCCCAGGTGCACCCTTGCGTTTCCCATTAGTTTGCTCAAATTATTTTTTCTATGGGCATTTATGACTTCATCTATCGAGATTTGAGCTTTTACACGATGAATCAAATCTGTATATGAATGAACGGTGTCGCACATGAGTGCTTAATAGAAGGGGCCAGGGAAAAGGCCTCCAAGAAAGATCCCTCTCAATAGTTCAAGATATACTTATGGAATTTGTCAAGCTTCAGTGGAAAATCAATGAAAATACTCTTTCAACAATTCTCCTTCATTCTGACGGATCCTGTAGAGGTGGAAAGAATCTTTAGCTATCCTTCAATTGGCAATGAATTTCTCGATGAAAGTTTGGCCAATTTGACAAATGAGGGGATCATTCCGGATGGAAGCGAATAGAACCACGTTTGAGCCTGTCCATTAAGGGTGGTAGGAAAGACCTGGCAGAGGAGGGCGTGTAAGGTTTGCTGAATATGCATGATGGTTTTATAGTGATCGATATGCTCATACGGGTTAGATGTCCCGTCATAAGACTCGATGCTGGGTACTTTGAACCCAACTAGAATGAGATGCTGAAGTATGGCCTCAGTTAGAGGTGATGACTCCTAGAAGTCCCTATGCCGGAGAGTTTGCCTCACGTCTCCTTGGCGGAATTCTTCCCGTATTAATCTCTGCAGTTCATGATGTAGGGCATTATGAGGGAGCCCAGTAACTTATGGCTGGGCCGAGTTTTCTGGGAGATCTGGAAGAACACGAGATTGCCGACTGGTGTGTGAGGGATGAGTAGAACTTGCTGTGTCAGCAATTCGTTATTCTGATGTATCTGCCTTTTTGGTGGAGGAAGAGGAATCTCTGTTTGAATATGCTCGAATTGAACATCTTCAACTCGTGGTGGATCTCGAGGGAGAAGGACTTCCTCTCATTGTGCCAGTGCAGGTTGCCGAGCCTCTCGTAGGAGTTGAAGGATATCATTCTGAGATTCTTCCATCTTTCAGATTCTCTCTTCTAAAGAAGGTCCTGAGGTTCCTTCTCCAATGACATTTTAACCCTCGGGGTAGAAGGAGGAAGATATCGGACGTCTATGATTTATAGACTAATTTCTGGATTAACGGAAGTTAGAGCGAGAAACCCCAATAATATGACTACTGCGCCTGTTAATCATCATAGAAATAATTAAAGTTGTGGGATAATGTTTCCCACAGACGGTGTCAAACTGTTGCGGGCTAGAATATACGCGGTGATAGAGTCATAAAGTTCACATCTCAACGTAGTACGGATATCTAGCACACAAACAGAACAGAAAAAGAAACACCAGGATTTTTACGTGGAAAACCCTAAAAGGGGAAAAACCACAGGGCCACGCCCTGTTGAAATAATTCCACTAATGTTTTGTTTGAGATACAAGAGACTGATTCGCCCACCAAGTTGGGACGATCAGATTACAGTGAGTTTCTTCTGAATTGAAATTCAGTTACAAGGTCGAGCAGAGTTCTGACGTCATTGAGGAAATTGGGCAGAATTCAAGTGTCGTCCGGAAGTCGTACTGAAGTCCGGTGTCAAGCAGGACTTTTATGTTGCTTGGGAAGAATTCCAGCATCACTCAAGTGTCTGGCCGAACTCCGGCGTTATTCAGGCGGCGGGAAGAATTCCGGCGGTGGTCGAGGAGGAGCTATTCCCTCCTATGCTTCTCTTCTCTTCTTCTCTTCTTCTGCTCTCTCCTTCTTGCCTGGGTCCCCTCTCATGAGAAATGAGGGGTCTATTTATAAATTTTATGGAGTGGCATAGCTCGTAAATAGGAGTTATATCAAGGGAAAATAGGGAGTGGTCGAATGGATGGCTGATATTGAATCCCTTGATTGTGTACCATTCGTCAGACATTTGAAAGTCTTAATGATGTTGAAATTCGGCAATCTTGGGCTCGTTGGATTTGTCTCGTCGAGCCGTTCGATTCGACTATAAGCTCGTTAAAATCAAAGATTGTTTTGTAACTGAAATTATGGTAAGAACTTTCCAATAGCACTTCGGGTGCTTGATTTGGGCTCATTTGGGCTTGGATTGAGTTGAATTTGGTGTCGTTGGGTTTGTATTTCTGAGACGCTCAATTTGACTATAAGCTCACTGAAATCGGAGTTCAGGTGCTCCCGGATTTAATTATTGAAGTTTCCGGTTCAAATTTGCCTCGAGATTCGTGCTCGATCAAAATAATTTTTGCATGATATATCAAAAGCGTAACAAAAACATACTGAAAGCGCAATAAAAAAGCCCAGCAAAAGCACAATTAAAGTGCAGTGAAATAGTAAAAAAAGCACAATGAGAGAGTAGTAGATAAAGCGCTGCAAAAGGGTAGTGAAAGTGCATCTAAAGAACATCAAAAGTGTAGTGTGCACAGTGAAAGTGCTGTAGAAAAAAATAGTGAAAGCACATTAAAAACATAGCAAAAGCACAGTAGTAAATGCAAAGGGAAAGGGCACTGAAAAATGCCATTAAAAATGTACTAAGATATTTTAAAACTATGCAACCTAATTTTTAATGTAGAAGAAATTGATAAAAGAGCTGATACCATGAAAGCAAAAGTACAACGAAATGCACACTTAAAGCACAGTAAAAATGAGGCTAAACCTAACAAAAACAACTTAAAAATTTTAAAGGTATGCAACCTAATTTTTAAAATAGAAGAACAGTGAATATACAACAAAAGCGCCTCAAAGGCCCATCATGTTCTTTTATCTGTTTTGCAAGAACTTTTGCACTGCCTAGAATGCCGAAGGATTTCACCTGTTTGCAAGAACAGTGTCTAGAATATCAAACGAGAGAGTATGAGGAGTGTAAAATGTCGGGTTGAAAAGTAAAATGATTTGGCTCCAAGTCTTTTGCACTTACAAATTCTAAATTTTCATCTCTAGGTGAGTTTGAACCTGCCGACAAGACATAAATAATAAACAAAATAGTGAAAATACAATAAAATGCCCACTTCTCTACATATTAGAATTTAATTAGAGCCCGGACGCAGAAATTTATCTGGACTGCGTCCGGACTCTGCACGAAATAATTTCTTTCACTTATGAGATGCGTGTTGGGTATTTATATTATATATACCTATCAGGCAAGACTTATAATAGAGAGATGGGTATGCAGCCGCGTGGTCGACGAAAGAAATTTCTCCCATCTCACCCGAAACTTTTATTTGGTAGTTGACCTGACATAGCTCTACGTTCGGACGCTAGTAAAATAGTGCCACGTGTTCTTACTCTTTACCGCACGGCCCGACATCCCGACCCGGAACGGACCCATGATTGCTATGTTCACGTATTGCTCGGTATTGCTAGGTATTGGTCGATTTTGCTATGCAATAATGAGAAATACCATTCTGTGAAGACCAATACCTAGCAATACTGAGCAATACTGAGCAATACCTAGTTTTTCTAGGTATTGCTCTTGACAGAGCGGTATTTCTCGTTATTGCCAAGCAATACCGAGCAATACATAGCAATACGCGAACATAGCAATCCCGGGCTCCAGTCCGATTTGGGTCGTCGGGCCGCACGGTAAAGAATAAAAGCACGTGACGATATATTATTAGCGTCCGAACGTAAAGCTACATCAGATCATTTGACCTTATAATTGTTCTCTCACCCGGTTCGAATTCTGTAAAAAAAAAAAAAAAAACTTCTAACAGACATAAAAAATTCTTAATCTTTATAGACATGGTAAACGCCACGTCTCGCCCATCCAACTTTATTTAGAATTTATTATTGGCTCGGCATTGGGCAGCAGAGTTTTTCGGACATAAATCAATTATAATATCTGATAATAGTAATTTGCATCTTAATCGTGGTATTAATTACCGCCACAGCTTTTGCACTTCACTGTCGGACCGTCTTCTCCGCTGCCCAAACCCCCCATTTCACGATGACCATCCTCTCACGCATCGCAATAAATTAGCTTCCGTCCGCTTTCAAGATTCATCGGTTCAATTTCAAACCATCCAAAAATTTCCCCCCTCATCTCCTCCTGCCATGGAGTCTCTTGCCATTATTATTCTATTATCCCTTCTGTGATTCCTTCCATCATTTAACCCTCTTCTATATGCCTTCGATGGCTCCCTTCGTCTTCTTCTTCTTCTCCAATCCCGATCTATTGTCTTCCTCCGCAGACTTCTCTCAACCGACGCTTCCGTCCTCAGAAGAAGAGGGCCGTCCGTTCTCCGGCTTCGCCGCAGAACAGATCTCTGCTTTTTGACAGCCGAAGGATGCCGCCGATGATGGCGCAGCATCAATCAGAAGTTAGTCGAACCGAGCAGATTATCTCGCAGTTCTTTCTTAAGACCCTACAAGCCGTCCTCACCTCCAGAATCCCCAATCTATCCGGTGGCGGTCGCGTGCGGCGGCGTGATCGGTGGTTCAACCTTGCGATCGACGATCTCCCGCCCGCCCTAGAGAATCTTGGGTTTTGGCACCAGGGCGTGATGGAACCGATGATCGTCGACGTCATTCTCTCGCCGCGCGATGGCGTTGAATCGGTGGCTGTCATTGAGCGATGGATCGCGCAGTGCGAGAGTCCTCCGCCTTGGGGTGACGGCGCGTCGACGTTGCCGTCTTCGTCGGCGTCCTTCTACAGAAGGACATACAAGAAGTCTATCCTTCTGCTACGGTCTATTTACTCCCTTCTCCGGTTTCTCCCCGCTTATAGAGCTTTCAGATTGTTGTCCTCGTCTAACCAGTCTTCAAACTACACTCTGAGCTATAAGGTTTCGTCGATCGCGGAGCCGTTTTCGCGAGAGGAAGAGAAGGGATTCAAGCAGCAGGCATTCCCGCCAGTTGAGAGCCAATTGGGCTCTCTCTCCGTCTCGGTTCTCTATCGACCGACTCTCGAGAATTTTAATTTAGAGGTTTCGTCCTTGTTGCCGCCTATGATAATAGCGGACTATGTTGGAAGCCCAGCTGCTGATCCGATGAGGGCTTTTCCTGCTTCTCCGTCGGAGAAGGGCATTCGGCCGATTTCTTTCCCCCTGCGCGGTGTGCGCCCGTCAGCGGCGCCGGCTTTCCAGCGGCCGCATAGCTGGACCACCACGCCAATGGCACATCATCCGCTACATGCTTCTGTAGGTGCAGTCGCGGAGCAACGAGTGTCTCCACCTGATTATTTTGGGCAGCGAATGGCAGCTCCTCGGCAATTTGGTCACAAGAAGGGTAGCTTTAGCTTCGAGGAGCACCTACTCTCGCCTCCGTTCTCGGCATCTCCTACTCCATCTCCGCCTACCCATGCAGCTAATGCCTTTCCCGTCAGATTGCGATCGGAGACTGCTCCAGTTAGCATACCGCAGTCGATGGCGGGGAAGAACCACTTGTATCGCACTCCTAACTATTCGGATCCGACTAGAAATTTGCTGCCGCCGCCATCACCATCGCCTAGAAGTGCACGGGCTGATGTGTATTTGGAGGAGTCTCCTTCTGCGAGGTCTTTCAAGAAGTTGGACGCACTGAAGGCTGGGGATCTTCATTCGCTTCTATATACGGCTCCGAAGGTATGAATTCTACGAATTTTGATTTTTTAAGGGTTTTCATGCCATATGTGTGTGACACTTGATTAGCAGTTTAGTGTATCTTGTTTCTTTGTGCTGATTTGTAAATGGTTTTGAGGATGATGTGGTCGTTTTAGATTATCCATCTTCATTGATTTTTAATCCTTTAAATTTAGGGCATGCATTTCTGGTAGATTTTATCTTGTACAAAGTGAAACTTTTGTTACAACAACAACAACATCAAGCCTTTGTCCCAATACATGGGGTTGGCTACATGAGTCCTTTTCTCCACTGTGTCCTGTCAAAAGTTAAATTCTCATTTAAATCTAACAAAGAAAGATTATTTCTAATATTTTCTAACCACATGTACTCTTATTATGAATTAATTGCCCAAAGTCACAATCCCCTCACTGGGTCTATTACCACTAAAATTACACTCCATACATTCAGTTTTAGATCTACTCAAGCAAAAACCTTTAGACTCTAAGGTTGACCTCCATAATTTAAGTTTACCTTCGACTACCTCTCTAGTCTTATCAACAAGAAGAATATCATCATAAAAAACAATACACCTAGGTAAATCCTCTTGCAAATTTCTAGTGATAACATCTATGACTAAAGCAAAAAGATATGGGCTTAAGCCTGATCCTTGATGTAATCCAACCGAAATAGGAAAATACTTGGTCAAACCACCTTGTGTTTGAACACAAGTAATAGCTCCTACATACATATCTTTAATGATTTGAATATAAGCATTATTAACTCCTTTATTTTCAAGAATTCTCCATAGCACTTCTCTTGGAACTTTATCATTTGGTTTCTCTAAATTAATAAATATCATATGTAGATCCTACTTATTCTCTCTATATTTCTCCATCAAACCTCTTAATAAATGTATGGCTTCCATAGTTGACCTTGGCTCGAATCCAAATTGATTTTAAGAAACATTAGTATCACGTCGCAATCTACGCTCCATAACTCTCTCCCATAGTTTTAAAGTATGACACATTAACTTAATTCTTATATAATGCGCAGAATCTTGTGCGTCATCTTTATTCCTAAAAATAGGAATTAACACCCTCATTCTCCACTCATCTGACATCTTTTGTCCTCAAAACAGTATTAAAAAGTTTAGCAAACAGTAATAGAAAGTTTTGTTAGTCGATACAAAATACTCTAGGAACTGCAGAAGACGACAAGAGAGGAATTTATAGAGAAGCCGTTTATATGTAATTCAAATTCATGATTTTTATGATAATGGTGACAATCTAATTATTGCTCTGAATGCCCTCTTATGTGAATAATCTCTAGGTCTGCAATCAGGGTAAGAAGAACATATTTATATTGCCTTTGATGCTCTAGAGAAATCATCATTTTAGTTTTCTTAGCTCCATATGTTCTACACTTAAATCTCATAGATGCTATTTCATATAATTACTTGAGTAAGATGATTTTCATAACTAGACCAACAATATAGATGTTATACAAAACAATATAGATAGGGATGTCAATTTTTGACACGACCCTAAACCGACTTGGACCCAACTAGAAAAATCCGGGTTTGGGTCAAGCCGTTTGTGAAACGGGTCGGGTTCGGATTTCAGACCCGTTTGAAAAATGGGCTGGTTCGGGTGGACTCGAAAACCCGCAGGTCAACTCGAATTGACCCGGATCGAGTAGCGTCTTGCATCAATCACATAACACCTTGTTTCTCTCAGTCGCTTCGGCCTGCTGCCGTCCCGGTCCCGCCTGTCCCGCGTCAATTGGTCGCACTCGCGCACAGAGTAGCGAACTCGCATCTCGTGAGCTGCCGTTGGCGTCGTCCCGCACGGTCGAGCTGCCCGCCCTGGCGCCTTCCCTGCACGCGGCTCGACGCTGCGTCGTTGCCTGCCTTGGCATCTTCCCCGCACTCGCGCACACAGTAGCGAACTCGCTTCCGACGCAGACTCACGTTCAGACTCAGCCCACGACGCTTGCGTTTGCGGGTCGGTCGGGTCAACCTGATAACCTGACGGGTAGGGTTTGAGTGGACAAACTTGACCCGTTTGCAAAAAACAGGTCGGGTTCGGGTCAACCCGTTTAAGCCCGGGTCAATAATTGACACCCCTAAATGTAGATGTTATACAACAATTCTTGACTAAATTCTTTGTATGTGAGCTATTTGCATGTTTAATTTACTTTAAAACCAGCTTGAAGTGTTATGGGATCCTAAACTTTTTAGGTTGAATCATTGTGAACAATTAGAGATTTCTCAATTTTAGTAAAAAATAAAATTGAAAAATTATGATAAACATTGTAATTCTATAGTTGAGCTAAACCTGGTATCGAATAAAATGGCTAGTTCTTCTAAAAAGGTTATTATAGAAATTTTCAGATATTTTTAAAATAGATTTTATATTGATAATGTGATTAGTAATGGAGTGAGAGTATGTTATTAATGAAAAAGAAATGTGTCTTAAAGTGATAAAAATTGAATACTACTAAGAGTTATAATGTTATAAGAAAGATACAATTCTTATGAAGATTGTGGTGAGGAAAATTTAATACTACGGAGAGTTATAATGTTATAAGAAAGTTACAAATTTTATGTTGAGTTGGGTAAGCAAAGTATAAACTACAAGTTTTGACAATTTATTCGATAGCTTTAATACAAGGAGAATAAATTATAAAGAATAATTAAGATAAGATATGAGAGATCTAAAGGTTTTAATCAATTTAAATGCATTCAAAACAATTATAATAGCATCCTAGTTAAAGATGAAGATGATAAGAAATTATGAGAACACTTGTTTGATAAATTGTAAGAGAAGTTTTGAAGAAAATATTGTTATGAAAGAACATAATAAGGTATATTATGTAGACTTTAGGTACACCTAGAGTGGGAGAGGTGAAATGGGTGGATGAACAATTTGAACATTCCGAAATTCTTCCTAATCCCTCAGTATCAAGTATGTCAATAAGATAAATAATGCTAGCACCAGAGTAAAAAAACTAAAATAATAATGTTGATGATTGATGTAGTAAGATTAATATAACAAACTTTTAATCCATCAATTTACAAGTTTAACATCACACAAGTGATCAATGATATATGATAATAAGATAATGCAAGTGATTGAGTATATAGCGATTATGTAGTATATTAATGACTAACTCAACTACAAATGCTATGATAACTAAATTACTAAGCATCAAAGGCATGAGCATCTACACAACTAAAACATGGTGATGATAGATAAATCAATGCTATATGAAAGTAATTTAAAAAAAAAAAAACTCTAGACAGGAGCATTAAATAGTAATCCCAACAATGGCATTATAACATGCAATATAAATAATTAATTGCACCATAGTTTCAACTAACGATCGACCAAGATGAACACATGACTTTTGGAAGATTTGAACACATAATTGGCGTACATCCACTCATAATCTTTTGCGGATTAGAATTCCACTACCAATAGATGAACACAATACTTTTGTTAGAAACCTTCAATATTACACTTACCTTAGTAGGTGAATGTTACTCAATAAACCACACTCTCCTTTACCCAAGTTCTCCAACACAAGAGAAATACCTTCCACAGCATTCTAACACTTTGGTACCTAACAAAAGTAATTACTAACAAATTAGAATATGCAACATTTATTTAAAAAAATTTAAAACATACATTGTAAACTAACTTGCAAACTTTCTTCTAAAGACTGGTATAGAGAGATACCTACAAAGGAGAGTTGATGAAAAACTTTTAGGATAAATACTTTGAATCTTTTTTAAGAGGACAAACTTGTAATCACAAAATTTTCTCTTTTATTTTTTCTTTGGTTTTGAGTTAAACTATCAATATTTAAGATTTTAGAACATCTGACATATATAGAAGATGAATAGAGATGAAAGTATCCTAAATTTTAACCCTAAAAATAAGAAAATTAATTAATTCTAAATAGCTCAAACTAGTCGTTCAATGAAGTTTTGTAAATAAGTGAAACTTTTTAGCTCCTTAACAACTTAATGATTTTAAATATAAAATATATGATATTAACTCAAGAAGTTTAATGAATAACAAGTAATATCTAGATTTGATAAATTTAAATACCTTGGATTTATTATATAGAGGAATATAGTTATAGATGATATAGCTTCTAGAATTAATGCCAAATGACTAAAGTAGGGAAGTTTCTCAATAGTATTATAAGAGGATGCCATGGAGATGTTGGGTCCATTTGGGGTAGATTTTGCATTGCTTGCTTTTCATATTGCTACTAGATTTTTGTTTATCTACATCTTTTCTTATACTTTTCATATAATTTTGTCATGTGAAGCAACTTTTTGCAACGAGATTCGTCGGATGTGATAGCTTTAAGGATGTTGCAGTTAGACCTCTTTTGAAGGAAAAAAAACATTTGTATTACTTATTAGTTTTCAAACGAACTGCTTTTCCTATAATAGTTATACAACTATTTTTACAAATAGCTATGATTTCTCCAAATAGATTCTTAAAGCTAAATTTTATAAAACCACAAATAGGTTAATGATATTGAATTGATTCAAGCTTTGGTCAATAAAAAAAAATGTTAATATCGAAGTTGTGCGTGACAAAAGACAATGTTAGATGATGATATAACTTCTTATTTATGCCACAATCAACTTAGATATCAACAAAACCTCTTTGCTGCTCAATGCTTAGATATATTCAATTATTATGCTTAGGTGGTTTGGACTTGTACAATGAAGGGTAGAAAATATGCTTATTAAACAAGTACAAGAACTTGATATCAGAGGAGTAGGAAGAAGAATCAATAGAGCTAAGATAACATAGATAGTTTTTTAAACTGATTTGCAATGAATTATTTTAACACCTTAGACTCAACATGAACAAGTGAAAATTGAGTATTCATAAAGTTGACCTCGAATAGGTGGGATAAAGGTAATGATAATGGTGACTCAAACATCTTGCAACTAGAGTGCTATTCGGTGGTCTATTCTTTGATGTGTAAATTCTTCAGTACATCATGCTAATTCATAATTATGGTTCAAGACTTGTACATTTGTTGTTTGGTCTAAGTAGTATTTGCTGTACTTCTGAGTGAAAAATAATTTTTGATTAAAACCCTTGAATTTTCATAATCTTCTCCCCTTCTAATTCAATTATTTTTCATTCTATATTTCTTTTTTTGTACCCACTATTTTCCATTTAGTTTCCTTGATGTATTACTAAAGTAATTGTTAGTTTCATCCTCTCTTTTTTGTGATGATATTCCATTGTGAAATGAGTACATGGTGCCTTAACATTTCTCATTAATTTTAGGTCCTTAAAGATCCTAAAGATGATTCCGGGCGATTCTCAAGTGTTCTTTCTTCTTGTGGTTCGCCAAGATTTGCCTTCTCAAGGAGTTCAAGTAGAAAGTCATTGCAAGATGATCTTGACGATTTTGATTTTTCTTGCCCTTTCGCTGTGGATGATGTTGATACTTCTGAATCTCATAGCAGGTACTTTCTGATCTCTCCTAATTTGTTTCTTGGTTGCAAGTCAAAGGCAACACTTACTGATGATTTTATGTTTCTCTGTCCTAAGAAAAAATATTTGCATTGTATTTTTCATAAATTTTTTGTTTGTTTGTATGCCATTATTGTGTTACATTTTTGGTGGATATGTTGCTTGTATGATGCTATTATTGACTTTAATGACTGAACTTCAGTATGGATGATTTGGAACATCGCACCTTACATTCGAAAAAAAAACCCTCATGGTATCAAATATAAATCATCTTTCTCTGCCCTATCGCAACTGTTTTCCAAAGAATATTTCCTTAGTATCTATTCCAATCATGTGTGAATACGTTTCCATAAATGCTGGAATGTGGTCATGTGAAGCTATAGTGTGTTGTACGTGGTGCATTTTTAAGTTATTACATGGGTTGAAGCTGTTAATGGACACCTTGGTAGCGGATAATGTTGAAACTTGTTGCTCGCAAGTTCACTTTATGGGGGAATAGTGTGGGTATGAACCCATCTTGTAATCAATGTGCAGCAGTTTGACAGGAATCTCTGGTTGTTCAACTTTGTCTATTTTGGTGAAGTTCTTATGTTAATAATTTGGTTTTATGGAGCTTGAATATTTGAATAGATCCTGAATTCAAATGTTTTACTTGATGTAGAAAAGATTTATGGTAATGATTAGATTTGCTAGATGACTTGTATGTATCATATATTATTACATAAACCCTTGCATTTATTATTAGCACAGCTAGTAAAAACCATGGTGACTGTACCTTTCCCATTGCATTATTATGGAATTATCAAATGCATACTATGCACTTTTGATGATTACATAAATACTCTAGAATTGGTGCAAGTTACTTTGAAATTCTATAACATGTAGCAGGTATGACTTAAACCTAATCCGTTATTTGAACTAAATTTAACCTATTTATATGCTTTATCTTTCTGTTTGCATAGTTTTGTCGTGAAGGTGAGGCTGAGATAATAAGCATTATAATTCTTGAAGAATAGAATGCTCAACAAATGAAAGCTTGCTTTATAGCTGTTAGTGTATGGTTACACAAAATTATATTTGGAAGGTTCTCCATATGGAGTGGTGTCTGTTAATTTGGATGCAGCATTATTAAAAAAACATTATAGGAGCCTTGTGAAATGATGTGTTGACGTTGTACACCCTTCATGGCAAAGTGTGTGTTCCTTTGCCATATCGTGCTGCTGTATTGTGTGCTCAACTTTGACTCAATAAAATCTTGATTCATATTTCGTTGTTTTGTTCAACATTTATTGCAATAACATTGGAAAAAACACTTCCTCCTTATTGGTACTTGTAATAAGTAAACCATTGAATTTTAAATCTTCATTCTCTTTTGTTGGAACTAGTTGCTTCCCATCGATTCTTCTTTACACTTTCCTCGTTTGATAGTTTTCTTATATGCTTTTTTGTGGTTCTTGTTGCTAGTGCTTATGGTTTCTTGCTTAGGGGCTGTTTGGTTGCTTGAAAAAGAAATGCAGTGTAAAGTAAATGCAATGTAAAGTAAATGCAATGCATTCTAAATACTTTGAGCCTGTTTGGTTTTATGCAAAATAAATGCAGGAGAATTGTTTCCCTTGTTTGGTTAGGTATATCCAGAGTAAAGTAAAAGCATTTTTTGTAATAATTTCTTTTAGCATTAAAATAAATATATTTATAAAAACAGTGTATTTATAATTTGTATTATTTGGTGTTATAAATTTTTTTTATATATTAAATTTATTTCAACTAATATTTCCATTATTTCACAAGGAAAAAAGTTTTGGGCAAGGATATTATGATCCAACTTGTGATCAGAATAAATTTCAAAAAATTAAATCTGTTTTGATATGAATGTGATATATGACTAAACATTCAAATTTTGTATTTTACTCGACTCAAAATAAATTCAATGACTTTGAAATCCATCGTGATTAAATTTTGATTTGAATATTCTGACCAAAATATTTTTAGCCAAAACAACTAAAAAAACTGAAACATTCTTAAACAAACAATGTGCACTTGCAGCCTGTGCATTAAAACTAGTTCATATAAAAACTTGTTTAAATTTCATAACCTCCTATCTTTCTTCTGTTTAAAAAATGTAGTTTACCTCCAAAAGCAGCACTAGCTCCAGAAAACAAAAGAAGACATGGAACCTGTCAATAAAAAATAGGCATCTTGAATACTCATAAGTTAAAATAATGGTTGAGAAATTATATGAAATTTCATAACATAAATCACAGAAATCAAAATAGGCATCTTGAATACTCATAAGTTAAAATAGGAATGAATCATCAAATTAACTATTTCTTATCTGACACATGCATGCATAATTCATATTAGATAGCAGGGTAGAATGCCATTGTGCTCCAATTGCAAAATACAGAGAGATAATAGAAGTATATAACACAATCGAACAATATTATTTGTCTAGATTCCTAGCTTAAACCAGCCGTATGTCCTGAGAGAAAAGTAGCTTCATATAAAGATAATTCAACCATTAACAGTTGTGGCTTTTTTATTCCTCTTATGAATTCCCTGGACGAATGCTGTAAATGGTTGAATGGCAAGAGCAAATGGTTGGTGTCCCTTTACTGTAATACAGTGTATTTGTCGTGGAAGGCTAGGAATGTGTGGGTGCACGAGAACAAAATTTCTAGTCCATCTGTTATTGCTTCAGATGCTGTTGTTTTAGCTGCAGCTTTAAAGAATTCGGCTTGTATTAATTCAGGAATAGAGAATGCTAATCAACCGGTTTGGTTGTTGAATTCTTGGCATCCTCCTCCTCCTGATTGGATCAAAGTTAATATTGATGCGGCTCTTTTCAAATCTTATACAGCAGGAGTTGGAGGAGTGTTTAGAGATTGTAAGGGGAGATTCTTAATGACATTTGGCTTGTCTTACACTCACTGGGATGCGGCATAATTGGAATTACAAGCTATTCTTTCAATTAAATCGATGCTCAGGAATTGGATGTTCGACTACAAAGGATTGATCATAGAAGGAGATAACAGAAATGTTATTAATCATATTAAGAAGGCGGTGGATGGTGGTGGAGAAGAGATGAGAGATATTTCTTTCATTAAAGATTTTCAGTTTGTTATTTTAATTCTGTTAGTAGGAATAATAACAAGTTAGCCGATCTTTGTGCTAACTTAGCTTGTTTTAGTTCTTTTTGTTGGGAAGATTTAGATTTCAATAAGATCCCTCCTTTTATCAATTTGATAAAGAAGGAATCGGATGCTTGTAGGGTGTAATAACAGCAGGTTCTTTTCTCCTTGAATGATAAGCTAGTTTGCTTGGGGTTTTAAAAAAGAAAACAAAAAAAAAAAACAGAATCTCTAGTTATTGAAAGAAGATTTATGGGAGCAAAATCAAGTTTTTTCATCAAGATCATTAGAATTGTTGAAGTAGGAGAATTAAAACCTTAAACTAGAAAGTTTCATGATTTTTTACATAGGTAAAAACCTTGCAGTTCAATTTTACAATAATAAGAACGTAAAATTAATATTTTTTTTCTGGCAATGAAATATAATATTATATTTTTTGCTGCCATTAACCGGAAATACATCTTCTGATCTTGGAAACTTATCTTGGTCTCCTTTGGCAAACTCTTCTTCCTACCCCCTCCTGAATCCCATCTCCATTAAAACTCCTCCTCGTATTTTCCAATCATCTACTCTCCTCCCACTTCTTTGTAATTTTCGTCCTTGATTCTTTCTCCGAGGGGACAGGGAAAAAGAGAGAGAGGAGGGAGGGAGACGGCGGCCAACAAATTTGCGACTGTCGTTCACAGGAACACGCACAGGATGATATTCCTCCTAATATACACAGCTTTGGAATGGATCTTAATCATTCTCTTCCTCATCAATGCTCTTTTCTTCTACATGATCTCCAAGTTCGCGTCTTTCTTCGGTTTGAATCCCCCCTGCATCTTCTGCTCGAGGATCGATCATCTCTTCGAGCCAGGAAAGTCCAGGAGCTCCTGCTGCGATTTCCTCTGCGAGTCTCATGCCGGAGAAGTCTCCAACGAACGCCGACATGTTCTTTTTTGAGCCAAGCGTCTCCACTGGCAAATCTCTTCTTTCCACCCTTGAAATCACTACCCCAACCTTGTTCGCCGAATGAAATAGTCTGATCGCTGGTTTCTAGTAAAAGGAAGAACGGAAGAAGAATATAAACACTTAAAAATCTAACCTTTTGCGAGAAACAGAGCTTCTCTGATATATATCTCAGGGGTGGCGGAAAACAAGTCCGGTAGGATGACGTGCGGTGGAGGATGCTTTTGTCGAAGGAGCCGAAGAAGCTTCTCGTGCAATGAAGCCGAACAGCACGACGACGATAGATACGTGAATGAGGGTGTTGCTGACAAAGAGGTTGGAGCGGAGAAGGCCGGACTTGAGGGCGACGGAGTGGAGCTGCTCGCCGGAGCAAACTCTCTCCGGAACTGCTTGCCGGAGCGAAGTCGAACAAGAACGAAGGAGCCGAAGTATCGTGCAATGAAGCCGAACAGCACGACGATGAAGCTTTTTTTTTTCCGATGAATTTATAACCCGCTCAATACGAGCGGGTTTCTAATTCACGCAAAACACCTCATGTAATACACTCCTAATGCATCCAATGATTTCCTTTTGTTTCACTCAAAATTACCCAAACAACCAAATTTAATAAATACAGGTATTTGTTTTACTTTATACTCCTAATTCAGGCAACCAAACAGCCCCTTAGTAGATTCTTCTTAATATGCTTCTCAGTGTATCCTCTGAATGCTTCTCTTTGCTTCATTTTTACTTTCTGGCTTCACGCTAACTCCTCTCGGTGTATTCCCAGTTTCTTCATTTCACGAGTATTTTTGTATTTAAAGTACTTTATCATCGTTTCTTTCTTTTTATATTTATATTTGTGAAAAAATATTACTTGATATGTTTAAATTAGGTTAATTAAATGATATTTGTATGCATACAATATATTTATGTATGATACATAAAATTATCACTTCACTTTGCGCTAGATATTTATATATGATATATAAAATTATCACTTCACTTTGCGCTTTTCATATTGAAACAAAAAAGAATCCTTATGTATGGCATTATGTTTAGTGCTTTGAGAACATTGTTTAGGTGTACCAAAGACGTTATTTCATTCCCCATTTATTGTTCAGGGGATCTCTATTGAATTAAACACAATCTTTTCGAACATGTTATTAGAGAAAGTATTCTTCTTGCCCTAATGACCAACCCCCTCTCTTTGTCCCTTCCTTTTTCAATCCTCAACCATGCTCCCATTTTCACTACCCTAGCCATTGGAAGCCCATTTTGATGCTTGTGCTCACTCACTTGCTCTCATGCTGGTTTGCATTCACTTATTTGCGTACTCAATATTGACCCCATGCTCAACTATAACCCTCCTTGTGCTCACTCCTTGCACTCGCATACGTGGTATGTTATGGTGCAGCTTTGTGCATGCTTGCTTGCTGCCATTTGCTCATAATCCTAGGATGACAACTTCATGACTCCCACAATATCTATAATATAAGTTACCTCATAATTTCTCCTATCTTTCTCTGCTAAATGGTAACATGGCTTCTTATTCATATCTCAATGAGTCAAAAGTCTCCACCATCAGTGCCAATTTAAAAGTCAGTAGTGCCAATTATCTCTTATGAGCAAGGATTTTTCACTTTCTTGTCGATATCTTAACAAAGTATCTTATTATGACACCTCCCCTTTAGATAAGTCTAATATCATCAAGTTCTTGAAGTAGAAAGTGTCTGACTTTGTTCTCATCTGATTACAAAATAGTCTTGAACATTCATTGCCTCAACTATTATATTTTTTCTATTTTGTCGAAATGAAGTGAAATTTTTTTGTATTTATGCTTTATTATGAATTATTTCTCTTTAGTAAAATGATATATAGATCTAGAAGAATTATAACACATTGAGAGGGAAATGAATGTAACTTGAATATTACTCGTTCACTAATAATTTAATTATTTGAAAAAATGTTTAATGAAGAATTCTTTGCTGCCCAAATTTTGTTTAGCTTACTTTCTTTCTCTGTAGGGTGTAAATTCTCAATTGATGGTAGACTTTATGGTTTCTAATATCCTGACTGCTTTCTCTCAGAGTTTTCTCTGTTGTATTCTTCTTAGAAACTCTTCATGTATTTTAAACTTTTAACAGAAAATCTAATTTCCTTTTTTCATCTTAATCAAAATTTTATGAATCAACAATACTTTAAAATTTGTGCTCAGTATTATACCTTTTGCTTTACAGATGATATTATTCATCAATCTTCTTGTCTTTAGAATTTCAATGAAGTGCTATTGTGAACCCAAAAATTGCCTCCTTAATGTTGCCATGACATTATTGTTTCATATGAATGCCTCTCTTCAGCATTGGGTTATTTACCTTAACAATTTACTATCTCTTGAATTATATCCCATCCCTTCATTTCAATAATGTTTCACACCAAGCCTACTTGGTTCATGCTTTTTTGCTTGTATAGAAAACTCTCTTCTCATGTTATTTGGTGAATTTTTTATCCATTCTTGCTCCTCATGCTAATCAGTGAACATCTTCTTTCCCTATACTTTTACACTTCGGTTGATGCAATTTTTCATGAGACTCTTACCTTTTATTCTCTATTCGCACTCTCAGCAACACCTTCAGTTCATGTTCTACTTCATCTTAAAGCTTGAATGCTTAACTCTGTCATTTAAAGTTTACTCTTGTCCCCCTCAACCACCATCCACAACAATGCAAAATATGTTATCAAATTTGAGTGGACATTTCCTTGTTGAGGAGCTTTCTAGACTATATTTTTCCAATTTTCTTAAAAGGTATCAGGCAATATATCATTTTCTCATTCACTTTAATATGTAGTTTGATCATCTATCTTCTTTTTTTGTACTTCACTTATTTTTTGCCATCTTTTATACTCCTAGAACACTAGAAAATGATATAAAATCAGTTATGAAGATAAGTTATGGATGCTAAATTTGGTGCTTTTTTCAATCACCATTCATGGGGTTTAGTTGTTCCCCCTTTTGGAGCTAAATCAACTATCTATTTTTAAGTGTTTGTTGTCTAATTTCTATTAGGTGGTTCGATTGATCGACGCAAAGCTCATTTGATTGTAAAAGATTTCACATAGGTGTATGAGATAAAACTATTTGGATATCTCCCTCATTGATGAACTAACTTTGACTTAATTCTCTTATGTGTGGCCAACCGACTGTAATTAACTATGCTGCAAGTGGATGCAAGTAATTCTTTCCTCTCAAGGGTAGAAATGCCTATGACTACTTGGGAAGGCCATTTATAAGCTTAAATAGAACCTCGGGGTTGATTTGAAATGTTTTGCTATGTCCTTATCAAGATTTATGTTCGCAGAAATACTATAGCTCATTCTATCCTCATCAGGCATCCACTTTTAGTCATTATCCTATTGGCTATTTTTATTGATAACATCTTATTCATTGAAGTGATCATCAAGAAAATTTTGAGGTAAAATACTATTTGTTCAGCAAAGATTAGGAATGACGAAAATAATTTGTTGGAGTTGAATTTGTTGACTTGTCTCATTTTGAATGTGAAAAGATGTTGGTAAATGCTCTTTTAGGAGTGTTTAGTTTTCTAGTTACTTAACCCATTATGCTATAGTTCTAACAATCATACAATCGTCTACAATGTCAATAACCTCATTTTCCATGGATAAATTAAATTGAAGTTGATTGTCATTTATATGAGATATTGTGATTTTCAAGCAAGATGTTATGCTTTAACTGAAAAAATTTCACTTATTTTTTCAGTTTGAAATAACTAGCTGATATTTTTACTAAAGTTCTAGGTCGTCTATCTTTCTCTCGTTTATGTCATAACATAGAACTAATAAATATATATGTCCCAGCTTGAGTTGGAATATTTGTATATGTTAATGTAAGACTATCTTTGAAATGTTTTCTTTTTTGGGAGAGTTGTGCTTTGTTAATCTGCATATACCAAAATATTTCTACATTTCTCTGCCATTCCTTCTCCCAACCCCAACACCCCCAATTTGTTCTCTCAGACCAAACATTACTTTTATTTTCGTGTCGCCCTCACTTCTTCTTGTACTTATGCATACATTTCCACACAAGTTGGGTGCGAACTTACTCTGATACCAATTTGATGCAAGCAACTTAAAGAAAAACGCAAAGAGAGAACGACAAAGAGAATCAAGACTTACTTTTAGAAATTTAAGAAACCACTTGGAGAACAAAATAGACTAAATAAACAACTAAAATTCAGAATAGATTAGAAGCGATCATCCAACAAACTAAAGAAAAAGAAAGTTAGCAAAAGAAACAAACTAAAAACAAGCAAACGCTATCCTCAGAACATCCTACAAGAGGACTCCTCACATGCACCGATTGTAGGAATATATATTTCAGATAATGTTTAGATATGCAAACCAAAGGGTCCACCACTGCAAAGGGGTCCAACGTCCTACCAAACTCCTCCAGCAAATGCCACCAAAACAGCCAACAAATCCACCAAAACAGCTAACAAACTTTACCAACGGAACTAGAAGAAAGATACTGGTGGAGTGGAACTTGTGTAGAGAAGAAAGAGGTTAGAAGCCCAGACGAAGGGTGGGAAGGAACTCGCAAGTATTCCCTAGAGGAGAAAGAAGATGGAACAAAGCTCGCAAGCTTTTCCAAGAAAACCCGTAGGTTATAGCAACTTTGCTCTCAATATTCACCAACCTATTTCATCCCAAAGCATCTCATATATATAGGCAATAGAGGGGAAACTTAACAGCCCAAAAACCCTTCAAATACCTATATAAAAATAATAGAAATGAAAGGCCAAAAGTCACCTTGCTGAAATCCCAAGAGTCACAGCATTTCTCAAGGAGGAGGCCACGGCTCCAATCAGCCAAGCACAGGAAACTAGGAGCCAAAAATCGGGACCAGCCAAAGTCATTCAACGGGAGAAAAAGGGGAAAGTCACGGCGGTAAAGGGGCAGAGAACCGAGGGGGCGCAGCAGGCAACAGCAAGCCGTGGGAGAGGAATCCAGAGAAAAACTGCAGCAGCCCCAATTCAAAGAGAATAGGAAAGAACAAGTTCCACTCACAAACTCTAGCTCCCTATCATAAAATTTCATAACTAAACATCAGCTCATAATGAGCTACATCTCCACTTGATAATAATGAGCTGACACCACTAGAATTTCAACAACTAAAGCTCAAACCGAAAACAGTCAAGGCCCACATGAAACCAGCAAACAGCCGAAAGGACAAGGTGTACCCCAAAGCCAGCAAATTAACCCAAACCTTTTCCTACCATGATTATTAGATTTACCACCATCATTGGATAGCTTAAAAATAAAACAAAAACTAGAAAATATAACTAATATTGTTCAAAACAAAAATAATGCAAAAATCTAAATGCATCAATTCCCCCCTGGTGGGAGAATCTCATCTCCTGTTGAGAAAGCTTTAGTAGTTCTTTCATAAAGCTCCATATTTCGAATTTTCAGATCAGCAGCATCAATCCAGGTGCAATCAGTTAATGGTCGATTACTTTATTTGACCAAAAACTTCTTGTGTTCACCATGTCTTGTTTTAGTGATTTTCACATCAACAACATCTTCAATTTGATCTTCTTTGTTCTCTCATTGTGTTTTTGTTTCAAATCGAATACATCAAATTGGTATCAGAGCAAGTTCTCATTCTTGGTTGATTTGGTTTTTTGTTGACTTTTCTTGGCGAATCTTTTCTATTCTCTGAAATGGCTAATAATCCAGCTGATTGGCAAAACCTTATGCAACAAATGAATAATTTGCAAAAACAAATTAATACCATGACTGAAGCAATTGAGAACTTGAATGTTAACAATGCTAATGCTAATCCTAATAATCAAACTTTTGAAAGAGAAGAAGAGACTCCTAGAAATCGTCGTAGGCAATAAAGAAATTGGGACTATGGAATTAAAATTGATGTTCCTAACTTTGAGGGTAAGCTACAATCTGATTAATTTCTTAAATGGGTAGAAAAGATAGATCAATTTTTTGAGTGGAAATAAATACCTGATGATAGGAAAGTTCATTTTGCTAGCTTAAAACTTTCTAGTCACGTTTTAACCTGGTGGAAAAACTTTCAAAATAATAGACTTAGAAGGGGAAAAGAAAAAGTCCAAAATTGGGAAAGAATGAAGGAGAAAATGAAAGGAAAATTCTTGCCAACTGATCATGCTCGAACAATTTTCCAAGATCAACTCAATTTGCATCATATCATTAAAACTGACGAGGCTTATCGTATGTCTTTAAAATTGAAAAAATAATATCAAAGGGAAAAGGGTCACAATAAAATCATGGAAACGAATAAACATCGTTCAACTAGCGGGATTAAATCTCAATCTCAAACTTCTGGGGGAACATCTGGTCTGAAAATTAAAGCTTTTGAAAATCAAAATTCTGATAAAGGAAAAAGGATAATGAGTACTAAACCGACTGATCAACCTAAGTTAATTGGACCATGTTATAAGTGCGGGCTTTATGGTCATCTTTCAGACACTTGTAGAAAAAATAACCCACCAAGAAACAATCTCATTGAAAACGATGAAAATTTAGAGGAAGAAGAAGAAAATGAAACTGAATCTGAAGATGACAATGAAATAGAAAAAGTTGATGTTGAAGGAAATGAATGTGAAGAGTTTTTGGTAATTCGACAAGTCTTAACAACAACAATTGAAAAAAGGGGATAGATTTGCTAAGACGAAATATATTCAAAATAACTTGTACCATCGAAGGGAAAATCTGTACCCTTATGATATATAGTGGAAGTTATGGAAATTTTGTTTCTCAAAAACTGATCGACAAACTTAAACTCAAATTAAAACCACTTGCTAAATCCTATAAGATCTCTTGGTTTAAAGAAGGAGGTGAGGTTTCAATCACTAAACAATGTACTGTCAATTTATCAATTGGGTGATCATTTAAAGATCAAATTGTTTGTGATATTGTGCCTATTGAAGTTTGCCATATTTTGTTAGGACGACCTTGGCAGTACGACAACAAAATTGTTCACAATGGAGAGAAAAACACATATAATTTGATGAAAAATAATAAGGAGTTTACTCTTTATCCACAAAAGAATGTACCGGATTCACCCGTTAAGAAAAACACAGTTTCCAAAATTATTTCTCCTGAACTTCTTTTAAATGCTAATGATTTGAAACATTTTGAAGTTGCTTATTTGTTTTTGGGAAAAGAATCGGATACTGTTTTTCATATTAAAAAAAAAATGCAAGCTTTATTGGATGAGTTTTTTGATATAAATCCTGATGATTTGCCATTTGTGTTGCCTCCTATGCGACAAATTGAACATCATATTGATTTAATACCTGGAACTACTTTTCCTAACATTCCTCATTATAGGATGAGTCCAACTGAGCATGCTGAACTTTTTAAACAAGTATCTGAATTGTTAAAAAAGGGTTTGATTCAAGAAAGTTTGAGTCCCTGTGCTGTGCATGCTTTGCTAACTCCAAAAAAAGATGGAACATGGAGGATGTGTGTGGATAGTAGAGCAATAAACAAAATCATCATTAAATATCAATTTTCAATTCCTAAACTGGATGACATGCTTGATATGCTGAGTGATGCCTTTTGGTCTTTTAAATGCTCCGAGTACTTTTATGAGAACTATGAATCATGTTTTGAAACCTCTCATTGGAAAGTTGTTTTTTTAAAGAGATTGTTCGTCTTCACACATTTATTTCTGATAGGGATACTAGATTTTTAAGTCACTTTTGGAGAACTCTGTGGGCTAAGTTAGGCACTTCTCTTCAGTTTAGTAGTGCTTATCTTCCTCAAACTGATGAACAAACTAAATTTGTCAATCAAAGTTTGGGAAATCTTTTGAGATGTCTTGCTGGTGAGAAACCTTTTCAATGAAATTTAATTCTACCTCAAGCTGAATTTGCATATAATAATTCTGTTAATAGAACTTCTGGAAAAACTCCCTTTGAAATTTTATATGGTCAGTCTATTCCACATATTTTGGATAAGAATGGTTTGTCTTTACCTATTAAAGTAAGTGCTGAAGCTTTAGAATCTTTTGATCGTATCAAATCGGTCCAATAACAAGTTCTTGAAAAACTCTGTATAGCTAATGTCAAATACAAAGCTGCTGCAGATAAATATCGAAGAGAGGTTGTTTTTAAAGAAGGTGACATGGTAATGACTTACTTTCATGGCCAACGACTTCCAGTTGGTACTTTTGGTCAACTGAGCAAAAAAAAATTCGGACCTTTTCGAATTGTCAGAAAGCTGGGCACAAATGCATCTCTTGGATCTACCTATTACTGTTGGAACTTCTCCTATATTTAATGTTTCTGACCTTTATTTATATGAAGGAAATATAGGTGATTCTGTGGACGTTGAAACGTTGCCACTTTCCACTTCTGCTTTGAACAAAGAAGATCAAATTGAAGATGTTGTTGATGTGAAAATCACTAAAACAAGACATGGTGAACACAAGAACTTTTTGGTCAAATGGAGTAATCGACCATTAACTGATTGCACCTGGATTGATGTTACTGATCTGAAAATTCGAAATATGGAGCTTTATGAAAGAACTACTGAAGCTTTCTCATCAGGAGATGAGATTCTCCCACCAGGGGGGAATTGATGCATTTAGATTTTTGCATTATTTTTGTTTTGAACAATATTAGTTATATTTTCTACTTTTTGTTTTATTTTTAAGCTATTCAATGATGGTGGTAAATCCAATGATCATGGTAGGAAAAGGTTTGGGTTATGCTTACCTTGGGTTTGCTGGCTTTGGGGTACACCTTGTCCTTTCGGCTGTTTGCTGGTGCCAGCTCATTATTATCAAGTGGAGGTGTAGCTCATTATCAAATTTGGGTCCCTCCCCAAATTTTTGATTGCATCCAATTGGTATCAGAGCAAGTTTTTTGTGATAAAAAATTTGGGTCCCTCCCCAAATTTGGGTCTTATTTTAGTGATTTTCACATCAACAACATTTTCAATTTAATCTTCTTTGTTCAAAGCAGAAGTGGAAAGTGGCAACGTTTCAACGTCCACAGAATCACCTATATTTCCTTCATATAAAGAAAGGTAAAAAACATTAAATATAGGAGAAGTTCCAACAGTAATAGGTAGATCCAAAAGATATGCATTTGTGCCCAATTTTTGGATAATTCGGAAAGGTCCGAATTTCTTTCTGCTTAGTTTACCAAAAATACCAACTGGAAATCGTTGGCGACGAAAGTAAGCCATTACCATATCACCTTCTTTAAAAACAACCTCTCTTCGATGTTTAACTGCAACAGCTTTGTATTTGACATTAGCTATACGGAGTTTTTCAAAAACTTGCAGTTGGACCGATTTGATATGATCAAAAGATTCTAAAGCTTCAGCACTTACTTTGTTAGGTAAAGACAAACCATTCCTATCCAAAATATGTGGAATAGAATGACAATATAAAATTTCAAAGGGAGTTTTTCCAATAATTTTATTAACAGAATTATTATATGCAAATTCAGCTTGAGGTAGAATTAAATCCCATTGAAAATGTTTCTCACCAACAAGACATCTCAAAAGATTTCTCAAACTTCGATTGACAACTTCAGTTTGTCCATCGGTTTGAGGAAGATAAGCACTACTAAACTGAAGAGAAGTGCCTAACTTAGCCCACAGAGTTCTCCAAAAGTGACTTAAAAATCTAGTATCCCGATCAAAAGTAAATGTACGAGGTACACCGTGAAGAAGAATAATCTCTTTGTTCAAAGGGGGGGGGGTCAAATCAAATTCTAATATTTGATTTTTGACTTCTCCATCTTATTAATATCTAGTGGAAGGTTAGCTCATTACTTCTTAATCATTGGCTTTTCTTCTTCCCCCTCTTTTCTATAATATATATGCCTTTTCCTCTCCCTTTTGACCCTTGAGCTGCTGCAGTTTTTCTTTTATGGTTTTATCATTCACGGTTTGCTGGCTTGACCCTTCGGTTTGCTGCCCTCTTTACTGCCGTGACTTCCCCCCTTTGCCGAGAATTGATCTCCTGCTTTACCCGTGAAATGCCTCCTGGTTTCCTGTGCTGAAGCCGTGGCTTTCCCTTGTGATCTGCTGTGACGTTTGGGATTTCTATACAAAAAAATTGCTGGATTCCTGTGTTTAGCTACTGGTTCCGTGGCCTTTTCCTTCTCTGCCTTGCTGTGACGTTTGGGATTTCTGTAAAGAAGCTGTTGGCCTTTCATCTCCCCATTTATGTGTGGATTTGAAGTGGTTTTTTTGGCTGTTTTTGGACAGATTTCTGGGCAGAATTCTACAGCAGTTTTAGGTGCCTTTTGGCCTTCTATTTTAATTAGCTTTTAATTAAGTTTTAGTGGCTATTTGTATTCCTTTCTTTGGTCTATAAATAGAAGATGTTTTGTGGTTGTTTTAGGTAGTGATGAACTGATGATTATGATTTTTGGAGAGAAAACCTGAGGTTTTCATTGGGAAAAAGCTTGAGAGCTTGTTCCATTTCTTCTTCTACTTCTATGGAAATCCTACGGGCTCTTTCCACCCTTCTTATTGGCTTCTAATCTCTTCGTCTCTCCGCAAGTATCCACTCCATTGTATCCTTCTTCTCAAAGCAACGAAAGGCAAAGCTTCTTTAGGTGTCTTGTTGTGTTTGTCTTGTTTAAGTCATTTCGTCGTTTGTAAGTGAGTCAAGAGTTGTAAGCGTCTTGTAATCATCTTTTATAATATCAAAGTTTAATTTGTCATATAATGTCATATTTTGGTAATTTTAGTGTCTTTTCTATTACCTAGAAGTAGTTTTTTGTGATAAAAAATTTGGGTTCCTCCCCAAATTTTTGATTGCATCAAATTGGTATCAGAACAAGTTTAGGAAGTCCTTGGATTTAGTTGTCAAGTCTTATTTTAATTTGTCAAGTTTTATTTTGTTTTGTCAAAGTCAAGTCTTGTCGTGAGTCTTAAGTTGAGTCTAAGTCTTTTTTTTAGGTGGAGTCTTTTGAGTCTTTCTTTTGAGTTTTTTTTGAGTCGTCAAAAAAAGAAAAAAGAAAAAAGACAGAAATAGCAATCCAGTGGAAGAAAGCAATCCAGAAAATCTTGAAGATCCTTTTTCGATGGACAGATGGATTATGTCAGAATCAACAAATCCCCTGGAATATGAGCTATACAAGCTTCAGTCATGGATGCATTTGTGTACAGAAAGATACATAAAGAAGAAGCAACGTTTGCAAGATCAGTTCCTGCAAGAACAAGATGAAATCCTGAAGAAATATGAAGCAAAGATTTAAGAGTTGGATGCTCAGTCTTCGCCTCCTCGGAAGAAAATAAGAACTGACTCATCGGGAGCTGAGTCTTCAAGAAGGGGAGTTTGATGTAGGCAAGGGGGGGTCAAATCAAATTCTAATATTTGATTTTTGACTTCTCCATCTCATTAATATCTAGTGGAAGGTTAGCTCATTATGAGCTGATTTTTAGTTCATTTATTGAACTAAAAATCAGCTCATAATGAGCTAACATTCCACTAGATATTAATGAGATGGAGAAGTCAAAAATCAAATATTAGAATTTGATTTGACCCCCCCCCTTGCCTACATCACTAATTTGCATGCTTTCCAATAAAAATTTGCATGCTTTCCAATAAATGCAAGTATGCATAGAAGACTGAACCCGTCCTTTAAATCATGTTCTTTCTACATTTCTTTGCTACCCCATCTACCGACCCAACACCCTCAATTTGTTCTCTCTAAGTTTCTCGAGCCTTACTTTTTTTTCCCCAAAATTCTTATCCCAACTTCACTAATTTATCACCTTCCTTGTCCACATTTTTTATCTTTGATTTATGACGTTCGTATTATTTTCTGTAATATTTATTTGTTTTTTTTGTGTGCTGAATAAATGAAGTCAAAGTATTGTCCTTGCTACATTAGTCTTCATCCTCCATCTCCCTTTCTTTCTTTTGTTTCTTCCTACAAGAATTTAACTATTTTTATGAAGCTTGGAATTCTTCTTCCCATGTGAGCTCTGGTCATCAGAGGGTATGTATGGTTTCTTCTTCAATTTCCTTATATTATTTGAACAGGAACTTGTCTAATGATATGCATTATATTGCTACCTAGGATGCACCGACACTGACACGGCGACACGGACACGACACGACACGGACACGGACACGACAATTTTTAAAAATATAAGACGGGTGCGGCGTGGACACGACATAATAGTTTTTTAATATAATATATATAAATTAAGGTGACATTAAAATAAAAATGACAAGCAATAATAAATCAATTTCATGATAACTTATTTAGCTTATAACATAAATATGTTTAGTACAAAATGTCTAATACAACCACAAAAATATAAACAAAAAATTATTTAGTACAACATGAAGGTCTAACTACTCAATAGAGGGAATGATAGAAATAGATTCAGATGTTGGTCTTTGGCCTTCAATATCATCATCATTTAATATTATTGCTGCCAACTCTGGTTCATCTAGAGAAAGATTTGCAACCTCCAATAATCCCATATCATCAAGGCACTCAAACTCATCTCTAGCAACATCCCACATTTTATTATCACCTGTCATATAAAGTGGGGTTTCTTGATAGAAGACGAAGATTTGTATGCACATAAACTAAATCTTCAGTATGTTGTGGAGTTATTTTATTCCTCTTCATTGATTGAATAAATGAGTATGTGTTTCAATTTCTCTCACAACAGGAAGAGGATGATACTTGACCAAGAAGTTTTATTGTTATTGTTTGAATAAGCGGTGCTGAAGCTCCATGAATCAACCACCACATTTTTGGATTCATCCTCCATCTATCAATCAAAGATTCTTGATCACCAAAATCCTCTAAATATCCAAAGAACTTTGCAAGTTCTATATTAATTTTTCTTCTCTCATCCTCATTTGGGAAATATCTTTTCAGACATATCTTTCTCATATTTGAAACTTTTAAATCTTTTTGTGGCGAGACATGTTGAGGGTCTTCTTGAAGCCATTATTTACTTGAATACCTTCAAATAATACAAAATATATAAAATTATTTATTCATTTACCAACAAATTTAAATTAATTTAAAAGATGAATATAAATATACGTTGAATTTAATGAATAAGCCAAACAATGCAAAGGTGTGTTGCTTTTGCTCTACATATCTTCAAGAATGGTATAGACAATGCTCCAAAAACTTGAGTCTTCATCATGTGACTTTCTTTTATGTCTGTATATAATTTCTTTCACTTTTGCTAACATAGAGTCCCACATCTCATAAATCAAATGTAGGCATGATTTATCTGTGTTAGCCTCTCTCAACATATCATAAATTGGATCAGTGAAAGCCAAAATGTAGTCTACATTATCCCACCACAAATCATCTAAGACATTTTCTTTAACATATCTTGCCTTCCCAACATCATCTTCTCGATAGCAAGATCACTTCTCTCTAATCACCATAGATTGAAGAGTATTTTTAATTTGTTTGAATCTTCTCAACATGATTATTACAGAGGCAAAACGAGTTTCAGCAACAACTAACATTTTCAAGTGGGAGAAATCATTAAACATTGAAAGTCTCATCGAATGGTTCATAATAAAATTTCTGATCAGAACAGCATCATCTGTAACCACTATTATCCAATGACATTCAGCATAGATGATTTCATTAGTCTATGTATTCTTTGCTGCACAAATATTTTTTAGAGCAAGATTTAAAGTTTACACAACACAGAGTGTCCAAAATATATGGGGATAAGTTTGTTCCACCAATAATCCTACAGCTCTACACACTGATGCATTATCTGTAATAACCTGTACAATATTTAAAGGCCCAATCATGACTATCACCTCTTTAATCAAATTAGCAATAAAATATTTATTCTTATATTCTCCTTCACAATTAACTGCTTTAATGAACATTGGGTAATTCTCTGTAACGGCCATGAAATTAATAAGAGGTCTTCTTTGAGGATCTGTCCAACCATCACACACCAAACTAACACCTTTTTCTTTTCATACTCCTTTTGTTGGTTTAAGCAATGTCTCAATATGTGCTCTTTCTCTTTTCCAATAATTTCGATCTTAATGCATTGTAGTCAGGTGGAACATATCCTGCAAGATTGTTGTTACATGCAAAAATGAATGCATTTTTATAATGAGGATTCCTTGCAAGGTTGAAAGGAAGTCTCGCTGAAAAAAACATCCTTGCTATTTCACCATCAAATTCCTCTCGTTGCTGCAAATTAAAGTCTTCTCTAGAGGACTGCTAACTACTCCTTTTCTTTTCTTTGTTTCATATCATTCACTTCTAAATGATAAAGCTTGATCAACTCTCACAGATGAGGAAGAAGTGTGGGATGAGCCATGAGTAGATGACAAAGGTATCTCTTTAGGGAGTGTCCTTTGGATCCTAGATTCAGCTTCATCAACTAGTTTATTCATTTCAATCAACTGCGATGTAGTAATCTTATGACACATTTTTATTCCATGGCTAGAAATTTTAAGTAGATGTGCCTTCACCCTAGAATAAGATCATTTGTAGGTGCCACCACAATAATTGCATTTGAATGACACATTCCCTTCTTCAAATGTTTTTCCTAACTTTGTAACATGAATCCATAAAGGCTTATCAGTTTCTACAGATGGCTCTTTTGAACCTTCACTTAATCCACTCCCGCTAGTAGCAGAGCTCATTTTGCTAACAAACCAATCATACATATGAATACATTAAATTAAATTGATATGAAGTGAAATCAAAATATCCTAATAATAAGACAACATGAATACAACAATATACTGGTCTACCGGGGGTCTAAGGGGGCGCTACCCCCTGGTGGGGTTCGACCTCATCGAAACAAAATTTTATTGTAAGAGTAATTTTGAAGTTCTGCTTGTTTTTAAAGTTCGTTTGTTGTTTGTATGGGAAGATACCGAGTGGTGCCGAGTATGTATCTAGTAGTACCAAACATATATTGAGCAGTACCGAGCATGTACTGAGCGGTACCGAGCATGTACTGAGCGGTACCTAGCAAGTACTTAGCAGTACCGAGCATATATTGAGCAGTATCGAGCATGTACTGAGCGGTACCGAGCATATATTGAGCAGTACCGAGCATGTACTGAGTTGTACCAAGTACTTAGCTGTACCGAGCATGTACTGAGCTGTACCGAGCATATATTGAGCAGTATCGAGCATGTACTGAGCGGTACCAAGCTTGTACCTAGCGGTACCGAGCATGTACTGAGCTGTACCGAGCATGTACATTAGGCTTTTCAAAAATGAAGAGATGAAATAGCGAAATCCACTTACAGGTCTTGGCTCTCTTGCGCGAGAAGGTGCTCTGTTTGGCCTTGATTGCGAACTTTGCCTCGGATGACCGCAGAAATCACGCAAGAATGAAAGAATGGGAAAGACGAGCTCTGCTTGGCCTCGGCTCGAGCAGAGATGACGAAGGAATAGGTGGCGAAGGCAGCGGGCTCCGTTTGGCTTCGACTGCGAGCTCTCCCGGTCCGCCCTAGAAGATTTCTTTCGTGGATCGGAAAAATAGGGCTTCTTGTTCGCGGAAAAGGGTAAATAGAACGAACGATTTTATCATTTAATAACCAAACATGCGTGTCCGACACACGACACGCGTGTCCGATTTTAATTTTAATTTTTTAAATTGCGACACTCCAATGCCGTGTCGGACATGTGTCCATGCCGTGAATTAAATTGATCCTGAATTGTCCATTTTTATCCATTAAGATATCTTGTTACAGTTTTCTCCTCAGATTCATCTAAATCATTTCTAGCTTGCAATTTAAAAAAGTTTTTAGTGTATTCTTCAACAGTTTGATTTCCTTGACGCAAATTGTTAAGTTCTTAAAAGATAGTTCTTGAATGATCAGAAGGCAGAAATTTTCTTTTCATCTTTTCTTTTATCCTATCTCAAGCTTGAATTTTTTCTTTGTCTCGCCTTAATCTATTGTTTTGTAAGTTTTTTCACCAAGTTAATGCATGTCCTGTTAGTTTTAAACTTGCGAATTTGACTTTTCGATTATCCGGGGTTTCTTTCCATTCAAAAAATTGATCATTTTTCTTTACCCATTCAATGAATTGTTCAGGTTGTAATCTTCCTTCAAAATTGTGGACATCGATTTTAATTTCGTAATCCCAATTTCTTTGTCACCTATTTTGATTTCTAGGTTCTTCCTCCTTACTTTCAGAAGTTTGAACATTAGGATTAACATTAGCTTGATTGACATTCAGATTAGCAATTGCTTCAGCTACCGTGTTGATTTGTTGTTGCAAATTATTCAATTGTTGCATCATTTGTTGCCAATCCCCTTGATTATTAGCCATTTGTTAATCACAAAAGAGAAAGACTCCCACCAACCCAAAAATAAGCGAACTTGCTCTGATACCAATTTGATGTAAGGACACTAGATAGAAAAGCCAAACAAGGAGAACAAAGGGCGAAATTAAACCAAACTCGATTCAAATAGTAACAATCATCCATAACATCCAAAATCCGACAAAGAAAACTAGAAGAGAATTCAAAGAAACAAAGAAAATAAAAACAACGCTATCCTCAGACAACCGTCAGAGCAGGTTCCTCACATGCATCGAAATGTAGGTTAAGTAAAATAAGTGCTTAGGGCTAGCAAATCGATGGTCCACCACTGCAAGATAGTCCAGCCGTCCAATCCAAACTCCTCCAGCAAATGCTCCCAAATCAGCCAACAAACACCACCAAAGCTCAAGAAGAAGGATACAAATGGAGTGGAACTTGCGTAGGGACGAAAGAGGTAAGAAGCCGAGAAGAAAGAGGAGAAGCTCGCAAGCTTTCCTAGAGGAGAAGGAGAATGGAACAAGCTCACAAGCTTTTCCGAGAAGAACCCGCAAGTCTGTAGCAAATTTTCTATCAATATTCAACTCCATTCCTTCTCAAAACATCTCATATTTATAGGTAAGAGAGGAGAAACCAAACAGCCCAAAACCCTTCATATTCATAATTTAAATGAGGGAAATGAAAAGCCAACATCCCACTCATAATTCTACACTGGAAACAAAGCACCAAAGTCACGGAAAAAGCCCCAATACCCACGGGAAAGCAGCCCAGGCAGAACCCGAAGAGGCAGCCGCAGGAACCAAAGAGGCCCGCACAGAACCGAGGCACCGAAGACACGAGAAGGCCACCCAACACATAAAACAAACAACCAACCGAGGAAACCAATGAGCCAAGGCACGGAAAACAACCAGCATAGGAAGCCCAAAAATCAGCCACGAAAATCCATGGGACAATGACAGATTTTAAAGAAGAAAAGGGGAGGAGAAGGGACAAGACCACTCCAATAATGAATCCAACTTATGAGCTTATCTTAGTAGATTAATGAGCTAACAACTTGGAAATTAAAGCTCAACACTAATGAACCACTTCCTTCCAACCATCACCATAAGCCCAAAATTGTGAACCATAAACCAACCTGTTAACTAGTAGTAGCCAAGGACCAATCGAGCAAGCAAACCAAAGGTCTACCAAGCCCCAAGCACAACCTACCATGATCATTGGATGCCTTTCATTATTGGATAGCTAAAAAAAAGAAAAAAGAACATAAAAAATATACTAATGTTCAATATAAAATAAAAATACATAATATTTGATAGCATCAGAGTGAAAGTCTATGTACCTAATACCGCTTATTAGTTTTGGACTTTAAGATGAAGGAGCAGAGTATAAAAAATATAATATATCATTGTTTTAGGATTAGATGGTGATATTTAAAGAACTCTAATAAAAATATTTTTGAGAATAAGATTCACGAACTTAATATTTTGTCAGTGCATGAGGAGGCTAATGTTATGTGGGAGATTGATGTAGGCAAGGGGGTGGGAGGTGGGTCCAATCAAGGGGGTTCCTTTTGTTCTTTGGGCTGCTTGCTATCTCTTGGTTTGGGCCTTGGCTTCTCTCGGTTTGGGCTTTGGCTGTTCTGGTTTTGAGCTAAAAAAATGGGATCTTCTTGGTTCTAGCTCATAAATGTTTGAGTTGATGTTTTAGCTCATTAATTGGAGGAATTATTGTACTTGAAAGCTCATTATGTAGAGTTAAATCTTGTTTCTTCTCCTTCTTGTGTCTTCTTGGTTTCTTCCTTGTGAATAATGGCTGTGGGTTGGTTATCGTGACTTCCCCTGTTCCGTTTCCTGTGTTGGCTCCTCGGGTCCCTCTCTGGCTGTGTTTCCGTGGTTCCCTGGCTGTGTCCCGTGGCTTCTCCAACCTATTTTTTGTGCTATTTTTTTGGAGCAGTTTTGTGGTGTCTTTTGCCCTTTTTCTTCCCCTTACCTAATTGGTTTGGTTGGAGATTGATGTTGGTTGTTTGGCTCCCCTTTTTGCCTATATATGTGTGAAGTTTTTGTCATGGAAAAAGTTGTTGTGTGCTGATTTTTGGTGTAAGAAAACCTGAGCGTTTTTTCTTCTCTAGGAATAGCTTGCGAGCTATGTCTCCCATCTCTTCTCTTCTCTATAACTTGCGAGCTATATTTCGTCTCGGCTTCTAATCTCTTTCTTCTCGCCGCAAGTGACCACCCAACCTGTATCCTTCTTCTCAAGCAAAGAAGAGCTTCTTTAGGGTGTTTTATTATATGTGTTTGTAAGCGTAAAAAATTATAAGTGTTTTTATATTATAAAGTTGTTTTAAGTGGAGTTGTGTTTTGTTTTAAATGTCATATTTTATCTAAATTTTTTTAGTATTTCATGTAATCTTCTAGTTCCTAGGAATAGTAGTTTTTTGCTTGCAAAAAATTAGGAGTTTTCCTAATTTTTTGCTTGCATCAGAGATAGTAACTTGTAATATTAAGAATGTTGCAAATGATATGCTTGGAGTATCTAAAGGAAAAATTTCTAATAGTAAAAATAGTTGATGGTGGAATCAAAATGTGTAAGAAAAGATAAAAAATAAGAAGTTATGTTATAAAAATTAGTTTAAATGTAAAAATTCTATAAATTGGGAAATATATAAAGTTGTCCATAAGGAGTCTAAGAAAGCATTATGCGATGTAAAGATTTTAGCTTTTAATGATTTATATAATAGATTATATACTAAAGAGGGAGAAAGATATATGTATAAGCTAGCCAAACATAGAGATAGTAGTAAGGATTTTTAGTTCAAATGAAGTGCATTAAGGTTGAAGATAAAAAAAAAATCTTTTTTTAGAAGATGATATTCAACAATGGTGGATGAGATATTTTGCTAAGTTTTTCAATGAAGATTATGAAAATATGATTGATTTTAGTGGCCTTAACATTATAAATGAAAATAGATATTTTTATTTTTATCGGCGTATTATTACTAAAACTGAAGTTAGAGAGGCTTTAAAGAAGGTGAAGTGTGGAAAAACTGTTGGACCTAATGATATTCAAATAGAGGTGTGGAAATGCTTAGGAGGAAGGAATTTCTTGGCTTGCTAAACTTTTTAATATTATTTTTAAGACTAAAAGGATGCTAGATGTGTGGAGAATTAGTGTGTTGATTTCTATATTTAAGACTAATAGTGATGCACAAGATTTTTCTAATTATAGAGGAATTAAGTTGATGTGTCATACTTTAAAACTATGAGAGAGGGTTATAGAATATAGGTTACATCGTGATACTAATGTTTCTCAAAATCAATTTGGATTCATGCTAAGTAGGTCTACTATGGAAGCCATACATTACTGAGAGGTTTGATGCAGAAGTATAGAGAGAAAAAAAGGAAGATCTTCATATGATATTTATTGATCTAGAGAAAGCATATGATAAAGTTCCAAGAGAAGTGGTATGGAGAGTTCTTAAAAAGGAAGGGATTAATAATGTTTATATTCAAGTCATTATGGATATGTATGTTGGAGCTGTTACTTGTGTTTAAACACAATGTGGTTTGACCAAATATTTTCCTATTTCAGTTGGATTACATCAAGGATTAGCCTTAAGTCCATATCTTTTTTGCTTTAGTCATGGATGTTCTTACTAGAGATTTGCAAGTGGATGTTCCCTGTTGTATGCTTTTTGCTGACGATATTCTTCTTGTTGATAAGACTAAAGAGGGAGTTGAAGGTAAACATGAATTATAGAGGTCAACCTTAGAGTCTAAAGGTTTTTGTTTGAGTAGATCTAAAACCGAATACATGAGTGTAATTTTAGTAGTAATAGTTCTAGTGGGGGGTTTGTGACTTTGAGCGATCAAGTCATTAATAAGAGTACACGTCTTAGATATCTTGGGTCTATTTTTCAGAGTGATGGTGAAATAGATGGGGATATTATTAGTAGAATTCAAGTTGGATGGATGAAGTGGACGAATTCATCGGGTTTATTGTGTGATAGAAAAGTACAACTCAAACTTGAGGGAAAATTCTATAAGATGGTGGTTAGACCCGCAATGTTTTATGGCGTAGAATGTTGGCCATTAAAAGAGAAGCATAATATTAAGTTAAGTGTTGCAGAGATGAGGTTGCTCAGGTGGATGAGTGGCTTTACTCTTAAAGACAGGGTACGAAATGAGCTTATACGTGAAAAGGTTAGAGTAGCTCCAGTGGCCACTAAGATTAGCGAGAGTCGCCTTAGATGGTTTGGTCACATAAAATGGCGGCCTTCTGATGACCAGGTTAGGAGAGTAGATGTATTAGATTTAACCTATGCTAAGAAAGGTAGAGGTACACCTAAAATGACTTGGTTAGAAAATATTAGAAATAACATTTCTTTATTAGATTTAAATGAGAATTTGACTCTTAATCAGAAACAATGGAGAAAAAAGATTCATGTAGCCGACCCCACGTAGTGGGATAAAGACTTGATGTTTTTGTTCTTGTAGGTCAACAACACACAACTGCTATCCTGTGGCCTTACTTCTAATCAATACTGTGAAGCAGCTAACTGGCATTGGAATTCGCCAAATTACTGCATTCCATCTTCAGCCCCAAAACTGCATTAATTTTTTGCTATCCCTTGGCCACCTCATCTGCCAGCATGCTCCAGCCCTTAACCTAGCTGCTGGCTGCCTGTCAGCTAAGCCGCAATCTGCTGTCATGTCTTCCAGCTGCTTTCCTGCCTTCCTGAGCAGCTATCCACCAGACTTTATCTCTCAATTGGAATGAATTTTTTGCTTACATTGCTTCCATGCTTAATTGCAAATTGAATAGGCAAATTTCCTTCTTTTCCTTCTCTTTTATATATGGCATGTTGTGGCCTTATTGATATTCTATGGAAGGACTAGTATCTCCTATAACTTAATGTACTATTTTTATCTTTGTGAATATGAAAACTATAGTATCTTTCATATTTCTGAACAGAAATTGTAGAAGTTATGCGGTCATAGAAGCATTTTTTGGTTATCTACTTTTATTTCTCAAACATGTGGTAGGATCTTTAAATTCTCATTGGAGGCATCGTTCATATTGGAAGACCTGACTTACCTAGTTGTTGGATGTGGCAATGATGGGTTGGATGTGGCAATGGTGGGTTGGATGTGGCAATGATGGGTGGTCTTCATTCATCATCTTTTTAGACCGAGTTATCTATTTGAGTCTTGTTTTGACTTTGTTTGCATGCAATGGATATATGCTTGTTTTTGCATCATAACATTTTGCTTGCGTTGATCTTCTCCAGTAACTCTTTTTTTTTTTCTTTTTTTGTGGTTAGTATCACACATAAATGACTATTTTACTTCTTTTTTTTTTTCTCACATTTAGCTCTTTTCTCTTTTCCATATTACTGAAAACAATTTGCATGTTTTTTTTCCCTTTTTGTACGTTCATAGGGTTTGTTTCTGGGAATAAAATTCAAGAATTAAGTAGATGCTTTGCTTGTCCAACTGCCATTACATCTTTATGATCTTTCTCATTTTAGGATGTGATTTTCCCATCCTTCATCAGAATATTATTGGTCTTGATGGTTGTAAAAGGCATGTTTCTCTCATAAGTATGCAAATTGAAGGACAATTTGTTGAAGATCAAGCGTTACAAAATCATGAGTGGCCTACTAATTGCAAAACGGATAGTACACTAAGCCTTTACTACAAATTCTTTGTTAAAGTCCAGTTGATAGGTTTATGCTAATCTCTTTTAGTCATAAGATACTATAGTTTTGAGAAAAGGATCAAAATAGTACCTCAACTCTTTTTAAGGGACCACAATAGTACTCAAATTTTTTAGGAATCAATTTGGTCCCTCAACTCTTAAAAATGAGACATTTTTGGTCTTAACATCTAATGTTGGAGTTAATGGTGTTAAATGTAAAGGTATTTTGGTCATTTTTTAATTAAATATTTATTAAATATAATTTTTCTAAAAAATATATATTAATTTTTTGAATAAAATATAGTAATAATTTTAAATTCAAAAATTTTAGTCATATTTTTTAAAATACGATATTTATTGATTTGTAGAAATCAAATGTAAATGTGTTATTTTCATTTTAGTCGCACATTTTTATCAATCTTATTTTATAAAATATAACTAAAATTTTTAAAATTAAAACTAAAATCATTATTAATTTTTTAATAAAGAAACATTCAAGAAAATTTTAAAAAAAATTATAATTAATAAATATTTAACTATAAAATGACCAAAATATCCTTACTTTTATCACCATTAGCTCCAAAATTGAACGTTAGGACAAAAAATATCCCATTTTAGAGAGTTGAGGAATAAAATTGGTCCCTCAAAAGAGTTAGGTGACTATTTTAGTCTCTCATAAAGAGTTGAGTGATCGAAACTTTTTCTTTTATAGTATTTTTGTTTTTAACATCACTGATGTCATTGCTATTTTCATCAACTATTATGTGGAATGTTCTAATGAACTTTCAACCTATCCTTTATATATCCTATAATCTTAGGGGAGTTATGCTATCAGTTGAACTATGGAACTTACATGCATATTGTCTTTGTTTTCTTTATGTTCAAGGATCCTTCTGAAGCCATCTTAATGTGAGTTTTATTCTTCTTCTCAATTGCAACTGCCATCTCATTTCTAGTTAGATTATCCATACATAGGGATTATTTGTGTCTCATTGCAAAGGTGAATTACTATTGAGTGTGCTTCATTAATCGTTGATGATCGATGATGGAGACGTTAATGCTTTTTTTCTTAGTTTCTGACGTTAATGCTTTATCTTAGTTTTTGAAATCCGCTGATGTAGTCTTGTATGGACTTATCTTGTTATTTCTAGTAGATGCTCCTCTCAACTGTCATCTTGTTATATTCTATTTATTGCATCAGGCGGAACTCTTGTTAGATTAGTTTCTTGAAGTCGCTTAATGAAAGCTACTTGTTATTTGTTGGTATGGAGGTAAATGTACTTCCATGTTAAAGCGTGATGCAACGTTTTGTCTTAGCGAGACAAAGCATAAGCCATGAGGCGGATCGAGGCACAAGCCTCAAAATAGGAAAATAAAACACTTATGAAATTAGAAATAATTCATAAAATGGATAAAAATGATCACTTTATAAAGCATTTATTGTAATTTAGAAGAAACCAAATGAGCCCCAAGTAGTATCGAATGCTTCATGAGTAATAGTTGCATAAACACATTCTCCATTTTGCATACATTTACTAATAAATAGTGAAAACACACATAAAATTAAGAAACATAACAATGCATGAGAATAAGGGGAATAAAAAAGTTGTCATATCTTATCGATTGCAGAGCCATGAAGTTAGATGCATCTATGAAATGAACAATGTTGCTTAATCTTTTGAGGAAATAATATAAGTTCACTAACCTAGGCCGCAAAGAAGATGCACACGCCCAACTTGATATCAAACCCACTTGAAAGTAATGCCCTACGATGGCTTGCAATCTTGATCAAAGAAGTGGAGGAAGAAGATTAAGCTCTTGGTCTCCTTATCCCAATCCCTCCTTAATCTTGCTTGTTCAAGAAGGCGCTGGAATGACAGCACTGGCATGTCGCCGAAGGAGTTCAATATTTGACATGATCCGAACCCGACCAAAAAATTTCGAGTCCGGGTCAACCTATTTGGAAAGCATATTGGGATTAGATTTCATATTTTGACCTTATTGCAATTTCAGGTCGGGTTCGATTCATCCCCAAAACCCTAAAACAACACAAAACTGACCCGTTTGCTTAGGGCTAAATGACTAAATGTCGCTGCGACATTTATCATTCCGTCGTGCTCGTCACAAAATTGATTTCATTTATTAATTCATCTTGAGCTTGTCAGTTGCGGCCATCGTGCTTGCGCTAGCCCGCTTGCTCGTCCATCCTGGTCATTGAGCTCACGCTTACACTCGCTCTCTCACCCTTCGCACTCAACTAGATTTGCGGGTCGGGATGGTGCCAGGTCGGGTTGGCGCCGGGCGTGTTCGGGTCCAGACTTATAACCCTTTTACCTAATTGGGTTGGGTTCGGTTTAGGCGAGTTAAAATCAGGTTAGTTTCGAGTTGGACCCAAACCCGACTCGAAAACCCATTTTTGACACCCCTAATTTATTTGAACGTAGCTTTTCATTAAAGAGGTTGAAAAGTTGCTTTTTGAAACAACTTCAAAAGTTTATTTTAAATATTGCTTCTTCTAATAAAATTTCTCGAAAAGAAACTCCTTGATTTTACCCAAACAAGTTACACTTTCTTTGAGACAACTTTTTGTTGATGCGAAGCCTATAAAAATACCAACTAAACAGTTTATTTAGGCATTTAAAAGCAAACATGTTAATACTTTTATATCAATTCACGGGTGAAATATTTTATTTCATTTTTGTATTTTCTTAATTCCCATTGTGTCTATTGTTCTCTCTAAGCTAGTATCATAAGCTTCACATCTTTGAAAGACATTATTGCCTGTCAAAGAGGGTAGAGATGCTTCTTTATTATTGAGCACCTTTTGAGGATTGTATTTTTGTTTTATCATTGCTTAGCACTCTTTTGGTCATGGTTGAAGACTAGATTATATTGACTTGGAAGACTTGGTGGAAATGACATGGATATGTTTAGCACCTTCATATGTTTGGAATAAGTGCCACCTTAGACTAGTCAATTGCTTTAGTCAGTTGTAATATTTCACGTGGAGGTTTGATTGGCTTTGATTTTCTTTGCTATTAGTCATTGACAAATCTAAAGTGGAATGACATCCACTAGTCTTTTGGTAGTAAATCTCAAGTAATAACCTAAACAAAAGTAGCTTCTTCCAAATAGATGTTTTGAAAAGAAACTCCTTGATTTTACCCAAATGAAGGTACACATGCCTTGACGCAACCTTTTGTAACTGCAAAGCTAGTAAAAATCCCAAGTAAACAATCCCTTTGGCAGCCAGAAGGAAGCATGTTAAAATGTCTATGCCAATGGAGTGCAAAATTTTTATTTTTATGTTGTCAATTCTCATTGGGTCTATAATAATATAAATAAAAGTTACTTCTTCCAAATAGATGTTTTAAAAAGAAACTCCTTGATTTTACCCAATCAAGGTACACTAGCCTTGAGGCAACCTTCTGTAATTGCAGAGCTAGTAAAAATCAGAAGTAAACAATCCCTTTATAAGTCAAAAGAAAGCATGTTAAAATTTCTATGCCAATGGAGTGCAAAATTTTTATTTTTATGTTATCAATTCTTATTGTGTCTATAGTTTCCTCCTAAGTATCTTGATCTTCACATCTTTGAAAGGGCATACTATTCTTCAAAGGAGGAGATGCTTTATTATAGTTTAGCACCTCTTGAGGACTATATTTTTTACTTGCTATTTAATAGCCCTTTGCTTGTGTTTGAAGACCAGGTTATGTGGAATTGGCATTGACATGGAATAGGCTTAACAACTTCATTGAAATGAGTCTTACTTATACTAGTTAATTGCTTTTGTTAGTATTTCTTGTAATCTTACACGAAGGTTGGATCGGCTTTAATTTTCTTCGTCCTTAAACATTGACATATCTTAAGTTGGAATGACATTCACTAGTATTTTGATAATACCATAAACATGAGGTTTTGTGCTTTGAGAACTACTTAGTTTAGATGGAAAATAGTGGACTTGTACTACAAGTAAATGTAAGAACCTAGATCTTTCTAGATGCTCATTTTGGTATTTCTTCATCTCATAGGCAAGTTGTCTTATAGATGTTAATATTTCTTGATCTCCAAGGAACTACAATTACTTTCTATTTAGGATTGAGATTAGTCAAAAGCTTCTTGATTTTTTAATTTAGTTGGTTAGTATGAAACTCATTTCAAGTTGGTATCAATTTTATAGTCAATGGCCTAGGAAATGCTATCAAGCCTTCTCATGTATGAGAAATAAAAAACATTTTCTTGAAGCAAATTGGTTTTATTTATTTTTTTTAACTAAATTGTTCCATACATATGATCTTATAGTTTATTTAGATCTAAGATTGAGGATTCTTGTGTTTAAGCATCCATAGTTATTTACCTATTCAAATAGTTGATATCACTCTTGAAGTCTTGATTGAGGAGGTTGTTCAGCTCTATGATAGTTGCACACAAATTCCTTCCTATGATTCATCAATTTCATTGATTATTTTTTTGAAAAATGATTACCATTCATTGGAAGCGAGTTACTGAAATATCTTAGTGGGTACATCATAATTTTGTATAACAAAAAATATAGTGAGAGAAAGAACAATATGTAATGCTAATCATTGAACATTTCGAGCATTTATGCATAAATATATCATTTGGCATGGAAACTATTTTTAGGGTATAGAATGCAATGCCATCAGCATGATCATATCATTTGAATGTTGCCCTCTTTATGGATCATAACATAGAGTGACAACTTTTAATTACAAGGGAACAACTATAAATTTCATCTTCGAAGCCTTAGCTTGTCTTAAGCATAACTCTGTCACTTGTCAATATGTTCTTGTGTTTCATTACATAACAATAACATGACATTTAGAATCAAAGATAACCATAACATGGAGAATTTTTTGTTTCATCCTTGGAATCCTGATGATTCTTTATTCAAGAACAAAGTAGTAAGAAGTCATGCTGTTTTTGTGCTTAGAACTTAGAAGAAAACATTTGATTAAAATATTCGTGACCTAACCAGATACTATTAAGGTTTTTATTAAAATATTTTTATTATCAAACATGATATAATGTCAAGTCCGGATCTCATAATAAACTCTAATAGTAATAATATGGATTCAAAAGAAAATTCTTGTAGTACTATCACTAAACCTTATCATTAAGGACGAGGGTAAGGCTGTTTTTTTGTAAAGTAGGTTAACTGTTGTTTTTATTTGTAGATGTTTGAAACTATTATATTTTTAAAAGTTCAAGACGGAGTTTTGTACAAATACTTTGCCAGTTGTAATTTTCCAGGGCAGTTAAACCGCCTTCTGGCTCCCATATCATAGCTGAATAGGCCTTGTACCAGCCAACTATCTGGATTTTTTTTTGCTGAACTTTCCTAGAACTGCATTTGATGTTAGTTGTACTTGTATAATTGAGATTAAGGCTTCATTTATGACAGTTTTCATAACGCTTTCTAAATCAGCTTTCTAGTAAAAAATTTCTAATTCAAAATTTTTTTTACTAAAAAAAACTGCTTTATAAAGCAGTAAGCCTAAGTAATATTTTGGCCACTTAACTATGGTTTTGCAATAAAATATCAGTATGACCGATTCCCTTCATTCTGGATAATAATGGTGATTGTTAAACAGTTTGTGCTGTGTATCTAAATCAAGGCTGAGCTTTCAGTTGATGTTGAGTAATTGTTTCTTTATTTGAAACAGAAACCATGATAGTAAAGATGCTTCAGAGTCAGCTCAGGCATCACCGCATAGATCACAGGACGCAGCAGTCGGAGTTCTCGTTCACATGCTGAGGACTGCACCCACTCTGCGCCAGGATCATAGTTTGTCATCCCAGTCTTCGAAGTCTGATTTGAATTCTGAAGCTAGCACTTCTAGTTTTCTCTCGTCTCGCAAGAAGTCTGATGCGCTAGAGGAGCTAAGAAGTTACAGGGATATGAAAGAAATTATACTTTCCAAAAGTCGAAGTAAGATTCTAGATTCCGAAAAGCATGCAACAAAGTAGCTTTTGCAGCTTATTTTCATTCTAAACATGTGTACTACGCCCCAATTGTTACTAGTTTCGGGTGCAACCCCACTTCACTGATTCCAGGTAGGCGATGCTTCTTAATTCTTATTGAGAGCCCAACATTGTACAGAAGAAATTGAACTTATTGCCATTTTCTTTGTTATATTTTTAACAAATTGTTTAGTTGAAAGCTTTATCCATCCCTTCTAGGTTTGGATTGTTGCTCTTTTTTATTAATGCGGGGCTGATGGTTCTCATTTTCTTTTTTAAGTGGCATCAGACTTACTATTTTTAAGAATAAAGGTGATGCACAAGATTGTGCTAATTATGGAGGAATAAAATTAATTTGTTATACTTTAAAATTATGGGAGTGAGCTATGGAGTGTAGGTTGCGGCATGATACAAATGTTTCTTAAAATCAATTTGGATTCATGCTGGGTAGATCTACTATGGAAGTCATACATTTATTGAGATGTTTGATTGAGAAATATGGAAAGAATAAGGAGGATTTACAAATGATATTTATTGATTTAGACCAAAAACATATGATAAAGTTTCAAGAGAAGTGTTATGAAGAGTTTTTGAAAAGAAAGGAGTTAATAATGTTTATATTCAAATCATTAGAGATATGTATGTAGGAGCTATTAGTTCAAACACAAAGTGGTTTGACCAAGTAGTTTACTATTTCAACAGGATTACATCTAGGATCAGCCTTAAGCTCTTATATTTTTTCTTTAGTCATGGATGTTTTCACTAGACATTTTCAAGAAGATGTATTTTGGTGTATGTTTTATGCTGATGTTATTCTTCTTGTTGATAAGACTACAGAGGGAGTTGAAGATAAACTTGAATTATGGAGGTCAATCTTAGAGTTTAAAGGTTTTCACTTGAGTTGATCTAAAATTGAATATATGGAGTGTTATTTTAGTAGTAATTGATATAGTGATGAGATTGTGACTTTGGGCGACTAAGGCATTAATAAGAGTACACGTTTTAGATATCTTGGATTTATTATTCAAAGTGATCGTGAAATAGATGGGATATTATTAATAGAATTCAAGTTGAATGGTTGATGCGGAGGAATGCATTGGACTTATTATGTGATAGAAAAGTCCGCCTCAAACTTAAGGGAAAATTCTATAAGATGGTAGTGAGACCTGCAATGCTTTATGGTGCCGAATGTTGGCCATTAAAAGAGAAACATAATATTAAGTTAAGTGTTGCAGACATGAGTATGCTCAGGTGGATGAGTGTCTTTACCCTTAGAGATAGGATATGAAATGAGCATATATGTGAAAAGGTTGAAGAAGTTCTAGTGGAATATAAGATTAGAGAGAGTTGTCTTAGATGGTTTGCTCACATAAGACGGCGGCCTTTCGATGACTCGGTTATGAAAGTAATAGTATTAGATTTGATTTATATTAAGAAAGGTAGAGGTAGACCTAAAAAGACTTGGTTAGAAAATATTAAAAATGATATTTCTTTGTTAGATTTAAACAAGAATTTGACTTTTAAATGGACACAATGGGGAAAAAGGATTCATGTAGCCAACCCCACATAGTGGGACAAATGCTTGATGATGATGATGATGATGATGTTGTTGTTGTATAGTAGACTTTTCATGACACTGTCATTGAAAAGTCCTAAGTCGTAGATGAGGAAAGTGGAGGGTTGTGTTAGAGAATTAATAATCAACATAAAACTTGTTGAATAATTATGATGTGAATCATTTAATATATTGTGTTAATGCTAGGGTTTTTCCTAGAAGTGATGCATTGTATGACATGAATATAGTTAGAAGCGTGCAAGAGTCACTAAGCAACCACCCAAGTACAATGATAAATAAGCAAGGGTTCCGACATCATGGATGGATGTGGATAAAGTAGTCCATGAAGATAGAATTAGGATATGAACTTGGAATATAGGTTCTCTAGCTTTTAGCCAAATTAATGAAATTAATAGAGTTTATGATTCACTAGAAGATAAATATTCTATGCATTTAAGAAATTAAATGGGTTGGATATAAGGTTGGAGATAAGGCTACGAAGATGGATAGCTTAGGGTTTAAATTATGCTATTAAGGTAAAAGTCATATTAATAGGAATTTGATCTCATAGTAATACAATAACAACAACAACAACAACAAGTCTTTATCCACTATATGGGGTTGGCTACATGAATCCTTTTTTTCTCCATTGTATCATGTTAAGAGTCAAATTCTCATTTAAATCTAATAAAGAGAAATCATTTCTAACAGTCTCTAACAAAGTTTCAATTCTTGGATGAGAAAGTGGAGGATTGCATTAAGTAGTCGACATTTAGTGTAAAATTTATCGAATAATCATTAAATGAATATTTTGATACATCAAAAACAATAATATCGAAGGAAAAATGCTATGAAAATTAGCAAGAAAGGAATTGATTATGGGTTAATTCTCTTTGATAAAGGCATAACAAACCAAGATACATATTGATCTACTATTTGAGAGGTAGATTGTCTCTCCACAAACCTTAGGCGCCACTAAGAATAACTTCCAAAGAAATACTACGCAAGCAAAAAACAAAAACAGCTAAAGGCAGCATAAAATCATTAAATTGAAAATAAATAAACAACCTATTTTAGTCATTACATGACTCCCTAATATCCTCCCAAATCTCAACACAAATTAGCCCTTTCCTTAAATAAACCTTTTCTAATTATTTCTAAAGATTGAATCGAATCAACCCCATTTTCCCAAAATAAACTTTTTCAGATTTCCCTCACCAGATTTTGTTTCTTATGGAAAGTAATTAATGGAAGGTAATTATTCTCCTTTGGACCCCCTTCTCTTTCTCGTCCTTGTTAGTGGGGCCTCATGTGCTTCGCTATCTTATCACACAAATTTGAAATGGTGTGTGTGTGATTATAGGTAAGAGTTTGAAGGAATAATATGGTGGAAATTAATATAATATGAATAAAAAAGTATAAGTTTAAAGATTGTTTTCAGACTGCGTATTCACAAATATATTCACAGAATCTCCACACCTGAGCTTCTCTCAGGCAACTCCCAAGAACGTCCTTTCATGAGAAATGAGGGGTCTTTTATAGATATCTGGAGTGGCATGGCCTATAAATAGGTGAGAGAACAGGGGCGAATTGAGAGTGGTTTGAATGGATGGTTGATATTAAATCGCATGATCGTAGACCATTTGGGCTCGGATTGAGTTGAATATGGTGTTGTTGAGTTTGCATTTCTAAGACACTCAGTTTGACAGTAAGTTCACTGAAATTGGAGTTTAGGTGATCCCAGATTCAATTTTTGAAGCTTCTGGCTTGATTTTTCCTCGAGATACGTGCCCAATCAAGATGATTTTTTTGAGGATATATCAGTTTCCCCCTATCTTCGGGCGTCGTCGAAGCTCTAGGAGTCCAAAAGTACTTGTTCATAAATTTTTATATTGGTCGAATCACAAAAAATTTCGTTCTAAAAAATTATAATCTCGACTATCTTCTTCAGCTCAACACTGGTCGTTGACTGCTAATGGTCTTCATCTCGATCGTCCATCGCCGAAAGACTTCAGCTCAAATGGCATTGAAATTTGCCCCATCTACTTGTCACTTCTAGTTCTCCTCCCGAACATTATTGCCGTCAGATCTTCTCAAATTACCCTCACATACAAACAATCAAATATCCTTAGTGGATTTAAAATACTTCTTCTCTACTACACACAAGTATCTCATACAACTTCTTCTTCAAAGAAAGATTATAATTTGGTCTTCATCAAGCCTCAACTCAATTGACGCTATTAGTGTGTCTCTAGAATGCTGACAATATACACCACTTCATAAAGGATATATGATGTCCGTACATTTCTATTTAGATACATATTGAAATAGCAAAATGCCACTGGACTTCCGCCATCATCGGCCCTACATCTGATATTTGCCGGCGGTCCTTTACTTCATATCGGCCAACATCAGCTTCTCGCTCGATTATTACTTGCAACGCCAAACTGTTTCATCAAGGAGTATTCGTGGTGGTAGAGAAATATAAAGTTTAACGTCTTAGCGTTGTACGAAAATCTGGCACGCAATCAGATAAAAAGAGAGGGTGCATTATCCATTAGAGACACTAAGATTTTTATGTGGAAAATTCCTAAAAAAGGAGGAAAAACCACGGAGCCTAACCCAGTATAAATGAATCCACTAGTATTATAGTTGATTACAAATGAGGTCCTTCCTCAAGGGAAGGTCTTTAGCTTGATGTACATCTTATAGAGTACATTACATGGTGAGAATACAAAGCATCACTGATGATGTCTTTGTTTAGTCTGAAGGACTGTAGTCAGTGGGCGATGTAGGCCGGAAGGATTGTAGTCGGCGGGCAACGTTAGTCAGAAGGACCATATTCAACGGGCGACGGAGGCCAGATGGATTGAAGTCAGCAGGCGATGTTAGTCAGAAGGATCGTTGTCGGTGGGGCGATGGAGGCCGAAAGGACTGTAGTCGGCGGGCAATGTTAGTTAGAAGGACCATTTTCGGCAGGAATTGGAGGCCAAAATGACTGCAGTCGGCAGGCAACATTAGTCAGAAGGACCGTTGTCGACGGGCAACAGAGGCCAGATGGATTATAGCCGATAGTAGACATTAGTCAGAAGAACCGTTGTCTAAAGGCAGAGGTCAAAAAGACAGCGTCAAGTAGAAGTCTAGTAATGGACATAAATCCAATATTAGATATATGTCCGGTTAAAGTCCGATAATAGGCGAAGTCTAGTGTCGGGTAGAAATTTGGCGATGAGCGAAAGCCCGGTGTCGGGTAGAAGTCCAACGTAAGTTGGAGGCTGAGGAGAACTCCGGCGTTATATGGTATGCAAGGATAACTCCATTATCACTTGGAATCCATGTGAAATTATGGCATCACTTGGAAGTTGGGCAGAATTTTGGTGCCCCATGGAAGTCTGACAGAATTCTGGCCTCCCGTGTAAGTCGGGCAGAATTCCAGCAGTGGCCGAGGAGTTTCTTCCCTCCTATCCTTCTTCTCTTCTCTTCTCCTCTTTCTTCTTATTTGGGCCCCCTCTTATGATAAATGAGGGACCTATTTATAGATATCTATAGTGGTATGGCCTATAAATATGTGAGAGAACAGAGGCAAATAGGGAGTAGTTTGAATGGACGGTCGATATTTAATCCCTTGATCGTGGACCATTTGGGCTCGGATTGAGTTGAATTTGGTGTCTCATAAATACTAAACCCTCTCTCTTATCTGCTTGGGTGTTGGATCTTCATAAAATGCTAAGATGTTAAACAATATATTTCTCTACCGCCGCGAATACTCTAGGACGCAACAGTTTGGCGCCGTCAGTGCGACGTTAACCTGTTTGCAAGAGGTCGAGAGAATCCACCAAGGATGTGAGACCTATCTGAGAATACTCTAATAATTTGTATTCTCACCAAGGATGTGAGACCTTTTCGAGATTGTATGTCAGCACTTTGCTCGATGATATTAACATGTGTGGAAGAGGTTGAGAGAATCCACCAAGGATGTAAGACCTAACAGAGGTTGTATGTCAGAGCACTTTGCTTGATGATGTTAACCTGTGTGGAAGAGGTCGAATCGAATCCCCCTGGGATCGATTTTTCCTTGATTGGGAGGGGGCGAACGCCGCGTGTATTCCGAATCAAATGTAAAGAATGGTCTATCTTTAGACCATTACTGCCTTTTTGAGGTCAAGATTAAGTCCTTGCCCAATGAGTACAAGTCCAAATATAGACTGTATAAAGCTTGTAATTTATTGGAAGTATCCTTGCATTTGATAGATTTTCCTGAAATATCATCTTAATATTGAAAATAATTGAGGGATCTTCTTGACCATAGTTAAAGTCAAAGTTGCCCCCCTGTCTATATTTAATTTTCATAAAATTGATGCACCAATAGTTGATGTCAGGAAGTTGGCATGAATGACCTTATGAGGTTGGAGCAAAATTTGCCGTCCAATCGGGAACCACGTTCCAGCACGCAATTATATAAGAGAGAGGATGCATCATTCACTAGAGACACCAAGTTTTTTTACATGGATAATCCCTGAAAAAATGAGAAAAAACCACGGGGCCTGGCCCAATATAAATGAATCCACTAGTATTGTAGTTGGTTACAAATAAGGTCCTTCCTCGGGGGAAGGCCTTAGCTTGATGTACATATTATAAAGTAAATTACATAGTGAGAATACAAAGCATCAATATTGATGTGTTAGTTTGGTCTGAAGGACTGTAGTCGGTGTGCGACGTAGATCGAAAGGATCATAGTTCGCGGGCGACGTAAGTCTGAAGGACTATAGTCAGCGGACGACGGAGGTCAGAAGGACTGTAGTCTGACGACGGGGATCAGAAAGACGATGTCCAGTAGAAGTCCATCAATGGGCAGAAATCCAACACAGATAGATGTCTAGTGAAAGTCCGATAATTGGGCAGAAATCCAGCGTTAGGTAGAAATTTGGTGAAGAGCGGAGGTCCGATGTCTGGTAGAAGTTGGACGTCAATTGGTGGCCGAGGAGAACTCAGATGTTAAATGATATTCGGGGAGAACTCCGATGTTACTTGGAGTTTTGGTGAAACTCCGACATTACTTGAAAGTCAGGCGGAATTCCCACGTCACTTGGAGGTCGGGCAGAATTTTGGCGTCACTTGGAGGTCATGCAAAATTCTTGCGTCAATTGGGTAGAATCCCGGCATCACTTGGAGTTCGGGCATAATTTCGGCGTCGCTTTGAAGTCGGAACTCCGGCATCGATGGTATTCAGGCAGAATTCCGTCGTTAGATGGTATTCAGGCAGAACTCTGGCATCACTTGGAGTTTGAGTGAAACTCCAGCGTCACTTAAGCATTAGACAGAACTCCGGCATCGTTCAAAAGTCAGTTAGAATTCCGGCGTCAAGCAGAACTTCGGCATTGTTCGAAAGTCCGGTAGAATTTCGGCGTCGAGAAGAACTCTTACGGTGGTCGAGGAGTTATTCCCTCCTATCATTCTCTTCTCATTCTCTTCTTCTTCCTTCTTCTTTCTTCTCGCTTCCGTCCCCTCTCATGAGAAATGAGGGGTCTATTTATAAATTTTATGAAGTGGCATGGCTCGTAAATAGATGAGAGATCAGGGTCAAATATGGAGTGGTTTGGATGAACGATCGATATTAAATCCTTCAATCGTAGATCGTTTGTCAGACATTTGAAGGTCTCAATGATGTCGAAATTCAACGATCTTGGGTTTGTTGTATTCGTATTGTCGAGCCGCTCGATTCGACTATAAGAATATCATATTTGGAAACTGTTTGGTAACTCAAATTATGGTTTGAACTTTCCAACAACACTTCGGGTGCTTGATTTGGACTCATTTGGGCTCGGACTGAATCGGATTTGGTGTAGTTGGGTTCATATTTCCGAGATGCTCAGTTTGACTATAAGTTTGCTTAAATCGGAGTTTAGGTGATCACAATTTTAATTTTTGAAGCTTCCGACTTGATTTTGCCTTGAGATTCATGCCCGATCAAGATAATTTTTTGAGGATATATCAAGGGGAATGTCATAAGGTGTGCAACGTTAGTCGGAAAGACTGTAGTCGGCAGAAGATGAAGGTTGGAAGGACTGTAGTTAGCGGGCGACGTAAGTCGGAAGACCATTGTCGACAGGTGATGGATGCCGAAAGGACTGTAGTCAGCGAGTGTCGTTAGTCAGAAGGATTGTTGTCAGCGGACGATGGAGGCCGAAAGGACTGTAGTCGGTGTGCGACGTTAGCGGAAAGACTGTAGTCGGCGGGCGACGGAGGTTAGAAGGACTGTAGTTGACGGACGACGTAAGCCGCAAGGACCGTTATCGACAGGCGATGGAGGCTGGAAGGACTGTAGTCGGTGGGCGACGTTAGTCAAAAGGACCGTTGTCCGCAGGCGATTGAGGCCGGAAGGACTGTAGTCGGCGAGCGATGTTAGTCAAAAGGATCATTGTCCGTGGGCGATGGAGGCCAGTTGGATTGTAGTTGGCAGGCGACGTTAATCATAAGGACCATTGTCTAACGACGGAGGTCAGAAAGACGACGTCAGGTGGAAGTCCAGTAATAAACATAAATCCAACATCAAATAGATGTCTGGTGAATGTCCAACAATAGGCGGAAGTCCAGTGTCGGGTAGAAATTTGGCAACGAGTGGAGGCCCGTTGTCGGGTAGAAGTCCAACGTAAGTTGGAGGCCGAGGAGAACTCCGGAGTTAGATGGTATTCAAGGAGAACTCTAGTGTCACTTGGAGTTCGGTGAAACTCTGGCATCACTTGGAGGTCGGGAGAAATTCCGGCGTCACTTGGGCAGAATCCCGACATCACTTGGAAGTCGAGCAGAATTCCGGTGTCCCGTGGAAGTCAGGCAGAATTCTGGCGTCCCGTGGAAATCGGGCAGAATTCGACAGTGGCCAAGGAGGAGTTTCTTCCCTTTATCCTTCCTCTCTTCTCTTCTCCTCTTGCTTCTTGCTTGGGCCCCCCTCTTAAGAGAAATGAGGGATCTATTTTATAATTTTTTTTAGGATGGCATGACCCATAAATAGGACGAGGATCAAGGGCGAATGTGGAGTGGTTCGGATGGACGGTCGATATTGAATCCTTTGATCATGCACCATTTGTTAGACATTTGAAGGTCTTAATGATGTTGGAATTCAGCGATCTTGGGCTCGTTGGATTCGTCTCGTCATGCCGCTCGATATGACTATAAGAACATCATATTTGGAAACCATTTGGTAACTCAAATTATGGTTTGAACTTTCTAACAGCGCTTCGAGTGCTTGATTTGGACTCATTTGGGCTCGAATTGAGTCGAATTTGGTGTCGTTGAGTTCATGTTACTGAGACACTCAATTTGACAGTAAGTTCGCTGAAATTGGAGTTTAGGTGATCCCGGATTTAATTTTTGCAAGTTTCCTACTTGATTTTGCCTCAAGATTCGTTCCCGATCAAGATGATTTTTTTAGGATATATCAATTATTATTATTATTATTATTTAAAATTAATTGTTGACAATTTCTCTTTTATTGAATCACATAAATTATAAAATATAAGAAGAAAAATTATGATTTTTTTTTTGGGGAAATTTTGCGGCAAAGCCCTATCAAAAAAAAAATTATGATTTTAAAAATGAATTCATTTATAAAGTACGATTAAAAAAAAAGAGAAAATTATTAAATTGGCTTTCATTATGCAAACTTACCACGGGGCAGGACCGCGACGCACGCGGAGCTGTATGCAGATTAGAGGGGTTCGACATTTGGATCGGATCCGATCCGATAAGACCCGCACCGACCCGTAAGCCGCGCAGTGGACTCGTGGTTGTAGTGAACAACTAAAATTAGCATCGTACCAAATAAAAAAACGTGAAGGAAAGGTGTATCTTCTTCTTCAACGCCACATGACAAAATTAAAAATAATAATAATAATTTTCTCCATTTTTTTTTTTACGAGGAACCGTCTCCTGTCACACCCGACTTTGTCGAGAGCGCTTGGCGGTCCGTAAACCCCAGCCAACCTAATGGGCCACCCAGGCCACAAATCCATAGCCTGCGCTTTGAAGCCCCCACTTAAGAGCCGACTGTCGCTCGAGGGAATCGAATTCGGGATGGAGGTTCCCAACCGAGCACGCCCAAAAAATAATAATAATAATAAAATTGAAGCCACGTGGCATGCGGTTCATTTTTTGGTCAAATAGAAAAAAAGTCTTCAGGCGGGATCTTCCAAGTAAACGGCACCGAGCTTGTGTAGGTTACCGAGCATTTGCCTGTAAATTAATGAGGTTTGAATATTGAATAGCTGGAAGTCTTTTTCACTTGCTTTTTGGGAGGCCTGTAAGCACATTAAATTTTAGGGTTATTTCCAAAAATATTTATTTTATATGATTTTTTTTTCCAAAATAGCATTAACTCATATATGAAATGCTCATGAAATTCTATATCTTTGCTTGGAAGAATATTTAGCTAACCTAAAGACTATATAGATCAAACTATATATTATCGAAAAAACCAAATTTTCTAAAGGGCCAATTCAACGTTAAGAATCTTAGAGAAGGATTGCATGGACTAGCAAGGGTGTTACTATGCTCCCAAGATTTGTCCAAATATAAGATACAGAGGTGCAAAATCATCTACTTTCTATGTGAAACAAAACATATCATTCTATTAATTTAAAGGAGACTGATAATTATCGATCTTTATCGTGAATACCTGTTGAGCGATTACTTTACTCAATCATTAGAAGACTTGACATGACATTTCCTCTCCATTCTAAGTTAGTCTATATGCAGGAGAAATTATTACGTACAAAGTTCATACGTAATTCTATGATCGAACTATGAGTATACAATATACATACTGTGTAAAAATATATATATTGTACATTGTGTATACACTACGTACACTCACATGTCTGGACGTAACTGTGGGCTACGAAAATTCGACCCCGACCTTCCTCGCTTGCTTTTTTGGGGGAGTTTTAACGGAATTAAGTTCCTTGGTAAATTTTGGAAGGCTGATGGATTTGTAGATAAAACAGTTCTCAAAGATTTCGCTCTCATTTTGCGAAGATTTTATGATATGAGTTCTGGTTTCGTATAGGCGCAAGCCCCTTTAGTTAATTACCCCTCCCGATCACGAGAGGGAACTTTCAATTAAGGTTAGTCGTCGATCATATATGTAGATAATATATGGTGTATGGAATATAGTAGCAACATGGGCTTAGGAATTTGGGGATTTGATATTTAAAATTAGAAATTTTCACCATCTTGCACTTAAAACGGATAGTGGGTGGATAGGTGATGGACCCGATCAAGATCCCAAGGTTCCGTTCGTCCCGGGCCATCATGGTCCCTGGTCTACTTAGTCAGAGGAGGTAATCGACCCAATCAGACAGAAGGATCCTTGTTGGCGGCCATGGGTTGTGTCGTCCAAGGGGACCTTGTAGACCTGGGGTGGGTGTTTGTCTAAGAAAACAAATTTGGATCCACCTTAACTAACAGCGGGCTTTGTGACCCTATCGATTATATCCTATTGATTCATATCTTAAGGATTTGATGCCACTAAGTAATGTATTGGCTTTGGTCATAACCGTTATCTCGTGGTGTCATTTGACGGTAAAATCACTCGGTTCATAAGGCCTTGAGTCATAACCGTTTATCTTGTGGTGTCATTTGGCAGCAAAACCATCAGTTAGAGAACACATATCACATCCTTACTGCATAAGATTATTTGAGGATGAATCATATTGATATTTTTGACTAGGCATTAGCTCAATGTGAGCTGAAATAAATTTCATTTTGTCCAACCAGCAAACTATATATATAGAAAATAAGAAAACAATGATGATAATACTAATTTTAACAATATTAACAGTAATAATAATAATAACTTATAATAATGGTAAACAAAGTTAAATAGACTTATTCGGATGGAGTAGAGGGCCGATCAAGTATACCTGCTGCTAGGAATGTTCAACATTGCGAGTGTGTTGTCATGATCTAAAGGCTCCGTACTATGGCTTTATCATTAAGTTCTTTCTCCCATAACCATCTTCAATTAAAGATCACATTATACTTGCAACATGTATAATGAACTTGACACCATTAATATTCTCAATTTGATTGAGGTGACAATCTCTTGAATCTAAAAGAAAACTTCCACTTAGCACTTTGCATTCAAAGTGAAATGACGAATCCATTAGAATTTTCATATTTCAAGAAATCATTCCCCTCAATTATATTTAAACCCAACGCAAGCTCAAATTCAAGTTCTTTGTCATTTTGTTTAAATCAAATTTCCTTGTGACTTTGTTCAAGTTCAGGTTGTTCAAGTCCTTGCATGGGTCCAAATTATACACGCCATGTTACACTTAAATCATTTGGGTTCAAGTTCTGATTCAGTTCACTGTAGTCTGCTCCAAGTTCAATTAATGTTCAAATTGAGTTAGGTCATCTTTGAGTTCATTTTATTTAGTGTTCAAAATAAGTCCCTTGTTGTCCAAATTTTATTCAAGTCACCTGTTAATTTGTCCAAGTCCTTGTGCGCTTCAGACTAAATTTTGTCAGCCTCCTGGCGCCTCCACTATTTAGGGGAAATTTGATGAGTTTGGGCCTCCTGCCACACTAGAGAAAAGCATGTACGGTTGATATCATAGGACACCGTGGTCGTAGTCTTTGTCCCCCACCACTTCAGAGAAAGACGTGCATGGGTCTTCAGGCACTTGTTTGAAATGCACAGTTTTATATTTGTCCCCGCCTCACCGTAGTCGTCGAACCAGATTTCCTTCCAACCATGCTATAGAAAAGCGTATATGGGTAATTTCTCGGTGCACAACTAACGTTGAAAATAAAATTTTATCCGCCTCGTCGTAGGCGTCGCATTGGGTTCCCTTCTCACCACGCTAGAAAAAAGAGTGCATGGGCAATTTTCTAGTCTGACACTAACGCCGAAAATGGGATTTTAAATTTAGGACTTACACCAGCGCGATGGTCAACAGGGTGGAGGGCACAAAAATTGGGACAACGAAGTTTCTTTTCCTTCTCTTTTTTTTTTCCCCCTTTTTTTAACTTCTTTTTTTTTTTTTTTTTTTTTTTTTTTTTTTTTTTTTGAGCTTCTTTCCCCACCCACCCCCACACTACACACAGCACACATATATATATATATATATATATATATATATATATATATATATATAATATATATATATATATATATATAGAGAGAGAGAGAGAGAGAGAGAGAGAGAGAGAGAGAGAGAGAGAGAGAAAACAATGATGATAATACTAATTTTAACAATATTAACAGTAGTAATAATAATAACTTGTAATAATGGTAAACAGAGGTAAATACACTTATTCAGCTGCAATAGAGGGAAGATCAAGTATACCTGCGGCTAAGATAGGTTTGGCCTTATAGATGTCGAGTTAGGACTTGTGCGGGTGGATTGGCCGCAAGCAAGTCAAATGGTCTGATGTGTTGGAGAGGTTCGGATGGGTTCTTTTTTTTTTTTTTCTGTGCCACCACGGGCGGAAAATTTTGTTCTCCTTTCCACCACGCAGAGAAAATCGTTTATGACAATTTTTAGGTCTGACAGTGCAGAGAGGGCGCACCATCTACAACAAGGATTGAAGCTCTGTCCCCGATGAAAGATTATTAGGTGCCGAGTGCGGACCGGGAGAACCGTCCGCAACAAGCATTGGCGGGTGCTCAGTACCGCTAGGTACCAAACACCCCCCAATGCTTGCACGGACAATGCGCACTCCGCACCTAATAATTTTTCGTCCACGAGAGTGTCGAGTCTGGAGGAGGAGATCGTGGCTTGCGACAGGCGGATCGAAGGGAGATCAGTAAGAGCTTGGGTTTGTGGTCGGCAATTTTTTGAGCGAAATTGTGGCAAAGCTTTACCAAGTAATGACTAGATTTTTTTTTTTTTTTTTTTTTTTTGCATAGAGCGGTATTTTTATTAACAATCATCAAATATATGAGTCAACAATAAACTCCGTGTTAAAAATTCCTGTCCACCAGACTGTCGGTATAGATCGTTTGCGGCAGGAGGATCCTATAAGAGCTTAATTGGGTTTGCGGTCAGTGAGTACCATATTTTGAAGCAACTCATATCTTCTGTTATATAAAACAAACACCATGAAAAAAAAATTTTTTCCTACATTTATTTATGTTAATTGGGATTAGGCTAAGAATTGAAAACCCTAAACATAACAAATATTAAAATTATTTCAATATACCTCAAAATAATGTAATAATAAAATAATAATGATATTTTCACTAATCTTATGTAATACTTTAAATCATGAACTTCCAAAAATGATTATTTTAAATATAATTTTGAAGCATCATATTTTATTTATTTATAAAATATTCAAGTTCAAGTAACATTAATATTTAAATCAATAATTCAAAAACATAAATCATAAAGTGGTTGAACTTGTTGAATCCTCTAATTTTCTATTACAGCCACTTTACAAAATCAAAAGCTCAAAAAATGGTTATATATTTAAAGCAGCCGGTTTATCCAAAATCAGGCCGATTCTCCTGTTCAACCATCATTTCTGACCACCTCTGGGCCAATTCTATACATAAGCAATTGTTCAGCAGGACCGGTTTACAACCGAACCGGCCAGACCCCTCAGTCCAGTCCAGTCCAAATTTTAAAACCAGAAGGGGCTGGATGAAATCAGCTAATACACTTGGCATCTGAGTAGCTGAATCCGAGTTCTACTAAACTTAGGAAGGCCAGCAGCACAGCTCTATAAGAGCTTAGGTTCTGTTTGGAGAAAGCTTTACTCAAACGGAAAAAAAGGCTAATTATACAAATATATATGGTTTGGAGAATCAAGGTAATGCAACATCTCTCATTCCATTTCATGTCACTTCTACCTGCTATTATTCTATGCAGATACCGGATGGTTCTCCCGTCGGGTTACGCGCTCCGTACTGAGCACGGTACCTTTTTAGAGTGATGGGGCGCATTTTTATTGGTCTCCGGACGCTCCGGACTCCGCACAGAATAATAAATCCACTTCTACAGGTTTCTGATATTCTAAAAAAAAAAAAAAACCTAAAATCTATGGGTCCATCATTATTCAAATATGATATAAAAGACAAAATATTTGTATCCTATATAATTGACATATGGAGCAAAAACAAGCTCCACTGTGCAGATCTTGCTTAAACCATAAGCAAGCTGCAAAAAACAAAAATAAAAACATTTAAAAAAAAAAAAAAAGCTGAAACTATTGCTCGCTGAATCAACTCAAGGGACTTGACTACACCAAGCTTACTATGGAGGATACAATTATCTTTAAAAGAAAACCAAAAGAATAAAAAAGGATATGCAAGCACTATACTGAAAGACTATATTTGAATGAGATGAGAGTAAAAGGCAGGCTTATCTATGTCTTGTATGAGAACCGCGTATAGTCACACCATGCAAAAATTTCGTATAGCCAAAAAAGCTAAGTTTGCCATCAGCAGGTCGGATCCAATCACGCACATTGGAATAATTTGCTGGAGTAAGGTTCATCTCCTACAAAATCAAATTGAGATTAGTGAATTTGAAGGACATAAAGGCTTCATTTGGGACGACTTTCTTACTGCTTTTTAAAATGACTTTCTAGTTAAAAAATTTAAATTTTTGTACTAGAATGTCGCTTTAAGAAGCATGAAGAAAATCGTCCCGAATGAAGCCAAAGTCTTTGATCTAATCATAAGTAGAAAATGGGCAAGAAATCTATTATTACTCGAGCCAGCTCCTCAACTGAGATGACCCGATTACCCTCCTGCTCGAAATACTCAAATGCTGTAGCTGCAATCTGCTCCCATCTTTCCACCGCCTCCAACTGATAAGGGCTGACTGCTGCGGCACAAAACTCTTCAAAGTCCATCTTTTTGTATGAGAGGGGCTCCAACTGAGATGTTATCACAACCAGCCTATGTTATAAACTTCCAATAGAAATAAGATAAGATAACATAATTTTTTTTACAAATTATTCAAATAAATTAAATTTATAGCATTCATATTAAATTGTATTAAGCCAAAAAACTATCTATCACATTTTGTTGTGTTCTATATTCCAATATTTGGCTAAAAAGCTTATATCAAGATAGTGGGATAAAGGCTTGGTGTTATTGTATGATTAAGTAATTTAAGTTTTTAGGAAAATCAATAATATAATGTCATTATATATTCCATTTTCATCATCATCCATTGATGAAGTATAATAAACTATGTTAGTTTATTTTCATTTTTTTGGGATTTATTTAAATCACGATTTTGAATAGATTTTATTTATGTTATGATAATTTCTCCATTTGAATAATTTTGGGAAATTTGAAGGATGGTTTTAATTTCAAATTTGATCTTATATGTAACCATATTACTATAAATAGCATGGAGAGTTATAAATATATTGAGAGGTTGATGTTTTTTAGACTAGATATTGTTTTTCCTCTTCATAATGAATTTCACTAGCTCTAGAAATAGTTAATGACCTTCGATTCTTGCTCTAGCAATATTGCAATTCCTTCATGTAGAGTTCTTTATAGCCCAAAGAACTTGATGAAATATGATAAATTAGACTTAAGTTATCATTAATATTTTAGATTTTTTTTAAATCAAGATTTATTATGTTTATTTTATGCTAACTTATTATTTTAGATAACTTTAGATAGTTTGGAAAATAATAGATTTGATTAATTCAATCTTATCTGTAACCCTATTTATAAATAGGAGAATTATTCCTTTGGTTACGAATAGGAAAATTATGCCTTCTAACAAATGAATTAACTGACAATATGAATTTAGATCATAGATTTATTATAGACAATCCTTTATTCCTACCTACAAGTCTACAACGGTTCCTTATTCTTCTTCCTTTCCTCCCTAATGCAAAACATAGTATTGATTAATGAAGGACCTGTCACAAGATTAAGAATTAAAATGCATTGATCGAGATCAAAGAATACAAATCATGAAGCATATGATTGATCAAAAGCATGAAAAAATTAGACTACAAAAATTGCAAAACTTTTTTCAATTTCAAAATTTAAGCATTAAATTTTGAATTTTTAAATCTTAAAAAATATATGTAGGCTTAGAATATTATTTCCTTCCTTCAGAATTATTACAGAACTCTTTAGCAGTATGTTTGATTGGCTAAAGCAAATACTTATATTCAAATTGAAGCTTGATTAAAAATAGGTAGTTGGAGTGGCTTACCACTGTCTCCCCATCTTTGGGTGGTTAACCCTTTTTCTCTCATTTTCCACTTTTTTTTTTCAAATTTTGAATATTTTATAGTTGATGAAATGTTTAAATAATTGCTAGAGATAAATGAAAATCTTTTTGGATAATTGAAAAAATTTGAGAATTATTATTTTAATAGCAATAGACCTAGTGAGAAGATTGTGACTTTGGGTGATCAAGTCATAATAAGAGTACACATTTGAGATATTTTGGATCTATTGTTCAGAGTGATGGTGAAATAGATAGGGATATTATCGGCAGGATTCAAGTTGGATGGTTGAAGTGGAGGAATGCATTGGGCTTGTTGTGCGATAGAAAAGTCCCCCTCAAACTTAATAAAAAATTCTATAAGATGGTGGTGAGACCTGCAATGCTTTATGGTGCTGATTGTTGGCCATTAAAAGATAAACATAATACTAAGTTAAGTGTTGCAGAGATGAGGATGCTTAGGTGAATAAGTGGTTTTACCCTTAAAGATATGATATGAAATGAGCATATATGTGAAAAGGTTGGAATAGCTCCAGTGGAAGATAAGATTAGAGAGAATCGCCTTAGATGGTTTGGTCACATTAAACGGAGGTCTTCCGATGATCCGGTTAGGAAAGTTGCGGTTTTAGATTTGACTTGTGCTAAGAAAGGTAGAGGTAGACCTAAAAAGACTTGGTTAGAAAATATTAGAATGATATTTTTCTATTAGATTTAAATGAGAATTTGACTTTTAATATGACACAATGGCGAAAAAGGATTGATGTAGCCGACTCCACGTAGTGGGACAAAGGCTTGATGTTGTTGTTGTTATTATTGTAAGGTTGGAGCTTGGTAGTCACCTTTTAGTTTCACCGAGTTAGGAGATGTAGGTTATCTCAACTATTCTTGTGCTCTTCATTCCAATGCCACCATAAACCATATATTCATCATTCTCAGTTCCTAAAACATCTTCAATTTCTTTCCAATGCTTCAAAATACTCCAAATCTCACTAAAAACGAGCCATAAAGCAATGATATAAACTTAGACTTGAAATCGTGATCTTGTAATAGGCATAAAATTAATTCTTCTCTAATTCTTGATCTTGTAATAGGAGCTTCATAATAAACATGATGTTCTACATCACACCCTGCCTCCCTGTATGGCATTCTTTTATTTGACTACTTGATATAAAACAAAGATATAAATTTTAAAGCATCATATCTATGAAGAAGAAAATTTATTTTTAATTCTGCTTCCATAAACTTTATAAAGCAAGGAAAAATTTTAATTGACTCCCAAAGGCTTGGAATGTAATCAAAGAATGATTTCAATATATAATCTATGGCACCATAGTTTGATAACTTACGAATAAATTGTATGCTTGACCAACCACCTACCTTCACTTATGAAAATTTCACTCCTCTTTCTCTTCCTAAAATTATGACACCCCTAAAATTCAAATTCAAGATCAAATTTCAAAGCACTGAGAAATTATATCATTTATTCGAGGCAATTTCAAAATTCAAATTTAATAAAACTCTCTTCTTTGAAATAATGCTTAAATTAAAAAAGGAGTTAATCCAATAATACATTATTGGAGGCAATTTCAAATTTAAAATTTAATAAGTATATGGCTGGCCCATCAAGAAATTTAGGTGTAATAAAAAATATGCTTGGATTAAATGATGTAAGTTGCTTGTGCATTTTGCTTAGCCTAGGTGGTTCTCTCCTATAGGGACTCCGATAAGTTGCCTATAAAATAATATATGTATTTTATTTTAATCATAAATGAGGAATGCATTTCTCCTTCTTCCATACTTTGCATTTCTTTTCCATGGTTCATGGCGCCGTTATCTTCACTCTACCTATATATTTCCTGCATGTTTAGACTCGACCTCCACTCTTTATTCTAGTATAGCCAAGATCCACTCATACCATTCTCTGATATCAAAATGATAAGGAATGAATGGTGATGGTGACTGAAAACATATTTTCTTGTTCTAAAGGTAGAAAAATCACTAAATACCTGGTGGCTGAATAAAAAGAGATTGGGCTTTGAGAAATTGCCAGGATGTTGGGGACCTGGGGTTGTTGCTAGCAGAAAATAGTAACATATCTTGTCATTGGAGAGCTCAGTTGTAAGGTAGGACATGCAATTGAAGATACAAGTATAAGAGGCAACGACAATGATATCAAGAATTAATTCTTCAAAGGCTTGGGTGCCATCCAGGTGCCCATAACTTACATTGCATAAATCGGGTATTAAAATGGATTTGAGAATGCAGCAATTTGACAATAGCAGTAAAAGCATAGTGGATACAATATAATCAAGACATGGTGCACCCAAGGTAACTACGTAGAAAATACCAATTTGCCGTGAGAATGGAATTAGGAGAAGATTTTAAAAAATAAACAGCAGCGGGGAAAATAATAAATGCCATACCGTATTCAGGATGTCTGGAACCTTAGATTCCTTCATAGCACCGGTCGCATTCTGTTGAAGGGCCTGCAATGAGTTCAAAATATATAAGACAGTCAGAATGCAAAAAACATGTACAGATTAAATTAGAAATTAGTTGAACCAAATGTCTTCTTTAATGGCAAAGAGAGATTGGAACTACATGAACTGACCGTTCGAAAATTGTCTAGGGAAACACGGCCATCTTTACTAGGTTCCAGTAGCTGAAACTGTGACCTTATATATATAAGCTCGTCTTCAGTTAATGCCTTAGACAAAGCCTGCAAATAATTGAAACAATTAAAACTCGATATCTGACAACTGACAAATTTGTACATATCTAACGTAAAAGAAAGTAAAGTAAATAAAACTAGGAAACTTAGCGACAATTGTAATGATTTAATGCGAAACCTTGAATGATTCATACATAATGAAAGTCTTGGCCTTAACCAGAGTATCTACAGTATTTTGATCAAAACATAATGATTTTCTTATACAAAGTGCCACAAATATCCATGAGTTGCATTATATCTGAGATGGATTGAAATTCACATCCTAACACACAAGAAAATTGAAAAAATTAAATGAGTAACTTTAAGAAATACAACAGAGCATCAGGTCTCCAGTGGTCACTGAAACCAGCATCATGTTACACGCAAGCATTAGTGATGAGTTTCGAGGTTTCACATTGGCATTCTAATATCCCATACCACACATTCTAATGGACACAAAATATGTCCGAAACCTAAACAAAATTTGGGAAATTACAATGGAGGAGAAATGATTATGGTTTCGTTTGGGACGGCTTTCTTTCTGCTTCTTAAAGCAGCTTTTTAAGACAAAAATTAATTTTTTTTACCATAAAGTTGGGAAGCCCATATTAAAACAAATATGACCCCAAGGTTTCAAATAATGCCAAGAGAAAGATCGTGACAGTAATATAGCATAGATGGTGTTCAGATCATGGCAATTTTTAAAGAGATTCAATGCATCATGATAATTGTTACAATTACAAGATCACGGTATCCAAAGAGTGACTCATATTTCTAGCACAAGCTGGAAGTACACCATAGTAAACTATCAAAAGGAAAACCAGCAACCATTTCAAAATCAAGTGGTCTGTGCCCGGGCAATCCGGAAAACTGAACCCAAGAGGTGAATGACAAACCTTTAGGGCAGCACGCTTGAAAGGAGTAGCTCGGAGGTATGATTTTACTAGCTTATATACAAGTATGTCTAAAGGAATTTGTCTTTGCTCATCTCGTAACCATGGGTGAGCTGCAATCAAAGAATTATCAATTACACTCTCTTGATATCTATCTAAAAAAACTAAGTTGTTGCCAAATAGGACATTATTACCAAAAGATACATCGGATTAACCAATACAAATAATTGAGCTACTGTCATCATGCTATCCACAGCAAGTGACAGAAGTTTATGGAAGATAGTACTTACTTAAAGCTTGTGCAGCAGTCATTCTTTTTCTATAATCTTTATTCAATAGCCTTTTAACAAAATCTTTAGCTTCTGTAGATACAGAAGGCCAAGGAGGATCATCAAAGTTGGGATCAGCACGCAGCACAGCACGAAAGATTCCTGATTCCGTCCGCGCCCAAAAGGGCCTGCTACCACATAATAAGATATATGCAATAACACCAATGCTCCAAATATCTGCTTCTGTACTATATGATCTATGCAAAACCTCAGGAGCAACATAATAGGCACTGCCAACAATGTCATTAAGTTTTTCATCTGCAATATCAATAATGATAGAGTAAATATTGTGAATGGCAGTAACTTTAAGAAAACTATGCGAAGGAAGGAATTAGACTTGCATCAAAAAAAGGAAGAGAATGACGTATTAAATCATTTTATAATAAGTGGCTCTTGATTCTATAAACAAAATTCATTCTTATGAGAAGAAACTGTAGTATTTGAATGGCCCAAAGAGACAAACTATCAGAGGTAACTCGTGAATGATGAGAAATAAACAAAAAAAAAAAAAAGAAATCATTTCAAGGATTTTATGTAATTCACGATTCTACAATAAAAGTCCAATCGTTTGAGAAGAGTTTGATTACAATATTCAATGCAGCACATGCTTCAATCTGCCTTGTATGTGCAAGTCAGAGGGACTAATTGATGTACCTATTTTGGTCCTCGGGACAATCCAAAGCGCTTTCCAAATAGAACAGAGGACGAATTTCTAAGTGCTTCTAAATCACATAACCTAAGAAACAAGAGAGAGAGAGAGAGAGAGGAGAAGAAGTAGATGACAACGATGAAGGGAATGATGATTAATGGAAAAATCTCAATAAGCCCACTGGTCAGTTCTCGAATCCAAAAGTGGCCAAAAAATGTAAAAAAAAAAAAAACAGCAAGGTGTATCCTATTTTCATGCACAAGCAAAAGACATTCGAACATGCATTTTATTTGAACATGTCATTAGCTTATAATGGCATAGTAATTTTTTGCATACAACATTGTCTTTCACAATTGATGTTCAGCCATTATAAAAGGAAAATGATGGAGCAAAGAAAACAAACATTTAAATAATAACAATGGTGTTGCATGACTGCAAAAACTAAAGGTCACAAAATGCAAAAACATGGTAAAAATATTGCTACACTAATTTGAATGACATTTTTAAAGCATTCTATATAACACTAGCAACAGCCAACCCAAGAAATTAGCCAAGGATTAAGAATTCATGAAACAAAATGATGTAATACAAGCCGCATAGAAACCCAAGTGCTATCAATTATTATTTCTTCTAGCACAATGAAGACGAGGCGAAGGGCCATTAATGTAATTATTTCTATATGATATTCCTAAAATAAAGGTAATAATATGAATCCATATATAAACGCACATTGCAAGCATTGGATGGCCCAAATAAAAGAAAAGATGCCAAAAACAAATAAGCATGCACAAACATAAAGAATCAAAAGTTCAAAAGAAGCCCTTGAATTTATATTAAGAAGTCATCAGAAAACATTAAATTCAACAAATATCCAAGCTGTATAGTATTAGATGCAAACCGAAGTCTCCAACATGTGGCGCTAATGATAAGTACCATGATTCTTAAATCTACAATTATCTACAATAGTGCATTGCCGCTTAAGCCATTTAGCAGAAATGGCTAGCAATAGCATAAAATTTCCACCGAGCCATTTGCGAAGTATCAAGTAAATTATTCTAAAGTTACCTGGCTTAATAAAATCAGAAAGACCAAAATCAATAATCTTCATGGGAGCATTTTCATCTCTAGTACTGAAAAGAAAGTTCTGTAAACAAGTTAAAAAAAAAAAAGGCATAACCACATCAGCACGGTGTAAATACAAAATATTAACAGTTTCAAAAAAAAGTGCCCAAAGCATACCTCTGGTTTTAAATCACGATGCACAACACCTTGTAGATGACAAAAGGCAACAACACTAAGGATTTGCAGAACAATCACTTTTGCATCTTCCTCTGTGTACCTCCCTCCTCTTTTAGCCAACAAAAATCAAAGAGATAAGAAATCTTAAAGGCCTCATCTAATTATTATGATGATGATGATGATTGACATGCCAAATAGTTGGGACAAGACACGTGAAACTAAATAAGATTGAAAATATATGCAACACCTTGATAGGATTCTATCCAATAATTCTCCTCCTTCGCACAACCTGATCAATAAAAAGAAAAAGAAACAAAATACATCATAAAAGAAACTTTTCTTGAGCTCAAACAAATCCTCAAATCAAGACCACAACATTAATTCTAAAAGGAAAACTATAAGCAAAACAGTGTCAATAACTCATAAGAAAAGAAACATACTCCATGACTATGTAGACGTTCAGACTATCTTCACATGCGTCATAAAATTTGACCATGTTTGGATGTCCAGATAACGCTCTCAGAATTTTCACCTCCCTACGAACATCTTCAATTGCTATCGGTGTTGTCATCTAAACGAGAAAAAAAAAAAACAGAAAGTTCAGGCAAGGCATGATTGATGATTACATTAAGGTGAACAATAACGATAATATAGAGCAGTAAAAGCATACTTTGGTAAGAAATTTTGAGAAGTAAAATTTGAAATTCAGTCTATCTTCAATTCATCATTCTTTTACATTTCTGTGAGAGACGAGCTTTACAAATGAGAATGATGGGCAGTTAAAAAAATACAGGAGCCCATATCTCCAGAAGGATGGATAAATTTAAAAAAAGAGAAAACTTTAATGACCTTTTAAATAACGATTAACAAGTTTCATAGCGCTAAAGCCAAGTCAACATATTGCAAAAAATATTGCAGAACAAGTTATCTATCCAGAATGCATCAATTTAATTAAAGCTGTAAAAGGTTAAAAGCATTTACCAAGCCTAAAATTAAAACTTATTGTATTTATTGCTGAAGTAGAAGTGAAAAAACAATAAAGTCTAAAATTCAATATGTATCCAGCCAACATAAAAACGTAAATGTACGTTGCAAGAAAGAACAAGAATCATCCACAGAATAATCAATTGCAAAATCGAAGTAGAATCATAAGATCAAGAATCTATAACCAAACTTAGACAATCAGTAACCAGTGGCCAGCCAATGGCACAAGAAGTTCGAAATTAACGAAATCGAAATACAAATGAAGATATGAGAACCCCCTCATTCACATACCACCGCACCTTTGCTTTAGAGATGGTCTTGACAGCGACAAGCTGCCCTTTAATATCCCCTTTCTTCGCCCTAGCCGAGCAAGTATGTCCAAAGTGTCCTCGCCCAACCTCCTTTCCCAGCTCATACTTGACCGTAAAGTTCTTCCCGTATCCAAAACTCTTATCCAGAGGCCGCTCTGGCCTGCGATCCTCCCCACCGCCTCCGTCCTCCGGGATCGGGCTCTCAATGGGCTTTGGCTGGCCAAGACGCTTGAGGAGAGAGGCCTTTATGTGCTTCGCTGGCGATGGAGGAGGGAAGGGTCGACGGAAGAACTTACGAGGTGTAGACCTAGCCGGAGACGGCGATACGCCGGCGGGGAGCGGGCTGGCGCCACCGTGGGGGTAAGGGCTGGCCCAAGGGCTAGTGCCGGAGGATCGGGTAGGGGTAGTTCCTTTTGCCGTCGCCGGAGGAGGCGCGACTTGACTGCGGCTGGCGGTGTTGCCTCCACCATCGTCCTCCGCTACATGGATGTTCTTTCCGTAGCACAGTCCCATCTCACACGACAGCCAGAGGACAAGTCAAAGGCAGCGAAGAAGACGAGTGTTAACCGAGAGAGAGGGAGAGAGAGATCGTCGAGTTGGGTCGGCGATGGGAGATCTAGTGAGAGAAAACGCTGTAAAAGAGGAAGAAATTTTACAGGCGGACTTGATCAGAGAGAGACGAAATTGGAGTCGTTATAAAGAAAGGGTAAGAGAGAGAAACACAGCGGAGAGAGTAACAGAAAAGAAGCGAAGGATCTGAGGTAAAATAGTGCGAGAAACGAAGCAGGTGGGGCGCCGGCTTTGATTTGGATTTTTTTCACGTTATATATTTTTAAATGAATTAACTAATATGATTTATTCGGAGGATTTTGATTTAATCCGTTCATATTCTATGGGATTATGTGTTTTGTCGGCTTTCAAGCTGACGTTGTTCGACAGAGAATTGAACAAAAAGTTTATTGTTATTTTTCATAAATAGCATTTACATGTTATTTATTTATAAAATGGCATCCAATTAATTTCATTTATGATGAAATTTTGTAGGGCAAAATTGTAATTTAGTTCTTTTAATTCCAATAATTTTTTAATGATTTGATCTTAGAAAATGTCCATATGCAAAGTTGATCATTTATTTTTAATAATATAGGTGTTAATTTTATATAAAAAAATATTTCAACAACTTGTGACTAAATTCATTAGTAGATTTAAGTTGGGGGCATGGGCCCTCACTAGTCTACTATTTACCTCCTAATTAATGTTATATTTAGTAATATGACCTAATAATATTTTTTTTTTTTTTTTTGTCTTCTAAAAATTTACTCTCGGGTACACAATTCACATCATCACACATGCTGGTAGCTGCTCGAGTGCTCAGACATTCACCTTCAAAGTCTCTCTCTCTCTCTCTCTCTCTCTCTCTCTCTCTCTCTCTCTCTCTCTCTCTCTCTCTCTCTCTCTCTCTCTCTCTCTCTCTCTCTCTCTCTGTGTGTGTGTGTATGTGACGTCCCCAAGATTTAAATTGGAATGATTGTATATTTTATATCTTCTTAGTTTTACAAGTTATATTAAATATCCCTTAATTTAAATAATTCTAGTGAAAGCCACTACAAATCGATTTCATCAAAACATATTTCTATATTCATTCATTCAAAATTTCATTTACTATTGACTATAGAATGAAACTGCCAAACAGCTAACTCCCACGTTCACCTCACCCACGATCAGACATAACCACCTCACCCACGATCACTCAAACCGCACTCCCCACGCACAAAAATCTCTCAACCCCCTCATTTGGACAAAGGCTCTCATATTCAGATGCACATAGAGAAGGAAGATGAAAAGGGATTCGTTTACTCACTTGCGGTCACCTTCTACCTCTGACCTCCAGCCGCCTACAGCGCCGCCAGCCGCTACCTCTGGTCGTCGTCCCTCTACACAAGATGACTCCACAGTCGAAGTCGACCCGACCTTTGCTTATGTCTCCCATCACTGTGCCCTAGCAGCACCACTTGATGACCTCCAACCTGATGCAAATATGGATTTAAGGATTATAGTTTTGATAATAATAAACATTCTTAGCATTCCTGTTTCTCTACTTTTGTTACTACTACTGTATATCTATTTTAGCTGCTCTTCCTACTAACTTTTTAGGTCTACAAGGTCAATTGCAAATCAAGGCAGCTCTAGATTGGATAGATTATGACTGAGTCAGTCTGTAATTATTCTAGTGGTTTTTACTCTTTCTTGAGTCAAATGTAATTAGGTGGATCTTGATGCTAAGTAACCTTGCACACACACACTCAGGGGGGGAAATTCTGTAAGTTTAAAAGTTTTTTTTATTTTTTATTATATCATACATGATGATCCAAAATCATCCTAGACGATCAGTTAAAAAAAGAAACCCTAATTAGGGCAGCTATGTCAAGCCAGCCTATTTAAGCAAATCATCCTAGACGATAGGCTCAAATTAGGAAGACGCAACCGCCAAATTCTTTTAGGTATGATATATTATTATTAAAAATCATACAGGACGATACCATATCATCCTGGACGATTCACTACAATCATGCCTAAATTAGTCAGGTGATTAAGGAAAGTAATTAAGGTTAGATTGCACAATCATATAATCCTAGACGATCGCAGGATTATCCTGGACAATTAGTTAGAAAAATCTTAATCTTCTCTTGAATCAGCTGGACATCCCAAACTATCTGTTGGATGATCAATTATATTGTTCATCTTCTAGATGTTTCTACTGGATGACCAGAACTATGTATTGGACGATAATCACTGATTTTGAACTAATCGTGCAGGATGATCCAAGCATCATCCGGGAGATAATCAATTATGTTTCTTCATCGTCCAATATGGATCTCCTAAACGACTAGAATCTATATATTGGACAATATGTATGATTTTAAACTAATCGTATATGACGATATCCTCATCATCCTGGACGATCAGAATAAACCACTTGTTCTAATTTTCGAGCTTACTCAGATCATCCTAGTTAGAAGGGCTGAAATACACTAATTGTACAGGATGATCTATCGATCATCCTAGATGATCTTTGATGACAAGTTTCAAATTAGGGCAATTTTTAAGGCCTTCTTTATAAGATATCTTTAATATTTGAGAGGATCTTTTGTTATTGTCCTGACATGAGAGAGCTTAGAGAAGGAGAGGGAGAGCTTGGGGGAGAGAGAGAGAGAGAGAGAGAGAGAGAGAGAGAGAGAGAGAGAGAATCTTATGAGGGGGAGTTTGTGAGGTGTTTACAAAGGTTGCTCCAAGCAAGGATTCAAGTCATCTTCTCTATTCATCTTTTTTGGCTCCTTGGTGGCTCTAGGGAGCTCTTTATCAGCAATCGATCAAGATTCTCTGCTTACTTCAGGAGGATGCAAAAGGAGTTCAAGTTCTTTATCTCACTGGGGTCGGTGAAAAAGAGTTGTAAAGGCTTTTCCACCTTGCTGTGAGAGCATAAGGAGAGTCACTTTGTTTTAGTGTAACACCTAAAGAAAAGTCTCCACGGAGTGGATGTAGGTCAAGTTGACCGAACCACTATAAAATCCGGTGTGTTCTTTTTGTGTTATTCCTATACTTAATTTTTCCACATATTAATTTATATGGTTGATTGCATTTGTTTTAAAATATTCAAAAAGTTTTTACTTTGTGTTTAAGAATTTTTAAAACTACTAATTCACCCCCCCCCCCCCCATATGGTTAACCTAGGGAGAGTTTATAAGGGATTAACAATCTTAACAAACTTTTAAGTGGTATCAGAACGGAATTCATAAAATCTAATTTTTGAAAATTTTTTAATTTTGATCTATGGATAACTTTGGTAACCGAAATACCGCATAAGGGTATTGCATTACCCGACCACCCTTGTTTGATAATATACCTTTTGATTTCTAGAAAACTCGCATGTCCATATTTTTACAATCTATATATTATCACATATGGATGCTTATTAAAGAAGATTATTCTACACCATCACGTGAAATCAATGGCATCAAAACTGAACTTCCTTTTATTAAATAGACTTTTAATGATAGGGATCTAGCACAACGTAATGCTAAATATTTAAATTATTTTTTATGCACTCAAATCTGAAGATTATATTCGTATCTCAACTTGTGATACTAGTAAAGAAATATGAGATAGATTGTATATTACTTATAAAGGCATAAGTGAAGTTAATTAATCTAGGTTGAATATTTTACTTCATGACTACAAACTCTTTCACATGAAACCTAATGAATCGATATCTAAAATGTATACTAAGTTTACACAAATTGTCACCTCCCTACCTGCCTTAGAAAGAGAGCTAACTAATTATGAGAAAGTTACAAAATTTTGATATGCTTGCCTTCTTCCTTTAATACTAAGATTAGAGCTATAATTGAATCTAATGATTTGAATGTTTACTCTATAGACAACTTACTTGGATCACTCATTACTTATGAGAAAGGAGTAAACCAAGACAATTTGATGTTGAGGAGAAGAAGAAGTAGAAAATTTATAGCCTTAAAGGCTAATGATATAGATACTGACTCCTTTAGTTCTGAAAGTAATGATATTGCCTTAATTATTAGGCAATTCAAGAGTTTCTTAAGAAATAAACAAAAGCACCATCATAAGTGGAACAAAGGTAAGAGTAGCAAGAATTCTAAAAGCTTTTATTATGTGATTTATTTTAAATGCAGGAAGTTGGGACGTGTAAAAGCTGATTGTCCTACACTTAAGGCTCACCCAAGTAAGGAGAAGGGTGAGGAGAAACCTAAGTTCCAGAAGGACAAGAAATAGAGCCAAAAGGCTTTTTAGGCAGATTCTGCATTTAACTCCTCTAAGATTGAAACTGAAGATGAGACAATAAACTTGTGTTTGATGGCAGACATACATCTTTGTCATTCTGACCGAGAAGAGGTAAACGAACTATCATACAATTAATTACTGAAGTTTTTGAGAAAATTTATTGATCTTATAGAAAGTTTAAAAAATTGCATGCTAGCTTGAAACTTGAATTTTTGAATTTATAAAAAGAGCATAAATTTTTTATTAAAATCATTCTATACTTGATAGCAACCACATGAAACTGCTGGATGAGTTTGATGAATTGAACAAACAACATGAATTGTTGAAATAATCTCACATTAAAGTTAAAAATGATTTTAAAATATTTATGGATGAATCTAATAGTAGGGAGCACTATTTCAAAGTTGATAATTCTATTTTAGAAAGTGCTAACTTAATTTTTAAAGCTGAATTGAAAGAACTTGAGGAAAATAAGATTCCACTCACACTTGAATAATTTTTCAATCCTGATCCGAAGCCAAAATTTTTTAAAAATAGGAAGAGGCACTATAACCCAAATAGATTAGTAAACCCTTTTTCTAGTGTTAGATATTTTTCATGTGGCATGTTAGAACATATTTCCTACACATGCACCATTCATCATATAACACATTTGGTGTGAAGACCTAAATTGCATGATTCACAGCATAAAACATATTCATTATATTCTTCTTTTAATAAGAAGGGATCCAAACTTTTTTGGGTTCCTAAATCTAACGTTTGATGATTTTGTATGTGTGCTCTCACACAAAGCCTCGTAAGAGCATGTGTTACCTAGATAATGGAAGCTCACTCCATATGACTGGAGATGCCAATCAATTCATTTTGCTGGAGGCCAAGGTTGGAGGCAAGGTCACTCTTGGAGACAACACCTCCAAGAAAGTGGTGGGCACAGATATAATCAGAACTCCAAGAACCTTTTGATTGAAAATGAATTACTTATCGATACCTTGAAACATAACTTGCTAAGCATTAGTTAGCTCTGTGACAATGGCTTTATCATAAATTTTTTGTCAAATACATGCATCATAAGCTTGAATAATAATATTATTTTGCAGGAAAAAAGGATTAATAATGTTTTCATACTTGATTTAAATAATATTGAATGTGCTATTTCTTTTTATTTAAAATTTGTTGCTAATGAGTCTTATTTGTGTCATAAAAGGTTATATCATGCTAGTATGAAAACACTTAGAAAAGTAACCCAAAAAGGCTTAGTAAGAGGAATCCCCAAGCTTAAGTTCACTAAGGACCACCTGTGTGATGCCTATCAACTAGAGAAATAAGCCAAATCTTCTTTCCATTCCATTAAGGATATTAGCACCTCTAAACCTTTAGAAGTCCTTCACATGGATTTGCTTGGACCCATTAGCACTGCCAACTTAGGAGAAAAAGTCTTTGGATTTATAATAATTGATGACTACTCGAGATTCACTTGGATTAGATTTCTATCTTATAAAAATGAGTCATTTGATGAATTTAAATCATTCACCACTTAGATTTAGAAAAAAATTAGGTTGTGAGATCTTGACCATCCATAGTGACCATAGTTAGAGAGTTTGAAAGTGTGAGATTTGGAACGTTCTATAAGAAGAAAGGGATTAATGTAGCTTCTCAGCTCCTAGGACTCCTCAGCATAATGGGGTAGTTAAAAGGAAGAATATGACCTTAGTAGAAGCCGCTAGAGTCATACTCGCTGAGTATTCACTTTCAAAATACTATTAGACTGAAGTGATAAACAAAACTTGTTATGTGTTGAATAGGGTGAACATTAGATCCAAATTTAATAAGACATCCTATGAGATCATTAAGGGTAGGACACCCAGCCTTTCTCACCTCCATGTCTTTGGTTGTAAAGTTTTCATTCTAAAAAATGGGAATTCATTCTTAGAAAAGTTTGACCTAAAATCTGATGAAGAAGTGTTCTTAGGCTATTCAAGAGTAGGGAAATCTTTTAGTGTTTAATAAAAGGAGTTTGTTGGTGAAGGAGACTACTCATGTAGTGTTTGATGAATCTAATTCTAAAAAGTCTAGAGTTTAGGAAGAAGAGGAAGAAGGTGAGATTAACCAAGGAGTAGAAAATAGAAATCTGGAGGAAAAGATAGAACCTCAAAACACTGTTGAAGTATGTGAGATTACCTAAGAAGTAGAATCTACAAATCTAAAAAAAAGGTAGTACCTCGAAACATCTTGCCTAGAGATTAGAGATATTCTTCAAGTCATCCTAAAGAATTAATCTTAGGATACCCTTTTGAAGGTGTTAGAACTAGGTGTGAACTTAAAAAAGAAGTTAGCATCTGTCTTCATCTCAATGACTAAACACACCAATATCAATCAAGCCCTTTTTGATGAATTCTGGATCCTAGCCATGCAAGAGGAATTAAACCAATTTATTATGAATGATGTTTGGGAGCTTGTAAAAAGCCCTAAAGGCCAAAGTGTAGTAGGAACAAAATGAGTCTTTAAGAATATATAAAATAAATAACTCTGGTGTGGTGGTTAGAAATAAGACAAGATTGGTAGCTAAGGGGTATAATCAAATAAAAGGGATTGATTTAAAGGAGACTTTTGCCCCTATAGCTAAATTGGAAGCAATTAGAGTGCTACGAGCATTTTCCTATTATAATGGATTTAAGCTTTTCCAAATGGATATCAATAGTGTATTTTTAAATGGGGTAATAAAAGAAGAAGTTTTTGTGGAGCAACTCTCAGGTTTTGAGAATTCCCAATTTTCAAATTATGTTTTTAAATTAAAAAAAAAACTTTGTATGAATTAAAATAGATACCTAGAGCATGGTATGAGAGGCTTAGTAAATTCCTACTATAAATGGAGTTTTTTAAGGGTAGTGTAGACACCACCCTTTTTTAAGGAGAGTAGGAGATGAATTACTCATTGTTCAGATCTATGTTGATGATATACTTTTAGGATCTTCTGATAAAAAGTTATGTGATGATTTTTCTAAAATATTGAGCAAAAAATTTGAGATGAGTATGATGGGAGAATTATCCTACTTTTTGGAATTTTTTAATCAATTGAAGTACATCAAAGACATCTTGAAGAAATATGAAATGGATAAAGCCATGCCAATAAACACTCCTATGAGCTCCAATTTTTAATTAGATAAAGACTCAAATGGAAACTCAATTTATTAAAATAAATTCATAGGAATAATTGGATCGCTTCTTTACTTGACAGCTAGAAGACCTGATATAATATTTAGTATTTAACTTTATGCTAGATTTTAAGCTTATCCAAAGGAAACCCACATGACTACAATTAAGAGAATACTTAGATATCTCTTATGAACCTAAAACTTAGGAATCTGGTATCTAAGGCACAACACTTCTTTTGAGATTATAAGATATTCTAATTCAGACTTTATAAGATGTAGGATAAATAGAAAGAATACACCTGGAATGTGTCAATTCATAGGACAATCCTTAGTCTTCTGATCTAGCAGAAAAATAAAACTCAGTTGCACTTTTTACTACAGAAGCTGAATATATAGCCTTATGATGTTGTGTGGCCAAGTCCTTTGGTTAAAGAACCAGATTCTGAGTTTAGGATTACCTTTAGGCATAATGTTAATTCTATGAGATAATACTAGTATCATCTGCATTTGTAAAAATCCTATCCAATACTCTAGAACCAAACACAATGACATAAGGCATCACTTTATAAGAGACCATATTATTAAATGAGACATTGAGCTACACCATATAGCAATTGAAAATCAACCGGCTGACATTTTACTAAACCACTATCCTTTGAAACTTTTAGCATCTTAAGAATTAAATTAGGTGTCATAGATATAAATGCATGAACTTGATGATTTTTGAACTCTGAATTTTCTATTTTCTGATTTTTCTTTTGTCTTTATTATTTGCTTATTTATAATATTTATTATTATTATTTTTGGGTTTTATTATTATTTTACTTATATTTTTTTTACTAATCACTGCTAGAATGACATATTTTTCCTTGCTTTTATTTTTAAAAATTTATAATCAATGATTGATATACCTAAAGTAGTTAAAGGGAGAAATACTGTTGATTATTTCCCTTCCTCTAACTCCTATTAGCAGTGTAATTTTCTTTTCTAAACAAAAGTCTATCTCAAATTAACAATTGGACTTTGCAATTGAGATATTTTCTATCTTTTTACAGTAATCTATCTCATATAAATAATATTCAAAGTCATTAAATCACTTTCAAGGTTTCTTGATCATGTTGTTGCATTTATCATATGAATATGATTTACTTTGTGGTTTACTCCTTATATTAGAGAGAGAGTTTTTTTCTCTATTATCTAGAATATATTCTCACAATTGAGAGTATTTAAAAGTTTTAAAAGTAAGTTAGTATGAAAAAAAATGACAAGAGGCATAAAATGAGCCAAAAAAGAAAAACTGAAAAGATGCATAATAATCGCAAAAAAATTGAAAGATACATAAAAGTATATCAAGAATTAAAAGATGCATAAAGTGTGCCAAATAATTAACAATAGGTATAGAATGAGCCAACAAGAAATCAAGTTTCCTTCTCTTTCAAACCTTTAAATCTTAGAAGAATTCATGTGTCACTTGATATTTTCAATGACTTGATTTTGAACATCATGATTATGACTAATTACTTTACTATAATATTCTATAAGATATTTTCCTAGAATAAGTTTTGAATGAATCACTCTTCTTATATGATTTTTTTTTTTCGAGCTAGATCTTTATTTATAATATATGGTTTGCCCTACAAGAAGTCCGAGTTGGGGTTTACAAGATCAATTATTTTACCATTTTTCATATTTTGACAATGTAAATTTATTTTTTTTTCTAATTTTTAATCCAATCACAGTTTATCTTTTTCTAATATTGATTTAAAAAAAACTTTATTTTTTTCACTCTTTTTTAGTGCTTTTTATCATATCCCTTGTACATATAGTTTATTTGGTGTTTTTGTGTGTGTGGTTTGTACTGATGTTATTTTCTTTACAATGTTTTATTTTGTTTCCTCCTTTTTATGATATTAAAATGGGGAGTAATTGTTATTGTTATATCATTTAGTGTTATTATTATTATTGTTGTATCGTTTGTTTGTTTGTTTTAGTAAAATTTTGTATTGCATTGTTTATATTATTCATCTTTATTTTATGTTTCATTTTATTTTAATCTATTTGATTTGAAATTGCCTAACAAATATTTGTCATCATAAAAAAGGGAGAGATTATTGCAAATCTGGATTCAAGAATTATAATTTTTATGATAAAAAATATTCTTGGCATTCTTGTTTTTCTACTATTATTACTATTACACATCTTTTTTGGGTTGCCCTACCTACTAACTTTTTATATCCACAAGGTCAATTACAAATCAAGCCAGTTCAAGATTAGATAGATTAGGACTGAGTCAATCTATAACTATTCCAGAGGTTTTTACTCTTTCTTGAGTTAAATGTAATAAGGTGGATCCTAATGGTAAGTAACCTTGCAGAAACACACTTAGGCGGAGAAATTCTATAAGTTTAAAAGTTTTTTTTTTGTTTTTTATCATATTGTACAGGATGAACCAAAAGTCCTAGATAAAAACTAATACGCTAATTAGGGCAATTATGTCAAGCCAGTCAGATTAAAAAAATCATCCTAGATAATATTCACATCGTTCTAGGCGATAGGCTCAAATAAAAAAGACTCAGCCGCCAAACTCTTTAGGTATAATATTATTTTTATAAATCATACAGGATGATACTATATCATTCTAGATGATTCATTACAATCATGCCTAAATTAGTCAGGTGATTAAGGAGTAATTAACGTTAGATTTCTCAATCATATTGTCATAGACGATCGCAAGATCGTCTTAAATGATTAGTTAGAAAAACCTAATCTTCTCCTGAATCAGCTGGGCATCCCAAACTATATGCTGGATGATCAGTTATAATTATTCATCGTCCAAATGTTTCTGTTGGACGACCAGAACTATGTGCTAGATGATAATCACTGATTTTGAACTAATCGTACATGACGATCCAAGCATCATCCGAGATGATCAGTTATGTTTCTTCATCGTCCAATATGGATCTTCTAGATAACTAAAAATATGTAATGGGTGATATGTATGATTTTGAACAAATCATACTACACGATGTCCTAATTATCTTGGATGATCATAATAAATCATGTGTTTTAATCATCTAGCACACCCAGATCATCCTAGCTAAAACGGATAAAATACACTTATCATATTGTAAATTATCATGGATGATCTTTGATGACAAGTTACAAATTAGGGTAATTTTAAGGCCTTCTTTATAAGATCTCTTGATTATAATTGAGAGGATCTTTGCCATTGTCCTGACCTGAGAGAGCTTAGAGAAGGAGAGGGAGAGCTTGGGACAGTAAGAGAGAATCTTGTTAAGGAGAGTTTGTGAGGTGTTCATAAATGTTGTTCTAAGTAAGGATTCAAGTCATCTTCTCCATTCATCATCCTTAGCTCCTTGGTGGCTCTAAGGAGATCTTCATCAGCAATCGATCAAGGTTCTCTATCTGCTTCAGGAGGAAGCAAAAGGAGTTCGGATTCTCTGCCTCACCGGGGTCTGGGAAAAGGAGTTTGTAAAGGCTTCTCCATCTTAGTGTGGGAGCAAAAGGATAATCACTTTGTTTTAGTGCAATACTTGGAGGAGAGGCTTCATGGAGTGGATGTAGGTCAAGTTGATCGAACCATTATAAAATCTAGTGTATTCTTTCTATATTATTCATGCACTTTATTTTTCCTCATATTAATTTTTATAGTTGATTACATCTATTTTAAAATATTCAAAAAGGTACTAAATTGTTTTTACTTTATGTTTAAGAATGTTTAAAACAACCAATTCACCCCCCACCTCTTAGTTAGGCTCGGGCAAGTTTATAAGGGATTCACAACCCTAACAAACTTACACAGCCGCTAGACACCGACCCAATCTCCAGTCGCCAAACCCGACCTCTTGCTCCAGCTTGACTCCCGTCGACCCAACTCCTACCAGCACTTGTGCCGTAGCCCGACGTTTATCCCAGCCTCCTTCTCTGACTCCCTCTTTCACTCTCTTATTATTATTATTATTATTATTATTATTATTATTATTATTATTATTATTATTATTATTATTATTATTATTATATAATATTATATATTAAAAAAAGAAAAAAATAAAAGGGATTTTCAAATAAGTATAAAGATTTGAAGGAAGCCCAGGGTTGATTCTGTCCCCCGAAGCCCTTGGTTGTCGATCTGATCCGGCCGAGGGATCGAATACATGAAGATTATTTTTGGGGTCGATTCACTCCCCCTAATCTCCTTGCCATTGATTTGATCCGGTTGAGTTGAGCCAAAAGGACAAGTGCCCTCCCGAACCCTCCCTCATAGGGAGGGGCATTGGATGGTTATCAAATTTTTAAGGGGAATAAAAAATTATTTTAAAAATAAATTTAAATAATTTAATCAAATAATACCATGAAATTAAAAGATTTGAAAGAAGTCTCGGGGTTGATACGGTCCTCTAAAGCCCTTGGCCGTCAATCCGATTTTAGCGAGGGATCGAAGACACTAATGGGATGAATTCACTCTCCCAATCTCCTCACCGTTGATTTTATCTGGCCGAGTCGAGCCAAAAGGGCAAGTGTCCTCCCCAACCTCCCCTCATTGAGAGGCGGCACCAGAAGGCTGCCAAATTTTTTGTAGAAATAAAAAAATTTTAAGATTAAATTTATATTAAAAATAATAGGTATCGTAATAAATTGAAGACTTGAAGGAAGTCTCAGGGTTTATACGGTCCCCCGAAGCCCACGGCCGTTGATCTGATCCGGCTAAGTGGATTGAAGACCTTACAATGGGATTGATTCACTCTCCTAAACTCCTCGCCGTCAATTTGATCTGGCTGAGTCGAGCAAAAAGGGCAAGTGACGTCCCCTCCTCTCTTCGCTAGGAAGGGACGTTAGGAGGCTGCCAAAATTGAATTTGACCAAAAACTCCTCCACATAACTGACATAAAAAAATAATAAAATGAATAATAAAAAATGAATTAAAAAAGTGTCCCTTCCAAAAGACTATAAATTTCATTTTTTAAAATGCAAAGCTCATCACAACCTTTATTATATCAATTTGGATATTTTCCATTAACCACATTAAATCCATGATGCAATAGATATTTTTGGCCAATTCACACTTTTTTAGTTGTGATGGAAATGATGTTGTTGTAGTAACTACAAAACCTTCCATGAATGCTCTATGTAGTCTTGTTACAACCTACTGAAGACCTGAGAAATTATAAAAAAAGAAATATAATGAGCACATATAAGTATAATCGCAAAGCATCATTCATCATTCTCATGAATTTAGTAGGGACATTACAGAGATCAAATCGCAAACTCTAGTACAACTCCTATCTTATCTTGAAGAGTGATAGTCGGCGCATTGTTTCCATATTACATATATCATGGGGACAATCACAATGAATGATACACATGGAAAATTTCTTACCAGACGGCTCCACTTTACAGCATGTGTTTCGATCTCTTCACTCCCAAGTCTCAATCATTTAGGAAATTTTTTCCTGGCATGTCCCAAATGATTTTTATATCAGGTTCAATGGGTTTCTTTGGGGGAAAACCACATATCTTCAATAAGAATGATAAAAATTTCTCTAACAGCCATAGATGTTAAACTTCATCCTTACATTAGATATACTCTTATGAGTCAAAGGATTAAGTTTCCAAAAATATATATGTTTGATGCCTCCCTTAGTAAAATTAAAATCATGCATTTGCACACATATTGTGTGACACAATATGCTTCAAAAGTTATTGAAATAGACCTTAAACATTCAAATGATTATTATATGCAAGGGGTAGTATATCTAGCCATAGGAAAGTTTAAATAGAATTTGGGAGAGTTGCGAAGCAATTATACTAACAAGATATATGACTTTGAAAGAGAAGCCAAGGTTGGGTGGGCTATTCAATGTTGATAGTGTCAAGATTCCTAAAATCTATATAAATGATTGCTTGTATAAGTCAAAGTCCTCTAAGAGAGATTGATATATTATGCAAGAATTGTGAATGAAATGCTAGTATGATTATCTCATATTAGCATAGCAATCATAAGGCAAATATATGTGGATAATCTAAGTATAAAATGTGAAATACATTACACATGTGTATAAGCATTATTCAATGTGTTAAATTTGTTACAAAAAAAATACTAGAATATGTTATCTTGCATGTGCTATGACAATGGCAATAAATTTCTAAACACAAATGTCTAAGAATGTTGTGTAGGGCTAAATGCTCACTGATATAACATTTTATTTTCTGACTAAACAAAACCTGCATGAGCTCCAATCATCACATCTAAGTCTCAAATCCAACAGTTTGAGAATATTATGCATCAAATATTCAAGTATGATCCTCCTCCATGAAAGAACCGAAGTCGACCTAACTTGAATCATAAAATTCATCTCATATTCCTATGAAAATGCAAGTGACTTTAACGTCTCCTCGATAATGGTCGTGTTGATCAAAAATCTCAACCAGAGGGGTTAATTCTCAAAACTAAAAAAAGATGAAATTCTTAAGGTGAAACATATCACCTAAAAAACCTAAAACTAAAGCACATCCACCTCTCGCAACCATTTATTCAGGGTGATAAATTTGAAATTAATCTCAGCTCACAAAGAGCAAATGTTGTGTCGGGTGTATCACTAAGGTTCATCATCAAATAGTCTCTTTCCAGAAAGGATGTGACATGTGCCCTCTGATTGGTGATTTTTTCACAAAATGACACCAATATATTATTATCATGGTCAAAGCCCATATGTTCTCTAAATGTTTCAAACCTTTGAGTAATGAATCATAGGGTATATTTGATAGGCATAAAGTCTTTAGTAAGCTAAGGTGGATTCAGATCTATCCCCTTAGACAAACACCAACCCAGGTCTATAAGATATTCTTGGATGAAGCAACACATGGCTACTGATAAGATGTCTTCTATTAGGGTTGTTTGACTACCTCCTCTGACTAAGTAAACTATGTGTTGACCTTGTTTTTCCCCAGACTTAGAGTTTAGAGAGTTGACTTGATCAAATTGACCAAGCCAGGTCCCAAGACCCCACCCAATCAATTTCTTTGGTCAAGCTCAATTTGCTGAGCCCAGACTTAGGCCCTGGGTCAACCTAGTTGACCAGGTCAACCTAGGTTGACCCAGATTGACCCTAATTACCTTCTACTTGATTTTAAATCTACTCAGAGCCTTGTTGGCTCAATTTCTCTTCACCCCTAGACTCAGAAGGTTAGACCAACTTTGTTGAGCTCAGACCTGAGTCTTGGGTCAACCTGGTTGACCATGTCAACCCAGGTTGACCCAATTGGCTCTAATGGGTCTATTTAGGTCCAAATCATCTTTAAATTAAATCCAATATTCCTTCGACTCAAACATTCATTCCCTTTGACCTATTTAATTGACTTGGTCAACCTGAGTCTTAAATAGGTCAAAATGACCTATTTAAGCCCATTTAAGTCCCTCTTAATGCCTTGAATGGTTTCCTTTTGATCCCTCTCTCAAACTACGGCTAATTTTAATCTGATTCCCTCCTAATTCAACCTAGATTAGATCTAGGACATTTAATATCTCTCTAATCCCATAAATACACTTTTTAGGGCTTCTTGAAGGAGGATCTTGCAATTATTCTATCCCTAGCCTCCCTAAGCCCAAGAACTTTCATTTGAGAGCTCTTTGGACTCTTCCACATCTCCCCCAAGAGAATCCCGATGGTTCCAAGTCACCGCTGGCGAGATCTCCGGCGACCCGAAGGCAAACGACTTCCAAGGCATTTTATGATCGAACCACAACGTTTGGGATCTTAATTTCTTCTACAAAAAGGAGCGTGGACGGTCTACAAGTGCAACAAGCCATTAAATGGTTAAATTCATCCATAAACCAAGGTGAAAAGCTCAACCCTGGTAAACCTATATCTAAATAGCTTTTCACATAGTGATTTTTAGAACGCAAAATTGGTACCCCGTTGATGCTCTTCGTGTGTAGATTATACGTACATTAAAAACTTTATTTGAATTGATTGAGCCAATAAATCAAATAAGGCAAAAAACCATTTAGGGCTTCGGTCCAGGCATTTTCACGCAGGGGACAGATTCAGGACCGTTGAATCCGCGATCAACGATTCAGATCTTAGTGTATTGTCCTCTGGATCCATTCCGTAGTTCGTGCATTTGATGGATATAGTTGTCCGGATTGATCAAAGTTGCCCGCTCAACATCACGGAGGATCCGACGATTAGGAGCTACCGCTAATGAGGATAAGTGGCCCGCCGCTATTTTCAATGCCACGACAATCATTGCCAATCATTGTGCGGCAGCGTAATCATCAGCAATTATTGCCCGGGACCGCGGAACCAGTCCCAACGCCCCACTTGGCATTCCAGCCGCTGCCGCCTATTTTTTAATTAGTTTTAAATTAATTTAAATCTTTTTTTAATTGCAAATTTGATTAAATAATTATTAAAATTATTTTTAAACCTAAAAATATTAGTATTATATATCATTTTTTTAGAATTTTATTTTCTTTATTTAAGATTAAAATTATTTAAAAATTAGTGATTACATTTTAATTTATTATTAAAATAGTTGTTATTATTATTATTATTATTATTATTATTATTATTGTTATTATTATTTAAATTATTATTATTTTTTAATCATAAAATATATTTATATATTTTAATTTAGATTATTATTATTTTTATTTATTATTATTATTATTTATTAAATTATTATTTTTTTTATTTTATTTGTTTATTATTTTAATTTTATTAATTATTTATTATTATTATTATTGTTATTATTACTATTATCTTTATTATCTTGTCATTATTATTACTATTATTATTATTATTATTATTATTACTATTATTTTAAAACTATTATTATTATTATTTTATTAAATAACACTAAATTTTAGAGGCTTTATTATTTTAATTTAATTTTATTTAATAATTGGTTTTAAATATTAATTATTTAAAAATTACCCTTTTAATGCATTAAACTTCAAAAATCCATATCTTTTCCATTTTAGACCGGATTTTAGCGTGCAATAACTCATTCTTTTAAAAAAAAATATTTATTTTATTTTAAAATTATTTTCATATATTAAATCTTATATATCTATAATATTTCTATACTATTTTTTTATTTGACTATTTAAATAATTATTTTGAAATTAAAATTTTTTTCAAACTATTTTGAATCCTCATTCGGGTGACCAGTGGATCCCTCATATATATATGAACTGAATTAATTTTTTTAGTACATTATTTTTAAACTTATATACTTATTATATATATATATTTATTTATTTATTTATTTATTTATTTCAAAATTATATATTATTAAATTACCTTAATCTTTGGGGATCTACTTCATAAAATTTTAAACATAGCATTTACTAATGAATAATAATCATGAGGAAGTGGATTAGTGAATGATTTAGTCCCAATCATTCACTAATCGCTTCAATAAGCATGTTTACTTTTCATTTATCATCTCTTGCATGTGTAGGATGCATGACCAGTTAGTTTAAGTTTTTCTAAATCTAAGGACATGGTGTGTTTACTGCTTTTATGTACTCCCTATATTGTTATCTTAGGGGTTAGTCCAAAACTCATTATTAAATCCCTACAACGTAGTGACACTCTAAGGATAATAATTAAGGACCCATCTAGCGAACTTAGAAAACTTATAGGAGCTAGGGTAGATAAATGATTGACATGAAAACTTTGACATTTAAACTTAGTGATTTCTTGAACATCCTAGAATTTTCTAGGAATTTTTAGGAGCTTTTAGACCCCTTAATTAACCAACCTTAATTTACCCCATAATTAAGGCCCGATACCTTCTAAAAATTATAATGAATCCAATTAAATCATAAAATTACCCAGAATATATCAAATTTTTTAGACTTTAGTTCTTAATTGGAGATAAATAGGCCCCTTAGTTTGAGCTTAATCAGACCCTTAATTTAACCTTAATTAAAAATTACCTTTTTGTCCTTTTTAGATAATTAAAAATTATAAAAATTCCAAATTTTCCCCAAACACTTGGGAACACCTTATTAGGTCATTTATCAGTTTGGATCTAATTTGGATCAAAACTATAAAATCACCCCTAATTAGGTAGTTTTAATAATTTATTAATTGCCCAAAACTTTGAAAATTCATAATTTTATATAGGAAACTCCAAATCCAGCAAAATCAAAGCCTAACTACTCATATTAAGGTCTATTATTTACTTAAAATATTAGGAACTCCAAATCTAACATATTTCCCATAGTGGATTTTTGGACCCCCTCAGCCTAGCACCTAGGAGGACCCGAGACTTTCTAGAATTAGCTAATATAATTTGAACTTTAAATATCATTACCCTAAGCATTAAAAAGGGATCAACAAACTAAAATGGATCCTAAATTACTAATATTTAAACTTTAAATAAAGTTTTCTTTTCTAACCTTCAACAAACCTAAATCTTAGGCAATTTGAACTAATCATCCAACGTAAGACCTATCCAAAATCACATAAGCCTTACACACACATAGAATTATTCGCTAGGACACCACTTCTAAACTTAGGCTAGGCCGGTGTTTACTTTTTTGTTGTGTGCTTGGTTTTCCGAGATTTTATTATATGTTGTGAAAATTGCTGCTATGTCTGCTTACTTTTATTGCACTCTGTGGATTGGTGTGATGAGCGATAGATTTACCCGTAGGTTAGGATTTATATTTTTCTAAACTAATGATATTTGCTACAGGTGTCCATTCTCATACAATGCTAAATAAAAGTGGGGCAACTATCATGATTTTAAAATACTAATGATGTCTTGTATAGGTGTTTCAGAATTTGCTCAGCCCCCCTAAATAAATGAGGGCTAAATAAAATAATAATAACTGCTATAGGTGCTCTAGAGATAGCTTAGCCCTCATAAATGATTAAGAGCATGACCAAGTGTGGCTGTGATGAGTTACTTTTATTCCCATATAAACTGCTTGAGATTATAAACTGCTTGAGAATTTTTATTAGGATAACCTTGCAGAAGAGTCTGTAATTTATTTGCTTTCTATTCATATAAATGTTTGTAATATTGGTAAGAGTTGTGAAAGTATATTTGAGTTGGAATATTCTTATCCAACTTGAATTCCAAAATAAGAAGTCATCCTCAAAGGGGAAAGTCTTCTTCCATTTGGAATATCGAGTTTGGATGGCTTTATATATCTAAAGAAAAAAGGAAATAACCCCCTGAGGGAGGAAATTATCTCTTCGTTTAGATATTCAAGCCACAATGAATCCAAGGAGTTCAAGGAGGAGATATCCAAGGAGTCCAAGGAGGAAAAATCAAAGAAGATAAGACTGAAGATTTGAAGATCTGAAGATCCAATATCCCACTTAAAGTCATTTGCGTCATTCATAGGCTTAGAATTATGGGTTATTATTAGTGGTGCCCAGCCACTTTATTTTCTATAGACCTTGAGTTGTAATTAAAAGCAGTTGGCCTATGGATATTTTTTAATTTATTGGATTATTTTTTATGTATTTTATTTATAAATGTTTGCCTCTAGCGTTACCTGATTTTCTTAGTTTATAGGCAATTTGCATACTGTTTTTGTTTTAGCATGGATTTCATTAGGCTCTTTAAGGACTAAAAATTTCTTCTACTTATAACTAAAATTTAATATTTAAGACTTAAATAATATAGAAACCTAACTACCTAGGAAACTGTCAGAATTATTCGGGGGTCGCATGCATATTATTACATCTCTCTTTCTCCTTTTGTGAGACACTTCCCCGCCTATGGGTAGAGTCCGAATAATCTTGCCTATGAGGATGAGGTGTCGGACCTGGGGAAGTCTATTATCCTTCTAAAAATTATTTTTATATAAGCCTATTTTTAAAATCTTATGTATATCTGATTTGGAGCCTTCAACTAGAACGCATTGTATTAGAAATTAACTAAATTAAAATTTTAATTGTATTAGCTCTAAGAGCATTTACCCCATATAATTACAAGGCCAATTAGGAAACTCTATCGACATCGGCCTTAACTTCCAAAAACTAAACCACCCACCCATCTTTCATAAATGATTGGACAATATGGTTTTAAATCGCTTAGGTGGTTAGCTGGCTCCCCAATCCAGGCTAGGGTAAGTCCAAGTTTTTTTTGTACTGCATTAGCTAGAACACAGGTTTTTATTGTTGTGTAGAACACTAGTCTCAACTCTATGTGCCAATCCCATTTGTGGAAAGGATAATATAGGATCCTTAATCGAGAGTCTTCTTAGGAAGACTCCCAATCAAAAGTTGACACACGAAGAAGATTAAATACTACCTTGAAAGAGGTTGTAAAGAAATATATACTCAAATTATTGGGTTAGCTACCTCCATTGTGTGCCTGAGAAGGGTGTTTTGACTATAGTATTAATGAAAAAATGAGTTCATGCTTACTAGGATGGTCAGAGGATGGATTATATATATATATATATATATTAAAGCCACTATGAAGGATCATTTCTGATTGCCATTCATTAACGAGAAGCTTGATAGGTTAATAGGGTTCCCATTCTATTATTTCTTAGATGGCTACTCAGTCTACCATGATATTTCTATAGCAATAAAAGATCAATCAAAATGGCTTTTAAAAGTCTTTATGGAATTGATGCCTTTAGGAGGATGCCTTATGGACATTGTAATTCTCCTAGTACTTTTCAAAGATGTATGTTGTATATTTTTTCATATTTAATTGAACAAGGTTTTGTTAATGAATATGAGTTTATGATTATATAATAGCTGGTTTTTTTATTATTATAATAGTTTTTTTGGGGATAATTAAAGGCTGGTTTTGCTCATATTGGCTAAATATTAATTGACCTACATAGAAAGGTGGGTCGATGGGCTCTTCTTTAAATACTATGGCTTAGTGTTATCCTCTACTAATTTATGTGATTCACTAATTAGGAGTTATAAGGAGTTATTACTATGCTGACGAACAAGGAGTGATGACTATGTTTGCTGAGCAAATGATTATATACTTACTAATTGGTAACTATTTAAGAAACTCCATACAAGTCAGAACTTCTTACTTGTTTAGTCTGATTATTGGAATGAATGTTACTAAACTATTTATACTATATAATTTTACTATTCTACTACTACTACTTATTATTATTATTATTATTATTATTATTATTATACTATTTTACTATAACTACCACTAATTTTACTGATGATATTGATCTTATTACTAATACCACTATTGATCACCGTCACTATTACCACTATTGATTCAATGTTTATTGATTTTCTGATACTGAACATGGGATTCCTATATTAAGCATGTAATATTGAGCAAGTGATAATATAGGATACTAATTGGATACTAATATAGAATGATTGAACCTCATGTATAAATTAATTTGAAAGTACTGCATTGTATAGATTTTGATATTTTTTTATAGATGTTTCTAGTTTATTTTTTTATACTTTTTCTTTGCTCTATGACATATGATTTGGGAAGGATTATTTATAGTTTATTTGATTCAACCTTCATACAAAGTTATTGATCTACCAATCTACCAATTTACTAGTTTACTAGTTTACCAATTTATTATTTATGTATTGTACTATTTTATTGGCTTTTATCTATACCATTCTAATGCTTTATAGATTCTACAATTACTGCATATGATTTACTATTTATGTTTAAATTCATGATCATATTGATTTTTACTATTATGAACTGATTAATGACATGCATACTTCCTCTTTACCATGCTTTGAGTTTAGTTGTAGGATTTATGACTTGCTAGGCTTTTTAGCTCATTATATATGATTTAAAAGTTTTCAGGTTAGCAAAAATGATTAGGAGTGTGAAACTAAAAAAAGTTGCAAGATCCTCTAGGTTTTTCTGTTAGTTCTTCTTAGTTATTCTTTCATAGTCATGAGTAGATAGATTGTATGATATGATGGTACAACTCTAGGCTATTATATTTAATTTTTTGAGTATGAATATAAATGTATATTAGTTTTTGGATAAGAAGAATGGTTTCACTATTAGTTTTATTATTGATAATAGAAATTTAGATAGTTCTTATAGTCGTTGTTATAAATTATAAAATAAAATAAAAATTATTTTTTCCAAATTTGGTTCTAGGGCATGACAATTTGTATCATAGCAATTATTGCAAAAATTTAATTGTAAAGTAGAACTATATTAACTAATTATGAGTATGGTAAATTGGGTATATAATGTGCATTATTTTGTAAATATAATTGATTACATATATAAATTATTTGGAAAATACTGAATTATGAAAAGTGAACAATAATATGGATATGATAATATAAAATGTACCATATGAGTAATACAATACAACTCCATTATCATCAAACAATGTTATGCAGTTGGCCGAAGTTTTCATATAGGTAAGGAAGGGGAAGGCGGGGGGGGAGGCGTAAGACTTTATAGATATTTCATAAACTAAAGCCTCTAATGCTCAAAAAAGTTGTAGGACCCCAAGCTAAAAGAGATTGGATACTAAGGATAGAGAATGTCTTTGCAACATACATTGTCTAGAGAACCAAAAATTACCATTAGTTGTGTCTTTGTTTGAAGGAGAGGCTGAGAGATGGTGGATAGGGTGACAACAAGAGAATTTTCATAAGAAAACAATGCTGAGATCACTTGGGATGAATTTATTATAGTGTTTAGGATGTAATTCATACCTCCTTCAGCTTAAAGATAGATACTATAAGCTTTTATGAAAATAGAACATGGACACATGACAATGACGTAGTATGAAGCTAAGTTTACTGCATTTGCTAGGTATGTTCCTCATTTGATCCCTACTACTAAAAAAGTGTTATAGATTTCTATAAAGATTAAATAGGAAATTGAGGCTTCTACTAATACCTCTATGAATTTAGGAGTTTTTGAGTTAGTAAAATAGTTCAAACTAAAAGACAATGATTTGGTACCAGCATTCTTATATGATGTGGGATATATATATGATATGAGCATGAGGATGATAAGAGATGAATCAAGTATAAATAGAGAAATTGTTAGTGGTAAGAAAAATTTATACTGTGATTCGAGGGGATCTAAAAAGATAAAATTTTCTAGTAGCTATAGTGAATATATTTATTATGGAAGAAGGCATTCAGGTGAGTGCTACCTTCTAATAAGATGATATTTTTTATATGGATAGTAAGTACAAAAGGTAACATATTGTCCTCAAAGAGGATTTGTAGGGAGAGCTGATTCTATAAGATAGTTGAGATAGATTGAAGGATAAAGGCCTGCATAATTGAGATCTTATAGTGAAATATCTATGAATAGGGTAAATAATAAAGTTTCTACTAATAGCTAGAGGGAGACTATTATTGCACCAATACTGACAGTACCTACTCAAGTGATGCCACAAGTGTATGACTTGCAGTATTATGAAGACCAACAATAACTTAAAAGTTTAGCTGGTAAGAAATTTGTTTTGAATAATTGATTGACATATCATTTCATTACTTAAGTGAATGATATGTGATAGAATGAATTGTATGATAGATAGTAACTATTGATTTTAAATGAAGCTTTTGACTAGCTTTTGATTTAATTTTGACTTAATTTATATGTTTTATAGATTTATTTCATAATGGATTTATTTTATATTGAAAGTTCGTAAGGGTTATGAAACCCTAAAGAACTAGTCCTTAGGCTAACCAAGAGGGGGGTGAATTGGTATTTAAAAACTTATTTAATAAAAATAAAATCTTTTTAAAACTTGATGCGAAAATGAATTAAATTTATAATAAAAAAGATAAATCAAAGATTTCACCCACATAGTTAATCACAAGAAAAATAAATGCAATAATAATAAAAGGAAAGAAGACACCATATTTTTAGTGGTTCCGTCAATCCTAACATACGTCAACTCCCTGGAGGCACCCTTAGAGTATTACACTAAACCTTTAGTGACTTTTCTTTATCCCCCATAGCTAGACAAAGAAACCCTTACAAAATCACTTCCACCTTCCCCTGTGAGACATAGTAGCCGGGTCTTTTGACACCAAAGATATCTTCTTCTTCCCAAAACTTCTCTCATGACAAACCTTAAAATTGATGGTACTAAAGTGAAAGCTTATCAGAGCAACCATGTGAACTCCCCTCCACACTCCCTTGAAACACACTCCAAGGATCTTCTCCTTCTTAAACTCCACCCTTTCCTCTCTCCCTTTCAAGTTCTCTCTTTAAGTTTTCTCCAGAAGAATGAATACACAATGGTTGATAAAGACACTTACCAAGTACCTTGACAAAACTTAAATAGAGGGCTTCGAAAGCCCTAAAAATTAAATTCTGTCGATAAAGATCATCTAGTATGATTGCAGGATCATTTAGTACAATGTGCATAATTTGACCTGATAGTCCTAGACAATCTTCAAATAGCTAGTACGATCAATTTAAATTTGTATAAATCATCTTGCATGAATTGAGATTGTCTGGGACTATTAGTTCAATCAAAATTCAGTTTATCCAGGATGAAATATGGGATGACCAAATTTTGTCTCTATTAATCTTATAATATGATTCAGATTATACAGTAGGAACATAATATTAAAATTAAATAGATTTGATTGACTAATGATAAGATTTATTTAGGCATGATTTTCATAGATCATCCAGTATGATGTAGATCATCCTTGATGATTAGAACAAAATATGAAATTTAAAATCTTGCCTAAATTATGATTAGTGGCTATTTTCATGATCATAATTAGCCATCCTAAATGATCTAGATCATCCAATATAATTAGATAGATGAGCTGATCATACAGTATGATTAGTTAAAAAATTAAACTTTTGGTTTTGACTCAATCTCATTCCCCCTGAGTGTGTGTGTGCATGGTCACCAAGCTAGCATATACCGTTATAGGACTTGACTCAAAAAAGCAAAAATACATCAATAAATACTATAAAAATATTTATAGTATAACCTATTCTATCTAATCTTGAGCCTCAAATCTTCATTGGACGGTGCATGACATTCCTGAAATATTAGTACACATACAAATAAATATATCACAAATATAATTATACATAAGGATGTGATCCATAATGTTTTTTATCATCAAAAACATAAACTCGTGAGCTTTAGTTATAATAATCTTCACTTTTATGAGGATGACAAATATTACTAGTTGAATCTGTAAAATTAAAAATATTTTCTTCTAATCTCCCCCTCATTAAGATAATTATATTAAAAATAAGAGAAATAAAAAAAAGTTTCTTTTTTTTTTATTTTTACATAAAAAACAAAAAAAAATTTGAACCTAAATAACAAATAAACTAATACAAATACAATATATACATATACAACTTACACACAAATATAACCATACAAATACATTCTCCCCCTTTGACATTATCAAAAAGAAGGAAAACACACAAAAAACAAAATAAAAAGCATATAACAGACTCTGATCAAGTTGAGGTGGTGCTAATGTTTAAGAAGAATAAATTAATTTTAACAAATCTTCGCAAAATGAGAAAGTTACCTCATAATTTTATTCAAAAAATATAGTAAGAAATGAATTGACCGCCCTAAAAACCAGAAAGGTTAGAAAGTTGAATTTTATCAATCCTAGCTCAGGCTCCATATAAGTTAAAGTCCATTTTAAATAAAAAATTAATTAAAAAAAAGAATTCGAAAAGAAATAAAGTCTTTTTCAATCTTCTTACATGAAATATATCTTGCAGAATATCAATATAGAAATGGTGAGTCAGGAAACATATCAAAAGTATCATTTAGACACATGAGTTTTCTAAGATTTAAAAATATAGGAAAGGTAAGTTAACTAGTTATGGGCTTATTTTGTGTATCTTTATTAGTTTTTGGTGCACTTTGCACATCTTTTGATTTTTTGTACACATTTATGCATTTTTTAATTTTGACGTACATTGTGCATCTTTTTATTTTGGACTCATTGTGTGCCTCTTTTCCTTTTTGTAATTTTACTTCATTTCTTAATCTTTAAATATCATAGTAACCCCGATCTAATGATAAAAAGAAACACCTTGATTATAAAAATTATAAAGTGGATTCATCAGCTTGCATATGATTCATATGAGATAGAAGATATGTAGGATGATAAAAAAATATTTAATTTTAAAATTCAAATTCTTAAATTGATATAATTATTGATTTAAAAGTGCAATAGCTTGATTAAGGAAATGAGAAGGAGAGACATAATCATGAATTTCCTTCATTTAAAAATTTTAAGTAAAAAGGAGGTAAAATAATCATTAAAAAAATTGAGAGAAGCGAATTGATTCTATTATACAAATACAATGTGAAAAGTGATTTGTATGTGTTGATCAAAGATAAATCCAAAAAATAAATTAAATAATAAAATAAAATAAGTGCAAATAAAAAAAACATCAAAAATAGCAACTAAAATATTTAATGAACAAAACAAAATAAAGAACATATATGAATGCATTAACTATAACACATAAGCACACAAATAAAACTTTATACCTCATTATCTTGCTCCTGGCCGGTCTGATGATTCAGAAACTAGGTCTGCCTAGGAGATTTTTTTTATCATTTGACCTTATTGCAGTTTGCTTATTTTTACCATTTTTCTTTGCTGGAAGAGTTTTTTATATTAGGGAACTAATTTTTCATATGTATGGATTTCCTAAATCCAAAACAAATAATATTAGAGGAAATCTTAACATTCTTACTATTTTTACATTTATTCCACTTTTGTTGATGTTGACGCTTGTGGTTTATAAGATTTTCAAATTTTATTATGGTTGATGTTATCTCTTTACTCAAAACATTTACTAAGTCTCATTCATCCATATCTTCAGCTTGTAGCACTATAGTTTTACCTGTATCCAAAAACTTTTGACTTAAACTTTGCTCATAGGCATTAAGTGAGCCAATCAAATTATCAATGGAATATTCATTTAAATTTTTTTATTTATAAATAGCAACGACTTTGGCATCAAATTTATCAAGTAGAGAATGTAAAAATTTATTGACTATTTCAAAGTTTAAAAGTTCTTTACCTAAGGCATGTAATGATGGCACTATTTGAGTAAATCTAATATTCATATCTAAAATAATCTCATAAGGTTTCATGCAAAATAGTTCATAATCATGTATTAAAATATTCAACCTAGATTGCTTGACTTCACTAGTACCTTCATATGTAATGTAAAATTCATCTCAAATTTCCTTTTTAGTAGTACATGTGGTTATCAATACATAATCTTCATAATTCAAAGCTTAAAAAAAATTAATTATTTAACATTTAATTGAGCATTAATTTATTCTATTCTACTCCATTTAATAAAAGGAATATTAATTTTGACTCAATCTATAATACGTGATAGAACAAAATAACTAGTTTGAATCATATGCCATATTTGATAATTAATTGATTACATGAAAGTAGACATAAAAATTTTCTAAAAATCAAAAGAAATATTTTCAAATAAAGGTGGTAGTGTAATTGAATATCATTCTAAAATATTACGATTACAAAAGTTTTCCATTGAACTTTTTTCTTAAGTTTTCTAAAACTTAATTTATAAATCTCGCTATGATACCACTTGAAAGTTTGTGAGGGTTGTGAAACCCTAAAGAATTAGTCCTCTGGCTAACCAAGAGGGGGGTGAATTGGTATTTAAAACTTCTTTAATAAAAAGAAAATACTTTTTATAACTTGATGTGGAAATGAATTAAATTCACAATAAAAAGATAAATGAAATATTTCACCCACGTAGTTAATCATAAGAAAATTAAATGCATAAATAATAAAAGAAAAGAACATACTAGATTTATAATGGTTCAGTCAAACCTGACCTAGTTCACTCTCCGGAGGCACCCTTCAAGTATTGCACTGAACCTTTAGTGACTCTCCTTTAGCCCCCATAGCTAGGTGAAAAAGCCCTTACAAAATCACTTCTACCTTCCCTAGTACGATGGAGTAGCCGGGTCCTTTGACACCAAAGAGATCTTCTTCTTCCAAAAAACTTCCCTCAAGAAGAACCTTAAATTAGCTGGTACTAAGGTGTAAGCTTTCACAAGCGACCATGTGAACTCCCCTCCACCATGTGAATTATTTTGTCAGATACTGCAACACTATTGACCACTTAGAATTTTTACCATTTTTTAGTTTTTCCTACACAAATATAACTAAAACAATACATATTCACCAAAAATAAAACACATAAAATTCTACATAATTTACACTTATCAATAATCAAATAATTAAACCTCTTGAGAAAGAAAGTGCACTGAGTGGAAGAAGTAAAAAGTAAATGGGTCGAGGTTCTACCCTCTATCTTATGGGCATTGAGGATAAATCCCTCCTCAGCCACTAGATAGATGACATTTTCATTCTCCCATGCTATAGAGGCAATAGTACTTATGAAGCTCAAGTTATATAGCTAGTAAGTGCTCATTGATGAAAGTTATAAAGATAACCAACTTAGTAAGTGGGAGGAAAATGTTAAGTGTAAATTGTGTTTTATTTATTATGTTAAATTTAGTGAAAATGGGTTATTTTAGTAATATTTAAGCAAGAAATTTTAAGGAGAATGAAAAAAAATTCACAAATACTGAATGAACACTTTAACGCCCATAGTTTAAGCACTACAACATTATCATCCTCAGCACCCCGGTTCCTAATTTACACATTGCAATGCCCATCACTCTAGAATTTAAGGAAAATTAATGCCTAAATCCAAAATCAGTGATGTAGTACTCCATAGCCTTATAGCATTAGAAATCCATAACACATCACGTAAGTCTCAGGAATTTGAATACTAAAGCACCAATCATCATAACATCGTAGCATTGAATTACACTTGAGGCTTTTTCTGCACTTATTATAAATAGTTTTTTTTAATTATTTTGTTAGTAAGTTCTATAATTTTTAGTGGAATCTTATACTTTTGCATGTCTTCCTTTAGTTATCCCTTAGAGTAAAGTCTAAGGAAGGCTAGGAAAGTGCAAGATACTCTCATTAGGAGATCTTAACCTGTATTATATAAGCAATTTTTGTTGTTGGAAGGAGTGTGGAGGATATTAATTGATCTTTCATGTTGTCATTTATCTTTATTAACTATTATTGACCTCATTTTTGTATGAGGTCATCAGGTACTACCCCAAAGTCCTGGCTTTATATCTAATAGTATATAGCCTACCACCTGTCAATCATCTAGCAAATCATTCAATTAATGCTTCAATCATTAATCTTCAATCAATGGCATGCATTCAACCCATCAATGATCCTACAAATCCTAGATCTCAATTATACACCTAGGGTTCAATCAACTTCTATCTCCTATAGTCTTGTACTGCAGTCACATACTCCAGTACATGGCCTCCTATAATTCACTCATACCCTGTCCTCAATCAAGATCCAGGTCCACTTCACTAAAAAACTCAACCTACTACCTAGTGTAGTATACTGATCCTTAGATTTCAATCAAGATCTAAATCATTTCATTAAATTCTCATATATCAATTTCTATTTCACTAGCTCTCTCAGCATGTGGTTGATCAGCCTGATCTACTCAAGCTAACTCAAGCTAGCTCAATTGATTATATACACTTTGATCATCTCCAGTTCATCTCCAACTTGGTCCTAAACTTCACCAAACTCTTTTGAATCATTCTCCTAGTGAGTTGAATGCAGTCGATCGCCTTGGTTTAGTCACTAATTGATCTGGTCAACTGGACCTAAACTAGGTCAAATCTAATCTACTTGGACCCAATTCTTATATGTGATTCAATCAACCATTCTATTCTATCAGAATAACTTAAAAGTATAGCTCAAATACTTCCCAAATATTCTTTGAGTCAAACCTCATGGGTTGACTCAGTCAACTCTCCAAGCATGGTCAAACCATATAATATAGGAACTCCTTTGCCTATATATCAAACCCACACTCCCAAACCTATCATACTCCATCAAATCTACATCTAAACATCACCTACATTCTATCCTATCAACATTTCCTAAGGTTGACTAGTCAAACTAGTCAACTTAAGGCTCAAAATCACTTACATAGTCAACCTCCATCCAAACCCTTACATCTTTCCTTTGCATTGATTCTAAACTATCTCACCCATCCTTAAGACCTAAATGTAATCCACATCAGCTGTCATGACCTTGGTTTACTGGTCAAATAGTCAACAAAAGCTCAAGTGTGCTAATATGGTCAAACTCCCTCATACAACTTACTTACTTGAAACCAAGCCCATCTAACCAGCTAATTCGACTCCAAGCTAGGTCTAGTTGCCAACTCACCCACCTTGACCTTTGTTGACTGGTCAAACAGTCAACAAGAGCTCAAGAGAGCTCTCATGGTCAAACTCATTCAAATAAAACCTTCCCTCTAAACCAAACCTATCCAGCTGTTCAAAAGCATTCTAAAAGCTTCCTTGAAGCTAGCCCGACTTCCCTAGGAGCTGGCTTGCCTCCTAGCTTGGCCTAACCATCCCTAGTGGTCCCCTCCATAAAAAATACACTAGGGTCATTCTCACCTAGGCCATGCTCTCTCTACTCCCTAATGAACTGGGATAGATGTCAAGCATCCTAGAAACTTCCATGATGGATCCCAACCATCCATTTTGGCTCTAATTGTTGAATAGGGTGTTAGGGGGGAAAACTATTCATTAGAGATGATATCTGATTCTAGTGCATTCCTAGAGCTTTTGGCATTTCATTTTTGATCCCTAGAGCTTCCTCAATCCTTCCCAATCACTTTTCAGCTGTTTGGAGGATGCCAGCGGCGAGAGGAGTGAAGGACCTCGAGGTACTTCGTCCTAGGTGTTTGGATTCCTTGTAAAACCTTCTTCCAAGCTCGAAGCCGTCAAGGGAACTATGCATGGACAATCCACAAGCTCAGAGATACCCAAATCATTTGAATCTATTTTTCATACTTCGATAAATCCTAAATTGTAGGCCCTGATCTAGCTTTCTAAATAGACATCCACATAAGACATTTCAAAGCATGAAAATCTTTCCCCGATCTTCTTCTACCTAACTGTCATCTAAATCTTAGTAATCATGCTATTTAATTGTTTATAAAAAGTGTTTAAAACAAAACCTAAAAGTAGGGTTTACATCGGTTGGGTGAAGAACATGAAATTGAGATCGTTGATTTCACCTATTTGATTTCAACAGCCAAGATTTGGTCGTTCTTTGCATCCGGTGTGATCTACTTGACCCGCGTGATGAATGGATTTGTTTGACTCGATCTCATTCATTCATTCCAAACTACAGGATTAAATGGTGACCATCTGATCCTTGAACTGAAATCAAACCACGGGATTCAATCCCTTCCGTTAGATCAAAATCGCGGGATCGAACGGTGCTTGCATCTCACTGACTCATTTAAGTGAGTTGGCCCACTTGACCGCTGCCTTCCGCCTAGTCCAATCGCTCGCTGTCGCATGTAAATCCTGAATTAAGGTTTTATTTTAATTAACTTTTAGTACATAACTTTTAAAAATTATAAAAATAAAATAATAAGCCTTTTTTTGTATAACCACTCATTTTTCTCGGAATAAAATTTCCCATTTTCTAAAAATAAAACTAGAGCCTAATTTTCATTATTTTAAAATTTATATTTAAACCATAGATTTTTCCAAATTTCTTTTAATAATATTTTGTTTAAATACCTAGTTAATTCAAAAGTTAAACGGCATGATACATAAGGTTTAGTATATTAAATATCTAATTTTTGGGGAATTTTTAGAGCTTGATTTCAATCCTAAATGAATTTTCAAATGCTTAATCTGTTACTTGGATTAAATATTTAAAATCTAATTTACAAACCTTGTAATCATTCAATCATCGCATTAGAACTCTATGGAATCAATGGAAGGCTACCTTTCATTGTGATTAAAATTCAAATTATATTTATATGTTGTTTATAGCTTTTAATACTATAAGGATTTGTTTATATTTCCCTTAAACTATATGTGATTATAATTTCAATTTGGATGTGGATTATGTAGGGATATTATATATATCTTAAATAATATTAATTCATTTACATGTATATTTATCTTAGAATGGAATTTTTAAAGTTATAAGTTACTTGCATAACTTATAACTTTGATGATTCATCATGACCATTCCATAGAACATTAGGATCACTTTTTATTTGTTCATGATTGCTATGGTGTGATTGTAATTAATGTTCAAAGGGTTAGTAGACATATATTTTTATCCCATAATCTAGTGACACTAAGGATAATAATTAAGGACTATGTCTTAGACAACATAGCTAAATATAGGATAAACTACACATATCCCATTTGGGATGAAACTCAAATATAGAAAACTAGTGTCATATACCCATCAATCCAATATATTTTGATTTAACATTAATCAACCTTCAAACAATTATTAATTTTAATGAACCTGTAAATCACCCTTAATTAACTTTTGATCAAATAAATTGCAATAATTCAAATAAAATTCAACATTAATTTAAATCCAATTCTAATTTAAATATGAAATCATTAAAACACAAATTTAAACTTCATTAAATTTTAAGTAAACCTAAATTAATCCTTAATCACCCCTAATTATACATTAATTAAAAAAGTCATAATAATTGAAGTAACATTCATAAAAAATAAAGCATATGTTATAATTAATTTTAAATTAAATTTATAATCAATCAATAATAAATTTTCAAAATTAAATCTTATTAAATTTGAATCAACCCTTAAAATACCCTTAATTAATTTCTATTTAAATAAATTAAATAAATTTGATTAATAATTCAATTTAATTCAAATAAAATTCAAACTTTAGTCTCTCTAATTCAAATTAAATCTTAGAATAATTCTTTAATTTAATTTTATTAATAAACCATTTATTCCTAATTAAATTCATAAAAAATTAAATAAATGATAAAAATTCTAAATATTACAATAAAATTCATAAAAATTTTAAACTAAATTTTAGTTCATTTAAACTAAAGTAATTTAATAATTTGATTGATTAATATTTATCTTAATAAATCAAATTTTATTATTAATTTAGATTAAATGAATTAAGGTATTTCATGCCAAAAGCTTGATTCCATTTAGCGGGCTTTAGAAATTTTTATTTTAGAAGACCTTTTAATACACTTAAATAACCAAAAAATCTCCTATATGTCATGCACGACTCCTTTCAGGAAGGCACTAACACATTGGATTTGAGAGATCTTCAAATAAATAATAATACACTAACCTTAAGTGGCATACTTGACTCCTCTTAGAAAGTATGTCACATTGCATTTATAAGGACACTTTTCTCCTTCTCTAATAAAATTTTGGGGACTCTCAGATGTATACTTATCTTCTTTATAAGATGGATGTTCATTATGAAAGTTCTAGGACTTATAAATTGATAACTTCCTACACTTAGGAGGTTATCAATCTATAAGTTCTTCAAAATTAAATTAATAACTCCAATGTCAAAATTGGAATAACTTAAAAGTCAAATATACACTACTTAAATTTTAATTAAATTCCCATTTAGCCTTTAATGATAAACCTTAATATTACATACAATTCAAATATAAATTCCTATAGGACCTATCCAAGCCACACGACCTCTTTCACACACTTAGATGCTTGCTAGGACAACTAACTTTAGCTTAGGCTAGGCCGATGGTTTGTTATGGTTTGATTGCAAGTGTCTTGCCTAGAAGGCACCCATATTTGTTTGCTTACTTTTCTGCAAAGCATAGCATGCATATTTACTTTTTGTCAGTGTACCAGAGAGCGGATTAAATAAGTGAGGGCTGTGTAGTTTACTTTTCTGTCTTTACTTTCTTGCATTTATAACTGCTCACAATGTAGTCATAATTACATAACTACTTTTATTTACTTATTTTTACTTTCCTGTAAAGTAGAATGTTGCTAGGTGATGTACTTATAAAGAAATGTAATTTTAAATTCCTAGATTCTTATATATAGATCGAGTTATACTAGAGTCCTGTGTTGTAAAAGGATCAAAGATAGCTGCTTATATATTTACAAATGGGGCTCCAAAAAATGAGGATGCTTCTTTTTGGAATTTTATAGAAGACACAGAGCCTGAAGACCATAAGCAGTTATATTTGATTCTACTCTCCTATAGGCTTAGAATCCAAGTTTATTGTTGGTGGGGCCTGGCCACCTTTACTTTACTACAGATCCCTCGATGTAATATGTAAATTTTATATTAATAAAATTAGCTCTTTTTATATATGCAATTGTTCAAGCATCATTAGCATACAAGTATTTTTTTTTTTTTTTTGTAATCATGTTATATTACATTTGATTCAAAGTTCTTTAACCACTCCTTGATTCATAGGATAGAGCTATCTTATATCTTGCATTCATCAGTGATTGTTGTGATTAGGATTGTTAGCTGGCAGCCCACTCTAAGTGGGTGGTAAGTCCAGATTGTATACACTCTTCTCTTTGCACATTCCTTCTTCTAACTAAATCTAACTTTCCAAATTCAATGTTTAAAGTCTATAATCTAAAGCCTGATAATGAAAATTTAAATTAGCCTAATTATTTAGTTAAACTTGTATATAAATTTTGAAATTAATTAGCCTTCATTTCAATCGAGATTATTCTCTTAGGAGATATAATTAATTATAAGGGCTTGCTCCTATAGGGATTCTAGATCCCAGAATAATCTAAATCCTATCTTAGTTTCCTTTATGAGGTAGGGGAAAGATCTGTGAATGTAGACCTTACTTTATCTATATTTAAAAATTTATTTTTATAATCAAAGGCTAGGTGGATAGTTAATTTGCTTTCACAGGCAGATCAAATATCCTCTATATTTGATTACGAAAATAAATTCATGATTTATTCTCTTAGTTGGAACGATAAGAGAATTTGTTTATCATCCTTCGGGATGATTTATACATTCTCTATGCTGCATCTAATTAAGAAAATAAATTATAGTTTTCTCTCTTACAAATCGATAGAAGGGCATTAATCTACCCTTTGTGGTGGTATAATTTCTAACTATTGCGGATTTAATTGAAAGAAAACAATTCAAAAATAAATAAAGCAAATCATGTGGGAAACTACGAAGCATTTTTAAAATTATAAAAAAATATTTCTCACAACTATCTTGTATCTTTTTCTTATATAAATGAAACGAACCTAAGTTTACTTTTAGTATTATCCATATCTAACTAAAATCTCTGAGTTTTTTTGCTAATGATATAAACATGTAGTAAGTACTAATGTAGACTCTTATACCTTAAATTAGTTCATAGATAATTTCAATATCTCTCATTCTTAATTTAATACATACAATAGTCATGTATATAATTAATAACTAATGTGATATATTATCTCGATAGAGGAATATTGGAATAAATAAGAGTATTAAAATGGAATGTTTGCATACCTATACATATGATGTTAAACCTTCTAGCTATATGGAGACATTATAATTATAGGAAGATCATATACCTTCCTTTTTATCCCTACAAGCTCAACAGTGATCAAGGGATGCATATGCTCTGATCCATATTTAAAATTAAGAGTCTCATTAGGATAATTATGTTATTTTACATTCATTAGTCCAAAATACTTTATTTATAATAGTATCTATTTTTCGTACAAGCCTCCACTAAGTGACAAAAACTAAAAAATATCCATTTTCATTTAGTAGGATAAATTGTGTATATATATTAGGAAGTAGTAATTTAATTACAATTAAGAAGAACACTTCCTTGTGGTATTATCACTATTCTCTATCATGTTATTATTTGATTGGCATGTAAATTTGTTTTTCTAGTGGGATTTTATTAATTTTTATATCAAAAAAAATCTATGCATATTCATATTCCACTCTAGCTCTATGTGTAGCCCACACCCTCTGCAGCCCTTGCATCAAGTTTTTAGTGTCATTGATAGGGAAGTAACTTGCATTTTATAATTTTAAGCTATATTATTAAAGTAAGTGTATCTTTAGAACTATTTATATCTTGTATCTTTATTTTTGTTATAATATTGAAAAAAAGATTAAAAAAAAAGATTTATTTTATTAATAATTTAATTTTTATTCTTTATTTTATTTTATTGCATCATTATTACATGCTTAATAAATCTAATAGGGAGCCCCTATTATTTAATTCTGAGATAGAAAGGACCCTTAAAAATGTTCAAAACAAATAAAAAGATTTTAGAAATGTTTGAACCATTATATGATCAGGACCACCCAAGATCTCTTAGAGAGTATGCTTATCATATAGTAAAAGGAATCCATTGGAGTATTGAATAGAGCTGCTATCTAGGTTAATAACTTTGAATTGAAACCTACCATAATTCATATGGTTAAAATTTTCTAATTTTTGGGGAACTCTTGTTGATGATACCAACCTACACATAGCTAGTTTCTTAGAAATATATGTAATATTTAAGTATAATGGTGTCTATAGTGATGCTATTTGATTCTAATTATTCCCATTTATTCTAAGAGACAATATTAAGACATGAATGAATTCCTTGCCCCCAGGCTCTTTAACCACTTAGAATAAGTTGTGACATAAATTCCTAGTTAAGTATTTCTCACCTTCAAAAACTGTCAAACTTACGAATGATATCATATCTTTTCCTAAGTTTGAAAGAGAGTCAATTTATGAAAGTTGAGAAAGATTTAAGGAAATCCTAAGAAAATGTTCTCATTATGCTTTACCTGATTGATTGCTTATTTAGACTTTTTATATTGTATTGGTAGGATCTCTTAGATTGAATATAGACAATATCTAAGCCATTTAAGGAATTATATGAATTAATTGAAGAAATGGCTACAAATAATTTTTAGTAGCCATATGATAGGATGAATCCTAAGAGAGCAATAAGTATTTATTAATTATATTCATTATCTATTTTGAATGCTTGGATAGCTATAAATTCTAAGAAGTTAGATACTTTTGGAGTAAGTTCAGGATAAGGGTCATCTTTGTAATTGGAAGAGTATGGTTTAAATTATATTGATGATAATAATGCACCAACGATTAAGAATGTGAATTTGATTGAAAGATTAAATAATATTGAATCTAACAATTATAATTTAGGTTGGAGGACCTACCCTAATTGTTTTTGGCCAAATAATAATATTGGTGATAATAACAAATGGAATACAAGTCAACTTAATCATTAAGGAAATTAGAATAATCATCAGCAACTTGTAAAAAATCCTGGACCTTCATATCTCTAAGGATTTAATCAAAATAATCAATTTAGAAAGAGAAAAACACATTTGGAAGAGGCTAAGATTCAATTAGGAACCCAATTACAAAATCAAGCTATTTCAATTAAAAACTTGAAAAATTAATTATGACAGCTTGCAATCTCTTTTAATAGTAGACCCCTTCGATCATTACCTAGTAATACTGAAATTTATCCCAAAGAGAAAGAAAAAGAGCATAGTGGATGCCACTTGAGAAGTGGTGGTTATTCATTACAGCCAAAAAAATCTAAGCAAGTCTAGCTGAAGCTTATTAATTTCTCACTATTTGGGAGGCAACCCAATTTTTTTTTTGTTTATACGTTTTGCTTTGTAGTTTGTATTATGTATGTGTGAATGTATATTTATGACATAGACATTATTTTTTATTTTGATTGAGTTATGAAAAGTTTATAGGGAAAAACTTGGTTTGATAAAAACTGAACTAGCATCATAGCACAATCTTTTAAAGTGGCACAATGTCCATCAAGTATTAAAGCATTAAAAAATAACATTACAGTGCTAAATTCTTAGGAAAATGTTCTAGATTGTAATGCAATAGTAATGTATCTTTAAGCACCGTAGTGTCGTAATGCCTTATAGAGCACCTTGGTATTATACTATCAAGCACTACATCATTTGGTTTATTATTTTGATAGTAATGATAGTTGTACAATCAATATGCCATACTTTCATAATTTTTTTCATAATGACACTTTATTGAGTGTTGCAGTGTTGTTGCCAGCACTACAGTGTTAGGTCAAAAATATTAATATGTTGGTTAAGGCACCATGGTGATAGTATTTATTCATGTCATAAGGCTCATGCGTGTTAAGAGCTGTTGTGCTTTCCCAATCAAAAAGTTGGCGCTTTATTTTCCAAAGGTTGAGCCATAGTGCCAGGAGCCAAACCAATGCAGCGTATGTCTATTTGACTCTTTATCCTTTTCTATGTTTTTAAGCGCCACATTATTGATCTCTTAAGTGCAACAATATTTGTGATGTTTATATATAGGATGAACAAGTTTCAGATTTTCTACTATGCTTTTTTTAGGAGAAACCTATAAAGGGGCCTACACGTTAATTATGAAAGGAAATTATAAGGTCCTTACAGAGAACCTTCAGCTCGCTACTACTCCAAAGAGCTACAAAAAAAATCAAAATAAAACTTATGAGCCAATGGTTCCCTCTTCTACATAATACAAAAAACCCTAATAACATTCTAGGCCTACCAGAAATAGGGCCCAAAAAAGGAAGAAAAAGAAAGTACAATGGGCACCGTCTTCATGCAAAAAACCAGCAAAAATCCTAAATCTTGATACCTTTGACCTTCATGAATGTCAAACTACAAAACATACAAAAATATGGCAAGTAATATGCAGGATACTGAGTAATTAAATATAAACAATAAAAGTTCCAAATATTTAAAAAAGCAAAGAAAATACTTCCCTGAAAATGAACTGGACACCCATCGGAGTTCATGCAATTAGAAATGAAAATGTTACGATGCCACTTCAGAAAATCATTATCCTAAGATTTTCTACTATGCTTTTTCTCTATTTTCTCTCCAATTTTCTACATTTTCCTTGCTAGAGCTTTATGAGCAATAGCCCCAAAAAATATTATGCAATAAGAAGCATGATTCATGATTTTTTTATAAGAGCATATTCATATCTAATGAGGCTTTAGTGGGGATGTTCAACAGAAGCCTCTTAGTGGAGAATCAAGACCAGCTATCATTCCCTACTACTCTAGAATACCAGTCATTTATTTGAACCTAGCTTGATGGTGATGAGGAGGAGGAGGAGGAGGTTCACGATTCAGAGTAACGGGAGTCCTTTTTTTTTTATTTTTCTTTGTATGGTTATTCATGGAAGGCTTGAGAGAGAGAGAAGAGAGTTTGGTTGTTACTACTTTTATTTGTATCTTATTTTTTTTTCTTTTATATATTTTTTAGTTCTTTATTTGGGTGGGAGATCCTTGTGATGTTGTGATCATGATGTCGTGCTAGTGATGTTGTATTATGTCCATAAGAGTTTTTATTATTATCAGATGACAATAGATCCTATGGATCTTAATTTGATGGAGATGGATCAGGAGAATAATGCTTTATACACTAGTTATCTAGTGTTTATCCTTATTTTTTGTATTACAATGTCGTTGAGCTCATTATCATTCAATGTAAATTCATGTTATTTATATATGTTCAATTTTTTTATTCTTGGGCAGCTTATTATTTATGTTTCATTTACATTTGGCAATATTTTTCTCATACATAACTATTAAAAATTATCCTCTATATAGCACTTGCACTATGATTGCTTATTTAGCCAAAATAAAATTAGTAATTAAAAATAATGTAAATTAAGATAATAATAAAACCCTAGATGATAGTTTGAATGAATAATACATAATAATTCATAATTTTAAAAGCTTAATAAGAAACTAATATAAAACATTGAAGTATTTAACTTATTTTGAATTTAAAAACTATACACTAACTCACTGACTACTGAGTTGAAGAACGAGATCGAGTATACGGAAAAGAAGTGGATAGGTTAAATTAGGAATATCATTGTAAACTTAAATATGAAATTAGTCAACTTATTCAATCCTTACATGAAATTAATTAGGGTTGCGGGAGGATAAAAGCAAAACTGATATTTAGAATTGTTAAATATGTACTCCATAAGAATGAAAAAGTTAAAAAATGAAAAAATCATTGGAGAAAATTTGAAAAAAAAAAGGAGTACTTTCAAAAAGTGGTGTATGTCGAAGCTCTAGTCTAAAAGCATCATAATATTTAAATTAAATAAGATAAGATAAGTGAATTAATACATAAGATTGTGTATTAATGAACTTCTAATTTAACTATAAGAACAACAAATCTCAAAGTAATATATTATACATTTCAAATTTTAGAAGTCAATTTTACACCTACACTCATATTAGATAGGTTCAGTGCAAGTAATAACAAGGGTGACTAATTTAAATAATTATTATGACCTTTCAAATTAGAATTATAACTTTGAGAATTTCAAATTACTTATAGACTGTGTTGTATTATCTTATATTTTAGTAACATTAAATTATCAAATTTTTACTTTAGCTATTAAGTTAATTAATAGGTGAATCCACCATTGCTTTTGGACAAGCAAGAGGTTAAGCTTGAAGAATTTATTAAGTATAAATTATGTATTATTTATTGAGTTAAAATTCAGTAAACATATTTTTTTTAGTTGTGTTTGTGCAAAAAATATTCAGGAGAAGGACAAAATTAACAAATATTAAATAAGCACCGTAGCGCCCTCAGTTTAATCATTGTAGCATTATTTATAGCCCCAATACCTAATTCATACATTGCAGTGCCGATCACTCTAGAATTTAAGAAAAATCAGCACCATAGCAAAGCCAATGTTAGTGCCGTTATGCTCTATAGCACCGTAACATCAGAAATATGTGCCACAACACTTGAGTCTCCAGAATTTAATTGTTGGAACATCGATCATCACAATATCATAATGCCAAATTATACTTTCAAGCATCACAGCATTGAACTTAATAGTGTAGTGGAAAAGAAGTCTCCAAAATGAGGAGTCATGCCAACAAAACTAAATGATTCATCGATTTAACTATTAACATACCATGTCAATGAAGCACCACAACAGAGCATGACTAACAGTGTTGAGGAGCTATTTTATTTCATAATGTGGTAGTGAAACCACTTCAAGCGATGCGGCATCTGAGGTCATTTCTACACTTGTTATAAATAGTTTTTAGTTCCTTTGTTAGAGCGAATTCTATCATTTTTACTGGAGTTTTGTACGTTTGAGTGTCTGCTTTTAGTTTCCCCTTAGATTAAAGTCTAAGGGAGGTTAGAGAAGTGTAAGATACTCTCATTTGGAGATCTTAGCTTATATTGTGTAATCAAATATATTGTTCAAAGAGTGAGGAGAATTTTAATTGATCATTCTTGGTGACATTTATCTTTATTAATTCTCATGTATCTTTTTCTTACATGAATGAAATGAACATGAGTTTTCTTTCTGTGTAATCTACATCTAATTAAAATGTTTGAGTTTTGGGCTGATGATATGAACTCATATCAATTACTAATATAGTCTCTTGTATCTTAAATTAGTTTATAGATGCCTTCAATACCTCATGTTCTTAATTTAATATATGCAATGGCCATGTTTGTAGTTAATATCTAAATCGATATATTATGTTGATGGAGAAATATTGGAACAAATAGGAGTATTGAAATGGAATGTTGGAATACATAGAAATTGGATGTTAAATCTTCTAGGTTCTATGGAGACATTATAATTGTAGAAGCTTGACAAAGATTTAAGGATGCATATATTTTGATCCACATCTAAAATTAAGAGACTTATTGGGAAAATCATGTTGTTTTGTATTCATTAGTTCAAAATACTTTATTTATAATAGTATATATTTTTACATACAAGTCTCTATTAAGTGACAAAAACTTAAAAATAATCAATTTTTAGTTAGTATGGTAAACAAAACACTAGACAATAATGGTTTAATTGCAATTAAGTAGAGCACTTCTCATAGGATTAACACTATTCTCTATCATTTCATTACTTTATCGACACATATAATTATGTATCTAGTTGAATTATATATATATATATATATATATATATATATATATATATATATATATATATATATATATATATATATATATATATATATATATATATATATATATATATATATATATATATATATAGGAAAACCTAGGAATATTCATAATGTACTCTAGCTAGCTCACACCGCCCGAAGCCCCTGCATTAGCAAGGAACCAAAAAAGCTTAGATATATCGAACAAACTCATAAAAGAACTCAAATCATAAGGCGATCTTATCCACAAGAAGGTAAAGACAGTTTCTTTCCATTCAATCATTGGAAAGTTGCATGCATATGATAGGATCCTATTAACTGCAGACACTCATGAAAGGATGTTCCAAGAACATCAACTATTTGAAGACATTCTACTCATATGGGAGGTTTCAAATTTTTACTTTATATTAAAAAAATTAAATTCAATGAAAAATCTTTTCCACTTTTTGGTCCTATTGAAATTTTTGTATGAGCTAGTTATGGTGCAAAAGATTTGATATCTTTAAATTTATAACTAATTAATATAATGTTTCAGGAACTCACATCTTCATAAAAGTTAATGCTTGGGGGCTCACATATCCTTGAGACTAAATTAAGGGAACTTATTTATTCAAAATGCTCTCCCTGCTCTAATGCTTGGTACTCACATAATCTAGTTAGTTAAGTAATTAAGCCTCGGGATAAGTTCATACTTACCAAATCATTGGGAAAGTTGCCTGTAGTTCAGAGCAGGTGCCCAATAGTTGGGTTGAGATTCACTAACCTTGGTCACTTAGTTTTGCAATAATAGAGGATGACCAACTAAAGCCACCTGAGCTCTCTTCTAAGATATAGCTAAAGAATGACTCGCACTACTCCCTATATGAGAGCTGATGTCCCCAAGTTCAAAGACTAGTAAGCAAGCCAAAGATGCCCTCGAAGAAGGAAAGTCTCAGCTCAATTAAGGTCAGCCCCTAATACCTTATCAAGACACTTTGGTGAGTTATGTTTAAATTCTATAACCAGCTCCACAAGCTTGTTTGTAAAATTGAGAGAGAGAAAATAATGAAATAAGAAGAGAGAGTACCAAGTTCATCCATCAAATAAAATTCTAAATACTAATGAAAGCCAAGAATAACTGAATCTCCCCATTAATCATAAGTACATATCATCAACACCAAGTGGTCAAGTCATCACTTCAATCCACCAATCCCTATAGGCGAACTCTCCCCTTTATGATAAGATCAACAATAAGTATCGTAAGATTCCTCTATAGTTGGTGAGTTTGGGAGGTTACGCTCATAAAGGCCACAATGTTGTTCATAAGGAAAAGCCTACTAAAGGCAACAAAAAATTTGACCTAATGATGAATAACCCTATAGGTCAACTCCCCCCTTTACAATAATATCCACAATGAGAAGTGGACGAGTCCACTATAGTTGGTGAGTTTGACACTTCTACCTTGGCACCTCAACACTTTTCTCCTTATTTAAAACCCAAGTCATCTCCTTTGTGATTCTACTAATAATGATCCATTGCTGTTTGGCGTGGCACTGCGGTGCTCTACTCAATAGCGTCGCAGTACTTCTTCAATTATGATTCATGTTTTCTTTCTTTCCTAAACAAAAGATATATTTAGGTAATATTTTTATAAAAATAATTATAGTTAGGAGCATACATTTTGGTGATTACCTACATAAAGAACAAAGTTTGGCATAAGGCGAGACCTCCCTAAGGAAACTTCACACTAAGCTCTTATAATAAAGTCAATTAGTCACAAACTCTCACAATACAACGTACATAAAGCTATGGCCAAGTCGCTCACCTATCTATTATAAAGAAAGTTAGTTCACATAGAACAATCCATAAGTAATATAGATTCTAACACTTAAAAGATTTTACTAAAGATCTTCGTATAACTGTCACAGCAAGCAAACTCACCAGGGTCCTATTACTCTTATGATCGAGCTCATGACCCACTAATGTTTTGTTTGGGGAAGCTTTCTTACTGTTTTCTAAAGCAGTTTTTTAGTGCAAAATTTATATTTCAAAAAAAATTATTTCTACAAAGCTGCTTTATAAATGAGTATAAAATATGTCCCAAATAAAGCCTAAGTCACTAAATTCATATACATTGGAATTTATTCTAAGTTTAAGTTAGGAGTGTCAAAACGGGTCGGCCGGCCAGGTTTGGGTCGAATCAGGGTTGAGCCGTGTTTAAACGGGATGATCCTAACCCGACTTTATTTTATAAATGGGTTGAAACTTTCGATTTAGACCCTGACCTGACCTTTCAGGTTATCGGGTTGACCCAACACAACCCAACAACCCGATTTTCAGGGTCCAGTGAGAACATGGTGGCGTGAATACGTGATGAGTGAGTCGCTCTCTGCCTCCTTCGACATTGACTCGTCGACGGCGTTCCTTCCTGTTGGATAGAAAGTCACCACAGTGGCACAACCCACTGTTCTTCTGTTGGATAGGAAGTAACGACGACGACGAGAGGGTTCCAGTTCTCGGTTCTCGAACCTTCAATGGCGGTTCTCTTATTTTTACGTACAAATTTGGCAATACTCCACCTGCCGGCCGTTGGTCCACTTCACCATTTACGGTATTGGGTTGGTGAGAAAATTTTCTCCTTTTATAGATTCGATGATGGTTGTTCACTTTCGTTTCTTCTTCTCACGATTGAAATCCAGTTCATGAATCTTCTACTAGGTCACTTTTGATCTCGATAGTTATCAGTTTTTTTTTTAATTGTTTCTTTTGTTTTTCTTAAAAAGATTTGATTTTCAGTTGGGATTGAGATGGTTTCAGAAATTTGCTCAACTGTTGTTGATGATTCTCCATCTTTTGGAAGCCGGAAGAAGTTAAGCCATTAAGAAAGGGAGAATTATTACAGACTGGACATACGGACATCCAATTCAGACGCGCCACGTCACCCAAATACACTAAGACCTGGTATATTTTGACGACGTGGCGCATCTGGATTGGTGTCCGGACGAATCCGGATATCGGACCTAATACTTTTCCTAAAGAAAGAGGGTTCTCAACTCTTCATCTTCAGAGAGAAATCTCGCGCGCATCTTGAGCCAAATCCCTTTAATCCGCCAAATGTTTGACAGGATTTACACAAAATCCTGCTCAAATACTTCAGACATCGGCCACGGAGACCCCGTAAAACAACTTGCCAGTTTCACAAATGGAGTCAAATTGGGCCACTTTCCATTTTCTGGTCAACCCGAATCCAGCCCAATTTTTAAAATGGGTCGACTTTTTGAACCCGCTGACCCATATATCAAACAGGTTGACCCGAACCAAACCTAAAATTTTTGGGTCGGATTTCAGGTTGTGTCAAATATTGACACCCATAGTTTAATTGCATTCATTCTAAACAACAAGTTCTAGTTATATTAGAGCAGAGCTCAAATTTGAATTATTTAAGTTTTTGTGGTTATATATATATATATAAATGTATAATACAAATTCATCAAATCTTTCAAAAAAAAAAAAAAAAACTTATTCGTCAAGACTTTCAAAATATATTACTATTTTTAGAAATCCATTGAGCTGCTTCGAAATTTCCCAATTTGTCTGCCCTCATAATGCTGGGCGGTTAGCTCTTTCCAAACAAGTAAATAATTACAATTCCCCAAAAATTATAGTAACAGTTTTCAAAAGTCAAAGCCACCGCATCCATTTCTCTCTCCATGGATTCCTTTTTTATCTTTCTTAAGCAGCAGTCCATCTATCCATAGCCAAATTCCCTTCTGCCCATATCCCCACAAAACCAAGCAGCTAACCTATTTTTGCTATCTCCTATCCGCCCATTCAATGCTTTGGATCCTTAAGAGTATAGCCATGAGCATTTAAGAATTATATCAATTTAAAAAAAGGTCATGTCATGCATCCTCGATATTAAAGATTTTTTGAATCATTTGAAGATATATTATATTTATAATAGAAATCTATAATATTCATTAATATTGATAATTTATGATCTAGCATGATTCACAAGGTAATATTTAAAGTAAAACTTAAAACCATCAAAAATTTATTTTCGATAAACTTATAATTGAATTGAATATCTCAACAAGATAAACTCATGATATTGAAAGTGTTCTGATTCGACTCTAAAATCAAACACTTGAAGCATAACAGGATATTTTGGGACATCAATTGGATTTGTCTCATTGAGATACATAAATTGACTTTAATCATAGAAGACTTAGAGATCATTAGGTTATTCAATTAGCCTATGTTTTGCCTAATTTTGACATCATCAAAAGTACTTTAAGGGTTAAAAAAATGGTTTATAAGATTAATGTGAGATGTTCGATAGAGTGTTTTAACATTTGGGTATATTTCTAGAAAATACTAATTTCAAAATATATAAATAGGCCCTCATTCTCTAGATGAAAAGCAGAGCTTATATCTTGTCCTAAAATTATAAAGAGAGTTATAATATTTAACCAACACTGCCAACCACCATAATCATGGTCATTAACATCCAATCACCAATGCCTAGCCATGATGTCCAACCATTGTCGACCAACCATAGCCATTGGACCATTACTCTGTGAACACTATCATTTAAACAAGCTATCAAACCATCATTGTCCAATCCAGTGGAACATCTTCATTCAACCATGTTCATTAGACTACCACCATCAACCCACCATTACATCAAACTACTATTATTCAAGCATCGTCCTTAGATTGTTTCCATCCAATCACCACTATTAGATCGCCACAGTCCGATTATAGTCCTTTGAACACCAACGCAAAAATAATGTCCACTTACAATTGGCACTCAACTATAATCTCTTAACTATTGTTGTCCAATTATGGTCTTTAAACTACTTTCACTCGATTATGATCTCTCGACCATCATTTATGGTCTCCCACCTATCATTGCTGGACTACAATCTCTTTATCACAATTACCTAACTATGGTACTCCAAATATCATCACTTGACTATGATTCTCCAACCTTCCTTACCCATTATAGTCTTCCAACAACCCTCACCCGACTAGTTCCACTATCCATTTTCATTTAATTTTGATATCTTGACCACCATTTTTATATATTGACCATCATTTTGATCTCTTGACCACCATTACACGACTATGGTTCTTCGACCACTGTCAACTGACTTTAGTCCTCCAGCCACTAGCACATAACTATGATCCTCCAACCACTATTGCTTGACTATGGCCCTTTGACCTTTGTCACTTGATTGGAGTCTCTTGACCACCATCACCCAACTATGATCTTTCGCCACCATTAAACAAATGTGCTTGCCTAATCACAATTGCCAAAATACAATCTCTCCATCACAATTTCCTAATTAGGTTCCTCTACCACCATCATTGGGCCATAGTCCTCTGACCATCACCACTTGACTATAATCCTCAAAGCACCATCAATTGATTATGATTAATGTCACATAACTATAGTCTCCATAGTATTATTGCTTGATTATAGTCTTCCCACCACCATTAATTTTCACTTGATTATTTCCTACTAATAATTATTGCCCGCCCTACTATGGTCTCCTAACCACTATTACCTAGTTATGATCTTCCAAATACTATGGCTTGAATATAGTCCATCAACCGTAAGTGTCAAATTGTGACCATTTAACCACCATTTTATGATAACAGTATCCTAATCACCATCATCCAATTATAGTATCCTGACTAATGTTGCCTAACTATGGCCTCACAACTAATATCACCCTGCTGTAATATCTCCACTTATGTCAATTAACTGAAGTCTCTCGATCACAATAGCCCAATTATGGTCTCTTATTCACCATATTTTCATTACAACCATCCAAACATCATCACTCAACTGCGGTCCTAAAAAACTTATCACCTAAATATGGACACTTGATAACTATCACCTGACTATAATTTTTTTACATTATTGCCCAATAATGGTCCTCTAACCATCATCCCCTTGACTATAGCCATATAACTACCATCACACAACAATAATAATTATTCTCTCTATGGTGATTCAACCGCCAACATATAATTATGGTTTCCTAATCATCATAACTTAACGGTAGTATCCCAATCAGTATCACCTAGCTACAGTCATCCAACAACTACCACCAAACTACAGTTTTCTGACCACCATCATTTAAATATTGCCTCCCAACTTACTATCATCCAAATATGGTTTCCATACTACTATTGCCTAACTATAGTAATCTAATCATCATCGCTTTACTATGATTTACCACCACCCATTATCTAACTATGATCATCTAACCATCCTATCTTGAGTGTTATCCTTCAACCATCATCACAATATGATTCTCTAACAACCATCGTTAGACTATGATCTCTAGACCACCATTTCTCAACTATAGTATCCCCACAACCATCACCCAACTACAATATCTCATTATCACCTGATTGTAGTCTCTTGTTTATCTTTGCCCAATTCCAATTTGTAAACCATAATAACCTGACCATGATCTCCCAAACATAATTTTCTAGATATAGTCCTCTAATAATCATATGCTAACTTTAAATTCTTGATCAACATTAACCAACTATAGTCCTTCAATCACTATTATTTGTTGATGGTTTCTTAACTATATAATCTTGACTACTATCCTTCAACCACCATCGCATGACTTTAATCATTCAATTATTATTATCTGACAGCATTTGATAACCATTATTAATTATGCTCTCCTAACCAATGTTGTGAAAATCGAACCGGACAACGAACCAAAAGAGGGAGAGGTTCACAGTTCGACCGGTTTGATCGGTCAAATTGGGGTTCAACCGGATGACGTAATAAATAATAATATTATTAAAAATTAATAAAATTAAAATAGTCCTAACCACTATCAACAAATTAACTACAATCATGTAACCATAATCTCCATACCAATCCCACTAAAGTCTCACAACCACTATCACCCAAATACACTAAAGATTATTACAAAACATCTATCATTATCAATTTTGTCTGCTCATGCTAATACCTATAAAGATGATACACTGTATAAACACCTACTTTAATGCCCACTAACTTTATCATCAATAATAACAACCAAAATCAATATATAGCATCACTTATGAGTTTAATGCATGCCTTTGACATTATCTTTGACTCCTAACATCAACACAATAATTTATACTATAATTTTTTGTCTCTAGTCTCCTCTTTTCAAACGAGAATGATTGAAAAAATAATAATAATTTCTTGAAGGGTGCTTCCATGCCTTAAGGATCTTGTAACTCCCAACATGGAATCAATCCTTTATAGTTAGTGTCTATTATATTGTATTAATTTCATCCCTAATAATAGAGAAGAGCATAATTTATAATCAACGATATGTACTAGTATAAGACAATCAAACTAGTAGAATAAAGATTTTTTTGTCCTCTTTGAAAAGTGACTTTGAACGTGTTATTGCTTATTGTCTCACTTACAAACATTTCAAGTTAACTAAGCAAAATATTTGGTACGTATACTGCTCTTTTGGTCCTATATTGACCTTATGAGGACCATTTTATGGACTTCATTTTAGGTTTTCCAAGAACTCTATGAACATGATAGTATTTTTATGATTATTGATCGGTTCTCTAGAATGGCACATGTCTTACACTGTTTGAAAACTAATGATGCCACCCATATAGACAAACTTTTATTTAAGGAAATTGTTAGACTATATGGGTTAACATCCACAATAGTTTCAGATAGGAGTGTTAGATTTATTTCATATTTTTGGAAAATTCTATGGAAACTATTTGGAACACAATTAAAATTTTCATTTGCATTTCAACCCAAATTGATGATCAAATAGAATTTGCTAAGAGAACCCTAGGCAACGACTTGCTAAGGTAGTAGATAAAAATATTGGCACATGGGACTTACATCTTCCTACTTCTAAATTTGCTTATAAAAACACTATTTCCAGAACAACTTAAAAAATACATTCTGAAGTTAGTTATGGTTATAACCTAAAGAAACTTTTGGTCTAGCAGATATTCCTCATTACTAAAGTTTTTATGTTGTGTAAAAATTAATAATTTACATGATCAAGTAAAGCAACAAATCCAATGAAGTAATAATAAATATGTGAATGTGACAAATTATAAACATTCAACTAATGAATACAACAAAGGTGAATATGTCATAATTTGAATTCGGCCAGAGTGTTACCCCACCAAATATAACAAGCTTCAAGATAGGGCTTCGGGCCCATTTAAAAATCTCAAGAAACTTGGATCAAATGCTTATCTCTTTGAATTGCCTTCTTACTTGTATATAAATCATGTTGTTAATATTGAGGATATATTACCTTATCAAAGAATTATTAAGGCTCGAGATTTGCAAGATAACCCTATTATAGGAGACACAACTCTAATTTATAGGAGTCATGTGCCCTGTAATTCTTAGATATTTATGGCATCATTTCATAATAACTCTCTGTGATAAAAGGTTCATCACCTAAATTCTTCGTTAGATTAAAAACTAACCTCCTTATGGTTGAATAATGAAGATATAGAGAAGCTTATGCCATGTCTTGTTGAAGAATATATGGACTTTAACTCTATAGAGCATAATTCTTTAAGGTTTGGTGGAGTTGATGCACCACTAAGATAAAGGTCAATGATAAGATCACAAACAAAGGCCCATCATTAGAATTTGGGCCATTCATTATGAAAAGCTTTCAATGCAAGCCCATGAACATCACATACTACTTTTAAATTTATGAGAGAATGATTTGAAAGCTTAATTTAAGGCCCCTTGATGGGTAGGTGGACCATATAAGTTAAAAAAGAAAAAGAACTTTATAAATTAATTGATTTCAAGATCACTCTACTTGCCAATTATGACCAATTCAAATTTTCATGTATTTAAAAACTTTTAATTTAATTTTATTTCTTTTATTCTCTTTCTTTATGTCTTAAAACATGTCATAAATTCATATAATAGTATTTTATTTACTCTTAAAACTTTTTTAAAGTTATTTAGGCTTAGAAAAGGTCTATAAATAGGACCTTGCTTTATACTTTTGATTCATTGAATAAAAGTAATATTTTTCTAATGGAAATTTCATGTGGAAAATTTTGGAGCATATTTTACTCATTGGTGGAGCTTGATGGATGATTCTCTAGGGCTTTGGTGAGTCCTTAGTTATCTCTTCGTATCACTTTCCCTTCTATTTTCTAACACAATTTTCATCTCCTCTACTTAGCCTCAAGCTTAGCATTCCATAAACCCAAATATATCTAAACTCTCCAAAAATCTCCTAAATATCCCCACACATCTCTCATAACTTTTCATGACCTCAAATCTCTAAGAACCCTAGTTTACCATAGCTGAAGTTCCAATAAAGAGAGGTAATTTCTTGCCATAAGTAACTAGATTAAAAATTTGTAACTTCTCAATGACTAATCCAAAATCTATAAAAATATTACCAATATTAGTTTTCTAACATTCCAAACCTTTGATTTGGAGTTTCTCAGTATTTTTCTCCAAGGAAAACCCATCTTCTTAGAGCTTAGAATTTTAGATTCAAATCTATCCAAAAATCTTAATTCTAGCCTCACCACCACCCAAATAACTATTCCATCATCACCCCAAAAGGGACACCGATCAAGTTGTTGCCTTCACCATAAAGATTCCCTTGATACAAAATCATTTTGGTATCAGAGCCATGTTCTAAATAAGTCAAGATCATGGAGCTTGAAGGCACATGTCACTCAATGTAGAAGTTAAAAATTTTTATGACGGGATATGATTTTTTTAATGAATTAAAAAAACTCATGAAATACTCACCACCACATCATATTAGTATTCGATATTTCAAGTGATCAAGAATTTAGTTAATTCAAGTTGCTTTACTTTGTGTTGGCTTAGCTTTTGATATGGCATGGAGACCTATCCTTTGGGATAGCTTGGTAACTAATTTCCCATAAAATAATAATTAGACCCATGTCCAAACTATCACCTTTGAACAATTCACGGATTTTTCTTTTCCAATATTGAAAAAATTATACCCACAAGAAAAAAAATTTATTTCTACTACAAGCAAAATATGCCTTTAAGATCCTTAACTTTGAATTCTTTAGAGTCTTGGCTCTGATACCAAAATGATGTCGTATCAAAGGGATCATTATGGAGAAGGAACCAACTTGATTGGTGTCCTCTTGTGGTGGTGATGGAATAGTTATTTAGGTGGTGGTGAAATTAGAATTCAAATTTGTATTTTGTAAATAATGCATGATACTAGTATAATTCACATCCATATTACTACTAATGAATTTTTCATCGATAAAACTATTGGTAACTACTGATGACATATGTATTGATACAATCTGCAATGATTATTGAAGGATAATTCTTCAACAAATTATTTTCTAAAATCCATCAATAATTTAATCATTAGAAATTCCAGTAGCAGTGAAATTTATTTTTCCATGAAGGTTTTACCAATAATTAAGTTTTCACTATAATAGCCATCATTAATAGGTTCATCGATAAAAAATGACCAATTTGTAATGAATAATTCTGTCATTTAGTGACATATTTTTTTGTGCTTATTATAAAAAATAATCCTTATTCATACTCTTATTCCTATTATATCAGTCATTTAGTGGCATATATCTAAGATGAATATAGTAAATGCTTTTAAAAATGGTGATCTTCAAGAAGAGTTATATAGATTTGCCCATCTTATTATTTCTTCTAACCCTAAAAAACTTTACAAACTTAATAATTCATTATATAGTCTTGAATAGCTACCACAATCTTGGTTTAAAAAGCTCTCTACTATGCTTACGTTACTTTGTTTACATCCTAGAGTACTTGTTTTCTTAGGTGCACATCCAACAAATTTATTCTAATTTTCTTATGTGAAGATGATATGATTATTGCAAGTAATGATGTTAAAGTATTACAATTTTAAATTTGGAATTAGCTTCTCATTTTGAAATAAAAAAAAATTGGAACTTTTAGGTCATTTCATGGGTAGATAGAGCACCTTTTGACTGTCCCCACTCAATATCATATTCTTGTTGGAAATTTGGATTATCTTACAATTAAACAATTATATTACCTATGTTATTTACTCTACTAATCAAGTTATTTCTTCTCTTATTAATTTTTATTAGTTTATTATTTTTTTATATTTTATATATGTTATCTTAAGGGGACTCCTTTTTAGTCTCTTTTATTTATATCAAACTCTTCATTAGTTAAAAGAACAAGAAATATAGTTTGGCATTTTAGTATTCCACAAAAGCTGTGTATTATTCTATAGCCTCCATTGCCACTAAGATAATTTGATTATGGTGGTTGATTACTGAGATGTGTATTTTTCTTTCTCATTCAAATTATGTATTGGACAACAAAAGTTCTATTTAGATTATTCACAACTCAATTTTTATGAAATAATTAAGCATATTAAGATTGATTATCAAATCAATCATCATCACCTTCAACATAACACTTAACTTACTCTTTATTTCTTCTTTTTTATAAATTGCATACATGTTTACAAAGTCTCGTCCACTTTTGTGTTCTTCCTTCTTAGTAGGCAAACTTTTGATGTTTATTACAATAACACCATGAGTTTGTGGAGTGATGCTGAGTTATTAAAAGTTTTCATTATTACATAGATATTAGAACATGTGTATACTATTTATAGTAGGAATTAAAAAAATTATTATTCTAATAAACTTTAATCATCAAGGATATTTATATATATTACTCTTCTTTACCGCATATAAATAGGCATGCTTAAATAAACATCTTATTCAATTCAATAATAATTATTATAATTTTAGTGTTCAACGCTCACATCCTAATACATCAAAAGATATTCTATATAATTTTTTGATGCCCTATAAATAGCATTTATCTAAACTAGCAAAATATATTTATTCTATAATTATTTACATAATTTATAACTCTCTTAATTATTCACTTAATCTTGATATATATAGTCACTCATGCATTTGTACCACCATTTCATGGAAGCCATTAAAATAACCATGCATCATACTCTTACACAATTAAATGTTAATCTTTGTATCATTCTAAAAGCTTATTTTAAAGTTTATGGTCCTTAAATTTCATGATGGTCTCTTTATCGCCCAATCTTAGGTTTAGATAATATGTTTCCCCTAGAAAATTATTTATGCACCCTCTTACTGCAATTACTACTAATGCTAAGAATGGTTTAATCCCATTTTCATTATCGTGGTTGAGTTCAAGCTGAATGAATTATGGGCATGAATTTCACATAACATTCCTGATTATAGGGAGAGCTTTAGATATATATATATATATATATATATATATATATATATATATATATATATATATATATATATATATATATATATATATATATATATATATATATATATATATATATATATATATATATATATATATATTGTTTCGTAGCTGTAGGAGGTGATCTTACCATAGGAAACACATCATATTTTTTTAAGACATTTGAAGGAAGATTATAAGAAAGCATCATGAAAGATGGGGTTGATGGATGTAGAGCTGGTTTAAGAGCATGTATATATACTCCATTAGGAACACCACTAGCTATCATTTTTATATGCACATTATTGATCTACTTAATTTGTTGACTTATTGAACGTGATGCCAAAAGTGGTGCACAAAGATTTTAGTTTTAGATATGATATTTTGAAAACTAACCCGAATGAGTATTTTACTGGTATATTAAGATAGTCTTGGGGTATATCTATGCAAACTTTGGTTTGTTCTATCCATTAATTATAACATAACTGTTCAATTGATTAAGTGCTCCACACAACTTAGCGATTCCTACTGGCAAATGAGTCTAACTTTCTAACAAATACAAAGTATGTTTCAAATATATGAAAGATAGGTACAATGTTTTTTAGAACCAACTCACATTTATGCACAAGAGTATAAAGTGTATGACATATCTTGTAAATTTTACCTTATTGATGTTATTGAAAATGAGAATTGGAAGTGCGCATGTAATCATTCTTTTATCATACACCTTATCTACATGTTATTGATATTGCTTGAAATAAGAAGCATAGCCCATACTACTCTTGCCTCATAATATTTCGAAATATACAATTGCAATCTAATATGCAATAGAGTATTCTATACTATTATTTACATCAATTTTTATATTTTTGAAAAATTAATAGCTTTCAAATTGATTCAAAAGATGTAGAAAGGTTGTATAAACGGAAAGGTGGTCTTTTATTGACTAAGTTAACCACCATATTTAAATCAACTATTATAATTTAAAAAGATGCCTATAAGGAACCACATAACTTCCTTAATACTCAAGAATGTAAAAGCTACAATTATTTCTTTTCTTACTTCTCTCTTAGTTAACGTTGAACATATAGAAATTTATTTGTGTTTCGCTTATGGCAATCTAAGAAAATTAGAATGCTAGCGAAGAATCATCTAACCTCTCAAAAATAGGAAGACAATAATAAAATCATTTTTTATGATAAAATTGTATAGTATAAGGTACAATTTGGAGAGATGAAAAATGTTAGATCAGATTCTTTTCAAAAAAAAAAAAAAAATCTATACAAAACCAACACGAGCTCAAGTGATTAATAAACGACTAACATCAAAAAGGTTAATGATATAGAGGCATCAATGGAAGATATAATTTTTAGAATTAATTAGATTTAATTGAGTATTAATATAATATATTAAATAATTCATGTCATAAATATTCAATAAATTTTAGGTTGATTGTCTGAATTAGTTGTAAGTGTTCATAGAAGAATGATCAATAAATATATAATTATGAATTGAAATTGCAATAGTCAAAATTTTTATTTTTTATTTTTTATTTTCATAATTATGAAATATTAATAGACATAATAATATGATAAGTTACTATTAATATTACTCACTTAAAATTTTGATAGAACATATTATTTCAAATAGATTTAAAATAATCACTTTAGCTGAATATTTTAGGAGTGCAATAATTAAAATTAGATGAGAATCTTTTTGACCAAAATTTATAACATTAACAAAGTCAAATAAAATTTAAAATATAATAATTGAAAAATAAAAATTATTTAAAAATATAGAATTAGTAAAAGGAAGATTTAAAACAACCAGCCTTTCCTCGTTCGATACCTTATTTGTTCCATTAAAATAGATCGCCCCAAAGCGCTTGGAGGGATAGTCCTGCTGTCTTCGTACTTTCCTATAAAAAATTCTTCGGGAAGCATTTTTCTTTTGGCTTGAGGAGAGATGAACGCGCTGTTCGTTCTTCTGCTGCTGCCTCTTCTCTCCCCTCTCTTGACTGCAAATGGCAAACGGTTCCGTCTCCCGACTGACTCCAGGGCTTACCTCACCCAACAAGTGAACTGGTTTGATCAGACGCTCGACCATTTCTCTCCCACGGTGAACTCTCTCTCTCTCTCTCTCTCTCTCTCTCTCTCTCTCTCTCTCTCTATCTCCGTGGAGGGTTTTGGGGCTTTAAAGGGTTCCACGGAGCTTGGTATTGTTTTTAGGATCCGTCGTCATCATTGGCTTTATCCCAACTGTGTTTAGGATTCGTTTTGCTATTGGAAATTGCGGATCTCTTTTTATTATTATTATTATTTTGTCTCTTTTGAAGCTAACTCTTTTAGTTGCGTCTAATGCTTAGAATACTGGATACAATTAAGTAATTTGTGGAAGCATTATATAAAACTACTTCAGGAAGTTTGGAATATCATGGATATTAAAGTTAGTTTTTATGAAATTGTATCAGGCCAACTATATTGTATGGCGAGTGTTGGGCGATAATGAAATCATTGGTAGTTTAGTTGAACATTGAAAAAGAAAATGCATATTATAATGATTGTGTTATAAAATTAGATATGATAGATTGAGAATTATCATATTAGAAGATGCTAACTCAAGCTTATTCACCTCTTGGACCCAGAATAATGACAATGCCATTTCTTGGATCTTGAATTCCATTTCAAAAGAAATTATTGCAAGCATCCTCTATCTAGGAACAATGAGAAAAATTTGGATAGACATCCAAGATCACTTTAGCTGAAGTCATGAATTGAAGATCTTTTAGCTAAGGTATGAATTAACCAACCTCAAGCAAGTGCGAGTTTCAAGGGCATCAAAACACATCTTCTCCATTAAAGATTTGTTCTCATGCAGAAGACACAATGATAACACTAGCGATATTTTACCCAATCGCATCCACATCATAGTTGACATCTATAGAGTTATAAAATTAAATAATGACTTTATCCTATGAAATATTCTCTACATTTCTGATCTTGATTTTAACTTGCTTTCAATAAGTGCCTAGTTAAATGACATCACTTACTCCTTTTGTATTTTTATCAAAATCATTTTCTTATTTGAAACTTATTGTTTGTTCATCCTGAAAACTGCAGCTGTATTGAAAATTGTATAGTAATTACAGTAAAATAGAGAGTGGTATAGTGATTTGTATTGTATTTCCCATTAACCATTACAAGTGACCAGTGCATCGTATATGTATGCATTATTATGGTAAGGGAAGAAGAGTTAGTTGAAGATGACCGGTGAGGATTTAATCAGCCGAAAGCAGGGACAACAGCAGAAGAGGAAGTGGCGACAATAGTAGAGGGACTAGCACCATAAAACGTGATCTGCAACTAGTGCAGCTTGCTTGAGTTAGTTAATAGCCCCCCACAAGCTAATGAGTTTGGAGAGACCGTTAGCTTGTTCCGAAGAATTGAGAATCGAGCCTTAGGAAGCACTTTAGTGAATATATATGCAATCTGATCATGGGAATTGATGTGATGAATTGTGATGGCATGATTTTTAATGCAATCTCTGATGAAATGATAATCTACCTCTAGACGTTTAGTCTGAGCATGAAAAACAGGATTATAAGCAAGAGTAATAGCGAAAACATTATCACATATAATGATGTTGGTCGGGAAGTTGGAAATTTAAATTCCTTTAAAAGAAATCGGATCCAGATGATATCAGTTGCAGTGGTGGCTAATGCTCGATATTCAACTTTGGTTGAAGAGTGAGCAACGGTTGGTTGCTTTTTAACACACCAGGAAATGAGTATATCGCCAAAGAATAGGCAATAACCTGCTGTAGACTTCCTATCAATGGAACCTCCAACCTAATCGGAATTGGTGTAGGCCACCAATGCGGATGAAGTAGAGTTTATCGGCAATCCAAAGTGTAACATGCCTTGGAGGTACCGGAGCAAGTATTTGATAGATTGAAAATGATGCATTAATGACGTATGCATGTTTGCTTGTGAGGCTCACGAGTTGGACTCCCATATATATAACAAATATTTTATGCAAGTGGGTCTCATAGGAGGTAGTCAACAACCAAAGTAAAATTTTTTGAATAATCATGACATGAATTTTTTAATATATTATGTTAATGTTAGGGTGTTATCTAGAAGCAATGCACTGTATGGCCTGAATACATTGAGAAGTGTGCAAGTGCTGCTGCATTGTCTCATAGGTGCAGTGATAAATAAGCAGTGTTCCAACATTTTGAATGAATGTGGGAAAATAAATTAGTTCATGATCTAGAATTATGATGAAAATTTGGAATGTTGGTTCTTTTTTTTGACAAATTAATGGAATTTATAGATAATATGATTCACAGGAAGATAAATGTTCCATGTATTCAAAAAATTAAATGGGTTGGAGAGAAGACTAAAGATATTGATAGTTTAAGATTTAAATTATAGTATGCAGTTAGGAGTCTTATTATAAATGATGCAGGTGTGATTATAAATAAGAGTTTGAAGGATAATATTGTAAAAATTAATAAAATTGAAGATAAAATTATAACTTTAAATATTGTTTTTTATGCTAAGATCATTAATATTATAAATTTTTATGCTTCTCAAGTAGGTTTGGATATATGTTTAAAATTAAAATTTTAGAGATATAAAATAATTAATATAAAGAATATCTATTAAAAAAAGTTTTTATTGGATGATATTTAAATGGACATGTTGATAGAGTGGTTAAAATTTTTAGAAGTATTCATATGGTAGGACCATATTAAAATTTTGCTCTAGCTTATGATTTTGTAATTGCTAATATCTTATTTAAGAAAAAAGAGGAGCATCTTATCACTTATAAAAATAAATATAATAAAATTCAGATTGATTATTTTCTTATATGAAAATAGATCATTTAAATTGCAAATATTATAAAGTTATTTCAAATAAAAATTTATGTACCAACATGACTTATTTATTTTGGACTTTAAGATGAATATGTGAAATATGAAAAATAAAGTAAAATGTTATCCAAAGATTATATCGAGGCATTTAAAGAATACTAATAAAAAAAATTGAAGTAAGATTCAAATCTTAATATTTTGATTGTGCATGAGGAATCTAATTTTTTGTGGGACAAAGTAATTAGTATTCTAAAATGTTGCAAAGTGTGTGTTTGGAGTATAAAAAAGAAACGTAATAGTGAAAATAGTTGATGGTATACTCAAAATATACAAGAAAAGATGAAAAATAAGAAGTTTTGTTATAAAAATAAATTTAGATATGAAAATTTAGAAAATTGAGAAAGATATGAAGGATTCCATAAGTAGTTTAAGAAAGCAATAAACATTGAAAAAATTTAGCTTTTAATGATTAATATAATAGATTAGATGTTAAGAAGGGCTAAAGATGTATGTATAAGTTAGCTAAATAAAGAGATAAAAAAAGTAAGGATTTAGTTCAAGTATATTAAGGATGATATTCAACATAGGTGATGAGATATTTTGATAAATATTTCAACAAAGATTGTGATAATATGATTGACTTTAGTGATCTTAGCACCTTAAATGAAAATATGGATTTTTGTTTTTATTGTCATATTAGTAAAATCGAAGTTAAAGAAACTTTAAAAAAGTGAAGTATGGAAATGCTTAAAAGATGAAGGAATTTATTGACTTACTAAACTTTTTAATATTATTTTGAAGCTTAAAAAGATGTTAAATGAGTGGAAAAGAGTGTGTTAGTTTATATTTTTAAGAATAAAGGTGATGCACAAAATGTTTGCATTATAGAGGAATTAAGTTAATGTATCATACATTAAAACTTTGGGAGAGAGTTATTAAGCATAGATTACGACGTGATGCTAATTTTTCTCAAAATCAATTTAGAGTCATGCCGGGTAGGTCTATTATGTAAACTATACATTTATTGAGAGGTTTGATGGAGAGTATTGAGAGAATAAAGAGGATCTACATATGATATTTATTGATTTAAGGAAAGCATATGATAAAGTTTCAAGAGAAGTGCTCTGAAGTGTTAAAAAAAAGGAGTTAATACTGTTTATATTCAAGTCATTAAGGATATGTATGCAAGAGCTATTACTTGTTCAAACACAAGGTGATTTGACTATGTATTTTCCTATTTCAGTTGGATTATAACAAGGATTAGCTTTAAGCCTACATCTTTTTGCTTTAGTTATGAATGTTCTTACTATATATTTGCAAGCAGATGTACCTTGGTATATGCTTTTTGCTGATGATATTATTCTTGTTGATAAGACTAGAAATGGAGTTGAAGGAAAACTTGAATTATGGAAGTTCAACTTAGAGTTTAAAGGTTTTCATTTGAGTAGATCTAAAATCAAATATATGGAGTGTAATTTTAGTAGTAATATATTTAGTGAAGGGATTGTGACTTTGGGCAATCAAGTCATTAAAAAGAGTACACGTTTGAGATATCTCGAGTTTATTATTCAAAATGATGGTGACATAGATGGGGATATTATTAGTTGAATTAAAGTTTGATGGTTAAAGTGGAGGAATGCATTGGGCCTATCGTGTGACAGAAAAGTACCCCTCAATTTTAAAGTTATGTGTAAGTCAATTTTTTATCATGAATTTTGGCAGCCTCCCAATATCTCCTTCTTGTATTAGGCATCTTTGGGAGTGCTAGGCCTTTTTATCACACTAAGAAAGACTTGTATGATCGATGTTGTAAGACACTGTGATTAGTGGTGGGGGGGAGGGGGGTCTTCTATCCTACCGCGTAAAAAAAAGCAGTGGGTCTTAATGTATGTGCTTAGAATTTGCAATGTTTTCTAACTGCATCAAGAAAAGATGCATAGAAGTATGAATATTTGAATTTTCCCTATCGTGCTAAAAAAAAAAAACGCACTCGAGGCTTATCCTTTCCATCATTAATTCCGACTAAGAGTTTTTGCCATCATGTTAAAAAATACGCATATAGGTTCTGCTCATTATGCTAAATGCATCGCACTCAGGATTTTTTGAGATTTAAAGGTTACATTTTTTTAATGCCTATGAATGAGTTGTAGTGACAAAGCGAGCATATTTTTCATTCACTTTTATCTTGCTCCACCATTAACTTAGATTTGAGGCTTCTTTAAAGTGCATGAAGTGAATCCAAATCAAGTTACTTTATTTTAAGAGATTCCAACATATGTGCTTTGACTATTTTCAAATCTAAGTTGTTGAAAACACAAGGCTACATTTTAAGATCAAATTTCTTTGTTACTCTCTCCATAGACGTGCTGCAAGAGAGTTGTCTTCCTCGCACCACCAAGACTCACCATTGATGATATAGAAGTGTTGTTCTACATAGTAGTGGCAATAATATGAGTTTGATTTGAATTTGATGGCTTCCTCAACCACTAGACTACGCTTCTCCCACCTCTCTCTTCTTTTTTGCTTAAGAAAACGGAAGCCCTAATAGGGTTCAGGATATGATCTACGCAAGAAAAGGGAAGATTGGTAGTTACTGAAATCTTTGAGAAGGGAAATCGAGTGGGAGTCATAGGCCAGGCAAGGTCAATGTTGGCCACATTCCTGAATTTTTAATTCTTTGAAAGAATCATTCATCCTTGGGAAGCTTCTTCATCTCCATCGACAATTTCTCCTCCTTAAACATCTACTGTTCCTACTATCTATGCATAGTAAAACACGCTAAAGAGTTTGGATCATCTCCTTTGTGTATTGCTTGATCCGATGCCTTCCACGCCTCTCTATCATCTAGTGCTTAGAGAATTTGGCTAGGATTGGAGGGAGTGAGAGAACGAAAGAGTGTGAGGGTTGGGAGAGCTAGAGTGTCGGACAAGAGCACTTGAGTGCGAATAAGTGACGGAGAAGGCTACAAGAGAGCGAGATAGAGAGAGAAGGGTATGAGTGATTTCACACCTGGACAGCTAGAGCATGGTGCGCGGATGGTTGGGTGCAGGATGAAAGGAGGAAGATATTTTTTTTTTTATAATTTAAATTAGCTTGAATCAAATCATATTTGTTATAAAATAGTTGATCCTACAGATCTTTTAAAGTTACTTTGAATATTAACTTGAGATTCAGATTTTATAATTTTTTCTTATAATATTCTTGGATGTCATTGTAAGGTAAGAGTTGAACTATAGACTAGTCATTGATCTTATATTTATGAATTTTATTGTCATCTATTTTCTAATATATTTTTATCTTGCCTCTTTTGTGGTAAAATTTTTTAACTAGAGGAGGCCAGAAGGAATGCCACGCAATGAGCCTATTAAGGAAATAATTCAAGCTATAATGGATAGCCACGACTCGGGGAACTGCTAATGTGGATGATAGGCTTGAATACTATGAGGAAATGCTGAGAGATTGTAGTGCCTATGATGAATTCTTCATGCAATCATTCGCACTTTACTTCAAGCTTGACCTCTCCATCTATAATGATCCTGTAGATTGGGTACCACCATGGGGTTTAAATGTAGGGAGCATAACTCACTAAAGAGTGCTGTTGAATAGGTGAATTACGTGATATGCGACATCGTAGACTTAGATACTGATATCGTTGAGCAGCTTTCTGGTTGTGTGGGGTTATATCCCATGGGCGCGATATGTTTTGCAGGCGTATAAGAGTATTTTGAAAGAGGCATGTGTTTATGATGCCATATGTGTCTCGCTGATCAACATTGAGAGCATTCCTTCCTACACAGGTCAAAAGAGTAACTAAGTTTTGCGATCCAACCACCAATACTTATTGGATGGGCCTATAAGAGCTGACCATTACACTGTGGGATCTTAAAGAAATATCTAGATTGCCAATCTTTGGTCATCGTTATGAGATAACTACTTTGAATGAGGAGCTCTTTTACAAGCAAACTTCCCATGATGGAAATAGGTGAGGGGAATTGATTTAGCAGTGGTTTTCCCTAAGATTCTAGGCCATTTTTGACAAGTTTGCAGAGTGAACAGGCTACTAATGGTTTTTTCACACCATTCTTCCCTTAGACATTTGGATTCGTAACTTTCTTTGGGAGGACAGTCTTGTTTAGCCCACCATTCTGTTATACAACCTTTTAGAGTTTGGCATGGAGCATGATGGTCTATTGGTGGAGTTTGCCAAGCCATTTGTAGAGGTTGAGTATATGTCTCCCTCCATCCCAAGTATGGGTGAAAATTTATTACTGATGGGCTTTTTGGTTACTCAGATCACATCTTTCCTCTTCCTACAATTGGGGGGGGGGGGGGGGTGTGTTCTATATGGTTCAGTGATCTACTGAACCAATCTACTGGTAGCCAACTAGCTTTCTCGTTTTGAGTGGCTCTCCTTGGTTCCTGTAATTCCCATTAGAATATACAGGATTTTAAGGATAATCCCATAGACTACTTCATTCAATGTGCTGAATTTAGTTATTTCTTACTATTAAAAATTTATGCCTACATTCATATCCACATTTCAGGAACATTCAATTGCTTGTAATATCCGCTACACTTTTTGAATAAGGGATACCCCATTGTCATGCAACTTTTAGAAGCATCTTCCACCTTGGATCAAGAGTGTGTGAGACTTTTCTTCTTTATCCCAAATCTCTCATTGATTGATTTTTCTTAGTGCATCAACCAGAGATAGGCAGTTTATCTAGCAACTTTGATGAAAATAGATATAGTTGATGATATTAATCATTATAGTAGGTATGCTCTATTTTTTGCAGGTCAAACTTTGCAGATTAGTAAGTATTTTATTAACATGAGATTCGTGTGATTGTACTATTGCTTTAGCCGATCAGTAGTCTTGGAAGGATATTAGCTAAATAGAGTTGCTCGATGATTTAGGTTTTCACAAGCAATTATGTGTGAAGGCTTGCCTTTTCTCTCTCGTATGGTAGATGTCATCCAGATGAGTTCAATGCCTCTAGAAATATGCATATATGTTGATGCTATGATTTGAGGTTACCTACATAGGCTCGATTTTAGGTCTAAATTTCGTATGACACCACTAAATAGTCATACAAGAGTCTGTTATACTTAACTGACTTGGGTAAGATTATCTTTTTCCACCTTTCATAGAGCGTGATGCCATGAGATGTGAACGCCACGAGAGCTCGTTAGGGTCTCATTGTAAAAGGCCTCGACGAAGCTCTGCGCACATCAATCTAAGTGAATGTACCGTCTTTGCTTACAATTATTTTTATTTGTTTGAATCTCTTTGTTATGCTTGATGCTTTTATGACTTAATTACATGTGGTAAGGTGATTGCAATTTTGGAGGAGACCATTCCTTCTCCCACCAGAGTGCCTGAAAAGGGAACCCTCTCTAGGTTATGCTAGACATGAGAATTTATAATGTTAATAATCTTTATTTCGACAACAATCTTTAAAGTTATAATTATATTTCCAATTCTATTAATTTCTACAGCATTATCATTTAAACTCTTATTTTTAATAGTTAAGAGGAATTTGTTGTAGCTTGGGAGTGTAAGAAGGCATGATTTTTTTTGGGGCTTTTGTATATGATTTAGTTAAGTTTTAGAGTGAGGCGTATGCCTCATTCTAGCAAGGCAAGGTGCGCCTAAAGGATGGCCTCTGCTAAGATGAGCGCGTAAGCCTTATAAAAAAGCTCGAGGTGTAATCCTTGAGGGGTTTTTCATTGAAATTGCGCTAAGGTGGGCCCAACGAAAGCTTTATATTGCGCAATTTTAAACAATGCTTTAACAAAACGACACAATTCCTTGTATGACTCATACTTGAATACCATAGTTTAAATCATAACTATCATTCCCCTTAGTTTTCTCTACAACACATTTAGTTTTCCGAATGTAAAGAATTTTTATCTTTCTATAAATCATAATAATATTTATTAATCCCTTTAATTTGTTTATAAGAGAACCTATGTTTTATGTTTCTATTTTAATTATAGTTTTCATAAACAGGCTTCTATGTTCGCATCTAGCTATGATGTGGAAACCCTTGCTTATTTAACACTGCACTGGGGCGCAGGTGCAGCATCCCTTGCACACTTTTCACTTTATTAAGATTATACAATACGTTGCTTCAAGGGAATGTCGTAACATTAAAACAATATATTAAAGGATTCAAGTCATGATTATTTAACAAATTTTACGCTAGCTATCAACTGCTTAGCACTACCCTCTACTTTTTTCTTTTAGCGCTTGAGATCAGGAATGACAATGTTAATATCATATTGAAAATTTAGGAAAAAAAAAAAGATGATCTAAAATTACTAGAAGGAAAAATAAGATGATGATGTTTGACAATTTCACTTTCTTAAAAAGAGAAGGAAACACATATTATTTGTTTTAAAAGAGAGATGCTCTAGCCTACAATGATGTTCTCTAATTGCTTCTATATTTTAGTGTGAAAATGGAGGAATATGACTAGTGGTTTCTATCTTCAAGAAGATATAGCTTATCTTGTTCCATATCTTGCCTAATCATCTTCAAGTGAGGTCCTGAATTTCACAATGATTAACAAAAAAAAAAATGTTACCTTGCATTGTGATTTTTAATGATTTTATGAATTGATAGAAGATTTATCACAAGATGCTCGAAACATGTACATTATTGAGGGTAACTATGAAGAAAATAGAAAATTTTTCTTGAGTTGCACTAATTGTTAAAGAACCATTGATCACTTTTATGTTTATACTATTAGAGCAAAGTTTGTAGGCTTGGAAGAGATTGACAAAACTTGTCATATGGTCAATGGCTCCTAAATTTAGGATTCATGCAAAAGGAGAAATGAGAAAAAGATCAAAATGGTCCTTTCTCAAAATACAATTGTCTCTAAAAACATAAAGTTTTAAATCATTTGATTTTGAGCTAGAGAATATGATTTGAATGATTTTTCTTAAGAGTTAAAGGAAGTTCCTAAGTTCTTAAAATTTTCTGGGTTATGCCCTTTTGATTATGCAAAACAGGCCAGCCCTTTTTGGAGACCTTTTTCTCCACAAGAGATTGGGGTTTTTCGTGAAGTTTTCAATAATTTCTTTTATATTCCTTTTTCTTTTACATTAGTTACAATATAGATTGCCTTTAGAAGAGGACTTTTGTCCATTTTTAAGGAAGAATCTATGACAGCAAATCCTAAACTTTGAATTTCAGTGGTTGTTATGGCAATGTTTTGGAGACTGAATTGTCGAGCATTACCATCATTTTTCCTTCCTCAGCTCTTATAAGAGAGGATATCTCATTTGAAGATGGTAGATTTTCTTTGCTTAAAATTTGGACATGAACTTGGTCAAAGTTATTATTGAGTCCTTCAAGAAACTCTCTTTTCTATTTCTATAAACTTTTTAAAAATTACCATGTCATCTTAAGTTATTGGTAATAATACAATTTAAGCTAATAAACCTTTATTGCATTAAGGTATTCAATAACACAAAGGTTATCTTGTTTGGTTATTGAGATCTTAGTTTTGATTTTGTAGATGAGATAAGATATTTTACTTTTAACTGCATATATGTGATGGTCTCTCAAACTTTTTTTGTGACAAATTGAATCGTGTATGACTCACTGATTTCAGGCATTATGGTAATCCATAGCCATATCATAATCATGAAATTAGCTTCATCCAAAAGTACAAACTTTGGGGCCTTTTGCTTTGGAAGAGGATCCATAAGATGATTGATCTTTCCCTTTTCTTTTAAAAATGTCTTCATAATTTTGGATGGCTTCAAATAGTTGCTCTCATTTTGATAGAAAATACTTGATTTCAAGTATTTCCTATTCACTTTTACAACAAATCTTAATACAAACGGCTGTCCACAGCAGGAAAACAGCCAAAACCGTGGAAAAACAGCGAAAAACTGAGAAGAATTTGGAGAAAAGACTTGTATTTTACTAGTAGATGCAAGGAAATAGCAAGATACAATTGATCCTCAATTCGAGATGAGGATCGATCTCTCCCAAATCTCTAGACGCCGCTAGAGCCCAAAGAAATCCTAAATCTAAGAGATCTCAAATTTCAGCCAAATTCAAGATGCCCTAACCCTAGGAAAACAAAGTATTTAATGCATACAAATCAAAAGGAATTCTCTAAACAATCCCTACATTCAATTTCCCTCCTAATCTTCCTCAAAATTCCTTCCTAAAACGCTCCCGCAAAGCTGGTGAATCGACCTCCGCCCAGGCGGAAAATTTCCCTGTTCCGCCCTTAAGCCGGTCCCGCCTGGACCGGCTGGTCCGGTCCAGTGGACCGGTCTAACAATACTCCCCTCCCAAAGATCCACCTTGTCCGCAAGGTGGAAAGACAACACCCTCCATTCCTTCTTCATCACAAACAGTAAGAACCTGAAGAGTTCGGTCCTTACACCTGTGCCCCGGTGTATACCTCTCGTCACATCTGAAACAAAGCTCCTTTGCCCTCTTCTCCTATAATTCTGTCTCAGTGAGCTTCTTGAAGTTGTCCCCACTCCCTTCTCCTACTGGCTTCTCCCTGGTGGTCTCATTAATGTTGCCTGATGCAAGCCCCTTGGGTGCTAAAAGAGCGGTCGTAGTCTTGTAAGAGCCTCCTGAGCTACTGCTCTTGGCTCCCTTCTCCAGATTATTCTGATTTTCTACCAGTTGTGCGAACTTCATTGCCTCCTCCAAGTCACTAGGCATCATAACTTTTACTGCCGCTCGGATATCTGCCTTCAACCCCTTCATGAAGTTCCCCTCCAATACGATATCTGATAATCGCTCCACCCTCTAGCCAGGTGCTCGAACCGCTCACGATAGTCTGCTACTGATCCCTCCTGCACAAGAGCAAAGAACTACTCATAGAAATCTCCTCCCCGGTCGGTTTGAAAACGTTCTAATACGCAGTTTTTGAATTCCCTCCAGTTCCTGATATGCCTCCTCTAATCTCTCCATTGATACAACGACAGGGCTTTTACTTCCAAGCACAATCCAGCTGCGATCAGCTTTTCCTCCTTCGTCAGCCCATTGACGGCGAAGTATCTCTCCACCTTGTAAATCCACCCATACGCATCTTCTCCTTCAAATATGGGCATCTTCAACTTCCTCACCTTTTGGTCGCCCCCATTGCCCCGAATTCTTCCATAGTTTCCCCTCTCCCAAGTACTAGGTGCACCCCATGTTTCCCGGTCTTCCCTTGCTCTACCATAGCCCAAACCCCCTTCAAAATCCCCCCTTCTGTCTTCAAAATCAGCACCTCGCCAACCATAGTATCCCTCCTGGCATTTCTCATATCCTCCTCTTTCTTCCCTCTGGATAGGCTCCAGATGGGGTCTTCTTCCTTCTCCTTCCACGATCTCCACCTCCTCTTCCTCCCTACGAATTTCAGAATTCGTACTTTTTCCCTCCATTCTTTTCGCCACAGAAGCTGATGTTTGGTTCTGGATTTCTAACATCTTTTTCATCATGTCTCGTAGATCAGCAACTTGCCCTTCCATGGAGGAAATCCTTTCCTCCACCGTCGTTTAATTTGATTCATCTTCTCTTCAAGTCTTACCTCCAGAGCATCCACCTTTTTGGCCGCCATCACAATCTCGAGTTTGTAAAATCACAAATTCTGGATTTGGAACTTCAAAAACAGCAATTCCCCTTCCTTACGGGCAATTAATCACCGCTGAAATTTGCCGAAATCAGCCCTCCATCAGTCCCACGACTTGCTCTGATACCAATTTGATAGGAAATACTTGATTTCAAGTATTTCCTATTCACTTTTACAACAAATCTCAATGCAAATGGCTGTCCACAGCAGGAAAATAGCCAAAACCGTGGAAAAACAGGGAAAAACTGAGAAGAATTTGGAGAAAAGACTTGTATTTTACTAGTAGATGCAAGGAAAATAGCAAGATACAATTGATCCTCAATTCGAGAGGAGATTGATCTCTCCCAAATCTCTAGATGCCGCTAGAGCCCAAAGAAATCCTAAATCTAAGAGATCTAAAATTTCAGCCAAATTCAAGATGCCCTGACCCTAGGAAAACAAAGTATTTAATCCATACAAATCAAAAGGAATTCTCTAAACAGTCCCTACATTCAATTTCCCTCCTAATCTTCCTCAAAATTCCTTCCTAAAACGCTTCCGCAAAGCTGGCGAATCGACCTTTGCCCAGGCGGAAAATTTCCCTGTTCCGCCCTTAAGTCGGTCCCGCCTGGACCGGTCTAACACATTCAAGCAATTTTAGGATTGTAGTCTCTGAAGTTTATCTTTACTCTGTATCACTATTAATGATGATCAGCTCCTTGGAAGGGAAGTTAAAGGAGCCATATATAACGAAGAGATGAAAAAATCCCAATAATAAGGAAAAAAAAAGAAAAATGGAACAAAGGTTGGTGAAAGATGGAAACCTTAGGCTAATACCATGTATAAAAGTAGAAAAGTATAAAATATGTAAAAATTATTTAGAGTTTTTATTGCTTTTTTCTGTACAAAGTATGGGGGTATATATAGACTTTTCCAAGAGTATTACAATGAAAATAAACCAGAACTTATTAAAAAAAGGAAAAAATGCCCAGGTGGAGTTGGCTGCTATGGGTAGCACATGCATTGCAATTCTAGGGCCATGATGAGATCGATCTAACTCTTAATCCGTGTTCTCAAAGATTCCTGCCAAGGTTATTCAGCACAACAAGGTTGGATCATGGGTGGGATTGGGACAGGAGCCCCTGCATGCGTAGGCTGTGGGCCCCACAGTCTCCAGCAACAATCCAATTAGCATGGTCAGTTCTTTATTGAAGGCAGATCTACTCTTTCAGACTGTGGATTTAAATTTCGGTGGAACTCGTTTGTTATTTGGTATGTTAAATTGTGATAGATTGATAAAAAAATAATGTTTAGTAGCTTATGACCTTAAGCCCATGTTTGTTTATATATGTCATCTCTTTTCAATTGAACTGTCTGGAAAATCATGACCTCCTTTTCTACTGCATATGACTGTTTATCTGTTGATTTATAATCAATTTAAATGACTTTTTTTGCATTTTGCAGGATCATCGCCAATTCAAGCAGAAGTATTATGAGTTCCTAGATTATTATGATGTCTCAAATGGGCCTATATTTATGAAAATTTGTGGTGAATCTACTTGTCCTGGAATTGTAAACGACTATACCTCTGTAAGCTCTCTAACTATGATTTTGAGTAATGCTTTTCAACTAATATGCCCGAAAGATGGTGATTTTTTTCCCTTTAAATCTGTTATGCTAATCTATCTTTTTGAGCTGTTAATGGGAATCAGTGGCAGAAAGAGATTCATGTAACAAACCCTGAATAGTTGTAATATGGCTTTGTATGATTTGTTATTTCTTACAAAATTAAAGTAATGACTTTGGTTCTAAAACTATCTAACCAGAGGAACTTGGAAGTCTATCCTTCTGGTAATACGACTTGTAATTTTGCAGTTTAATAAACAAAGTTCATTTATTTGTTATGACAAGCAAAATGTACTAAGCGAACTTATGTTTTACAAGTTATAATATGATTAATTTTCATGACCTTTAACAATAATAATGGTTGAGTTTAGGTTTTGTTCTTCTTTCACTGCTAGCATAAATTGCTAAAAATGAGTGCTGGAGATGAAAACGTTGCAAGAATACTATTGTGATGAACATTTTCTTAAGGAACGCAAGGCGTTGTGTTTATTCCAGCGTTGGATAATTGAAAATATGTTAATTTAGAAATGTCGAGTGGGTCCCCCTCACTCATAAACTTAAACTTTGGGTTGAAAACGAATTTGTCCACTAGTGTATTTGGCCTAACTTTGATTTTCTATTTAGTTCGCTCCCTAGTAAGTGGTATCATAGTATCATAGTTTATAAATTGTCTGAGATTGAGTTGTTCATACAGTTTATGGTTCCCATAGGTCTCAGTCAGCTTCTAAGATGGTTAGGATTCAAGAGTGGGTGATTGAAGGACTTTTGGTGCATTATATTCAATGATGTTGAAAATCTTATGTTTGAGGGGGAGTGATGGTTGATATGGAGGAAAGCTCTCATGTAAGCTACAGATTGTTAGGAACCTCAAAGATTTGCATCTAGTTTCACATTGGGTAATTAAAGAAATGTTGGGCAGAAATATAAAGTCTTTGATCTTATCGACAAGCTTAAGATTTGGGTTGAAAATGAGTTTAACTACTGGTGTATTTGACCGAAGTTTGGTTCCTTATTTAGCCAATTCTCTAACAAAATTTTCCGCTCCAAGGGTGTTCATGGTGTATCCCTATGATAACCTAATTAGACATTTTTTAGCATATTGCGTTATTCACTTGTCCTTTATTTTGCAGGTGTTAGCAGAAAAATTTGGTGCTGCTTTAGTTTCTCTTGAACATCGTTATTATGGGATGAGCTCCCCTTTCAAGCTTACAACAACAGAAAATTTAAGATATCTGTCCTCAAAGCAAGCATTGTTTGACTTGGCTGTTTTTCGCCAGTATTATCAGGTCCTTATGACTCTTGCTGCAGCTTCATTTTTTCTAAAAGATTTATTATTGGATTTGTAGGTTGTGTTCCCTGGATTTTGTAAGAGTTAAATATTTTTTTAGCGTCTAGGAATGCAAATTGTTGAAATACATTAATTTAATTTTGCTAAAAAGGTGCGAGGTCATGTGCAAGAAATCAATTTGATAGTTTTATGTCGATAGCAAACAATGATGCAAAATGTTTTGATTTCTTATTTTGAAAGCATGCATGAATCCATCCACAGAGCGAACACCATCATGCATACATTTAATATAGAATAATAATGAAATAAAGCATTTTTTATGGCTCTGGTAGGCATTCATACACTGCACAAGAAAAAGAAAATGCCTTCAACTATTAGTCTATGTGTAGTACAATTTTGTTATCAATGTGGAGTTTTTGGCAGTCCCTTAAACTTGCATCGATCATGCTATTATTTTCTAAATCATTTTCTGCAAATTTGTTTTATTTTTTATATTTGAAAGGAATCATTGAACTCAAAATACAACCGCTCAAAAGTTGAAAGCCCCATGATTGTTTTTGGTGTTTCATATCCTGGGGCTCTCAGTGCCTGGTTCCGTTTGAAGTTCCCTCATTTAACATGTGGGAGCCTTGCAAGCTCAGCCGTGGTTCTTGCAGTCTACAACTTCTCCAAGTTCGACCAGCAGGTGCATGACTGCTCATTTACCCAGATATTGCTAACTCTTCTGCATTTTATCATGTAATTACATCTTAAGGGCTGCATTTGTCATATTTTCCATGGATAATGTGCTCTATTTTTTCATCTTCTTATAAGGTTGGTGATTCAGCTGGTCCTGAATGTAAATCTGTTCTTCAAGAAATAACCAAGCTTGTCGACGAACAACTTCCATTGGATGGAGTAGCAGTAAAGGATTTGTTTGGTGCTTCTTCGGTATTTTATCATAATGAATAAATTCTATATATATTAAAATTGAAACCTTTGATGTGACTGCAATATATAGTGAAATTGCTTTTTGCCTTCAACATTGTTAACACGATCATCTTCTTTTCTCTCTGTTGTAAAGAGCTAACTTCATTTGGAATAAACTTCAAAGAGTTGCTATAATGGTGGCATTCATTATGAATATCTTCATTTTACCTCAAGTTTGCTACTTTCTCTATTGTTGTTTGTGGGATACTCTCTAATAATCAAAACATTATAGGTCTTTTTTCTTTTTCTTACTTATTTTTGTCATGATTTTTTTATGGACCTGATAATAGGTTCGGCTTGGCTGAAAACTGAGACTTTATTTTGTTGAACAAACCTAGCGAGAGCTTTGTGCTTTTCATTGTTGCTCTAGATTGTTTTTTTCGTATTTTTTATGAGCACTGGGTATTAGATGCATTTGCATGTGTAGGGATAAGTGCTTAAGTTTGTACTAATAAAATGTTTGGTGGAGTTAAGTGTTAGTTTTTATATTACTGGCAGATATGACGCCTAATATGAATCAAATTGTTCAACCTGAAAAGGGCATATTTGATTATACAGTCGTCACCTATTTGAAGTCCTGTGAAGTCATTTTTGCATTTTCAAAAGCAATATGCCTATAAATGAATGCCATCCTAAGAAAAGAAGGGGTTGTGTTACATACTTTCTTTGCCAAGAGCATTTTAAATGGATCTCCTTGTTAAAATTAAGATCATCTGGGCTTGAAGTTTTCCTATTTTGTTAGCTTGTTGGTTTATCTTCTGGGCTATAATTATTTGGGCTCCATGTAGGGTTTAGTTTTAGTGAAATCTTCATTTTGAAATATTATACATCAATGCATATTTCCTTGCAATTCTAATTTTATTCATTTCTCTATAATTTATGCGTCAGTGTGTTTTTTTTGCTTCATTAAATTATGCTTCACATGCTTGTAGGTTAAGGATGATGTTGACTTCTTATACTTGTTGGCTGATGCTGCAGCTATAGCAGTATGTGTCTCTTTTCTTATATCAAATCTCTGCAATCCCTCTTCCGACTAAATTCTAGTTTGTTTTGTGAACTTCTCAGTTCCAGTATGGCAATCCGGATGTGCTATGCTCCCCTCTGCTTGAAGCGAAGAAGTCAAAACAAAACTTGGTGGTACGTTCTCTTATTGATGACAATGTTCTACATAATAATATTTAGATGAGGTGTAATTCTTTCTGTTGATGGTGTTACTAATTTATGGCATGACTTTTCTTTTAAGAAGCGTGAAAAGATCATAACTATCGTCACCTTAGATTAGGCTCATGAAAAGTGAACTGAAATGCAAGCAGATTGAGTAAACCTCGTGTTTCAAGTCAACCAAGATCAATTTTAAAAAAATACCATAAAATGTTTTCTCATCTTACTCTTAGAAAGTAAAATAGTAGTGAGTTCCTGAAATGGTCATCAAATGTTGAGTGTGGAACTCAGTATACATTGGTAATTTCATGGTGTATATAGAAAAAGGGGACACCTTCAACCATATTTGCCTTTTCAACTAAAATAATCACTCCTAAAGTTGTCATTGTTATAGCTGACAGGACTATGGACATAAGTTTTCCTTTGTCCTGAGCGTTATCAATGACAATTGGATACCAGAATACCAGTTTTAATGCTGATACTCCAGTCAACGATGATGATGCGTTTAGGACCCAGCTTATATGTAAAAAAATTGAGCTTGACTGATTCTATAGATATTTATATTTGTCTAGAAATATCATGTTTGACTCTCACGCTAATCTTCATGTACAGTTAAATCTAAGTGCAGTTTTAGGTGTTTAGTCTGAAAACAAAAGTTATTAATGTTTTTAAGAGGTATTGCTAGGGTTACCCTTTACTTCATCTTCTACTTTTGGTTAAAAAGTTTTCAAAGTAGACCCTATAATATCTTGGAATTACTGAATAAATTTAAGAGTAGGATTGATTCACCTTTAAAAATTGTGTACCAACATATCAGCAAGCATGGGAAAAATGTTAACAGGACAGTGATTGTAGCGCATAGGCAGTAAAAGAAAAAGTGAAAACCCAATGCATTAACCAAAAGGAAATTGTAAATACATGTTACTCAATAGCATGAAAGAAAAGTGTGTAAAGAAGATCCTAGGTACATGGTGTACCAGATTTAGTGACGATGACAATGTTGAGAATCATTATGGCCAGCATCAGTTGGTAGGTTGTGTTTAATTGATTGAGGATAATAGCGAGGACTGTAGATTTAAGGATTACATTTATGATTTGACATTGACCGTGCCATTATGGGGAAGGTAAGATAGGCTATATTAATTCGGTAGATTAAGATGGAGACATTGTAATTTGCTGTCCTGTAGTTATGATATATCTTTTATTACACTCATCATTGAGAAGGGAAGAAAGGTTTTATTTGACAATGATGCATGCAGATCCACTACAAAATTCATTGTGGTAAAAGGTAGTTTATTAGCCAATGATAGGACTCCAGTAGGGGTAGATGTAAATGGGTTTAGTGGAGGTATGATAGAGCCAAATGACTTACTAGGGCTTGACCTTCAACGGACTCTTTTAGGAACTGGTTTGATGTGATTTGTGATAGCTTGCCAATTTAATTTATTGGGTAAAGCAAGATGCTCTAGTTGGCAATGGAGCCTTGGACTTCATTAGGGAATGGGTTGGGGATATACTGTATTTTTAACAAAGAGTGGCTGTTGTGATCATACCCAAGACAGTTGGAAAGCTTGAGAAGCAATCTAGTAATCAAGCTTTTATCTTTTGATCATATGCTATTGATCCTATTGGTTCAAGTCATTTGGCTGAATACTAGGTTCGATTAGATTGGTGACGGTAGAATATATTTGTTTTGATAATCCCAAATCTCTTCGATTATGCCAACCTTGCTCATGGGGGACCAATGGATTTTATCAGAAAAAGTCTACATTTCCTCCATGGGTTTTAAATCATTTCATCTTGTTTTATGCCATTTGAGATATTCTGGGCATTTCAAATATTTTTTATAAGTGGGAAATATGGGGAAAATGGAAAATGCACTCAATTATGGAGTTTGACAAAGAGATTTGAATAAAATAACATACTCATTGATTTGTATGAGGCAGGAGCTGAAAGTAGCTCTTATAATGTTTCAGCTTTTCGGTCCAACTGAAGGCTGAACCAATAGATCCAGGAACTCCTGGTTATTCCTTGGTTCTGTTCAGTCGAACCTGCAGCTGAACCAATCTCTGTAGTTGTTTTTAGGGTATTCTATTTATAAGGAACTGTTTTTCCTCATTTGTAGTTAGAGAGGGAATTTGAATACATTCAAATTCAGCCAGAGCTGAATTCTCTGTATCCTGAGATTTTTATCCAGGTGGTGGTATTTTTAATAAGACAACAGTTTCTTTATTCTTCCTTTACTCTATTTCTATGCTTTGTTCTTTGTTTTGTTTATTCGGTGTCATTTGACATTAGAGCCACAAAATTCAGGATGCCGCCAAGAAGAGGAAATCCAAAGGTTGTCCAAGAACCGCCATCCAAGGAGAAATGAACCTGAGACCTTATCAGCCCAGGTCTATCGGGTCCTGAAGACCGTGAAGGAGAAAGGTCTTAAGAAGAAGTTCCAACGGTCTTTAGTGATTGAGGCCAGGAGAACCCCGCCAAGAGAACGTCTATCTGTTGTGGCGGAAAGAAGAGAAAGAAGGTATACCCCACGCAGTGAACATCGGGGTGTGACACCTGAACCATATGTTCAGGGATCCACTGCTGAAAGGTCCCGGTAGAAAGGAAAACAAGTCTGGAGGCCAAAGCCTCGAAGGAATGAGAAGAAATATAGAAGAGAAAGAAGAACGGATTTGGGCATGACATCTGGTGAGGCTTCCCGGAGATCCGCCCCCGTCAACAAACAACATCGCAGAATTGAAAAATATGTTCGTGAAGAGGTTTGCTAGTGCAACTGAGAAGATCACGATCGCTGACCTCGCTCTGGATAAGAGAAAAAGAGAAGAGTCAGTGACCAAATACATCACTCGCTGGCGAAATCTGAGTATGAAATGTGAGCAACAGCTTGAAGAAGAGCATGCAGTACAGTTGTTAATGGGCAACATTGATGACAAGATGCAACCATTCCTGAGCATGGCTACAATCAACACATTTCAAGACTTGCTCGACAGAGTGGCCAAATTTGAGAAACTGAATTTGTCCAGATCAGAAAATCACTCTGATAAGTCCAAGAAGGCTAAGGCCCCGGGTGCTAGAAAGGGTGAAGCTGACTCTACGTTCTTCTCTTGAGCTGATAGAGAAAAGCAGATGATTTATAATGTAGACAAGGGCAAACAGCCGATGCAATATCAAGAAAAGCACAAACAGGCCTACAACCCCAACCCCCAACCAAAACTGATATTAAGGGGAAATGATAAGCCACGAGCTTATCAAGGTGGAGGAGAACGCCCGAGACAGGAAATAGGAACTGGTGATAGAACGTTCAAATCCCTCAAAGATAAAATGAATAAAGAATATTAATTCAAGAGGGAGAGTGTTGCTAAATTATTTCGATAGGTGTTGAAATCGGGTTTAGAACTGCCTGAATGCAAGAGACCCGAAGAGTCAAAGCATACTGGTGACCCAAATTATTGTCCATATCATCGGGTACTCAGCCATCCTATTGAAGATTGCTACATCTTCAAGGATTGGCTTGAAAGAAAATATCAAAAAGGGGAACTCACATTGTCCGACAATGTGTTGTCTCACCCTAGAAAGGAATCAACTCAGGTGGTCACGTCCTCTTCCGTACCCCTGATTGAAGAAAGAAAAAAAGAAAAGAAGCCAGTCCAAGAAAAACAGTGGGAGACTGCAGTCTCCAAGAAGACTGTGAAAATGTTGAAGCAGCTTGAAGGAGTTCCAGGTGTAAAGTGGAAGTCTCCTATTGAGCCAATGATAGATTTGAAGGTGCTACCAACGGCACGACCTTCTTCTTCTAAACAATTTTTCAATCAAGTTGATTCTTCAAAGACTGGAAAGATGAAATCATCCAAGAAGAAGACCAAGTTGAAGAAGCCTAGGGAGAAGATAACCGTAACTCAGAGGGTTATCGACAGTTTGGATGAATACTACCAGACTGTGAGGGCGACCTATCAAGCTTGCTGACTTCATGGCGGAGCTTAAAATTGATGAAGCTGAAGAAGATGAGAATTCTCTTCCAACAGAAGTATGTCGGGTCATCTCGATGGCGCCGAGTACCTTGACAAAAGAAGGATACACTGAAGAGGTACCCTCTGAATCCTGTATGATGGTGTTGCCAATGGATTACATTTCGGAGGAGGATTTGTATTTTCCAGAGGGAGACGAATCAGACCCTAGCATAGCGTCTCGGATGGGATATGTAAACCTGGGTGGTGATTTTGAATCAACAGATGAGTCCCTAGACGCAACGATGGCTGACTCTGAAGAAAATATACAGTTAAATGACTCTGAACCGGAAGAGATTGCTCAAGTGAAGTTAAGAAGCGGCAAGATACTACCGCCTCCACCGAAGAAAGGGGTCTCCAATAAAGACAAGGAGAAAGAGATAGTCATAAATGACGATATTATCCCTGAAGATCCTAAGAAAAAGAACACTTTATCCAAGGGGATAGATTATAATATCTTATCCCATTTGAGGAAGATCCCAGCACAGCTCAGCATATACAATGCGTTGGTAATGTCTAAAGACTTTTGAGAGACTCTAATTCAAGCTCTCAAAGATCCCAAAAGATACGAGGCGTTTTTTGCTGAACGTAATTTGACTGAAGTTCTACAAGCTCGTAATGAGCCATTCATTACTTTCTCCGAAGTTGACATGATGCTTGGGACTGCAGACCATAACCGTCCTCTGTATGTTACTGCAGAGAGCAATAAGCTGATCATCAGTCGAATCCTGATCGATCCTGGATCCTCCGTGAATCTGATAAGCTTGAAAGCACTGAGATCCCTCTGTTTGATGTGGAACACTTTGAGCCAGATAAATTGATAGTGCATGGTTTCAACGAAAAAGGGCAAAAAACCCTGGATCATTCATGCTCCCTCTTATATTTGGAGAGCTCTATACAAAAGCTAAATTCCATGTGATTGATGCGGATACTTCATTTTCAAGGCGCTACTAGGTCGTCCCTGGTTGCATGAATATGGCATTGTCCCGTCAATATTACACCAGTGTATGAAATATCTCAAAGATGGAGAAGAGTTCAGGATCTCTGGTGACATTCAACCCTTCATAGTTCATGAAGCCACAGTTTATGAAGATGCACGGTACTTCATGCCAAAGAAGCAAAAGTCTTCGAGTTCTCTCGAAGCTAGAGCATCAAACTCAAAGGCTGCAAAGCGACCTGAACGAGAAGGTGAGAAGAAGCAGGTGGGGAGAAAGAAGGCAATGCCGACTCTTCCCAAAGCACTGACCATTCCCAAAGAAAAGAAATATGTACCTCATCTTGGAAGTGACACGGATGAAGACGATGTTACTCCTGCCAAATCTCGAAGAGTATGCCAGTCCACGGATGAATGGAGAAGGCAGGTTGAATTTTCAAATGATGGTTATGACTACGACTTTATTTATATGAACACGGTGCAGAGTGTGTTCTCTAGAAGAATAGACAGCCTATCAATTTCAGATAGCGTACTCGTAGTCACGCGTGTTCCTTTACAACACTTCAAGGAAATCATTCCGCGCGAGGTGCATAAAGTTGAAGAACTCGCCACCCTGTATCTGCCGCCCCTTAAAAATGGGACTGTGCCAAAGAATGTGCTATATTCCACGGGAGTTCGTGAAGAGGAGAATCATGACTGGGATTGCATGCTCCTTGACTCCGAGGAATTATTTCCTACGAGGCTACCTAGGTTCAATACCAAAAATATTCAGAGAATGCTACGAAAGCAAGTCAATATTCCTACTACCAAACGACAACTTCGTACAAGCTTGGGCCTCTAGTATTGGAGAAATCCACATCCACTACGATGGATGGATACAGATGCATATAAAGGTATCAGATTCATCAAACGAAAATCCCTTCGGAAAGAGACTTGCCGGGCAATCACATGCATGAAAATTGAATCCGATGATGGTGGCGCTGAAGAGACATACGAAGCTGATGATTATGATGATCAACCAGTAGAGGCCGAACCTGCACCAGAAGAGTTTGAAGATTGTGGACAGGCAGCCACTATGGATGAACTAAAAGAATTCAACTTGGGAACTGAGGAAGACCCTCGCCCAACCTTCATTAGTTCTCTTCTACCCGAAGAACAAATAGAAGAAATAAAAGAACTTCTTTGTGAATTCAGGGACTGTTTTGCCTGGATATATGCTGAGATGCCTGATTTATCCCCTGACGTAGCAGTTTACAGATTAGCAATCAAACTGGATGTAGCACCCGTCAAGCAAGCTCCAATGAGAATGAGATTGGAGATTGAAGAACAAGTGATTGCTGAGACAAAGAAGCTTATTGATGCAGGCTTTATTCGTGAAGAAAAGTACGCTGACTGGATTGTTAATATCGTCTTTGTAAAGAAGAAGAACGGCCAGATTCGTATCTGTATTGACTTCAGGGACCTCAACTAGGCGTGCCCAAAAGACGATTTTCTACTCCCTGTATCCGAACTCCTGGTGGATAATACGTCCAACTACGACATGTTCCCCTTGATGGATGGATCGTCAGGATACAATCAAATCAAGATGGCACCCGAAGATGAAAAGCATACATCGTTCAGGACGCCCATCGGGATTTTCTGCTACACAGTCATACCCTTTAGCTTGAAGAACGCTGGTGCCACCTACCAGCGGGCGATGACTCACATATTTGATGATTTGATACATCAGAAGGTCGAGTGCTTTGTAGATGACCTTGTTGTCAAAAGTCTTGGTCGAAATGATCACTTAAAAGATCTCAGAATTATATTTGAGAGAATCAGAAAGTTTGATCTAAAGATGAATCCTCTCAAATGTGCTTTTGGGGTCTATTCCGGCAAATTCTTGGGGTATGTTGGTCGTCATCGAGGCATAGAGATCGACCCCAACAAAATTAAGGCAATCTCGGAGATGCCACCACCAAAGAACCTTCGACAGCTTCGCTCGCTACAAGGACAACTGGCTTTCATTCGGAGATTCATATCAAATCTATCGGGTAGGTGCCAGCCATTTTCAAAATTGATGAAGAAAAATGTTCGTTTCAAATGGGACGCAGAATGCCAGGAAGCATTTGACAGCATCAAAAGATATTTGTTGAATCCGCCGATTCTCGTAGCGCCAATTCTGGGGAAGCTTCTTATACTATACACAGCAGCACTAGAAGAGTCCCTCAGAGCACTATTGGCCCAGAATAATAAAGAAGGCAAGGAAAATGCACTCTACTACATCAGTCGGAGGTTGATCGGAGCAGAAAGCCGTTACTCTCCTATTGAAAAACATTGCCTGACGCTGATTTTTGCAGTTCAGAAACTCCGCCACTATATGTTATCCCATAAAATCACACTGATATCAAAGATCGATCCGCTGAAGTTCTTGATGACAAGACTAGCGTTGACAGGTCGTCTGGCCAGGTGGGCAGTATTGTTATTGCAGTTTGAAATCATATACATGCCACAGAAGGCGGTGAAAGGACAGGCCTTGACATATTTCCTCGCTGCACACCCAATCCTGGCCGATTCTCCACTAAATGATGATTTGCCAGATGAGCAGATAATGCAGGTCAAGGAGAATGAAAGGCTACCATTCTGGGAAATGTACTTCGACGGGGCATCGTCGATTAGACCTGTCCGACCTCCAAATATTGCAAGAGTCCGAGCCGGCATCGGTCTCATTTTCGTAGCACCCAAGAGAGGCATAATGAGGTTCTCATTCAGTTTGACTGAACCTCGAACCAACAACGAAGCCGAGTACGAAGCTCTAATAATAGGGTTGGAGATTGCAATTGACGTCAAAATCTTCAAATCTTCGGCGACTCTCAACTTGTGATAAATCAAGTCTTGGGCATTTACAAGATTTCTAAGGTTGAATTGGCTCACTATCATTGGCGGACCCTTGAACTCCTAAAGCAGGTACCAAATGTTAAAATAATTCAAATCCCTCGAGGACAGAACGCCAAACGGCCAAAGCAGATTGCTTGGCCAAATTAGCCAAGGAAATGGAAAATTCCAATGAGGAGAAACCTTTATTCATCGGAGTTTACAACCGTCGGATCTTAGAGCCCGCTCTGTTACAATTCCTGAAGGCGGAGGGAATTCCAGATTCAAGTCAGCAGGATGAAACTCCAGTTGACCCTCAACCTTTCCTTCAGATCATCATGGAAAATTATCCATAAGAGTATCACGTAGCCAAGAGACGTAAAGCTAGTCAAGCTTCATAATCGTGGTAGCATTGTTTAGATATTGAAGTTGAAAATGATTGGAGACAGCCATTCATTTACTACTTCAAAGAAAACAAACTCCCGACATAAAAGTCTATGGCCGCACAAATCCGAAAAAGCGCATTGCGATACGCATTTGTCAATGATACGTTGTACAGACGAGCCTTTGATCAAATGTGGCTAAGGTGCCTAGGAACCAAAGAAGCTGACTATGGTCAGGTCCCAAAATGGCCGCTAAAATCAAGAGAATAGGTTACTATTGGCCGACTATGGTCAGAGATTGTATTGACCACGCAAAGAGGTGTCATGAATGTCAGATTCACGGTGATGTTATACATCAGCCTCTAAATCCACTACACCCAACAATAGCGTCCTGGCCATTTGAATGCTGGGGTACTGATATTATCGGGCCAATAGATCCGCCTTCATCAGCGGGACATCGATTTATTCTGGCAGCAACAGACTACTTTTCAAAGTAGGCAGAAGCAGCTCCATTCAGAGAGGTCACATCTGAGCATGTGATCAACTTTTTCACTCATATTGTTGTCTACAGATTTGGTGTGCCACATCGCATAATCTCAGACAACGATACAGCCTTCAAAAGTACAAAAATTTTTAAATTCGTTGATCGGCACAAAATCGATTGATGATATTCATCCATATACAATCCAATGTCAAATGGATTGGCATAAGCCTTCAACAAGACGTTAGTGAAATTGTTGAAGAAGATCCTCACCAAGAACAAAAGATAGTGGCATACGAAGATGACAGAAGCATTATAGGCGTATCGTACAACCTACAAAACCTCAACCAAAGCCACTCATTCATTGGTGTTCGGTGTTGAAGCCGTATTACCATTAGAGATTGAACTACCATCACTCCGGGTAGCAATCCAGAATAATCTCACTCAGGAGTAAAATGTCCGTCTCAGAATGGAAGAGCTCGATGCACTTGATGAACTCAGGTTACAAGCCCAACAAAACTTAGAAATCTACCGAGAAAGAATGGTAAAGTCCTTTGATCGAATGGTGCGATCTCGGGCATTTCAAGAAGGGGAATTAGTTCTGGTGCTGAGAAGACCAATAATCCCATATCGAAAAATTGGTGGCAAGTTCGTATCCAATTGGGAAGGCCCCTTTGTCATCGAGAAAGTGTACCAAGGAGGAGCATATCAGTTGATCGATCTGAATGCTCAGAGGCCTATGCCACCTATCAACGGTCGACATTTAAAGAAATATTATGCATAAAAATTTCATAACTAATGTATTTTGTGATGAACAAAGTTTTATGTACATAATTATCAGAGCATGCATATATTTATATTTTGAAATTATCTTGTATAGCAAGAATGCATTTCAAAATCCCTCATCAGACTGGGGGCGTTTTAAATATTTATTCGGGTCGACATCGTGCTGCGTGCCGAGATCTCCGAATAAATATTTAAAACTTCAAAGATACAAAGCCTATCCAAAATGTCCCTACGAGACAGGGGGTATTTTAAATATTCATTTGGGTCGACATCGTGCTACATGCCGAGATCCCCAAATGAATATTTAAAATCTCGAAATTTCAAATTTATTCCATTTTAAAATGTCCCTGTGATACATGGGGCATTTTAAATATTTATTCGGGTCGACATCACGCTGCGTGCCGAGATCCTCGAATAAATATTTAAAATTATCAATTCAAATGTTATTTTGTGCTAAAGAATTTAAAGATTTCTTTTTCAAAGTATATGCATGTGATATTACAAAAGACTGAGATATCATCTTCTCCAATGTACAAAGGTTCAAAAGTCAAAAAAGAGGCTTTTGTTGCTACACACTCATACAAAATTGAGCTGAAGAAGCTTGAAATCTTTCAACAGCCTGAAGCTTAAGGTTCAAATGGGTGTAAAAGGTCGGATCCAACACGCCCAAATATGGCCAGATCGCTGACAGTTTTGTCTACTCAACAAGCCATAAGAAAGGCCGTAGTAGCGGAACCCCCACTTCATCAACCCGTCAGTAGGGACTATAGGAAGCACGAAGGCAAATTTGGCTCGACCAGTTCAAGTGATCGTAGTCTACAGAATTCTCCCAAAATGGCTAGAGAATCAAAGTTCCAGTGGAAGGATGAGTCGAACGACTGCCAAATGTTTGTAGGCTCCAAAATCTGAAACCATAAATGGTGACTCCAAATCTACCAACTTCAGTGAAATCAGCATTGGGGAGCGCAATTCCCATAGCTCAAGTCTGAAGCCTGAATGGGTGTAAGAGGTCGGATCCAACAAGCCCAAATATGGCCGGATCGCTGGCAGCTCCATCTACTCAACAAGCCATAAGAAAGGCCGTAGTAGAGGAACCCCCATCTCAAAAACCAGAGGAAAAAGAGCTGTCAAATCTCAGCTCTCCCAATCTGATGAACTCAAGTGACTCAGATTAAGGTCTTCTCAAGTGGTTAAAGATCAAGATACTACCTACGTTCGGTACTATCAACTGAATCCAGAACCTGCAAATCATTCAACAAATTCGTAAAGCACAAAGTGAGGATCGAAGGAATTTTTCTTCAACAAGTCCGTCAAAGCACAAAGAAAAGGACCGAAGAAAATTATCCCAAAGTTCACACAAAGCCCAAGGCTGAACTAAGTGGATTCTGTTATCAACAAGTCCGTTATGCACAAAGCTCTGGACCGATGACTTTTCGCTATCGACCAAATACAAACCTAAAGGGTTTAGGTCATCAGCATCTACTCCATCATCAAGCCCGTCAAAGCGAGAAGCATAGGACCGAAGGTACAAAAACCACCTGATAAGTCAGTAAAGACAAATCAAACAATTCTCCATCAATGTCCACAGCACAAAGCACAGGGCAAAAGAAATCAATATCTCAACCATCTATTGATCAATCCAAGAGATCTATGAAAAAATGAAAACCTTAGTGTGACATCCAAGCGAAATTTTTGGAGATCCACTAAATAAAAATTCTTGTGTGACATCTAGAACAAATATCTAGAGATCCACAGGGTGAATCAGCGTACAACAAATGTGATTCGCTCTAGACGAGTACCACATTTGTTCGGGGGCATTTGTTGACCTTTGTATAAAGAAAAAAAATATACCCATACCTCTGCTCCGTCGAGACGCCCAAATCTCCGCAAATCCTGCAGAAATCCCGCTACTAGCTACAGGACTATTCTCTGTAGACGGCGCTGAACCAGTCCAGATTTCTCGCTGCGATCGCGTCCATTCCCGGATATCCTGCGACTCGCCTCGATCAAGCCTCCCTCAGCGTCGTTAAATACCGAACGAAGCCAAGGCTTTCGTTCGCTGCTTCCACACGATCGAGCTCTCCGACTCCACTACGCTCCCTCACGCCCGATCTCCTCTCCAGCGACCGAGCTCCCTGTTTCGTTCCCCTTGCTCTGTTCGGTCCAGCCCGACGTCCACACACACAAAGAAAGAGAGAGAGAGAGAGAGAGAGAGAGAGAGAGAGAGAGAATGGGAGAGAAGCCGACCTACCTTGCCTCCTCTGACGCCGTCCCTCCTTTTTGGATAAGAAGTTACGACATTTTGAGAGGAAGCACGACGGGAGCTCGCTGTTGGTGAAGGTAATCCGCCCCCCTTTCACGCGCCTCTTTGGCCAAATCTCGCATGTCTGCCGAACCGAGGGGGGGGGGATATATATATATATATATATATATGTGTGTGTGTGTGTGTGTTTTTTTTTAATTAATTATATTAATTTTGATTAATTACTATTAATTTTAATTTATTTATTTAATTATAAGCTAATTATTTTAATTATAATTATTAACAAAATGATTTTTAATTAATTATGATTAATTAACTTTGATCATAATTAATTATTTCATTCTTTTTATTAATTATCATTAATGTAATTAATTATGATTGATTAAATTTAATTATTATTAATTACAATTAATTAAGATTAATTTAATTAAAATGAAACCTCTCTCTCCCTCGATCCTTGTGCCGACATCTACGACCCCGCGTAGGTATAACTTCTAAACTCTAAAACTCCGAGAACTCATTTCAACGTATTTGTCGAGACAAAACGACCACCTATAGTGGTGGGAGGAAGTGCGTCCCGACGCTTGCGACGAAGCGGGTAATCACCTAAATCCCTTCTTCCAAGTTCGTATCGCCTTGGAAACCCCGCCTATACACGCTTTTCTTAGCGTGGTGGGAAGGGAGCCCGGTGCGATGCGCACGACGAAGCGGGGATACCCATAAGTACACGCTTACGGGGAAATAACTGCTTTTCTTGCAAAATATTAAAAAAAAATACTTTCTTACAAAATATTTTCAAAAAAATACCCATACACGTTTTTCTTAGCGTGGTGGGGGATCAAAAAATTACACGGCCGCGGTGTCCTCGAAAGAGGGCACCTACCATACACGCTTTTCTTAGCGTGGTGGGAAAGGCCCAGTTTTTCATAGTTTTCCCCTAAACAAGGGAGACGTCGGAAGGCTGCCGAAATTTCGGGTGAACATAATGCTATATTTGGACCTCATTTGAACTCAAAAGAACAATTTGGGACCTGGACTTGATTGAACACAGAAGAACAATGAAGGACTTGTACTTGGACTTTGGACAAGATCTAAATGACTTAATAAAGAATTGAACCCAAGTAAAATGAAATTGGATTGGATTCAAGCAAGAACTTGATTTGAACATTAAGCCGACAAGGCTTGGACTTGACTTGAATAATTTGAGCAAGGGCATAGAACTTGTATTCAAACAAGAGCAGAGGACTTATGAACCAAAATAGAACTTGATTGAACTTGAAAGAACAATGCAGAAGATCATAAGGAGCTTGAAAATGATCTTAATTTGAATCTTAATAAATGGCAAACTCAAGCGAAATTCAAACAACTTGAAGTTTGATTCGAATTAGATGGCAAAGACTTGCAAATTCAAGTGTTACTTGAACAATCACAAGGTTTTGAATCTTATGCGAGAGCATTTGAATTCGAATTTGGACCAAATACAAAGGGCTTTGACCTCATTTTGAACAAACTTGAATATACAACAAGATTAATAGTCACAAGAAATTGGGCCTTAAATCCAATTGTTCGCGATCATGCCAATGATAGAAGGTGACTCAAAGGAATTCAAATAAATGATAGAAGACTTGAAGCATATGGAATAAGATCTTGGTTCAATGAATGAGCAATCAAAATGGAAAAGTTCAATGAATAATCTTGAGCATCCAAACAAAACATCAATGAATAGAACTTGGATCTAAACTTGGTCTAAGGAATGTGAAACTTTGCTTGAATGCAAAAAAATTTGAACTTGAACTGAGTGACATCGTTTGGGACTTGAACAAAGAACTACAAACTCAACTTTCCTACAAGCATCAACAAATAATCATGAGCAATAGCCTATGGTGAATAGAATCCCTATATCTCACTCATAAGAGCAAGTGATATGAATTTGATGAGCAGAAGATAATTACAATGGAGATATTCATAAAAGATTTACATATGAATGTCTCCATTATCAACAACAATTCAACATGGAAGCAAAGGTACAAACAAGGGTAACACACTGGCAAAGTATATAAGCTACTACAAAATCTCTTCATGAGTACAACACAATGTTCACAAATGAATACATAATATGTGCAGCAAAGATAACGATACCCTGTGGTTGGCAAATGAACACGTTAGAATAAGAAGACTAAAGCTGATTATAATCTCCACGACAACCATGTGGGGAGATACAATAATCCCTACTATCTCCACTTGCAGAAACCATGAAAGAAAAAGGTACTATGAGATAAGCATGAAGGAATGAAAATGGTACAAGACAATACAAATTATCCATGAATGACTATCAAAGATCTGCAACACATACGATCTTTCTACAAAGACAAATGTATATGCCACATGCCACTGATGGGTAGATACAGAAAGACTTCAGTAAGTGCGGTATCCTAAAGTCAATTTCAATCTATAGAGTACATCTACCTGCCTACCTATAGCAGTGGTGGATATACTACATGGGATCAAAGACCACAACAAAACGCATGGAGAATACGAAAAGTGCAAGCTCCTACGACCCAAAGCAGGAGATTAGTTGGTACACTACAATCCACCCGTAGAATGCAACGAGTAGTGTACGACAGTCTACCTATACGAGCAGCGAATAACTCTACTTAGAAGCTGCTACGCCACGCCACCGGATCCGCAACACTCGTACTAGCGGATAGAAGGCCTGTATAAGCTCTTAAATGAAAAGTTGTGTGCATCCAAACAATAGTTATATGCACAACTACAATTATTTCAAAGTATCTCCTGCACGTGCACTGTAATCTGTATACACATAGATACACTACAGGGGAAAATACAATCCCAAACCCATACGGGCCTCGGCGAGCGTGTTATTGGTACACACGTGACGTCTAGGGATGCTGCGCGGGTTATCAAATTTTAAACCCGATCCTCCTTAGCAGGTAAAAAGGAGTCGACAGGGTTTAATTATAAAATGCCCCCAAACACCCGCATGGGCCCCGGCGAATATGTTATTGGTACTCATGTGACGTCTAGGGATGTTGCGCGGGTCAATAAGTGAATTCAAGTTCGAACCCGATCCTTCTATACGGGTCAATAGAAGTCGACAGGGTTCGAATAATCAAACAAGTATACGGTGATGGTGATCGGTATATTTGTTTTAATACATTCATATTAGGCCTTCAAGGGTCTATAACAATATGAATTCCCTAATAAAGGCATAAAACATATGAAATCTGATCGTCTATTGATAATTCGATAGAGTTGACAAGATTCAATTAACAAAAGAGAAATGACCCCGAACACCCCGATGATGGCTGTGTTGAATGCAGATTTCAACCGGAGGGGTTCCCAAATACTTTCAAGTGTCTCCAAAAAGTCCATTTCAAATACTTCAAAGCTCCACCAAAAATCCCAGAAAATTTCAAAAATCTCAAAATCCCAAAAATATTTAAAATGAAATAAATTCATCAACCCACTTAAAGTAAAATTCATCCACCATCTGCAATAGTTTGCCGAGGTGGACTAAAATAAAAACTACTCTATCTCACAAAGAGTCAAATGCCTAGTCGAAAATATCACTAGGATTCATTCTCAAAACAGTCTCCTGCCAGTAAGGACGTGGTACGTGTCCTCTGAGTGGCGGTTTGCCGCCAAATGGCACCGCAGGATAAACGGTTTTGACCCGGGGCCCTCTGAACCGAGTGGTTTTGCCGCCAAATGGCACCACGAAATACCGGTTATGGCCAGCGCCGATGCTTTCCTTATTGGCATCAAATATTTGAGATATGAATCAATAGGATACGATCGATAGGGTACAAAGCCCTCTGTTAGCTAAGGTGGATTTAAATTTGTCCCCTTAGGCAAATACCCATCCCAGGTCTACAAGGTACCATTGGACGAAGCAACCCATGACTGCCGACAAGGATCCTTCTGTCAGGTTGGGTCGACTACCTCCTCTAACTAAGTAGACCAGGGACCACGATGGCCCGGGACGACGGAACCATGAGATCTTGATCGGGTCTATCATCCATTCCCCCACCATCCGCTTTAAGTGAAAGATGGTGGAATTTTTTATTTTTAAATATCAGAACTCCCAATTTTCAATATACAAAACTATGCTGCTACTATATGCCAGATACACGTATTTCTATATGAATCTGATTGACGACTAGCCTTAATCGAAAGTTCTTTCTCGTGATCGAGAGGGGTAATTAACAGATTAACTATAGGGGCTTGCGCTATAGGAAACTAGAACTCAGATCATAAAGTCCTTGCAAAATGAGGGCAAAATCTCTGGGTAGTGTCTTATCTACAAACCCATCTACCTTCCAAAATTTACCCCGGAACTTATCCGTTAAAACTCCCCTCGCTCAAATAAAAGAAAAAGCGGCGGGGAGGCCGGGGCCAAATTTTCGGAGCCCACACCCAACACGCCTTTCTCTGGCATGGTGGGATTGAAGACTTTTTGGTCGTGGTGTCACCCGACACCTATCATACACACTTTTTCTCTAGCGTGGCGGGAGACCCAGTTTCCTGTAGTTTCCCCTAAATGGTGGAGACGTCGGGAGGCTGTCGGATTTTCCAGTGGACATGAAACCTGACTTAGACAAAATTTGGACAAATTGGACTCAAAATTTGAGCAAGTACAAAGGACTTTAACTCAATTCAAACAATAAATGAACTTGCAAACTTGAATAAATTAAAGAGGACTCAGATATGCATTTGAATTTGGATGATTTGGACAAGAAAACTTGATTCAGACTTGATTTGAACCACATAAAGAACCCAAATTGAACTCAAATGAACTAAGTTTGAATTTGAATCAAATGCATAAAAATTCGAACTCAATGTGATAGCAAGGGATTGGACTCAAATGATCAATAAAGAATTTCATTTGAACAATGATACAATATTTCCAAACTACCATTTCAATTGAGATGCAATTGATGAACAAATGAAATACCAAAACCAAATAACAATTCTAATCATCCAAATGAAAATTGGCGTATGAATGAAAGATTTATTGAAGTTAAATGAATATGATTTGATTGATTCATCCCAAGCAACAATGCAAACTCATGTGGTGCTAGAAGATATGTGATTGTATAACACTGCATTCACAAATACATGAATGAATCATTATGTACACCACAACCTGCTTATATTTAATATTTGTCAACTTACAATCCAGCAATGCATGATATCAAATGGCATTCAATGCGTGCAAAAGGCATATGAAGATTACAATAATGCTTTATGGGAAATATCAAAACAAAGACAAATATGTTTGATCCTTACAATCAACCACCATATAGTGTCTAGCAAATATATCAATTTATTGCAAGAAAGAACATATGGCATATAACAAATGCAAGTGCCCTTCAACCTCTTATAAGATACCCATCTAAACATTAGATGACATCTATGAGCAAAATTCCAGATGACCACAATGAACATAGATGCCCACGAGCCGTTGGAAAATGCCCATTATACATTTAGCATGTTGTCTATGGGCAGATGTGAAGGACTCCTTGTAGATATTGAGGATAAGGCGTATTGAGCTTTGTGAATGCAGATATATACCAAGATACTAATAATCGAAATGCATAAGAGTCGAAGTGAATGAAAACACTAGAAGATTGCATGGGAAATGCATATTTAATGCAGCTCATTCAACCGACTAATTTACAAGCAAGCATAGTAGAGATGTTGCAACTCCTCGGCAAATAAAGATAGTCATTATGCAACAAATGCAGGTATTTAATGTACTCGCTACAACTTGCCCATATATGATAGTTGAAGAACTGTTGCATACATGATGGAATACCTATTGGTGACAATCAGCTTGTAGATGGATACAATAGTCGTCTACAAATACTAAAAGTCAACATACGATGAGCAGGGAGACTTATAATAAGTACAATTCTAAATGATCACAATAAATGTAAACGCTTATGAACTGCTGAAGGAGGCCCGTTACAATTATAACATATGATTTGTGGGCAAATATGACAAAACTGCAATAGATATACCACTATACAATCAATGTTGGTATATAATCAAGTGTATTGAATCTTTCAAGCAGTGAATAGTGAAGATTATGGAGAATATGGCAATTCTTATGAAAGAAACTTGAAATTTCTCCAATAAATGCTAAAGGATTACCAAAAGTACCAATTCGTACATTTCAAAATAGGAGATTCGTTAGTGCACTATAATTCACTTACAGAAAGCAGTAAGTAGTGCACGATAATCTACATGTATAAAGGAGCAAACAATTCAATCCACAGGCTGCTACAACAAGCCACTGAATCTGCAACACTCGTACAAGCAGATAGAAGGCGTGTATGAGCTTCCAAGTAGAGTGCTGCATTCAAATGATGGTTGCCCATAAACCCAATCAAAATTGAATATTCTAAAAATGCCCCGCACATGCACTATAATATGTATACACATATGTACTCAAAAGGGCATGTGTAATTATACACCCACATGGGCCCCAACGAGTGTATTGTAGGAACACATGTGACGTCTAGGGATATTACGCGGGTCAATAAATTTGAACCCGATCCTCCTAAACAGGTAAATATGAGTCGACAAGGTTCAACAAATAATTAAGAAGTGCTCGCAAACACTCGCATGGGCCCCGATGAGCATGTTGTAAGAACACACTTGACGTTTAGGGATGCCACACGGGTCAATAAATTTGAATATGATCCTCCTAAGCAGGTAAATAAGAGTCGGCAATGTTCAACAAATAATTATAAAATGCCCCCAAAAACCTGCACGTGCCCCAGCGAGCGTGTTATGGGTAAACACGTGACATCCAGGGATGTTGCGCGGTTAAGCAAATAAACTTAAGTTCGAGCCTGATCCTTCTATACGGGCAGATAGAAATCCACACGGCTCGAACCATTAAATTAACATGCGATCACAAGGTCGGCCGGGATATTTATTTTATACATTTATATTAGGTCATTAAGAACTTCAATAAAGAAAACTCACCAACAAAAGTACCAAGCCTACGAAGCCCGATCCTTTGTCGACAACTCGACAAAGTCGACAAGATTCAATCCACATGTGGAAATGATCCCAAATATCCCGATGATAGTCATGTTGAATGCAGATTTCAATCGGAGGGGTTAACTCCAACTATTTTGAATGTCATCCAAAAATCTAAAAAATCATTCAAAAATCCTAATATTTAAAGTAGAAATGATCCATCAAATCACTTAAAGCAAAACCCATCCACCCTCTACAATAGTTTGTCGGGGTGGACAAATTAAAATTTACTTCAGCTCACGAACAGCTAATGCCTAATCGAAAATATCATTAGGACCTATTCTTAATATTCAGCCCAACTCTTATTCGTTGTTGAGATCACTTGAATTTACTAATTTAAGTCATCAAATAAACTCGCCCAATTATCCAAAGCTATTTCCCAAGTCAAAGTAAAGTCCCCAAGGCTTCATTGAACAAGCATGATCCTCAATGATATCTCCCTCTTCTTGGAATTCATTGAAGTTTTCTTTATATTGATAACTACAATTAGATGGACTTGTTAATTTTATAGCAAGCACTTATTGAGTCTTACTGCATAATCTTACTTGCAATGCTCATATTAGCCTTTTTTGTAGTAATGCACTTCGATCCAAACCTATAATTAGGGACTACAGGAATTTCCTAACAAATTTCATCTGTCACATTAATCTTGTACTTCTGGCAATCTAAAGAAAATGTGTTAGCTTCTCTATCGAAACTCTTTCTCTCAGGTTCTCTGACCATTAAAAGCAGTTTCTAGTGTTACCTATTGACAATTCTAAAATCCACTATATTTTACACATAATCATACACACATACATGCATCATTGCATATTTGACGCTTGTGAACTCTTCTCTGTCTACTGACGTAGGTAGCATGTCATTTAATGGCCTCTTATAAACAAATTCATGGTGCTGGTTGGCCATTAATTACCTATTTGACCTTTCTATGGACTCAGAAATATTGGTAATTCCTATATTTGGCTTTTCAAATAGCCTTTATCTTCTCTTAAAATTAAGTTGTGGTTCCTTACTTTCTTGGAAATTTGTTGGTTTTTGTTGAAAATTACTGTTTCTAAAAGTTTCTTAACTTGATCAGTGCCTTCTTACATTACCAAGTGCCATAACTGCGGCCATGGTTCAGATTTGCGAGGATGTCCCCAGTCTCCTTTGAACATTGAAGGTATGGCATGGACTAGTTGCTATGTATAAAGTTTATTCTCTGACATTGTAAATAAAATGTTAAAAGTATTTCCCCTTTCATAACGAATATAATTTTACATGAATGCTCGAAACTCTACTGAGAGTTCCTACTATATATTAAAATCACTCTTTATAAATTTGTTTAGGCGATGCTGGAAACTGCACTTCTCCTGAGGCAGTGAAGAAAGTGAGACAGCAGATTATTGAACATATTGACTTGTGGCTCTCACAATGTGATTACGATGGTAAGAAGCATTGCTAAAAGTGATGATAAGAAAATGTACATCAATTAGATAAGGGGTTAGCTTAACATATGAGTATTTTGTTTTGCCTTACACTTCATTTTCTATCCAATTAACTGTACCTTACACTTCATTTTCTATCCAATTAACTGTATTTACGTTGTTTCAGTACAGTTTACTGCAGCTTTTCTATCCTGTTAGTAGCTACTTAATCCGGATTTCAGAAGCTATTTACTTGAATTCAGTTTTTTAGTTCCATATTGATCTGAATTAGTCCATATGCTCCTTTGGTACTTTATTAGTTGGCCGTGGGTTTTTAATCTTGACAGACTTCAAATAGAAAATATGATCGAGGACAACACTAGCTTTACATTATTTCCAGAATAAATTATATAATAAAGAATTATAAATTGTTCTTTGGCTTATAAGGCAAGCTCCTTACCCTTTTGGTGCTCCCTTTTCTGAGATGAGCATAATAACTGTTATTATTATCAGAGTAATTATATAATAAAGAGTTATAAATTGTTCTTGCCCTATAAGGCAAGCTTCATTTTATGCTCCCTTTTCTGATATGAGCATGATATATATATATATATATATATATATATAAAGATTTTTCTATTTAACAATTTGTTAGCCATTTGATCACAATTTTGTGAATAATTGCTCTTTTTTATCATCTATAAGTATACGAATTTTGAATCATATAAGACAGTTTATGACATGAATAAAATTCTTATTGGACCTGGTAAAATGAAAGAATTTTTTCTATTTCAAGCCATTGTGGAGGAGCCAAAAGCTTCGGCAAAATACTATATATACTGCTTATAATTTTAGAAGGATTGACACATCACTAGCTAGATTAAGATGACTATTTTGTGGATTTGAAGAAGGATATCAAGAATCAGAAGATCACTATGCTTCTCTATCATTTGGCGTCACAAAAAAGATCTTTATGCATATGTTTTATTGTAAAATCATCCCTTCAGCAATTTTTTTTTGTTTTAGTTTATCTCTGGTGTCTGAAACTTAATGGAAGATATCAAGCAATCTTAGCTTATCTCCATCCGAGTTTTTTTTCCACCTGCTATAATTTTTCTTTGGATTAACCACCAACTTTTATTTTTATTTATTTACTTTTTTTAAAGTGTAACAACCAACTTTTATCTACCACAAATATGAGATAATCCTAATTGACCTTATCTCCCCAAAATATATCATTAGGGCATGTATCTATCTTTGTATATCCAAAATCAAATGCTTTTAATTTTTTATCTCATATATGTTCTTAGGTAATAAAACTCTTTTAGGAAATGAGTAAAAGCTTAAAATAGTCCCTCGATAATTGATAAATGTCCAATTTAATTCTAGAGTTTTGCATTACCTTCCCTCAACTATTAGAAATTGAGACAATTTAGTCTCAAAGCGAGACAATTTAGTCTCAAAGCTTAAAATAAGAGTTAAAAGTTAACTCCAAAGTTAAATATAAATGATATTTTAGGTATTACAAGTGAATATGAGATTATATTGTTCTATTTTTATCATTTAATAAATTATAGTATAGAGTGAATATAGTATATAATAAGAGTTAATAAATAGTGAAAAAAATTATATTTTTTAAAGCAAATATGGTAAAGAAGAGCAATATTAGATTTTTTTAATTTCATTAACTACACTAGAATTCAAATATCCCAAACATTATTTATCCAACATAATATTTTATTTGGAGATGGCTAGCATGTAATTTTTGTATTCAACCCTAAAAAAGCAAATGCTATTTTTTGGGTTCATCTAGAACACTGTTGGTTGGAATTGATTTTGATTGCTTAGATCACTTAACTAAATTTTATTGCAAAATCAAATCCCCAATACCAAGCCTCATCTTTCCTAACTCTCTAAATCCAAATAAAATGCTTCTTAAGTTCCTAACTTCTTCTTCACCTTATGTTCTCTTTTAGCAAAATTTTAACTCTCTTGTCAAATATCATAATCAAAACCTGCAAAAAAAAAAGTTATAGTCAACTCTTTCTTGAATCAGAATCATGCACCGTCAAATTAATTCGGTCTGTTCTTTAGAACAAGTTAGATTTGCTACATATTCGCTGCTACCTTATTTCTACTGTATCACTATTTTCTATGTGATTTTGAATTCTGATATTCAATTATTAAAATTCTTCGATTTTCCCATTAAGAATTTGAGCTTAAAAACTGTATGTCTCTCTACAATTAAAAGAATGATTGACATTCCTAATCTACTTTCCAATTAATTTAAATTGTTGTACAAATTTATTTGTCATAACAATATTGGTTTTTGTTACCATCATATTTCAGGAGATGATGATGCATCTGATTTCTTGGGGACAGCAAGGAGCATGGTTTCTTCTTCCTGAACTGGCTATTAACTATAAACTGTAGGTAAATCCTATATCATGCACAAATATCTTCTCGAAAAAGAGAAGCGAGTTTATGATTTTATGATATAATTATAATTTGCACGCATACTTCTCTATTTGAACATTGTTTATCAAATATTTAGTTATTTTTGTCCAGTGAGAAGTTTTAGCCTGTAGAGGCTGTGCTTAGAACAGTGACTGACTGTCTTTATCATAAACTGAGTTATGAAAATAATCTTTCCCAGTTTATGGGTAATATTATATTCAACAGTCCCTCTCCAAGGCAAATTATTTGGTGCAGAGTCCGGACGTAGTTCTACGTCCTACGTCCGGACTCCAATTAAATTTGTACACGTGTAATAGGGATACGGTGATTTAATTTGATTTTATTTTTCATCGAAGAGAAGAGAAAAAAAAGTATAGCAAAAGCGCAGTGAAAGCGCAACAAAATGAAAGCGTAGCAAAAGGCAGTAAAAGCATAGTGAAAGCGCACGGGTAGCAAAAGTGTAACAAAAGTGAAAGCACTGAAAAAGAGCAGCAAAAGCACAGTAAAAGCGCAGCAAAATAGTAGCAAGTTACACGTTTTAAATTTCTAAAAAATTTCCTTACAAAAAGCGCAGTAAATCTCCACGTGTCCATATTACACGTGTACAAATTTAATTGAAGTTCGGATATAGTGCTAGGTTCGGACTCCGCAACAAATAATTTGCCCTCTAAATCTAATGGTGAAGGCTGTCTACTGAATTTTGCACTAAATTTAAGCCTTGCTGCTATAGCAATCCATAGGCTTCAACTATGTTGTTGTGACTGTGAATCTTCATAGTTATAATGATACTTATGCATGTATGGTTGGAGAATCTTGATCATTTAATACATTGTGGATAGTACAGATTTAACAAAAGCAGCAATTTTGAAAAGAAAGATAAATTAAATCTCAGCCATTTATAATGGATTGAATTGCTGAGATTCTTCCACTGTTTACCATGTTCATTATAGAAGATCTGAACCATGTAATTGTATAGAGTTTCAAAATTTTATTTGTGCTCTTAATGGAGTAATTTATGAATTATTTTTTGCAATTGGGACGTAGATGAAGGCTTCGTTTGGTATAACTATCTTGCTGCTTTTTAAAGCAGTTTCTTGTAAAAAATGTACTAAAATTTTGATTTAAGAAATAATAAGAAAGTCGTCTTAAACGAAGTTGAAATCTACAGATAGATTCAAGTAGTTTTACTGCAACTTTGTTATTGTAAATGAGGAAAGTGAGCTTCGCTTATGGGATATGGAATACTGGAAGTCATCTTTTGTTTCAATAAAAATAATAATAGAATAGTATATTATTAAAAGAAAAATGTATTATAATATTATTTTTATTTCTAATAATAATAGTACATTACTATAAATCAATGTGAAAAAAAATGTATTGTGACACTCATCTTAAAAATAAGTAAATAAAAAGAAAGCTGTTTCAAACACAAACAAAGGCTTCGTTTGGGATGGTTTTCTTCCTGCTTCTTAAAGTTATTTTCTAATACAAAAATAAAAAAAATTGTACTAAAAAGTCGCTTTAAGAAGCAGTAAGAAAGACGTCCCCAACGAAGCCAAAATCATAATATGAAATGATTATGAAAGGACATTTTACTGTTTGAATAATGCTTTATTCACATAAAACAAATATATACAACCCAACCTAATCTATTGGGTGAAAACTTAAGACTACTGAAAGTTTTGAATTCAAAATTTATATATATGATATAAATTTAAGTTTAATTCAGTCAAAAAAAATTAGAGAAATATATATTTGTTAATGTGTGGCTACTAATAAGCGTGTTAAATGAGCAAAGTTGAGCTTGAGTTTGAGCTAGCTCGAGCTCAGCTCGTTAGCTTAGAAAGGGGCTCGAATTGATCTCGTTTGGTGAGCTCAAACTCGTTTCGCTTAAGCTCGATTCACGAGCTTGCCTCACCAGTTGGAGAAGAGCAGTGGTGAAGATAAAGAATAAAAGTATTTTTTTTTTAATAATTAATAAACCTTTTTAAAATAATATCAACAGGTGACAGCCTTCCCTAAAAAGAAGCAACTGGCAGCGTAAATGCATTAATGTTTTGCATTTTTTAGCTGCATCTAGCAATTTTTTTTTTTAATAATACACTTTATTTTTTTTATTTTTAATATTAATCTAAATGAGTTTAGCTCCCGAGTTGAAAAAGTAGAATCTCATCAAGCTCAAATTTAAACTTTGTTAGATATTCAAACAAGAGTTTAAGCTCGAAGTTCAATGAGCTCGCCTTATGAGCTCATTATCAAGTCGAGTTTGACCCTGCTCGACGCACTTACACTTATAAGTGTTATTATCTATAAGGAATGTACTGACCTCACATTTTTTATGGATATTGAAACATTTGAAAACAAAAAAAAAAATCATTTTTACAGAGATAACTATGAAAAATGCACATGCGAAATTTTCGGAAGCAGCGTGAAGGTTGGATAATTTTGCGAAAAGAGCAGGTTTTTGGAAATATTTAAATTGAAGCCAATTCGCCAAAGTGATAAGCGCAGTCTAAGAATGCGTGCAGCTATTTCGCGCATTCAGAAGAATGCGCCGAAGAATTAAGCGCATTCTAAGAATGCGCTTAATGCTTCGGCGCATTCTTCTGAATGCACCAAGTTATTAGGCGCATTCTTCGCTTCGTAATAGATGGCTGTCAGTTGATTGAGGTGTTTGGATTTCAGCGGAGACGAGATCCGCGAAATCCGCGGACGGTTGCGGAAATGAATAAGGCAATTATTGGGGACGGATGGACGTTGAGCAGATGAGAAGAAAATTATGTTTATAAATTAGAGTACCATCGCTCAAAGCAATTCACCTCTTCTCAACTTCCTGATCTTCTTCTCCTCCCTTTTATGTTCACCCGAGAGCTAAGAGGTGAGTTTTGCCTATTGTTTTTTTTTTTTTTTTTCAATTTATTCTGTCAAATTAGTTTTATTTTGTTAAATTAGTTTTTCATTTTTGGAAGTAATACAATGCCACAAAATGTATATCTCTTTGAATGCATGATCACCCGAGAGCTTAGATTTTTTTTTTTTCAATTTATTTTGTTTAGGAAGAACTTGTAATATGTAGTAAGGTAGTTAGACATATTTTGATTTTTTATTTATTTTGTGCGTTATTGTGGTACCAATGATTTAGATATACTTTTTGGTTAATGTTTATCTTATTTCAAGTTAGTGTAATGTAATAGTTTTGACCAATCGGGGATGCATTGAATCATTCATCGATGCTCTGTATGAATATCTTAGTAAATGGATTATTTTGTTTAAGTGAAACTTACTGCGAAATATATGCTATTATTTTGATCGTACTAAGTTTGAAGAATCATACACACACCTTTGGTTGCTGCTGTTGTTTCCTAAATCCTTTGAGTGCTGATGTTTTTTCCACCCACCTGTAGCCGAAGGGAAAAAGCCAACTCTACTCAAAATTGAGATTATATCTTAGCATTCACATGGCTCTCTCTCTCTCTAAGGATTAGTTATGTATGAGTCCCTCTATCAAATTTATTTATTTTTCTTGAAAAATAAATTTTAAGTTATTTGTCTATTTGCTATGAATGTGTACAATATTGTTAGATTTTTACTTTACAATATATAATAAAAACATTTAAAAATGTCATTAAAATGAAAAATATTTTAGAATTGTTTTTGTTATATTTTATATTACTTTTTTCAATTGGCAGGAAAGTAAGGGAATAGAATTTAATAATTTATAATTATATATATTGTTGAGAATAGGATCCCAAAGCCGACTCAAGTAAGTTATTTTTCCTTTAAAATTAAGGATTATTGTCTTATTATATCATATCAGTTGCTACAACAATAATCAAATGAGCATCCTCCATCACTGAAATTCTAAAGAATCGTCTGTTAGAATCAACTATTAAAGTGTTAGATCCAACCAATTTGTAAATTTAAAGTTTTAATTTTTTTGATATAATATATTTTTTAAAAGTTATTTGAATCTGAAAATATGTTTAAAATTAAGAAAAGTAAAATATAGAAAATGAACTTTGGGTTAATTTTTTTTATAAAAAATTTCACTTTATTACAGTTAAAAGCATCTAAAAAGGATTGGAAAAAATATTATAAACTTTAATGATATTTTTTCATTTTCATATTTGTTTACATGCAAATATAAAAATAAATATTTAACTCTATTAAAATTATCAGAAAACATTGAATAGTTGTAAAGCTGTTATGATTTATTTATTACTTTTTATAATTAAAATAAAGCAATTTGTTTATTTCATGAGTTGTTTTGTTTGGATCAATATAAAAGAGAATAGTCCAAAAATATGGTTTTTCTTTGGAAATATAAAAATAGAAAATAAATGGTAAAACTCCAAAAAAAATTATACTGTATATGTTTAGTCAATGTAGAATAATACCTATTTATAGAGAGTCGAAGAACTCCTTTCTACAAGTATCAAACTATATGAATTTTAATTGTGAAGTATATTTTCCATCCCCAAACAAATAATATTCAAGAAGGTCTAGAATAAGCAAAGATACCCAAACATAAATATGATTGTGATATTAAAAAAAAGCAACAAAAAATGTATCCCAAACAGTAATATTAAAAGAGAATATTACGCCAACTATACTATATTCAAACACAAAATTAAAAGTGATATAAGTTTTAGAGTATGAACTGAAAACATATTTGAGATTGATTAGAAAAATTTATTAGTTTGACTGCAATGGTCGGAAGAGCGATGGAAGTATATATTGAAGCCTAAAACTGCATTTACTCAGCGATGGAAGTATATATTGAAGCCTAAAACTGCATTTACTCTCGTTTTGTTTTGACGAGTATGTTAAGTATAAAACTTCAGAAAAATGTGGCATTATTCGCATTAACACTTAAATTTGTGTAATTTAGGATAGAATGTCACGATTAATGTTATTTTTTGGTGGAGAGCTACGCATGGGGGATGAGTTTACAGCGACATATATTGGTGGACAAAATCGACCAATCATTGTTGATCATGATATTTCACTTGCGATGCTGAAGGAAAGAGTTATGGGGGTGCTCAGGATTAATCCTTCAACAACTACTATCAGCCTAACTTGTCGACTACGGCATAATGGTGGACACTGCGCAACACCTGTAAACGATGAAGAGGTTTGTGAGTTTATGTTGTTGGAAGCAAGAATTGATCCTGTCGTTGTGTACGTTGAGGCGAAACCAAACAATCATGGTGACGTTGCTGGTCCTTCAACGGAGATACAAATATAAGCATGCAAAACTTTATCTTCGGCATTTGTAGTGATAACTTTACTTAGTTTAAAACTTAAGCATAATAATTTTTTTTAAGGTAGGCCCACCACGTGGTTTGGTGGAGGATTAAGTACGATTGAAATGCAGAACAATTTTTATGATCAATTGAGTTTGTCAGAGCGTCAAACTATTGTGCAGCAACGACTGTCCCGACGACTTACTGTAACCGAACCTTCAATAAGAACACCTAGTAATATATTTGTAGAGAACCTAGTCTCTTCCTCATGCTACCCTCAATCAGAACAAAATGAAAATATTTCCTTGCACGGAGATGACATTGATAACAACGATGAGGATTCCTACAAGACTATGGATAGTGGTAGTTCTGATACAGGAGATAGTTCTAGTCAATCTGATACTGAAATACATGAGCCAATGTATAATTATACGAACAATGAAAATATTGGTGATGAGTTCATTCAAGAACATGCACGACGAAACACCGCTGGATTACAATCGATGGATGCGAATAATAATTTCGAGGAAACCTTTAGAACCACTGAAGAATGGGATGGTAATAATCACTGTGATCCTCCTATCATCAATATTGTTAGCTCAACAGAAGCGACCATTCCATCGGAAGTTTATGAAGGACAAATCTTTCATAACAAAGAAGACTTACAAGCTGCAATTAATGGTTGGTCAATCTCACAAAATGTTCAGTACATAAATTCAACTTCTAATAAAACTCGGCTCACAATTTTATGTAATCAACATAATAATGTGCATAGGCCTTGCTATTGGCGACTACATGCATCACGAAGTAAAAAATTATGTGGTCTTTGGAAAGTATCATGTGCGGGTCCACCTCATACTTGCACTCAACCTGTTATATCTGGTGGACATCACAATTGCACTTCAAAATTTATATGTAGGCATATCATGCCCATTATAAAACAACAATTTGACATGAAACCGAAGGAGATAATTGCAAGAATGGAGTCGAAGTTTGAAATGAAGATTTCGTACATGAAGGCATGGGATGCACGGAGAAAAGCCATCGAAGCAATATTTGGATCGTATGAGGAATCATATCGTTCTCTCGTATGTTTTATGGAAGTGCTACGTATATCCCAACCTGGTACAGTATATAATGTTGACTTAGTTGGAGGTTCACGATTCAAGGTAATTTTTTGGGCGTTTGGCCCTTCTATTAATGGCTGGCAACATTGTCGGCCAGTCCTTAGCCTTGACGGAACTTTCTTGCTTGGAAAATATCGTGGGACTCTTCTTGCTGCTGTTGGAATTGACGCGAATGGTGGATTATTCCCGTTGGCTTTTGCAATAGTTGAATCAGAAAGCAATGATTCATGGGTTTGGTTCCTTCGTAACCTACATGACTTGGTCGAAGTGGTGAAAGAACGTCAAAATTTATGCATCATCTCAGATAAACATGCATAACTAGTGAGAGGGTGCCGAGAAATTTTTCCTCAAGCTGTCCATAGACACTGTCTTCGTCACTTGCGTGAAAACTTTAAAAAGTTTTTATGTCGCCAAGGTATTGTTGATGTTGAAGGCCTTTGTAACAATATGTATTTGGCGGGTAGTACAGAGGACAGTGCAAGCTTCACTCGTATGATGGAGCACATTAAAAATGCGAAGCAAGAGGCTTATGATTGGTTGATCCAGCGTGATGTTAGTAAGTGGTCATTATTATTTGACAATGGATGTCGATACAGCATCATGACAACAAACGCATCAGAATGTTTTAATGGAGTTCTTAAACGTGCTCGTGGACTTCCGATTCAAGGCCTAGTGATGTCCATATACTATAATCTCGTATCTTTATTCATGAGGCGATCTACAGAAGTTGATAAGTAGATGATGGCTGCAGAATCTGAATTTGTTCCTCGTACAATGAGCATTCTACATAGAACTGAACGCGAAGCACGACGGTGCCATGAACCTATTGCCATTAATAGAGGTGAATTTGAAGTTGTGGATTTGGCTTCCAAAACACAAAAAGTTGATGTCCTTACACCCGAAAAGTGTGCTTGCACATGTAACAAACCACAATTACATCATTTGCCATGCGTTCATGTGGTTACGGTCGCAGGATATAGGCGATGGAATCACAATGCTTTCGTGTCTCAATACTTCACACTAAACGCATATAAGGCAACATACTCCGGGCTTTTCCATGTTGTTCCGCCTAAAGATGTTTGGCCAAATTTTAACGACCTAATAGGAATCATACCTTTACTTCCACCAGCTTTTCGGAGACGTGCCGGTAGACCGAGGACAACTAGATTTCGTAATACGATGGATGAGGCACAATCAAGCTCAAATAAACGGTGTGGACATTGTAAGAGAAATGGTCATAATAGGGCTACGTGTCCGTATAATCCGGCATCGTCGAGGTACTATAGATAATTCCTTTTTTTATTATATTATTAACATCTTATTCTAAATAATCAACTAAAAAAATTCATTTAAATTTCTTGTTGAATTAAAGGTACGGTCGATAGATCTGGCTATATTATTTTTCGTCCGCAACAAAGGGAACATGTCGATTGCTCCACCTCGTGATGTGTTAAGCTTGCAAGGCTGTTCGAAGGTCAACGTTGTACGATGTGTTGATGTTCAAAATTTCAAAGTCTTTATGTGTGTTTTATTTTTTAGAAAATCTTATTTGTACGATGTGTTATTTAAGTTAGAAGTGTTCCAAATATCTAAATTTTTGTAACTATATCTATGTTAGAAAGAACATCCAAGCGAAGTTGTGTGTCATCTTTTTTTGCCTTATGTTATTAGTTGGTTGTGTTGTTTAATTAACAACTTGCACAAAACTCATAAAATTTAGAAAAAAAGCAATTGCTGAAAAAAAATAAAGCGACGAAATGGGTGTTTTTTTAAAATGTCTTCTTTGAATGTTGTGTTATTTATTTGACAACTAGAACAAATCTCTAAAATTTTGGAAATATAGCTATGGCTGAAAGAACTAGGCGGTGACGTGGTGGGCGTCGTAGCACCCATGACGAGAACGTGGATGAACCTATTCGAGAAATGAGCATAGCATCACTGGGGGCATCTCATAGGGCGCATGATCCAGATCAGGTTTAAATTTTATTCAATTGTATTCATGTATATTCTGAAGTGCACAAATCTTTATCTTTCTTTTAATTGGATCTTCTTATATCGTTGCCACAGGCATCTCCTTTGGTTGCTTCGACCCATTTACGTACAGCCCGTGAGTGGCCGGTTGAATGCCCACGCATGATTTATGTTCTACGAAACCTCGGACTACATAACATTCGGCATCTACAGTTCATACGTTTGGATCATAATCTCATTACCGCACTTGTCGAGAGATGGTGTCTGCTTACGAACACTTTTCACTTCACGGTTGGAGAGATGACAATAACGCTGCAAGATGTGCAGGTTATACTAGGACTGCGCATTGATGGGCCAGCCGTCGTGGGACCAAATGTTGTTGGATTAGGTCGTCGTTGGGAGTCATGGCCAGAATGCTGTGATGAACTACTTGGTACACATCCAGGTAGAGAAACCGTGTACCATGCACCAGGCGATGAAGATGACACGGCCACTTTTAGAATGGGTAGTTCGCAGTTTGAGTCAATGCTCCCCTTACGTTGGCTTCGCTGGACTTTCTACAGAGATTAATATGAACAGCTAGCTCCTGGTCCATTTCTTCATCATGTCCGGGCTTACATATTGTTTATGATTGGCTGTTTTTTTATCCCGGACACATCGCGGTCACATGTGTCCTTGCAGTGGTTGCCCTTGCTTATGGATGTGGACTCATTCGGTCAATTGTCTATTGGAAGTGCTGTTCTTGCGCATCTATACAGAGAGCTATGTAATGCGATCAGGCCCACACGTACTTATATTGCCGAATGTGTTGCATTACTACAGGTTTGGTCATGGGAGAGATTGTACATTGGCAGACTCACACTGCGTGTACCACAAATACATGATTTAGGTGGTAGACCTATTGGTTGCAGGTATTATTATTTAATTTATGCAAGAGCTTTAACCTTCAAAACATTTACTTATGTTATTCCGTATTTAATGTAGGTGGGCTGAAGATCGGATACGTGAGCTCCCCTCTGGCAACACGTTGACATATCGTGATGAGTTTGACGGTTTACGACTAACTCAGGTAAGAGAAAATTTTGGACTATACCCCTAATCAATTGTTTCGATAAATGGAGTCAATAGAAATCCTTGACTTGTATAAATGTAGGTGAGCATGACTCCATACACGGATGACATTCTAGCAACTTTGCCTGCCGAATGTTTGGAGGGGATCGAAATATGGCGTGCTAGAGTGCCCCTCATTAGCTGAAAGCGTACCGAGTGGCATCTACCTGATCGTGTTATGCGGCAATTTGGGGGAATACAATTCACAGATGTTCCACCGATGGAATTAAATTTTAGAAGGATTGATGGAAGAGGTAGAGCTGATCTGGATTGGACTGTTCAGTATAGAGATTACCTATAAATATGGGAAGATAGGAGAGCATATGTAGTAGCAATAACCCGCCCAGAAGGAACAGGTAATCAGGAGTTAGGTACTTACCTACGGTGGTATAGATCATGGGATTCAATCTATTTGTTACAGCCTCAAACAGAACCGCCAGAAACTTTCTTTCCTCGCTCCCCAGGCGAGCGATTAGTGGTACGTCGCAATAATATATATTTTTAGAAAATTTGTTATAAAGCATATTTTGATAATAATTTTATATCGCATAGGCTGACTACTACATACGTTCAAGTGCAATTCTTGAGTCATTGGCTGGGGGTCAAGGACAAAATGCCAGTTCATTACAGTTAGCAGTTGACCAGGTTTCCGAGCTTTCTGCCAGAGTGCAGCGTTCAGTTTATATCGACTATACTACTTTTGACACCACACTACCCGAGATGAGTCAAACAAGGGCAGCAGGAATAGGTTCTCATGGCTCTCAAGGGCCAAGACGATCAACTTCTGATGCTCCATCTAGATCCAAGAGAAGTCGACGACAGCAGCATACTGAACGAGAACCACCAAGACATTCAATGCACATTCCATCGAGCGCCTATGACATGTCCGGGGCAGGACCCTCCACACAGCATTGGAGCCCATTGGCAACACAAGAGAGCAGTGCACATGAAATCTTTTATGGTACACCATCTCAACATCCCGCAACACAAACATTTATACCCATAGCAATACTATAGTGGATGTCAAGGGTTGGGTTACCATCCTCCCCCTCGCAGCAAGATTTATTATTAATGGGAGGACAAACTACTGAACAATATACTGATGTGAGGCAACATCGACCTTAACTTCCACCACAAGATGAGGAATTTATTGAGGAAGAGCAACAGCTACAATGACGCAGAAGAAGAGCTCCAGATAGATATACTCCTGGTAGTAGGGCTCTTCCTCGGCATCGATAGATGGTCTATGTTAAAATTTTATCTTACTTATGCTTACTATTTTTTGTATGTGAATGTTCGATGATCTGTAAGACAACTTAGTACCTCCTATTTATGCTCTCTTATTTATATTCAGCATGCAAAATATAGAATTATATACGTTCTTTCATACTTGAGTTGAATATTATTCCAAGTTATTTCATTACATATTTTGCTCCTTGGTTCATAGGAATCCACATGTGAAGGAAGAAGAAGTTTATTATTACAAAATATTCTCGGAGGTCAATGAAAATATGAGAGGCGCAATAACAGACCAACTAATAGAAGAAGGAAGTACCCGTATACATGAAAGTTTGGCTTATAGCACAGATGAGATCCTGGAAGCAAAAGCAGCTACCAATGAAATTTTTAGATGTCTTCTACACACTTGGGGGGAAGACGAGGATGTTGTCCTGTGGCATGAAAATGATGATATTATGAAATTAAGGCAATATAGGTCTGGCTATGAACTTCGAGCGAGTGGTTGGAAGTTGCTACAAGATAGATTTTGCGATATGAACGGCCACCTAATATCATTAAATTTTTTAAAGGATCGTATACGAGAATTGGGTTGCAATAAACATGGTACAGTTGAGCCGGGGATAGGAATATCAATGGTTGATATGGATCACTGTATTCTATATCAGCATTGGTCGCATAAAGAAGATAAATGGCTCTTAAATAACTACAAAATGCTAATGCATTGTTCTCAGGGTGGAAAGGATAAAAAATTTTTAGATGGCGAAGATTGGAACCACCTGCAACACGGATTTATGTACCACTTCAAATGTTGTCCAACACAAACACAACTTCAAGCTCGTGTACGACATTTGCTTACGAAATGACTATGATGTGTTCTCAAATGTAAGAAAATATTAATATTTTATGTTTAAGATTATGGTGCTAAGTAACTAAATTACTTGTTTTCTTTACTTTTGGTAAAATTGGCCTTTAAATAAGTACTTCTATTATTTGCCTAAATATTAACTAATTTCGCATTTGCTTAAATTTCAGCACATAATGTCATCATCATCATCAAGGACCTCATCAATAAAGCGCTCACCATCTAGGGATTTCCTTCATATTATTCCAAGAAAGAAATTGATATATGAACAATTCGATTGACAGAATCAATGTCGTACCCTATGGATGAATTCTTGGAGGAGAAAGCAAGATAAAATGAATTTTTTCGATGTTGTTTACATGAATGGTCATGATATGAAGACGATAGTTTATGGGATACATATCACGAAGTTATCAAAAGTCGTCATCCCATGTATGTGGATGGAGAAACAATTATTGATATGGGCTGGAAATTTGTACGACAAAGATTTACGGATCATAATGGTCATTTTGCTCCTATAACTATTCTTAGTACAAGAATTAATGAAATCACACAGAAAAAAGATGGTTCTGTTGTGGTTAACGCTGAGAATCCAATAACCGATGTGCAACATTGTATTCTTTATAAAAGGTGGCATACTACTCAAGATGCATTTCTATCAGAAAAATATCAACAACTGAATATTATAGATGGTAAAAAGAAGGAGTTCCTAAACATAAAAGATTGGCAATACATCCAACAGCAGTTCACAGCAAAATTCTTATGCTGTCCAACTCTCACCCAACTCCAAGTGCGTATGCGCATAGTTCTGAGCCAAATGTAATAATAATTTGTTTACCTTTGCTCAATTCTTCTTATCATATGTCTTCCTTTTTATTACTGAACTTATCCTGTAGTTTCATGAATTTTGTTAACAATTTCTCGCACTAATTCAATTGCAAATTCTCTAAAAAATTATTTGCCAATCCTTTACAACATCCATAATTTTCTTTCACATAATAATTACTCAATCATAGAAAATTTTTTTTGAAAAAATTCATTTTTGACGTTTTCTCCATCTATTTATTTAAATTTATTTGTCAATCATTCTCACCCCACACTACATAAAAAATATATTCGACATATCCTAACGATTCCACCCAGAATTTTTGGTACTCCTCAAATAGTTGTAGTTTTTGCATAAATATATTATAAACTTTATTATACTTTATTTTATTTTGTGTAATTTAACTTTGTATAATCTCTCGTTAAATTTATATTGCATTTAATATTACTATTATCTTATAAATATAAATATTCAAAAAAAATTCCTCTAAACATTAAAATTACCTCTACAATAAAAAAATTCCTCTACTAAGAAATTCTCTCTACTAAAAAATTTTCACTAACATTAAAAAATTTTTCTTACAAAATGAATATATACCTTCATTATTTTCATTCATTCAAATTATTTTTAACATAACTATAAAAAAAATATTTTAAGTCTTAATGCTATAATTTTTATAAATAATTTGATAAATTTTTACAAAAAACCAAAGATATGGTGAGTTTATTCCATAACTTTGTCTCTCTCTCTAACTAAATAGCACTTGATAAACAAATAAAGGCTAAAAAACAGAGGAAGTCATCCGGCAGTACCTTAAAAAAAAAAACAGAGGAATATATTCAAAAAAAAATACAAACTGATATTATAATGGCACTGAAAAACAAAAAAAAAAAACTATTTCATTACCATGTTTTTCAGCACAATCATTAGCCGGGTGCATTGAAAACGGAAAAATGAAATTGCATGTAACAAAAATTAATAAATTCAAAGAATGCGCCGGATTAGAGCGCGTATTGTTTGTGAAAATGAAGAATGCGCCTAATCAAATGGCGCATTCTTTGAATGCGCCGACTATAATGGCGCATTCAATGAATACGCTAAACCAGCCAGCGTATTTGATGCTTTTAAAATTATTTAAAAAACCTGCTCCTTCCCTTAAATGTCAGATTAAACGAGCTTGTTTCCAAAATTTCGCCGATGCATAATAACAACAACAACATCAAACCTTTTTCCCACTATGTAGAGTCAATTACATGAATTCTTTTTCTCCATTGTGTCCTATTAAAAGTCAAATTCTCGTTCATTCCTAATATTTTCTAACCAAGTATTTTTAGGTCTACCCCTACCTTTCTTAACAAAAGTCAAATCTAATACCTCTACTCTCCTAATCGGGTCATCGGAAGGCCACCTTTTTATCTGACCAAACCATCTAAGACGACTCTCTCTAATCTTATCTTCTACTGAAGCTACTCCAACCTTTTCATGTATATGCTCATTTCGTAATTCATAAAAAAATTGAGTAAAATCCTACATATTCATAATAAAGAAACATGTTCACTACTAAGTAGTCGCAAAATAATATAAGAAAAAAAAATTAAAAAAAAAAACACTTGTACAATATATATATATATATATATATATATATGAACTCTTGTACAACATAAATACATATAATCTCATCACAAGGAAAGTCTAAAATGTATTAAAATCAAATAAGTATAAATTTCTTTTAATACCTATAAGAATACAAAAAACACGTATAAATAATAAACACAAAGATCTAAATAATACAGTACAATATTAGAAGATCATTTGAATTTGCTCTAATATTAGGAAGATCACTTGAATTTGCTCCAATAAATACACAAAGTATAACAAGGAAAAAAAAAACAAACAAAACAATATTAGAAGATCAAATTTGATGTGCATTTTCCATCTCAACATATTGAAAAACAGGAAAATCACTTGAATTTGCTCTAATATCATGGTCATAATAACATAAAACAACAATCCCATTACTCTTGTAGAAACTCACAGCACCTCAAGGCTTCAACGAAAAGATGACATACACTACATCAAATTTGAAGCAAATAGACTAACAGTATTTAACCATCACTACACCCATTCCTTCATTAGAGGCGGAGTCCGGATGCAGAAAATCGTGATTTTGTGACTGTGAACAGTAAAAGCGCAATTATTGTTCACCACTGCATTTTGTTGTGCATTTATTGTTCACAGATACAAAACCACCCGGACTCCACACGTAATAATCTCTCTTCCTTCATGAAGGCTTCTCTAAGAGTAACTTTGTCTGTTCTCATTTACTGTAGTTCTACTTCGGCAGCAATGTTATGAAAATACGCATAGTAGCACGGTTATAGGGAAAAATAAATAAATGGAAAAGCACAACAAGATCAAAAGATCCATTATGATGTACATTTGTCATTGCTACATAGTAGAAACAGGAAATGACTTGATTTGGCTACTCAGCCTCATTTCAAGCCCAGAAACTAATTGTGATTCTTCTAAAATACAAAACCATCTCCCTTTCCACCTGCTCAAACTCACAGCACCTCAAGGCTTGAAAAAACAGATAGCATAAACCCAACAACACTACAGTGATTATAAACTTGGCCTTCACATGATCATAACTGATGAACTGAACTATTTAAGATAAGTAGAAGATACCCACAGAAGCACATAGCTTATTAACGATGTAGTCACTTCCAGACTCCTTGGGCCTTTCAGAAGAGGCGGCATCACAGAAACCATGAGAAAGGTGCCCAACAGCCATGAGAAAAAGAAAGCACCAATCCTAGAATATAGCAAAATAATAAAATTAAGAAGTTTTTCATTATAATATAGCAGAATGATGAATGCATATAAGATGAAAAATTCAGGTACATATAAATAGTACTCCTATTTATTGAGATTTTCATAAATAACGCTTATAAGATAACTAAGCATGCAGAAGCATAATCAGAAATTTTCCTTAATAGGAGCATAAACTTTTTAAGAATGCTATTAATATTTTCAATAAATATATATAATTCTTGATTCTAAACTTTAGATGCCCTCTGCATTGGTTTGATCCCTTGCTGCATAAAAACATTTCAAGGCTTTACACGAACTGGGAACAAGAAGGCCCTCTGCTGTAGTTCCACAACTGTCCACAATGTACCAAGATTATATAAAGAGACCTGGAAGTTTTATGAGAATGTAATATTTGGCAGCTAAAGCTGGACACAAACAAGTTGAAGAAAAGGGAAAGCACTGATTTGATTTAACTAGCATTAAGTCCTAAATGTTTTTTCCTAGAGAAGCTGATCTGACTTTAATTGATACAAATTCACATAATTCAATCACCACATAATAGGCTAAGTTTCATAATTTTAATATGACCTGAAGGGCGGCTGTGTATATCTGATGTTCTGTTTATAGAAATGAAAATGCTGACTTCCTGATCTAACGATCATGGGCAAAATAACTAGCAACTCTCTTCATCTCATTTAAACTTCAATCACGACAACAAACAGTGCAAAAATCCATGTTTATCAGACAACAACCATACTTCTAAAGACAAGACTCATGATAATGAGCAGTAACCTTAATCTAACTACATGAATAAGCCTTAAGATTCTGTTAGACCCGTCCATTGGACCGGTCTAGCCGCATACAGAACTGGCACATGCGTAACAGAGGCGGAACTCCTCCGCCTCCTATGCAAGCTGCACAAACCACCCATCCAAAAGAGTAAATTAGGAAGTTTTAAGGAGAAGTTTAGGAGGGAAATTTGAATGTAGGGACTGTTTAGAGATTTCCTTTTAGATTGTATGCATTAAATAGTTAGTTTTCCGAGGGTTAGGGCATCTTGAACTTGGCTAAAATTTTAGATCTCTTAGGTTTTTGGGCTCTAGCAACGTCTAGAGATTTGGGAGAGATAAATCCTCCTCTCGAATAGAGAATCAATTGTATCTTAGTATTTTTCCATTTCTATTTCATCAAATAATACAAATTATCTACTGCTCTCCGGGTTTTGTGTGGATTTTTGTGGAGAGTTATCACTGTTTTCCAAAGAATGCTAGGAAATTCTTGAGATCTTCAAGTATTTCCAATCAAATTGGTATTAGATCAATTTCTTGGACGGAAATAGAAGTCTTCATCGCTGCATTTTGCTAAGTTTCGTATCCGATCTTGTTTTTTTTGCTGACTGGAGGCCAGAATTAGCGTCAAACTTGTTGTTCTTTGCTATTAGAGCCTAAATACAGGTTCCCATGGCAGGAAGAAAGATAGAAGTGTTAGAAGGGGATATCGGGCAATTGAAAACTGAAATTTCAGATCTCCACACTTAACTTTCAGATGTCAAAAGTCAAATTTCAGCCATCCAAGATGGATGAAAATTTTTCCAGCCTGGGGGAGAAGTTGAAGAAGTTGCTCAAGGGTCAATCCAAAATGGCATGGTCAAAGGCGAGGGAAGCCTCCGAAAACCCAGAAAGCGGGGAAAACTCTAATCCAATAATGCAAAGGGAAGATCAGGAGGTGGAGACTCGAAAGAGAGAAAGAGAATACCTCCCCTAAAGCCTATTCATAGGAAAGAGCCAGGTAGAGGGTATGGGGAGAGGCTTGAGGAGGTAGGCAAGAACAAAGGGGTGCTGAATTTGAGAAGAAAGGGACGGATTTTGAAAGGGAAAGAGGAAATTAAAACCGAAGGGGGGCTGAATTTAAAAGGAGGAGTTTATTATGATCCAAGGCATGATAAATTTGAAAGGAGGTAGGAATTTGATAAAAGGTTTTGGTATGAGCGTAGAAGGGATGACTGGGCCACTTGGGGAGAACTACCCCCTTGGGGAATGAGAAATTATGGAGGGAATAGAGGGAACGGAAGGAGATCCGAGAGTGAGGAAACTAAAGATGTCAATTTTGAGGAGGGGATGCGCACGGGTGGATGTACAAAGTTAAAAGATATTTCACCGTTAATGGGTTGACAGAGGAGGAGAGAATGATGGCAGCTAGCCTATGCTTGGAAAGGAAGGCTTTGGCTTGCTACCAATGAAGGGACATGCGACAACCCATACGGAGTTGGAGGGAGTTCAAGGATTGTTTGGTAGAACATTTCCGAACCAACAAGGGAGGAGACTTATACGAGCCATTCTTCGCCTTGACACAAGATGGTTCAATGGTAGAGTACCGGGAGAGATTCGAGTACCTTGTTAGCCGATTGGACCGCCTTTCTGAGTAGTGTTAGAGGGGGATTTCATGAAGGGGCTTATACTAGATATTTGGGCCGCGATTAGAGTAATGAGGCATCGTGACTTGGGAGAGGCTATGGAGTTAGCTCAATTGGTGGAGGATTAGAGGCACTTGAAGAGAGAGACATGAGGCAGCAGCTCAGGAGGCTCATACAGAATGACCACCACCTTATTGACATCCAAGGAGCCAACACCAGATACTCCTCGGGGGACTTCAAAGAAAAATACTGCAAGAGGAAGACCTGGGGACAACATCAAAAAGCTCACAGAAATGAAATTACAGGAGAAGAGGGCAACAGGCTCTGTTTCAGATGTGATAAGAGGTATACACCGAGGCATAGATGTAAGGACCGACCTTTTCAGGTTCTTATTGTTTGTGATGAGGAGGGAAAAGAAGAGGGTGTCGTATTTCCACCTTGTTAATAAGGTGAGTCTTTAGGAGGGGAGTATTATTAGACCAGTCTATTGGACCGGTCCAGCCGGTCAATACAAGACTGTCTCACGCGTAACAGAGGCGGAACTCCTCCGCCTCCTGTACGAGTCGCAAAAATTGCCCGTCCAAAAGTGTAGATTAGTAAGGTTTTGGAAGAAGTTTAGAAGGGAAATTTGAATGTATGAACTGTTTAGAGATTTCCTTTTGAATTGTATGCATTAAATAGTTTGTTTTCTTAGGATTAGAGCATTTTGAATTTAGCTGAAATTTGAGATCTCATAGGTTTTTGGGCTCTAGCGGCATCTAGAGATTTGGGAGATAGATCCGCCTCTTGAATAGAGGATCAATTGTATCTTGGTATTTTTGCGTTTCTAATTCATCAAACAATACAAATTATCTACTGTTTTTCAGGTTTTTGTGTGGATTTTTTGAAGAATTCTCGCTGTTTTCAAAAGATTGCTTGAAAATTCTTGAGAACTTCAAGTGTTTCCTATCAGAATCCTTCTCCATCAATAAAAGCTTAGTGTTGTAATGTAGCTAATTAGCTAATTCTGAAGAGTGAAACCTCTCAAAACAATTGATCGTATGCCCAAAAATACCAAAATAAATAACCAGTAATTTTCTTTGTTCTCACGCAAAGAATGCAGTTAAATGGGTGGGTAATATGGGGGTCGCTTGGTGTGAATCAAAATGGGTTTAAAAGTACTATTTCAATTCTAAATAAGTCCCGTTTCTTCTAACATTGCTAGGTTTCGAATTCTATACGCTAACTCTAACTTACAATTGCTTCTCACTCCCTTTCATCATCTGAGTCCATTCTCGACTAAATTATTATCCATATTTGCCGCTTGCACACTTCCACTAATACAATTACGGGTACTTCATCTATTTTAAAAACATATATCGATCCTAACATTCCCAATTCTTAAACATTTGATTTCATATTTTTATAATTAGCTTGACATTGGTCAAATATCCTCAATATGCTCTTTCAAACACAACCAAAATACAATACAGTTCCAAGTTCCAATGCATAAAAAGAGCATACCTAATGCAGGTTTTGTGGAGGATTGATGCCTGTAGTTTTACCCCTATGTACATACGCAAAGATATTGTTCCATGAGTCAAGCTTGGGAGCTCCAAATCACCCTGGAAGTATCTTAACCACTACCTCAAGGCCTTTCCAAGTTCCAATGCATAGCGCAATCATATGGAGGTCATGCATTTAGACAACTGATATAAATTAAGTCAACATGTGACTGGTGTACAAATCTATAAAACATCAAGCCTTTATAACACTACGCGGGGTCGGCAACATGAATCATTTTTCTCCATTGTGTGCAATTAAGAGTCAAATTCTCATTTAGATCTAATAAAAAAACGTCATTTCTAATATTTTCTAACCAAATCTTTTTAGGTTTACCTCTTCCTTTCTTAACATAGGTTAAATCTAATACATCTACTCTCCTAACCGGGTCATTGGAAGGCCGCCGTTTTATGAGCCAAACCATCTAAGGCGACTCACTCTAATCTTATTTTCCACTGAAGCTACTCCAACATTTTCATGTATATGCTCATTTCGTATCATGTCTCTAAGAGTAAAGTCACTCATCCATCTGAGCATCCTCATCTCTACAACACTTAACTTAATATTATGCTTCTCTTTCAACATTCTGCGCCATACAGCATTGCAGGTCTAACCACCATTTTATATAATTTTCCTTTAAATTTGAGTGGTGCTTTTCTATCACACAACAAGCCCAACACATTCCTCCACTTCATCCATCAAACATGTGACTGGTGTTTAATAAATAAAATCTGGAATAGATATGCTGCAATGAAATTTTTTTGCTACTTCATAACAAAGAGATTACATTAATTGCGATTAAAAAACATAATACTGAACGAATAAGCGACATACCCATATAAGCAAGCTTTAATTCGGCTCCTAAGCCTTTCATGTATGAAATATATGGATAATATAAAAGAAATGGCTACTTGAAGCGTAGGCCCTTCTTCTGTGGGAAATAGAACAGTCAATACTCCAAGTACGATAAATGCAATGCTTGTCTTTAGAATGGTGCTTGTTGCTGGTGTCTGAAACCTGTTAGTTATAGCCTTGACATATCGTGACTGAGTAACTTCCCTTACTTTTTTCTTAATGTTAATCTTAGGATTTTTCCTATCATAAAAGCTCTGCATAATTATTTTATCATGAGCTGATTCAATTGCATCAACACTTGGTTTGTGTCCAGCATATTTGTTAATCAGAAAGTTCCTTGCTGCCTGAATCTCCTCTTCAGAAGCCTCTTTACTGATACCAAGCCGTTTATATGGATCTTTAATGCGAATCCTTGGGAAGACGCCTGATAAATGGTTGTTGAAGGTAAAAAATGATCAAAGCTCAGTCATTGAAAGGTCAAATGTTTTAAGAAAAGGAGCTGTAGGCATGGAATTAATAAACTATAAATGAATACTCATGTGATTCAACTGCCAATTTTGGTGAAGCAAATTATGTCTTTTCAAAGCAAAATAAATGAAAAATAGATTTTTAAGGTTAATAAAGGTTCGAAAATTATGTACATCTAGCACATAATTGTTGAAGAAACAAAAATGTTGTTGAGTTGGGGGATTTCAACCAGCAACCTTCTTGATAAGAGATTGTTGTACTTGGTATATATTTGTTTGAGTGTATCTATTTGTTAAAATGACCGTGTAGTATACTTAAAAGCTTATAGCCATGAACCAGATAATGAAAATGACAACCTATTAGAGAGAAAAAACTTTACTATGTCTTTCCATGAGAGTGAGTTCATGTCACGGTAGGCATATATTTAGTGTACTGCTGTCGATAAATGAATATCTCAGCATGCATCACAAAGCATAGAAATCTCATCATGTTTCAACCAATTCTATTTGGATTGAATTTTAGAATTGATAGCCACAGCTATAGTAAAAAGAAGAATCCGTTGCCCTTAGAACTCATTTAAACTGGATAAATAGTTCACAACCCTATTTTTAAGTAACGACTTCCACTATGTCAATTGTACATCCAGATGTCACACGCATATGTTAGGACTAGTTGGTCAAATTAAAGGAACCAATCTACTGAAGCCGCCAAGTTAATACAGAACTCTAGGGTGAACTCACATAGTCATTGTGAATTCGTCAGATTCACTTTGAACCCACCAGAGTCATATTAAACTCACCAAAATCATAGTGAATTCACCCTTAAGTTGCCACAATTACAACAAATTCGACTTGAGAAGCCAATTAGATCTATTCATTTAAAGATACTCAAGCTAAGTCATCCCAACTCTATTTGAACTTGTTGAAGCCTCCTACCAAAGCAATTCGCCAATAAGAGTACTCGCCCAGATCTAATACAACAACAACATCGTTATCATCATCATCAAGCCTTTATCCTACTACGTGGGTCGGCTACATGAATCATTCATCTCTATTGTGTCCTGTTAAGATTCAAATTCTCATTTAAATCTAATAAAAAAATTTATTTATAATATTTTCTAAACAAATTTTTTAGGTTTGTATCTACCTTTTTTAACATAAGCCAAATCTAATACATCTAGTCTCATAACCAGGTCATCAAAAAGTTGATATTTTATGTGCCCAAACCATCTAAGTCTCTCCCTAATCTTATCTACCTCTAGAGCTACTCCAACCTTTTCACGTAACTAATTTCACATTTTATTTCAAAAATGAAGCCACTCAGCCACCTAAGCATCCTCATCTCACCCAAATCTAATCACCAAGTACAAAATCTCAAGGCTATTCATCTAATGCTATCTATGAGAACTAGTCGTACAAGAGTTCCACCGCAAGGCTAGTCAAAGAAAAAAACAATTTCTCTATTAAATTCATAATGTATTTTCTATGTTCTTAGCTACCTAGTTTGTCTTACTCAAAGCAAGTAGTTAAATCTTATTTCATGTCGTTATTCTTGTAGCACTAAACCTTAAACCAAGCATATAGAAGGTCAAAAATGAGTATTACACTAGATCTTTGGTACTTGTAATATACTTTTAACAATCTAATGAACTCCCCATAGCTTTTCTCTAGATTCCCTATATTCACTCTTTATCTAACTAATGTTTCTCTTCTATTGTTGTGCATTATTGTCACTAAGATTCAGGGGTCAATATGGACAAATTTGGATCCAACTTTGTCGTGTGGATTGATACCACGGACCAAAAATCAAGCATTGCAAGCATTGGAGAAATAAAATAGAGAAAAATATTAGACATTAAAAATCAAATCTTTATTACTAACAAATAACTTGTCCAAGGAATTCAGCAAACTCGAGAAACTCATTCTTGGAATTTGGCAAATACTCGAGAAACTCATTATTGGAATTCAGCAAGAACTCAGAGAACTCATCCCTCCATATTTAACTCATCCAAGAATTAAATTCATCTAAGGGAATATTCAACTCATCAAGAATTGAATTCATTCAATAGAGAGTTAAACTCATCCAATATTTGAAATCAACTAAATAAGAGTTTAACTTATCCAAGAATTAAAATCATTCAAAAGAGATACAACTCGTCCAAATTTTGAAGTCATCAAAGAGAGAGTTTAACTCGTCTAAAAAAGAGTTCAATATATCCAAGAAATGAAGTCATCCAAAGAAGAGTTCAACTCATTTTAAAATTAAAGTCGTCCAAAAGGGAGTTCGACTCATGTCAAAATTTTAGTCATCTAAGAGAGTTTAACTCATCCAAGATTTGAAGTCATCTAAGGGAGAGTTTAACTCATTCAAGAATTGAAGTTTTTCAAAGGAGAGTTCAACTCATCCAAAATTGAAGTCTTTTAAGGTAGAGTTAAACTCATCCAACATTTGAAGTCATCTAGGAGAGAGTTCAATTCATCCAAAAATTGAAGTCATCCAATAAAGAGTTCAACTCGACAAGGTGAAACTCAAGGAATTTTATGAACTCGTTATTCTACTAAAAGACTTTCTCTTTTCATTAAAAATTAAAAAATAATAAAAGGAAAATGATGTATTAGAAAAATTATCAAAAAGTTAGATCTAAAAATAAAAGAGAAATTAAAGAATCAATTTTCAAACTTCAAATTGAACAACTTCAAGTTAGAGAGTTGACATATTTTTTACTTAAATCAATATTAGAGATACTTATTTTCTAAATTAGTACTCAATTAATGAGGTGAAAGATAGACAAACTTACATTTGGTATCAAAGTGATATCGGATTAAAGTTAAATTTAAAGGTTGCAAGATTAGGCTCTACATAAGAGCTAAGGCCCCACATATATCAACAGCATGTGCTTAACAAAATCACATTTTATGCTTGATTCTAAGTTTGAGTTTTACTATAAGAAGAAAGAGAACTATTGAACTTGAGAAAGTAGAAATTTCAATAATATTTTGGATTAATTCTACTTATTTAACAAATATTTAATTTCTTATTTTGAACCAAAATTCATTTTTTTAGTTCAAGACTAAGTCGGGTAAATTCAAATCATCCAACTTGGCCAAAATCAGGCATTTGCAAATAAATCTTTTTGTATCCTTTAAGCACAAAGTCAATCCACAAAACTTGCACTCCACCCTTTCGAATAATATCCATTGAGTAGAGAACAATCCTTTCTAAATGGCAAGTCTAGATAATTACACTGAGAAAACAAAATCTCTAGCAAAAACTAAGGTCCATCCAAGGTGACAGCTTGCCTAAGATGCATCAAAGAGAAAAGGCCAAATAAGACTTGAGAGAGTTATATAGAAACTATTTTTTGGCATTCATATCTTTAAGTATTAGTTAATCAATATAACAATTCAGCTGAATAGCTTTCAGAAATAATCATCACTATATATTATTAATGCAAAATGTTATAAGATAGATATACAAACAACATATTAAAAAGAAAGATTCATTCAATGCTTCTCATAGAAAACAAAGCCTTTTACAATGGGTTGGAAGGAATCATTGGTTTATTTGATGGATCATTCTGAAAAGTTAATAATTCTTTCTAAAGAATCATTATTAATTATTTATAAAAAATCACTAGTTTATTTATCGAAGTAATACAATGAGTTGGCTCAACTATCAACTTTATTTGAGATATCTCCAACTTGGCCGTTTGCTAACTCAATGAAGGATTTGTGGGTTCATTTTGAGATGTTGTGTAATTGACAAGAGTTATACGATCATCTAATGTCCGACTCGCTTCAACTAGAATATTGGTCATCTTGATGAGAATCAAGTTGCAAAGTAGGATTCAGGAGGATGATAGAACATAGTGGTTTTTAAATGACAACCAAATGCCCATATTTATAGGCTTGCCATGATGCGGACACATACTACCGATTAAATCAACATCATTTTTTTATGTGATAGCTTCTCAGGATAATAAATTTCAATTACCTTATTCTTCATTTATTAATAAAAAATATGCAACTTCCTTTTTTTTTTTTTGCAAGTTATTTATTAATCTACAAGAGAATCATGAAACTAAATGTACATCCAAATGTCACACAGATCAACATCATGACTAATCTATCAAATTAAAGGAACCAACTTCAATGTGTTCATATTGAACTCTTTAGAGTCATCTTAAATTAGCCGATCATTGTAAAGTCACCAAAATCATAGTGAATTTCCACCACTAAGTTGCCAAAATTACAACAAACTTTGCTTGCAAATCCGATTAAGAGAAATTCATTAAAGGATGCTCTAGCAAAGTCGCCCCAACTCCATTTAAGCTTGTCAAAACTTCCTACCAAAGCAAATCAACAATAAAAACACGTCCAAAGCTGTTGACCTCTGTACAAGATACCAAAAGAGAAAGAGAGAGAGATCGGGAATACCTCGTATCCCGCCGAAAGCTCCCGTAAAACCCGCAAGAAATCCCACATACTTGACATGGTTCGGCGCTGACATTGCTCAGTTCACGCGATTCCTGCTTAAATCCCACGACGACTCCTCGATCTCACTCCAGCTCCCGTCGTTAAATACCCGACCAAGAAAAGCATTCGCTCTCACATTCGCTACTTCCTCCCTCCAAGCCGAACTCCCTCTGTCCCGTACTCCTCCGACTCCTGCGTAGCTGTGAGACTTCGCTTCTTCGACGACACTTCCAGTTGGATCGGAAGTTACGACATTTAGATCGGAAGCAGGGACGGGAGCTCGCTGTGAAGTTAACTTTCTCCCTTCCCGCACCCCTTCGGCTGGATCCCGTGAGAGAGAAAGAGAGCACCTACCTCTTGAAGCCCTAGACCCGTCGACTCCTCCGACGACGACTCTCCCTTCCTGTTCGGATCGGAAGTCACTCATTTTGATCGGAAGTAACAACAGGAGCTCGCTGGAGGTAAAGGTAACTTTCTCCCTTTCACGCGCCTGTTTGGCCTAATCCCGTTAATCTCCCGAAACAGAGAGTAAGAGAGGGAGAGATGTTTATTTTAATATTGTTAATTAATTAATTTTAATTATAATTAATTTGATAATTATTTTTAATTATAATTAATTATTAATTATATAGATTATAATCAATTATAATTAAATGTAGTTAATTATTATTAATTATACTTAACTATTAATTATTATTAATAATCATTGTTTATAATTAGTCATAACTAATTATAATTATTTATAATTAATAGATTAATTATAATTAAACAGTTAATTATTATTAATTCAAATTAATTATTTAATTATTTTTAATTATAATTTATTATAATTAAATAACATTAATTATAATTAAATATAATTAATGCTTTAGTTATAATTAAATAATTAATTGCAAATGATGTGTGCTTGCCTTCTCCCGCCTCGGTCCACGAGCCTCCACCACCGTCAAAGCCCGTGAAGGTACGAATTCTCTAAACTCAGATTGCCGCGTCGTTGTTCGCAACGGACCGGAAAACCGCCTATACACGCTTTTATTGCGCGTGGTGGGATGGGACCCCGGTCCGACGCCTACGACGAGGCGGGAATCGCCTAAACTCTACTTCGGTGTTCGTGGCGCACCGGAAAACCGTCTATACACGCCTTTATTGCGCGTGGTGGGAAGGGACCCCGGTGCGGCACCTACGGCAAGGCGGGTTCACTTATAAGTACCCCCGAGCGGGGGGAAAGCAAATTGTGTCACTCATAAGTACCCCCGAGCGGGGGTAAAGCAAACTGTGCATTATTTAAGCAGGTACTGTCAAAGACCCCATACACGCCTTTATTGCGCGTGGTGGGAGGAACAAAAATCACGACCGCGGTGTCCTTGTCCGAGGACACCTACCATATACGCCTTTATTGCTCGTGGTGGGAAAGGCCCAGTTTTCTCGTAGTTTTACCCTAAACGGGAGAGACGCCGGGAGGCTGCCGAAATTTCGGGTGAAGACGGACCGTACTTGGACTTGATTTGCACATCAAATGGACAAAAATGAGACTCGTACCTGGACCTGATTGAACTCCAAAGACATTAATAAAAGACTTAATTCAAATTCAAAATTGAAAAGAACAATAACTTGGGCTTGAACTCAAGCGAGAATTTGAATTGAACAAAGACTCAATCTTGAACTTGCAAGAAGGATTCAGGGGACTTAAACAAATTGCAAAGGGCACAAATGAACTTGAACTCAAACAGAGGACTTGTGGACATGCATTTGAATAGAACAAGGTCACTTGACACTTATGAACTTGGTGAGCAGAACATGACTCGAAAGTGATATCAAAACTTCAAATGGAATGCTAAGGAATATGTCATAACTTGAACCCAAGTGAACAAATGTAATGGCCCTGATGTGGACTCAAATTTGCACTTGAACTCCCATTTGATTTAAAATCAAATCAAATGAAATAAACATAAGATTATCTTATGGTTTTCAATCCAACCAATTCCTAAATGGGAATGGACAGCACTCATATATAAGCAAATAATGAGGCATCCCTACAATCTACTAGAGGCCAAGATGCTTCTACGACTGATAAATCAGACTGCTAGCAAATATCCCAACCTCCTACAAGAAAGAGATTATTGCTAGACCAAGTTCTAAACATCATTTACTTGGAAGAATCAATCAATAATGAATGAGAAATATGAATCAGTTACAAGTGCACAAGGGATGCAGTAAGTATAAATGCCTACGGGTCCTCATAGAAGACACATCATAGGAGACCCATAGCACACCAAATGTCTTCTACAAAAAAAGAAATACCAAATGACTACAAAAAAATGCAAGTCTCTATGGGCCACTGTAGAAGATTCGTAGTGCACCCAGTCTAACGTCTACGAGCAAGATACAAAGTGATTATATCAAGTATCAAGCGTTTATGAGTTACAACGAGAAGTTTAATTTTGTGTGCAATAAGCTATATACGAGCTTCTACAACTTAAGGCAGGAGATTAGTTAGTGCACTACGATCCACTTGCAGAAAGCAACGAGTAGTGCACGACAGTCTACCTGTACGAAGCAGTGAATAACTCTATTCAGAAGCTGCTACACCACGCCACCGGATCTACAACCCTTATACAAGCAGACAGAAGGCGTCAACAAAGTCTGAAATAAATACCCCTGCACGTGCACTATAAATTGTATACACATAGGTACACTAAAGGGGAAAGTACAATCCAAACCCGCATGGGCCCCGGCAAGCGTGTTATTGGTACACACGTGACGTCTAGGGATGCTGCGCGGGTTGACAAGTGAATTCAAGTTCGAACCCGATCCTTATATATAAATCAATAGGAGTCGACAAGGTTCGAACCAACAAATAAATATGTGGTTGTGGCGACCATAATATTTGTTTTAATACATTCATATTAAGCCTTCAAAGCCTAAAACTAAAAGAATTCACTCTCTAAGGTATAAAGCCTACGAAACCCGATCCTCTGTCCACAGCCAAACAGAGTCGACAAGGTTCAAGTTTTAAATGGAAATGACCCTCAAACACCCCGATGATGGCCGTGTTGAATGTTTATCTCAACCGGAGGGGTTCACAAACATTTCAAATGACTCCCAAATATCCAAATGTCTTCCAAGCTCCATCCAAAAACCCAAAAGCTCCACAAAAATATTAAAATCTCAAAATCCCAAAAATATTTAAAATGAAATAAATCCATCAACACGCTAAAAGCAAAGTCCATCCACCCTCCGCAACAGTTTGCCGAGGTGGACAAATTCAAATATTACTTCAGCTCACAAAGAGCCAAAAGCCTAGTCGAAAATATCACTAGGATCCATTCGCAAACAATCTTTTGCTAGTAAGGACGTGGTACGTGTCCTCTAACCGGCAGTTTCGCCGCCAAATGGCACTGCAGGTAAACGGTTATGACCCGGGGCCCTCTGAACCGAGTGGTTTTGCCGCCAAATGGCACCACATATAGCGGTTATGGCCAGAGCCAATATGCTCCTTAATGGCGTTAAATCCTTGATATATGAATCAATAGGATATGATCGATATGGCACAAAGCCCTCTGTTAGCTAAGGTGGATTCAAATTTGTCCCCTAAGACAAACATCCAACCTAGGTCTACAAGGTCCCCTTGGACGAAGCAACCCATGGCTGCCGACAAGGATCCTTCTGTCAGGTTGGGTCGACTACCTCCTCTGACTAAGTAGACCAGGGACCACAATGGCCAGGGACGACGGAACCATGGGATCTTGATCAGGCCCATCATCCATTCCCCCACCATCCGCTTTAAGTGAAAGATGGTGCAATTTCTATTTTAAATATAAAACTTTTCGAACCTTTCCAAATTCTCAAACTTTCAAATATTTCAAATACCTAAATCCATTGTTGCTACTATATGCCAGATAACACGTATTCTTTACGTATCTGATTGACGACTAGCCTTAATCGAAAGTTCTCTCTCGTGATCGGGAGGGGTAATTAACTATAGGGGCTTGCGCCTATAGGAAATCAGAACTCATATCATAAAGTCCTCACAAAATGAGGGCGAAATCTCTAGGTAGTGTCTTATCTACAAACCCATCTGCCTTCCAAAATTTATCTCGGAACTTATTCAATTAAAACTCCCTCGCCGAATAAAAGAAAAGCGCAACGGGGAGGCCGGGGCTGAATTTTCGGAGCCCACAAAAGCTAGTTACAAAAAAACAATATTTCAAGGCTACTCATCTAATGCTATCTTTCTCAGCTAAGTCATCCAAGAGTTCCACCTCAAGGTTGATCAGAGAACTATCATATTCAATATATTTTTTTAGCTACACAATTTATGTTTTCAAGGATCATCCTTAAGCCCATATCTTTTTGCTTTATTCATGGATGTTCTCACTCGACATTTGCAAGAGGATGTACCCTAGTGTATACTTTTTGCTGATGATATTCTTCTTGTTGATAAGACTAAAGAGGGAGTTGTAGCTAAACTTGAATTATGGAGGTCGACCTTAGAGTCCAAAGGTTTTTGCTTGAGTAGATCTAAAACTGAATATATGAAGTGTAATTTTAGTAGCAATAGACCCAGCAAGGGGTTGTGACTTTGGGCGATCAAGTTATTAATAAGAGTACACGTTTTAGATATCTTTGATCTATTATTCATAGTGATGGTGAAATAGATGGGGATATTATCAGTAGAATTCAAGTTGGATGGTTGAAGTGGAGGAATGCATCGGGCTTCTTGTGAAATAGAAAAGTCCCCCTCAAACTTAAGGGAAAATTTTATAAGATTGCGGTGAAACCTGTAATGCTTTATGGTGCTGAATGTTGGCCATTAAAAGAGAAGCATAATGCTAAGTTAAGTGTTGCATAGATGAGGATGCTTAGGTGGATGAGTGGTTTTACCCTTAGAGATAGGATACAAAATGAGCATATACGTGAAAAGGTTGAAGTAGCTCTAGTGGAAGATAAGATTAGAGAGAGTCGCCTTAGATGGTTTGGTCACATTAAACGGAGGCCTTCCAATGACCCGGTTAGAAAAGTTGAGGTTTTAGATTTGACTTACGTTAAGAAAGGTGGAGGTAGACCTAAAAAGACTTGGTTAGAAAAAATTAGAAATGATCTTTCTTTATTAGATTTAAATGAGAATTTGACTTTTAACAAGACACAATGACGAAAAAGGATTCATGTAGCCGACCCACGGAGTGAGACAAAGGCTTGAGCTATTGTAGCTACACAATTTATGCCTTACTCAAAGCAAGAATTAGTTAAATCTTATTTCATGTAGCAATTCCTATAACACTGAGAGTTGACCCAAGCCTATACATAGGGGTTTAAAGAATAAATCTGACACCAAATCTTTAGTACTTGTAATATGTATTTTTGACAATCCAGTGAATTTTCCAGAATTTCTCTTTATAGATTCTCTAAATCAACTAAGGCGCCAATAATTGAAAGATATCCACCACAGTACATGTGGTATTTCCCTAGACCTCCCAAATAGATGGAGAGAGTTCAAATCCCTTGTAAAACTTTAAAAAAAAAAGTACTACAAACATCCCTCTCTCTCTCTCTCTCTCTCTCTCTCTCTCTCTATGAGAACTACAGTTTTTCTTTCTAAAATACCCAAAAATTTTAAAAAAATAAACATAATTTAGCATGAAGTTTTCCTCAAAATATACCTATTTTACTATTCTCCGTAAAACGTCAAAGTTATTTTTATTAAAGTCTATTTTAATTTCAAGTATTTTGATATATAGAATCTTACCTAAAATATAAGCCTAAGAATAGATATATTCATTTATACCTATAAGTATATAATTAACAGTTTAATTAACAACTTTCAATGTAGCCTTTCCACGTAGATAAACATGGAGTGGAATGATTACTGGAGAGGGTAATCAACGGTTAGGATCAACTAATAAGTATTAGTGGAATTAAGTTTATGTATTTAATATTTAGTGGAGTGAAAATTCCCTCCCGTTGTTTTGTTACCTGGAGTTGAGTGGCTGGCCGCAAGCAGGAGATGGAAAGGGCTGGAGCGGAGACAACCATTGGTTGTGGGGGGAAGATGCCAACAAGGGAGAGTAAAGAGGCAAGGGTTGAAAATAAAATGTTTGAAATTTTGTTGTATGTTGAAATCAGTTCAATAATTTTAAGAGGGAGGAAATATAATATTACTATTATTTGCTTAAATAAAAGTTAGCTGAAATTAGTTTGATTGAAATCAGTTTGTTGTTTGTTAAATTTAAAAAAAAAAAAAAGAGGTAATGGGCTACTGCAATTGCTGTTTGTTGAATTCATTAGTAAAATTTATTGCAGTTATTAAAATCAGCTGCTGATCGTTAAATTCAGCTAGAGAACTAAGAGTAAGGAAAGGATTTTTGGTGGTTGTTGCTAGAGCCAGTAAAAAAGTTGAGAGAAAAAAGGCTGTTGGCTAAATTATGATGTAGCTACTTACTGAATTCAGGAGAGAAATTTTAGGTTGAATGAGAAGATGTTTGGTGGAAGTGATGTACAAAAGGAAAAGAAGACTGGGTTTAGGAAAACCAATTCCTAGCAAGGAGAGAGATCCAAATTATGGTATATGAAATAGAAATACTTTATATAATTGTATATGATTTTGATGAAATTAATTCTAATTTCATTCTATAGTTGGTTAAATATTCATCAAACAAATATTGCAATAGCATATTTTTATTATGATTGTTATGAAAATGTTAGATAAGTCATATATGGGGGTAGACCCGCACAAGTAAAAGCGAAAGACCTGACGAAATAAACCTACTCTCAAAATTCTAAAAGTTGGGAATCCAGACCCAACCTTGAATGATAGAGCAGCTTCAATTCTAAAAGTTGATAATGTGGACCTAACCTTGAATTAGAGAGTTGTAAATGTGCAAAAGCCAATAGTCATCATAGGACTTGCATAGAAGTGTTGAACTGCGAACATAATAGAAAATGATATTATGTACATCTTATGTCTATTATAGAAATTTCATATATTTTCAATTAATTGCAAACATGTTAATTATTTCTTATATAAGTAGAGCTCTAGCTCATTAGCAGTAGTTGTACTGCAGAAAAGGAGAATGATCCAGTGGGGCATTAGACAAGACGGTTGACTGCCCCTTTTGGGTATATACATTTTAGGTGTACATAGAGATCAAAGCAAAAGTTGTACAGATGCTTTTTGGTATGTAAATATTATTTGAAAGTTTAGTAAAATTTTGTATTTTACTTGATGTGTTTGAATATGTTTCTAGTTATGAATTATTGATTCTAGTCTTAACTTTTGAAAAACATGAAATTTTGGAAGAGTTTGGATTGACCATTTCCTATTCACTTGATCCTGATAAAAGTATTTTATAATGGGAATTAGTAAGAGATAGGTCTGTTCAGATTTTCCATCTCTGTTATATTCTAAATTGACTATAGGGGATCAAAATGAGGTGTGACACTTTCGTTGACCAAACTCCTAAGAACCATAGTCATAAGAGCACCTTCCTTCCCAGCCTCATCAAAACACGCAAGTCACCAATTCACCACAGTTCACCTTATGCCTCTTCAGCCACGATAGTTCACCTTCCTTGTGCATTTTCTGCCACCACTATTTTTATTAATTTTTTCAAATAGCTCCACTGGCCTCAGTCTTCTCAATAGATGGGAAAGATTCAAATCCCTTCCAAAAAAAAAACTACTTCAAACATCCCTTTCCCTGTGAGAACCACAGCCTTCTCTTATTGAACGAGCGTCTAAGAGCCATACTCATAAAAGCACCTTTCTCACTGACCTCACCAAAATACCCAAGCCGCCCATGATTGACAGGCAGCCCACTACAATTCACCTTGTGCCTCTCAGAAGCCATAAAACTAGCTGTGAGAAGCATACACTAAGAGATCATCTTCCTACAGTTTTAAGCGTACACTGACACCAACTTAACAGTATGAAGCTCTTCAATTATTACAATATTCATTTCAATATACAAAAAAAGCCCTTTAGAGATCAAACAAGCAAATTAGCATGGCTGCACTTTTACAATTTCTACTACTAAGTATAATCATGAATTTATTTACATCAAAATAACCTTGTCAATAACAAGGATATATGCATATGTCACCACCAGCCAACAAATAAAAGAAATCACAATATTAAGACCCAAAAGAAAGTATGTAAAATGAAATACCTGAAGAATTATCAGCCATATCACCAAATGAGGCATATATTTCTTTCTTTATCCTGCCATTTTTCATGATTAAACCTCTCCGGAGTGGAACAGTTTTATGCTTCCTGCACTAATAAGATAAATATTCTTTTTTTGAAGAAAAATAAGATAAATATTCGGGAACAGCAATTATATTGAGAAGGAAAATAAAGAAAAAAGTGAGATTATAGTTTAAATGCCTCTACCTGTTTGTCATGGATAAAAACCTCATTTTCTCCCTCAATGTTTCTTTGCATATTGATGATAGAGCTAGACTACATGCTGAACTTGGGCAAGTAACACATGCCGTACAACAAGAAAACCTTGAAGGATTACATGTCAAACCAGAAATGGACATCATGAAGTACATCCAAACAGCACCTACATAGGCAGATAGAGGAGATCAAGAAAGAAAACTAAGACAAATTTTAGGAAGTAATTTAGATTAGAAATGCTTTTAATAGTTCTTAATTAAAAAAAGTTATTCTTTTTGTCAAAAACAAGAGCAAATAAGTAATTACAATATACCTATTTTTGAAAAACAAAAACATTTAATGGTAAGAAAAATAATTTTGGAAACATAGGCCTATAGGTTGGCTGTCGAAAACTATTTTGGTGTAGAAATGCTAATCAATTAACCTTCGCCCATAAATAAAATGTACATTATAAAATTATTATAGGGTCAACAACATGGTTGTTTGATTCTTATGAACCAACTGTAAAAGCACAGCCTGAAGGTTCAGAGTGAGAGAACAGAAAAATTTTCAAATGGTCTAGTAGCTTTTTAATGATCCTTGACAAATGAAAAAAAATGGTAAAGCATTAATGAGCCGCAAAAGATTAGGGGGACAGGAAATTATTGAAAGCATTAAATAAGAGTGTCATCACAACCTACTTGCCCTTATACACTGGAAGATTCTATCATTGAAGAAACCCAAACAAAATGGGCTGCTTATCTTGTTAAAATTTTTAAAATAATTTATATCTTAACTTCAATTGAAGATAAAGATTAATCTTTCAAGTTTCCATTTAAAATATCAATAAAGTTTTTTATTATAAATAATATTATATTTAACAAAATTTCATTGAAGTCATGCTCATGTGATAACCTCACTGGAAAGTTAATAGTAGGCATGGTCCTCAATAACAATATCCTATGAGCGCAAGTGGCAGATAAGTTCTCCACTCGCAAACACTAGAAGGCATGCTCAAAAAGTAGCCTCGAAAAGAAACTAGTAATAAATAGGTTTCTCAATAGAAAGACTCCATAAGAGCAAGTAATTAACAGAGTCTCCATTCATCCAAAAATCTCAAAAAGCTAAATGCCTTAGGAGGTACATGTTTCTTCGATTCTTCAAGAACATAGCCTCAAAAAGTACAAATTTTGCAGTTCTCTAAAAGCCTCAAAAGGCTAAAAGCCCCACAAGCTACAAGTTTCTTCAATTCTTTAAAAATCTTAGAAGCCAAAAAGGCTTATAAAGTACCAGTTTTTAAATTTTTCAAAAAACCTCATAAGGCTAAAAGCCTCTGAAGGTATAAGTTTCATTGATTATCCATCAGAAAGCTAAAAATCTCACTACGGCATGGGCATCTCCTATTCTCCAAAACCCTCAAAAAATTAAAAGTCTCATAAAGTACAGGATTCTTAGATTATACAAAATTTTTAAAAGGTTAATAGCCTCTAAAGGAAAACCCTTATTTGGTTCTCCAAAAACCTTAAGAGAGTAGAAGCCTTATAAGGTACACAATCTATATTCATATCAAGAAAATCTGCTAACTCTTGATATCATAAGGCTTAAGCCTCTAAAGATCCATTATTTTTATTCAACTAAAATATTTAAAGGTATAAGCTTCAAAAAAAAAAAAAAAACCCCTTATCAACTAAGGAATCAAGGTCATTATATTCCAACTAGGGGCAATATTGTGTTGCTAACTCAAAATTTAACTACGGCATACTAAATTTCTAACAAGACTTTTAAATTTCAAATATATCTCAAAGACATCTAAAAAACTTGGTCTCCCCTAGAGAGTAAGTCCTCACAGATCTGAATTGCTCTTATATGAAAATGAAAAGTTCTTTAATTCCAATAAATTGACTGTGAATATTAGCCAAGTTTGTATACTAATGAAAGAAGAAGCATATATTCAAAAACTGGACAAATAAGAACTTTTATTTTAAAAGCTTTATAGAACTTCTAGATACATATAGTGTCAGCACACTCTCTATCGCCGTCATTAAGTATTTCTTGGAGTCTTCTATAATCTAACTTTTGCCTCGACTTCCAATAGGAAGTCTCTCTCCCCTTTGAGGTCTACTATACTCATGAAGCTTTTGTCTCAGCAATAGGTCATATCAAATTATTCTAATGGCATCAAACCCAATGTCAATACATAGCATCACCAATATTGATGTTATATGTCGTTATCAAACTGAAGTTCAAAATTCATCTTTAATAGTAGCTAAAATGAATATACACATCCATATTATATTTGAGTATATACTGAAATAATTCTTTCAAAAATAAAGAAAACAATGTGTTGAATAATTTTAGTATTTCTTAGAGGATTTGATTCAATATCATCTTCGCATCATCACCCCAAGAACATTCTATTGCATCAATCATCATATGTTATATGAGCTGCATAAAATTTTGAAGCATACAAAGGACAAATTAAGATATGATTTTTTATCGCAACTCAACCTATAAGAGATAGTTCGATGCTCTTTACTTCATTTCTCATATATTTGTTCTCTTTCATTTATATCTTCATACAAAATTAGGACGTAAAACTCTTTCTATAACGCCATGATCTTTTTAGCACACAATAATTTTGTAAAGAAAGTAATTGTTCAGGGCATACCTAGAGTATTTGTTAAGTTTCCTTTAACATAATTTGAACGTCTCAGGTTTGAGTCACAAAAATATCTTCTCTATAAATCATGGTTTAAAAAATAGTTTGAAGTGCACGCCTTGAATTGAGGAGCACAATCAGAGCCTCAAGGCTTAAGCCTCACTAATGTCAGTAAGGCTTAAACCTTTTTTAAATGAGGCGTATGCCTCAAGGCATTTTGAGGCAACGTCTTATTCCGGTAAATTTTATAATTCTTTTATTAATAATAGTATTAATTATTGCAAATCTGATTTAAGGACTGTGATTTTGATAATAACAAACATTATTATGTATGTTATTGCTTCTCCTATTTCTATGATATTTTGTTTTGTTTTTTGTGTGTAATAACTTTTTAGAAAATAAGTCTACCTGAACAAAAAATAGTGAAAGATTTAATAACGAACACCACCCCACCCCCCACCCCCCTCATGAACTTTCATTAATAATATACATATTTAATTCTATTATACAAAGAGAAAGAATCAACTAGCTATAAGACGAATGAACAATGTTAAATGATTGTGTTATGTTTAATAAAAAATTTGAAAGATACATTTCAAATTATAGAGGCGGATAACTAGTGATGATAAAATAAATCATTTAGTTATTAATGATATATTATCTAATAATGAATAGATAATAACAAAAAATAGTGAAAGATTTAATAACGAACACCACCCCACCCCCCCCCCCCCCCCCCCCCGGTCACACACACAAACCTTGGATGAGCAAATGCCACATAGGAAACACCACTTAAAGAAGATTGCTCTTTGATGAGATATTAATTGGATGAAAGCCAACATGCCTTCTAGATTTCATTTACTTTAGAATTCATTTGATGACATCTCTACATTTCATGATCTGGCATCCATCCAATGAAACAAAAAGAATCTGCATTTCATGTTTTACCTCATTTATATGAGTAGGAGTTTAATCCTAGTGCCAATTTGTGCTGTAATTGCTATCCATCATTGTTTTATCTTTCTCCTATAACTACCTATCCATTCAGCTTGTTCAGTCCGAAAACCATTGAAAAACAGTAACAAACAAAACCATTCCGTTCTATTAAATTTGACTTATTTGTTAAGAGATAAATTATAACACCTTGCGAAGTACTAAGTAACTTTTCCATTTTCCAAACTACTGTTTAAGATGGTACGAAATTTGACCCACATAACCTGTTATCAAAATACAGAGATATAAGAAAAAGCTCAGAATTGGAAGTTCAACTATAAAATCTCACTTTGGTTCGGCTATCAACAAAAATATTAAACAGTTAAAGCTTTGCTTAGGTTATCCATTTGAAACTTAATAAACAATATCATCTATCAAACCCAAAAGCTGGATATAAAAACTAAAAGGAATTTTTTTCCTTAGTATAAAAAATTACAAGTCCTAGAATCACTATTAAAGATTGAAATTACCCTTAGCAATCGAAACTAACCCTCATAAACTCCAACAACTACTTTTGGCATATTGAATCATCAAATCGAATTTTCAATTCATACAAATTCATCAAACTTGTTCTTGCACCACAGCAACAAAATTCACAAAAACCAGGATTCCCGCATAAAATTAAAAATGGATACTAAAACGAAAAAAAAAAACGATTACATCAAGCTCAGAATGCCATCAATGCCGCCATGAATAGAGAAACAATGGGTGTATATAATAACTAAAAACGATGGTTTTCGAACTCAACATACATCCTTTCTTCTTTGAATCGTTTCAAGCAACGAGAAAAACATAGTCAGAAAGTAAGTAACGTTAGAGAGATGGTAAAGTTGAAACGGATAAGAATGCGCAAGGGCAAGAGAAAACCTTCGCAATCCGCAAATTAAAAATAGGGTTTTTGGTCAACTTCGTATGTTCTCCTTTTTTCTTCTTCTCACCTTCTTCGACGATATGTTTTGGCTTCTCCTTTAAGTACCACGGCAGGAGCAGCAGAGGCCGCAGCCGGAAGTGAAGCTTGGCGAAGGAGATGGGGAGTGGGAGCTAAGCAACAGCGGAGGAGATGGCGGCAGGTCCCATAGGTTTTCTGGCTTCTTTATTGTTATTTAACACAAATTAGTTCGTAAAAATTAGTAGTGTTAAAATGGATTAATGGTTCGAGTGAGCCTGAATTGAAATTGAGCCAACTTAACATTTAAAGGACACTTTTAGTAAATGAGTCAAAAATAGGATTTGAATCAATTTGAACTAGGCAAAGCATTGTTGACCTCCAAATTAAATTTCTGATGTAACATTGTATTTTTTTTATTACAAATGTCTTGGCTTAAACAAAAATTATATAAAAAAACATTCATCCCTTTTCTTTTCAAAAAATCATGAAATACTCTTTTTAGTATTTATATTCATTCTAGCGCCTTTGTTCTTCCTCCTCTTCATCCTCTTTTTTTCTCAAAAGTTAGTATACTTAGCTCCATCTCTCTTTCTCTGTCTTTCTTCATCTCTCTTTTTCTTAACATTTCTCTTATTTTTTTAATATTCTACAACGATTACATTGTTCCTCATGATCTTCTTCACCTTGCCATCATTTTCACTCTTCAACCAACTTCATATCCTCATCCTTTTCTCTTTCCTCACTTTTTTCTCTAAAAAGGGAAATTTCATCACTAAAAAATTCTTGTAATCCATCAAAGTATGCTATAAGTTCATTGTCACCTTGAATGACATATGCACTAACTATGCATGCTTTATGAGGTTATTCTATTTCTTTTGATGTGCTTCTCGCGAGCCCACAAACCATTGGCATCAACTCCTCCTTACACAATAAATTGGTTATAACCCAAACGAAGATACAATTTAATTCATTTTCTACTTTTTATCAATATATTTATGTGTGATGAATTGCATATATGAGAACTAGTTCAAGGAATCAAGAGCGAGTGCCAAAAAATTTTCTTTTTTTAATACAAAAATTGAAAGGACTTTTCTTTTAAAAGAGAAGCAAGAGAGCATATATATATATATATATAAGATCATTCAAAAGCTTTTCCCCGATCTCACAACACAAATAAATATAGTTCACCATATTTTTAAATCTCATCATAGAACATTGAAGTAAAAGTACTGAAAATAAAAATAAGTAAACCAATGTATAATGGTTCATTAATAAAGGACCTATATCAACCCCATGAAATATCCTCTAAGGATTTTTCACTACTCCTTCCTTTAATTATCACAAGGTAAACAAGCCTCTCTCCTTCAAAGGTAAGGAAGCAACACTACAACCACTTCTACTCCAATGTGAAAATATAGCTACCTCTAGCCCCAAAACTAAATGAATATGATCTTTACAATTATTTTTGAGATCCGAAATCTCCCATAAAAACAAGTAAAGACTCTCAATCAACTAGATTCACAAATATGTGGATCATATGGATTGAGCAGAAGCAGAAGACTATTATATTTTCTCACTATTTTTATATCAAGAAACTCACTCTCAAATATTACAAGTAGCAATTAATGAGTTTTTCAACAGTTCTTCATTTAGGATTTTATATATGTATTTATATGAAGTACCTTAGCTTGATAGTTTAAACCCCAGGCTATTTAGTAGAGCAAAAAAATTAATTTTTGAGCATATAGTATGATCATTTTAATTAAGATCATATTGAAAATTTTAGCTCATCATCAATAAGCAGACCCAGAGCCAATAAGTAAACCTATCTCTCAATCAACTAGATATCATTCCCCAAGTTCTAATTAGAAGAATTATTTTTAATTCTATTTATCTCATCATCAATAAGTAGATCTAGTATCAACAAAAACATCCAATTACAAAAAAATATAAACAATTCATATTTAATTAAAAGAGTTATTTATAATAATATAGTATAACTTTTTTCCTTATTCAACCCATATACATGAATGACTTGATTGCAAAAGAGTTTTTCTAAAATAAAAACATACCTATAAAATGAAATTTTAACCATATCAATCTTTTCTCTACTCAACGGGAGTTTTATTTTTTCTTAAAATGACATATAAATACATAGGGTGAGCTAACCACTTACTTAGTATACTACACGAGAACTACTAAAGAATTTAATATCAATAATTTAAATAAATTATATAACAAATGAACAAAAAACTTTACAATTCAATTAAAGTGATGCAGTAATTATACAATGTTCTATCCATAATGTAATTATAATAATGCACTTACTTATTGATAGTGATTGCATTCTAATAGTATGAATTTATTCAAAGCAATAACATAATCAATTCTTGAACTTGTATGTGGTAACAAAATGAACTTCATTTAAACTTGAACATAACATCATGATGAAATGCATGACATATATACAAATTATGTAAAATAAGATTCACATGCACATGTCCTGAAGCCTTCTTATATATCAATTTCAACTTATTCCTCCACTTGATCATCTCACATCTATTAAGGATAAATGGAGGAATTAAATATATATAACTTGATTCCCCTTATAACTCCACTTTAACTTACGCGTCCACTTATTCATCTCACATCTATTTGAGATGGATGGAGAAAGTACATGTGTGTACAGGCTCTTATAACTCAAATTGTATTACATATAACATGAAACATTTGTCACTTGTATTACCTGCTTTCTCCTCACACATCCTTCAACACATGAATATCCCATGTAAATTTCATCACATGAACATATAAATATCAACATATTCAAAATGTATGAATGACATTTAAAATAAAGCATAAATACACAAAATTAACACGTTTATGATAATTATAGTAGTATGCATGGGTGAACGTGTACACACACTAAAGAATAATAATTTAGAAAATCATTCATGGAGAACATTTATAATATTGTCTTAGAGTTTTTATAATTATATAGCACTTTTTGTTAAAACTAACATAATTAAAAAAAATAAAAAAACCACATATTTAAAACTTCAAGGTTAAATTTTGACTTTTCCATGTCAAAATGCTCAAAATCATCTATTCTAAACATACCTAAAGTTACATGGTGGAACATTATCCAAATTTATTTAAATCCAATAAATCACCATAACATTTTCCAAATTACCTAAATTGAAAATTGAATAGGATAACAAAAGTCTACCTAAAAATGAATAGTTTCTTCAATCGGCCTAACGAACAAATTCAACTTCGTAGCCTCAAAACCCAAGCTTTATTTTTCTCTTCCTCCTACTCTCCCTAAGTTTTCTAGAGAATGAAGTGATAAAAATAAATATTAGGTTAATGTTTTTAAATATTTATATAAAATTCTCAAAATTAACCTAGCGTTGTGACACTGACTTCCTTGATGATACTTTTCTCCCAAGGGAACTTTATTACTTAATAAAAGAAAAAACATGTACAAATTACACATATTTTTATAAAAATGATATTTAAACCTATCTTTATGTGCATAAAAAAAAAAAAGCCAGCTTTCCTTAATTGAAGAAGCGCTACAACACCACAAACAGAGTGCCATGACACGGGAGGCATTACTTTGCCACCTGTAATTATTCCCTTGTATAGATATTACTTGAGAGGATTCCTCCTACTTTTTGGCAGTCTGTGACCACCACAATTTTTCCTCTATCACTTGATATTCTTCATGTAAATCATGAGGTTGTCCTTAAGAGTTATATAAAAACACATTGTAGGAATATTTGCACTTATCTCTATGCACACTAATTATTTTTGTTTCATAGCATGGAATCTTTATTTTATGTCGTGTGAGGGTTGATTTCCTCAGTTTTGCTCATCATCCTAAGTATAGTCTGGGTTACCAAAACCAATCGGGTTGACTCCCTTGGATTTATCTCATTCCCCAACATGAGTCATATAATTCTTTTATGCCTTCTAGACTAGTTCCCTTCGCAGTATGAGTTGTATGATTTATTTAACATATTTTGAAACCCTCATGAAATTTTAATATCTTTAAGTCTATTATGATATTAGCTCTCTAGTTTCATTTGTCACCCCCTAGTGTGATTTGAGATATTAAAACCATTCATTCAAATTCTTTATATAATATGGTAATGGATCCACAACCATCCTATGTTGGCCAGATGTGTTGACCTCACTTTTTCATGCCGACCCTCTTGATCATGCTCGATAAATTCAACTGAACCTTGTCGAACATAATTTAACTCAAAATCAGCGCTGATCCGAATTCAATTTTAGCAAATTAATTTGATTGGATTGAATTGAACCCAAATTGACTTGAGTCGATTCAAATTGAGCTTGATTTAGGCCAAATCTGACCCAAATCAGCCCATTTGGCCCAGGTTAAGCTCCAATTAACTTTCCATCTAATTCAAATATTTTCCCAAATCAGGAAAATGATCCAATGGCCTTGTGTGTGTATCTTCCAGAGGCCGAGAGAGAGGGAGGTGGGATATTTCGGCCCTGTTATTGGTCCATGTGACTCAAGACGAGTGAAAGAGGGATAAGAGGATGGTATGATTCAGAGAGAGCTGTGACCTCCCAACAAGCAAGAATCAGTAATACCTTTCTTCTTCCTGCATCTTCTTCTTTCTCCCTCTTACCTTCCTCCTTTTTTTTTCTTTTTCTTCTTCCTTCTTCTTTCTCCTTCCTCTCCTTCCTCCTTTCTTCTTCTTTTACTTCTTTTTTTTTTTTTCTTTCTTTCGTCTTCCTCCCTTCTTCTTCTTTCTTGTTCCTCTACTTCTTCCTTTCTTCTTCTTTCTTGTTCCTCTCCTTCTTTCTCTTCCTCTTCTTCTTCTTTCTCTTATTCTTCTATGTTTGGAAACTACAACAAAATATTTCTCCAAATCATAGCTAATAAGTAAATTCTAGCATACAATTTATCAAACACAATCTCCTTTTCATCCAATGCTCTTTGTTGAATGTAAAATTTCTTGTGCGTAGGTAATGGAACATAGTTTATTTATTTAAAATAAAACTTATGACTGATGTTAAATAGTAATAAATGTTTCTGTTTGTTTTAGATTTCATATTCATTTGCTATATTTCTTATATCATAATTCATGGAGAAGTAAATGTTGTCAGAATTTGCCAAGGTTTTGATGTAAACATGCTTGGTTTTAATGAATTGTAGGTACGGTGATGTATTTGTACTCATTTATGAATCTTGACATACATATATGTTTGATATTATGTGATGTAAGGTCTGGAAAACATGCTAGACAAATCCATTGACTTTGTGTTTCAATTATGAGTGCAAGGTTATATTTTGGAAATCCTCATGAATTCTTATAAAAAAAAGAGATGAGTTTACACATGTTTCTTTTCTTAAATTATCTTTAACATTTTGTATTTAGTTTTTTTTTTTAATAATGTTAATTAACACTCTTCTTGTCAACAAAAAATCTCATAGGTTGATGTTTGCAGTTGCAAATCAAACTTAACATGGAGTTTGTACTTTTGCATGTAGAGTTTGTCTCAAGATTTATTGGACTCTTGCATGTAGAGTTTGTCTCAAAACTTAATAAAAGATAGCATGAATCATGACTATGTTGGAAAGTCTTTTTGCATATTTCCATAGTAGTATTTTGTGTTTCAATAAAAAGAATTTTGTTTATGTTGGAAAGGATTTCATATGCTTCATGTTTAAATTGGAAGTTTATATAGATGCAATTCAAAGTTGTATGGTTTAGGTTGGAAGATTTTATGTGCATCGCTATTTTTTCGTATGAAGAGGATCTCACTAGGATATTTTCTTTAGATTTTAAAATACTTAAATAACTCTAAAAATTATATCTTTTATGATTTTGACTTTCAAATATTGTTTCTCCAAACATAATTAAGAATGTAAAAATAAAAAATAAAAAATATATGAGCTTTAACATGTTAGGTTGATTTGTGTTTTAGTTTTGTGTATTGTGTTAATATATAGGCACTAGATTAGGCTCTGTTGTCTCAACCTAGTATGAAACCTATGTTTAAAATTTTATTTGTTGTGAGTATTGAATAAAAGAAGAGTAATAAAAAATCAAAACAAATTAAATAACAAGCAAAAATGAGTTAAACAATAAGGTGATTGTTGGATAAACCGGGCTTATGAGCCTATTAAGTTGTCTCCAAAGATGGTGAAATAAACCTCACAACCCTTGTATAAATAAAGACAATTTCCATTTAAATCAAATAACTAATTATAAATCACTAATTAACTAATTAAATTAATCATAATATGCAAGATAAAACAAAAGATAATTATTGGGTACATAATCAGTTCTTACGAGGCTATTAAAGTAGCTCCATGGAGGGTAAAATAAACCTCAAAATTTTATTTTAACACAAGCAATTATTATTAAAATTAAATATTCAATAATAAATCATTAATAAAATGAAGCTTTCTTAACCTTTATTATATTTAATTTACAAAGTGAATGTGTATCATATTCATAAATCTTCAAGGGTTATATATATACACCACCCATTTTGTCTATGAAATTTATATTCATCTTTGTATCACCTTTCTTAATTTATGTAAGGTATATAGGCTAGACCACCTCAAGCGGATATGTATCCTAAGGAGGCCTTGGTCCTCGTGTATGTTGTGATAATGCCATGTACCTCACAAGTTAAGGGAGAACGGTCTAAAGATCTACACAAACTATCCCCCTCCTGGAAGTTTAAAGCCACCTTTAGGAGCCTAACCTAACTCCTTAACCACCCAAGTATCAAACCTTAGGTCAGGTAGAATCCTTATGCAGTGAGAGGTATATTCCTATGATAACCTTCTAAAATCAATTAATCATAGACATAGGAAGCTTAGGATTTTTGTGGTGAGTAATAGGCCTACTTTAGAGTGTCACATATTGGCCTTACCTCAAGTATTAGGAAATCAAAGAAAGATTATATAACCTCGTTACCTTAAAATCGCACTAGCCTTAGTTAGGTGTAGGACCGAGGATGAGTCATTTGCCCATAAATTTTTTACAACTATAGCAAAGGTTAGAGCATATGCATTTAGGCTCTTTATAACTTAATGGTTAAGACTATAACTCTAAAACTAAGTTGTAATTAATTCATCTTAATTGGCTAATTACTTAAAGAGTAAATTTTTTTATAATAAATTGAATAAAATGAACTCAACCTTGCAATATAAACTCTTCACCTAAATTTAAGGTAGTTAGTCAACACTAATTTTGCACACACTTAGATGTTGGATAGGACACTTTTCTATAGGCATCCTAGGGTAGGGTGTAACTAGGATAATAATTTCAATTTATTTACTCTTGACTTTATATTTGTGAGGATGTGATGCTATATTTCTAGTTTGTATTGTTTGTGGTTATTTTATTTTTTATATTTTGTGGATTGATGAGTATGTGCTTGCTCTTAAGTGGTTAGAATATTTATAAAAATATCTTCTATACGTGACCACATTCCTATGAGGCTAATTAAATTGTTATAATTATTATTATATATGCACTTTTTAACAGTTATTGTAAGGATTGCTAAGCCCTTGGGAATAGAGTCCTAAGGACTAGGTTTGGATATAAATATGATTATTTTATTATAATTATGTAAATCTTTATTTTATAGGGAGGATTTGTATTTTTCTTTCTCATATATAATTTTAGTTAGAAAATCTATGTAGGTATGTGAGTATTTCAAAAGACAAGAGGCCAAACATGCGAATATCGATCGAGACCCTACATACCATTTCATTTTTGTATAATTTTAGGACTGAGTTATGTCGATTGTAGAGCTTAGCTATCATTTTTCTCTTTTCCGAGGTGTATTGCATAACCCAACTGCATTTCTGACCTTTCACGTATTATTCATTCTTTGATAATTAGAGTATTTACATCAGTTGCACGTTAGAACTACATGCTTTTTTTATGTTTCTTTTAATATTTTTCTTGGGGTGGCCTGAATGTAGTCCTTACAATAGACTCTTAGGATATTAATTTTTTTATAAAAGATAAAATCTGTCTAAGCAAGATAAAATAAATATTGGGCTTAAAATCAACCAATCCTTCGAAAATAATGCATGACCACTCTTGGGTCAATTTTTTTAAAATAAAATTAATATTTTAAGCCTAATTCACTCCATAGTGGCTATCAGCTAGTTTTGATTAGTTCTAACCTTTATGCATTGCATAAGTCAACCATATAGATTTTATTTTAATCATTTAAGGGATATTTCACCATTACATTAGTATAATACCATTCATGGTAGAGCTAGAGGCCCAGTCCTCTTGTTTATGTCCCTGCCACACTCCCATTTGCATAAGATCAAGTTGTATGGATTTAAGATGATATGTGGAGTTTTAGATGGTACCTCTTTTTGAGTAAGATAATAAATATATGCCAGGGTTGCTTAGATTCCTAGTGAGATCTAGGTTATAAGTCCCCTCGGTGTTGCATTAGCTAGGTTGGGAGCATTTGTACTGAGGGTATAGTACGTCACTTGTAGATCTAGGATCAAAGGCTGACAAAATAAGTATATTGCTACATACCTTATCATTGAATGATCTCTCTATTCTTGGTAGACTATAAATCTCACATATCCACAACACACTAATAATGTATTTTCCATCCCTCTCTCTTGCATGCATGATATATGATTCCTCTTCTCATGATTTATTCCATTCTGACCAACAAGTGATTGCATGATCTTTAAGTGTGTTGAATAACTTGATGAGCCTATCTTCTTTGGATTAGAAGAAAATAAGAATCATATTATGCATCAAAGCAATAAGAGAATAACACAATATCTTTAATCAAGAGTATTTTTTGGCCAAGGTCTAAGATGTAATTAATCGCAGGGGTTTGCACCAATGGGAAACTGACACCTATATCAAATGAAACCCATTTGAGCTGATGAATCTAATGGGGGAAATATTATGACTATCTAATTATATATATCATTATCAATCAAGATTTGTAGGTGAGAGCTATTATTTTTCATGGATAATTATATGTATAATTCTATATACTCTTTCATTTGACTGCTCACGTAGATTATAAAGGTTTGCAACTATTTTGTCCTACAGGATATTGCAATTATACCCTTTATATTCTAAACCCTATTTTTAGTTTCCCTTTTGAAGACCCGTAGATTTATGATGAGTGTAAATAATGTGTTATTTTATATGTCATATTTTTTTAGTGACAATGTGTTATTTTAGTTGTATTACGCAAGAAAAATACACAAAACACATAAAAATTTGAAATTCCATATAGTGCAGTGACGTTGGAACAAATAATGTCGTAGCACCATCAAAGACACTGCCAAAGTGCCATAATATCAACATTTCAGTGCCGACTTCTCTGTCGGACAATGCTGTTGTAGTCAAATATAAACTTTCCAGCACTGAGTGTTCTATTGTCCAACGCTGTGATGTCACAATCAATAGCACTTCGGCACCCAAATTGCCCTTCCAGTGCTGGAGCATCTAAAAGTCAGCAGCGTTGTGACCAAGGAGTTGTAAGTTTCCAAGGACACAACCTATCAGTGAATTGACGTGACTGTTCCTTAAAGTAACTAATACACGTAAGTAAGCTCCATGGTGGAACAAGAAAATAACACAACAGCATTAGTTCATTTATTAGGTGCAGTGATGCCAATCTTTATGCGTCTTAGTGCCAGATGTCTATTTATGTTTTCTTATAAATAGTCATTGTGTTATCTTTGTAGGATTGTTTAGTCACTTAGATAATTTCTATACAATTCAGAGTACTCTTCTAAATTTCTCTTAGGGCAACAACTAATGGAATTTAGAGAAGTACTTAATACTTTCATTAGCGTGTTTTTCTTAGGTTTGTGGAAGCAATTCTGCAAGTAAAAAGGAGTGTGGAGGAAATCCATTGAACCTATATGGTAATATCTATCTCTTATTTTTTTTTCTATCATGCTATTAATAAAAATGAGTTTGCTTCAACCTTTCTCTACATTTTGATCTGATCAGGTTGGCATCAGATTCATTTTTATCTCTTTCTCAATATTTCAATCTGGTTAGGTGAGTATTGAGTTATGCTCATTCACTATTTTGATTTGGTCAAGTGAATGTTGGACTTTCTTCCATCTTTTATTCTATTGTTTTGATTTAGTTATGCATATAGTATATTCTTTTCTTTTCTCTTTTTTACTGTTTTAATCTAGTCAGGTGAGTATTGAGTTATCCTCATTCATTATTTCTGTCTAGTTAGGTGAATGTTAGACACTTCCATTTTTTTAATATGATGTTTCGATCTAGTTAGGTGAGTATTGAGTCATCCTTTTTCACTATTTTAATCTAGTCAGGTGAGTGCTAGACTCTCTTCCATCTTTAGTTCTGCCATTTTGATTTGGTCAGGTAGACATAGATTCTTTCTTTTCACTTCCTCGCTATTTTGATCTAGTCAAGTGAGTATCGAGTCATCCTCATTCATTATTTCAATATGGTCAAATGAATATTAGACTCCTTTCTTTTTCACTTCACCGTCAAACCTATAGTCGAATGATTACTAATTATTCCTTTCTTCTCTGTCAGTCCTATAGTCGGCTAATCATTGAGTTTGCTTGTGTTCTATCATTGGGCCCATGGATGGGTAGACATTGAGTTTTTGATTTCCTCTTTTCATAGTCAGACCTTTTGTCAGGTGGCTATTTGGTTGTATCTTCCAAGATGCATGGAGGTCAATGCAATTACATATGGTTCTCTTATTATTTATAACTCATGTTGGTGATCCATTTATTACAATCATTTTTTGGTTGACTCTCTTGATCGTGCTTGATCAATTTGATTGGTACTTTATTGAACCCAATTTGATTCAAAATTGGTGCCGATTTGGGATCAATTTTATCAAATTATTTAATCAGATTGAATTGAACCCAAATAAACTCAAATCAATTCAAATTAAGCTCGATTCATGCTCAAATCTAGCCCAATTCAACATAATTGGCCCAGGTTAAGCTCCAATTAACTTTCCATCTAATTCAAATCCTTCCCCAAATTAATAAAATGATCCAATGGCCCCAATTTAATCAAAATATGAAATATGTTGCTGGACCTATGGCCTAGTTGCATGATATCCTTGTTTGGGTGTGAATTCAAGCTGCTTTAGCAAGAATCATGCAGCATAGTCCAATTTTTGTGTGTGGAGGAGACATATAGCAGACATGCTTCTATTTCTGGTAGTTGGGAAATGTGAAATCAAGAGTGTAAGGGGAATTTTAGGTTTTTTCTAATTCGTTCATGTCCAAGCAACCAAGATATCGAGTGAGCGGGGGAGTGAGGGGATTCTTCCTTCTTCCAGTTTTCTTCCTGTTTAGTTCGTGAAGCTCATATGGAGATAGAGATACTATGGGAGAGTATAAACTTGCGTGTATTTCTTCCAGCAAATGAGAGAGAGGGAGGTAAGATCGTTTGGCCCCTATTATTAGTTTGTGTAACTCATGACGAGTAAAAGGGAGACGAGCCTAGTGTGATTCAAAGAGAGCAGAAACCTCTAGTAAGCAAGAATCGATAATCCCTTTCTCCTTTCCCTTTCCTATTCTTGCATCTTCTTATTTCTCCTTCCTCTCTTTCTTCCTTTCTTCTTCTTCTCTTCTTCCTTCTTCTTTCTCTTTCCTCTCCTTCCTCCTTTCTTCTTTTTTTTTTCTTCCTTTTTCTTCTTTCTTCTTCCTCTCCTTTCTCCTTTCTTCTTCCCTTCCTTCATCCTTTCTTCTTCTTTCATCTTCATCTCCTTTTTCTCTTCTTCTTCTATATTTGGAAACTACAACAAAATATTTCTCCAAATCATAGTTAATAAGTAAATTTTAGCATACCATTTGTTTAACAGAACAATCCCCTTTTTATCCATTGATTTTTATTGAATGTATAATTTCTTGTGGTTTGTTAATGGAACATAGTATATATTGTGTATATGTGTTGATTGACAAGTCATGGTTCCTCGGCCCTCCTAGAGAGGCCTCTTTGTTGTGTTGGGGTACACATATATGCCTCGACTCACTTCTAGTTAGGTATATTTTTCTGCAATACTGTTATGACTTCTTTTTTTGTTATGATGAATGGTGATATTATCACACACATTATAGACTGTTCTTTTATTTTCATTCAAATCAAGTGGTAGGGTTGTATTAGATAATGACTATAGATTAATGCACTTACGAAGCCTTGGCCTTGTTAGCTAGGGTTGGCCCCTCTGTGAACCTTAAAGATATAGGCCTGCAGTGCAAGCCACCTACTTATGCTATCTGCATCATTATTTTTTGCATAAAGTAGACCTCGCTAAGTTGTTTTCTTTAGTTTGTAAAATACTTAAACAACTCTTAAAATTGCATCTTTAATGATTTTGAGCTATCAAATATTATTTCCCTAAACATAATTAAGAATTAAAAAAAATTAAATATAAGATTTAGAATGTTAGGTTGAACTGTATTTTAGTTATTTATAGTGTCTTTTGATAGGCCATAGATTAGGCTTTGTTGTCTCAGTCTAATATTGAACCTATGTTTGGAATTTCATTTTATGTGAGTACTAAATAAAAGAAGAGTAAGCACAAATCAAAATAAATTAAATAACAAGGAAAATTTACTTAAATAATAAGGTGGTTGTAAATTAATCTGGGCTTACGAGTCTATTAAATTAGCCCAAGTGAGGATTAAATAAACCTTACATTCTTGATAAAAATAAAGATAATTATCATTTAACTTTAATAATTAATTGTTAAATCACTCATTAACCAATTAAATTAATTAGAATTAGTAAGCAAACTTAAATCAGAAGATAATTACTGGATAACCCGGGTTTACGAGGCTATTAAGTTAGCCCTAATTAGGGTGAAATAAGCCTCTAAGCCCAGGTTTAACCAATGAAACTATTATTCAACTTAAATAATTCGTAATAAATCATTAAGAAACTAACATTTTCATAGCCTTTTTTATATTCAATTCACAAATTAAATGTGTATTAGATTCATAAAGCTTCAAGGATTAAACTGATTAATAAAATCTGATGTATATGTGTGCTTTTTATATCACCCATTATGTCTATGGAGTTTTCAATATGAACTACCTTGAGCTAGGAGGCTATGTGTTTTAAGGAGGCCTTAGTCTTCGTGTTCATTATGACAACAGCCAAATGAATTGACGGAATGTATGTATTAAATTATAAATTTCATAAAAAAAAAGAATTTTATTATATATATATATATATATATATATATATATATATATATATATATATATATATATATATATATATATATATTTCAAATGTAACATGTGTAGTATTGGTGAAGAAAATAAATTTTAAGTCAAACCTGAGTGCTTTCCTCTATTTGATTTGTGTTCATCTTTGTATCCCCTTCATTAATTTATTTATGGTATATAGGTTGGACCACCTCAAGCTGCGGGGCTATGTATCTTAATAAAGCTTTGGTCCTCATGCTCATTATGATAATGTCATGTACCTCACAAATTAAGGGAGAAAGGTGTAATGATCTACACAAATTGTCCCCATCTAAAAATCTAAAACCACCTTAAAGAGCCCAACCCAATTATCTAACCACCCAAATGTCAAATCTTATGTTTTGTAGAACCCTTATATGTCCTTTTGTAGTGAATGTTCCATTCCTACATTAGACCTCTAAAATCGATTAACCTTAGATACAAGAAGCTTATAAATTTTGTAGTGGGCAGTAAGCCCATAATAACGTGTCACCTATTTACCTTACCTCGAGTCATAAAATTAAGGAAAGATTATCTACCCTTGTATCCTAACAAGCACTCTAGCATTATTTAGGTATATGATTAAGGATGGGTCATTTGCTTCTCAATTTTTACAAGTCTAGCATATGTTATGGCCCATGTATTTGCATTATTTATAATTTAATGATTAAGAATAAAACTCTAAAATTATGTTCTAATTAATCCATCTTAAATGTCTTATCACTTAAAGAAAATTTTTTGAGTTAATAAATTGAACAATATAAACTCAAACTTGCAACTTGAACCCTTCACCTAAATTTGGGGTAGTTAGTCAACGCTAATTTTACACACACTTAGATGCTGTATATGTCATTTTTTATAAACATTTAAGGGTAGGGTGTAACTAGGATAATAATCTCAATTTCTTTATTTTTTACCTTGCATTTGTGTTGTTGTGATGTTGTGTTTCTAGTTTGAATTATTTGTGTTTTTTTCTATTTTGTGAATTGATGAGTGAGAACTTACCTTTAAGTGGTTATTTATTTTATAGGAATATCTTCTACATATGGCCATATTCCTACGTTAACCTCATTCTTGTCATGACATTGACAAAACTCAAATTCAACCAATCAAATCCAGTGTTTAGTTCACATCAAAAATTCCAAACTAGAATTCAAGGTTAAAGGCCCATGTCTTATAACCCTTCTAGGGTATTTTTCAATCACCTCAAAATCTAATAAAATGACCCCCAATTCATGATCTATTAATTGCATATTGATTTGGCATGTCCCTAGGGTCAACCCTCAAAATTTGAGGCAAATATGAGGCCTCTAACCCTAGAAACTTAATGAAATCAAAAGGCTGTAAAATTTTTAAATATTTATAGCCTATGCCTTGGGACCTTCCCCAAAACCTTTGAACATGTCCATATTCATTATTATGGCATGTTAAATCCAAAATTGCACTTTGGTGGACCCATAATTGTAGAGAGGCCCAAATGACCAAAATATATTTTAAAGGCAAATTTAAAGTTTTATCTAAACTTCAACTTGGCTCTTTTAAACCAAGCCATGGAACCTCTTCTAATGCATCCTAAACATCATTATGAGTGCATTGAATTTAAACCCATACTTTGGGTTGACCTGGTTGACCAGGTCATCCATGGTTGACTAAAGTGTCCCTTTAGGATTTAAACATGCCTTTTAATTTAAATGACATTGCCTTGGCTTGATACCATCTCCATTGGTCTCCTAACCCTCTCTAGAGCGAGCACAAGTGAACTTTAATGAACTATTTTTTTCCCTCCGCTTAAAGTCATACCCCCAGTGCTCCTCCAGTCGTGACGTCTGAAGGATAAGCCCTCATCATTATCCTCTAAAGCAGCTTGATACAAGGCACTAGCATTTGGAGTTTTCTGTTTGGTATAAATCTTAACCTAAACTCCTTGTTAGGTGGTTGTTGTCAAGTGTGAAACAAACTATCAAAAAATCAGATCTTGACCATTGGAATGATGGTTTGTATATTCCTGATGCTCCCTATAAAATTTGGTGAAGTTTCACTAGCGGGTTCTCTCGGATTACGCCTAAAAAGCTTCACAGCTATAGATACCTATGGGAAGTGGGAGACACAATCAGAGTTGTTGATCTTGATCAATGGAGTTGTTAAATCATGTGGTCTCAAGCTGTTTTAAATTGTGACCGTCCGATTATGAATCAGATGGATAAAGTTAAATCTTTGTTATCTAGTTAGCCACTAATTATTGTTTGGCCAACTGGAAGCTGACTGTGAAATTGCTTAATAGAAATTCTAAAATTTGTAGTGAACTTTAAAAAATCATAACACTTCACACGCTTGACCAAATTAGATGTTCTTTGACTCATTGGAAATGTCTTGAGAAGTCCTACAAATATTTATGGTCTCAAGCCATGAACATGCATGGAACTTAGGCTACTTATGATAGAATCCTAAGGGTTTTTTTGGCAATTTTTTCATTAGGTCAACCAACCATGGCTTGAGACTTTTGTAGATTAATTTTGTACATGTCCTTGACATGTCCAATTCTTCCCTTTGTTTAGTGTATCTTAGGGCATATTTTACTTAATCCAAATTCAAGGGTCGCTAATTGACACTTAAGTTTAAATTAAGCTTAGTGATCTATCTAATGGGATTTAGGGTTTCATTTTCTGTGTGCTATTCATGCTTTAGCTAGTGATTTTACCCCAACCCTAGGTCTAGATAGTTTAAATTAATTCCCTAAGGGTAACCATGTGGTTACCTTAGGAGGTTTGGTTAACCACCATAGAGAGGCCACCATGGGGCCAAATTTACTACGATTAGACCTTGGGATCACGTGAACCCATGGTCCAAATTCCACTAAATTTGGAATCCATTTGGTCTACCATCTAGGGAACCCAAAATTCACCATAAAAATAACGTAGGAACTTAATTAAATCATACGTAATTCAAATTAAATCTAAAAGTATAAATAATATATAAAATTTCTCATAATTATATCTTATATATAATAAAATTAAAATCTCATTCATTAGACTTTAAAAATGAGCTTAATTTAATAATTAAGGAAAATTAATAATTAAATAAATTAAATAATAAATATTATTAAAAATGTATAATAATTTCTTAACCCCTGAAAACTCCTACTCATCACTTACCTCTGAGAGTGATTTCAAGGAGATTGGAGTGAGTTTGGTGCAAAAATAACAAAACCTCCTTAATTAAGCAATTAAAGAATTCAATTATACACCAAAACTTTAAAAATTCATTCATAATTTTATAAAACTCTAAATTGAACAACTTAAAGACATGGACTCCTTTCAAAGTCTACTATTTAAAAAAAAATCAAAATTCTAAAAATCACTAAAGATTAAAAAGTTTACTTTTTGGTCAACACTAGTTCAAAAATACACCAAAACTTTACAAAATCATAACTAATTTTAGAAAAATCAAAATCTAACAAACTAGGTTTCATTTTACTTATCTTAGGGTCTAATATTTATGAAAAATAAGAAAACTCTAGAATTTAATCTAAATTAAAAAGTCAAATTAAACCCTTTTATTTAATGATTTAAAATAGTTCACAAAATCCAAACAATAAACAAATAATAAATACTCTAGCAACCATTAATCTAATCAGTAAAATAATCATCCCCAAATACACAACAAACACTTGATTGATGAAATTTATAGGATGGACTACCTCGAGCTATGGGGTTATGTGTCATAAGGAGGCCTGGTTCATCGAGCCTGTTGTGACAACATCACAAACGATTTCAATGAAGTGTAAAATTACAAAATCAATTAATTATTAATTACTTAACCAAAATTAAATCACTGATACAACTATGTCAACATAATTTTAGAATGGACTACCTAAAGCTGTGGAAATATGTGTCTTAAGGAGATCTGGTTCCTCGAGCCCATTGTGATAAAGCAATAAATCGGTTGATGGAAAAAAAATTAATCTAATGAGTCAAATTATGAACCCATTAAATTAAAAATTATCAATTCTTAATTTCAAATAATTAAATTAGCAAAAAAATATTGGTAACTACTTGGTAACCTAGGCCTATGAGACTATTAACTTAGCCCCAATGAGAATGAAATAAACTTCACAGCCCTAATATAAATAAAGATAGTAATCACTCAATACTTAAAATTCGTCCTAAAATGAACATTAAAACATGAATACTTAAATTCAAATTCAAATCTCCTTTGACTCACAATAAATAAATTAAAACACTAAAAAGTTTTAATAACTACCAAACATAGGAGATATGTAAGCCACCAGCCTGAAGCACACACTTTAGATGGTTTGTTTTGACAACCACTTCTAATTTTGGGCTAAGCTAATGTTCTTTCTTTTCTATTGCTTGTGTGTCAAGATTTTTTGTGGATTTCATTACATGCTGGTTGTAATGAATTGATTGATGTGTTGCCCTGTAATGTGATTATTTTATTATGTTATATGTGAATTGATATGATGGGTGCTAGATTATCATAATTCAACATTTCTTATATGCATTTTTATGTAATTGCTCTTTTATATCCCTATAAAATAGAATGTGCTTAGGAAATGAAATAAAGGTAAATGTAAAAGCAATAATATAAATATTTTAGATCTTTGTATAACTAGACTGAGTTGTGCAATGTTAATAGTTGTAAAAGATTGAAAATGATTATATGGAAAATAATAATTAATCTAATGACTCAAATTAGCAACCAATTAAATTAAAAATATCAATTCTTAATTTCAAATAATTAAATTAACCAAATAATATTGGTTACTACTTGGTAATTTGGGCCTACGAGACTATTAACTTAATCATAAGAAGGGTGAAATAAATCTTACGGCCCTAGTGTAAATAAAGGTTGTAATCACTCAATACTTAAAATTTATCCTAAAATAAAATTTTAAAAATGAATACTTAAATTCAAATTAAAATCCCCTTTGACTCACAATAAATAAATTAAAACACTAAAAATTTTTAACAACTACCTAACATAGGACATATCCAATCCACACAGCCTGGAGCACACACTTTAGATTGTTTGTTTTGACAACCACTTCTAATTTTGGGAAAAGATGATGTTCTTTCTTTTCTATTGCTTGTGTGTCAAGGTTTTTCATGGATTTCATTACATGCTGGTTGTAATGAATTGATTGATGTGTTACTATGTGATGTGATTATTTTATTATGTTACTTGTGAATTGATGTGATGGGTGCTATAATATCATAATTCATCATTTCGTATATGCATTTTTATGTAACTGCTCTTTCATATCCTTATAAAATAGAATTACATAGGAAATGAAGTAAAGGTAAATTTAAAGGAATAATATAAATATTTTAGATCTTTGTATAGCTAGACTGAGTTGTATAGTGTCAATAGTTGTAAAAAATTGAAAATGATTATATATATATATATATATATATATATATATATATATATATATATATATATATATATATATATATATATATATATATATATATATATATATATATATATATAATGATTCTTCTTCTTTTGAAGATCATTATCTTTTGGAATACTATGGATAATCCATCATTCCAAAGATTGAAAAAAAAAAATTAAATAATCATATTTAAAGCTACTTTATATAGGAGTAGAAATCCAAACTTGTTATTGGTGGAGTTTGGCCACCTTTTCTTAATACCAGACCTTGGGTTGTGCTCTAAAATTATAATTGAATAAATTTTTTTATTTATTTATATTATAATTAATGCATCATTTCATTGAGTGATCATATACATATTATAAAGTCCCAATTATAAACTTTTCTAAACTATAATTTCTTGATTCCTTGGATATAACCTATTTAATATTGTATTAATGCTGCAATTGATTGTACTTAGTATTATTAGTTGGCAACGAGCTCTAAGCAAGTGTAAGTCTAGATGAAGCATCTGCTGGTAAGTTTGCATTTCTTATCGATAAATAGAGAGGGTAACAAGAACAGTCCAATAAGGTAACATGCATAGGCTATACAATTCTTCATAAAAACATGGAATATACACGACTAACTATCCTATTTCAGAGGGGTTTACTTCCAAATTCCAATACAATTATGATGAAAATAGCGTAAGAATGTTAAACCAATTTTGAGAGTCTTTGAGGAAAGTTTCCTCCTCCCTACCACCCCAATAAGCAAAGAGAAATACAGACTTACCAGTTAGAGCGGATTACTCCAGCATGGCTCTAATACCATCTTCTATTCTCCAAAAGGCGAAAGTACCCTCTTTTCGTGATATTAAAAATGCATAATTGATAGAATATCCTCTCAATGAGGAAGATTTAAACAAATGTTCGTTACCTAAAATCGACAAAAACTTAATCTATCAAATCAGTACCTTTGATTTCAAAGGAAAAACTACCATAAAAATGGTAGAACAATCAATATCCATTGACTCCAATGAAAAAACAATTCCTTTATTAACCTATGATGATCTTATATCATATATGAAATATTATAAATACTTACATATCGGCTTAATTCAAATAGCCTTTAAACCTCTAACATTAGGAGAACTAAATGCTTCCATTTTTACATGTTTAAGAGATGGACGTTGCCTTAATTGGGCACAATCTTTAATGGGTGTTATGGAAACTAGCCTATGTCATGACCCAATTTATTTTAACACTTTTCCAACTTTAAGTTTGTCACTAACAGACGTTCATCTTTTCGAAGCTCTTAAGTTACATCTTCAACTTCATGGCTATAACTTTCTTCTTGGATTAGAAACCATAGCCTTAATCTACAGAATTCATTTTAAAGTAATGAATACTCTAAATCCTAGAGTTAAAAAGGTTGTTCAACCTAATAGTAGAACTACGCTAATAGAAAATAATCTCTTAGCATCTAATATCGCCACAAATCGTGTCATTAGATGGAATGAAATAACCTTTCCAAAACAATGGACATTACCTCAAGTAATTACACCATAACTAGTAATTAATCAAGATATAGAACAAATAATTCAAACTTCTGATGGAGATGTAGAAGTAAGATGTAATCCTAGAAGATCTATTCATCTTCCTAGAATCTCTATTCCTTCTACTTCAGGAGATGAAGTTAGAACATCTAAATCAGATGAATCTGAAATAGCTTCTACTCCAGGTTTAGCACTCAATAGAAATAGAATATTTCATCCTGTCAGGGGAAGTCAAGATTTCCATTCCCCAACACCTTCAGAAATGCAATTTTAATGATATACGGACCAAACACAGCGTTACACGAAATAGTTATCCGTCATTATATGCTGCCAAGGTTTGAAACATTTCGAACTTGGTATCGAAAAATGTTCTCAGAAGAAGAATGAATAAAGTTTTCATATCAATATTTTTTAGATTTAGAAACATTAAACATAAACGGAAAAGCAACAATCCCATTTGCATATTGGTTCGTTAATAACATAACGGAAAATATATGAATGATGAAAGGACAATCTTCAAAGAATGAACAAAACGACATAATCATGATTCCATTTGGAAACATTCCTTCTGATCCACATGCAATAAGAGAATTAGCTATTATAGTAAAGTAACTCAACTTTACTAATAATACGTTACAAATTATCACCTATTATTTAGATAATATTAACAAAAAATTAGATCAAATAAAAAATAAAAATGACCAAACTAATGCTGAAAACCCGAAAGCGTCTAGCGCTTCAAAAATAATTGTAACAAAACCAACTATAAACCTTCCGCCTCCAATCAAAACAAAATTAGATGAAGACCTTAATATTTCTGAGGTCATTAAACAATTAAATCACAAAAAATAACCATGTTAGATGAAGAAATATCTTCAAATAACTCTAAAAATGAGTTAACTGAAGACTTGTCAAGCGACTATGATATTACTCAACTAGAGGATCAATTTAGTCCATCTAATTCGAATCAAAATTCTAATAAACCCTTAATAATAAATAAATTAAAATATCCTAAAAAATCTTTAGGAAAATATTATTATCAATGACCAACTCCTTCCGATCTTTTATATGAAGAATATTTAAATGAAAAAATTTCATATGATCCTAGACAGTTATATGAGTGGAATTTTGATGGGCTCTCTGATTATCAAATTCACAAAACTGTCCATCAAATGCTAATATATTCAGCCGTGGCTCAAAGTAAAGACCATAAACCTTGGGAAGTAGTACAAATTATTATAAATGGTTTCACCAGCATCTTCAAAGGATGGTGGGACAATTATCTTAGTCCAGCTGAGAAAAATGATCTTCAAAGTGAAAAAAGTCTTTTAGACTCTGAAAAGGATAATGAGGAAGCAGTGTATACTCTCATCCATAACATATTAGAACATTTTCTAGGATATATGACAGATAATAGAGAACAAATGCGTTCACTATTACAAAAATTAAAATGTCCATCACTTTCTCATTTTAGATGGTATAAATATGTGTTTATGACAAGAGTCATGAATCTTTCGGATGCTAGCTCCAATTATTTGAAAGAAAAATTTTTGGAAGGGCTTCCAGCCACCTTTGCCACCAAGGTAAAAGAAAAATTAAGAAATTCAAATGGATAACTAATATTTGAATAGTATACATATGGACATATAATCAGTGAATGTATTAAAGTAGGTATAACCCTTTGCAATGATATAAGAATGAATCAACAACTTAAAAGAGAATGAATATCAGATAGAAAGCAATTAGGAGCTTTCTGTGAGCAATTTTCTTGTCCAGGTCCTTTAACTATAAAGGAACGAAAACTAGCTAAAACGCAAAGACATAATAAGTTTAGAGAGAAAATGCTTCTCAACATAAGATATTTTCTAAAAGACAATTCAAAGATAAGCGAGTTCAAAAACCCAAAGAAAAGAACTCTGAAAAAACTATTAAATGTTTCAAATGTGAAAAAATAGGACATTATTCAAACAAGTGTCCTATAAAAAAGAAAATAAACGTGTTGAAATTAGATGATGAAACAAAAGAAACATTAATGAAAATTCTTCTAAATTTAGAAGAATTAGAATATTATTCTAACTCTGAAGATGAGATAGAAGAGTCAGACTCTAACTCATCTACTTGTTGTAATAATTGTAATTGTAATGATTATTACAAAACCATCGTAGAAAAATTAGGACCTTTTGTCTTCTCTGATGAACAAAAACATCAGCTTATTCAAATGTTAACCCAAGTCCACGATCCTAAAACTAGAGATCAGATTATTAAATTACTAAGAACATCAGAAGAAACCCCTCTTCCAAAAATTAACAAATTTCCTAATTATTCAATGAAAGAAGTCTTAGATAGATTCAAACAAAAAGAAATAGAGAAAAATTATACTCCAACAACTTTACTAGAATTAAAAATTGAATTAAAAACTTTAAAAAGAGAAATACATATATTAAAAATTGAACAAGAAAAACTCTCTACTAGAGTTACAAACCTCGAATTAGAACAAATTATGGATCAATCTGACCCAGAAGAACTTAATAATTCTCAAAATTCTGAAAATCATATACAGATTAATTCTCTACAAAAAGCCATTATACACAAATGGTTCATTTTTATAACACTAGTAATTCAAAAATCAATAGTACTTAAAAATTTAACTGCCTTAGTTAATAGTGGAGCAGATATGAACTGTATCCAAGAAGGACTAATTCCTTCAAAATACTTTGAAAAAAATACTCAAAAACTTACCTCCGCTAGTGGAGACACTATGGAGATAAAATATAAAATATCCTAAGCAGCAGTATGTCAACAAGAATACTATATTAAAACTCTATTTTTACTAGTTAAAAATCTTTCCCAATATATTATTCTAGGAACCTCGATTCTTTTTAAAATTATGCCAATGAGAACAAATATGGAAGGTATCATATCTCATTGCTATAATCCTCCTATAAAATTTAACTTCATTACGGATCCGAAAGAGATCATATTAAATGAAATGAATAAGTTTAAAGGAAAGAAATTACACATAAATTCCTTAACTAGGAAAATTCAATTAAAAGAACTTTCTAATAAACTACAGCAAGTAGAAATTAAACAAAAAATTCTTCAATTTGAAGAAGAAATTAAAACTCATTTTTGTGGTGAAAATCCTATTAGTTTTTGGAATAGAAAAACTCATTGTGTTAATCTTCCTTATATTGAAGGATTTGACAAAAGTCAAATTCTGACCAAATCTAGGCCTTCAAAAATGAATAAAGAATATTTAGATCTTTTTCATAAGGAAATAAATGACCTATTAGAAAAACAAATTATTCATAAATCTATCTCTCCTTGGAGTTGCACTGCATTTTATGTCATGAATGCAGTTGAAAAGGAACGAGGAAAGCCACGTCTTGTGATTAATTATAAACCTCTTAACAAAGAATTAAAATGGATAAGATATCTTATCCCCAATAAACATGATCTTCTTAATAGATTGGCACGGGCTAATTTATTTTCAAAATTTGACTTAAAATTTGGATATTGGCAAATCCAGATAAAAGAGGAAGAACGTTATAAAACAGCTTTTACAGTACCATTCGGACAATATGAATGGAATGTAATGCCTTTCGGCTTAAAAAATGCTCCCTCCGAATTTCAAAAAATCATGCATGAAATTTTAAATCCTTATAATAAATACATTATTATTTATATTGATGATGTATTAATATTCTCTAAAACAATATACGAACATTTTAAACATTTAAAAACTTTTAAATGGTTAGCCATGCAAAATGGCTTGGTTATATCATAACCAAAAATAAAATTATTTCAATTAGAAATTCGATTTCTAGGTCACAATATTAAAAATGACACCATAATTCCTATTCAACAAAGTATAGATTTCGTTGACAAATTTCCTGATGAAATATTAGACAAACAACAGCTTCAACGATTCCTTGGTGCTTTAAATTATGTGTATGATTTTTATCATAATCTAGCACAAGATGCAGCACCATTATTTAAAAGACTTTGTAAAAACTCACCCCCATGGGATGACTCTTGTACAAAAGCAGTTTAGATTATTAAAAATCATGTTAAACATTTACCCTGAATTAATTTAGCAAATCCCACTTATCCAAAAATTGTTGAAACTGATGCCTCAAATATAGGATATGGAGGAATTCTTAAACAAAGAAATCTATCAACAAAAAAAGAAGAACTAGTTCGCTTCACTTATGGATTATGGAATCCAACTCATAGTAAATACTCTACTATTAAGAAAGAAATGTTAGCTATTGTAAAATTAATGAATAAATTTCAAGATGATTTATTAAATTCTACCTTTATCTTATGCATAGATTGTTCTTCCGTAAAATTCATTTTAGAAAAAGATGTAAAAAATCTAGCTTCTAAACAAATATTTGCCACTTGGCAAGCTCAATTAGCAATATTTTATTTTTCTATTGAATTTATTAAAGGTCAAGATAATTCCTTGCCCGATTTTCTAACTCGCGAATATCTCACAAGTAACCCAAGCTAAATGGAGAACGAGGGGTGGCGCACCCCCAAAGGGCGCCCCATAACACCAACTACCCCTCAGCGAGGACGAGGATGGCCCCATCCTCGGGGCACTCAAAGAGGAAGGGGACGTGGCCAGACAGGCCGAGGATGAGGATAATTTACTCCACCCATTCCAAAAATGATACCACTCAAAACGTATCTATATGGGTCATCTGAAACTGCTAATCCAGACAAAACTCCAGAAAAAATTAATCCTAAAAAAGTTCAACCAGTGGCACAACAAACATCATATATGTTTGAACCGATGCTCAAAATGAGTGTTGAGCTTATATTATATCTAAATCCTGAGGATAATGACATCACCTCCCCCTGGCTTATCTTTAAAAAATATTTAAACACTAATCCATTCCTTCAAGATTCCACTTATGATAGAGAAACTTATGAAGCCATTCTCATTTATCTTTAATGCATTGAGGCAAAACACCACTACGACGACAAGCGTAATATTACCTACAGCAGAGCTAATATTCTTAGCTTAATTAATCCTAAAGATTGGGGAATCACCCCATTTCAAATTCAAAAATTTGAAATTCCATTATCTGATGGAAACATTAAAACATGTTCCTTTAATTATTGGACCTATGTTCAAGCCATGCATAAGGCATTTTATGTTTTAAATCCCACTCATTCTCATTCATGGATGTTCATTCTTAACCCTGAAATCTTAGAGAATCTAGTTCCATCATGGTTTTATAAATGGTCGGAATACAAAGGCGCTATCCTTCCTATTCTACCGCCAGAATTACAGACGAGTTATAATAATTGGGTAGATTCGTCCCAATATCTTCAAGTTAAAAATCAAAGATTTTATTGATGGTATGGGAGAATCTTCTTTTTTTCCCAAGCTAAAATTCCATGGATTTGGTCTTGGAATCTTGAAATCAATCGTGATTCGCTAAATCTTAAAAACTTCATGAGAAATTTCATAGTAAAATGATGGTCTGCTATTATCATTAATTATAAAATCAAACAAATTGATAAGGTCATCAAAAATAACCTTATTAAAAATCAAAGGCAACCCATTGCCACCGAATTTTCTTTACAAAACTTGCAAAAAATGTTTAACCAAAGATACCCGCATAAATCTCAAGAGCAAATTAAAGTTCGACTTCAAAAGGTTTATTTAGATCAGATGACCCAATTATTTTCAGATGACAAAGAAATGGCATCTCAACATTTTGATGACACGATACCAGACACATGGGACCATCAACCACTCAAGCATGAAGAAGTATGACCCAGTCATCATCCTGGTAAAGCTCCACTATCAGAAGAAACAAATGACTTTCTATAAAGGCAGCATAATGGAATCAATAATGCTGCCTTTAGATGTATAATATTCTCCACTAAGAAGGTGGATCATTTGTCACCAACCAATTGTTATAATGGGGAATAAATGTACATTTAATAATTATAATGCTTTTCTTCTCTTTTTTTTTTCTTATCTATTAAGTTTTATGAGGGTCTAGTCTATATAAGTGTGTATGTTTGACAGAGAATGGCATCATCTTGTAACCAAAGTTTTTAGAAGTTTTAATAAAATCTGTAAGTTTTCTTCTTAATAGCTTTATTCTTGTTCAGTACTTTTAATTTCTTGCTTGTGAACACTGATATCTTGCCCAGAACAATCAAAATTGGTATCAGAGCGTAATACAGACTTACAAGTTTAAACATACTTACAAGCATTATATACACTATGTAGAAGTTTATACACACTATGTACAAGCATTATGCATGCTATGTACATAGCTTATAAAAGCATTATACACGTTATATATAAGCATTGCACACTATATACAAGTTTATACACATAATGTACATGTATTATCCACGCTATATACAAGTTTATAGAAGTATTAGATATGCTATATACAACCATTATACATGCTACGTACAAACATTATATATATTATGTACAAGTTTATACATGTTACATACAAGTTTATTCACACTATGTAAATGATATATACAAGTATTGTGCGCACTATATATAAGTATTGTATACACTATATATAAGTATTATACATACTATGTATAAGTTTATATATATTATATACAAGTTTATACAAGAATTATACATATTATATGCAAGCATTATACACACTATGTACACGCTATGTAAAAGCATAATACACACTATGTACAAGTATATATAAGCATTATATACTACATTAAATGTTATATACAAGCATTATACACGCCCTATATACAAGTATTATACACACTATATATAAGTTTATACATGTTATGTACAAGTATTATACACACTATATATAAATTTATACAAGTATTTTACAAGTATTATGCAAGCTATGTATAAGAATTTTAAATACACTATGTAAAAGTATTATACTCACTATATATAAGTTTGTACATGCTATGTATAAGCATTATACTTACTATATACAAGCATTATATATGTTATGTATAAGTATTATTCACTGTGAAAAAGTTTGCATAAATTATGTACAAGTTTATACACGCTATGTACAATCATTATATATGCTATGTATAAGTATTATTCACTGTGAAAAAGTTTGCATAAATTTTGTACAAGTTTATACACACTATGTACAAGTTTATACACAATATGTACAAGCATTATACACACTAATATACAAGTTTATACATGCTATGTATAAACATTATATATACTATGTACAAGTATTATACATGCTATATATAAGTGTTATACACTATAAAAAAGTTTATATAAATTATGTACATGTTTATACACGCTATATACAAGCATTATACACACTATGTATAAGTATTATACATAATGTGTACAAGTTTATATGCACTATATACAAGTAATATACACACTATATTACATATTTATACACACTATGTATAAATTTATATAAGCATTATACATGATATGTACAAGCATTATATGCACTATGTACAAGTTTGTATACGCTATCTACAAGCATTAAACACACTATGTATAAGTTTATACATGCAATGTACAAGCATTGTACATGCATTATATAAGTATTATACGTAGTATATATAAGTTTATATATGATATGTATAATTATTATACATACTATGCAAAAGTTTATACACACTATGTACAAGTATTATACCAACTATTTTACAAGTTTATATATACTATGTATAAATTTATATAAGCATTATATATGTTATGTAAAAGTATTACGCATGTTATGTACAAGCATTATACATAATATATATAAGTTTATACATGATATATATAAGCATTATATACACTATGTATAAGTTTATACATGCTATGTACTAGCATTATACACACTATTTATAAATGTGTACATGCTATGTACAAGCATTATACATATTATATATAAATTTATATAAGTTATGTATAAGAATTATACACATAATATACAAGTTTGTACACACTATGTATAAGTTTATACATACTATGTACAAGCTTTATACACAATATATACACGCTGTGTAAAAATATTATACACACTATATACATGTTTATATAAGAATTATACACTATATTCAATGCTATGTATAAGCATTAGACACACGCAATATTCAAGTAATATACATAATATGTATAAGTTTATATATATTATATATATAAGCATTATACATATTATATATAAGTTTGTACATGCTATGTATAAATATTATACACATTATATATAAGTTTATACACATTATGTACAAGTTTATACACGCTATGTACAAATTTATACACATTATGTTCAAGCATTGTACACGCTATGTATAAGTATTATACACACTATATACAAGTTTACTCAAGTTTACATAGTGTGTATAAATTGGAACAAGTTTATACACACTATGTATAAGTTTATACATTATATGTATAAGTTTATACATGCTATGTATAAAAATTATTCATGCTATGTACAAGTATTATAAACACTAGTGCTAGTTTATATAAGCTTTTTATATACTATGTACAAGCATTATACACACTACGTACAAGTTTATATACATTATTTATAAGTTTATACATGTTATATAGAAATTTATAAAGGTATTATATATGTTATGTATAAGTATTATATACTATACATACATGCTTATACAAGTATTGTACACGTTATGTATATGCATTATACATGCTACGTACAAGTATTATACACATTATGTATAAATTTATACAAGCATTTTATATGCTATATATAAGTATTATACATATTATATATAAGTATTATACACACTATATAAAAGTTTATACATGCTATATATAAATATTATACATGCTATGTACAAGTTTATACATACTATATATAAGTTTATACATATTACATACAAGTATTATACACACTATGCTACAAACTTTTATATATTATATATAAATTTATACATGCTGTGTAAAATAATTATACACACTATGTACAAGTTTATATACACTGTGTATAAGTTTATACACACTATATACATGCATTAAACACACTATGTAAAAATTTATACATGTTATTTAAAAATATTATACACGCTATATATAATTTTATACCTGTTATGTATAATTTTATACATGCTATGTACAAGCATTATACATATTATGTACAAGTTTGTTCATGCTATGTACAAACATTATAAATGCTATGTAGAAGTTTCTACACAGTATATATAAGAATTATACACACTATATACATGCTCTGTACAAGTATTATACATACTATATATAAATTTATACAAGCATTATACACTACATTCAATATTAAGTACAAGCATTATACACACACAATGTATAAGTATTATATATTATATGTATAAGTTTATACATGTTATATATAAGCATTATACATACTATGTATAAGTTTTTACATGCTATGTATAAGTATTATATACATTATATATGAGTTGTATATACTATGTACAAGCATTATGTATATTATTTAAAAGTTTATAAATACTATGTACAAGCATTATATATATTATGTACAAGTATTATAAGTTTATACATATTTTGTATAAGCATTATACATACTATGTATAAGTTTATACAAGCATTATACATGCTATGTAAAAGTGTTACATACAGAATATATAAGTTTGTACATGCTATACACAAATATTATACATGTTATGTATAAATTTATAAATACTATGTAAAAGCATTATACATACTATGTACAAGTTTATACAAGTATTATATATGCTATATACAAATATTATACATATTATGTATAAGTTTATATATATTATATATAAGTTTATATATGCTTTGTACAAATATTATACATAATATGAATTTAGCTTGTACAATGCTTGTACATAATGTATATAATACTTATACATAACATGTATAATATTTATATATAGTGTGTATAATACTTATATATAGCGTGTACAATACTTATATATATATTATATAAACTTAAACACAGTGTATATAATTTTTATACATAACGTGTATAAACTTATAAATATTATGACATAATGCTTATAAATAATGTGTACAAACTTATATATAGTGTGTATAATGCTTGTACATAACGTGTATAAACTTATACATATTATTTAAAAGTTTATAAACGCTATGAAAAGCATGTAAAATACTTGTAAATAGTATAGATAATGCTTGTATAAATAGTGTATAAACTTTTACAGTGTATATAATGCTTATATATAGTGTGTATATTATTTATATATTATGTGTATAATATTTGTATATAACATATATAAACTTATACATAGTGTGTATAAAGTTTATACATAGCATGTATAAACTTGTACACAGCATGTATAAACTTATATATAGTATGTATAATGCTTATACATAATGTATATAATACTTATTCATAGCATGTATAATACTTGTAAATAGTATAGATAATGCTTGTATAAAGAGTGTATAAATTTGTACATAGTGTATGTAATGCTTATATATAGCGTGTATAATGCTTATGTATTATGTGTATAATACTTGTACATAGCTTATATAAACTTATATAGAGCGTGTATAAAGCTTTATATAGCGTGTATAAACTTGTACATAGCATATATAAACTTGTACATAATATGTATAATGTTAATATATATTGTGTATAAACTTATATATAATGTGTATAATACTTATTCATAGCAAGTATAATTCTTGTATAAAGAGTTTATAAACTTATACATAGTATATATAATACTTATACATAGCATGTATAATGCTTATATATTATGCTTATAATTTTTGAATATAGCTTATATAAACTTATACATAGTGTGTATAAAGCTTATACATAACATGTATAAACTTGTACATAGTGTACATAAGTTTTTATATTGTGTGTATAATGCTTGTATATAGCTTGTATAAATTTATACCTAATATGTATAATACTTATACATAGTGTGTATAAAGTTATATATAGTTGTTCTGATTGAAAAAATATATTTTGAAAAGTATTAATTTTCTTTGAGAAAGTTAAAAAGTTGAATTTTAGTTTTAGAATCGAACACGACATTAAGAATGATATATCATCTCAAAAGGAGAGAATATCATTCACTAATTGGTTCAGATTATAAAACTTTAACTTTATCCTTATTATCGTAGTCAAACTCAAGAAAGAATCACATTTGACCCCAAAGGATCAAAATGGAATTTAATCGAGTATTTGACTATGTTAATATGGATTAAAGATCATTAATTTATTAATCAAAACCATGATAATAATTGACATATCTCTCTAAAGAAAGAAGATATCAATTATTATCGGTCATCTGAAAATGATGATAATGATCGTTAGGTTTGATTTTCCCAAAGAGAATTAATTGAGGTTTTGAAAAATAGGTCTGGGTTTCTAAATCTCCTACGAGCGCAAGCCCTCGTAGTTAATTACATCGTAGGAAAATTGAAATTTTTCCTACGAACACTCTCGATTAAAATAGCAGTAGAAATTTCATTTAAGAATTCAAAGATCGATGTCAAAGGAGGTAAGGGTTTGAATTTTCAATCGGGATTAGTTCGAGGTTGAATATTTATTTCTAGAGTCAAAGGAAGAAGGGTAGGAGATGTTTTTAGATTCTGAATTACTTTAAAAACATCTCAGCCTATCCTTAGTATTGAGCTTGAATTCGATTAAAACAGATATTTAATTTGAGTTGTCAATTTTATTAGAAAATTGGGATTCAATTCCTAGAGGTTGAGGTCTTATAGTCCGAGCCTGTCTCGGAACCTAAGTCTAAAGTGGGTACTGAAAAGTAACCCGAAACTAACTAGTGCAATATAAATCTAGACTTACCCCGGTCTGGATTGGGGAGCCACCTAAACCACCTAGGCGTTTTAAAATAAATGAATCCGGTCTTTTATGAAAGAGTGGTAGGGATGATTTATCTAGAGATTTTTCTAATTGGCCCCTTTGACTTATGCTGGGTGCAAAATGCTAAGGACTAATGCAATTAAAATTTTGACTCTTTTAAATCTGTTTCTAATGTAATGCATGCTAGTTAATAACTCCAAATCAAATATGCTTAAAAATTAAAAACAGGCTAATAAAATAATTTTTTAGAAGACTGGACTTCTCCAGGTCCGGCACCTCATCTTCATAGGTCAGATTATCCGGACTTTACCCGCAGGTGAGGAAGGGTCTAAAGCAAGGAGAGAAGAAGTGAAGAAATATGCATGCGACCCCAGGGTCGATCCCCAGCTAATTTGCTAAATTCGTTATCTTTCTATGTTGTTCAGAGTCACTCAAATCTTAAACTTTAAAATTATGAGAATAAAAATTTTCACACCCTCACGATTCTCACGAGTTCAGGCAAAACAAAAGCGGGATACAAACGCCAAAAAACTACAAAAAGCAGGTAATTCTGTACGCAATCACATCAAACATCAAATATAAATGAATTAATTAATAAATGTCCATAGGCAAAGTTATCTTGCTTATTACAAACCATTTTTTTGCTGAAAGTAAAGTGGCCAGGAATCACTGACAACAACCTATGTTTCTAATCCTAAGTCTCAAGTGACTTTGAGATTTGGGATTCTTCTCATCGTCCATTTCTTCATCTTCTCACGAACATCTTGATTCGTCGGTTCTGGATACCCAAATGAAAAGAAACCCCACTTTGAACAGGGTGTTATCTTTCTTCTTTGGATCTTTGAAAAGTATCATAATTTGAATTCTAAATGGAAAAAGACTCTCCCTTTAGGAATGTCTTCTCCTCTTTGGAATTCAAATTGGATTAAATATCCCAAATTTAAGTCACTTTAAAGAGTTTACAACCATATCATAATCAAATTATATTTGAATTTAAAAGAAAAATCTAGACTCAATCCTATAGGGTTATCCTAATAATCAGTAATTATATAAATAATCCCAAGCAGTTAATATTTAATCTCAAGCAGTTATAATCAATCACAAGCAGTTAATATTTAAAATTTAAAATTCTCAATTACTCACAACACAGAGTGCAGAAAAGTAATTAAACAAACACACCAATTCTAAGCTAGCAACCAACATGTAGTGAAAGCACGAAAATCCAGCACACAATAGAAAACTAAACACCGACCTAGCCTAAAACTAGAGTTGGTTGTCCTAGCAAACCATCTAAAGTGTGTGAGGTAGGTCGTGTGGTTTGGATATGTCTTATAGAGGGCAAATTGATAAAGTTATTTGAAGTTCTTATTGGTTGAAAGGTTTGAGGGAAGATTTAAATTTGAGTTTAAGTATTAATGATTTTAAATTGATTTTAAGGTTGATTAATGATTTTTAGAGTTTTAAGACAATTTTCAAATTTTAGGAATTTTCTGGTTTATTTTAATCATTTAATTAAGGGGTCAAATGTTAATTTTTTATTAAGAATATTTTCTAAAAAATTAATATTTTATTAAAATAATAGACCTTAATACGATCAGTTAGACTATAAGTATGCTAAAATTGGATTTGGGGGTGAAAGGGATTGATGTGATAGTTTTAATGGGGAGGGGGTGAGTTGAAGATGGTTGGTTTTGAGGTTTGTAAGTTTTGGTTTAGGTTTGTAGGTGGTGGGAGGGTAGTAAGATGGTTGAAATATAATGTGTGGTTGGTTTGGTGGATTGGGGAGTTTAATTTATAATATTAAATGTAAGATGATGAAGGTATTTAATAGTTAAGTGTGTTGATATGTGATGAATAATTAATTATTTGGTTTTTGTAATTATGTTATATTTTTTTTGTGGTTAGTTTTTTGTTTGAAATTAGTGGTTGTGTTTGGTGGTAAATTAGTGGGGAATTAATATGAAGGTAAAGTTTGTATGTAATGGGAAAGATGGAATTTTATTATTTTATATTGGTGTGAAGATAGGATTTGTATTTGAATTTTTGGAATTTTAAATTTTATTTATTGAAACTAATGTTGATATTTTTTATTTTTTGTAGCAAGAATATTATTGTATGTTATTTTTATAGAATAAATAGATGTTTTTTATTATGTAGTATATTGCACCGAACTTTTTTTTTTTTGAGATATAATTAATTCATAGGGGCTTTGCCCCGATGGGACGTCTATATCGCAGAATAAAATAAACCCTTTCAACCAAACATTGAATGAGAGAATCTCTGTTAATTTGTAAATTTTATCATTGAGTTCATAAGGAAATGATAGTTTTATTCTTCGGAGTAATATATCATCATTCTTATGCCGTACTCAATCATAAAGTATGCAATCTATTTGAGGACAACAAAATCTCCAACAGTGATTATTTTCAATTTTCAATCCATAAGACTCTCTATTAACTGCCATGATATGATTGATAATTATTTTTAGAAGGGTTATGTACTATTGCTGAGTTCACTAATACATATTTGGATTGGGGTTGATTTATGGAGTCTTACCCTGCAATCCCTGGAGTTTGTTTCTATGAGTCAAACATATGACCCATGCCACAAAGTATGCTACCTAAGCATTGCTTTAATGCTGTGTTTAAGTTTGCTCTATAATTATGATATTTTTCAATGTTCATTTGTTATATATATCATTATTAATTAGTTCTCCCATAACTTGATATATTTTTGTAAAACATAGCAACCCAACTTCTCTCTGAACACTTAATCTTAATAAATATCTTGTTGGACTTAAAGTTTTGCTTATGTGCATCCTTTTTTGAGGCATGCTTAATATGGTGAGAAGCTATTTCTTACAACAATATTTACTAGAATGTAGTAGCTATAAGAAAGTTGTTGTCTGACATTTTCAAAAAGAAAAAAAAAATAATATCCACATTTGTTTTAAAAAAAATTATTTTCCCTACAACATCTCTATTACCTTTATAAAATGCTGCAGTTGCCTCAAATAGTCCCGAGTCCATGATTCAATAATTTCCTTATCAATAATTAGTTCAATAAAAATCATTTGGATTTAATTTCTTTTTAGTGGGGATATCTTTTATAGTTTTATCACATATTCATCCAACTTACATTTTTATTTCACTCAACTCAGCTACCTATTCTCTTTTTTTCCGCACATTTGGAAAAATTTTATGGCCAATCTAATTACAAATTTATGATATTCAATATTTGTAATTTTTTGTCCTATAAATCTTTATAATGGTCGTATAGCTACATAATATGACAAATTTTCTTGTATAAAATTCATCTAGCTGTCATTATGGAATACATAAATTTTAACCTTTCCTCAACTTCCCCAATTATTATAGTTATCATAGTTTATCACCTAGAAAGCATTAAGAAATTTCTCCAACATGCATCATGTGTTATTTGCTGACTTTTGAAAACTAAATTCTATGCATAGTGATGATTTTATGGCTGCAGCATGCGTTGCTAATAGTGCTTTGTGTTATTATAAATGAATTCAAATTTTAGTTGATATTTATATTGCATGATTTTTTCTCCCAACCTATTTATTAGAAACTACTTATTAAAGCCTTAATGCCTTATCAAGTCATTTGAATACTAGAAGCTATGAACTTGATTTGCCTATTGACATGATTATTAGTTCTATTTTGGCTATTTATTACCTAACAAAGTTTAGTACCTCCAATATTTTTTGTTGTTTTTGTTTTTGTAAGTGGAATGGGTAGCCCTTGTATTAGTCCTTATATTTATTTCTTTCACGTGAGATCGTTGATGCTCTTTATGCTTGTCATCCTCTAGTTCGTTTGAGGTACGTCCATTATTCAATGATCCATAATAGGTGAATTGCCTGCTAGTGGAGTTCCTTGCAGCCCCGGGTAACCGATGCTGATTGTGGCGCATTCTCTTAAGTTCAGTTCTGTTATGATTATATATAATCCTTGATATGTACCTTTTTCTTATTTTATCATGACTTATTTTATGTCATTTGGTCTCCATCCTTCATTTTTATTCCTGAGAATGGATGATTGATGATGAAAAAAATTCTATTGTCATTGATTGGAAGCTTGATATTAAGTGAACTGTAAAGTTTGAGGAGAGTTGGCATCACGCCGCGGAAAGTCAATGCCTCTTTTTTTTTATTCTATCCATTTTCTATCCTTTCTCATCTTCTTCTGGTTGTCCTGCATCACAACCCTTGCACATTTGTGATCAAAATTAGGCTTAGATCATTGCTTATTGCTTTATGAAATGGCACAGCAATAGGAAGTATCGAGTTAGGTTTAAAATTAAGGGTTTTGATAAAATAAAATAATTGACCATCAACCCAACATTATTTGGACTAAGCTTGGGCTGAGAACAATAGTTTTAAATTTTACTAATTACTTAATGATAAATGCCAATTCAGTTGTTTTGACTAAAGAAGATCATCTTGTAATAGCTCCCGTGGAAATTAATGCCATCTTTATGTGTTTCGTGCGTTTTGCAAACTTTTATTGATTAATTTATTTTGTTTCGGTCTTCCTAAACGTATCAGATACTAATTTTATGAAGCTACTTGTTATACAAGCTTGTCTTAGGAAATCTTAAATTTATCGAATTACTTGAACACCATCATAGCTATTGAAGTGATTTTTTTTTTGTTTATTGAGCTAAAATGTTGCTAATCTGTATGCATTGGAATGGATTGTTTAAAAATCTATATTTTTGCGTGGGGTTTTCTCTGTTAGCTTTATTGGTTTTGTACAGGATGGCTTAGAATTTGACGATACGGATAGTTTCACCTATTTGTTTAAAGCTTATTGGTTGGATCGGAAAGGAAAATTGTCATTGACACCTGAAGAACTGAATAATGCCAGACACCCATATTCAGTTGTTCCTGATGAGGATTCATCTGATGAATTATATGACGTTAATGAAGATCAGGGTTCTACTTCAGAAAGTTCATCAGATCATAAGAGCAACATTTCATCAAAGAAGAAAGTCAGAAGTCGTTCGCAGGCGGTTGCTGTTGAAAAAAAATCCTGCAAAAGAAGTTGATGGTGGAGGAACAGTAATGCTTCAGGAAAACTGTTTGGGCTTCAATGGAGCTCTTAGAGCTTGTGGCACACATGAGGAATGGAGATCAATCTTTTATATCTCAATTTGATGTTCAGGCACTGCTTCTTGACTATATAAAGAAATATAACCTTAGAGATCCTCGCCGGAAAAGTCAAATTATTTGTGATTTGAGACTTCGAAATCTCTTTGGGAAAGAAAGAGTAGGTCATTTTGAAATGCTGAAGCTACTAGAATCACATTTTCTTTCAAAGGAGGCACCACAAGTAGTTGAAGATGGTAATCAAGTGGAAACTTCAGATACTGATAATAAACTAACTGATGATGTTGAAGAAGATGATACATTTGCAAGAGTAGTTACTGATAAGAGACGGAAAAGCCGTAAAAGAACTGAAGAGATAGAACCGCAGATGAATGTTGATGATTATGCAGCAGTTGACGTTCATAACATAACCCTTATTTTCCTGCGCCGAAGCTTGCTGGAGGACTTGCTAGATGATGTTGAGACATTTAATGATAAAGTTGTTGGGTCCTTTGTGAGAATTAGGATATCGAATGCTGGTCAAAGGCAAGACTTGTATAGGCTCGTGCAAATTGTTGGTAAACTTCTGCCTGTCTTTCTGACTAGTGCTGTGGTAGGTACTGTTTAGTTATGGAGAGGCAATTATTTGTGTGCAGGAACTCAGGAAAGCTCAAAACCATATAAGGTTGGTAAGAAGACAACAGATATCGTGCTGGAGATACTAAATTTGAACAAGAAAGAGACGTCAACAATTGATAGTATCTCAAACCAGGATTTCACAGAGGTGAGTTATTCAATTTTCTCATAGTTTACTCAAGTTTTTATACTGAATTTTTTTCGGGCGCAAGCTCATTTTTTATTTTTAGTCTTTTTATTTTCTAACTATGTTACCTTTAATCTTTCCCATATATAATATGTATTTAATTTCATTTTGATTATAGGCTAAAATAAATATTTTTAAATTCAGACAGAAGCTCTTAATACATGTGAGATTTGAAGATATAAAAAATTTCTCATACTTTTTTATTTGGTTTAAGTTAATTTCTCATGTAATCATGTTCTTATTAATTTTTTTTTTTTTTTATGTTCTTATTAATTTTTAATACACAAACAATATGTATTTGATGCACATGAAATTAAAGAAGTATTTTATAAGTTTATTTAATTTATTTTACATATTGTTTGCATATATTCTATGACAAATTTATAACATAAAAACAATTATAATTTAGACGACAACAACAACATCAAGCCTTTATCCCACTACGTGGGGTCGCCTACTTGAGTATTTCTTCTCAAATAAAAAATATGATGATCTTCTAAAACTTATGGATGCCAGATATTCATTATTAAGCATTATTAGATATTATTGTTGTAAATTTTTATTTTTTATTTTTTGAGATAATGTATATGTATAGGTGTTTAAAAAATATCTATTGTTTAATTATTTAATTCTATTATTAGATACCATATATATAATATGTTACCTTTACCCTCCTTGTGGAGGGTAAGGTATTTATATCTATTCGATTGTGGTCTAGGTGCTGATGCTTAATATGTATTCAATGGAAATATGAGGACATCAGACAAGTATGATGGTCGACCAATGCGACATCATGCTAGGTGGGTTTGATGTTCCCTAAAGTTGCGTGAAATCACTTGAGAAGATGTCCATTTGCAAAATCAACCTCACTGGCGTGTTCAAAATGACAAAATCACCTAAGAGGTGCCCTTCATGTGCAGCTCATGTAAATGGAGAAAATGACGAACTATGAGCGCAACGTTGCGTGAAAATGTTCAAATGATCTTCAATCGTCAAACAAACTGTGCCATGTATTTAGAATGTTGAAATTACCCTAGGAGGACTTCTCGTGATCGACTCGAGTGATTGTGGTAAAAATGATAAGTTATGAGCATGATATTGCGAAAGTTGTTTGAATGGTTTATATTTGCAAAATAGACTAGGCCATCATGTTTGGAATGCCCAAATTATTAAAAAAGGTCACTCATATTATTCGGGTACCTGTACGAGCAAAAAAATCCACTCATGTATGCGAAACTAGACAACGCACAAGCGATGAAATTTCTACGAGCAAAGTTTCAGAGCCTTAAAATAGCTATTTATCTATTAATTTATTTTTTATTTCTAAAATTAAATATTTAAATAATTAAAAAGTAATAAAAAATCAAATATTTCAAAAATTGGAATCTCTAGGACTCCAACCTTGTCCTTTGGTTGCAGATGAAAGGATACCTCTATCCTTTTTTTTCCTGATTTTTCTAATTAATAAAAAAAAATAAAAATAACTAATATTCCTAATCCCCAACTCATTCCCTCATTTTCTCCCTTACTCGTTCCCTCACGTAATTCCACAACTATTTACTCCCTCATTTTTCTCTCGACACATACCGATGCACACCCGAACTTACCCTAGCCTCCACACTCTCTAATCACTACCTAGCTTGGCCTCAACGCCCAGTCAAAACCTCCCTCACACGCAAAGCCTGCAGCCTGCTTGCACGCTCGACTATCCTCATCTAGGCTCTCTCCTGCTGCTCAACCCATCGACTTGACCACAACAGCTCCTAGGCTGGCCACCTCCCTAGCCGAGCTTTTCGGCCACTACCCGAGGCAGTCCTAGACCCACTACTGCTGACCAACTATCGATGCTAGCCTCATCCAGGGCATGCCTTTCCTCTACGTCCTCGTCATTCTCCCTCTCAACTTATCATCTCCCTTCTTTCTCTCTCTCGCTTCATCTTTATCTTCAACTTCTTTCTCTTCTTCTTCTTTCTCCTCTTTGTTTGCCTCTCTCTTTTCTCAGATGCAATCATCGTGACGTTATCGACCCTATTTCTTTGAATGTCATAGATGATACAAATGAGTGGCTAACTGGCATAATGGATGAGTCGGATGAAGAGAATGAATTGGTTATTGGCAAGAAAGATTTGACACAAGTATTGTTTCAAAATTTATTGGTGTTATAACAAAAATTACAATATTCGAGATCGAAGCAAAGGCAAAGAGGAGTCTTCATCTAGGCTTTACTTTGTTGCTACTGAAAATGATTAAGATAAGGGTGATGAAGATGATTATGAAATAGGAGACAATGCTGATGAAAGAAATGAGACATTTTTTACCTTTGAAGATGATGATGGCTCATAAGAAGACTTATATTAATTTCTTGCAAAATCGACATGCTTGAAAAATAGTCACAGTATTTTGTATTTTAAAGGATTGATGCGTTAATTAGTTGAAATTAAGCATCTCTTTGATTTTTTTATACTCTAGGAAGCATAAAACCATTTAAAAAAAAATAAAAAAATAATATATAAGGTTCATATCAAGAAGCGTGCAGTCGCTTCAAGAAGTACGAAGCTACTTCCAAAGTGTGTAGTTGCTCCTAGATGTGCACCACCACTTTAAAAACACACAAATCAAGCATATTGAAAATTGTGTGAATACGCCTTGCAGATGTACTAAAAAGTACAAGTTCATCGTGTAGGTGCACTAAAAAGTGCACATGTATATTAAAAAACATGCAAATATGCTATGCAAATGATTCGAAAGTGTTTAAGTGTATTGTGTTGGTGTACTAAAAAGTGCTTAAGCACATTGAAATGCACCATAAACATAAATGCATCATATAAATGAGCCAAAAGCACATAAATATATCAGAAGTGTCCAAGCGTATTGTTAAAATGCATAAAAAAAGCATGGAATTGTATTGTGCAAGCGCACCAAAAAACGTGCATGCTATTTAAAAGAAATATCAAATTGCTGTATGTTGCTCTGACAAACATGCTAAATGTTCAATAATAAAGTTTGAGAATGCTACGCGTGCTAAGAACAATAAATTAAAACTTTCTATTTCAAAGAAGTGTAACCACTCCATGAAGTTTACTACTATTGTAATATTTGCAAACCCCTTTTAAAAAATTCAAAATTTTAACATGCTAAATTTTCATTTATAAATTTTTAGAAAGTTGGTAGATAAAAAAGAAGTTAAACTAAAATTCTCATTTTTGAAATTGTGCAATAAGTCTATAAAGCTTGCAATCATTTTCAAAATTACAAACTCTTTTTTAAATCCATACCTACCCGCATGTGCTCTTACCAAACACTCCAAACTCTTAAAGTGATGTTCGAGAATGTTATATGGTTTAAAAATAAAATAAATCAAATCTCTCCTGCTTTGAAAAGTGCATAATCACTCTATTATTTTATAATTTGCACATCTCTTTTTAAATCCAAAACACTCATATATTCTCTAACTAACATGCTAAATTTTTAAGCCCAAAGTTTGGGAATACTGCAAGTGTTAAGAATAAGTTGAATTAAGATTCTCTCACCTTAAAAGTCGTGCAATTATTCTATAAAGATATTGCAAACTTCTAAAAACATATGCTTCAACAAATGTATTAAATGACTAAATATGAAAGGATGAGGATGCTGCGCAGACTAAAATTAAGAAGATATTTGAATTAAACCACATTGAAAATTGTGCAACTTTCTTTGAAAAAAATGAATAACCATTTTAAAAATATGCAAACTTTCCCTTAAGTACAAAAATCAAACTTATTTCTATATGATGTTTCTCGGCAAATTGCCTTGCCTATAGGGTACGGTTGCGAATTTCTAATTGCAAGTTCGATCCTCTTCATAAGGACTAAAGTTGATGATACTTGAACCCTATAACGAATGACTACATAGCAAGTTCAAAGTGACTATACATACATACATACATACATACACATATACATTAGGCCATCACTACGAAGACAAAAAAATTTATTAAAAAATTTAGTCTCTCTAAGTTACCTCTTCTACATGATGTCTCATAAAGTTGCTCTATGAACCTAGTCCTCTGTTAACAAGTGAGCAGAGTTGATAAGGTTCAAATCATAGAATTGAATTTTTAGAAGTCTCGATAAAGGTCTCGGATTGCATTTTTTAAATTGCACCTAAATCCCAATGTTGATCATTTTGAAGCCAAGTTCAGATTGAAAATATGAAAATAAAAATACAAAATTCAAAATTTTCAAATAAAGTCTGCCACCCATAAACTTAAAGCAAAAAATCTATCCTCTATAATTGTTTGTTAAGGGTGATAATTTTGAGAATAATCTTAGCTCACAAAGAGTTGATGTCTTATTGAGCGTATTGTTGGAATTATTTTCAAACGATCTCGCTAGTAAAGATATGAGACATTCTTAAACGGGTAATTTTTTTGCTCAATAACACCATAGATAAGCATTTATGGCCGAGATCCTTTGATTGGGTGGTTTCATCGCAAATTAACATTTGTTAAAATTGTGGTCTGGGTCAGAGTCCGTAATTTTCTCAATGGTTAAAATTCTTGAGTTATGAATCATATATTGCTCTTGATAAGATACAATCTTTTATTAGCTAAGGTCAACTTAAATTTATCATCTTAGACAAGCATCTATCTTGGGTCTATAAGGTTCTCTTAGACAAAGCACCCATGATTGTTGATAAGGATCATTTGATTATGTTGGGTTGACTAGCTCCTCTAACTAAGTTGATTAGCATCTGCAATAACTTGGGAAGATGGAGTTATATGATCTTAATCGATTTTGTCATCATTCCCTCCACTATTTTCTTCAAGTGTAAAGTGATAACTTTCAAATCATATATTAAAACTGTTGTTGTTATATGCCAAGCATTTAGTGTTTATCTAAGAATTGATCTTTATTGAATTTTCTCTTTCATCATCAGGAGCGATAAGTAACTATAGGGGCTCGTACCTATAGGAAACGTAAAACCCGATCATAAAGTCATCATGAAATGAGGGTGAAATATTTGTATGTTGTTTTATATTAAACCTAATCTATGCTTTCTAAAAATCTAACTTAAGAGGAACATCCTAAAACTCTCAACATATGTTGGGGGGCACAAATTTTTTGATCCCACAAAAAGCTTCAATGTTTAGCACCATACTTTTATTGGAATCACATAAGATATACTAACTCGAGAGCCCTTCGTTAGTATCATCGAAGTCTTCCTCAATGAGCAACTCCTCATTTCATTTAATCTTCTCAGGATCTTAAGTATCATTATTTACATAAGTTTCTCCTTCTTCAGCCACATGCTTAGTGAAACTGATTTGGCTAACTTTATCATCCACATCAGCAGCTTGTGCCACAAACAAGAACACAATGATCTTCTCGAGGCCCAAAGACATCTTTGTTTTAATATTCACCTCTTTTTTACCATGAATTACTCAAAGATTCAGACACTCAATGACATTGGTGTTGGAGATGGATCCCTACCTGTTAGAACCCCACAACAATCAACAAAAAAAAGGGGGTGGGTGGTAAAAATAAATCGTCAGAGCTTGGTGACACAAGGAGTGTGGCCAAAATCTAATCTATTCTCCACACATGATAACCATCAATTTAAGAACTAGGAAGATGACAAAACATGATCCTCTGGTATAAACACCAATGTATTACATTGTTGATACCTACAGGCACTTTTGGATTCTTGATTATTGGAGCTTTGATAATCGTTGTATTATACAACCAAACTAATAAAAATTAATAAAGAAAGAGCACATAAAGAAGGAAAAGAGTAGATGCTTAAATAAAAAGATAAGAGAAGAATCAAATTAGTGGGGGCACATCTCCACAAGCTCCCTTAGGCATCAATACTTGAAAATATGAAGGATTTCACATCGTTGAATAATGGAGTTTTTTTTTCTTGAAGAACATTGAGCTTAAAAATATCTTAATCTACGGAACAAGAAATAAGAAGACTCATGAATACAAACATTAAACTTCCCACTCAATATGAGATAAACTCTTGTAGAGTGCACAATATTTTATTTGATTCAATTTAAATTTAAATAGAATATTTTTCTAATTACATATGATGTGATGGATAGGAAATGATCATAAGTGAAGAATAATTGCTAGTCTTGAAAATCTTGATGTTGCTGCTCATACTCATACTGCTGAAGAAGACTTGAGTGAAAGTAGGCTGCTATCATAAAACAAAATGAAACCAATAGAAGTGGAATTAAGATCATTGTATTATTTGAATCCTCGAGGCATAAAGTATATAATTAGCTCCAATGACTACTAGACCTATGACACATTTATTAGGAGATCTATTATGCATTACAATGTAGGGGTTTTTACAACCATACCACTTTATAATACCTATTTTACATATTTAACACCTAAAACATAAATATTTCGTATACACCACTCTTAACACAAATCTAACCTCAAATATACCACTCCGTTGCTTCTCTAGGTCACGACGTTATCACCCCAAATCGTGAGCTCTTCCCTTCCCGTGCTCCGTTGCATCTGCTCCGGCGTGCTCCGTAGTTCGAAGTGATCTAGGGTGCGTTTGCGGAAGGAGTTTCTCTCGTGACGTCGGATTGCATCGCCTTTCCATCTGCTCGTACGTTTTGTTCCTTGCCGCATTCATTCTTTTTCTGTGTTCGTTGTCGTCATGGCTTTTTCTGTTCTTAAAAAACTGCTTTAAATGGATCAATGGATGAAGCAAGCAAATCATTTGGCGTGAAATGTATTTTTTCATTTTCTGGAAGCAAGCAAAATGGATGAAGCAAAATGCATTTTTTCATTTTCTGGAAGCAACCAAAATGGATGAAGCAGCAAAGTAAATGTATGGCTAAATCTTTTAGGATTATTTACAGAAGGTATGAGCAAACTGTTTCATTTACCGACAACAGGGTTTGCCTCTTTTTGTTCACCCTCCAACAACAGGAAACACGGACGATTTAGACGGACTCAATTACTATTAGCAGTTAGGTAAGTTGGACTGGCACTTTCAAGCAACTGTAAAAAAGAGTCACAGCCGCACAGGCAGATTATATTACCATGTTTGACAAACCATTTCTTAGGACTGCTTCTCCCATGGAAAAACAAGCAGCTAATATCTATACGAGCTAATAGCAACTGTGAGAAAGACGCAAGGAGTTGGTCGTCCACGGGAGAGAGAGCACGCAGAGCTGAGAGAGGGAACACCGACGACGAAGCGTGATCGACCGCGAGAGAGAAAACACCTAACAGAGCAAGAGCGGGAAAGAGAGATTTCGGGTGATAATGTCGTGAACTAGATAAGTAACGGAGTGGTATATTTGAGGTTAGATTTGTATTAGGGTGGTGTATATGAAATATTTATGTTTTAGGTGTTAAATATGTAAAATAGGTATTATAAAGTGGTATGGCTGTAAAAACCCCTACAATGTATTCATTATAGTTATTTTTATATTGAGCTTCTCATGGGTTTTTTTTTAAAGACTTTTTTAGATATATGTGATGACCACCATACAACTTTGTCTAAACTCCCACACCTTTCATGAAAACTTTGTTACATATTCATGATTTATTTACTAACATCAAGCTATCATTAAATCCTCGCATACAAATCATGCATATCATTTACAAATGACTAAAATTTTCTTAAATCTAGTCTTTCTAGGTCGACACCAAATGATATTTTTACATGGAGTGTAGTAGGAATGTTTTGGCATGATGGCAAAACTATTGCATGTTGTTGGGTTTTGATTGAATCTTGAGAAAATGTGTATTTTTTGTGTCGGTTAGATAATAGATAATGCAATTCCTTTAGATTTTGCCCTCTTTGAGAACTTTATATTATTGTTTTTGGGTTTCTTATGGGCATAATTAACCCTCCCTATGAGAAATAACTCTCAAGGATGTTGTGAACCTTTATTCTAATATTGATTTCACAAATAAATTTTTATTTTTGTTGGCAAAGATGTGCTACTTTGTGGTCACTGTAAATGGAGGAATGGTGGTAAATTCCATTAAGATTTTCAGGTTCAATTTGTGAGTTATGATCTAAATAATCAGAATAATTTAGGTGAGTATGGGATTCTTGCATTAAGATAGGTCTTTAGCTTAACACGAGTGCTTTGTTAGGAATAACAAGTTCTCCTATCCAAGGTGAATCCCATAGATCAAGGGGTGTAAAACATGTGCAGGAGGCTACTTTTATCAACGACCTTTCTTAAGGTATATTGCTATATGAAATGCACGCAATGGTTAAGAAGTTTGAAGACATGGCCATTGTGTGATATATTTATTTTAAAACATAGTTTTTATGTGATCAGGAGCACAATTTACGCTTGATTACTTTATTTAGAGGCATTTATCTAATGTTGTAGCCTTGGTTGCTAAGCATGTCAACTTGATCACATTGCTATGACTTGTTTTCTCATTTGCACATAGATTTATTTTAGAAAGAGCTATTAGACTGTTTACTCAGAAGGTTGGAGGTGCAGAAACATAGAGCAATTTCTTTTAAATTTTGATATTATTATACTTTTCATATATTATATTATTTATTTTATATGCCTCATGAGAACATTTATATTTTAATTAATTGAAACGAGATTTTTTTAACTAAAACAAAATTTATTATAATTCAATGAGAATAGTTTAACATGAATCAATAAAAAGCATTGCTAAATGAAAATATCTAAAAATATAATACATCAAAAAGGCAGATAGAAGAGAAACGTCAAGGCCACATTAAAACTATTTAACGTGGAACTTGTGATAGTATACTTGGTATTTCTTCCTCTCCAAGCATATAGATCTTGGAACTTGTTGTCCATAAGCTTCTTTGTGTTGGAAATTCTAACAATAGATGTAACATATGAGAGTCTAGATCACTTTTATCTCCACATTAAGATCATCAGAAGCAAGTAGCTAGCAGGAACTGGATCACTAACCATATGAGTAATTGTGGGGATTGGCTAGCAACCCTAGAAGGCACTGATACAAAGGCAGGATCCAAAGTTAATTTCAAGTTTTGAGCACACATTAGATAAGATGTAGATGAAACTTCCATCATTGCATGGGAAGATTGAATATTACCAGATGAAAGATCCCTACCTCCATGATTACTTGGTTTCCAGAGTTTTGGGTTTGCCCTAAAACATTTCGAGAATTGGCCAAATATTTTTCAAGAAAAGGGAAAATGCCTGTAACTCAGACCTACCAATATTCATTAGATGTAGAGCCAATCCTAATTTCTTTCTCAAGAGAAGAAGAAACATCCATTATTGGCTTCGAAAGCTTAACACTAGTAGCATCTACTTGAAATGTTTTGCCAAAAAATGAATCAAAGGAGGTTAAAATGGTTTGATTGAAAAATGAACTCATAAATGTCAAAAAATAACCCAAATTAGGTGATATGAGGTTCCAAAGAGCAATCAAAATTAGATGTCTTTTTGAGCATACACATCGGGAACCTATCAACACATTGCTTTCTCTGATAGAAGTCTTGAATAATCAGATTCCTGGATAGCTTGAGTAGAAAGTGACAAATATCAATATGACCCAACTATAGTCTCTAGCAAATTGCAGGGTGACCGTGAATTTGCGAATAATCTCCATTCCAGGATGAACCCTCGAAAAATTGCCAGTTAGGGAGAGGGAAAATGTAAAACCAATTGAGATCTCCTGATCAGATAAAATGAAATTAGGTTTGCCTGAACTGAGGGTTGAAGCTTGTGAAGAGTAGATGTAAGCCCTTGATGTGTGGGGAAATAATAGAAATTGAGCATAGTTTTTTTAATCTTTTCATCCCCTCAAAGGCAATGAGATCCCATAGAGGGAGAAGCCCTAGGAGCGGTGACATCTATAGGATTGGCTGGATGCCAAGGGAAGGTCCAGGCACAAAAGGAGTGAGAATGCATGATTTTGGGCAAGAGAAATAGAGAAAATATTGATTAGAAGCAAGCTAGACCAAAACAACAAGGGTGCCACTCGAAGCATTGAGATCTTGCTCTAAAGTGAAAACTTAAAAAATGCAGGGACTTTTTTTCATTTACTCGATTTTATTCCATAGTAATAATGCTAATTGATATCAATGTTGTTCTAAAAGAATAATAGTATGATTGCAGAAACCTTTTTCACTTTTTATTGTTAAGGAAACATGAGAGGGGAAAATCTAAATGTCAGTCATATGTAATACTTAGTCGTCATTGCCTTCTTCAGTTAAATCAGAATTTGGTGATAGATAATACTTTGAGTTTTTTCTGTGCTTAGACTACTACACTACCAGAAGGATCTTGCATGTTTCCAAATTTTTGCTATAAGCTCTTGATTTTTTTTTGGTCCACGGACTTCATCAAAAAACCATGTTGGCACAAGTTCTTGGTCTAGTTAAATTTGTAAATATAAATTTTGTTCACAAGATTTCTTCCTGTACGCACTCTTAAGTCCCCATTTCTTGAGAATTGCAAAAGATTTGATTTACTTTAGAAAAGGCGGCTTTCCATGGCTAACATCCTACTAAAAGCTTAAGTTAATATGGGCGACGTTCCTCATGCTTTCAATTCAATTCTAGTTTGCATTGAGGCAGTAGTGCTTTATCTGACATCTGGTGAGAGCTGGCTTGTGCAATGGCATAAAAAATTCTACAATTTACTCAGGCCTTTATTTGGCCTGTCCCATGCAGTACTTAGGTCCTAATGCAACTTAGTGTTTACTGAAGAAATTTCTAGCATACGCTGTTTAAACTTGTTTCACTTTCCAGTTGGTGTGGTAGATATATTTTGCATTCATATAATCAATAATGTTGGTATATAAAAATTTATAGTGACAAGATTAGGAAGAAGAAAATGTAGATCATCAGTAAGATGGTTATAAGTTGTAGAATTGCACAACACCTTATGCCCCACCCAATTGGAATTAGTGGAGGATGATTCCTGAAGAAGCCTACCTAGGATTAATGATGCTGATGAATCCTATTTCCACTATAAACAGTTGATGCAAGTTATTATTATTATTATTATTTGTCTTGTGCATGAGGATGCTAATGTTATGTGAGAAAAAGTGGCTTGTGATATTAAGAATATTACAAAAGATGTGCTTGAAGTATCAAAGGAAAAAGTTCCTAATAGTTTAAATAATTAATGGTGGAATCCAAATGTACAAGAAAAGATAAAAAATAAGAAGATTTATTATAAAATTTAGTTTAAATATAAAAATTCTAATAATTGGGAAAGATATAAAGAGGCATAGAAGGAATTTAATAAAGCAATATGTGATGCAAAGATCTTACCTTTTAATGATTTATAATAGATTATATACTAAGGAGGGAGAAAGATATATGTATAAGTTAGCCAAACAAAGAGATATGAGTAGTAAGGATTTAGTTCAAGTGAAGTATATTAAGGATGAAGATCAAAATATTTTTTCTTAGAAGATGATATTTAACAGAAGTGGATGAGAAATTTTGCTAAACTTTTTAATGAAGAATGTGAAAATACAATTGACTTTAGTGACCTTAGCACCCAAAATGAAAATAAAGATTTATGTTTTTATCGGCGTATTAGTAAAATCGAAGTTAGAGAGGCTTCAAAGAAAATGAAGGATGGAAAAACTGTTGGACTTGATGATATTCCAATAAATGTGTGGAAATGCTTAGGAGATGAATGAATTTCTTGGCTTACTGAGCTTTTTAATACTATTTTAAAGACTAAAAAGATGTCATATGAGTGGAGAATGAGTTTGTTAATTCTTATTTTTAAGAATAAAGGTGATGCACAAGATTGTGCGAATTATAGAAGAATTAAGTTAATGTGTCATACTTTAAAATTATGGGAGCGAGTTATGGAGCGTAGGTTGCAGCGTGATACTAATGTTTCTCAAAATCAATTTGGATTCATGCCAGGTAGGTCTACTATAGAAGTCATACTGATAGGTAACACTTGGATTTCCAAGTGTTTCTCACCAAGATCAAGTAGATCCAAGGGAAAACTGCTGTCCACAGCAGAAAAACAGCCAAAATACAAGAAAAATCTGAGAGGAAAACGTAGGAAAACGATGCAAACACTTTTATTTCGATAACGGATGAAAAGCACTTGCAAGATACAACTTTCCTTCAATTCGAGAGGAAGGAAAAACTCTCCAAATCTCTAGCCGTAGCCTAGAGCCCAAGAACACAAACCCTAGATCTCAAATAAGATTCAAATTCAAGATAATCCTTCTCCCCCCTATTCCTCCTAATTTATCATGAAAGGAAGATTACAAATTACCTAATCACCCCTCACATTCAAAAATTCCCTCCCAAAACTCAAAATACATCAAGTGGGCCCCCCTAGGGGTTTCCGCCCAGCTCCTGGCTGGGTTTCTTCCGCCGGGAGTAGGTCCTGACCGGTCCAGGGTGGACCGGTACAGCCGGCCCAGGATGGGCCGGCGTAACATTACCGCCCTCCCAAAGAATCACCTTGTCCTCAAGGTGAAAATCAGGAAACTGCTGTTTCACCACCTCGTATGGCTCCCACGTGGCCTCGTAGTCAGGAAGGTTCTTCCACTGGATCAACACTTCCTTAGTATCATCTTCTTTCTGACGAACACCCTTCAGCTCCAAGGGTTCCATGGTCACCTCTAGCTCCTCCGTGAGTGTCGGCGGTAGCTCAGGACTGGCTATGTGATCTCCAATGACCCTTCTCAGCTGGGAGACATGAAAAACTGGGTGTATAGTCGCTGATGCGGGTAATTTCAGTCGGTATGCTACTGCCCCAATCTTTTCTGTCACTTCATAGGGGCCAAAGTACCTTGGAGCTAACTTCTCATTCCTCCTGTTGACAACTGTCTTCTGCCTGTATGGACGTAGCTTCAAGAACACCCTATCACCTGCCTCAAATTGGATATCTTTTCTATGCCCATCCGCTTGCTTTTTCATGATCTGTTGTGCTCTCAGCAAGTGCCTCTTTAATTCTTCCAACACTCGGTCCCTCTCCTCCAAATACTCCTCTACTGACGAAACTGGAGTACTTCTGCTCCCAAAGTGTACCAGGTGTGGGGGATCCCGACCGTACAACACTTTGAATGGGGTCATTTGTGAAGCCGAGTGAAACGACGTGTTGTACCAGTACTCAGCCCAGGATAGCCACTTTGCCATAGCTTTGGTGTCTCAGACACAAAACATCTGAGGTATGTCTCCAAGCTCCTTTTGACTACTTCCGTCTGGCCATCCGTCTGCGGGTGGTAGGCTGTACTTCTCTTGAGTATTGTTCCTTGTAATCTGAATAGCTCCTTCCAGAAGTGACTGAGGAAAACCTTGTCTCTATCTGATACGATCGCCTCTGGCACCCCGTGTAATCTGATCACTTCTCTGATAAAGGCTGATGCTACTGTTGCTGCGGTGTAGGGATGTCGTAGGGGAATGAAGTGGGCATACTTGCTCAGCCTGTCCACCACTACCAAGATCACAGTGAACCCTTCTGAGCGTGGCAGCCCATCTATGAAATCCATAGAGATCTCCTCCCAAACTCTACCAGGCAAAGCTAATGGCTGTAGTAATCCTCCTGGTGACATCGCTAGGTACTTACTCCTTTGACAGACCTCACATCTGGCTATCATCTCCTCCATATCTTTATGCATTCCCTTCCAGTATAATTCCCCAGCTAGTCTTTTGTATGTCTTATGTATGCCTGAATGGCCCCCTATTTCACTCCCGTGAAACTCATGGAGTAGGTTTGGGATGTGGATCGACGTTCGGGGCATCACAAATCTCCCCTGATACAGCAGCTTGTCTCCTTCCAAGGAGTATCCTGGGTGGCTACCTGGTTCCTTCAGCAACTCAGTTCTGATCTTTCCCAAACTCTCATCTCTGGCGCTCTCTTCTCTGATGGCCTCCCAATCCAGCATCCAGGGCACGGACAGAGCGACTGTCTGTAATTCCTCCATGCACCTGGATAAAGCATCTGCCGCCTTGTTCTCCACTCCTGGCCTGTACTGAATCTCAAAGTCGTACCCCAGTAGCTTGGATAACCACCTCTGATGCTCTTCAGTCACCATCCGTTGTTCCAGAAGAAATTTCAGGCTCCGCTGATCGGTCCTGACCACGAAGTGTCTTCCAAGTAGGTAAGGTCGCCATTTCTGGATAGCCAACACGATGACCATTAATTCCCTCTCATATACTGATTTCATCCTTGCCCGAGCAGTCAATACCTGGCTGAAATAAGCGATGGGCCTCCTATTCTGCATAAGTACCGCACCCAGTCCGTACCCCGACGCATCTGTCTCCACAATGAATGTCTGATTGAAATCTGGCAAGGCGAGTACTGGCACTGTAGTCATTGCCTTCTTCAGGCTCTCGAAAGCAGAAGTGGCTGCTTCTCCCCATATGAAACCATCCTTTTTTAATTGCTCCGTAAGTGGCCAGGCTATGGTGCTATACCCCTTTACAAATCTTCTGTAATAACCTGTAAGTCCCAGAAAGCCCCTCAGCGCCTTCAGATTTTTCGGTAGTGGCCACCTTAGCATTGCTTCAATTTTTGATTGATCAGCTGCCACTCCTTTGGATACCACATGGCCCAAGTACTCTACACTGGCTTGAGCGAAGCAGCATTTCTTCAAATTTGCCCTCAACTGATGCTCATGTAGAACTTCTAACACTGTTCTTAAATGTTCCCAATGCTCGACCTCTGATCGGCTGTATATCAGGATGTCGTCAAAGAATACTAACACAAACCGTCTGAGATAAGGTTTGAAAACCTTGTTCATCAGGGCCTGGAAGGTAGCAGGTGCATTGGTGAGGCCGAAGGGCATCACCAAGAACTCATAATGGCCTTCATGAGTTCTAAAAGCTGTTTTGGGAACATCTTCCTTCACCATTCGAATCTGGTGGTAGCCCGACTTCAAATCTATCTTGCTGAAGATCACAGTCCCACTCAATTCATCCAAGAGCTCATCGATAACAGGTATAGGAAACTTATCAGGCACGGTCTCCTTATTGAGGGCTCTGTAATCTACACAAAAATGCCAGCTGCCATCCTTCTTTTTTACCAAAAGAACGGGACTAGAAAAAGGGCTGATGCTGGGTCTGATGATCTCAGCCTCCAGCATTTCTCTAATCAACCGTTCAATTTCATCCTTCTGGAACTGGGGGTAGCGGTAAGGGCGTACACTGATGGGGGATACTCCTTCCCTCAACACTATAGCATGCTCACGCTCCCTCTGCGGGGGTAATCCCTGAGGTGGCTGAAAAACCTCTGGAAACTGCTGGATCAGTGGCTGAACAGAGAGGGGTATATCTCCTCCCTCTTCCACTCCTTCCCCCTCCAAACTATGCAACTCCACCAAGTAGCCTCCTCCCTCCTGCTGAATGGTCCGGATTAGGGCTTTGAGAGAAACCCCAGCTTTTGTCAACCCTGTATCCCCCTGAATCGTTTTCCTTCTCTCCCCCCTATCACCAGTTCCATCCTCAATGTCCCCCAGTTGATCTTCGTCTCCCCTAGGGTACGCAGCCATTTCATCCCTAGGATGACGTCAGTACTCCCCAATTCCAAAGGAAGGAAATCTTCCTTCACCTGGATTCCCTGAATCTTCAGCACCACCCCTCTACAAACTCCCCTACTCATTTCCACCTTCCCCGTGCCCATCATCACCCCATAGCCGCCTGTATCTACCAGTTCCATTCCTAGCGACTCCACTATCTGAGTGGAAATGAAGTTATGGGTTGCCCCACTGTCGATCAACACCACCACCTCACGATCAGCTATCTCTCCTCTCACCTTCATAGTGTGACTCGGAGTGAATCCCACTACAGAGTTCAGAGAGACTTCTGCCACATCCAGGTGCAATTTCTCTTCCTCTTCCTCCTCAGTCCGGCTCCCACCTTCCTCCTCGTCTTCCTCGTTATCACAAACAAGGAGGACCTGAAGAGTTCGGTCCTTGCATCTATGCCCAGGCATGTACTTCTCATCACAACGGAAGCACACCCCCTTGGCCCTCTTTTCTTGCATCTCCTTCTCTATCAACTTCTTGAACTGTCCCCCACTTCCACCACCACCTGATCTCTCCTTGGGCACCTCCCTCTGGTTCCCGGGGGCTACCCCTTTTGAGGGTAACACACAGCAGTAGTCATCTTGTAGGATCCCCCAGAGTAGTTGCCTCGAGCTACCCTTTCCGACTTCTTTTGGTCTTCCACCAGTTTTGCCAGTTCCATGGCCTTGCCCAAATTCCGTGGCTCCAGCACTCTGACCGCTGTTCTTATCTCAGGTTTGAGCCCTTTCATGAAATTTCCCTCCAGGGCTGGTTCCGAGATATGATCCAGGCGGCTCGCCAAGTACTCAAATCGGTCTCGGTAGTCGGCCACGGTCCCCTCCTGAGTCAGAGCAAAGAACTGTTCATAGAAGTCTCCTCCCCCGTCGGCTCGGAAACGCTCTAATAAACAATCCTTGAACTCTCGCCAGGTCCGGATGGGTTCTCTTCTATCTCTCCACTGGTACCATGCCAGTGCCTTCCCTTCCAGACACAAACCTGCCGCCGTCAGCTTCTCATCATCTGTCAACCCGTTGACAGCAAAGTAACGTTCCACCTTGTAGATCCAACCATGGCCATCTTCGCCCTCAAAGATGGGCATCTTCAACTTTCTCACCTTCGGATCTCTGCCGTTACCCCGGAAGTCTCCGTAACCTCCCGTTCCTTGAAGGTGAGGTGCTCCCCAAGTGTCCCGATCCTCCCTCCGACGTTGGTAACCGAAATCTTCGTCGTAATCTCCTCTTCCCCTTTCAAAATCACCACCTTGACGCTGAAATTCAGCACCTCGACGCTGATGTTCTTCTCTCCTCTCTCCAAAATCTGCACTACCTTCATATTCCCCCCCTGCTTCCCAAAATCCACACCTCGACGCTGAAATTCAGCACCTCGACGCTGAAAATCAGCACCTCGACGCTGAAAATCAGCACCTCGACGATCATTCCCCATGCTTATCTCCTCTCTAGAGAATGGCTCTAGAGGTGGCATGTCGTCATCACCTTCAAGAATCTCCACCTCCGGATTCCTCCTCCCCCGGATTGGGTTTGGATTTCCTCCTACGCCATGGCCGTCAGTGGTCTCTCTCACTTCCGATGTGTCCGGATGGGTCTTCATCTCCAATAATTTCTTCATCATTTCTTCCATCGCCGCGAACCTACCTTCCAACTTCTCATTGTTGGTGGAGATCTCCATGAATTTCCCTTCCAGATCTGTCTTCAGTTGACCAAACTCGCCTTCTAAAACTTCCACCTTCTTCCCGGCCATCTTTCTTTTAACGGATCCACAAAAATCTTTTTCCGGAGACGACGATCTTGCTGAAATTTCAGAATTTCAGCCGCCGGTGGTCCCGAATCGGTGCTCTGATACCAATTTGATAGGTAACACTTGGATTTCCAAGTGTTTCTCACCAAGATCAAGTAGATCCAAGGGAAAACTGCTGTCCACAGCAGAAAAACAGCCAAAATACAAGAAAAATCTGAGAGGAAAACGTAGGAAAACGATGCAAACACTTTTATTTCGATAACGGATGAAAAGCACTTGCAAGATACAACTTTCCTTCAATTCGAGAGGAAGGAAAAACTCTCCAAATCTCTAGCCGTAGCCTAGAGCCCAAGAACACAAACCCTAGATCTCAAATAAGATTCAAATTCAAGATAATCCTTCTCCTCCCTATTCCTCCTAATTTATCATGAAAGGAAGATTACAAATTACCTAATCACTCCTCACATTCAAAAATTCCCTCCCAAAACTCAAAATACATTAAGTGGGCCCCCCTAGGGGTTTCCGCCCAGCTCCTGGCTGGGTTTCTTCCGCCGAGAGTAGGTCCTGAGCGGTCCAGGGTGGACCGGTCCAGCCGGCCCAGGATGGGCCGGCGTAACACATACATTTATTGAGAGTTTTGATGGAGAATTATAGAGAGACTAAGGAGGATCTACATATGATATTTATTGATTTAAAGAAAGCATATGATAAAGTTCCAAGAGAAGTGCTATGGAGAGCTCTTGAAAAGAAAGGAGCTAATAATGTTTATATTCAAATCATTAAAGATATGTATGAAGGAGTTATTATTTGTGTTCAAACACAAGGTGGTTTGACCAAGTATTTTTCTATTTCGGTTGGATGTTTTCACTAGACGTTTGCAAGTGGATGTACTTTGGTGTATGCTTTTTGCTGATGATATTCTTCTTGTTGATAAGACTAGAGAGGGAGTTGAAGGTAAACTTGAATTATGGAGGTCAACCTTAGAGTCTAAAGGTTTTCGCTTGAGTAGATCTAAAATGGAATATATGGAGTGTAAATTTAGTAGTAATAGACCTAGCGACGAGATCATGACTTTGGGCGATCAAGTCATTAATAAGAGTACACGTTTTAGATATATTGGATCTATTGTTCAGAGTGATGGTGAAATAGATGGGGATATTATCAACAGAATTCAAGTTGGATGGTTGAAGTGGGGGAATGCATCGGACTTGTTGTGTGATAGAAAAGTTCCTCTCAAACTTAAGGGAAAATTATATAAAATGGTGGTGAGACCTGCAGTGCTTTATGGTGCTGAATGTTGACCATTAAAAGAGAAGCATAATACTAAGTTAAGTGTTGCAGAGATGAGGATGCTTAGGTGGATGAATGGTTTTACCCTTAGTGATAGGATACGAAATGAGCATATATGTGAAAGGTTGGAGTGGCTCCAGTGGAAGATAAGATTAGAGAGAGTCGCCTTAGATGGTTTGGTCATATAAAACGGCGGCCTTTCGATAACCCAATTAGGAAAGTAGAGATATTAAATTTGACTTATGTTAAGAAAGTTAGAGGTAGACCTAAAAAGGCTTGGCTAGAAAATATTAGAAATGATCTTTCTTTATTAGAATTTGACTTTTAACATGACACAATGGAGAAAAAGGATTCATGTAGCCGACCTCACGTAGTGGGACAAAGGCTTGATGTTGTTGTTGTTGTATCGTGTATCTAACAATGCTTTTCGATTTCTTTTTTTCCTGTAATAACGTACTAGAGGCTTCTATAATTTATTATACTAATAATGGGTTACTGTTATGCAAGGAAACTCTTGAAGGAAATATACAGCCGTGCATTTTGCATAATGTATTTCTATTTCAATATACTCCTCTTGACCTCTTCAATACTCATTAATAAGTTCTGTTTCTAGGAGGAGTGCCAACGGTTGAGACAGAGCATTAAATGTGGGCTTATTGATCGACTAAAAGTTGTAAGATGAGCTGCTAGAGCTTAACTACTTTTCATTGGACAACCAAATCTGTGACTTCTGGTTTTGGTTCATAATTTTTTACAATTTAATTTGTTCAATGATTCAGGGTTACATTCAGGAGAAAGCCAAGGCTCTGCATGCTGTGAAAGTCAATGATGTAAGTTTCTTAAGATAGTATTTGCTCCAGTAAAGCTCGTCGCCAAATTCGATTTTGTTACAAATATTCAGTACCATCAATTACTTAAAATTGCTTTTTATCTGTATTCTAACTTTTTATGCAGTCAATTGAAGCTGAAAAGTTGCGGCTTAGCCATCTCCGTGATCGTGCAAGTGAAACTGGCCGCAGAAAAGAATATCCTTGCAGTTTATAGCCTTAACTATTATTGTTTTGTATGCTTAAGCTCCTGCAGTTTTACATTTTGCATTCTATGATGATAGTGTCTTTTAGAAGGTACTATTAAGTTTAGTTTAACTTGATTAGCATTGGGGCCTAGTCAATCCTATGTCAAACAGCTAATTGGCAAGTCCTTGGATTCACAGATCTATCAAGTTTTTATGGGGTTCATGAGAGCCAATAGGTAACCTATGGTTTATGTTAAGTCCTTTGTTAGTTCAAGAGAGCACTAACTAACTTGTGCTTTCTTTTGGGTCTTGAATGGGTTCAAGGTAGCCACTAGGCAACCTAATGTTGGTGTTAGGTCCTTAGTGGGTTCAAGGGAGCCATTCGGCAACCTGTGGTCTGTGCTAGTTCCTTAGTGTGTGTAAGGGAGATAGTAGGCAACCTATAGTCTATGCGGGCAACCTAGGTGAAAGACCTACATCTAATGTGTCTAAAATAGTCTACAATGTCTATGCTAAATTTTTGACCAGCGTGGTTTCTACAAACATCATTATTGAGCACCCTTAAATTGCCCATCATGAAGATTTTCTTGTCTTGTAGTAGTAGAAAATTCAATAGGATAGGCACACATTGTTGATGGAATTTGCTTCATTTTCACATGCATAAACTTGATTAACCTTCAAATTATCAAAGTGTGTGTTAAACATATTAATGTCAGCATACATCTACTTTTGCTTTTTTAACCATTCTACTAGTTGGTTTTACAAAGTGGTAAAAAATCTCATTCCGTTCGTGATATGTTAAATTATCCTTAATAATTAACATCTCTTTTGAGTGACGTGTTGACACCAAAGGCTTTGATACCAAATTGGTGCGGAACAATTTAGGGTTTAGGTCTTCTATTAAAACTTGAATGATAAAATGAATTTAGACATGCAAAGATATTTAGGATGTACAAATCAAAGACCATTAAATATATGAAAACTTACTTTATCCACCTGCAAACTTGAAAATGCGAAAAGTTGTACCCAAATGATATTATAATGATTGAATAAATACGAACAAAATCTACTAGAAATGGAACTATATAAAATTAATGAGTAATTTCAATTTATTCGCCATAGTTAGAATTTAAATTTTAACAAAATCAAGAAGTTTGAGAAGCCAGCAATAAAATATTAAAAACGAAGTTAGGTAAAGGATAGAGTTTATCAAAGTAAAGGAAATCTTGGCCTCATGTGGGTACAAGAAGATTACTCCCCCCTATGATTAGGGAGTTTTATTTGCAGCACACGTAAAAGGAATTATACATCCAATTTGCATAATTGTAAATTGGAATATGAAATTTTATTATATTAAATTTCTCATTTATTGCTTCAAACTATCCATTTATAGACTCCATCTTTGTTTAATAGAGAGGTTGGCACAAAATCAACCTTGTTCAATTGTAGATAAGTTGAAACTCAGATTTGATTTTATCCCAAAACTCAAATATGTGATAGAAAAGATATTCTTATCACTACTTGTCATCAGCTGTCATAGCTGTTGGCATTATTCCACCTGTAATCTCCTTCAGCTACCTTTGTTGCTAAAATTTATTGATAAATTTAAATTCCTTGTATCATCAAAGTTGTTGGATCGAGTTCCCTCTATGATAGATAAGAATTGGTGAAATAATCTCCAGAATAATATATTTTGATTTATTATATTTTCTATTTGACTTTTGTCAATCTCTTCTTCCACATTATTATTTGTAGGCGTTTTATCCGTAAATTCTCCTCCGGATTGTCATATCTTCTAGCTTATGCTATTGTTGATCAGTTTTCCAGCTATGTTCTACTAAAATTTGGATTTTTTTTATCAGTAAGTGTAATTGTAGAGAATTTTGTTATTGACAACTTTTTTCTTGCTAACGGCTCCCAAGCATAAAGGCATAGTTGTTGAAATCCTTGACTTTATATTACGCTTAGAGAATGTGTAGAAAAGTTGCAGCTTCTGAACAATCTGGAAGAGCGTCGAAGAAGATTGACCGAAATTCCTCAAATACATGCTGATCCAAAGATGGATCCAGAATATGAGTCTTCAGAGGAAGTGGAAGATGATAAAAATCAAGGTGATTTTGGAGCATAATTTTGTATTTATTGTTACTACTGCTTATGTCATCTCTTAGGGCATTGCTTGTACTAGTTTGGAATAGCCTGAACTCTAATTTATCAATATATTGTCGGCTTTAGCAGTTTGGCCCTATAGAATTCTGGGTTTTATCCTCTTGGGGTAACTTGCTAGGAAGGTCGCCCATTATAAGAGTGCTTCGGTATGAACATGCTAACTTTAGCATTCTTGATGAAACTCCAACCGTTATACCAACATTAGTTCAATGTTTAAGAGTCGTGCTTCACCAGAGAGATCTTGCAATCTCCCCTATTTAAAGAATTGATGCTCCCACTAATAACATTATATAGCTTAAATAATTCACCTAACATGATTTTCTAAATATGATCAAGAGGCGACTCCCATAACATAACACTTTTTTCCAGCATGACTATTAGTTTTTTAAATTTCATCTTGTATGTTGCTCTATGATGTCATTTGTAATAACTTGAACTCTTATGCACCTTGATATTCTCAATTTTGGCCTAATAAGGCTCGCTGTTTATTCTTTTTGACAGTTTCCTAGACGATTACCCAACTTGGCAATCCTACAGCATTAGCATGTTTAATTTTGGAGTTTTTGATAAAATTTCTCTCCATATTCATTTGATGGTTATGTTTTATTATATTTGAGGGGTTTCTTAACACTATTTCTGTTGTGCTATTCATTGCATCAATGCAGATTACCAGATTAGATCTAAGGAAGTTTTATCTCTGAGAAAGAGAAGAGAGTTGATTCCTCGTGGAAGAGCAGGTATATTAGGAAATAACTGGAATGGCATGAATAAAAATCATAATTTCAACCGTGAATCAAGCAGAAGAATGCCGGGTGAAAATTGGCAAGATAGATCGGACATGTATAACAATATGGCTGAAAGACCAAATGAAGTTCTGTGGAATCAAAGCAAAGAGCTGTACCAAATCGAGGGCAGTTTTAATGGTCTTCAGAGTCCTAGTCAGGGAAACTTCACTCAAAAATCTTTAGAACGGCAATCACATGGTTCTGCTCCTGAAGTTAACTTGGTGACTCCTGAAGGTTCTTTGCCATCTATTACAAATGAGGTTGACAAAATTTGGCACTACCAAGATCCATCTATGAATATCCAAGGACCATTTTCACTATCACAATTGCGCAAGTGGAATACTACTGGATATTTCCCACCTGATATGAAAATATGGAGAACTTCTGAGAAGCAGGAAGACTCCATATTATTGGCTGATGTACTAGTTGGAAGATTTTATAAAGACCCATCTCAGCTGGTCACACAGCATGGCAGCTTTCCAGATCAGCCTGCGTGGGTAGACAGCCAACAGACCAGAGGCAATTGGAATGCACATCAAAATATGAAGCAACAAACTTTAGAAGGTTTGTCTGCACAGCCACCTGTATGGTCTTTAACTGGAGTTGAAATATCTAATTCTTCTGAGGGAAAGCCAGCAGGCACATACTCTAGCACCTGGTCCGGCAACCCCAGACCTGCTGGCCCAATATACAATAATCCATATCATATTCCAATCTACCAAGAAGCAGGGAGAGGAGGAAATGGCAATGGATGGAACCAGGAACAGGATTATGGGAATATCTGGAGTCCAACTAGGCCCAGTGTTGGGATGCCTAGCGAAAGTCAAAAGGTTGAAGACAATCTTACTTCAGATCCCTCCATTGTCACTGCTAGTACCAGTGCCAATGAACTACATGGTCGTATGAACAAATATCAATCCTATGAAACTGATTGTCCAAGTCCAACTCCTAGAACTGAGAGGAAGGAATCTTTCATTCGGCATGATGAACCAGGCCCTTCCAAGAATAGACCTGAAACACTTGTAGGCAGCATGGCTGTTAATCATGGGCCTGCGGCCACTACTCTCGGAATATTGGACTCGTCTTTGGCTGCCCATCCAACTCATCCTTCTTTTCCTTCAAATAGTATCTTTGAATCATCAAATACAGCTTCAGCTGTGGGTTTTACAGACAAAATTCCTGGCAATGGCATGCAAAAGATGGACGGTACAAAATTTGTATCTTCTCCAGTTGCGGTTACAGGTGATGATATAGGCAGTGGGCATGCTCAGAGGTTAGAATTATCTTCTATTCAGAAAATTGATACTGGATTCCAAGAAATTGCTCACGTTTCTGTTCAGAAACAATTCACAGGTGGTTCAAACCTCACTCCATCATTACATGGAATGGAGCATAATCAATCTCAAAATCCTGATTCAAATTTCTCACCTATTCATCAGGTGAACCCACAAAAGGCTAGTGAAGTGGAGTCTTCCCTTCCATCTCCTACTCCTAAAAGCAGTAAGAATACTTGGGGAGTTGATGCTTCAAGTGCATCCAGTAATGTATCCTCCGAAAACCAAAAATTACCAACGGTACAAAATGCTAATACATCTTGGGTTGGGGCGCCGCAAGGAAATGCCGGCTGGGTCACACCGGCATATGTGAATGCGAATGCTAGTACAGGTTGGGGGACACTGAGTCAGGGGAATTCAAATACAAATACAGGTTGGGGGCCAACTGCTACTCAGGTGAATGCAACTGCAAATACAGGTTGGGGTACTCTGATACCAAATGCAAATACAGGTTGGGTTGCACCTGTTCAGGTTAATGCAAATGCAAATATTGGTTGGGGGTTTACCTGTCCAGTTGAATGCAAATACAAATACAGGTTGGGGAACTGCCGCACAAGGAAATGGCTGGGGCGCGAGCTCGACTACCGGGCTGGGAAACTCGAACCCTGTTGCAGCTGGGGAAGCTGTTCCAATGCATGACAATGATGCCAGTGTGAGAGCTGGCTGGGGATCAGCATATGGGAGTAGAAACGAGTTCTGGAAATCATCCGATAGAGATTCTAGCCGGCGTTCGGACTACGAAGGCCGCAATGGCGATGGCTATTCTCATAACAGAGACAGAGATATTGGTCGTCGCGGCGGGAGTGATTTCAGGAATAGCAGGGCACAATCAGATGGCAGAGGTTCATCAAGGCCCCATCAAGCTTTTACTGGAGGGGATGGACACAGAGGAGTCTGCAAATTTTATGAGGGTGGCCATTGCAAGAAGGGGAGATCATGTAAGTTTTTGCATAATGATCTAAGGCGAGACATTTGATAGCTCTGTCTTGTACAGTATAATTATCTTAGATCGGCTGCAGGCATGAAAGCTTTATTTTATCATACAAGTAACTTTTTTTCTGTATGTTCCTTTAGTTTTATTTCGTAGCTTCTCTAATTTTCTCCTGTATCCGTCGCCAATAAGAAGAGATGCAGAGTTTTTCCACGCCTAATTTTAGTTTATATAATAAAAAAACATCGCTTTCGGCAATTTTAGTTCTGCCTATAAAAATTTAAGCTTCAGAAGTAAATTTTCAAACACTATTGTATACTAAAATTATGAAACTAAACATAGTACATTTTATGATTTGGAAAAAGATTATGAAATATTTTTCTTAAGGATCTGTATAATGCATACTTACGTGTTCCAATCAGTGCTAACATTATCCCAAAAGCTGCTATAGAGCCTTGTAAATTTTTTTTTTCAGAGAAGAAAATATTACAAGACAAATAAAAAATCGATTTTCAATTATTGCCTTTGAAGTACCCATAGTTTGGTGCCTTCTGATCCAAAAAAAAGGTTAGGATGCCCAATTATATTTAACATCTGGATAGACATATTTTTATGATATGTATTCTTAATTTTGTATGTATGTGTTATCATTTAATATAATTAAATTATACAAAAATATAATTAAACTACTAGACAATATAATTCAATTATTAAATAAATATAATTAAAGTATTAAAAATACAATTAAGCTTTTAAACATTTATAATAATGCTTTTTTCAATTATGACTATACAATACTCATGAATATTTGGAGTTGAATAGCTCTAAGCCTATATCTTTTTGTTCTAGTCATGATTGTTTTTACCATGCATTTGCAAGAGGTCATACATTAGTATATGTTTGTTTTTGTGATGGAATTCTTCTTGTTGATAAGACTAGAGAGGGAGTTGATGGGAAAAAAATTAATTATGGAGGTCAAGTCTAAATGGTTTCATTTGAGAAGATTTCAAATCAAATACATAGATTGTAGTTTTAGTAGTAATAAATCTAGTGGTGAATTGTGATATTGGCAGATCAAATCATTAAAAAGAGTACGTTTTAGATATCTTGGGTCTATTGTTCAAAATGTTGATGAAATACATGTGAATATTATTAGTAGAATTAAAGTTGGATGATTAAGTGGAGGAATGCATTGGGTCTACTATGTGATAAAAAAGTATCACTCTAACTTAAGAGGAAAATTTATAAGATGCATGGTCGTGAGACCTGTGATGCATTATGGCACATAATGTTGGCTATTAAAAGAGGAGCATAAATTCAAGTTGAGTGTTGCAGAGATGAGGATGCTCAGGGGAATGAGTGGCTTTACACTTGGGGACTGTTCGGTTGGTATACAAAGTGATATAAAGTATTTCAAATGTAGAGGTTTTGAAAATATTAATGTTTGGTCGGATGAAACATGAATGCAAAATAAATGTAGTGTAAATAATTTTAGTTCATTTTTGTATAAAATCAAGCTTGCCAAATTTTAAGTGAGAATCGTGTACTCCACTAGCAAGCTCAGTTGACTACTGCCTACCATAGTCACTGGCCATCAACAATATCATCGTCGTCGCTCACCGCCATCCACCGCTGCTGCTGGCTATCACCACTGCTGATCCCCGCCTCCACCCTTCGTCGATCAATAACACCCGCCACCAATCACCACCACTTACTGCATGCCACCACCACTCACGACCGCTGCCACCCACCGGCGGCCACCACAGTCGGTCGCCATCAATCACCAATGCCATTGTCGTCACTCACTGGTAGCCATCATCTTTGGACTTTACACTGCATTCATTATTTCTTACAAAATAAAAATATTCACACGTATTTACTTTACATTCATCCAAAGAACTCCATTGTACTCATTTTACAATTTATTCATTTTATACTTTGTTCCTTTTACATTGCATTTATTGTGTTTGTTGTTGACCTCAAATTTGATGCACTAATAGTTAACGCAATTATAGATTGACCTTCTCCTAGAAGATTTACTAAATTTATTATTTAGCCACCTTTTATATAATGTTTATTAGGAAATTCAAAATTTTTGTTCCTTGGTTATTTCTTGTGCTTTAATGAGATTATTCTTTGACACATATGTTATGACTAGACTATTATTTAAAGAGATAATTTGGTGTCACAGTCTTTCTTCCACTATTATTTTTGACAAGATTGTTAATTTTTTTCTTGTGCTTTTGAAAAAGTACTTTGGAAATTGCTAGGAATCAAACATAAATTTATTTATGCACTCCACTCATAGATACTTGGACATATTAAGGTCAATCCAAACTCATATTATCATGTGAAGTCCTAGTTTGATTTTTGAATTGGGTCATTTATTGGCACCCCTAGAATTCATTTGTCATAGGGTTGTATAGGAATTCAATCTTGAAAGTAAAATTAAGCATAAGAGCTAAGGTTCTAATACTAATTCATGGCTAAAGTATGTTATTTAAAAATCTAAAAGCTAATTTGACATATTTACACATTGGCTTTAATTAAATATTGAAGAATGAAATAAATCATATGCAATAAATAAAATGCAAAACAAAAGTAGACAAGCAAAGATGATTTTTTTCGTGTTTTGTTTCAAATCTACCTATGTTTATGTCTATGTGGTGAACAAAATTAGTATATGATATAAATCATTATTATTCTTATTATTATTCTTATTATTATTATTATATCATATTTTCTTATTTTTTTATAGATATTAATAAAAAATGTAAAGGAAAAATTTGGAAGAAATGGCAATAAAATTTTTTAAAATTTTCTATTATTAATTCAAAAGATTGTACTTCCGATCACCATCTCGTGATTACAGTCTTTCTAACCTCTGTCGCCAAAGAGGGAGAAAGAACAAAAATCTGAGATATCCCTTGCCACCAAGCTCCTCCTCATCCATCGTCCGACCATCGATCTTCACCGGACTTTCTACTGCAACTCGAGCTCACGAGTTTATGTTTTTTAGGATAACAAATATTGTGGCTCACATCATGTTGTCTACTTGTATTTGTAATATATTTTTGTTTGTGTGTGTACTAACTTTTCAGGAACACCATGCACCATCTAACGAAGATTCAATGCTCAAGATTAGGTAGAATAGGTTATGCTGTAACTATTTTTGTAATATTTATTAATGTATTTTTTATTTCTTGAGTCAAGTCCTATAAGGTTGTATGCTAGCATGGTGATCATGCACACACACACTCAGGATGAGTGAGATTGAGTCAAAACTAGAAGTTCAAATTTTGAACCAATCATACTGTATGATTTATATCATACTATACAATTAGCTCATCTAACTAATCATACTAGACGATCTAGATCATCAAAGACTATAAGTTATGTTCATGAAAAATAATAGCCAATCATAATTTATGCAAGATTTTGAATTTCAGATTTTGTTCTGATCATCCAGGACAATCTACATCATATTGGACGATCTATGAAAATCACGCCTTAATTAATCTTGTGATTAGTCAATTGAATATGCTTAATTTTGATATTCCGATCGTACTGTACAATCTAGATCATACTGTATGATCAACATAAACGAAATTTTGTTGTCCCATGTTTCATCCTAGACAAACTACATTTGGATTAAACTAATCATCCCGGATAATATAAATATCATATTAGACGATCTATATAAATTTGAACTAATCGTACTAGACTATCTGAGATCTTCAAGGACTATCAGATCAAATTCTGCATATCGTATTGGACGATCCTGTGATCGTACTAGGTGATCATTATCGACAGAATTAAAATTTTAGGATTTTTGAAGCCCTCTATTTAAGCTTTGTTTGGACACTTGGTAAGTGTATTTGGCAGCCATTGTGTCGTCATTCTTCTAGAAAAAACTTGAAGAGAGAACTTGAAAGGGAGAGAGAAAAGGGTGGAGTTTGAGAGGGAGAATATCATTGGAGGGGGTTTCAAGATAGTATGAAGGGGATTTCACATGGTTGCTCCAGCAAGCTTGCACCTTAGTACCATCAGATTCAAGGTTCATCTTGAAGGAAGTTTTGGGAAGTGGTGTCAAATGACCCGGCTACTCCGTCGCACCAGTGAAGGTGGAAGTGATTTTGTAAGGCCTTCTCTGTCTAGCTATGATGGCTAAAGGAGAATCACTACAGGTTTAGTGCAATATCTAGATGGTGCCTCCGGGGAGTAGACATAGGTTAGGTTGGACTGAACCACTATAAATATGGTATGTTTTCTTTTATTTTATTTTATTTGCACTTATTTTCCACATTTATTTTGAATATAATTGCTTGGTTGAAAATATGTGATTGATATTATGTTGTATTGATTATTTATTTTTAGATATTGAAAAAGCTTTAAGAAGAGGATTTTTCTTTTTGTTGAAAGAAGATTTTTAAATATCTAATTCATCTCCATCTTGGTTAGCCTCAAGATTAGTTATTTAGGGTTTAACAACCCTTACGAACTTTCAAGTGGTATCACAACGAGATTTATAAAATAAGATTTTAAATTTTTTTGAAAAAAGATCAATGACTAACTTTGAAAATTATAACATTACGGAAGACTATTCAATCACACAACTACCTTTATTTGATTTTTTTTTTTTTTTTGAAAATTTTGCATGTTTACTTTCTTGCAATCAATTGATTATCGAATGTGACATATGATTCAAAATGATTATTATGTATTGTCATGTATTATAGATGGAGTCAAAACTGATATTCTTTTAATTGAATGGAGTTGAATATAACAAATTAATGCTCAATTGAAAGCCAAAATTTTAAATTATTTTTTCTGTGCTTTGAATTTTGAAGATTGTATATTAGTATCCACATGCACTACTAGTAAGGAAATGTGGGATAAATTATGCACTACATATAAATGTACTAGTGAAGTCAAGCAATCAATGTAGAATATTTTAATGCATGATTGTGAACTATTTTAAATGAAATCTTATGAGACTATTCTTGACATGTTTACAATATTTACTCAAATAGTGACATCATTACATGCCTTACCTAAGGAACTTTCAAACTTTAAAAAAGTAAATAAAATTTAACGTTTTCTACTTGATAAGTTTGATGACAAAGTCGTTGTTATTTGTGAATCAAAAAATTTGAATGAATATTCTATTAATAATTTGATTGGCTCACTTATTGCCTACAAGGAAAGTTTGGATAAAAATTATTTAGATGCAGGTGAAATAATAGTACTAAAAATTGAAGAGATGGATAAGAATGGCTTAGTAGATAATGAGAGCAAGCAGATAGCCTCAATAACAAGCAAATTTAAAAATCTACTGAAGCATAAACATCAGTATTAACAAAAGTAGAATAAAGATAAAAATGATAAGAGTGTTAAGATTTCTTGTTACATTATTTGCTTTGGGTGTAGAAAATATAAATATATAAAAAATGAATGCCTTAATTAAAAAAACTCTTCCAGCAAAGAAAAATGGTAAAGATAAGCAAAATGTAATAAGGGCAAATAATAAAAGCAAAAAATCTCCTAGGTAGATCTAGTTTCTGAATTATTAAACCAGGAGCAAGATAATAAGGTATAAAGTTTTATTTGTGTGTTTATGTACTGTAGTTAATACATGCATATACATTCTTTATTTTGTTTTGTTCGTTTTAAATATTTTTTGTACTATTTTTGATATTTTTGTTTGTAATCTTTTTTTTTTCATGTATTTTTTTATGATTTATCTCTGATCAACACACACAAATCACATTTCACACTTGTATTTGCATAACTGAATTAATTCACTTCTCTCATTTTTTTTAATAAATTTTTTATCTCTTTTTACCTAAAAAATTTTAAGTGATGATTAACTCTTCTAAAGTATCAAAGGAAGAAAATTCAAGATTATGTTTCTCCTTCTCATTTCCTTAATGAGGCTGTTGCACTTTTGAATAAAAAATTATATTAATTTAGGAATTGGACTTTTGAAATTAAATCTTTTTTATCATCTTATATTTCTTCTATCTCATAGGAATTATTTGCAAGCTAATGAATCCACTTCATAATTTTTTTAATCAAGCTGTTCGTTTTTATCATTGGATTGGGTTTGCATTGAGTCTTTAAAAAAAAAGAAAGAAAGTAAAATTTTAAAAATAAAAAGACGCACAAAATGAGCCCAAAATAAAAAGATGTGCAATGTAAGCCAAAATTGAAAGATGCACAAATGTGTATAAAAAATCAAAAGATGCATAAAGTGCATGAAAAATTGATAAAGAGCTACAAAATGAGCCCACAATAAGTCAACTTACCTTTCTTATATTTTTAAATCTTAGAAAACCCATGTGTCTAAATGATATTTTCGATACTTAAGTTTAAAAATTATGATTCCTAACTCATCATTTTTGCATTGATATTATTTTATATATATTTCATGTAAAATGATAAAAATATAAATTTTCTCTTCTCTAATTATTTTTGAATTAGATTTTTGTTTAAAAAGTTTTACCCATAAGGAGCCTAATTTAGGGTTGATAAAATTTAAATTTCCAACATTTCTGGATCTTAATGCGGCCAATTCATTTCTTACTATATTTTTGAATAAAATCAATAGGTAACTTTCTCATTTTGAGAAAATATATTGAAATTAATTGATTCTTCTTAAACATCAGCAGCACCTCCAGCTGATCAGAGTATGTTATATGTGTTATATTTTATTTTTTATGTGTTTCATTTTTTTTTTATAATGTTAAGGGGGAGAAGGGGGGGGGGGGGGGGGGGGGGGGGGGGGGGGGGGGCTAAATGTATTTGACTGGTTGTATTTATGTTTAAGCTTCATATGTTTATCTTATATTTGCATTAGTTTATAGGTTATTTAGGTTCTAAAAGTTTTTTATTTTTATTTTTTTCTATGTTAAAAAAATGAAGAAAAAGAAACTTTTTTCCCCTATTTTTAATATAATTATCATAGTGAGAGAAAGATTATGAGAAAATATTTTTAATATAGTAAATTAAACCAGTAATATTTGCCATCATAAAAAAGCAAGAGATTATTGTAACTCGAGCTCACAAGCTTATATTTTTATTATAATAAATATTATGGCTCGCATCTTATTATTTATTTGCATTTGTAATATATTTGTATTTATGTGTGTACTAACTTTTCATGAACACCATGCACCATCCAACAAAGATTCAAGGCTCAAGATTGGATATTATAGGTTATGCTGTAATGATTTTTATAATATTTATTAATATACTTTTGATTTCTTGAGTCAAGTCCTTTAAGGGTGTATGCTAGCTTGGTGATCATGCACACACACACTCAGGGGGAGTGAGATTAAGTCAAAATAATAAGTTTAATTTTTGAACTAATCGTATTATACGATTGATATCATACTATAGGATCATCTCATCTAACTAATTGTACTAGACGATCTAGATTATCCAAGACAAATAATTATGTTCATGAAAAATAATTGCCAATTATAATTTAGGCAATATTTTGAATTTTAGATTTCTGTTCTAATTATAATTTTGATATTTTGATCATACTATATGATCTGGATCGTATTATACGATCAATAGAGATGAATTTTTTCATCCTATATTTCTTCCTAGACGAACTACATTTCGATTGAACTAATCATCCTGGATGATATAAATATCATATTAGATGATTTGTATAAATTTGAACTAATCTTACTAGACTATTCGGAGATCATCAAGAACTATCAGGTCAAATTCTGCACATCGTATTGGACGATTCTGCGATCGTACTAGATGATCTTTATCAATAAAATTGAATTTTTAGGGTTATTGAATCCCTCTATTTAAGCTTTGTTAAGGCACTTGGTAAGTAACTTTGGCAGCAATTATATCTTCATTATTATGGAGAAAACTTGAAGAGAGAACTTGAAAGGGAGAGAGAGAGAGAGAGAGAGGAAAGGGTGGAGTTTGAGAGCGAGAAGATCGTTGGAGGTTGTTTCAAGGGAGTGTGGAGGGGATTTCGCACGGTTGCTCTGGAAAGCTTACATCTTAGTACCATCGAATTTAAGGTTCATCTTGAGAGAAGTTTTGGAAAGAAGAAGATCTCTTTGTTATCAAAGGACATGGCTACTCCGACATATCAATGATGGTGGAATTGATTTTGTAAGGGCTTCTCCGCTTATCTGTGCTAGGTAAAGGAGAGTCACTAAATATTTAGTACAATATATGGAGGGTACCTATAGGGAGTGGACTTAGGTCAAGTTGGATCAAACCACTATAAATCTGTTGTATTCTTTTTTATTTTATACTTTTCGCACTTTATTTTATGTTGGATATAACTGCTTGGTTGAAAATCTATGATTGATATTATGTTGTATTGATTATATATTTTCAGATGTTAAAAAGATTTAAGAAGGGGATTTTTCTTTTTGTTAAAAGAAGGTTTTTTAAATATCCAATTTACCCCTCTTTTGGTTAGCCTCAGAACTAATTATTTAGGATTTAACAACCCTCACAAACTTTCACTCTCATCAGATTTTTGCCCAACCACAAACTAACGTTGGACTTATGCCTGACCACCAATTAAAATCGAATTTGCTCCCATACACCAACCATTGCCAAACTATGATTTTATGACCTCTACCATTAGACTAAAATCCTTTTAACCACTATCTCCTACCATCTATTATCTCTCTGATCACCATATCCAGACTACAGTCTTTCTGATTATTGTAGCCCAAGTATAGTATTTTCCAACTCTATCACCCACTGAATATAATCTTTCTAACCTTCATTGCCTGACTATGATGTTCTTGACCTCCATCACTCATTAACTTTAATCTTTCCAACCTCCTTCACTCACCAAATATGGTCCTTATGGCCTCCGTCACATGATTACAATTTTTTCAACCTCCATTGCCTACCGACTACGATCCTTCCAACCCTCGTCATCAATTATGATCTTTCCAAGCTTCATTGCCTATCTACTATGGTCCTTCCAACTACTATTTCCCTACTACGTTCTTTTAGACCTTCGTTTCCTGACTACGGTCCTTCTAACCACCACTATAAGGAAAACACGCTATTACCGGCGGACAGTATCTGCCGGTAAACATTTAAATCTGATAGAAATCCTTAGTTTTCGACGCATTTCCGTCGGATTTCCATGCGCCGGTTTGACGTGCGTCTCTAAATCTTTACCGACGTCTCTAATGCGCCAGAAAACATTCCAGCGCACTCTTCGGTGCATTTCCGGCCCAAAAAAGTACATAAAAGATGATGATTTTCAAATGCTAATTCCGACAACGAATACGTCGGTAATTTACATCGTATGAATCCGTCGGACATTACCGGCACATAAGACGTCGTAAGTTCCCCGTAAATAAGCTACGGCTTAGTTCCGGCGCAACTTCTATATCGGAAATCTCCGGCGGATTAGACGCCGGAACAAGCGCCGGTAATTTTCGGCGCACACAAAGACGCCGGCATGATCGATCTGATTCGCTGTATCGTCATTTCCGTCGACTTTCCGACATAAAATCCGTCGGAAACCTGTAGCATTAATAAAAAAAAATTGCCTTCCCATCCAACAATCAAATTTCCACACCTGCAAACCTATACAAATATCTATCCACAGCAGTTTATAATAATTCCACAACATAAAATTCTTCAACAAATGCACAAAAATATAAATACTCATTAAAAGAAATTGTTCAACAGTAACAATCAATTAAAAACATCACATATTGTTCAATATTACATATTCAAAGAAATAAACAAGTTTATAAAATAAACTACTCTTAATTTATGGACTCCTCCTTAGGTGGAGCAACCTCTTTTCCACTCATCTGGTCCCTCATTCTGCACATTTCATCTATCAACTGATTCTATTGCTCCTGCATCTGCATCTGCATTTGGACCTGTGCTTGCAATTGAGCTTGCCAATCAGCTTGTGATTTTCTTACTTGTTCCAGCTGATCTTGAAGTGCAGTTATTTGTTGTGCATGTAAGGACTCATGAGAATTGGATGCGAAGCTGGATGCAGCAGAGGAGGTCATCCCCTCGTATGCCTGAGCTTGCGCACCTAAACCATAAACTCTACCATGCTGCATTACTCCGACGGCCTGCGACCAGATGTGATACTCAGAAAACTCCACAGAGCCGCCAGAAGAGCCCTCGCCTGATGCGGAATGAGTCTCTCGAAGCCGTGTATGTTCCTCCTGTGAAAGTAGAATATAAATATATATAATTAAACTAAAAATAGAAAATATTAATCACATATAAATATATACTTACATGGGCTTTTCTTGCTCTCTCATCAATCCATTGTTGATCCTCCTGTCGCTAATGAGTGCGACTATGCAATTCCACAGGAGTTGGTTCTTTATCAAGCATCTCTTTCTGTTAGAATTAAGAGAATTTTATTAATATTTGTATTAAAGAACAATTTTAAAAATATTTAAAATTCATTACCAAACGACGCGTGTGCTTAGTATGTGGAACGGAGCCGCAGTATGAAGTGAACTACCTAAGCCCCCAACATAAGAAGCTCTATTCTGTCGATTTTGATCCCTCCTCCTAGTATACTCTTCGCTGCCCCAAGCAGTGTTCAACTCAGCCCATATAACCTCTCCAATCCATAATGGTCGCTTCCTAGACTTTCTAATATCTGTGAACATGTCGGGCATCCGAGTAGACCCACGCTTCTCAAAATTCTCTCTAATTCTATCATTGTGTTGGGGCAGCCAACAAAATTCTTTTTGCATTCAAATACATATGATATATAATATATAATATTTTTAGCTTAAGTAAAAAAGAATAAATTATTTTACATAAAAACTAAAACCCAAAAAATACCTTAAACTCTCTAAACCACATATCCCGGACTTCTTTCGGGACTTTCTTCCAAGAAACATAAGGAGTGTCAAACCTGCTCCGTATGATGTCCCGTATTTTATGCGTCAGTTGTTTTGATGGGTAGAACCTATAAAAATAAAGTTATGTAAAATAAATATATAATATAAAATAAAAATGTTCGTTAGCTTAAATAAAAGAGAATATACATACGTGTCACCCTCAGGTTCTATCAACATTCTACCATCTGTCGCCTACTCTGGTGCAGCTGCTATCGAAGGTCCAGGTGCTGTCGAAGTCCAGCTGTAGCAGGCTGATGGGGTGATGGGAGATAGTATGGTGGAGCATATGGTGGAAATGGATAAGTGGGAGGGGCACCAGTATAAGGTGGGGGTGTGTAGTATGGGTAGAAAGGAGTACTCTGCCCGGGATCTGGTAAAGGAAATTGAGGGTCTGCTGAGTAAAATTGTGGGCTACTGGTTCCAAGAGTGGGTAAAGGCTATGTAGCAGGCTGAGGCTGTGTAGCAAGCTGAGGCTGTGTAGCAAGCTGAGACGAGGTGGTCCCCTCAGTACATAGTGTCCTAGCTAGTCCAACTACAGTGATCTTCTTGGTGCGTCTGTTAAAAATATTTTTTATCAATCCTCTACTAGGTTCTTCACCTGAAGCCATCTGCACAAAAATAAATAAGAAATATTAGAAATACGCAGTAGTAACAATAAATTAAATGTAGTGAAGTAAAATACAGGAAAATAAAAAAAATGCAGTGCAGTAACAATAAAATAAATGCAGTAAGCAAAAAAAAATTTAATTTACCTTATGTTAAATCATCATTTGTTGATTCACTTTCATAAGATGATACACTTCCAGCACTATCAGATTCATCGTTACTTTCACAATAAATTAAATGCTGTGAAATAGCGCATGGTGCTAGCGCCTACAGGTTCACCACTTCTACAAAATACAGATATATTAGAGGATTTACCAATATTTTGAGGTGTTTTACTTTCACCTGATTGAGATATTATTTCAAAATAATATGAGCAAAACTGAGTTGTCTTGTATGTTAAATATGCTTCACAGATAGAGCCTTCGGGTCGTGCATTATTCTTAGTGATTTTCTTAAGTTTATTTAAATATCTCTCAAAAGGATACATCCACCTATACTGAACAGGTCCACCAACCATAGCCTCATATGGTAAATGAACTGGTAGATGCTCAATAGAGTCAAAGAAGCCTGGAGGAAATATCTTCTCAAGTTGATATAGAATGAAATGAATTTGCTGATCCATAGAAATCAAGTTCTCCACATTTAATTTAGAAGAGCATAAATCTTTGAAAAATACACTTAGCTCGATCAAGGGCTTTAAAATTTGATCTGATAGATAACTAAAAACAGTTGGTAGTAGACATTGCATGAAGATGTGACAATCATGACTTTTCAATCCAAATAATCTCTATGATCTTATGTCAACACACATGTTTAGATTGGAAGAATATCCATCAGGTACTCGTAGGGTCTTCATCCATTCACAAATTACATGTTTTTGCTCTAAAGTTAATGTGAATGGAGCTTTTGGTTTGAGTAAATTTTCATCTCCACCATCCTTCAATTCCAAAGCTTTCCTCCTACAAATCTCCTTTAAGTCCATCCTTGTTTTTATATTATCTTTGGATTTATCTTTGATGTCCATAATTGTATTGAAAATGTTATCAAAAATTTTTTTCTCTATATGCCATCTAAATTATGTCTAATCAGGTTTGTTCTCCAATATGAAAATGACCAAAAAATAGTTTTCTTGGTCCAATTATGGTTGACACCATATCCTAGCAATCTGAACTCAGCTAATATTGGAGAATCCATTATGGTGGGCATGAACCTGACTCTTTCAAAAATTTCTTTACTACTTAATCTTGGAGGAGGTTGAAACATCATTATTTTATTTTTATTAAAGGCTTTTTTATTTCACCTAAAAGGATGACTTGGAGGTAAAAACATTCGATGACAATCGAACCAAATGTTTTCCTACCATACTTTAAAGTGAATGATTTTGTATGTTCCATACAATATGGACAAGCTAACTTGCCTGAAGTGTTCCAACCTGAGAGCATACCATATGTAGGAAAGTCCCCAATTATCCAAAAAGTTATGTTTGGTGGAGATATCATATGTATTTACTCCCTCTTCCCATAATGAATTTAAATCATCAATTAACGGTTGTAAGAATACATCAATCTTCACTTTTGGATTATGTGGCCCTGGAATGATAAGTGACAGAAACATATAATGAGTAGTCATACACAACTCTGGAGGAATATTATAAGGAGTGAGTATCATGGGCCAACATGAGTACTGTATAGCAGACTGACTGAATGGAGTAAAACTATCTACGCATAAACCTAATATGATATTTTTTGGTTCTGCCACAAATGTGGGATGTATACGATCAAAGTGTCTCGAAGTCTCTGCTTCTGATGGATGTGTAATAACACCTTCTTGTGTAATGTGATCATTATGCCATCTCATATGTGCAGTAGATCTCATGGATGCATATAGCCGTTGTAGTCTCAGAATTATTAGAAAGTAGAACATCCTACTAACACGCACATCCTTCAGCTTCCTTCTACTACCAGATTTTGGTTTAAACCTTGGTGAATTATAATGACGGCATGCAATCTCTGAGAAATCTTCTTTAAAGTATAACATGCATCCATTGTCACAACAATCTATCTTTGTGTATGTCAAACCAAGTTTGAAAAGTAACTTTTTTGTCCGATATAAATATGTAGGAATTAAATTATTTATTGGATTGGTTTTCTTAAGCAGCCCAATGAATTGATTAAAACATTCACGTACAACATTATATTCTGCCTTGATGCTTAACATCTTCACAGCAACAGATAACTCTGAGTGAGTGGTGCGCTCTCTCCAGATTGGTTGCTGGGTAGCATGCAACAAATCATAAAATTCTGTGCCTCCTTATTCGGTAACTCTTTCGTATTTTGTTTAAATTGTATTCCAGTTGCATCATGAACTAATTCCTCAAGATTTGGTCGGATATTTTCAGCCTCAGCTATATTAGTGCTTGTAGAAGGACCACATTGATAATCAAAGTGTGGCTCGTACTCACCATGAGAAGTCCAATACCAATAACGTGGCATGAATCCTCTGCGATACAGATCAACAGTTACATTATTTGGTTCTAGGTGCACTAGATTTATATGTTTAGAACATGGACATCAAAACTTTCCTTCTGATATGAAGCTTGGTAGTTGTTTCTCTTGCTGAATGAAAATGTTCACCCCATTAATGAATTCATCTGTTAATGTCTTTCGTCCTTGAGATAATCATTTATACATCCAACTTCTTTGATTTCTAATATCCATCACCTATATATAAGAGCAAATAAGTAATGGATTTTCGCTCAAGTAGATGTAAAACTGAATATATAGAGATATTAACATTAGAATTCTTCTAATCTAATTGTAAGAAAGGGGAATAAAAATTCTGATGTTGTTCCCATTAAGGGAGTAGAGGAAGATAATGATGAATATGGTTTGTGGATTCTTGTTAATCATGGCATGAACAGATTCTTTTATCTTAACAGAACAAAGTCTGTTGCAGCTCCATTAGTAGTTAAACATGTTGAGGAAATAAGTGCTAATACTAAAGGTGTGTTGGAGGATAAGCCACCTACCGTCTTGAAGTGTTTGGTGGAAAATAATGAGCTAAATGTTCCTGGCTTCTATAGTTTCAAACAAACAAATAAAGCAATTCGCCACTATAGGAGTAGCACCAGAACCCGACCTATAAATTAGAAATTTTCTTAACCCCAGATAGTCTTCAGATTAGTGCCAACCAAACCCCTAACCTTCCTTAGTCCTTCTTCCTTCCCTTTGTAAGAAGCTGGCCCTTCACCCTTCTCACCCTACTTCAAGTAATATGAACTAACCATTCGATCTGATTTCCAAACACTCGATGTCTCAGAAATATTTAAATTATCATTTCTCGCCAAAATCATTGGGAATTTTTCTTCTTTCTTCAATCTTTAGATCATTATGATCCCTTCCACAATCAAATTTCTTGATACTCCAAGATATCCCTTGCACCCATAAAACCTTTACCTTTCTCCATATCTGACCACCCAGATTACTTCATATAGGTGTTCTCCATTAGCACATAATCAATCACCTTAATAACTCTACCTACATGCTTTTAACCACAATCTTCAACATCCATAGCCATAAAACCTTTACCTTTCTCATATGTTTTCTCTAAATAAACAAAAATCATATGTAGATCCTCCTTACTCTCTCTATATTTCTCCATCAAACCTCTCAAAAAAGTATGGCTTCCATAATAGAAATACCCAGCATGAATCCAAATTGATTTTGCAAAATTTTTCAACAAAAAAACATCTACAATATGAACCCTAAATCTAATGTTTAAAAAGGAATTATAAAAAAAAACCTAAGGTGACGGGAGGGAGGCGACGGGAGGGAGGCAGAAACTCACAGTCAAAAAGCGTGCTTTCCACAGCGACGAATGTGGTGATCATCGGCGATGTCCGATGATCAGTCGGCGACGTCCGATGATCAGTCGGCAACGTTGATTTACGGCGAGTGGACGAACGACGATGAGGGAGAGAAAAATTGGTGAGAGAAAAGAACGAAAGAAATGAGCAGCCGTCGGGCTCGGGTTCGGAAATAGGGTTTACGCCAGCGGATTTTCCGGCGTCCCGGACGCCGGAAATATTTCCGGCGCAAAATACATTGGTCCTAAGTCGTTGAGTTTAAATATGCCGACGTTCTATCCGCCAGTAACTGCGCCGGTATTTTTCCGCGGCAAAAATAAATTGCTGTTATTAACCGGCTTATTTTCCGGCGCAATATCCGTCGGTATGTTACCGGCGTCATATACACTGGAAAATATGCCGTAGATATTCCTTCGTATTATGCGCCGCTGCAGGCGCCGTGTGTTCCGATGCAATTGTATCTGCCAGTAAATTCCGCCGGTAAACGCGTGTTTTCCTGTAATGTATAGCCTATATGGCTCGTCGACTATGATCCTGTCGATCACATAAATATGTTAACCCTTTTCCTTCAACTCGCACCATATAATGTACTTTATATGATGTATATTTACTACATCGAGCTAAGGCCTTCTCCCCAAGGAAGGGCCTTATATATAATCAACTATAAATACTAGTGGGTTCATTTAAATTGGACAAGGTCCTATATTTTCCCCCTTTTTTGTGTTTTCATGTAAAAACTCTAGCATCCCTTATGAATGCTACACCCTTATCTTTTCATTTATTTGTGTGCTTGATCTTTGTACGAAGCTAGAATACTAAAATTTATATTTATTTACAACCATAAATATTTTAGGAAACAATAGTTTGACATCATAAGTGAGAACGTCGTTCCTGATTGGGGGAAACTTTTACTCCAATCTCAAATGGTTATTCATGTTAATGTTATGACATCAGCAATTATTACATCAATTTTATGGGAATCGGATATGGACTTGGGGAAACCTTGACTGTAATCATGGCCAAGAAAATTCCTCCAATGCTTTTAACATCTAAGATAATATATTGGGAAACTTTTTTTTATAAAGCTTATAGCAAATAAAAGGATGCTTCCAATAAATTACAAGCTTTAAACAGTCCATAGCTGAACTTTTACTCCTTAGATAAGGTCTTAAGCTCAACCTCAAAAAAGTAGTAACAATTTAAAGATAGACTATTCTTCACATTTGATTCAAGATACATGTGGAATTTGTCCCCTCCCAATAAAGGCATAATTAATCCCAGAGATATTCGATTCGGACTCCTTCACACAGGTTAACATAATCAAGAAATTCTCTGACAAATAACCTTAGATAGGTTAATCATCTTTGGTGGATTCACTCGACCTCATCCATACAAGTTAATATCATTAAGTAACACTAACAAACAATCTTGGATAGGCCATACATCCTTAGTAGGTTATCTTGACCTCTTCAACATAGGTTAACATCTTCAAGCAATGCTTTGACAAATAATCTCGAACATATCATACCTCCATAGTGTATTCTCTCGACCTCTCTCATACATATTAATGTCATTAAGTAATGCTCTGATACATAATCTTGGATAGATTATACAACCTTGGTGGATTCTCTCAGCCTTTTTTATATAGGTGAACATCATCGAGTAATATTTTGATAAATAACCTATGTTTGGTCAAATATTCATCATTGATTTTCTCAACCTTTTCAATATAAAGCTATATTTTAACAAATAACCTTAGAAAGTCTCCCCTATGAGGTAACCTCAAAGGGAAGCTAGTAGTGGACATGGTCCTCACTAAAAAGACTCCATAAAAGTAAGTGGTTGATTGCTTAGTCAAAGACCTTAGAAGGAAAAAAAGACATAAAAGGCACATGTATGCAAAAGACTTTAACATGCTAAAAATCTCAAATGGTATATGCACATGAAAATCTTAGAAGGATAAAAGCCTTAGAAGATATATATTGCTTTGATTATTAAGAAAATCTCAGAAAACCAAAAGTTGTAAAAGAAATATAATTTCTCTAATTTAACTACTCTAACAGGAGGGAAAGTTCACAATTCAAAGTTATTCATTACTTCGAGCAAGCATCAATATCATACAACTCTCTAAGATAAATATAGACATATATATCATGTAGTTAGTAATTCTACAAAAATTATAACATCTTCATTATTATTTAAAAATTCTTTTTCAGTTCCCTTTCATTAGTACCATCACCTTAATTTGGAGGATAATCTTTGGATGCCTGGTTAGGCATTAACTCATCATTTTTAACCTCAGTCCATATGTTGTACTAATCGATCTTTTATTCAAGAAACCACAAGAAAAGCCCCAACAAGACTTTAGAGTATCAAGATATTTTCCATCATTAGCCCACTCAGACATCGATTGCTACAAAATTTTTACCTAACAGCCGATCGATGTCAGACTTCCACTTGGTCGTAGATCGCCACCAAACTTTCACCCGGCCTCTAATTGCCACTGATTTTTGCTCAGACATCTTTGAATCATTAGCTCTCCTCTCGGTGTTATTCTGCTAGATCTTTTTAAATCACCCTCGCATGTAAGAGGTAGTTGATCTTCTTCTATCAAGGGCGATCTATTAAGAGAGTAAACTCTCATCGGGACTCCTTCTTTCTAAAGTGGGGAATTGAAGATTGATAGGGGATGTCACCTATCTCAGACATTGGAATACCTCTAATGTTAGAAGAAATCCATAAGAAAAAAAGATGGAAGGAGGAAAAAGTTCCTCCTACACAAAAGAGGAGCACTAAAACTTGATAGGGGATGCTACCTATCTCGAAGAGTGGAATACCTCTAATGTTAGAAGAAATCTTGAAGAAAAGAATATAAAAGGAGAAAAAGTTTCTTTTATACAAAAGAGGGATACTAAAGCTTGATAGAGTATGCCACCTATCTCAGATAGTTGAATACCTCTAACATTAAAAGAAATCCAGAAGAGAAGAAGATGGAATGAGGAGAAAGTTTCTTCTACACAAAAGAGAGGAACTTAAGTTTGATAGGTGATGTCATCTATCTCAAATAATAAAATGCCTTTAATGTTAGAAGAAATTCATAAGAGAAGAAGATGGAAGGAGGAGGAAGTTCCTTCTACATAAAGATGAGCACTTGTACATGATAAGGAATGCCACATATTCAAGATAATATAAGACATTTACTATAAGAATACTGAAAGAGGAAAAGAGAACAAGAAATGGTGCAATTTCTCCCCTACCGTAGGAGGGATATTTATAGCTAAAAGGGGAGAAAATGAATATTCTGGAAAAATAAGAAAATTTTGAGAGAATAAGAATATTCTAAAATAATATTATGATAGAAAAAGAATATTTTGAGAAAAATATTCTGAAAGGAAACTCAGATAATAAGAATGTTGTGTATCTATACCTCAGGGTGGAGCAGTCGAATACCATCTACACTCTGCAGCCAAATGGTGTCCTTTCGGAGGTCCACAACAACATCGATGATTGACTCTCGACAAAAAGTTATTTTCCTCTCTCTATGCTTGATATGACATCCATACCTGAATCTACACATCCTAATATTAATTATTTTAAGCACAGATCTTAGTTAAATAACTTATTAATTTCTAGTTATTTTTAATATTCTTCTTATTTAATTTCTATATATTATTTTATAGACATAAAAATTTTAATATCGTGGACAACCCATGTACATGTCCTATATTTTCAATAATTGATGTGTCCCATATCCGTGTAATGTTATGTTTGTATTACCGTATATGTGTCTGTGCATCATAGGTGTTCACTCTCCCTTTCTATATATCCAACTCCACTTTAATCTTATACTATATTTAGGATTTGGAGTTCAACTATTAATAGTAGTAGTAGTAGTAAATTTATGATGGGAAATGGGATTGATATAATATATATTTATTTAATAAAAGGCTTCAATTGAGTGCTCCATCAAGTATATTAAGTCTTTGAAGTTAACACCTCCTTATGGATATCAAGATGGATTCGAGATTTTAAACTAGCAATAGTATCATGATGGCCTTCAATAATGCTATATAAGATTGCTAACGCATTGAATTGAGTCATGTAAACTATTCTTAGTTGAACAATTAGTCTTACATATTCAATGAGTTTTATAAAAGTAAATTTGAACTAATAGTTTGACTTGGCCATATAATCAAAATAATGATCTAGGTTTGGAAGTCAATATAAAAAACTTGCAAGTTTTAAGGATCATCAAAATTGAGAGGTTATCCTTAAAATTTATTTTGATGTTACTATATGATCCACATTTAATGCACTTTAAAGGGTTAATGTGGTTAAAATCTCATTGAGGCTTTTTGAGGTATAATTCCTATTAAAAGGGTTGATTGTGTTTTGTTTGTAGGCATACCAAAAGGTTTATTAGCTTCACCGATTGGTTATCATTAAATTTATTCTCTATCAAGGTATTTAAGAAAGTTGTTATTAGTAGATTCCCAATAACATATTCCTTTTACTATGAGTATAATCTCACCACTAATGAGAGTCTTTACACAATCATGCATAAGAAAAGCCTAACTTCCTTATAGCCTTAAAGGAAGTGGAGGATAAGGTTGATTTGGATTACACGGTGGATTATTTTTATACCTTCCTAAAGTGTGAGGTTTCTTGAATTGGGTTTTCTTCTTATGAAGGCTTAGCACTAAGTCTAGTTTTAATGTCATCCAATCATTTTAGAAATTTTTTAGTAGTCTTTGATAAAAGAGAGTAAGATCATCATATTATTCATAAAGATAAACATGAAGAAAGATGTCCATTGTTATGTGTTCAACTTTGCTACTAGTGAATGTGGGCTTCAAAAGATACTTGTGTCGCTACAATAAAGGATTGAATATAGCTAGTAAATACACTCTACAAGTCTATGGCTACCATTAAGATCCACGAATCCTATAGATTTTTCTATGAGGAATGTGGCTCCCGATAAAACTTAATTTAGTTTTAGGTTTTAAGATTTTTTTGAGGAGGCAAGCTTCTAGAGTTAATTACATCCTAGAAATATTTTATAATAATCTTGACTAAGAAGTTTTGCTTATATTCATGTTCTTATATGTTCTAAAAGTAGGGATATAAGGGTCTCTTTCAATATTGAAGGAGGGATTTAATACGGTTTATACATTAAAAAATGAAACAAAGTTAGTGAAACTCTAAAGCTTAGAGAATGGGCAACCTCAATGCCAATGAGAATTTATGGCTCAAATTGTCATTTGAAAGAATGAGATTACATGAAAGGTAGTGACATGTCTATATGGCAAAGGAAACTAGTCATAGAAATGTGATTAGGGGACCTTAAATCCTAAATGTGAAGATACCTTCTTCCTTAAGGGAGCTCATAAATTTTTATAATAAATTAGTATCCTAACATTATGATACTCAAGAAAGATTCTCAAGGATGAAAAGATCCAATCTCAAGGCACTTACGATGTGGAACATCTAATGAATCTAATTCATCATAATGATCCATAACAATAACTATGAAAATTTTCTAATAATAGAGACTCCATGGCCTAAGAGGTTATAATTAAGTTAAATGTATATTATTAAGTGAGGACTAATCTTCTAAGTGGGATGATGAACCTAGTTAAGATTAAAAGGTTCTATCATTCTGGGTCATCAGGCTTTTGAGTCTCCTCAGTTACATGGCAACTTGAATATCCTTGTTAGCAAGTTTAAGTTACCTATTCTAAGGGGTCCTCATAAACCAAAGTTGTGGTCCTAGTCTTTGGCTGATAAATGGGTCTTAAACTCGACTAAAATATGAGGGGGAAACCCATATTGGACTTATAATATCCTCAAGCTGGTGCATGCTAAGCTTAATAGATGAACTTACACTATAAGGCTTAGGTGTGAGAAAGAATGATACATTCAACTTTTGATAGAGAAAATACCTAAGATTGGACTAACAACTTCATCTTATGAGATCAAGAAGCTTATTATTATTTTTTTCAGTGTGGTAGATAAGATAACAAATTATCTAAATATAAGGCCAATAGCTTAGATCTTGAGTGATCAAGATGCTTGAAAATCTCCTTAATCTAGTAGAGAAGATAAGAAAAGTTTCGAAGATGGGACTTTTAACTTGATCATATGGGATCAAGAAGCCCAAAAATCCCTCAATATAGAAGAGAAGACATAAAGATATGAAATATTAAACTTATAACTAAATTGTGTGGGATCAAGAGGCTTGAATATCTTCTCAATATAATAGAGAAGATGCCAAAAGATGTGAAAGATGAAACTTATAGTTTTAATATATGGGATCAAGTTGGCCCTAAAATCTCAATATATTAAAGAAGATATCAAAGTCAGGACTTACAACTTGATCATGTGTGATCAAGAAAGCCCAATAATCTCCTATACATGTTAGAGAATATGAATATATAAAATTTGAGTCTTATAGTTTGTGCGAGATTAAGAGGCCTATGTATCTTCTCATTATGATAAAGAAGTTAAGAAAGATTCCTCCATATGGTAGACAAAATATATAAGGTTGACAATCCTTGTAGATCATCCTCAAGTTAGTGCATCGACAAATGTAAGATTAGGGACGTCTTTGTGGCACTCATCATGTTGCTTTTCTGAACTCATAATTGGGGCATTTTACTTTTAGTTATGAAAGCATACAAAAGGAACCAAATTATATAACAAAATGTAAATAATAAATTAACATATATGCATGTAGGATTAGATCCTAAAACTAGGGTCATATTCTCACATGGCAACATAAGCTCTATCACCCATAAAGAGAGAATCTATCGAGATAGTTGAGGAATAGAGTGGTGAGAGTAAATGTATATATGTGAGAAATTCATACCAAATCTAATGTTCACACATGAGGTAGTTGGTGGGTCCACCTATCCTTGAATGCTCAAAAGGCAGCAATATGTATTGAGATTCTTGACGAATGAAATTATTAACTTTAACTTTACATGGAAATGTATCCATTATCCATGAAAAATATATGTGCAATAAAGAGCATACTTCATACCAAAAAATTAGGGAAACAACAATCCTTAAGTGATGATGTGTATGTCATCGCGAGGTTGCTTAGTCTTCAACAGTTTATTGAGTGACTATTTTACAAGTCATTAACAACATGGAAAGTTAATTGAGTGTCCTTTATATTATAGTGGTAAGGTAATTAGCAGTAAGGATTATGTAGAGGGATGTTGTAGTCTTTTATGTGGGAAGTTTAGGGGTTGAGCTTTGGCTAAGAGTCTATGGAATGCAATGCTCTGCTGTTAGTGCATTTGTTTGTAGCATGAGAGGGAATGCATGTATGCTATTCTATAGATTGCTATTGTGTTAAGCTCGTGAATTCAAATAAGTAAGTGTGTAGGGTTTTGTAGATAGGTTGAGTGGCTATGATTATTAGGAGAGGAAGACTGACATAGCTAAGGAGTATTGACGCATGTCTTTCCATGCAAGAGATATGAGTCTCTCAGTTATGGTGATTGATGTAGTGTATATGCTGAGAGAAGGTAGGGAGTATATACAATTATGTGGCTTGGTGTTATGTATAGTACTATAAAACAAATTATAGTTTTGTGATAAGATTTGTTATCGATCATTAAGTTGTTCTTAAATATTAAATAAATAGACCCAATCATGCCCTATCCCCCATTTCTTTCTCAATTTCATTTCTTCTCTTTAAGGCTCTCTTCTCAGATGTGGCTGTGACTAACCTACTACTAATGAGTCTTCTCTCCTCTTTCTCTCCCAAGTCACCTCTTTGAATCTCTTCTTCTCCTTCATGCCAACAACCCCTAACCCTCACTTAGAAGTGTCAATATTTGACAAAACACAAGAACTCGACTTGAACCCGACCCAAAATTTTTGGGTTATAATCAATTCTTTTGAGGTTTTAGGTCAAGTTCAAGTTAACCTGATAACCCAAAAGGAACCTAAAATTAACATGAACCCCATCTTAATCACGCTTGCCCTCATCACCGCCATTGTGTACTTGCACCCGATTCTCATGGCAATTACTTTCTCTTTGCTTGTCTACTACACCAGTTGCACTCACCTGTTCGATCACATATGCACTACACTTGCCTATGGTCATTGCCTCACCTGATCGATGCATTCTTTTTTTATGCTTGCCTGGTAAACATGTCAGGTAGGCTCAACTTGGGTTTAAGGAAGGTCGAGTATGGGTACCTATTTTTAACTCATTTGTGCAATTAGGTCAAGTTCAGGTTGATTAGTTGAGTGTGGGTAAACATAGAGTTGGATTCAAACCCAACTCTAAAACTCATTTTGACACCCCTACCTCACTTTCCCCATTTGTTGACCACCCAACTCGCCAACCCCCTTTTCTTTTTAAAATTTATCCCATCACCTTTTCCTCAACGTCCCCTAATCTCAGTATGAACCACCTCTCATTATCCACATTTTTCAATGAACCCATCCCACCACCTCTATTTTTCCCCATCTTACCCATTGTTTCCATCCCAACATATCCCTAGCAAACAGCATTATACCATCCTATTTGCACTCATCGCCTCTATGTTTTCCCACCTCACCCTTCATATTGTGATATTTTGATGAAGTGGTGAATTTTTTTTAATTATGATAGCATTACTAAAATTTATCCCTCCATTCTTTGTATTAATTATATCTTATATGAATTTAGTGAACATTAGTTTTGACCTTATTTTTGTATAAAGCCATAGGGACCCATCCAGATTCCTACCCTATTAATTTAATGATTGATATTCATCCAAGTGTTAAACATCTAGAACTTCAGTTCAATCAAAATTCATACCTCAATCCATTTCAAAATCTAGATTTCAGCTCAAACATCAATCCTGACCTCCAATCAATCTATATTTTAGTTAATTCAACATCCTACCAAACTTCAATCCTATCCACTCATTTACAATCACTTATTTGATTTTCAATGAGTTGGATAATTCAAATTCAAGCATTCAAACCCAAAATCTAATTCAAATAAGAAATTTATACTAAAATTCTAAGGTTCAAAGGTTATATATTGAAAGCCTCTTTCAATTATTTTTCCAAACCCCTCAAACCCCAGTCAAATGATCCCCCACATCATAATATATCAATTGAATTTTTATTAGGCATATCCCTTGGGTATACCCTCCAAATTTGAGTTCAATCTGAGATTTCTAACCCTATAAATTAAATTGATTTTCAAAGGTTGTAAAACCTTCAAATATTTATAGCATGTGCCACTAAATTTGCCATACAATGGAATTTGACCTTAGAGATTTCTCTAAAGCCTCTAACCACATTTAGAACCTTGATTGTGACAAGTTGAGTATTAAATTACATTTTGGTAGACCCACTTTATTGATCAAGGGTCAAAATGACTTAAATGCCCCCTTAAGGGCAATTTTGAAGTTTCCTCTAAACTTCAACATGGCCTCTTCCAATCAAGCCTCAAAACCTTTTTCAATGCATCCTAAACACTAATAAGAATGCATAGGACTCAAACTCAAACCCTAGCTCAACCAGGGTTAACCCAAATACCCTTTAAGAGCCCAATAGGTTATTTTCACTGAAATGACCAATCTAGACAATGGGACCACCTCCACTGGTCTCCAAATATCATTTCAAACTTATCAGACCTAAACCCAGGCCCTGGGACAACATGTTTGACCAAATCAATCTAAGTTGACCAAACATGCCCTTCCAAATAATTAATTTGACTAAAATTACCTCTCCAGACCTTGGGACCACCTTCAATAGATTCAAAATATCATTTCAAACTTATTGAGCCCAAACCCAACCCCTGATTTACATGGTTGACCAAGTCAACCTAGGTTGACCCAATGGCCCTTTAAGGGCCTTAATGATCATTTTGGCCATTTAGACCATCCTAACCCATGAAAATACCTCGACTAGATTCCAAACATCAAACCAAATCTATCAAGCTCAAACCCTAACCCTATGTCAACATGGTTGACCAGACCAATCCATAATCCCTTTTACATTTAAATCAAGCTCCAGATCAACCTTAAACCCCTTTAAATTCTCTTGATCTCTTACTCTAATGATTTGGACTTGATTGGACCCTTAACACAGTTAATAGTTGACTTGGTCAACTGAGTCCATGAATGGTCAAAATTGGCTTATGTGACCCATTTCATTGCACCTAGTCACTCAATCCATTTAAACATCAAGTTAACTCCAATTCATTTCCTTAATATGCCCTAATTGTTAGCCAACCAAACTCTAGTCAAGTTGACTACGTCAACACATTATTCCATGCTTTCAAGCCTCATTCCTAACTATTAAATCCCATCCAACTCCTCTTTCCAAAACCTAAGGCATCCTCACATTCCAACTCACCACCCCATGTGGCAAGTTAACTGGTCAAATAGTCAACATGATCATTTGGAGTGGTCAATGATGGTCAAATGACCTCTTAAGCCTAATCTCCTCCTTTCTAAACCTCTCGAATACCTTAAGATATTCTAGAACATTCATAAGCCTATTCTCATCTATTATATCAAAATCAAATGGCTTGGATGACTTTTACTTATTCACATGGGGACCAAGAGGCCTTTCCACTTAGGATGTCCTTTGTATCATTGATTCCCCTACTCTCAAGAAATCCCAACCATTCATTTGGCTAAAGGATGTTTGAATAAGAAAAATACACAAATAAGCTCATTCACTCATCAAGCCTTCTCTCACTTGAATCCAACCCCTCTAGATAATTTTTTTCATTTTGTTTGAGATCCTCAGTTATTTCTCCACCTCCCCCATGTTGAAAACCACCATTAAAACTTCACCTGAACTCAAGCCAAATCCGTCTAAGGTTCCTTCCGTTCGATCCATAACTTCCCCTGTCGTGGGTTCAACAGGGAAATGTAGTATCAACAAACAATAAATTTCGCGAGCTAAAAATATCATAAATCAAACAATAAAATCTCTCAAAAACTCTAGCCCTAGGTCACTACACTTAAGATTAAATAACTTTTCATATAGTGCATTCCGAACCAATCTTTTAATTCCCCATGATTTATGATCATGATTTTAATGCATGTTTAAAATTTTAAGCAAAATAATTGATTCGATCGAGAGAAAGAGACAAAAAAACCCATTCTAGGGTTCTTTTATAATGTGCTTTATGTATACATTTTTTGGATCGTTGATCGCACGATCAACGGTCCAGATCGAGCATTTTTGTGATTTTGTTTGACCGCATAATCGATCCTGTGGATCCACACTCTATCCGGCTTGATTAGAGATGTTGATTTAAACCACAAATGATCAAACGATATCTGAGCGGTGCAGACTCAGATTAGTGAAATCATATTCTGTGATTAATAATTAACAATGATTATCAACGGTGTAAACATTGCTAATCATTGTGCAGCTAGTAGATGATTACCCAACGATATGAACTTGTTAGTAGGAGCTAGCTACTTGCCCAGTCTGCTGTTGTCGTGCCACCGGATTAAATTTAATTATTTAATATTAATTTTAATTAGTTTTAAAATAAGAAAACATCATAAAATCATGAAAAATTAAATTTTAATTTAAAAAATTAATGTAATATACCAAATTGTTTGTATTTTTAAGCTCTTTAATTTAAAATTAAAAACTTAATATATTTTAAATAATTTTACTTATTTAACTATTTAAATATTTAATTAATATTTAATTAAATATTTAAAAATTAAAATTTTTATTTTAAATATTTTAAATAATCAAAGAATTATTTTAAGATATTTTAATTTTAAATTAAAATTAATTTAAGATATTTAATATAATTTTTGATAATTTTAATTATTTAAATATTTAAAATTTTAGTTAATATATAATTAAATATTGACTTAAATAATTTTAAAAAATTAGAAACTTTTATTTTAAAATATTTTTCATATTATTAAAGTAATTTTAAAAATTATTTTTAAATTATCTTAATTTTCCCAAGTATTTTAAAATTGATCTTTTTCATGTATAAATTCTAATTTTAAAATTATATATTTTAAATCCCTTGAAAGCTTTAAGTGAAGGTTTTGAAATCTTAAACATAGGTTGAGATTCATTGAATAGATTTAATGGAGAATGATTAGTGAATAATTGTATTCCAATTATTCACTAATCATGTGATCCTTTATGTTTACTATATCTTAATATGCATGTTTAGGATACACTTGCACTTAGCTTCGGCTCTTCTAGTTTTAAGGACTTGATTGTGATTGTGCATATACTCATATGTATTTGTCCAAGGGTTAGCAAGATATTGATTTCAAGCCTATAAAACTTAGTAACACCTAATGATAATAATTAAGAACATTTGTTTAGAAAATTTAGATTAATTTTAGAAATTGAAATACACATCCGATAGGGATGACATTGGAAACATTTGAACTTAGTGACACCTCCAGCCATAGAAAAATTCTCATTGATTTTAAACTTCATTAAATAATTTAACTAATTAATTCAAAATTACAACCATCAATTAATCTAAGAATTTTTAAAAATTATAATAAATAAAATTTAATTTTGAAAATTACAAATAATGCCTTAAAATGACTAGAATTCAAACCTTAACTCTAAAAAATTAAAATTCCTTTGATTTGACTTCAATTTTAAGAATAATCTAATTTAAGTGTAAAATAATATTTATTTAATTTAATTAATTAAAATTTCAAAAAATTCTCAAAAACTTAAGAACATCTCCTTAGATCATTTCTGATCTTTGGAGGTGATTTCAAGAAGTTTGGAATTCATTTAGATTCAAATCAATAAATCCCCTTAATTAAATAATTTTAATAATTCAAATAAATATCCAAACTTTAAAAACTTATAAATAATTCCAAGAAATTCTAAATTAAACAAACTCAAAGGATTTGAACTCCATTTGGAGTGTAATATTTATTAAAAATATTAAACCTTCAGAAATAATTTATAATAAAAAATCAATTTTTTTGTCAACCTTAAATCAAAATTTTAACTCAAACTTAAATTTTTTTTACTAAATATAGAAAAATCCAATTCCAATGAACTTATAATCTAATTACTCATCTTAAGGTCTAACATTTAAGAAAAATATCAACTTTTCAGAAATCAACCTTAATCTAAAAGTTAAAATTTGACCCTTTTAATTAATGCATTTAAATTATTCAAATAATTCCAAAAAATTAATATTTAATTTGAAATTCAAGAAAACCTTAATCCAACTTTAAAAACCATCAATCAATCAATTCTAATTAAAATTCATCAACATTCAAACCTTAATCAAATTAATTCACTTAATTATGCTAGTGCTTCTATGTAATAACTCGAGCCTACGATGTTATTAACTTAGCCCCAAAGAAGGTGAAATAAACTTCACGGCTGCAGGGAGCGACAAAGTTGGTATCCATATAATAATTAAAATCTATATATTAAAATAAACTTTAAATCATTAATACTTAAACATCAATTAAATTTTCCTTTAAGCATTCAACCAACCAAAAAATCAAAACAACTTTAACTAATTATCCTACATAAGACTTATCCGAGCCATACAGCCTACCTCACACATTTTAGATGATTTGTTAGAACAACCAACCCTAGTTTTAGGTTAGGTTGATGTTTACTTTTTCATTATTGTGTGCCAATTTTTTTGTGATTTTCACTACATGTTGGTTGCAAATTAATGTGATTATTTATTTACTTTATACAATCTATGTATTTATGTGATGGGCATTAGATTATCATTAGGTTTTGGATGATTTAAATGCTAACATAATTTTATGCATGCGGTCATGCTAATATAGGGATCTTAAAATAAAAGGGGCAAATAAAAAATTAAGTTTTAAATTAACGATGTTTTCTATAGGTACTGTGCAAAATACTAAGTCCCTCTTTAAATTAAAAGAGCATGGCCAAGTGTAGCTAGTTTGAGCATTTTAATTTTTATATATATAACTGCTTGAGATGATTTAAATGCAATTACCTAGGATAATCCTGCAGGTTATTTGAGTCTAGATTTTTATTTTAATGTAATATAATTTGAATTCAATTGAGTTATAATTATTAAAGTGACAATTTGAGATGCGATAAATATCCAATCTGGAATCCAAAGAGAAGGGTGACATCCCCTAGAGGAAAATCCCTCTTCATTTGGACATCTAGATTAGGATACTTTAAGAATCCAAAGAGAAAAGATAAAACCCCTTTATTGGGGGAGTTTCTTTTGTTTTGAATATCCAGACCTGATGTATCCAAGGAGCTCGCAGAAAGATGAAGAAGTGAAGATCGAGAAGAATCTCATTCTTAAAGTTAGTTTAGTTCTAGGAATAGTTCTAGGTTATTGTTAGTAGAACTCGTCCACTTTACTTTTTCTGCAGACCTTGTGATGTAAAATTAAGTGGCACTTGCCATATATACTATTGAATTTATTTAATTAATTTAATTTGGTTTGATTGATTTGTTTACTCTGTTTACGATTAGGATTGCCTTTTTTTTTTAGTTTTTTTGAGGTGATTACATGCCATATTTTGATTTAGCTTGGAACCCGATCGGAGGCTCTTGAGGGAATAATAAAATGTTTTCTATCTTCATTAAATTTAACAAAATTTTAAGCTTGTATAAAAACTCTAACAATTTTAAGAAGTAAGCTCAGATTGCTAAGGGTCGCATGCATTTATATTATTATTTTCTCTACCTTGTTAGGAATATCCCTGCTTACGGGGTCATGCAAGATGCCTGACCTATTAGGGTGCAGTCCTATCAAGGGAAAATTGAGCAATCTCTAGTATAAAATCTATTTTTATACCTTTTTTTAAAATGTTTCATTTTTATTTAAGTATTTATTGAATCAACTAGCATGTATTTCATTAGAAATAAACTTAAAGTGTTTAAAAATATAATTGCATTTTAAATTTCAAGCATCAAATTATCCAACATAAGTCATGGGGCCAATTAGGATCTACTTTAGATGGTGTCCCCATTTCATCAAACTTAACTAAATAATGTCCTTACCACTCTTTTATAAGTGACCAGACTCATATTTTTTAAACAACTAATTAGTTAGCTAGCTCCCCAATTCAGGCCGGGGTAAGTTTAGATTTGCACTGCCTTAGCTAGGTTTATGTTACTGATTTTTTAATGCCTAGTTTATATTTAAGTTATGAGATAGATTCATATTATAAGACCTCAATCTTCTGGGAATATAATCCCAACATTCTAATAAAATTGACAATTAAAATTAAAACTTCTCCTCAATCCAAAATTTAAGCCTAACACTTAAGATAGGTTGGGGTGCTTATCTAATGTTTTAGAATCCCAAAGCACCTCCTATTTATCTTCCTTTAACTTCAAGAAATAAGTGTCCAGTCTGTATCCAATCCTGGTTGAAATTTAAGCCTCGCTCTTTTAGATCAATCTTTGAAAATTCAAGATGAAATTTTTACCCTAATTTCAATCATGAGTATTCGTAGGAAATTTAACATTCCTACAATGTAATTAACTATGAGGGCTTGCACTCATAGGAGATTTAGAAATCCAGATTAAATTTTTTAAAAATTAAAATTTTAAAACTTTTATTAATTATCTTTGAGAAAAATCAAATTCAACAATTATTATCATCATATTCAAATTTGATAGTAAATAATATCTTCTTTCTTAAAAATATATATATATTATTCTATTATTATGACTTTTATTATAAAATTAATGATCACTTTATCCAAATTAACACAGTCAAATTCTTGATTGAACATCATTTTTACCCTTTGGGGTCATATGTGATTTCTTCCTGAATATGACTATGGTAATCAAGATGAACTCAAAGTTTTGCAATCTAAACCTAGAGAATGATATGTTCACCTTCCTGAATCTTAATAACCTTTGATAACTATTTTATTTAATGTTATGTTAGATGCAAAATAATGACTACTGGTCGCACTTTGTTTAATCAAGACCTATTTAATTAATTTAAATATCCACCCAATATATTTAAATGTTTTTGGGAAAATATAATTTTTTTTTTTGGGAAAATAATATATATATATTTAAATGTGACGGAATTTTTAAAATAGTGGGAAGATGATGACGATGAGGCATGTGTAATCACACAAATATCAAGATCATAATGAGGTGCTCATGTTCGAGGATTTTGATTGTGATGAGGCATTCACAACCAAACAAAGATTCTGATGGAAATGAGGTACACATGATCAAATAAGGAACGGTCATAATCAATTCATTACGCTTGTAGCGGAAGTGATTAGGCTAATTTGGGGCATTTCACATGCATCAAATCTAGTGCGTGGGCTAAATATGGCCCAAGTCAAAGAGGTTTGAGTTCAAGTAATTAGGTATCTATTGCACCATAACCATTGAACCGATGAGACTCAAAGCCAATGAAAGTGTGCGTGCAATGATCAGTGGTGAAGCTATGTTTTTTTTTTTCTTATAGGGGCATGAATTGTCGATTTTTAAAATGCCTCAACCTTTTTCATCTACCCTAGGATCGGTATTGACAATTTTAATATATATATATATATATATATATATTCATACATACACGTCATCAAAACATTATCTTGACCAGGCATAAATCTTGAGGCAAAATCAAGTTGGAAACTTCCAAAATTAAAACTAGGGCCATCCTAATTACGATTTCAGCAAACTTATAGTCGAATTGAGCATCTCAGAAATATGAACCCAACAACACCAAAATCAACTCAATCCAAGTCCAAATGGATCCAAACCAAGGGTCTGAAGCACTGTTGGAGGGTTTGAACCACAATTTGGATTAACAAACATTTTCTAAACATGATGTACTTATAGTCGAATCGAGTGGCTCGACTAGACAAATCCAACAAGCCCAAGATAACATAATTCTAACATCACTAAGGCATACAAATGTCCATTAAACGATACATAATCAAGGGATTCAACATCGATCGTCCATTCAACCACTCCCCATTTACCCTTGATCTCTCACCTATTTACGGGCCATGCCACTCCAGAAGTCTATAAATAGACCCCTCCTTTCTTTTGCGAGGAGGTCTCCAAGCAAGAGAGCAAGAGAGAGATCAAAGATCGCTCTTGCCTCCTCACTCCTCCTCGACCACCATCTGAGTTCCGCCAGACCACCGCCTGACGTAAATGCTCTGTTGGATCACCACTTGAGGCCGCACCTATGCTGAACCACTACTCGACGTCGTTTCTCCGTCGAACCACCACTTGAGGCCCTCACCTCCATCAGACCACTGCCTGACGTCATTGCTCCGTCGGACCACCACTTAAGGTCGTGAGTTCTGTTGGACCACCATTTGAAGCCCTCACCTCCTTGGAACACCTTTCAATGTTGTTGCTATGCCATGCCACCACTTGAGGCACTAAGCTCCACTGGACCACCACTTGAGGCCCTCACCTCCGTCAGACCACTTCCTGATATTGTTGCTCTGCCGGACCACCACTTAAGGCCCTCAGCTTCGTCGAACCACCACTTGAGGCCCTCACCTCTGCCGAACCACCGCTTAATGTTGTTGCTCCGTCAAACCACCACTTAAGGCCCAAAGCTCCACCGGATCACCACTTGAGGCCCTCACCTTCGTTAGACCACCGCCTGACATTGTTGCCCTGCTGGACTACCACTTAAGGCCCTGAGTACCGCCGTACTGCTAACTGACGCCTAGACTTGTCCTAGACCACCACCTGAGGCCTGGACTTCTCTCGAACCACTACAAGAGAACTGGACTTCTATCGGACCACCATTTGATGCCCAAACTTCTACCGAACCACCACTTGATGCCCTGTGTTCCACCAGGCCACCACCTGAGGCCTGAACTTCTGTTGAACCACCACTTGAGGCCCGAACTTCTCCCGGACCACCACCTAAGGCTCAAACTTCTGTCGGGCCACCACCTGAGGCTTAGACTTCTATTGAACCACCACTTAACGCTCGAATTTCTCTCGGACCACCACCTAAGGCCCTGACTTCTATCAGACCACCTTTTAAGGACCGAACTTCTGCCGGACCACCACCTAGGGTCTGGACTTCCACCAGACCACCATTTGAGGCCCTGTGCTCCACCAGGCTGCCACCTGAGGCCCAAACTTCTGCCTAACCATCACCTGATGCCTAAACTTCTGCTGGACTCTCACTTGAGGCCCTATGCTCTACCAGGCCACTACCTGAGGCCCAAAATTCTCCTAGACCACCATCTGATGCCCAAACTTCTATTATTTCATCACTTAATGCCCAAAGTTCTATCCAAGATATCTCCCTTATATTACGGTTTTTCTGACCCATATATTCTGTCGACTATGGTCTTTCCGACCTCAATCACAAAATAATGATCTTTCTAACCCTTATCTCCTACCGACTACAGTTCTTCTTACATCTGTTTCCTACTATGATCTTTCAAACCTCTATCCTATCGACTATGGTATTATGGACCAAACAAACATGTCTATGCTAATTATAGTAACTACCACCATGTAATGCACTCTATATGACGTACATTTATGACATCAAGCCAAGTTCTTCTCCCTAAGAAGGGCCTCATTTGTAATCATTTACAAATACTATTGGATTCATTCAAACTGGGCTAGCCCCCATAGTATTTTCCCCTTTTTAGGGGTTTCCACATAAAAACTCTAGTGTCTTTTATGAATGTTATACCTTCTCTCTTATCTTCTTGTGTGGTGGATTTTTGTACAATGCTAAGACATTAAAATTATATATTTCTTTACCACCGCGAATATTTTAGGACATAATAGTTTGATTGCATTTGTGGGAACATGGTTCCCGACTAGGGGACAATTATTGCTCCAATCTTAAAAGGACGTCATTAATGTCAAATTCCTGAGATCTGCTATTGATGCATAAATTTCATGGGAATCAGATCCAGACTAGGAGGCAACTTTGACTCCAATTGTGGTAAAAAAGATCCCTAAAAAACTTTCAAAACCAAAATGATATATCAGGAAACTCCCAATAAATGCAAGGATGCTTCCAATAAATTTCAAGCCATATATAGTCCCTTGATGGATTTCTACTTCTTGGGCAAGGTCTTAATCTTGACTTCAAAAAAGGTAATAACAGTTTAAAGATAAATCATTCTTCACCTTTGATTCGGGATACACACGACATTCTCCCCTTCCCAATCAAGGCAAAATTATTCCCAGGGGGGGTTTGATTCGACCTCTTCCACACAGTTTAATGTCATCGAGCAGAGCATTGAGATACAACCTCAAATTGGTCAAACATCCTAGGAGGATGTCAATAAAATCTTAAATCCTTGATTCGAGAAATATACAATCTTTATTGTGAGTCAATCATTGTATGATTGATCCAAGGGGGAATCGATCCGACCTCTTCTATACAAGTTAACGTCATCGAGCTTGAATAGATCAAACATTCTTGGTAGATTCTCCCGACCTCTTTCATACAGGTTAACATCATTAAGCAAAGGCTCTGACATACAACCTCGGATAGGTCACACATCCTTGGTGGATTCTCTCAACCTCTTACATACAGGTTAACCTCATCGAGCAAAGGCTCTGACATACAACCTCAGATTGGTCATACATCCTTAATGGATTCTCTCGACCTCTTTCATATAGGTTAACATCATTGAGCAAAGGCTCTGACATACAATCTTGGATAGGTCATACATTCTTATTAGATTCTCTCAACCTCTTCTATATAGGTTCACATCATCAAGCAGGGCTCTAACATACAACCTCGAATAGGTCATACATCCTTGATGGATTCTCTCGACTTCTTTCATAAAGGTTAACGTCATCGAGCAAACGCTCTGATATACAACCTCAGATAACTCATACATCATTGGTGGATTCTCTTAACCTCTTTCATATATGTTAATGTTGTCAAAATATCATCTGACTTTTGTCAGACTTCTACCCAATGTCAAACTTCTACCCTCCGTGAGAATTTCATCAGACTTTTACCCGATGCCGAGCTTCCTCCCATTACTAGACTTCTACCTATCATGGAACTTTCGTCAGACTTATGCCTGACACCGAGCTTCCTCCTTCTACTAGACTTTTTCCCATCATAGGACTTTTGTTAGATTTCTACCAGATGCCGAGCTTACACCTGTTGCTAGACTTCTGCCCGTCACGAGACTTTCATCGGACTTTTGTCCGATGTGGAGCTTCCTCCCATTATTGGACTTCTGCTCATCATAGGACTTTCGTCGGACTTCTACCCAATGCTGAGCTTCCACCTGTTGGTAGACTTTTACCTGTCGTGAGACTTTTGTCAAACTTTTGCCCGAGTTCGAGCTTCTTACCGTTGTTGGACTTCTATCCGTTGTCGAACTTTCATCGCATTTTTATCGATGGCGTACTTCTGCATGTCATCCGACATCTGCCCATCGTTAGACTTATGCCCCTCATCGAACTTTTGTTGGATTTATACCCGACGTCATACTTCTACCAATAGCCAAATTTATACCCGATATCGGGCTTCCACCTGTCATCGAATTTCTACTCGGTGCTAGACTTTTGCCTATCATCAGACTTATGCCAGTCGTCGGGCTTTCTTTGGATTTCTACTTGACACCGTACTTCGGCCTATCATCTGACATCTGCCTATTATCATACTTATATCCGTCGTCGGACTTTCATAAAATCTATACCTGTCGCTGTACTTCCACCTATCGTCGGATTTCTACCCGACATCGAACTTCCACCTATCATCAGATTTCTACCCGATGCTAGATTTCTTCCTGTCTTCAGTCTTCTTCCTATCGCGGGACTCTCGTCAGACTTCTACCCGAGGCAAAATTTATACCTGTTGGCGAACTTCTGCATATTATCATACTTTTGTCGGGCTTCTACCCGACATTGAATTTCCACCCATTGTTAGACACTTGTCGGACTTCCTTCCATTATCAAACTTTCTTCCATTGTCAGACTTCCATCGATTAACGTCGGACCTCCACATTCTAGAAGAAAGAGGAAAAGTATCCTACTCAATGAGGGTCCTTAGACCTGAATAGGAGTAGGAGAATGCCTCAGCACGAGGGAGAGAAGAGAGGGAGGAGTTTCTTTCTTGCAAAGAGGGGCCCTAGACCTAGACAGGGGATACTACCTGTGTAGGGCCAAGGGAAGGCCTCAACTGAAAGAGAAGAAGAGAGGGGGAGGTGTAAGAAATTCATACCCCTAGGGGGTATTTATAGCAAAAGAAGTTGAAAAAAAAACTATCTCTCTCTCTCTCAAACAAAAAAAACTTTTTTTGATTGTTTCTTAAACCGCCCCCTAATGGGCGGTTAAGAGCCACCTTATGCGGCTCTATAAAAAAAATGTGATGGTGGCACCCACGTACAAAAAAATGATGCAGTTTTATTAACTGTCCTCGCTCCTCCTTAACCATAGGCTGAGTTCCGTCGGACCACCGCCTGACATCTTTGCTTCGTTAGACCACCAATTGAGGACCTTACCTCCGCCAGACCACCGCCTGACTTTGTTGCTCCACCGGACAACCACTTGAGGCCCTCATCTCCACCAGACCACCGCCTGAGATCATTGCTCTGCCAGACCACCATTTATGGCCCTGATCTCCACCGGATCACCACTTGAGGACCTCACCTCCCCTGGACCACCATCCGACATCATTGCTCAGTAGGACCACCACTTGAGGCCCTGAGCTCTGTCAGATCACCACTTGAGTTCCTCACCTCCGTCGAACCACCGTATGACATTGTTGCTCCGCTGGACCCCCACTTAAGGCCATGAGCTCCAATGAATCACCACTTGAGGCCCTCACCTCCGCCGGACCACTACCCAACGTCGTTGCTCCGTCAGACCACCACTTGAGGCCCTGAGCTCCATTGGACCACCACTTGAGGCCCTGAGCTCCATTGGACCACCGCTTGAGGCCCTCATCTCTACCAGAACACTACCTAATGTTATTGCTCCACCATACCACCACTTAAGGCCATAAGCTCCATCGGACCACCACTTGAGGCCCTCCCCTCTAGTGGACCATCGCCTGTTGTCGTTGCTCCACCAAATCACCATTTGAGGCCCTGAGCTCCGCCAAACCACCACTTGAGGCCATGAGCTCCGTCAGACCATCACTTGACTCCCGGACTTCTTCTAGATGACCACCCAAGGCCTGGAGCTCCACCAGGCCACCACCTGAGGCCTGAACTTTTACTTGAGGCCCAAACTTCTCCCGAACCACCACTTGAGGCCTCGACTTCTATCGAACAACCACCTGATGCCCAAACTTCTGCCATACCACCACTTGACGCCCTATGCTCCACCAGGCTGCCATCTGAGCCCCAAACATCTGCCGGACCACCACTTGAGGCCCAGACTTTTATCGGACCACCACCTGAGATTCGGACTTCCTCCAGACCATCACTTGAGGCCCTATGCTCCACCAGGCCACCACCTGAGGCCTGGAGTTCTACCAGACTACCACCTGATGCCTGGAGTTCTGTCAGACCACCACATAAGGCTTGTACTTCTACCAAACAACTACTTGAGGCCCAAACTTCTCCCGGACCACCACTTAAGGCATGTACTTTTGTCAGACCACCATATAAATGGCGTACATATGATGAACCATCACTTGAGGCCCAGACTTCTCCCAGACCACCACCTGAGGCCTCAACTTCTCCCGGACCATCACGTGAGTCTCGAATTTCTATCCAACCACTACCTGATGTCCGAACTTCTGCCAGACCACCACTTGAGGCCCTTTGCTCCACTAGGACACCACCGGAGGTTCATACTTATGTCAAACCCTCACTTGAGGCCCTGTGCTCTACCAGGCTATCACCTGAGGCCCAAACTTCTCTTAAACCACCATCTGATGCTTGAACTTCTTCCATATTGCCATCTAATGCCTAGAGTTCTATCCGGGATACTGCCCTTTTACTATGGTCTTTTGAACCCCTGTCTTATACTGACTATGGTCTTTCCGATCTCCATTACTAAACAATGGTCTTTTTTACCCTTATCTCCTGCCGACTATGGTTCTTCTAACCTTCGTTGCCTACTACTGTCTTTCTGACATCTATCCTATCGACTATGGTCCTACCGACCAAACAAACATATTTATGCTGATTATTATAACTACCATCATGTAATGCGCTATACATGATGTACATTTGTGACATTAAGCCAAGGCCTTCTCCCTAAGAAGGGTCTCATTTGTAATCGGTTGTAAATACTAGTTGATTCATTCAAACTGGGCCATCCACCGTGGTTTTTCCCCCTTTTCAGGGGTTTCTACATAAAAATTATGGTGTATCTTATGAATGCTACACACTCTCTCTTATCTTCTTGTGTGCTGGATCTTCGTATAACGCTAGGACATTAAAATTATATATTTATCTACCACCGTGAATATTACAGGATGCAATATATATATATATATATATATATATATGCATTCCTAAGATAACTCATTTGTAACCCTAGTATAACCTCATCATAAACAAATAAAGATAGCGCATTATAAAACATATATTAGTAGAGCATATGCTTTGCATTTTTTTCTCACAACTTGATTCTCTCTATATTATTATCTAAAAGAATCTCAATAAAAAATCCAACAAAAGAGTTCATTGTTATTGTTTATGGAAAAAATAGAGTAAGCAATAATAGAGGACATTTTACTATACAACAATAATAACAACATCAAGCCTTTATCCCACTACATGAGGTCGGCTACTTGAATCCATTTTTCTCCGTTATATCCTATTAAGAGTCAAATTATCATTTAAATTGTATAAATAAAGGTCTTTTCTAATACTTTCTAACCAAGACTTTTTAGGTCAACCCCTACCATTCTTTACATAACTCAGATCTAAAACATCTACTCTCCTAACTAGATAATCAAAGGGTGGACACTTTATGTGAGAAAACCATCCAAGGTGACTCTCTAATTTTATCTACAACTAAAGCTATTCCAACCTTTTCACATATATACTCATTTTGCATTATGCCTCTAAGTATTAAGCCACTCATCCACTTAAGCATCCTCATCTTTGCAATACTTAACTTAATTTTTATTCTTCTCTTTTAATGGCTAACACTCTGCACCATAAAGTATTAAAGGTCTCACCACCATCTTATCAAAAATTTCCTTAAGTTTGAGGGGGTACGTTTCTAACAAACAACAAGGTTGATGCATTCCTCCACTTCAACCATCCAACTTGAATTCTACTAATAATATCCTCATCTATTTCAATGACTCTTTAAATAATAGACCCAAGATATCTAAAAAAAGCACTCTTTTTAATGACTTGATCAATTAAAGTAACAAACCCACCATTAGATCTATTACTACTAAAATTTTATTCCATATATTCAATTTTAAATCTACTCAAATGAAAATATTTAGACTCTAAGGTTGACCTTCATAATTCAAATTTTCCTTCTACTGCTCTAATCTTATCTAAAAGAATAATATCATCAACAAAAGTATACAACAAGGTATATCCTCTTGCAAATGTATAGCAAGAACATCCATGACTAAAGCAAATGGATATGGGCTTAAAGCTGATATTTGATGTAAACCAACTAAAATAGAAACATATTTAATCAAACTACCTTGTGTTTGAACACATGTAATAGCTCATGTATAAATATCCTTTAATGACTTGAATGTAAGCATTATTATCTCCTTTCTTTTGTAGAACTCTCCATAGCTCTTCTATAGAAACTTTATCATGTGATTTCTCTAAATCAATAAATATCAAATGTAGATCCTCCATACTCTCCCTATATTATCCATCAAAACTCTCAACATATGTATAGCTTCCATAGTAGACCTACCCAACATGAATCCAAACAAAATTTTAAAAGTATTAGTATCACTTCATAACCTATTCTCAATTACTCTCTCCCATAATTTTAATGTAAGACACATAAAATTAATCCCTCTATAATTTGCACTCTCTTGTGAATCATCTTTATTCTTCAAAATAGAAACCAACACAATCCTTTTCGACTCATTTGACATCTTTTTAGTTTCAAAATAATAATTAAAGGTTTTTTAAGCTAAGAAATTTATTGATTTCCTAAGCATTTCATACTTCTATTGAAGTATCTTCAAGCTCCCTACTTTTTCACACTTCATTTTCCTTAAATCCTCTTCAACATTGATTTTACTAAGATAATTTTTAAAAATCTTTATTTTTATTTAGGATGCTAAGGTCACTAAAATCAATGGCATTGTTTTAAATTTTATTGAAATACTTATCAAAATATATCATCCTCTTCAACATTAATTTTATTGAAAATATTTTTTTGATCTTCATTCTTAATATACTTCACTTGAACTAGATCTTTTGTTATTCTATCTCTCTACTTACCTAACTTATACATTGTGGGCTCAAAAAATTTGCACCTTGGCCTCTACATGACCATTTTTTGTGTATAGGAGAGTTTTAACAAGTTTAAGTTATGGGGTAAATTTTCAGAAGGCATATTGGATTTTAGATAAGACATTACCCAAAGATTTTGCCCTCATTCTGTGAGGACATTATGATTTGAGTTCAAGTTTTCTATAAATGCAAGCCCCTATAGTTAATTACCCTTTACAATAATGTTAAAGAACTTTTGATTAAGGATAATCATTAAATAAATATATAGTATCTAGTGTATAATAATAACAATTTACATTTCTAATTCTCATTTGAATCTAATAAACAAAAGTTATTTCTAATGCTTTTTAGGCCTACATCTACATTTCTTAATATAAGTCGGATCTAATATATATACTCCCTTAATTAGGTCATCGGAAGGCTGACATTTTATGTGATCAAATCATCTAAAGAGAATATCTCTAATCTTATCCATTGCTGGTCATACTACAACTTTTTCACGTATATACTCATTTCACATTTTGTCTCTAAGTGCAAATTCACTCATCCACTTGAGCATTGTCATCTATGTAACACTTAATTTTATGACTCTATTTTAGTGGCCAAAATTCTACAACATAATGAATAAAAGAAAATAATTATAATAAAATTATAAAAAAAAAGTGAAATTAAAAGATAAAAAAAAAAGAATCACTCCCTATAAGAAAATAAAATATAATTTTACATATTTTTAATAATTTTATACTTAAAGCTCCGGAATTATAATGTATTTAAGTACATTTTATAGTAATATTTTTAAACTAGCTGACTAGCAAATTAACTAATTGAGTTGAAGCAAATTCAAATTTGATTCACTAGCTTTAATACATCACCAAAAATCATGTTGATCTGGCATGAATCTCAAGGAATATTTAAATTAAAAACTGACAAAATTCAATTTATGATCATCTAAACACCATTATCTGCAAACTTATTGTCAATTGAATGTTTCGACAATATGAACTTGATGACACAAAAATTGGTCCAATCCGAGTTCAAATGGGGTCAAATCAAAAGGCTGAAGCGTATTTGAAAACTTAAAAGCATTAATTAGATGAGAAATTATTATCCAAATATGATATTCTTATAGTCGAATGAAGCAACTCAATGAGACGAATCCAACGAGCACAAGATCACTCAATTCTAACATAATTAAGCAGATTAAATGCTTGATGAAAGCTCAATGATAAAAGGAATCACTATGAGCCGTCTGATAGAACACTCAAAATTTACCATGGATTTTCTACATATTTACTAAGTTTGCCACTCCAAGAAACTATAAATAAACCCAAATTCTTCACATAAGGGGGGGGGGGGGGGGGGGGGGGGGGGGGGAGCTCTCTAGCATTTTCTAGCCATTGCCGATGTTGACTAGGGGTGTCAATATTTGACACGACTTGAAAACCTAACCTGAGCCAAAACTAGTTCGGGTTAGAAATTTCTACCCTTTTGTAAAACAGGGTCGGTTAGCCCGGAAACAACCTGAGTGACACGGAAAATCACTAACGTCCGTATGAAATCCAATGTTAAATAGCATATGTCGTCCATCGCATATGTTTTCACTCATTCGCTAATCGTGTCTGCCAGTCGCATCAGTTAGTCATGTCCAACCTCCAATCCTTTCATCATCGCTGCCTCGCCGTTCGGTTCGCTCTCCGTTCGTTTGCCGTTGCAACATTGAAACCGCAGCATCTGCGGCCTGAAGCCAATGTGATTCAAAGCCACCGTCTTACCATCCCGCCGTCACCTCTCTTCCTCGCTATCATCCCGCCGCTGAAGTGCAAACCCTAGCTTTCTTGCTTCGGGCCGACAGGCGACAACAAACAATGTAGATTTATGGAATTTGGCTAAATAACAGTTATGGGTCGGGTTGGGTTGACCCTAAGTGGTTTGGGTTTGAGTTCGAAAATCTGACCCATTTTCAAAAAACTGATCGGGGGGGGGGGGGGGGGGGGAGCTCTCTAGCATTTTCTAGCCATTGCCGATGTTGACTAGGGGTGTCAATATTTGACACGACTTGAAAACCTAACCTGAGCCAAAACTAGTTCGGGTTAGAAATTTCTACCCTTTTGTAAAACAGGGTCGGTTAGCCCGGAAACAACCTGAGTGACACGGAAAATCACTAACGTCCGTATGAAATCCAATGTTAAATAGCATATGTCGTCCATCGCATATGTTTTCACTCATTCGCTAATCGTGTCTGCCAGTCGCATCAGTTAGTCATGTCCAACCTCCAATCCTTTCATCATCGCTGCCTCGTCGTTCGGTTCGCTCTCCGTTCGTTTGCCGTTGCAACATTGAAACCGCAGCATCTGCGGCCTGAAGCCAATGTGATTCAACGCCACCGTCTTACCATCCCGCCGTCACCTCTCTTCCTCGCTATCATCCCGCCGCTGAAGTGCAAACCCTAGCTTTCTTGCTTCGGGCCGACAGGCGACAACAAACAATGTAGATTTATGGAATTTGGCTAAATAACAGTTATGGGTCGGGTTGGGTTGACCCTAAGTGGTTTGGGTTTGAGTTCGAAAATCTGACCCATTTTCAAAAAACTGATCGAGTTCGGGTTGACCCGAATAGTGCCGGATTAATTCCCAGTTGAACCCGAACTTGACCCATTACCTGATTTTGACAGCCCTATTATTGACGACCATGCACCATCTATTGTTGCAGACAACCACCAGTTACTATTACTGACAAACATCATCATCTCTAGAGTATTATTAAGATTTGACCTTATTGTTGGGCATATTTGTCCACCAGAGGACACTTACTTTCTAAAATTTCTCCTATGAAGATTAAGCCCTGTTGTAAGGTGTAAATATTCGATCCTTATACTCTTCCTCTACTTCAATAGTAAAGAAAGAAATATGTTTGTATGATTTAGTACATAGTAAATTTTATATTTGAGCTGGGCCTATAATTTTTTTTTTTACTTCTAGAATTTTTCACGCAAAAAAATTCTCTAATCTTACTAATTTTATATTTTCGTTATGCTCCATCAACACAAACTTTTTATCACACGCAACAAACTTATCAAATTCCATTTGCAAATCATTTATTGAGCAGAGCTAAAACCAGCCCTGATTGACTCACACCACCATCTATTCTTTCTTGGGATTTTTACATACATGCCACTTTATAACATATATATTACATATTTAACACTCAAAACTTAAATATTTCATATATACCACTCAAATACAAACTTAACCTCAAAAATACCACTCCCTCTAACTCCGTCTCTTCTCCGCTTCATTTCACGCTATCCTGCCAAAAAAAATCTACTCCTTTGGCCCTTCCCACCGAACGCCCTAAATTGTGACCTCGTTCGGCTCTTCCCACCGAATGGAAGGTGGCAGAAAGCAAATTAAATTCAAGGTCTCGCTGTCTGAATGCATGGAGATTTGATAAAGATATCTTTTTGACCTTTTTATTAGTGATATTATGAGCTGCTGAACACATATATTTTGACTTTTGATTACTCAAATCAAATTATCTTTCAGATTTTGCTTCATAATTGTTGTTTGAATATGGTATTGTTCTTCAACAGTAAAGAGATCCGAAATTTGCTGTTTGTGTTAAACCGCCATCTGCATAAAAGGTAGCAGCAGGTTTGCGGTTGGATACATAACTTTCACAACAGGTTACAGAACTTTCGGTTGGATGCAGAAAAATTCAAAAATCTCACCGGTTCTCTGTGAATAAAGCTAGTGTTGTGCGGAGTGAAGGCCACAGGCGGAAGAGCAGCTCAGAACGCGAAAATCGCAGACACGAAGGAAAAAAACAAAAGAACGGAGTGAGGTTGCTGTTAACGGAGTGCTATTTTTGTTGTGAAAATAGAAAATAGGTGGTAAGAGTGTAATATTTAAGTTTTGAGTGTTAAATATGTAATATATATGTTATAAAGTGGTATGTATGTAAAAATCCCTTCTTTCTTTTACTCTAGCACCAAGCTAATTTTGTTTACACTCAACCAGCAAAGGAGCTACACAGTACATTTCTCCATCTCGGCGGCGGTTGCGGCTGAGGCTAAAGATGAGATTTTGCCATTTTCGTCGTCTAGAGAGGACAACCATCGTTACCTTCGCGCTCCTATTCGTGCTTTCATTGTTTCCAAACCGCGCTGTTGGTGACAAATCGGCCGATGCTTTCGTTCAGAACGCGGTTTACTCCAACAAGATCACTATATTTTCTAAATCATACTGTCCGTAAGTCTCCCCACTTTACCAACTTCTGACTTCTTTTGAATTTGATTTCTTTGCCAGTTGTTTGTTTTTTCCTTGTTATAGATGAACTCGTCTGAGTTTGGTTTTACGGTGCATGATTTGCGTACTAGTCGTCTTTGAAATTACTTTTCTTGGTTTGTTAATGTTTTGATGGTGGAAAATATTGCGCTTTGCTGCGAAATATTGCAACTTGCATTGCATTGATGTAACCCTAGCTTAGAGAAAATAAGTGTGCTAGCTATCACAGAATTACACAGAAGGTTCCTTGATGGAATTTGTGAAGTCTGACTGGATCTTTATAGCTCATTTGGTTGGCTGAGTTTAGAAACATGTTTTGAAATGGATTAATTTTTAAGTTTCTGCCATTAGTTGGAATTGTACATGCATTTGTCAACTTTACGAACCCCTTCAAAACCCCTCAACAGTGAGAATTTTATTTTCGCACTCAAAATGTGTTGAAACAAAATCATTGCCTTCAAAAACATGTTATCTGCAATCATACAAAGAAGACCTTAGAAATTTAGGACTGCGCTTTACTTGGTGATGTTTCAGCTCCAATTTGATGCGGTGCATCATAGTTATCATATTCCTTTAGTGTATTTTATTCTTTGTGACTTTCTGTTATTCTGTGTTAGCCTCTACTTCCGTAGTATCTGTTTCTGATAATGTAGTACAGGTTCAGCTTTTATTCTATTAGAGTTATTTTCAGCAAGGGGAGATGTCCCTCTTGATAATAGTTGCATATATAGCTTCTTACAATGAGGAAGAAAGCATATTATTCTTATTATACATTTACAGCGAAGCCTTTTATCTGTTATTTTGTTCTCACATGCTTCTTCTACAGTATACCACATCACAATTAGTGTTGTAAGTTTAATTGATCTAACTTGGATTTAGCATGGCTTGATATGCTGAACTCAGAGAAGCCATCAAGCAAAAATTGAGCTAGTTCTAACGTGGCTCATGAACTCATGACTTGTCTCATTTAAACAATATTAACATAAATTATACACAATATAGTTGCCTTCAAGATTTTAATTTATAAAGTATTAAAAAGATCTGAATTTTAGCTCCCATCTATCCTTTTTCTAATTTATTATTGTTTTTCCTTCTATTTCTCATTCCTGATGGGATTGTCCTGAGATTTGCATTCATCTTCTCTCTTTTATAATAAGATAAGCTGGCTCAAATTCATTCAATTTAAATGAAGCTTCAGCTCCATTAATTCGCCATGCTGAAGCTAAGCTTGGGGCAGCTTGAGCTTGTCTTTCCTTTAGCTCCAATAACACTAGGAAGTCACTGGATAATTTTTTTTTTTAATGTCACATGCAGCAGCAACAACAACATCAAGCCTTTATCTCATGATGTTGTGTCGGCTACATGAATCCTTTTTCTCCACCGTGCCCTGTTAAAAGTTAAAATCTTATTTAAATCTAATAAAGAAAGGTCATTTCTAATATTTTCTAACCAAGTGTTTTTAGGTCTACCTATACCTTTCTTAACATAAGTCATATCTAATACATCTACTTTCCTAACTGGGTCATTGAAAGACCGCCGTTTTATGTGACCAAACCAACTAAGGCGACTCTCTCTAATCTTATCTTCCAGTGGAGCTACTCCAACCCTTTCACGTATATGCTCATTTCGTATCCCATCTCTAAGAGTAAAGCCACTCATCCACCTGAGCATCCTCATCTCTGCAACACTTAACTTAATAATATGCTTCTCTTTTAATGACTAACATTCAGCACCATAAAGCATTGGAGGTCTAACCACCATTTTATAGAATTTTCCTTTAAGTTTGAGGGGGACTTCTGAGTGAATGAGCAAATTGTTTCAGTGAAAAAAAGTCAATGGGTGTAATTGTTACTGTGTTTTAAACTCGTAACTGTGAAAATCTTCTCTTTTGAAAATCTTAAGATGACATATTGGAAGCTAAGGTAATTTAAACAAACAAAAAATTTAATGGCAAGGTACTTTTAATATAGTTTTTTTGTTTGATATTTTTTATATTATATGGAATATGTAGCATGGAATATGATATGATGGAACCACCAAGTAGGCAGTAGTTGTCCTAGGAGGCGGAAAATCAATATTCAATTAAAGAAACACAAGACGTGCATTTCACTTGTGGTTATGCGCATGTCTGCACTGATTATTCTATGTTAAAACTAACAAGGATTCTTCCCTAATTTCATTACTTCAGTTTCACGATCTTCTCCATTGGAAGATCTTTCAAGCTTATAAACATGAGGCATTTTGGAAAATAATTGTTGTTTGCAGGATATTGAGTTGGGAAAATGTAGATTGATCATGATTATTTTAAAAAAACATAAAAAAAGAATAACAAATAATAAAATAAGTTAAAAAAAAAATTTAAAAAAGAAATATTTATAAAAAACCTTTATTTTTTTTTTTTCAAATTTTTAAAGTTTTAAAATAAGACCTTTTATTTAATTTGGTAAAAAACCCAAGATACAATTAGTTAAAAGAAGATGTAAGTACCTGAAGGATTTATTGTGTGGAAAATAGTGAAAAAAAAAAAAAAGAGAAAAACTGGCATTTTTAATTTTCTTTATTTTTCTATCCCAGAGTTGAAAGAAAAAGAAGAACCAGAAACATTTTTCACTATATAAAAAGAAGGAGATAAACACTAGTGTAAACTACCTCTCTTTTTTCCAACAACATAGTGTACCCCGGCCATCTCTTCCTTGTATGATAAAAAATTTGTTGGCCAATATAAATTGCAAGAGGGCGAGGCTGCCAGTGATTGTATTTTTTATGCAGATAGCTTGCCATAGGAGACACACAGAGTTTATGGAGTTTTGGTGTTTCAGCTAACGGAGCATAATAGTTGACCTAAAACAAAGATAGGCGAATAGGTGTAAGTTTGGTGGACATATAGGACATGGCGACGGAACACATGGGGCGACGGGGTACACAAGTATATAGGACATCATCTTGGGACAAATGGGTTATTTTGTCTTGACGAATAGTTCAAGAGCACAAGTCCAAAGGATATTGTCCTGGAATGAATGAGTTAGTTCGTCAGGACGAATAATTCAAGAACACAAGTCCAGAGGACATCATCGTAGGACGAATGTGTTAAATCATCTGGATGAACTGTTCAAAGAATAAGTCCAGAGGACATTGTCCTGGAACGAATGGGTCAGAATCGTCTGGATGATCAAGACTTAGAAAAAATTTTGCCCACTTTGTTCGTTCTATTGCTCTTGGGGAGTATAACTGACCAGATCGTCCCGTACGAACATGATTCATACTGTATGATCAGTATTATAAAATTGTGAATTTTAAAGCTCTCCCATAGTGTGTGTGTGCTAAGTTACTCAATTGCAATCACACTCTCTCATACTGAGATAAAAGAAAAATACAAACTCCAAGTTATAAAACATTCTAAGCAGATGTTGATTTGAAGCCTTCAATAATCTTGAGTATGAATTCCCTAAAATGTTAGTACACATAAGAGCAAAAATAAATCTTCCAAAATGTGTTAGGAGAAAATAATAATAAAAACAATAATATTTAGAATCATCAAAACATACAAGTTGCAAGAATGTAAAACATGTAAAGCTAAGTAGCAACTCTTCTCAACACCTTGCCTATATATTATAGATGTTCTTCGGGTCATCCGAAAGAACTAATCTTAGGATACCCTTTTGAATTTGTTAGAACTAGGCATGAACTTAAAAAAGAAGTTAGCCACTCTGTCTTCATCTTAATGATTGAACCCACCAACATCAATCAAGCCCTTTCTGATGAATTCTGGATCCTAGCCATATAAGAGAAATTAAACCAATGTGTTAGGAATGATGTTTGGGAGCTTGTAAAAAGATCTAAGGGTCAAAGTGTAATAGGAACCAAATGAGTCTTTAAGAATAAAATAAATGACTCTGTTGTGGTGCTTAGAAATAATACAAGATTGGTAGATAAGGGGTATAATTAAATAGAAGGGATTGATTTAAAGGAGGCTTTTGCCCCTGTAGCTAGATTGGAAGCAATTAGAGTGCTATGAGCCTTTGACTGTTATAATGAATTTAAGCTTTTCCAAATATATATCAATAGTGTATTTTTAAATGGGGTAATAAAAGAAGAAGTGTTTGTGGAGCAACCCCGAGGTTTTAAGAATTCCCAATTTCTAAATTATGTTTTTAAATTAAAAAAAGCTTTGTATGGATTAAAATAGATACCCAGGGCATGGTATGTGAGGCTTAGCAAATTCCTACTATAAAGGAAGTTTGTAAAGGGTAGCGTAGACACCACCCTTTTTATAAGGAGAGTAGGAGATGAATTACTCATTGTTCGGATCTATATTAATGATATACTTTTAAGATCTTCTGATAAAAATTTATGTGATAATTTTTCTAAAATAATGAGCAAAAAATTTGAGATGAGTATGATGGGAGAATTATCATACTTTTTGGAGTTTAACATAAGACAAATGGATGATGGAATATTTCTTAATCAATTGAAGTACATTAAGGACATCTTGAAGAAATATGAAATGGATAAAGCCAAGCCAATAAACACTCCCATGAGCTCCAGTTTTCAATTAGATAAACACTCAAACGGAAAATCAGTTGATCAAAAGAAATACATAGGAATAATTGGATCGCTTATTTACTTGACATCTATAAGACCTGATATAATGTGTAGTATTTATCTTTATGATAGATTTTAAGCTGATATGAAGGAGTCCCATTTGACTGCAATTTAGAGAATCCTTAGATATCTCTTAGGAACCTAAAACTTAGGAATCATGTATCTAAGACACAACACTTCTTTTGAGATTATAGGATATTCTAATTCAAACTTTGCATGATGTAGGGTGGATAGAAAGAATACATCTAGAATGTGTCAATTTATAGGGCAATCCTTAGTCTCTTGGTCTAGCATAAAATAAAACTCAGTTGCACTTTTTACTATAGAAATTGAATACATAGCCTTAGAAAGTTGTGTAGCCCAAGTCTTTTGGTTAAAGCAACAAATTCTGAGTTTAGGATTACCTATAGGCATAATGCCAGTTTTATGAGATAACACTAGTGTCATCTACATTTCTAAAAATCCTATCCAATACTCTAGAACCAAACACATTGACATAAAGCATCACTTTATAAGGGATCATATTACTAAAGGAGATATTGAGCTACACCATATAACAACTGAAAACCAACTGGCTGACATTTTACTAAACCACTGTCCTTTGAAACTTTTAGCATCTTAATAACTAGATTAGGTGTCATAGACATAAATGCATAAACTTGATGATTTTTTAACTCTGAATTTTCTATTTTTTGATCTTTTTTTAGTCTTTGTTATTTGCTTATTTATAATATTTTTTATGCTACTATTTTTTTAGTTTTATTATTATTTTTTGACTTATATTTTGTTTTATTAATCACTACTATAATGCCATATTTTTCCTTGCTTTTATTTTTAAAAATTTATAATCAATGATTGATATACCTAAGTGAGTTAAAGGGAGAAACACAGTTGATTGTTTTCCTTCCTCTAACTCCTATTAGCAGTGTAATTTTCTTTTCTAAACAAAAGTCTATCTCAAATTAATAATTGGACTTTGTAATTGAGATCTTTTCTATCTTTTTAGAGTAATCTATCTCATATAAATAACGTTCAAAGTCATTAAATTACTTTCAAGCTTTCTTGATCATATTGTTGCATTTATCATCTGAATACGATTTGCTTTGTGGTCTACTCCTTATATTAGAGAGTGAATTTTTTTCTCTATTATCTAAAATATATTCTCAAATATGAGAGTATTTAAAAGTTTTAAAAGTAAGCTAGTATGAAAAAAAAATGACAAGAGGCATAAAATGAGGCCAAAAAGAAAAACTGAAAAGATGCACAATGATCGCCAAAAAATTGAAAGATACATAAAGTATATCAAGAATTAAAAGATGCGTAAAGTATGCAAAATAATCGACAAGAGGCATAAAATGAGCCCACAAGAAATCAAGCTTCCTTCTCTTTCAAGCATTTAAATCTTAGAAGAATTCATGTGTTACTTGATATTTTCAAATGTTTGATTTTGAATTTCATAATTTTGACTAATTACTTTACTATATTATTTTATAAGATATTTTTTTAGAATAAAGTTTTGAACATATCACTTTTCTTATTCGATTGCTTTTTCTAAGTTAGATCTTTGTTTATAATAGACGGTTTGCCCTATAAAAAGCTCGAGTTGGGGTTTACAAGATCGGCTATTCTACCGTTTTTCAAATTTTGACAATGTTAATTCATTTTTTGCTAATTTTTAATCCAATCATAAGGAAAATTTATCATTTTCTAGTATTGATTTAAAAAAAAATTATTTTTTCACTCTTTTATTTTCTTTAAGATGTTTTATTTTGTTTCCTCCTTTTTATGATGTTAAAAGGGGAAGTAGTTTTTATTGTTATATCATTTAATTTTTTATTGTTATTGTTGTATCATTTTCTTGTTTTAATAAAATTTGCATTGCGTTGTTTATATTATTCTTCATTGTTTTATGTTTGATTTTATTTTAATCTATTTAATTTGAAATTGTCTAATAAATATTTGCCATCATAAAAAAAGGAGAGATTATTGTAAATATAGATTCAAGAATTATAATTTTTATGATAACAAATATTCTTGGCATTCATGTTTCTCTACTATTGTTACTACTACACATATTTTTTGGGTTTCCCTACCTACTAACTTTTTAGATCCAAAAGGTCAATTACAAATCAAGCCAGCTCAAGATTGGATAGATTAAAGACTAAGTCAGTCTGTAACTATTCTTGTGGTTTTTACACTTTCTTGAGTCAAATGTAATAAGGTGGATCCTAATGCTAAGTAACCTTGTAGACACACACACTTAGGGGGAGAAATTCAGTAAGTTTAAGAGTTTTTTTTTTTTGTTTTTTTTTATCATATTGTACAAGATGTTCCAAAATAGTCCTGGATGATCAATTAAAAACTAAGATTTTAATTAGGGCATCTATGTCAATCCAGCCAGATTAAGAAAATCATCCTAGATAATACTCACATTGTCCTAGATGATAGGCTCAAATAAGAAAGACTCAGCTGCCAAACTCTTTTAGGTATGATATTATTTTATAAATCATACAGGATGATATTATATTATTCTGGGTGATTCATTACAATCATGCCTAAATTAGTCAAGTGATTAAGGAGTAATTAAGGTTAGATTGCTCAATCATATCGTCCTAGAAGATCGCAAGATCATCCTGAATGATCAGTTAGTAAATCCTAATCTTCTTCTGAATTAGCTGGGCATCCCAAACTATATGCTGGACGATTAGTTATAATTATTCATCTTCCAAATGTTTCTGTTGGACGACCAGAACTATGTGCTGGATGATAATCTCTGATTCTGAACTAATCGTACATGATGATCCAAGCATCATCCGAGATGATCATTTATGTTTCTTTATCATCCAACATGGATCTCCAATATAACTAAAACTATGTGCTGGAAGATATATATGATTTCGAACAAATCATACTGTACAACGTCCTCATCATTTTGGATGATTATAATAAATTATGTGTTCTAATCATCCAACACACCCAGACCATCCTAGCTGGAAGGGCTGAAATACATTGATCATACTGTGAATTATCATGGACGTTCTTTGATGGCTAGTTACAAATTAGGGTAATTTTAAGGCCTTCTTTATAAGATCTCTTGATTATAATTAAGAGGATCTTTTGTCATTGTCCTGACCTGAGAGAGCTTAGAGAAAGAGAGGGAGAGCTTGGGAGAGTAAGAGAGAATCTTGTTAGGGGGAGTTTGTGAGGTGTTCATAAAAGTTGTTATAATTAAGGATTTGAGTCGTCTTCTCCATTCATCATCCTTGGCTCCTTGGTGGCTCTAAGAAGATTTTCATCAGCAATGGATCAATATTCTCTGCCTACTTCAGGAGGAAGCAAAAGGAGTTCGGGTTCTCTGCCTCACCGGGGTCTATGAAAAGGAGTTTGTAAAGGCTTCTCCGCCTTGGTGTGGGAGCAAAAGGAGAGTCACTATGTTTTAGTGCAATACTTGGAGGAGAGGCTCCATAGAGTAGACGTAGGTCAAGTTGATCAAACAACTATAAAATCTGGTGTATTCTTTTTATATTATTCATACACTTTATTTTCCACATATTGTTTTTTGTAGTTGATTATGTTTGTTTTAAAATATTCAAAAAGGTTTTAAAAAATTTTTACTTTGTGTTTAAGAATTTTTAAAACTACTAATTCACCCCCCCCCTCTTGGTTAGGCTCAGGTAAGTTTATAAGGGATTAACAACCATAATGAACTTTCACAACCCCCAGCTGTCGGCCCGATCTCCAGCCGCCAAACTCAACCTCTTGCTCCAGCTTGACTCTCGTTGACTCGATGCCTACTTGCACTCGTGCCGTAGTCCGATGTTTGTTCCAGCCTCCTTCTCTGACTCCCTCTTTCCCTCTCTTATTATTATTATTATTATTATTATTATTATTATTATTATTATATTAATAATATAATATTATATATTAAAAAAAAGAAAAAAAATAAAAGTCATTTTCAAATAAGTATAAAGACTTGAAGGATGTCCAAGGTTGATTCTATCCCCCGAAGCCCTTGGATGTAGATCTGATCAGGCCGAGGGATCGAATAAATAAAGATTATATTTGGGGTCGATTTGTTCCCCCTAATCTCCTTGCCATTGATTTGATCTGGTCGAGTCAAGCCAAAAGGACAAGTGCCCTCCCGAACCCTCCCTCATAGGGAGGGGCACTAGAAGGCTGTCAAATTTTTTAAGGGAATAAAAAAATATTTTAAAAATAAATTTAAATAATTTAATCAAATAATACCATGATATTAAAAAATTTGAAGGAAGTCTTGGGGTTGATACGGTCCCCTAAAGCCCTTGGCCGTCAATCTGATTTTAGCGAGGGATTGAAGACACTAATGGGATGAATTCGCTCTCCCAATCTCCTCACCATTGATTTTATCTTACCGAGTTGAGCCAAAAGGGTAACTGTCCTCCCCAACCTCCCCTCACTAAGAGGCGGCACCATAAGGCTGCCAAATTTTTATGAGAAATAAAAAAATTAAGATTAAATTTATATTAAAAATAATAGTTATCATAATAAATTGCAGACTTGAAGGAAGTCCTAGGGTTTATACGGTCCCCCAAAGCCCTCGGCCGTTGATCTGATCCGGCTGAGTGGATTGATGACCTACAATGGTATCGATTCTCTCTCCTGAACTCCTTGCCGTAGATTTGATCTAGCTGAGTCGAGCCAAAAGGACAAGTGACCTCCCCTCCTCCCTTCGCTGGGAGTGAACGCCAAGAGTTTCAATAAAGGTTGCCAAAGGGCAACTGACAAAAAAGTCTTCCACATAACTGACTTAAAAAAATAATAAAATGAATAATAAAAAATGAATTAAAAAAGCGACCCTTCCAAAAGACTATAAATTTCATTTTTTTTAATGCAAAGCTCTTCACAACCTTTATTATATCAATTTGGATTTTTTCCATTAACCACATTAAATCCATGATGCAGTAGATATTTTTGGCCAATTCACACTTTTTTTAGTCGTGATGGAAGTGATGTTGTTGTAGTAGCTACAAAACCTTCCATGAATGCTCTATGTAGTCTTGTTACAACCTACTGAAGACCTGAGAAACTGTAAAAAAAAGAATGGTAATGAGCACATATAAGTATGATCGCAAAGCATCATTCATCATCCTCGTGAATTTAGTAGGGACATTATAGAGATCAAATGGCAAACTCTAGTATAACTCCTATCTTATCTTGAAGAGTGATAGTTGGCACATTGTTTCCATATTACATCTATCATGGGGTTAATCAAAATGAATGATACACATGGAAAATTTCTAACTAGATGGCTCCACTTTACAACATCTATTTCGATCTCTTCATTCCCAAGTCTCAATCATTTAGGAAATTTTGTCCTGGCATGTCCCAAATGATTTTTATATCATGTTCAATGGGTTTATTTGGTGGAAAACCACATATCTCCAATAAGAATGATAAAAATTTCTCTAACAACCATAGATGTTAAACATCATCCTTGCATTAGGTATACTATAGAGTTAAAGGATTAAGTTTCCAAAAATATATATGTTTGATGCCTCCCTTAGTAAAATTAAAATCATGCATTTGCACACAAATTGTGTGACACAATATGCTTCAAAAGTTATTGCAATAGACCTTAAACATTCAAATGATTATTATATGAAAGGAGTAGTATATCTAGCCACAGGAAAGTTTAAATAGAATTTGGGAGAGTTGCGAAGCAATTATACTAACAAGATATATGACTTTGAAAGAGAAGCCAAGGTTGGGTGGGCTATTCAATGTTGATAGTGTCAAGATTCCTAAAATCTATATAAAAGATTACTTGTATAAGTCAGAGTCCCCTAAGAGATATTTGATATATTATGCAAGAATTGTGAATGAAATCTAGTATGATTGTCTCATATTAACATAGCAATCATAAGGCAAATATATGTGGATCATCTAAGTATAAAATGTGAAATACATTACACATGTGCATAAGCATTATTCAATGTGTTAATTTTGTTACAAAAAAATACTAGAATATGTTATCTTGCATGTGCTTTGACAATGGCAATAAATTTTTAAACACAAATGTCTAAGAATGTTGTGTAGGGATAAATACTCACTAATATAACATTTTATTTTCAAACTAAACAAAACCTGCATGTGCTCCAATCATCACATCTAAGTCTCAAATCCAACGGTTTGAGAATATTATGCGGGTCAAATATTTAAGTCTAATCCTCCTCCATGAAAGAATCGAAGTCGACCTGACTTGAATCATAAAATTCCTCTCAAATTCCTATGAAAATGCAAGTGACATTAACGTCTCCTCGATGATGGTCGTGTGGATAAAAATCTCAATCAGAGGGGTTAAATCTCAAAACTAAAAAAAGATGAAATTCTTAAGCTGAAATATATCACCTAAAAAAACTAAAACTAAAACCCATCTACCTCTTACAACTATTTGTTTGGGGTGATAAATTTGAAATTAATCTTAGCTTACAAATAGCAAATGTTATGCAGGGTGTATCACTAAGGTTCATCATCAAATAGTCTCTTGCCTGCAAGGATGTGACATGCGCCCTCTGATTGGTGATTTTGTCGCAAAATGACACCAATATATTATTATCATGGTTAAAGCCTGTATGTTCCCTAAATGTTTCAAACCTTTGAGTAATGAATTATAGGGTATATTTGATAGGCATAAAGTCTTTTGTAAGCTAAGGTGGATTCAGATCTATCCCCTTAGACAAACACCAACCCAGGTCTACAAGATACTCTTGGATGAAGCAACAAATGGCTACCTATAAGATGTCTTATATCAGGTTGGTTTAACTACCTCCTATGACAAAAGTAAACTATGAACTATGACAACCCAGGATGACGGAACCATGGGATCTTGATTGAGCTCTTCTTCATTCCCCCATCACCAATTTCAAGTTTACAATGATAAATTTTAAATCTCAGATTCAAAAATTTATATCCAAAAGTCAAACCCTAAAATTATTGCTATTATATGCTGGATTTATAACTTATGTAACCTCTTTAACGACTAGCCTTAATTCAAACTTTTCTCTCATTATTGAGATATGTAATTAATTATAAGGGCTTACGCCTATAGGAAACCAAAACTCAAATCACAAAGTCCTCACAAAATGAGAGAAAACTCTGGGTAGTATCTTATCTAAAACCTAATCTGCCTTCTAAAAATTCACCCGGAACCTAAATCTGTTAAAACTCTCCACCATCAACAAACACAAATTAAGAAAAGAGATATGACGTGGAGAGGCTGGGGCGTACTTATGGAATTTTTAGAGCCCACTGATTTCTTTTTTTTTTTAAATCAATCCCCCCCAATAAATATGATATGCGCCATATAATATATCATATTTTTTTCAAACTAGTTGAGCCTACAGGTCCCTGATTTCTCTTCTCAAATTTATTAGGAAGAAAGATATACCTTCTACCCAAGCTTCATGCTTTGGTGGACTTGGAAAAGGAGTGAATATTTTTATTTGATAAATTTTCATTGGGATCCTTATCTAACTGAATGGATGAGCTTATGGGAGTATAGATTGCCTTATAATTATCCATCTCATATTTTTTAAGGATATATTTGATATATTTTGATTGGCAAAGAAAGGTTCCATCATCCCTTTTATTTATACTAAATCCAAGAAAATAAGTAATATCTCCCATCATACTGATTTCAAACTCCTCACTCATTATTTTAGAAAATTCATCACAGAGATTTTTATTTGTGGATCCAAATAGTATATCATCAACATAAATTTGAAAAATGAGTAGATCTTCTTAAACTTTCTTAAATAATAGTGTGGTGTCTATACTGCCCTTAATAAAGGCTCTTTTTAAGAGGAATGTGCTCAGCCTCTCACACCAATCTCTATGTGCTTGCTTCAATCTATATATGCCCTTCTTTAATTTGATACATGCATGGGAAATTGAGAATTCTCAATATATACATCTTCCTTAATCACCCCATTTAAAAAAGAACTCTTAACATCCATCTAATATAACTTGAATCCTCTAAAGAAAGCAAATGTTAATAGTACTCTAATGACATCTAATCTAGCTACAAGGGTAAAGGTTTCAAAATCAATTCCATCAATATGGTTGCACCTTTTAGCTACTAATCTTGCCTTATTCCTAATCACTATGCCAGAGCCATTCATTTTGACCATGAAAACCCAATTAGTTCCTAAAACACTTTGGTCCTCAAGTCTTCTAACCAGTTCCTATACATCATTCCTAATAAATTAATTTAATTATTCAAGCATAGTTAGGATCTAAAATTCATCATCTAGAGCTTGATCTATGTTGGTGGGTTCTACCATGAAGATGAATGGAGAATGAATAACCTCCTTTCTAAGTCCAGGCATAGTTCTAACACCTTCTAATGGATCTCCTAGGATAAGTTCTCTAGGGTGACTAGATGAGTATCTCCATTCTCTAAGCAAAGGCTCCTTATGTTCTATTCTATCTCCTAAGTAATGGATTCTACCCCTTGGGCGACCTCTTCTACTTTTTCTTCTTCTAACATAGGCCTAAGTTTTATCTGATTCACCAAATATGACTTGGGCAAACTCTTCTACTACTAAGCTCCTCTTATAAAATAATCCTAAAGGCTTTACCTACAGATGAATATCCTAAGAAGACTCAATCAGATTTGGGATCAACTTCCCTAGAGGTTATTTTCCATTAATCAAGATAACATTTACAACCAAATATATACAAGTGATACACGTTGGTTATCCTACCCTTAAGGGTATCATAGGGTATCTTATGTAATTTAGATCAAACATTGACCTTATTCAACACATAACACACAATATTTACTGCTTCTGTCCAAAAGTATATACAAAGATAAAATTCAACTAATATGGACCTAGATGCTTGTACTAAAGTTCCATTCTTTCTTTCAGCTATTCCTTTCTACTGAGGTGTCCTAGAAGCAAAAAAGTTATGTTCTATCCCTACCTCCTGATAAAAGGATTCAAACTTATCATTTTGAAACTCTCCACAATGATAACTATAAATGGTCGATATATCACATCCTAATTTCCTCTATATCTAGGTTGAGAATGTTCTAAAATCTTCAAATGATTCTTTATTTTATGCTAGAAATCTAACCTAAGTGAATCTAGAGTAATCATCAACAATCATAAATACATATGATTTCACTCATAGGATGACTATGTAAAACAGATGCATATGAAGGATTTCTAGTGGCCTAGAGGTAATGATGTTCTAATTGAATAAAATGAAGACATAATTTTCTTTCCTACTTGGTAGGCATCACATAGGTGATAATTAGTGAAATCTAACTTGGGTATGCCTCTAACTAAATCTTTTTAGGTAAACTTCCTAAGGGTCTTCATGCTTGCATGACATAGTCTCAATGTCATAGCCAAGATTCATCAATAGTGGTTTTCAAAACACAAAGAATTAAATTATTCAATGAAATTTAAATTAAGCATATAAACATTATTAACTCTTTTCTTCTTATAAAACCAAATTTCCATTCAAACTAATCATGCATTTTATGGATAAAAATTGAATATCAAACCCTTTATCACACAACTGACTAATGCTAAGTAAATTTTGCTTTAAATAATCTACAAGTAAAACATTCTCAATGATGAAATCCTTTGAGTTTCCAATTATATATGAGCCCACACTCTAATGGTGTTATCTCCCAATGTGACCATCTCTGATGACCTAGCCTCCAGTGTGATGAACTGCTTTAAATCTCCAGTCATGTGCCTTGAGCATCTGTTATCTATTTATTATGCTCTCACTAGGCCTTTTATGAGAGCATTCTTATAAAGTCAATCAAATATTAGATTTGGGAACCTAAGTGAGTTTAGGTTCCATCTTATGCTTTGATGAATGACTTGCATGCATGTTATGCTTTGGTGCAAGTGATTTGGGCCTCCACAATAGATGTGTGTTGACCTCATTTTTGTATGAGGTCACTTGGACTACTCTTGATCCTAAATGAATTTAATTTCCAAATTAATTTAAACTATAGGATCCTCCTAGAATCTTGACCTTAGGATCTATGCTAGGATTCTTCTAGAGCTTAGACCTTAGGAGCTACTCTAGATCCTAAACTCCTTCTAGACTCCAAGTTCTAGGAATTTCTTAGGCTCTAGGATCCTTCTAGATTCCTAACTTTAAGATATATTCAGACCTTAGGATCTACCTAGATCTTAGGTCAATCAAGCCAAATCCATGGTCCAAAGGTTTTGTCAGTTGCATTCCACTGAAATTTCAAACAATTTGAAACTCAGTTAAATGACCTCCGATTCAGAGTCTGTCAGTTGCATACTGATGGGACATGTCTCTGGAGGAAACCCTACAAATTTGAGCCCATTATGAGGTCTCTAACCTCAAAAACTTAATTAAAATCCATAGGCTGTAAAACCTTCAAATATTTACAGCCTATGCCACTAGACCTGTCACTTTGAAGATTCTGACCTTAGAGCCTTCACCAAAGCCTCTAGTCACTTCCAGACCTTTAATCTTGATATATTGATCATTAAACTGTATTTTTCTGGACCAACTTTGACCCCCAGTTGACCAGGAGTCAAAATGATCAAAATACCCCTATGGGGTTCAAATGGTAATTTCAAACCAAATGAACTCCGAATTAAATGCAATCACCTCCAGTGAGTTTCAAATGTCATTTCAAACCTGTCGGACCCATTCACAACCCCTAGTCAACTTAGTTGACCAAGTCATCAATTTTGACCTAAGAGGCCCTTTAAGGGTCCAAACAGGTGTTTTAAACCAAATGACCCATTTAAACCATGGAATCACCTTTACCAGACTCCAAATATCATTCTAGATCTCTGCAGCCCAGACCCACATCTTGGATCAATCCAGTTGACTCAGTCAACCTAGTTTGACCAAACCAACCCTTAAGCCCTTCCACTTTGAATTAAATCCCAATGCACCTAAGCCTTGTTAAACCCTCTCTAGTTTTTCTTAATCAATCCACTAGGTAACCTTGGCTGCCACCTCACCTTTTGTTGACCAGTTGACTGGTCAACATGGTCAACAAATCTATTTAAGAGGCTTAAATGCCCATTTGGCTTGATCCAAGCTAACCCATTCCCTCCTCAATCCATTCCAGCAATTCCATTTAATTCCCAAGGCCCTTTCCATGCCACCTCAGTTGCCACATGGCATGGAGACCAGTCAAAGAGTCAAACCATGCTTTGGAATGGTCAAATGTGGTCAAAACCTCATTTAAACCTAATCACCCTTTAATACAAACTCATATAACTGTTGGAATATTCTCTGGAACCTTCCTAGAGTAATCCTTAGCCATTAGATCAAGATATAATGGCTCATATTTGATTCCACATGGACAAAAGGCCAAAATAGGCTTTCCACCTAGGATGTACCCTTGTCCTTTAGATGCTCTGCTCCCACCTACTCCCTGGACAGATGTCAAGCATTCAGGAGCTCCCCATGTTGATCTCAGCCCTTGATTTGATCTGGAGATGGCTGAATAGGGCAAAAATACCCTAAGGAAGCCTCATTCTAACCTAGCCATTATCTCTCCATTCAAGTCATCCCAGAGCTCAAAAAAAAAAACATTTCGTTTGAGCTCCCCAGATATCCCTCTTCATTTCCCACGTCAAAACTCGGCGATTGGAGGCTGCCGCCGGCGAGCCTTCCGGCCAACCGAAGCATTTCCCGTTCAATTGCTTCTACCGCTCGATCCAGAAGTTATCAAGGCGAGGGATCTTCTACAAAAAGGAGCGTTGACAGTCTACAAATGCAACCATTCTTTAAACGGGTCAAACCGTCCAAAATTGAGGTGAAAAATTCAAACCCTAGGTATAAGTACAGTAGATTAAATTCAAACCCTAGAAAAATTCAAACCCTAGGTATAAGTTTTTCTACAATATGTTTTGAGCTAGGAAATAAGCTCACCATTAATTATGTTCATTCCTAGTATCTCTGTTTAAAATTTCATGAACTTTGACTGTCTGAGTTGGGAGAACGAGTTAGAAAACAAAGTTAGGGCGCATTTCGTGATCCTGCTTCGGTATACGTTTTCTGGACCGTTGATCGCTCGATCAACGATCCAGATCAAGCCGTTCCGCGGTCCGTCCAACCGCGTAATCTATTCGGTGGATCAAACTCTAGTTCAGCTTGATCGTAGCCGCTGGTTCAGAACCGCAGATTGATTCTCCGTCGTTCGATCTCGTTAACCAATTTCAAATGGCGGGATTTAATCTCGGCCGTTGGATGGATCCCGTGAACGATTGAACGGCGGATGTCCGCTACTGACGTGCATTAGTGAAAACAAGTGGGCCCACGCATTTTCTCAATCAGCCGGTAATGATTTCCGCCGCTGCTTTTTGGGCAAACGAACCAGAGGAGGCCACATGGCAATCCCGAAGCTTTTGAGTTTAAAATGATTTTAATTTTATTTTAAAATCATTTTTAATTCGGATTTATTCCAGAAATCAATTAAAATCATTTTTTAAAAACAAAAAATTTAAAACATATTTATTTTATGTAAATATTAGTATGAAATTTAAAATACTAAGTTAAATTAATATTCAGTTAAAATATAATATATTTTTAAAAATATATATATATTTCAAATTCTAAGTACTTTTAAGTTAATATTTAATTAAATTAATTAAAATATTAAATATAATTTAAAACTTTATTTTAAAATATATTCTAATATATATATATAGTTTAACTTAAAATCTGACCTAATTGAATATATAATATATATTAAAAAAAAGTTTTAAAATATGTAAACATTTAAGTATCTAATCATCATTTAATTAAACTTAAATTTAAATACTATTTTAATAATTTAAATTCTAGAAATATTTAAGACTTAATTTAATTTGATTTATTAATTATTTTTATTACTATTTATTTCTAAATTAACTTAAATGCCTTAATTATCTTAAGGCTTTAAAAATTCAAAAGAAATTCATTTTAAATCTCAAAAATTCAAATAATATATCAAACTCTTTAGAAAATTGAGAATTTTAATTTAAAACTATTTTTAAATTTTGAAACTTAATTTATTTTGTTTAACTTAAGTTATTTGAATATCTTTAACATTTAATTAATATCTAATTAAATATTATATTAATTTTTTTTTAAGAACTAAAAATTTATTTTCAAACAACTCCAAAATCTGTGGATCTCTCAAGTTTAAAAAATTTTATTTTAAAGATATTTTAAATTATCTTATCTTAAAATTAATATCCTTATGTATATAGGGTTATATATGTAAATACCTATATTTTGAATGTTACTTTAAAATTATACATATTAAACCTTTAATGTATTTGAGAGATCCTTTGAATTTTTGAACCTAGATTGAGCTTGATTGAATAGTATTGATGGGGAGTATGGATTAATCGATGAGTAATTCTCTTATTAATTATTCATTGATTAATTTTCAAATTAATTAAGTACATTTTATCTCTTACATATATAGGTTACACACACTTGCACCTAGTCTAAAGCTTTCTTAGATTTAGGAATTGATTGTGGCTATGCATGTTGATATATATATGTTATGTTCAAGGGTTAGTTAAACATTGATTCAAACCCATCAAATTTAGCGACACCGTTAAGGACAATAATTAAGGACTTTGATTAGACAACTTAGAAAATGCATTGTGATTAGGATACACCTCATTTGAACTTGAAACTTTAACATTTCAAACATAGTGACATTCTCAGCCTTAGGGAAAATTTTCACTGGTTTTAGAAGTAATTAAGTTTCCTAATTAGTTTTCTTAAGTTTAAACCCTTAATTAAGCCTTAAAACCTTCCGGAAAATATAATAAATCATATTTAAATCCAAAAATTATGTATAACCCCTCTAACTGACCAGATTCAAGACCTTAATAAAATAAAATTAAAATCCCCTTGATTTGACAGATTTTCTGTGATTAATTTATTTTTAATTGAAAACCAATATTTAATTAATATAATTAATTAATAAAAATTAAAATTCCAATAAATTTCCAAACACTTGGGAATCTCTCCTTAGGTCATTCCTGACCTTTGGAGTTGATTTCAAGGAGTTGGGAACTCATTTGGAGCAAAACCACAAAAAGGTCCTTTAATTAAGGATTTTCTATAATTCCAATAAATACATCAAATTTCAAACCTTCATAACTAATTCAAGAAAAATCCAAATTGATCAAACTCACTTGCGTTCAACTCATAATGATGTCTAATATTTATTAAAAATATTAAATTCCAGAAATTTGTAAAAATTCAAAAAGTCAACATATTGGTCAACTGTAGGTCAAAATCAGTTCAAAACTTCAAACCTTCGCAATAAAATGTAGAAAAATCTGATTTCAGCGTACTTACTGTCTAACTGATTGTATTAAGGTCTAGTATTTTAATAAAATATTAGTTTTCTTGAAAAAACCCTTAATCAAAAAGTCAATTTCTAACCCTTTAATTAAATGATTAAAATAATCCAAAAAATTCCATAATTTGGTTTTTAATTCTAAACTCCAGAAAATGCTAGTTTAATATTTAAAACACTCAACAAACCTTTTAAAACACAACAACCATCCTTAAGACGAAGTTTATTGGCTGGACTACTCCGGGCTGCGGGGCTAAGTGTCCTAAGGAGGCTGGTTCCTCGAGCCTGGTGGCACAACGCCACAAATGGATTCTAAGTAGTGTTAAAACTTAAAAATAGATTAATCATTAATTATTTAACCTTTTAAAATCTTTAATTCAATTATATTAATTTGGTTTATCGGCTGGACTACTCCGGGCTGCGGGGCTAAGTGTCATAAGGAGGCTGGTTCCTCGAGCCTGATGGCACAACGCCACGAATCGATTAATGACAAACTCAAATTAATCAAACTTTAAAAATCAGCAACCAAACACTTTCAATTAAAATTCATTAAATTTTCAAACCTTAATCAAATCAAATCATTTAATTATATCGGGTACCACTGGGTAACCCAGGCCTACGAGGCTATTTACTTAGCCCCAAGGAAGGTGAAATAAACTTCACGGCCTCGGTGTGAAACAAAGGTGGTTTCCAACAAATAATTAATAATTAATTTTAAAAGACTCAAAATATTAATATTTAAACTCTAATTAAATTCTCTTAAACCTTTCAACCAATCGAACCTTAAATAACTTTAACTAATAATCCTACTTAGGACATATCAAAACCACACGACCTACCCCCCACACTTTAGATGGTTTGCTAGGATCACCTACTCTAGTTTTAGGATAGGCCGGTGTTTTACTTTCTATAGTTGTGTGCCGTATTTTTTGAGCTTTCACTTCATGCTGTTTGCTAGTGTAGAATTGTTGTGTTTATTTACTTACTTCCTGCACTTTGTGATTGATTGTGCGTTAGATTTACCCCTAGGTTAGGGATGAATTATATTTGTGCAGTCTTATGCATGTGGCCATGCTCATACAAGGAGTTGAAATTAAAGGGGGCAATTAATAAAAAAAAATCATATACTCTTTACACAGGTGCTTCAGAAGACGCTAAGACCCCTTTAAACAAAAAGAGCATGGCCAAGTGTGGCTAAAAAATGCATTTCAATTTTTCATATTATAACTGCTTGGGATTGAATATATAACTGCTGATTATTAGGATAACCTTGCAGGATCGAGTCTAGATTTTCTATTTCAAATTAATGTAATTTGATCGTATAAAGGTTGTAAAATACTTAAAATGATTTGAATTTGGGATATTTGATCCAAATTGAATTCCAAAGAGGTGAAGACATCCCTAAAGGGGAGAGTCTTCTTCCATTTGGAAGTCAAATTAGGATCCCTTTCAAATATCCAAAAAGGAAAGATAACACCCCGTTCAAGGGGGAGTTTCTTTCCATTTGGATATCCTGAACCGACGAATCAAGATGTTCGTGAGAAGATGAAGAAATGGATAACGAGAAGAATCCCAAATTTCAAAGTCATTTGATTTAGGATTAGAAATCCGGGTTGTAGTCAGTGGTGCCCGGCCACTTTAATTTTTTGCAATTTTTGAGATGTAATAATAAGTGGCACTTGCCATATGGACATTCAATTTGATATATTTAATTTGATTGATTTATTTAAATTGATTGCGCATTAGAACTCCTGCTTTTCTAGTCTTTTTATTTGCATGCCGTATTTGGTTTGACTTAGAGTACGATTTTAGGCTCTTAGGGGTTTGTCAAAATTTTTCTACTTTAATTAAATAAAATTTTTAAGATAAGATAGAAACTCTAAACGGTCCTAAGAAGTAAGCTCGGACTCGTCGAGAGTTTTTCATGCATTCATATTATACTTTCTCCACCTTGTTAGGCATCTCCCCGCCTGCAGGTTCTGGCAGACCACCTGGCCTATGAGGGTGTCGATCTATCAAGGGGATGTTATACAATCTCTAGAAAAAAACCTATTTTCTAAGCCAAAGTTTTTAAACTGCTACATATAAATTTTGCATTCAATCGAGTCAATTAGCATGCATCGCATTAGTAACAAATTAAATCGAGTCTAATATTTAATTGCATTATTTAGACATCAAATACCCAACATAAGTCTAAGGGGTCAATTAAGGATATGCTCTAGATGTCGACCCCATTCCTTTATACTTTTCTAATTAATGTCCCTACCACTCTACAAAAAAATCGGACTCATATTTTAAAATCATTTAGGTGGTTTAGCTGGCTCCCCAATCCAGGCCGGGGTAAGACCAGATTCGCATTGCACTAGCTAGGTTCGGGGCACTAACTTTTAGTGCCCAATTTAGTTTTAGGTTCCGAGGCTGGCCCGGGCCATAAGACCTCAACTTCTGGGAATTGAATCCCACTTTCTAATAAAATTGACCATTCAAATTAAAGAATTTATTTCAATCAAATTTAAACCCAACATTTAGGATAGGCTGTAGTGTTTCTGAAGTGATTCAGAATCTCAAAACACTCCCTACTCCTCTTCCTTTGACTCTGAAAATAACTGCTCAAACTTGAACCAATACCACTTGAAATTCCTACCCTTTTCTTCCTTTGATGTCAAACTTTAAAAATCCAAAATAAAACTTATACCGCTATTTTAATCGAGAGTTTTCGTAGGAAATTCTGATTTCCTATGATGTAATTAACTACGAGGGCTTGCGCTCGTAGGAGATTTAGAAACCCAGATCTAATGTTCAAAAATTAATTTTTCAAAAACCTTCAATTAATTATCTTTGGTAATTCAAACAAAAATGGCGATCGTTATCATCATATTAAAATAATCGATAATAGGTAATATCGTCTTTCTTTGGGAAGATATATTATTTTCTTATCGTTATTTTGATTATGAAATTAACGATCTCTTATCCGAATTATTATAGTTAAACAATTGATTGAATGTCTTTTTGATCTTTCGAGATCATATGTCGTTCCTCCTTGAGTTTGACTATGATAATTCGGATGAATTTAAAATTTTAAAATATGAACTCGTTAGAGAACGATATGATCACCTCCCGAGGTGATATACTTTTCATAAAGTATCTAGGCACAAAGAACTCAATAATTTTACATGCAAAACTTGTTGTAGTGGACAAATATGTTTGCTTCAAAGAAAACTTAGAGGATTTGAAACTTTACAAATAAGTTGAATTCTACATATCATAAATTTATCTTTTCTGCTGGCTGCACTTCTTCTTTTATCTGTTATGCTTCTTCGACGTCTTCATGCTTGTTTTCGGCCGCTGCGTCCTCTGAGAATATCACATTATTGTAAAAAAGAAATGTCTTCCTCCAGATCAATCTTTATTTTCATCAGAATTTTTTTTGTTCTTTCTTAATTCCTGAGATTGCCCGAAATTTTTTGCCAAATCTTATATAATGAGGAGCTTTGCGGCTGAAATCTCAAAAAAAAAAAAAAGCAGCAACCCTAATTTGAACTATGCAGATTTCATATTTACAAGTTGAAGCCACGTCAGAATTTCACTAAAAAAACCGTGAAATCATTTTCCACGTAGGCATTTCATGTGTTACAATTTTAGTGGCGTCTGAATGCATCTCCACATCCGAAATGTGCAACGAATAATAGCTCTAAAGAAAGAGGGTTCTCGGCTCTTCATCTTTGGGAGCTATTATTCTGTACGGACACCAGACGGTTCTCCCGTTCGGTTACGCGCTCAGTACCGAGCGGTATATTTTTGGGATGACGTAGCGCTTTTTTATTGGTCTCCGGACGTCCTCCAGACTCCGCACAGAAAAATAAATCCATCATTAGGGAGAAATCTCTCGTGTGCTTCTTCAGCCAAATCCCGTAAATCCACCAAAAGTTTGGCAGGATTTATGAAAAATACTGCTCACATACTTCGGACATCGGCCACCGAGATCCCGTCAAACAACCTACTAGTTTCACAAATCGAGTCAAATTGGGTCACTTTCAATTTCCGGGTCAACCCGAATCCAACCCAATTTTTGAAATGGGTCGACTTTTTGAACCCGCTAACCCGTATATCAAACAAGTTGACCCAAACCAAACCTATAATTTTTTGGGTCGGATTTCAGGTTGTGTCAAATATTGACACCCCTAGTTTAAGTACATTCAAATATATTACAAACTAATCAAATCTTAATATATATATATATATATATATATATATATATATATATATATATATATATATATATATATATATATATATATATATATATATATATATATATTCTCAAGACTTTCAAAATATAGAACTATTTTTAGAAATCCATGAGCTGCTTCGAAATTTCCCAATTTGTATGCCCTCATAATGCTGGGCGGTTAGCTCTTTCCGAACAAGTAAATAATTACAATTCCCCAAAAATTATAGTAACAGTTTTCAAAAGTCATTACCACCGCATCCATTTCTCTCTCCATGGATTCCTTTTTTAATCTTTCTTAAGCAGCAGTCCATCTATCCATAGCCAAATTCCCTTCTGCCCATATCCCCACAAAAACCAAGCAGCTAACCTATTTTTCCTATCTCCTATCCGCCCATTCAATGCTTTGGATCCTTAAGAGTATAGCCATGAGCATTTAAGAATTATATCAATTTAAAAAAAGGTCATGTCATGCAAACTCAATATTAAAGTTTTTTTTGAATCATTTGAAGATATATTATATTTATAATATAAATCTATAATATTCATTAATATTGATAATTTATGATCTAGCATGATTCACAAGGTAATATTTAAAGTAAAACTCTAGATCATCAAAATTTTATTTTTAATGAACTTATAATTGAATTGAATATCTCAACAAGATAAACTCATGACATTGAAAGTGATCTGATTCGACTCTAAAATCAAACACTTGAAGCATAACAGGAAATTTTGGGACATCAATTGAATAATCTAATGATCTCTAAGTCTTCTATGATTAAAGTCAATTTATGTATCTCAATGAGACAAATCCAATTAGCCTATGTTTTGCCTAATTTTGACATCATCAAAAGTACTTTAAAGGTTAAAAAAATGGTTTATAAGATTAATGTGAGATGTTCGATAGAGTGTTTTAATATTTGGGTATATTTCTAGAAAATACTAATTTCAAAATATATAAATAGGCCCTCATTCTCTAGATGAAAAGCAGAGTTTATATCTTGTCCTGAAATTATAAAGAGAGTTATAATATTTAACCAACACTGCCAACCACCATAATCATAGTCATTAATATCCAATCACCAATGCCTAGCCATGATGTTGAACCATTGTAGATCAACCATAACCATTGGACCATTACTCTGTGAACACTATCATTTAAACAAGCTATCAAACCATCATTGTCCAATCCAGTGGAACATCTTCATTCAACCATGTTCATTAGACTACCACCATCAACCCACCATTACATCAAACTACTATTATTCAAGCATCGTCCTTAGATTGTTTCCATCCAATCACCACTATTAGATCGCCACAGTCCGATTATAGTCCTTTGAACACCAACGCAAAAATAATGTCCACTTACAATTGGCACTCAACTATAATCTCTTAACTATTGTTGTCCAATTATGGTCTTTAAAACTACTTTCACTCGATTATGATCTCTCGACCATCATTTATGGTCTCCCACCTATCATTGCTGGACTACAATCTCTTTATCACAATTACCTAACTATGGTACTCCAAATATCATCACTTGACTATGATTCTCCAACCTTCCTTACCCATTATAGTCTTCCAACAACCCTCACCCGACTAGTTCCACTATCCATTTTCATTTAATTTTGATATCTTGACCACCATTTTTATATATTGACCATCATTTTGATCTCTTGACCACCATTACACGACTATGGTTCTTCGACCACTGTCAACTGACTTTAGTCCTCCAGCCACTAGCACATAACTATGATCCTCCAACCACTATTGCTTGACTATGGCCCTTTGACCTTTGTCACTTGATTGGAGTCTCTTGACCACCATCACCCAACTATGATCTTTCGCCACCATTAAACAAATGTGCTTGCCTAATCACAATTGCCAAAATACAATCTCTCCATCACAATTTCCTAATTAGGTTCCTCTACCACCATCATTGGGCCATAGTCCTCTGACCATCACCACTTGACTATAATCCTCAAAGCACCATCAATTGATTATGATTAATGTCACATAACTATAGTCTCCATAGTATTATTGCTTGATTATAGTCTTCCCACCACCATTAATTTTCACTTGATTATTTCCTACTAATAATTATTGCCCGCCCTACTATGGTCTCCTAACCACTATTACCTAGTTATGATCTTCCAAATACTATGGCTTGAATATAGTCCATCAACCGTAAGTGTCAAATTGTGACCATTTAACCACCATTTTATGATAACAGTATCCTAATCACCATCATCCAATTATAGTATCCTGACTAATGTTGCCTAACTATGGCCTCACAACTAATATCACCCTGCTGTAATATCTCCACTTATGTCAATTAACTGAAGTCTCTCGATCACAATAGCCCAATTATGGTCTCTTATTCACCATATTTTCATTACAACCATCCAAACATCATCACTCAACTGCGGTCCTAAAAAACTTATCACCTAAATATGGACACTTGATAACTATCACCTGACTATAATTTTTTTACATTATTGCCCAATAATGGTCCTCTAACCATCATCCCCTTGACTATAGCCATATAACTACCATCACACAACAATAATAATTATTCTCTCTATGGTGATTCAACCGCCAACATATAATTATGGTTTCCTAATCATCATAACTTAACGGTAGTATCCCAATCAGTATCACCTAGCTACAGTCATCCAACAACTACCACCAAACTACAGTTTTCTGACCACCATCATTTAAATATTGCCTCCCAACTTACTATCATCCAAATATGGTTTCCATACTACTATTGCCTAACTATAGTAATCTAATCATCATCGCTTTACTATGATTTACCACCACCATTATCTAACTATGATCATCTAACCATCCTATCTTGAGTGTTATCCTTCAACCATCATCACAATATGATTCTCTAACAACCATCGTTAGACTATGATCTCTAGACCACCATTTCTCAACTATAGTATCCCCACAACCATCACCCAACTACAATATCTCATTATCACCTGATTGTAGTCTCTTGTTTATCTTTGCCCAATTCCAATTTGTAAACCATAATAACCTGACCATGATCTCCCAAACATAATTTTCTAGATATAGTCCTCTAATAATCATATGCTAACTTTAAATTCTTGATCAACATTAACCAACTATAGTCCTTCAATCACTATTATTTGTTGATGGTTTCTTAACTATATAATCTTGACTACTATCCTTCAACCACCATCGCATGACTTTAATCATGCAATTATTATTATCTGACAGCATTTGATAACCATTATTAATTATGCTCTCCTAACCAATGTTGTGAAAATCGAACCGGACAACGAACCAAAAGAGGGAGAGGTTCACAGTTCGACCGGTTTGATCGGTCAAATTGGGGTTCAACCGGATGACGTAATAAATAATAATATTATTAAAAATTAATAAAATTAAAATAGTCCTAACCACTATCAACAAATTAACTACAATCATGTAACCATAATCTCCATACCAATCCCACTAAAGTCTCACAACCACTATCACCCAAATACACTAAAGATTATTACAAAACATCTATCATTATCAATTTTGTCTGCTCATGCTAATACCTATAAAGATGATACACTGTATAAACACCTACTTTAACAACCAAAATCAATATATAGCATCACTTATGAGTTTAATGCATGCCTTTGACATTATCTTTGACTCCTAACATCAACACAATAATTTATACTATAATTTTTTGTCTCTAGTCTCCTCTTTTCAAACGAGAATGATTGAAAAAATAATAATAATTTCTTGAAGGGTGCTTCCATGCCTTAAGGATCTTGTAACTCCCAACATGGAATCAATCCTTTATAGTTAGTGTCTATTATATTGTATTAATTTCATCCCTAATAATAGAGAAGAGCATAATTTATAATCAACGATATGTACTAGTATAAAACAATCAAACTAGTAGAATAAAGATTTTTTTGTCCTCTTTGAAAAGTGACTTTGAACGTGTTATTGCTTATTGTCTCACTTACAAACATTTCAAGTTAACTAAGCAAATATTTGGTACGTATACTGCTCTTTTGGTCCTATATTGACCTTATGAGGACCATTTTATGGACTTCATTTTAGGTTTTCCAAGAACTCTATGAACATGATAGTATTTTTATGATTATTGATCGGTTCTCTAGAATGGCACATGTCTTACACTGTTTGAAAACTAATGATGCCACCCATATAGACAAACTTTTATTTAAGGAAATTGTTAGACTATATGGGTTAACATCCACAATAGTTTCAGATAGGAGTGTTAGATTTATTTCATATTTTTGGAAAATTCTATGGAAACTAATTGGAACACAATTAAAATTTTCATTTGCATTTCAACCCAAATTGATGATCAAATAGAATTTGCTAAGAGAACCCTAGGCAACGACTTGCTAAGGTAGTAGATAAAAATATTGGCACATGGGACTTACATCTTCCTACTTCTAAATTTGCTTATAAAAACACTATTTCCAGAACAACTTAAAAAATACATTCTGAAGTTAGTTATGGTTATAACCTAAAGAAACTTTTGATCTAGCAGATATTCCTCATTACTAAAGTTTTTATTTTGTGTAAAAATTAATAATTTACATGATCAAGTAAAGCAACAAATCCAATGAAGTAATAATAAATATGTGAATGTGACAAATTATAAACATTCAACTAATGAATACAACAAAGGTGAATATGTCATAATTTGAATTCGGCCAGAGTGTTACCCCACCAAATATAACAAGCTTCAAGATAGGGCTTCGGGCCCATTTAAAAATCTCAAGAAACTTGGATCAAATGCTTATCTCTTTGAATTGCCTTCTTACTTGTATATAAATCATGTTGTTAATATTGAGGATATATTACCTTATCAAAGAATTATTAAGGCTCGAGATTTGCAAGATAACCCTATTATAGGAGACACAACTCTAATTTATAGGAGTCATGTGCCCTGTAATTCTTAGATATTTATGGCATCATTTCATAATAACTCTCTGTGATAAAAGGTTCATCACCTAAATTCTTCGTTAGATTAAAAACTAACTAACCTCCTTATGGTTGAATAATGAAGATATAGAGAAGCTTATGCCATGTCTTGTTGAAGAATATATGGACTTTAACTCTATAGAGCATAATTCTTTAAGGTTTGGTGGAGTTGATGCACCACTAAGATAAAGGTCAATGATAAGATCACAAACAAAGGCCCATCATTAGAATTTGGGTCATTCATTATGAAAAGCTTTCAATGCAAGCCCATGAACATCACATACTACTTTTAAATTTATGAGAGAATGATTTGAAAGCTTAATTTAAGGCCCCTTGATGGGTAGGTGGACCATATAAGTTAAAAAAGAAAAAGAACTTTATAAATTAATTGATTTCAAGATCACTCTACTTGCCAATTATGACCAATTCAAATTTTCATGTATTTAAAAACTTTTAATTTAATTTTATTTCTTTTATTCTCTTTCTTTATGTCTTAAAACATGTCATAAATTCATATAATAGTATTTTATTTACTCTTAAAACTTTTTAAAGTTATTTAGGCTTAGAAAAGGTCTATAAATAGGACCTTGCTTTATACTTTTGATTCATTGAATAAAAGTAATATTTTTCTAATGGAAATTTCATGTGGAAAATTTTGGAGCATATTTTACTCATTGGTGGAGCTTGATGGATGATTCTCTAGGGCTTTGGTGAGTCCTTAGTTATCTCTTCGTATCACTTTCCCTTCTATTTTCTAACACAATTTTCATCTCCTCTACTTAGCCTCAAGCTTAGCATTCCATAAACCCAAATATATCTAAACTCTCCAAAAATCTCCTAAATATCCCCACACATCTCTCATAACTTTTCATGACCTCAAATCTCTAAGAACCCTAGTATACCATAGCTGAAGTTCCAATAAAGAGAGGTAATTTCTTGCCATAAGTAACTAGATTAAAAATTTGTAACTTCTCAATGACTAATCCAAAATCTATAAAAATATTACCAATATTAGTTTTCTAACATTCCAAACCTTTGATTTGGAGTTTCTCAGTATTTTTCTCCAAGGAAAACCCATCTTCTTAGAGCTTAGAATTTTAGATTCAAATCTATCCAAAAATCTTAATTCTAGCCTCACCACCACCCAAATAACTATTCCATCATCACCCCAAAAGGGACACCGATCAAGTTGTTGCCTTCACCATAAAGATTCCCTTGATACAAAATCATTTTGGTATCAGAGCCATGTTCTAAATAAGTCAAGATCATGGAGCTTGAAGGCACATGTCACTCAATGTAGAAGTTAAAAATTTTTATGACGGGATATGATTTTTTTTAATGAATTAAAAAAACTCATGAAATACTCACCACCACATCATATTAGTATTCGATATTTCAAGTGATCAAGAATTTAGTTAATTCAAGTTGCTTTACTTTGTGTTGGCTTAGCTTTTGATATGGCATGGAGACCTATCCTTTGGGATAGCTTGGTAACTAATTTCCCATAAAATAATAATTAGACCCATGTCCAAACTATCACCTTTGAACAATTCACGGATTTTTCTTTTCCAATATTGAAAAAATTATACCCACAAGAAAAAAAATTTATTTCTACTACAAGCAAAATATGCCTTTAAGATCCTTAACTTTGAATTCTTTAGAGTCTTGGCTCTGATACCAAAATGATGTCGTATCAAAGGGATCATTATGGAGAAGGAACCAACTTGATTGGTGTCCTCTTGTGGTGGTGATGGAATAGTTATTTAGGTGGTGGTGAAATTTAGAATTCAAATTTGTATTTTGTAAATAATGCATGATACTAGTATAATTCACATCCATATTACTACTAATGAATTTTTCATCGATAAAACTATTGGTAACTACTGATGACATATGTATTGATACAATCTGCAATGATTATTGAAGGATAATTCTTCAACAAATTATTTTCTAAAATCCATCAATAATTTAATCATTAGAAATTCCAGTAGCAGTGAAATTTATTTTTCCATGAAGGTTTTACCAATAATTAAGTTTTCACTATAATAGCCATCATTAATAGGTTCATCGATAAAAAATGACCAATTTGTAATGAATAATTCTGTCATTTAGTGACATATTTTTTTGTGCTTATTATAAAAAATAATCCTTATTCATACTCTTATTCCTATTATATCAGTCATTTAGTGGCATATATCTAAGATGAATATAGTAAATGCTTTTAAAAATGGTGATCTTCAAGAAGAGTTATATAGATTTGCCCATCTTATTATTTCTTCTAACCCTAAAAAACTTTACAAACTTAATAATTCATTATATAGTCTTGAATAGCTACCACAATCTTGGTTTAAAAAGCTCTCTACTATGCTTACATTACTTTGTTTACATCCTAGAGTACTTGTTTTCTTAGGTGCACATCCAACAAATTTATTCTAATTTTCTTATGTGAAGATGATATGATTATTGCAAGTAATGATGTTAAAGTATTACAATTTTAAATTTGGAATTAGCTTCTCATTTTGAAATAAAAAAAATTGGAACTTTTAGGTCATTTCATGGGTAGATAGAGCACCTTTTGACTGTCCCCACTCAATATCATATTCTTGTTGGAAATTTGGATTATCTTACAATTAAACAATTATATTACCTATGTTATTTACTCTACTAATCAAGTTATTTCTTCTCTTATTAATTTTTATTAGTTTATTATTTTTTTATATTTTATATATGTTATCTTAAGGGGACTCCTTTTTAGTCTCTTTTATTTATATCAAACTCTTCATTAGTTAAAAGAACAAGAAATATAGTTTGGCATTTTAGTATTCCACAAAAGCTGTGTATTATTCTATAGCCTCCATTGCCACTAAGATAATTTGATTATGGTGGTTGATTACTGAGATGTGTATTTTTCTTTCTCATTCAAATTATGTATTGGACAACAAAAGTTCTATTTAGATTATTCACAACTCAATTTTTATGAAATAATTAAGCATATTAAGATTGATTATCAAATCAATCATCATCACCTTCAACATAACACTCTTAACTTACTCTTTATTTCTTCTTTTTTATAAATTGCATACATGTTTACAAAGTCTCGTCCACTTTTGTGTTCTTCCTTCTTAGTAGGCAAACTTTTGATGTTTATTACAATAACACCATGAGTTTGTGGAGTGATGCTGAGTTATTAAAAGTTTTCATTATTACATAGATATTAGAACATGTGTATACTATTTATAGTAGGAATTAAAAAAATTATTATTCTAATAAACTTTAATCATCAAGGATATTTATATATATTACTCTTCTTTACCGCATATAAATAGGCATGCTTAAATAAACATCTTATTCAATTCAATAATAATTATTATAATTTTAGTGTTCAACGCTCACATCCTAATACATCAAAAGATATTCTATATAATTTTTTGATGCCCTATAAATAGCATTTATCTAAACTAGCAAAATATATTTATTCTATAATTATTTACATAATTTATAACTCTCTTAATTATTCACTTAATCTTGATATATATAGTCACTCATGCATTTGTACCACCATTTCATGGAAGCCATTAAAATAACCATGCATCATACTCTTACACAATTAAATGTTAATATTTGTATCATTCTAAAAGCTTATTTTAAAGTTTATGGTCCTTAAATTTCATGATGGTCTCTTTATCGCCCAATCTTAGGTTTAGATAATATGTTTCCCCTAGAAAATTATTTATGCACCCTCTTACTGCAATTACTACTAATGCTAAGAATGGTTTAATCCCATTTTCATTATCGTGGTTGAGTTCAAGCTGAATGAATTATGGGCATGAATTTCACATAACATTCCTGATTATAGGGAGAGCTTTAGATTATATATATATATATATATATATATATATATATATATATATATATATATATATATATATATATATATATATATATATATATATATATATATATATATATATATATATATATATATATATATATGTTTCGTAGCTGTAGGAGGTGATCTTACCATAGGAAACACATCATATTTTTTTAAGACATTTGAAGGAAGATTATAAGAAAGCATCATGAAAGATGGGGTTGATGGATGTAGAGCTGGTTTAAGAGCAGGTATATATACTCCATTAGGAACACCACTAGCTATCATTTTTATATGCACATTATTGATCTACTTAATTTGTTGACTTATTGAACGTGATGCCAAAAGTGGTGCACAAAGATTTTAGTTTTAGATATGATATTTTGAAAACTAACCCGAATGAGTATTTTACTGGTATATTAAGATAGTCTTGGGGTATATCTATGCAAACTTTGGTTTGTTCTATCCATTAATTATAACATAACTGTTCAATTGATTAAGTGCTCCACACAACTTAGCGATTCCTACTGGCAAATGAGTCTAACTTTCTAACAAATACAAAGTATGTTTCAAATATATGAAAGATAGGTACAATGATTTTTAGAACCAACTCACATTTATGCACAAGAGTATAAAGTGTATGACATATCTTGTAAATTTTACCTTATTGATGTTATTGAAAATGAGAATTGGAAGTGCGCATGTAATCATTCTTTTATCATACACCTTATCTACATGTTATTGATATTGCTTGAAATAAGAAGCATAGCCCATACTACTCTTGCCTCATAATATTTCGAAATATACAATTGCAATCTAATATGCAATAGAGTATTCTATACTATTATTTACATCAATTTTTATATTTTTGAAAAATTAATAGCTTTCAAATTGATTCAAAAGATGTAGAAAGGTTGTATAAACGGAAAGGTGGTCTTTTATTGACTAAGTTAACCACCATATTTAAATCAACTATTATAATTTAAAAAGATGCCTATAAGGAACCACATAACTTCCTTAATACTCAAGAATGTAAAAGCTACAATTATTTCTTTTCTTACTTCTCTCTTAGTTAACGTTGAACATATAGAAATTTATTTGTGTTTCGCTTATGGCAATCTAAGAAAATTAGAATGCTAGCGAAGAATCATCTAACCTCTCAAAAATAGGAAGACAATAATAAAATCATTTTTTATGATAAAATTGTATAGTATAAGGTACAATTTGGAGAGATGAAAAATGTTAGATCAGATTCTTTTCAAAAAAAAAAAAAAATCTATACAAAACCAACACGAGCTCAAGTGATTAATAAACGACTAACATCAAAAAGGTTAATGATATAGAGGCATCAATGGAAGATATAATTTTTAGAATTAATTAGATTTAATTGAGTATTAATATAATATATTAAATAATTCATGTCATAATTATTCAATAAATTTTAAGTTGGTTGTCTGAATTAGTTGTAAGTGTTCATAGAAGAATGATCAATAAATATATAATTATGAATTGAAATTGCAATAGTCAAAATCTTTTTTTTTTTTTAATTTTTTATTTTCATAATTATGAAACATTAATAGACATAATAATATGATAAGTCACTATTAATATTTTTAACTTAAAATTTTGATAGAACATATTATTTTAAATTGATTTAAAATAATCACTTTAGCTGAATATTTTAGGAGTGTAATAATTAAAATTAGATGAGAATCTTTTTGACCAAAATTTATAACATTAACAAAGTCAAATAAAATTTAAAATATAATAATTGAAAAATAAAAATTATTTAAAAATATAGAATTAGTAAAAGGAAGATTTAAAACAACCAGCCTTTCCTCGTTCGATACCTTATTTGTTCCATTAAAATAGATCGCCCAAAAGCGCTTGGAGGGATAGTCCTGCTGTCTTCGTACTTTCCTATAAAAAATTCTTCGGGAAGCATTTTTCTTTTGGCTTGAGGAGAGATGAACGCGCTGTTCGTTCTTCTGCTGCTGCCTCTTCTCTCCCCTCTCTTGACTGCAAATGGCAAACGGTTCCGTCTCCCGACTGACTCCAGGGCTTACCTCACCCAACAAGTGAACTGGTTTGATCAGACGCTCGACCATTTCTCTCCCACGGTGAACTCTCTCTCTCTCTCTCTCTCTCTCTCTCTCTCTCTCTCTCTCTCTCTCTCTCTATCTCCGTGGAGGGTTTTGGGGCTTTAAAGGGTTCCACGGAGCTTGGTATTGTTTTTAGGATCCGTCGTCATCATTGGCTTTATCCCAACTGTGTTTAGGATTCGTTTTGCTATTGGAAATTGCGGATCTCTTTTTATTATTATTATTATTTTGTCTCTTTTGAAGCTAACTCTTTTAGTTGCGTCTAATGCTTAGAATACTGGATACAATTAAGTAATTTGTGGAAGCATTATATAAAACTACTTCAGGAAGTTTGGAATATCATGGATATTAAAGTTAGTTTTTATGAAATTGTATCAGGCCAACTATATTGTATGGCGAGTGTTGGGCGATAATGAAATCATTGGTAGTTTAGTTGAACATTGAAAAAGAAAATGCATATTATAAATGATTGTGTTATAAAATTAGATATGATAGATTGAGAATTATCATATTAGAAGATGCTAACTCAAGCTTATTCACCTCTTGGACCCAGAATAATGACAATGCCATTTCTTGGATCTTGAATTCCATTTCAAAAGAAATTATTGCAAGCATCCTCTATCTAGGAACAATGAGAAAAATTTGGATAGAGACATCCAAGATCACTTTAGCTGAAGTCATGAATTGAAGATCTTTTAGCTAAGGTATGAATTAACCAACCTCAAGCAAGTGCGAGTTTCAAGGGCATCAAAACACATCTTCTCCATTAAAGATTTGTTCTCATGCAGAAGACACAATGATAACACTAGCGATATTTTACCCAATCGCATCCACATCATAGTTGACATCTATAGAGTTATAAAATTAAATAATGACTTTATCCTATGAAATATTCTCTACATTTCTGATCTTGATTTTAACTTGCTTTCAATAAGTGCCTAGTTAAATGACATCACTTACTCCTTTTGTATTTTTATCAAAATCATTTTCTTATTTGAAACTTATTGTTTGTTCATCCTGAAAACTGCAGCTGTATTGAAAATTGTATAGTAATTATAGTAAAATAGAGAGTGGTATAGTGATTTGTATTGTATTTCCCATTAACCATTACAAGTGACCAGTGCATCGTATATGTATGCATTATTATGGTAAGGGAAGAAGAGTTAGTTGAAGATGACCGGTGAGGATTTAATCAGCCGAAAGCAGGGACAACAGCAGAAGAGGAAGTGGCGACAATAGTAGAGGGACTAGCACCATAAAACGTGATCTGCAACTAGTGCAGCTTGCTTGAGTTAGTTAATAGCCCCCCACAAGCTAATGAGTTTGGAGAGACCGTTAGCTTGTTCCGAAGAATTGAGAATCGAGCCTTAGGAAGCACTTTAGTGAATATATATGCAATCTGATCATGGGAATTGATGTGATGAATTGTGATGGCATGATTTTTAATGCAATCTCTGATGAAATGATAATCTACCTCTAGACGTTTAGTCTGAGCATGAAAAACAGGATTATAAGCAAGAGTAATAGCGAAAACATTATCACATATAATGATGTTGGTCGGGAAGTTGGAAATTTAAATTCCTTTAAAAGAAATCGGATCCAGATGATATCAGTTGCAGTGGTGGCTAATGCTCGATATTCAACTTTGGTTGAAGAGTGAGCAACGGTTGGTTGCTTTTTAACACACCAGGAAATGAGTATATCGCCAAAGAATAGGCAATAACCTGCTGTAGACTTCCTATCAATGGAACCTCCAACCTAATCGGAATTGGTGTAGGCCACCAATGCGGATGAAGTAGAGTTTATCGGCAATCCAAAGTGTAACATGCCTTGGAGGTACCGGAGCAAGTATTTGATAGATTGAAAAATGATGCATTAATGACGTATGCATGTTTGCTTGTGAGGCTCACGAGTTGGACTCCCATATATATAACAAATATTTTATGCAAGTGGGTCTCATAGGAGGTAGTCAACAACCAAAGTAAAATTTTTTGAATAATCATGACATGAATTTTTTAATATATTATGTTAATGTTAGGGTGTTATCTAGAAGCAATGCACTGTATGGCCTGAATACATTGAGAAGTGTGCAAGTGCTGCTGCATTGTCTCATAGGTGCAGTGATAAATAAGCAAGTGTTCCAACATTTTGAATGAATGTGGGAAAATAAATTAGTTCATGATCTAGAATTATGATGAAAATTTGGAATGTTGGTTCTTTTTTTGACAAATTAATGGAATTTATAGATAATATGATTCACAGGAAGATAAATGTTCCATGTATTCAAAAAATTAATTGGGTTGGAGAGAAGACTAAAGAGATTGATAGTTTAAGATTTAAATTATAGTATGCAGTTAGGAGTCTTATTATAAATGATGCAGGTGTGATTATAAATAAGAGTTTGAAGGATAATATTGTAAAAATTAATAAAATTGAAGATAAAATTATAACTTTAAATATTGTTTTTTATGCTAAGATCATTAATATTATAAATTTTTATGCTTCTCAAGTAGGTTTGGATATATGTTTAAAATTAAAATTTTAGAGATATACAATAATTAATATAAAGAATATCTATTAAAAAAAGTTTTTATTGGACGATATTTAAATGGACATGTTGATAGAGTGGTTAAAATTTTTAGAAGTATTCATATGGTAGGACCATATTAAAATTTTGCTCTAGCTTATGATTTTGTAATTGCTAATACCTTATTTAAGAAAAAAGAGGAGCATCTTATCACTTATAAAAATAAATATAATAAAATTCAGATTGATTATTTTCTTATATGAAAATAGATCATTTAAATTGCAAATATTATAAAGTTATTTCAAATAAAAATTTATGTACCAACATGACTTATTTATTTTGGACTTTAAGATGAATATGTGAAATATGAAAAATAAAGTAAAATGTTATCCAAAGATTATATCGAGGCATTTAAAGAATACTAATAAAAAAAATTGAAGTAAGATTCAAATCTTAATATTTTGATTGTGCATGAGGAATCTAATTTTTTGTGGGACAAAGTAATTAGTATTCTAAAATGTTGCAAAGTGTGTGTTTGGAGTATAAAAAAGAAACGTAATAGTGAAAATAGTTGATGGTATACTCAAAATATACAAGAAAAGATGAAAAATAAGAAGTTTTGTGTTATAAAAATAAATTTAGATATGAAAATTTAGAAAATTGAGAAAGATATGAAGGATTCCATAAGTAGTTTAAGAAAGCAATAAACATTGAAAAAATTTAGCTTTTAATGATTAATATAATAGATTAGATGTTAAGAAGGGCTAAAGATGTATGTATAAGTTAGCTAAATAAAGAGATAAAAAAAGTAAGGATTTAGTTCAAGTATATTAAGGATGATATTCAACATAGGTGATGAGATATTTTGATAAATATTTCAACAAAGATTGTGATAATATGATTGACTTTAGTGATCTTAGCACCTTAAATGAAAATATGGATTTTTGTTTTTATTGTCATATTAGTAAAATCGAAGTTAAAGAAACTTTAAAAAAGTGAAGTATGGAAATGCTTAAAAGATGAAGGAATTTATTGACTTACTAAACTTTTTAATATTATTTTGAAGCTTAAAAAGATGTTAAATGAGTGGAAAAGAGTGTGTTAGTTTATATTTTTAAGAATAAAGGTGATGCACAAAATGTTTGCATTATAGAGGAATTAAGTTAATGTATCATACATTAAAACTTTGGGAGAGAGTTATTAAGCATAGATTACGACGTGATGCTAATTTTTCTCAAAATCAATTTAGAGTCATGCCGGGTAGGTCTATTATGTAAACTATACATTTATTGAGAGGTTTGATGGAGAGTATTGAGAGAATAAAGAGGATCTACATATGATATTTATTGATTTAAGGAAAGCATATGATAAAGTTTCAAGAGAAGTGCTCTGAAGTGTTAAAAAAAAGGAGTTAATACTGTTTATATTCAAGTCATTAAGGATATGTATGCAAGAGCTATTACTTGTTCAAACACAAGGTGATTTGACTATGTATTTTCCTATTTCAGTTGGATTATAACAAGGATTAGCTTTAAGCCTACATCTTTTTGCTTTAGTTATGAATGTTCTTACTATATATTTGCAAGCAGATGTACCTTGGTATATGCTTTTTGCTGATGATATTATTCTTGTTGATAAGACTAGAAATGGAGTTGAAGGAAAACTTGAATTATGGAAGTTCAACTTAGAGTTTAAAGGTTTTCATTTGAGTAGATCTAAAATCAAATATATGGAGTGTAATTTTAGTAGTAATATATTTAGTGAAGGGATTGTGACTTTGGGCAATCAAGTCATTAAAAAGAGTACACGTTTGAGATATCTCGAGTTTATTATTCAAAATGATGGTGACATAGATGGGGATATTATTAGTTGAATTAAAGTTTGATGGTTAAAGTGGAGGAATGCATTGGGCCTATCGTGTGACAGAAAAGTACCCCTCAATTTTAAAGTTATGTGTAAGTCAATTTTTTATCATGAATTTTGGCAGCCTCCCAATATCTCCTTCTTGTATTAGGCATCTTTGGGAGTGCTAGGCCTTTTTATCACACTAAGAAAGACTTGTATGATCGATGTTGTAAGACACTGTGATTAGTGGTGGGGGGAGGGGGGTCTTCTATCCTACCGCGTAAAAAAAAGCAGTGGGTCTTAATGTATGTGCTTAGAATTTGCAATGTTTTCTAACTGCATCAAGAAAGATGCATAGAAGTATGAATATTTGAATTTTCCCTATCGTGCTAAAAAAAAAACGCACTCGAGGCTTATCCTTTCCATCATTAATTCCGACTAAGAGTTTTTGCCATCATGTTAAAAAATACGCATATAGGTTCTGCTCATTATGCTAAATGCATCGCACTCAGGATTTTTTGAGATTTAAAGGTTACATTTTTTTAATGCCTATGAATGAGTTGTAGTGACAAAGCGAGCATATTTTTCATTCACTTTTATCTTGCTCCACCATTAACTTAGATTTGAGGCTTCTTTAAAGTGCATGAAGTGAATCCAAATCAAGTTACTTTATTTTAAGAGATTCCAACATATGTGCTTTGACTATTTTCAAATCTAAGTTGTTGAAAACACAAGGCTACATTTTAAGATCAAATTTCTTTGTTACTCTCTCCATAGACGTGCTGCAAGAGAGTTGTCTTCCCCGCACCACCAAGACTCACCATTGATGATATAGAAGTGTTGTTCTACATAGTAGTGGCAATAATATGAGTTTGATTTGAATTTGATGGCTTCCTCAACCACTAGACTACGCTTCTCCCACCTCTCTTCTTTTTTTGCTTAAGAAAAACGGAAGCCCTAATAGGGTTCAGGATATGATCTACGCAAGAAAAGGGAAGATTGGTAGTTACTGAAATCTTTGAGAAGGGAAATCGAGTGGGAGTCATAGGCCAGGCAAGGTCAATGTTGGCCACATTCCTGAATTTTTAATTCTTTGAAAGAATCATTCATCCTTGGGAAGCTTCTCATCTCCATCGACAATTTCTCCTCCTTAAACATCTACTGTTCCTACTATCTATGCATAGTAAAACACGCTAAAGAGTTTGGATCATCTCCTTTGTGTATTGCTTGATCCGATGCCTTCCACGCCTCTCTATCATCTAGTGCTTAGAGAATTTGGCTAGGATTGGAGGGAGTGAGAGAACGAAAGAGTGTGAGGGTTGGGAGAGCTAGAGTGTCGGACAAGAGCACTTGAGTGCGAATAAGTGACGGAGAAGGCTACAAGAGAGCGAGATAGAGAGAGAAGGGTATGAGTGATTTCACACCTGGACAGCTAGAGCATGGTGCGCGGATGGTTGGGTGCAGGATGAAAGGAGGAAGATATTTTTTTTTTTATAATTTAAATTAGCTTGAATCAAATCATATTTGTTATAAAATAGTTGATCCTACAGATCTTTTAAAGTTACTTTGAATATTAACTTGAGATTTAGATTTTATAATTTTTTCTTATAATATTCTTGGATGTCATTGTAAGGTAAGAGTTGAACTATAGACTAGTCATTGATCTTATATTTATGAATTTTATTGTCATCTATTTTCTAATATATTTTTATCTTGCCTCTTTTGTGGTAAATTTTTTAACTAGAGGAGGCCAGAAGGAATGCCACGCAATGAGCCTATTAAGGAAATAATTCAAGCTATAATGGATAGCCACGACTCGGGGAACTGCTAATGTGGATGATAGGCTTGAATACTATGAGGAAATGCTGAGAGATTGTAGTGCCTATGATGAATTCTTCATGCAATCATTCGCACTTTACTTCAAGCTTGACCTCTCCATCTATAATGATCCTGTAGATTGGGTACCACCATGGGGTTTAAATGTAGGGAGCATAACTCACTAAAGAGTGCTGTTGAATAGGTGAATTACGTGATATGCGACATCGTAGACTTAGATACTGATATCGTTGAGCAGCTTTCTGGTTGTGTGGGGTTATATCCCATGGGCGCGATATGTTTTGCAGGCGTATAAGAGTATTTTGAAAGAGGCATGTGTTTATGATGCCATATGTGTCTCGCTGATCAACATTGAGAGCATTCCTTCCTACACAGGTCAAAAGAGTAACTAAGTTTTGCGATCCAACCACCAATACTTATTGGATGGGCCTATAAGAGCTGACCATTACACTGTGGGATCTTAAAGAAATATCTAGATTGCCAATCTTTGGTCATCGTTATGAGATAACTACTTTGAATGAGGAGCTCTTTTACAAGCAAACTTCCCATGATGGAAATAGGTGAGGGGAATTGATTTAGCAGTGGTTTTCCCTAAGATTCTAGGCCATTTTTGACAAGTTTGCAGAGTGAACAGGCTACTAATGGTTTTTTTCACACCATTCTTCCCTTAGACATTTGGATTCGTAACTTTCTTTGGGAGGACAGTCTTGTTTAGCCCACCATTCTGTTATACAACCTTTTTAGAGTTTGGCATGGAGCATGATGGTCTATTGGTGGAGTTTGCCAAGCCATTTGTAGAGGTTGAGTATATGTCTCCCTCCATCCCAAGTATGGGTGAAAATTTATTACTGATGGGCTTTTTGGTTACTCAGATCACATCTTTCCTCTTCCTACAATTGGGGGGGGGGGGGTGTTTCTATATGGTTCAGTGATCTACTGAGACCAATCTACTACTGGTAGCCAACTAGCTTTCTCGTTTTGAGTGGCTCTCCTTGGTTCCTGTAATTCCCATTAGAATATACAGGATTTTAAGGATAATCCCATAGACTACTTCATTCAATGTGCTGAATTTAGTTATTTCTTACTATTAAAAATTTATGCCTACATTCATATCCACATTTCAGGAACATTCAATTGCTTGTAATATCCGCTACACTTTTTGAATAAGGGATACCCCATTGTCATGCAACTTTTAGAAGCATCTTCCACCTTGGATCAAGAGTGTGTGAGACTTTTCTTCTTTATCCCAAATCTCTCATTGATTGATTTTTCTTAGTGCATCAACCAGAGATAGGCAGTTTATCTAGCAACTTTGATGAAAATAGATATAGTTGATGATATTAATCATTATAGTAGGTATGCTCTATTTTTTGCAGGTCAAATTTGCAGATTAGTAAGTATTTTATTAACATGAGATTCGTGTGATTGTACTATTGCTTTAGCCGATCAGTAGTCTTGGAAGGATATTAGCTAAATAGAGTTGCTCGATGATTTAGGTTTTCACAAGCAATTATGTGTGAAGGCTTGCCTTTTCTCTCTCGTATGGTAGATGTCATCCAGATGAGTTCAATGCCTCTAGAAATATGCATATATGTTGATGCTATGATTTGAGGTTACCTACATAGGCTCGATTTTAGGTCTAAATTTCGTATGACACCACTAAATAGTCATACAAGAGTCTGTTATACTTAACTGACTTGGGTAAGATTATCTTTTTCCACCTTTCATAGAGCGTGATGCCATGAGATGTGAACGCCACGAGAGCTCGTTAGGGTCTCATTGTAAAAGGCCTCGACGAAGCTCTGTGCACATCAATCTAAGTGAATGTACCGTCTTTGCTTACAATTATTTTTATTTGTTTGAATCTCTTTGTTATGCTTGATGCTTTTACGACTTAATTACATGTGGTAAGGTGATTGCAATTTTGGAGGAGACCATTCCTTCTCCCACCAGAGTGCCTGAAAAGGGAACCCTCTCTAGGTTATGCTAGACATGAGAATTTATAATGTTAATAATCTTTATTTCGACAACAATCTTTAAAGTTATAATTATATTTCCAATTCTATTAATTTCTACAGCATTATCATTTAAACTCTTATTTTTAATAGTTAAGAGGAATTTGTTGTAGCTTGGGAGTGTAAGAAGGCATGATTTTTTTTGGGGCTTTTGTATATGATTTAGTTAAGTTTTAGAGTGAGGCGTATGCCTCATTCTAGCAAGGCAAGGTGCGCCTAAAGGATGGCCTCTGCTAAGATGAGCGCGTAAGCCTTATAAAAAAGCTCGAGGTGTAATCCTTGAGGGGTTTTTCATTGAAATTGCGCTAAGGTGGGCCCAACGAAAGCTTTATATTGCGCAATTTTAAACAATGCTTTAACAAAACGACACAATTCCTTGTATGACTCATACTTGAATACCATAGTTTAAATCATAACTATCATTCCCCTTAGTTTTCTCTACAACACATTTAGTTTTCCGAATGTAAAGAATTTTTATCTTTCTATAAATCATAATATTTATTAATCCCTTTAATTTGTTTATAAGAGAACCTATGTTTTATGTTTCTATTTTAATTATAGTTTCATAAACAGGCTTCTATGTTCGCATCTAGCTATGATGTGGAAACCCTTGCTTATTTAACACTGCACTGGGGCGCAGGTGCAGCATCCCTTGCACACTTTTCACTTTATTAAGATTATACAATACGTTGCTTCAAGGGAATGTCGTAACATTAAAACAATATATTAAAGGATTCAAGTCATGATTATTTAACAAATTTTACGCTAGCTATCAACTGCTTAGCACTACCCTCTACTTTTTTCATTTAGCGCTTGAGATCAGGAATGACAATGTTAATATCATATTGAAAATTTAGGAAAAAAAAAAGATGATCTAAAATTACTAGAAGGAAAAATAAGATGATGATGTTTGACAATTTCACTTTCTTAAAAAGAGAAGGAAACACATATTATTTGTTTTAAAAGAGAGATGCTCTAGCCTACAATGATGTTCTCTAATTGCTTCTATATTTTAGTGTGAAAATGGAGGAATATGACTAGTGGTTTCTATCTTCAAGAAGATATAGCTTATCTTGTTCCATATCTTGCCTAATCATCTTCAAGTGAGGTCCTGAATTTCACAATGATTAACAAAAAAAAAAATGTTACCTTGCATTGTGATTTTTAATGATTTTATGAATTGATAGAAGATTTATCACAAGATGCTCGAAACATGTACATTATTGAGGGTAACTATGAAGAAAATAGAAAATTTTTCTTGAGTTGCACTAATTGTTAAAGAACCATTGATCACTTTTATGTTTATACTATTAGAGCAAAGTTTGTAGGCTTGGAAGAGATTGACAAAACTTGTCATATGGTCAATGGCTCCTAAATTTAGGATTCATGCAAAAGGAGAAATGAGAAAAAAGATCAAAATGGTCCTTTCTCAAAATACAATTGTCTCTAAAAACATAAAGTTTTAAATCATTTGATTTTGAGCTAGAGAATATGATTTGAATGGTTTTTCTTAAGAGTTAAAGGAAGTTCCTAAGTTCTTAAAATTTTCTGGGTTATGCCCTTTTGATTATGCAAAACAGGCCAGCCCTTTTTGGAGACCTTTTTCTCCACAAGAGATTGGGGTTTTTTCGTGAAGTTTTCAATAATTTCTTTTATATTCCTTTTTCTTTTACATTAGTTACAATATAGATTGCCTTTAGAAGAGGACTTTTGTCCATTTTTAAGGAAGAATCTATGACAGCAAATCCTAAACTTTGAATTTCAGTGGTTGTTATGGCAATGTTTTGGAGACTGAATTGTCGAGCATTACCATCATTTTTCCTTCCTCAGCTCTTATAAGAGAGGATATCTCATTTGAAGATGGTAGATTTTCTTTGCTTAAAATTTGGACATGAACTTGGTCAAAGTTATTATTGAGTCCTTCAAGAAACTCTCTTTTCTATTTCTATAAACTTTTTAAAAATTACCATGTCATCTTAAGTTATTGGTAATAATACAATTTAAGCTAATAAACCTTTATTGCATTAAGGTATTCAATAACACAAAGGTTATCTTGTTTGGTTATTGAGATCTTAGTTTTGATTTTGTAGATGAGATAAGATATTTTACTTTTAACTGCATATATGTGATGGTCTCTCAAACTTTTTTTGTGACAAATTGAATCGTGTATGACTCACTGATTTCAGGCATTATGGTAATCCATAGCCATATCATAATCATGAAATTAGCTTCATCCAAAAGTACAAACTTTGGGGCCTTTTGCTTTGGAAGAGGATCCATAAGATGATTGATCTTTCCCTTTTCTTTTAAAAATGTCTTCATAATTTTGGATGGCTTCAAATAGTTGCTCTCATTTTGATAGGAAATACTTGATTTCAAGTATTTCCTATTCACTTTTACAACAAATCTTAATACAAACGGCTGTCCACAGCAGGAAAACAGCCAAAACCGTGGAAAAACAGGGAAAAACTGAGAAGAATTTGGAGAAAAGACTTGTATTTTACTAGTAGATGCAAGGAAATAGCAAGATACAATTGATCCTCAATTCGAGATGAGGATCGATCTCTCCCAAATCTCTAGACGCCGCTAGAGCCCAAAGAAATCCTAAATCTAAGAGATCTCAAATTTCAGCCAAATTCAAGATGCCCTAACCCTAGGAAAACAAAGTATTTAATGCATACAAATCAAAAGGAATTCTCTAAACAATCCCTACATTCAATTTCCCTCCTAATCTTCCTCAAAATTCCTTCCTAAAACGCTCCCGCAAAGCTGGTGAATCGACCTCCGCCCAGGCGGAAAATTTCCCTGTTCCGCCCTTAAGCCGGTCCCGCCTGGACCGGCTGGTCCGGTCCAGTGGACCGGTCTAACAATACTCCCCTCCCAAAGATCCACCTTGTCCGCAAGGTGGAAAGACAACACTCCATTCCTTCTTCATCACAAACAGTAAGAACCTGAAGAGTTCGGTCCTTACACCTGTGCCCCGGTGTATACCTCTCGTCACATCTGAAACAAAGCTCCTTTGCCCTCTTCTCCTATAATTCTGTCTCAGTGAGCTTCTTGAAGTTGTCCCCACTCCCTTCTCCTACTGGCTTCTCCCTGGTGGTCTCATTAATGTTGCCTGATGCAAGCCCCTTGGGTGCTAAAAGAGCGGTCGTAGTCTTGTAAGAGCCTCCTGAGCTACTGCTCTTGGCTCCCTTCTCCAGATTATTCTGATTTTCTACCAGTTGTGCGAACTTCATTGCCTCCTCCAAGTCACTAGGCATCATAACTTTTACTGCCGCTCGGATATCTGCCTTCAACCCCTTCATGAAGTTCCCCTCCAATACGATATCTGATAATCGCTCCACTCTCTAGCCAGGTGCTCGAACCGCTCACGATAGTCTGCTACTGATCCCTCCTGCACAAGAGCAAAGAACTACTCATAGAAATCTCCTCCCCGGTCGGTTTGAAAACGTTCTATTACGCAGTTTTTGAATTCCCTCCAGTTCCTGATATGCCTCCTCTGATCTCTCCATTGATACAACGACAGGGCTTTTACTTCCAAGCACAATCCAGCTGCGATCAGCTTTTCCTCCTTCGTCAGCCCATTGACGGCGAAGTATCTCTCCACCTTGTAAATCCACCCATACGCATCTTCTCCTTCAAATATGGGCATCTTCAACTTCCTCACCTTTTGGTCGCCCCCATTGCCCCGAATTCTTCCATAGTTTCCCCTCTCCCAAGTACTAGGTGCACCCCATGTTTCCCGGTCTTCCCTTGCTCTACCATAGCCCAAACCCCCTTCAAAATCCCCCCTTCTGTCTTCAAAATCAGCACCTCGCCAACCATAGTATCCCTCCTGGCATTTCTCATATCCTCCTCTTTCTTCCCTCTGGATAGGCTCCAGATGGGGTCTTCTTCCTTCTCCTTCCACGATCTCCACCTCCTCTTCCTCCCTATGAATTTCAGAATTCGTACTTTTTCCCTCCATTCTTTTCGCCACAGAAGCTGATGTTTGGTTCTGGATTTCTAACATCTTTTTCATCATGTCTCGTAGATCAGCAACTTGCCCTTCCATGGAGGAAATCCTTTCCTCCACCGTCGTTTAATTTGATTCATCTTCTCTTCAAGTCTTACCTCCAGAGCATCCACCTTTTTGGCCGCCATCACAATCTCGAGTTTGTAAAATCACAAATTCTGGATTTGGAACTTCAAAAACAGCAATTCCCCTTCCTTACGGGCAATTAATCACCACTGAAATTTGCCGAAATCAGCCCTCCACCAGTCCCACGACTTGCTCTGATACCAATTTGATAGGAAATACTTGATTTCAAGTATTTCCTATTCACTTTTACAACAAATCTCAATGCAAACGGCTGTCCACAGCAGGAAAATAGCCAAAACCGTGGAAAAACAGGGAAAAACTGAGAAGAATTTGGAGAAAAGACTTGTATTTTACTAGTAGATGCAAGGAAAATAGCAAGATACAATTGATCCTCAATTCGAGAGGAGATTGATCTCTCCCAAATCTCTAGATGCCGCTAGAGCCCAAAGAAATCCTAAATCTAAGAGATCTAAAATTTCAGCCAAATTCAAGATGCCCTGACCCTAGGAAAACAAAGTATTTAATCCATACAAATCAAAAGGAATTCTCTAAACAGTCCCTACATTCAATTTCCCTCCTAATCTTCCTCAAAATTCCTTCCTAAAACGCTCCAGCAAAGCTGGCGAATCGACCTCTGCCCAGGCTGAAAATTTCCCTGTTCCGCCCTTAAGCCGGTCCCGCCTGGACCGGTCTAACACATTCAAGCAATTTTAGGATTGTAGTCTCTGAAGTTTATCTTTACTCTGTATCACTATTAATGATGATCAGCTCCTTGGAAGGGAAGTTAAAGGAGCCATATATAACGAAGAGATGAAAAAATCCCAATAATAAGGAAAAAAAAAAGAAAAATGGAACAAAGGTTGGTGAAAGATGGAAACCTTAGGCTAATACCATGTATAAAAGTAGAAAAGTATAAAATATGTAAAAATTATTTAGAGTTTTTATTGCTTTTTTCTGTACAAAGTATGGGGGTATATATAGACTTTTCCAAGAGTATTACAATGAAAATAAACCAGAACTTATTAAAAAAAGGAAAAAATGCCCAGGTGGAGTTGGCTGCTATGGGTAGCACATGCATTGCAATTCTAGGGCCATGATGAGATCGATCTAACTCTTAATCCGTGTTCTCAAAGATTCCTGCCAAGGTTATTCAGCACAACAAGGTTGGATCATGGGTGGGATTGGGACAGGAGCCCCTGCATGCGTAGGCTGTGGGCCCCACAGTCTCCAGCAACAATCCAATTAGCATGGTCAGTTCTTTATTGAAGGCAGATCTACTCTTTCAGACTGTGGATTTAAATTTCGGTGGAACTCGTTTGTTATTTGGTATGTTAAATTGTGATAGATTGATAAAAATAATGTTTAGTAGCTTATGACCTTAAGCCCATGTTTGTTTATATATGTCATCTCTTTTCAATTGAACTGTCTGGAAAATCATGACCTCCTTTTCTACTGCATATGACTGTTTATCTGTTGATTTATAATCAATTTAAATGACTTTTTTTGCATTTTGCAGGATCATCGCCAATTCAAGCAGAAGTATTATGAGTTCCTAGATTATTATGATGTCTCAAATGGGCCTATATTTTTGAAAATTTGTGGTGAATCTACTTGTCCTGGAATTGTAAACGACTATACCTCTGTAAGCTCTCTAACTATGATTTTGAGTAATGCTTTTCAACTAATATGCCCGAAAGATGGTGATTTTTTTCCCCTTTAAATCTGTTATGCTAATCTATCTTTTTGAGCTGTTAATGGGAATCAGTGGCAGAAAGAGATTCATGTAACAAACCCTGAATAGTTGTAATATGGCTTTGTATGATTTGTTATTTCTTACAAAATTAAAGTAATGACTTTGGTTCTAAAACTATCTAACCAGAGGAACTTGGAAGTCTATCCTTCTGGTAATACGACTTGTAATTTTGCAGTTTAATAAACAAAGTTCATTTATTTGTTATGACAAGCAAAATGTACTAAGCGAACTTATGTTTTACAAGTTATAATATGATTAATTTTCATGACCTTTAACAATAATAATGGTTGAGTTTAGGTTTTGTTCTTCTTTCACTGCTAGCATAAATTGCTAAAAATGAGTGCTGGAGATGAAAACGTTGCAAGAATACTATTGTGATGAACATTTTCTTAAGGAACGCAAGGCGTTGTGTTTATTCCAGCGTTGGATAATTGAAAATATGTTAATTTAGAAATGTCGAGTGGGTCCCCCCCTCACTCATAAACTTAAACTTTGGGTTGAAAAAACGAATTTGTCCACTAGTGTATTTGGCCTAACTTTGATTTTTCTATTTAGTTCGCTCCCTAGTAAGTGGTATCATAGTATCATAGTTTATAAATTGTCTGAGATTGAGTTGTTCATACAGTTTATGGTTCCCATAGGTCTCAGTCAGCTTCTAAGATGGTTAGGATTCAAGAATGGGTGATTGAAGGACTTTTGGTGCATTATATTCAATGATGTTGAAAATCTTATGTTTGAGGGGGAGTGATGGTTGATATGGAGGAAAGCTCTCATGTAAGCTACAGATTGTTAGGAACCTCAAAGATTTGCATCTAGTTTCACATTGGGTAATTAAAGAAATGTTGGGCAGAAATATAAAGTCTTTGATCTTATCGACAAGCTTAAGATTTGGGTTGAAAATGAGTTTAACTACTGGTGTATTTGACCGAAGTTTGGTTCCTTATTTAGCCAATTCTCTAACAAAATTTTCCGCTCCAAGGGTGTTCATGGTGTATCCCTATGATAACCTAATTAGACATTTTTTAGCATATTGCGTTATTCACTTGTCCTTTATTTTGCAGGTGTTAGCAGAAAAATTTGGTGCTGCTTTAGTTTCTCTTGAACATCGTTATTATGGGATGAGCTCCCCTTTCAAGCTTACAATAACAGAAAATTTAAGATATCTGTCCTCAAAGCAAGCATTGTTTGACTTGGCTGTTTTCGCCAGTATTATCAGGTCCTTATGACTCTTGCTGCAGCTTCATTTTTTCTAAAAGATTTATTATTGGATTTGTAGGTTGTGTTCCCTGGATTTTGTAAGAGTTAAATATTTTTTTAGCGTCTAGGAATGCAAATTGTTGAAATACATTAATTTAATTTTGCTAAAAAGGTGCGAGGTCATGTGCAAGAAATCAATTTGATAGTTTTATGTCGATAGCAAACAATGATGCAAAATGTTTTGATTTCTTATTTTGAAAGCATGCATGAATCCATCCACAGAGCGAACACCATCATGCATACATTTAATATAGAATAATAATGAAATAAAGCATTTTTTATGGCTCTGGTAGGCATTCATACACTGCACAAGAAAAAGAAAATGCCTTCAACTATTAGTCTATGTGTAGTACAATTTTGTTATCAATGTGGAGTTTTTGGCAGTCCCTTAAACTTGCATCGATCATGCTATTATTTTCTAAATCATTTTCTGCAAATTTGTTTTATTTTTTATATTTGAAAGGAATCATTGAACTCAAAATACAACCGCTCAAAAGTTGAAAGCCCCTGGATTGTTTTTGGTGTTTCATACCCTGGGGCTCTCAGTGCCTGGTTCCGTTTGAAGTTCCCTCATTTAACATGTGGGAGCCTTGCAAGCTCAGCCGTGGTTCTTGCAGTCTACAACTTCTCCAAGTTCGACCAGCAGGTGCATGACTGCTCATTTACCCAGATATTGCTAACTCTTCTGCATTTTATCATGTAATTACATCTTAAGGGCTGCATTTGTCATATTTTCCATGGATAATGTGCTCTATTTTTTCATCTTCTTATAAGGTTGGTGATTCAGCTGGTCCTGAATGTAAATCTGTTCTTCAAGAAATAACCAAGCTTGTCGACGAACAACTTCCATTGGATGGAGTAGCAGTAAAGGATTTGTTTGGTGCTTCTTCGGTATTTTATCATAATGAATAAATTCTATATATATTAAAATTGAAACCTTTGATGTGACTGCAATATATAGTGAATTGCTTTGCCTTCAACATTGTTAACACGATCATCTTCTTTCTCTCTGTTGTAAAGAGCTAACTTCATTTGGAATAAACTTCAAAGAGTTGCTATAATGGTGGCATTCATTATGAATATCTTCATTTTACCTCAAGTTTGCTACTTTCTCTATTGTTGTTTGTGGGATACTTTCTAATAATCAAAACATTATAGGTCTTTTTTCTTTTTCTTACTTATTTTTGTCATGATTTTTTTATGGACCTGATAATAGGTTCGGCTTGGCTGAAAACTGAGACTTTATTTTGTTGAACAAACCTAGCGAGAGCTTTGTGCTTTTCATTGTTGCTCTAGATTGTTTTTTCGTATTTTTTATGAGCACTGGGTATTAGATGCATTTGCATGTGTAGGGATAAGTGCTTAAGTTTGTACTAATAAAATGTTTGGTGGAGTTAAGTGTTAGTTTTTATATTACTGGCAGATATGACGCCTAATATGAATCAAATTGTTCAACCTGAAAAGGGCATTTGATTATACAGTCGTCACCTATTTGAAGTCCTGTGAAGTCATTTTTGCATTTTCAAAAGCAATATGCCTATAAATGAATGCCATCCTAAGAAAGAAGGGGTTGTGTTACATACTTTCTTTGCCAAGAGCATTTTAAATGGATCTCCTTGTTAAAATTAAGATCATCTGGGCTTGAAGTTTTCCTATTTTGTTAGCTTGTTGGTTTATCTTCTGGGCTATAATTATTTGGGCTCCATGTAGGGTTTAGTTTTAGTGAAATCTTCATTTTGAAATATTATACATCAATGCATATTTCCTTGCAATTCTAATTTTATTCATTTCTCTATAATTTATGCGTCAGTGTGTTTTTTTGCTTCATTAAATTATGCTTCACATGCTTGTAGGTTAAGGATGATGTTGACTTCTTATACTTGTTGGCTGATGCTGCAGCTATAGCAGTATGTGTCTCTTTTCTTATATCAAATCTCTGCAATCCCTCTTCCGACTAAATTCTAGTTTGTTTGTGAACTTCTCAGTTCCAGTATGGCAATCCGGATGTGCTATGCTCCCCTCTGCTTGAAGCGAAGAAGTCAAAACAAAACTTGGTGGTACGTTCTCTTATTGATGACAATGTTCTACATAATAATATTTAGATGAGGTGTAATTCTTTCTGTTGATGGTGTTACTAATTTATGGCATGACTTTTCTTTTAAGAAGCGTGAAAAGATCATAACTATCGTCACCTTAGATTAGGCTCATGAAAAGTGAACTGAAATGCAAGCAGATTGAGTAAACCTCGTGTTTCAAGTCAACCAAGATCAATTTTAAAAAAATACCATAAAATTTTTTCTCATCTTACTCTTAGAAAGTAAAATAGTAGTGAGTTCCTGAAATGGTCATCAAATGTTGAGTGTGGAACTCAGTATACATTGGTAATTTCATGGTGTATATAGAAAAAGGGGACACCTTCAACCATATTTGCCTTTTCAACTAAAATAATCACTCCTAAAGTTGTCATTGTTATAGCTGACAGGACTATGGACATAAGTTTTCCTTTGTCCTGAGCGTTATCAATGACAATTGGATACCAGAATACCAGTTTTAATGCTGATACTCCAGTCAACGATGATGATGCGTTTAGGACCCAGCTTATATGTAAAAAAATTGAGCTTGACTGATTCTATAGATATTTATATTTGTCTAGAAATATCATGTTTGACTCTCACGCTAATCTTCATGTACAGTTAAATCTAAGTGCAGTTTTAGGTGTTTAGTCTGAAAACAAAAGTTATTAATGTTTTTAAGAGGTATTGCTAGGGTTACCCTTTACTTCATCTTCTACTTTTGGTTTAAAAAATTTTTCAAAGTAGACCCTATAATATCTTGGAATTACTGAATAAATTTAAGAGTAGGATTGATTCACCTTTAAAAATTGTGTACCAACATATCAGCAAGCATGGGAAAAATGTTAACAGGACAGTGATTGTAGCGCATAGGCAGTAAAAGAAAAAGTGAAAACCCAATGCATTAACCAAAAGGAAATTGTAAATACATGTTACTCAATAGCATGAAAGAAAAGTGTGTAAAGAAGATCCTAGGTACATGGTGTACCAGATTTAGTGACGATGACAATGTTGAGAATCATTATGGCCAGCATCAGTTGGTAGGTTGTGTTTAATTGATTGAGGATAATAGCGAGGACTGTAGATTTAAGGATTACATTTATGATTTGACATTGACCGTGCCATTATGGGGAAGGTAAGATAGGCTATATTAATTCGGTAGATTAAGATGGAGACATTGTAATTTGCTGTCCTGTAGTTATGATATATCTTTTATTACACTCATCATTGAGAAGGGAAGAAAGGTTTTATTTGACAATGATGCATGCAGATCCACTACAAAATTCATTGTGGTAAAAGGTAGTTTATTAGCCAATGATAGGACTCCAGTAGGGGTAGATGTAAATGGGTTTAGTGGAGGTATGATAGAGCCAAATGACTTGCTAGGGCTTGACCTTCAACGGACTCTTTTAGGAACTGGTTTGATGTGATTTGTGATAGCTTGCCAATTTAATTTATTGGGTAAAGCAAGATGCTCTAGTTGGCAATGGAGCCTTGGACTTCATTAGGGAATGGGTTGGGGATATACTGTATTTTTAACAAAGAGTAGCTGTTGTGATCATACCCAAGACAGTTGGAAAGCTTGAGAAGCAATCTAGTAATCAAGCTTTTATCTTTTGATCATATGCTATTGATCCTATTGGTTCAAGTCATTTGGCTGAATACTAGGTTCGATTAGATTGGTGACGGTAGAATATTTGTTTTGATAATCCCAAATCTCTTCGATTATGCCAACCTTGCTCATGGGGGACCAATGGATTTTATCAGAAAAAGTCTACATTTCCTCCATGGGTTTTAAATCATTTCATCTTGTTTTATGCCATTTGAGATATTCTGGGCATTTCAAATATTTTTTATAAGTGGGAAATATGGGGAAAATGGAAAATGCACTCAATTATGGAGTTTGACAAAGAGATTTGAATAAAATAACATACTCATTGATTTGTATGAGGCAGGAGCTGAAAGTAGCTCTTATAATGTTTCAGCTTTTCGGTCCAACTGAAGGCTGAACCAATAGATCCAGGAACTCCTGGTTATTCCTTGGTTCTGTTCAGTCGAACCTGCAGCTGAACCAATCTCTGTAGTTGTTTTTAGGGTATTCTATTTATAAGGAACTGTTTTCCTCATTTGTAGTTAGAGAGGGAATTTGAATACATTCAAATTCAGCCAGAGCTGAATTCTCTGTATCCTGAGATTTTTATCCAGGTGGTGGTATTTTTAATAAGACAACAGTTTCTTTATTCTTCCTTTACTCTATTTCTATGCTTTGTTCTTTGTTTTGTTTATTCGGTGTCATTTGACATTAGAGCCACAAAATTCAGGATGCCGCCAAGAAGAGGAAATCCAAAGGTTGTCCAAGAACCGCCATTAAAGAGTTGCAGAGGAAATTAAACAATTGCAAGAAAGGCTTGCTGCCATGGAGTTTCGGCAACCAATGGAGTGCCAAAATGGAGGAGAAGCACAGCTTGAAGAGGCGAAGGAAAACCCTTTCCACCAAGAAGCCTCTAGTAAAGAGGATGAGGCAAGAAAACCGCCGCCAAATTTTGGATTTATTTTTGATCTTCTGGATTTTGAAGGATGTCTAGGTCCGGATGAATTCATCAATCGATTACATACCATTAAACGAATTCTTGTATATAAAGAAGTTCCTCTAGGAAGCATTGTAAAACTTGTTGCCATCAAACTTAAGGGCAACGCATCTTTATGGTGGCAAATTTTGAAGCGTTCTTGGCAAAGGGATGGAAAAACCAAGATTACAACGTGAACCAAGATGAAGAAAGAGTTGCAACGAAAATTTTTATTGGAACACTATTACCAGGATATGTTTCTTCGATTACATCATCTTTAACAACAAGAACTTTCTGTAGAAAATTATGCCGCTGAATTCGAGCATTTAGGGTTAAAACCTGAAGAAAAATACTATTGCTCATTTTCTTGGAGGCTTAAACCCGGCTATATATAATTTTGTTCAACCATAGCCTTATTGGACACTTGCAGATGTGATAAATCTTTCCCCAAAGATCAAAAAACAGTAAAAATTGGGAAAAAGGAATTCCTACTATCGAAGATTTTATTAGAACAACAAACCAACATAGTCCTTTAGGGGCATACCATCCAACACCACTTCTGTCTCGGGAAGCCAATCATAGAATCGTCCAGTACAAGGAGCAGCATCAACAACTGAGTTTCCTACACGAAAATGTATCAAACGTATACACATAGCATCCAATTGCCCTAGATGACGATTGGTCACATTAATTGAGGAAATGCCACTAGAAGATATCTATTAGGAGGAAGTTACAAATGAAACTCTTGAAATTGAACAAGTTCTGCATGCAGCTGAAGGAGAACTACTTGTAGGTAGGCGTCTACTAAATACACATTATGACTATGAATAAGAATGGCTACGACACAATATTTTTCGCACAAGCTGTACGACTTAAGACAAAGTGTGTAACATTTTGATCGATGGAGCAAGTTGTGAGAATGTGGTTTCAACTCTCATGGTGTTGACCTCTGCTATAAATAAAAAAAGGAAAGCAAATAAACAAATACATGAATGATTACCTCTTCGGCAAATCCAACCTGTATTTCTGCCGAAATCATGTCCCCAGTCTGCGATAATGCCGAAATGTTGCTTCTCGCTGTCAAATAGCCCATGCATGCTTCTCATCTCTCGTTTATTAAAACAGAACAAGACGAAGGTTACAGACTCCCGATCTCTTCCACAAGCTCCCATCCTCTGGCTGCTTGCCCTCTCTATGAAATCCCAAATCCTTCTGCTTATCCGAAGTCCACGACCCATACGCCGTCGCCTCTACCTCCAGCAGCTGCATACTCCATCTCCAATCTCATCGAAGCTTCATTCGCAAGCATACCTCATGGCCAAATCCTTCTCCTAGCCTCATATGACACTTTCCTCTTGCCGAATCCTTCCTCTACCCTATCTAATCGGCGAAGGCCCTCGCGATCCACAAACCCTAACCCAACCTCTCGGTTCTTCGATCCACAGAGGAGCTTTGTTCCTAACCTCTTCCTCCTCCAAAGCCGAGCAAGCCCTAGCTGTAAAACCCGAAAAATGCCAGTTTTAGACCTCGCACCCTTTTCAATGCGTTGCGACAAGATTTAAGTGAATTTTTCAAAGTCGACGGATTTTGACGGAAATAATTTTATAAAATTCAACGTAAAATTCTGAACAAATTGATGTATAAAGCTTATATCAAATTTCGTTTAATTTGGGAGATAAAAATTAAAGAAATCTCATAATACCTATTATGCCCCGAGTGTTTATTCAAGCATGGATGGATTTAAGTGAGGGCATTTGGGTAATTGGATTTTCCCTAACTTCCTAAGTTATGAAGAGACCGATCCCTCTTCAATTCATTCACATGTTTTGTTCGGCCGAACCGAAGGAGCATGCCGAAAGGGAGAAGGGGCAAACGCAAGGGAGGCGACGGGAGGAGGCTCCAGCGGAGGATTCCAGTGGCCATTCGTGGAGGAACTTGTAGGGAAGACTAAGGGAAGGCTATGGTGAGTTCTTATGAACCATTTCTCATGTTTTGCCTTAGGGTTTTCTCAAGAAAAGATTTCTAGAGTTTAAGAAAACTTTGAATCTCTTTAAGAATTTAAATGGGGGATTGTTAGGGAATGATTAAGAGATAATTTTATGCATGGAATGAAGTTTTTTCTTTAAAATGTGGAGTTAAAAAATTAGGGCTTTTTCATATTATTGAAATTTTAAGAAATTTCTTAAGGAGCAATATTTCAAATGATCATAGGAAGGTTTCTAAAAACATAAATTAGGATTTTTATACAAAATGTTATTTTTATAATTTTAATTTAATTTAAATCCAAAAATATATTAATTAAATTATTAATTAGGTGTAAGGGAAAGGTTGACATGTTTATATGAGGGAATCAATGAAAATGGGTTTTTCAAATTTAGGTATTAGGTTAAATTCAAAAATAGATATTATTTTGAATTATTTTAAGTAATTGAAAAAAGGATTACTTGGATAACAAATGAATTTTTAAAAAATACATGCCTTATGTTTTCAATTAGAGAGAAAAAGAACATTTGGAAGTTTTATAGGAATAGATTAATTAAAATTGAGATGATTAGCTTTAACCGGTTGATATTAAAATTTTTTCATATAGGTGTTATATGTGGTGATCTCAAAGGAAGGACTAGCATAGAGAATCAATTTTCCCAATTTCTGTAAGTATACATGGTTCTTTATTATAGTAATATTTTATTTTCTCTCAAGTTATATGATTTGAAAGTCCAATCATGTTTATGAAATCTTTATGATTAATTTAAATCATAATTTGATTATTCTTGTCAAATGGTTGATCATGCAAATTATATATTACATTTTATGGCAATATATTATAAAGTTTATATGTTATAGAAATGGAAATGAATTATGAAAGGATATGAATGTATGATTTATGTTTATGTTAATGATATGTTGTTAGGAAATCTATTTATGTTATGTTTTAATGAATTGAATTCTAGCATATTATTTCATTTTTTCCTTGATTATTGTAGTTTTAGAATCGTATTTTACTTACTGAGCTTTGGCTTATTATTGGTTGTTAACATTTTTCAGGTAAGTTTAAATTAATCAAATGAGTAGAAGGGGTGGAAATGTATACCGTAGGAGAGGAGCGCCTGAAGAAAGATAACTTTATGAATATTAATGATTTTATATTTATATGTTTTCAAATTTGATATTTTAGAGGCTCTTTCAAATGTTAAGGTAATAGTTTTAGGAATTAGATATTTTAGTCTACCGTCCGACCTCCGTTTCCGCCTCGCTTATCCGAGCTCATCGGGCCGAGTCGTGACAAAAGTGGTATCAGAGCAAAGGTTTAAGAATACTGATCAATATGAAAGAGTCAATAAGATGTTTCTCTAGGTTAGTTATGGTATAAGGTATGTGTTATAGACGGTTAATTTTAATTCATCACGTTATATCTCAGAGCCATGGATCCTGAAAACGATGCCACTGATGGCACTAAGAGAGAGATTAGGAGGGAAATACTAGTGGTAGCAGAGCCTTCGAATAGTAGCATCAATGCTACTATGGAATCTTTTACGCATATGATGGCAGCTATGACCCAAATGATAAAGAGTACTCAAACCCAGGCTGGAGGCAGTGGAAGCACTCCAATGGAAAAAAAACTTGAAGTTATTCCAAAACATGAAGCCTTCATCGTTCATAGGTGGTGGACCCACAGAGGCGGAAGACTGGTTAATGAGGATAGAGAAGGTTTTGGAAGGAATGTCATGCCCTCAAGATAGAAGGGTTACCCTAGCTGCCTATGCTTTCAATGGTGAAGCAGAGAGGTGGCTGAGAAGCCAATTGCAAGAGACCTTTGGAGGAAGACAAAGCAACCAAATTACTTGGGAGGAGTTTGTGAAAGTATTTAGAGTCTGATATGTACCCATGTCAGTTAGAAGACAGATGCAAGATACATTCAGCAGATTGGTACATGGTGATAGGACTATTACTCAGTATGAGGTCGAGTTCACTAGACTTTCCAGGTATGCCTCACATATGATACCCAATGCAGAAGAGAAGTGTCATCGTTTCTTATCTGGTTTGAAGGATGTTATTAAACAACCCTTGATTTCTTTTGGCATTGAGGATTATTCAATTCTGGTAGAGAAGGCCCGAAGAATTGAATCAGATTTGCAAGCTACTCAGAGGAGAAGGGACCAACATAAAAGGAAGAGCCTTGAAGAGGATATTCAAAACAATTAGATTGAGGGATTAAATGGGAAGAAGCCCGAGTTTAGTTCTAGTTGAGTCAGTGGTGCAACTGCAAGTAAAGTCACATAACCTTGTGTTAAGTGTGGCAGATTACATAAAGGTGAATGTTTGATTAGTTCCAACACTTGCTATTAGTGTTGTCAGCCTGGACACATGGCAAAATATTGTTCTACATTGATTCAAAAGACTTCAGGAGAAATGAGATCAAATGAAACACCTTCACAGAGGAATTATAGAAAACCCAAGATAATAGAACCATCAGTTGCAGGTTTAGTGCAAAATCAATCCAGGTAGAATGTCAGACCACGAGTTTACACTTTGACTCAGCAGGAGCCTAATGAATCTGTAGATGGCTACAATGACGATTGAGATGGCTTTATTGTTTAGTTTTAATGACTTGAAATGTTAAATATGATGTTTTGGTGTTTTGGATTTAGTAGTTTATCTTGTTATGTCATGTCAGATGTTTTGGGGTGGATCAAATTTTTTTTGTTATGATATATCAGATGTTTAGTTTGTTTTGTTCAAATGTTGAAGTTTATGTTAATTGAAATGGAAGACGTTGGTTGTTTTGTAATTAGAAGTTGTGTAAATTTTTAGGACAAAATTTTTATTAGGAGGAGAGAATTATAAAATCCGAAAAATGCCAGTTTTAGACCTAGCGCGCTTTTCAATGCGTCGTGACGAGATTTATGTGAATTTTCAAAGTCGACGGATTTTGACAAAAATAATTATATAAAATTCAACGCAAAATTTTGAGCAAATTGATGTATAAAACCTATATCTAATTTCATTTAATTTGGGAGATAAAAATTAAAGAAATCTCATAATACCTATTATGCCCCTAGTGTTTATTCAAGCATGGATGGATTTAAGTGAGGGCATTTGGGTAATTGGATATTCCCTAACTCCCTAAGTTATGAAGAGACCGACCCCTCTTCAATTCATTCGTATGTTTTGTTCGGCCGAAACAAAGGAGCACGCCGAAAGGGAGGCGACGGGAGGAGGCTCCGACGGCAGATTCCGACGGCTGTTCGTGGAGGAACTTGTAGGGAAGACTAAGGGAAGGCTAAGGTGAGTTCTTATGAACCATTTCTCATGTTTTTCCTTAGTGTTTTCTCAAGAAAAGATTTACAGGGTTTAAGAAAACTTTGAATCTCTTTAAAAATTTAAATGGGGGATTGTTAGGGTATGATTAGGAGATAATTTTATGCATGGAATGAAGTTTTTTCCTCAAAATGCGGAGTTAGAAAAATTAGGGCTTTTTCATATTATTAAAATTTTAAGAAATTTTTTAAGGAGCAATGTTTCAAATGATCATAGGAAGATTTCTAAAGACATAAATTATGATTTTTATACAAAATATCATTTTTATAATTTTAATTTAATTTAAATCCGAAAATATATTAATTAAATTATTAATTAGGTGTAAGGGAAAGTTTTACATGTTTATATGAGGGAATAAATGAAAATAGGTTTTTCAAATTTTGGGTATTAAGTTAAATTCGAAAATAGAAATTATTTTGAATTATTTTAAGCAATTGAAAAAGAGATTACTTAGATAACAAATGAATTTTTAGAAAATACATGCCTTATTGCCTTATGTTTTCAATTAGAGAGAAAGAGAGAAAGAGAACATTTGGAAGTTTTATAGGGACAGATTAATTAAAATTGAGATGATTAGCTTTAACCATTGGATATTAAAATATTTTCGTATAGGTGTTATATGTGGTGATCTCAAAGGAAGGAGGACTAGAATAGAAATTCAATTTTCCTAATTTCTGTAAGTATAAATGGTTCTTTATTACAATAATATTTTTGTTTCTCTCAAATTATATGATTTGAAAGTCCAAACATGTTTATGAAATCTTTATGATTAATTTAGATCATAATTTGGTTATTCTTGTCAAATGGTTGATCATGCAAATTATATGTTACATTTTATGTCAATATATTATAAAGTTTATATGTTATAGAAATAAGATGAAATGAAATGATATGAGATGTTATGATTGTTATTGAATGCTTGTATGTGCATGCTGAATTGATGGAGCGCATCCCCTTATAGTACTAGTTGGGGACGCTGTACTCGTGCACGTTAAAATGGTAAAGGGTATGGAAAAAGAAAATGGTAAAGGAGTACTTTTATGGTACTAGATGGTGGCTCATGTGACGGTTGTAATATATACGAAATGAGGAAGTTATGAATAAATATATGGATATGGAAATGAATTATGAAAGGATATAAATGTATGATTTATGTTTATGTTAATGATATGTTGTTTTTTTTTTTAATTTTTTAAAATAATGATAACGCTGCATTTAATGATATGTTGTTAGGAAATCTATTTATATTATGTTTTAATGAACTGGCATCTAGTATATTATTTTATTTTTGTCTTAATTACTGTAGTTTAGAATCGTGTTTTACTTACTGAGCTTTGTCTTATTGTTAGTTGTTAACATTTTTCAGGTAAGTTTAAGTTAATCAAATAAGTAGAAGGGGTGGAAATGTATACCGTAGAAGAGGAGCGTCTGAAGAAAGGTAACTTTATGAATATTAATGATTTTATGTTTATGTGTTTTCAAATTTGATGTTTTAGAGGCTCTTTCAAATGTTAAGGTGATAGTTTTAGAAATTAGATATTTTAGTCTACCGTTCGACCTTCGTTCTCGCCTCGCTTATGCGAGCTCATCGGGCCGAGTCGTGACAAAAGTGGTATCAGAGCAAAGGTTTAAGAGTACTGATCAATATGAAAGAGCCAGTTGGATGATTCTCTAGGTTAGTTAAGGTATAAGGTATGTGTTATAGACTGCTAATTTTATTTCATCGTGTTATATCTTAGAGCCATAGATCTAAATACGTACTACTTTCACTAAGGTAGGGGCGTTAATATTTGATATGACTAGAAAACTCGACCCGAAAATTCTGGGTTCGGGTCAACCCACTTTTAAAACGTGTAGGGTTCGGGTTTCAAATTATGACCTAATCACAAATTTGGGCCAGGTTTGGATCAACCCAAAAGCAACCCACCAAACTTACGCACGTCCTTTGTCCTTCACTCGCCCTTGCCCTCCTCGCAGCCTCGCAACTCGTCACGCTCGTGGTCACCCTCATGCGCTTGCTCACGATTGCCTACATGCTGCTCCCACTCATCCACTGTCTTATGCGCACGCTCTCCCTCTTACTGGCCCCACCTAAACTCCAGCGGTCTCGCACTCAGTCACCCTTACCCCGGATCTGCCGGTCGTCTCGAGTCGACCCAGATTTGAACAATGTCTGGTCGATCCAAATTTGAATTGTGTTGGGTTTGGTTTTGGTTGTGACCCGTTTTCCTAATGGGGTCGAGATAGTTAATGGTGGGTAATTTTCTTGCTAGATCGTAACCTAATTCGAAAATATATTTTGACACCTCTAACCAAGAGGGCAGATCCATTGTTCTTATGCCATTGAAGGGAAATGGGATTTCCGAACCATCCAAAATGATGATTGAACAACAATCTTTGTTCTTGCAAACTCTACAGTCTCATAGCAGGGTTTAGTTTTGTCTTGTTAGAAGAAAATTCGAGGCAAATTAATCAACCCACTAAAGTAAAAAATCTCATGCAGAAATTTAGTCAAGTTTTTCTTGATTCACTATCCATAGGCCTACCTCCTATGAGGGAAGTTCAACATGCTATCGAATTCTTACCAAGAGCAATTATTCTCGAATGCCCTAGATACTGAATGTCACCTTAAGATTATGAGTTACAAGGGCAAGCAAATGATTTAATAACTGCAGGTTTTGTGCGACCAAGTTTTAGTCCATGTGCGGTCCCCGTCCTCCTTGTGAAAAAAAAAGAAATTTGGTGAATGTGTATTGACAATCGTGCTGTTAACAAAATTACTATCAAAATGTTGTTTTCCTATTCCGCTTGTTGATGATTTATTTGATCAGTTGTACGAATCAACTATCTTTTAAAGATAGATTTGCAAAGTGGTTATCACCAGATCAGAATGAGAGCAAGAGATGAATGGAAAATAACTTTCAAAACACGAGATGGATTATACTAATGGACGGTCATGCCTTCCAGCCTGTCTAATGCCCCTAGCACTTTCATGTGCATGAATTAGGTTTTTGTCCCTTTTTAAATAAATTTTTTGTTTTTATTTTGACGACATTCTGGTGTATAGTCATGCCACAAGAGCATCTACAACACCTCCAACAAGTATTTGAGGTTCTCCTCGAGTAGCAATTGTTTGCCAATACTTCCAAATGTGAATTTTTGGTAGCTAACATCAAAATTTTGGGATTTTTTGTCTCTCTTAATCGTCTGAAAGTGGATCCCGACAATGCAATTGTCATTAAAGAATGGTCGATTCCCTTATCAATGACTGCTGTGAGGTTTCATGGATTGTCTTCCTTTTATCATCATTTCATCAAAAACTTTAGTACGATTGTTGCACCATTAACTGAATTACTCAATCAACCACAATTCATATGGACCTTAATGACGCAAGACAATTTTGACCAATTAAAATTATTTGTTTCTTCAACACCTGTGTTGGCTCTCCCAGATTTTTCCTAGGTGTTTGAAGTGGATTGTGACGCTTCTAATTTAGGCATTGGAGTTGTGCTTAGCCAAGGTGTCTGATGTAGGCAAGGGGGGGGGGGGGGTCAAATCAAATACTTATATTTGATTTTTGACTCCTCTATCTCATTAATGTCTAGTGGAATTTTAGCTCACTATGAGCTGATTTTTAATTCATTTATTGAATTAAAAATTAGCTATTTATTTCTTTTCTCCTTTCCCCTTTTCTTTCTTCTGATTAACTTGACCTTTCATCTTCTTCTTGAATTGGGGCTGCTGCAGTTTTTCTTCTCTGGATTTCTCTCCCACGGTCTGCTGCTCTCTTCGGGAATGTTGCTGCCTCTTCGGGTGGCTGCCTGCTTTACTGCTAAGGCACCTTTTTTGACCGTGATTTGAATTCCCTATTGGAACTGTAACTTGCCTCCTGGTTTCCTGTGCTGAAACCGTGGCTTTTGCTTTGTTCCTGGCTGATTCCGTGGCTTTATTCTGCTTGGATTTTTGTTGTCTCTTGGGATTTTAGCAAGGAAAGCTTTTGGCCTTTTCATTTCTATTATTTTTATATGGAATTTGAGGGGTTTTTGGGGCTGTTTTGGGACAGATTCCTGTACAGAAATCTGGACTGAATTTTGTCTTTTCATTTACCCCTTTTAATTAAATTAATTAGTGGTTATAATGGCTATTTGTATTCCTCTTGTATGCCTATATATAGAGGAAGTTTTGTGGCTGTTTTATGTGAGTGATATGATGTGATTTTTGGGACAAAAACCTGAGAGATTTTTTACTTTGGAAATTCCGCGGGCTCTTTCCAATCTTCTTCCCCTCCTCCTATGGAAAGCTTGCGAGCTTCTCCTCTTTCTTCTCGGGCTTCTAACCTCTTTCGTCTCTCCGCAAGTTTCATTCCAACTGTATCCTTCTTCTCAAGCCTAAGCAACTTTAGGTGTTTAAGGTGTCTTTATTTTCTAAGTTTGTAAGTGTTGTTTGTAAGTGTCTTGTAAGAGTCAAGTTTGTAAGTCTTTTCTTTATATGATATAAAAGTTTGTTTAAGCAAGTTTAGGGTGTCATTTTGTTTGTGTCAAAGTTTGTAAGCGTCCAAATTGTAAGTGTCGTTTGTAAGAGTTTTTGTTTGTCAGTCCTTTTATAATATTAAAGTTGTGTTTTGTTTTGTTTAATTTGTCTAATTATTATAAGTTTTGTAATGTTCTATTTCCTAGTAAGGTCTAGTTTTTTGTGATAAAAATTTGGGTCCCTCTCCCAAATTTTTGATTGCATCAGTGTCCATCCAGTGGCTTACTTCAGTGAGAAACCTAATGAATCTCGCCAAAAGGATTCTACTTGTAACAAAGAATTCTATGCTCTTGTCCAGGCTTTTTATATGCTCTTGTCCAGGCTTTTTATACCATTAGAGCTATTACTTGTTGACATAAGAATTTATTTTATTCTCTGGTCATCATCCTCTCAATCATCTTCACAATCAAAGCAAATTAAATGGAAAAAATGCTAAATGGGTGGAGTATATATCCTCTTTTCATTATTGTTTGAGGCATAAATCAGGAGCAACAAACCAGGTAGTCGACGCCCTCAGCCAACGGTTTTGTCTGCTTATCACCATCCAATTAGAAACAATGGGGTTTGAAGTCATCTAGGAATTGTATGAAAAAGAGCCTGACTTTCAAAAGATATGGGAACAATGCCAACAACACCCCTACAAACTTTTCCATATCCAACAAGGCTACCATTTTCTTAGGCAACTAGTTATGCATGCCCCAATGTTCTATGCAAGATGTTATTTTTGCCAAAAGCCATGATGGAGGTTTATCTAGGCATTTTGGGCATGATAAGACTTTGGCCAGCATTCAAGAAAATTTCTATTGGCAACTTCTTATTAGAGATGTTTGAGAGATACCTAAATAGGTGTTGAATCTGTAAAATAGTTAAAACAACACAACATAACACTGAATTATATTTGCTTTTGTCAGTACCCGACTCACCTTGGGTAGATGTTACCATGGACCTTGTTTCGGGCCTTCCTCTCACACAATGAAAAAAATATTTAGTCATGGTTATATTTGATCAGTTTTCAAAAATGGCTTATTTTATGCCTTGTCGAAGGACATTAGATGCATTGCATATTATTGAACTCTACTTCCATGAAATTGTACGACCAACTGACAAAGATGTTAAATTCCTTGATCACTTTTGGAGAACGCTGTGGACCAAACTGGGGACTAAACTCTAATTTAGTTTAGTAGCACATCCACAAACAGACAAACAAACTGAAACCATCTAGAGGAGTTTGATAAATATTTTGAGATATTTATTGGGAAAAACATCCATCAATGGGATGAAATTTTGGGTCAAGTTGAGTTTACTTACAATCGGTCACGGAATCAATCTACAGGCCACTATCCTTTTGAAGTTGTATATGGACAAAATCCAATTGGCTCACTAGAGTTAGTATCACCTGTTGCAACAACAACCCATCATTTTGATGTTGAAACTCGAAATATGGAAATTCATAAGCTTCACCAAGTGCAACATGAAATTCATAAATAGAATGCTAGATACCCAAAATAGGTTAACAAATCTATAAGAGGCAACACAATTTAAAGAAGGAGATCTAGTTTGGATAAAGTTAAGCTAGGAACAGTTTCCAACGTAGCACATAGCAAACTCAAACCCAAAGCAGATGGACCACTTCACATTATTAAACACATTAATGATAATGCTTTTCAAATAGATTGCCTGAAAATCTACAAGCTATGATGCACATACATGGGCACGACGACACTGAAACGACATGACATGGATACAGGACATGTCAATTATTAAAAATATAGGGCACGGACACAGACACAGGTTGAACATGGTATGATAATTTTTATATCTTAAAAATAGCATATAGAAATTTAGTAAGTAGAATATTTAGAATAATTAAGAAATAATAAATCATTTTTAGTAAGATTTGTTTATAAAATGATTAATATTAAGATGTCAAGAGTTGGGCTTTGATATTGTGTTTTGTCAAGAGTCGGGCATCAAGCGTCGATGTCGAAACAACGTTGGTCTTCTATGTTGAATTGATCTTGGTCAATGATGAGATGTCGGGATGATGAGGGGCGTGATTATGGGGGTAGGAATTGCTAGTGTCAAATTTTAATTTTTAAATATTTTTAAAACATTGATGTTATAATGGTGTCATACATTGATGTTGTGAAATCCTTGCTGTGATCTACTTGATACAAATAAAAATAATATGTTTGGGGAATGAGATAGTAAGTGTGGGCACTTGATTTGGGGTTGTTGAGAGGAAAAAAAATTTCATTTAATTAAAAAATTGAAATATATAGAAATTATATTAAAAAAATTTCTTAAAGAAATTTAAGACACGTATGTCCAATTTATTTTTAATATTTTTTTAATCTGTCACATCTTTGGTGTGTCCAATATGTATTGGAGTCGTGTCAAATGCGTGTCATGTTCAATACGTGTTGGACACTACATACTTCATTGAGAATAAGTGTCGGTGCATCCTAGATGCACCTAGTCTACAAGTCTCCAAGTCTCCACTCCGCCATTTTCAATATTTAAGATTTATCTCCTTATTACGGAGCTGCAACAGTTTTCATTGATGAAGAAATCTCGTCTCAAGCTCGGGAGAATGACGCAGTAGCTGAAATGGCATTCAGAATGTTTCAGCTTTTCGGTCCATCTCAAGGCTGAACTAATAGATACAGGACCTTCTGGTTATTCCCTTGTTCGGTTCAGTCAAAACTGAACCTGCAGCTGAATCAATCTCTGTAGTTGATTTGATATCATTCTAGACTCTTTTAGGGTATTTTATTTATAAGGAACTGTTTTCCTCTTTTGTTGTTAAGAGACTTTTAATTCATTCAAATTAAGCGAGTGCTGAATTATCTGTATCCTGAGATTTTTATCCAGGTGGTGGTGTTTTCAATAAGACAGCAATTTCTTTATCCTTCCTTTACTCTTCTTCTAGGCTTTGTTATTTGTCTTCTTTATTCGGCGTCATTCTAAACTAGATATCTGAAGTAATCAACAGATGCAATTATAATGCATTTTCAACTACCCATGTAAATTTAATATCTGTAAATGGTCCTGGGCCAATATTATAATTGTATCTGATTTTATGATTTGCTTTGCTCTTTTATTCGAGCTGGTGGTGTTCAATATGGTTATGACCACCACCTAACCAGCCTTTATAGCTCGCTAGATTTTTGTTAAGGCTTTTTTTTTTTCCTTCTAAGAGGTTGTGTCTTTGAGGTCTGTTTCAAATCCTTGAATGATGAAACCTGAAGGCATAACGACTAGATTCCAATGAGGGTTTTACAGCCTTCCTGCATGTCATTTCATAAAATTTAAGTCCCCTAAAATTTTGTTTTTGACGTACTATCAAAACTCTTTACGATTTGGCAAAACCAACTATAGGTAGAATTTTGTTGCTGCTTGGCAAAGGACTTGTTTGGCCCATGCTTGTGGCTGTTTATTAACATGTTATTGAACTAAACTTTTTTTCCACCATTTTTCCACTTGAAGCAAGTATATATCATTGCAAAATTTTTAGCTCTCTGTCTCTCTTTGTTTTTTTTCCTTTTTTACTATTGTAACTGGATGAGGAAACCTCATTAATTCATAAGAACTGGTTCAAGGAAAAAACTAAAAATAAAAATTAAAAAAGTTTATGGTATAAATTCATTTGCCAATCATGCAGGAACAATAGTTTTGTTTATCATTGAACCTATGAAGAGCAGGAGAAAGCGGGAGGTCTTCTCATTACACTCCGATGAAGGTGGCTGATTATTTTTATGACTTTACCTTACATTAACTAATCTTGCAGGAAGCATATGCGAAGTATGTGAAAGAATATTACCTCGGGAAGTTTGGTGCATCACTTAATGCATATAATCAACAAATCCTAAAGAATACATCTCTTGGTTCAGAGGGTGGTAATACATCATTCTAAGCTTTTTATGTTTGTATGGTTCCTTGCAAGTAGAAGTGCATTTTGTTGTGAGAATGCTTTTATACTCTCTATAAAATTTGGCATTTGCATAAACTATTTCATCTTCACTTTTGTTATCAAATTTAAATTTCTAGGTGATCGATTATGGTGGTTCCAAGTTTGCACTGAGGTTGCATATTTCCAAGTTGCACCAACAAATGATAGTGTCCGATCACCACGAATTGATACTAGGTATACTCATTCTAGATAATCGTCACACCTTTTTCTTTATGGGCTGTTTTATGGTGGAAGTCTTCTTTAATAAATTTGTTTACATCAAAAGAGCACCATGGTTAATTTATTCATAAAAGCCTAGAGGATTACCTATTATGAAGGTTCATGGCGCTACTGGAGTGGAAATTGCAAATAATGCTTACTGTACATTCTAATTTTTTGTACAATGAAATATTTGAGATTTTCTGGGGTGGAAAAGTGTTTTTAGCGGTAGAGAATTTCCTTTCATGATGGTGACACCTTAACAGATCCGGGGGTGAACCTTATTGATCTGATTCATTTTGCCTAGCTCCATGCATAGCATGTTATGAATTTAAAATATGTGGCTTATAGAGCTTGATTATTTAAAAACACCGCCACAAAAAATCTCTTGCTTGATTGTTTGCACATGTATCCATCTGGTGAAGAGGGAAAAGCATCTTGTTCTTCTGATTTAATCATTAACAGCAACAAATCTGCAATGTGTATCCACAACCATTTTCATATTCTTTGCATATAACCTTTCTGGCATTTAGCGGTGATTGTGGTAGCCAGTTTACATTTGTACTATTTGTATAATTTGTTTATTGTAGGCTAGTTACAGATCCCATCGTTGGACATATGGTATGGCCCAATGAAAGAAAAAATACTGTTTCAGGCATGGAATAGGAGCATATCTAGTAATCATTTTTTAAAATTTAAACAAAAATGTTAAAATTTCATATTTGATTTTATAGTAAAATATACATTATATTTTTTATGGCTTGGCAAAATATCAAATGACTTTGTTTGCATCATAATCAGACATTCATTTGGGAGGTCTCAAAGCAATTATTTTAAAATATATAAATTTACAACAACAACAACAACATCATCAAGCCTTTATCCCACGGCATGGGGTTGGTTTTATGAATCATTTTTATCCATAGTGTCTTGTTAAGAGTCAAATCTTATTTAAATCTAATAAAAAATGTAATTTCTAATTTTCTAACCAAATTTTTTTAGGTCTACCTCTATTTGTCGTGGGCTCCGAAAATTCGGCCCCGGCCTCCACTCGCTTTTCTTATTCGGCGAGCGAGTTTTAACGAACTAAGTTCCGAGGTAAATTTTGGAAGGCAGATGGGTTTGTTGATAAGACACTACCCAGAGATTTCGCCCTCATTTTGTGAGGACTTTATGATCTGAGTTATGGTTTCCTATAGGCGCAAGCCCCTATAGTTAATTACCCCTCCCGATCACGAGAGAGAACTTTCGATTAAGGCTAGTCGTTGATCAGATACATAAAGATACGTGGTATCTGGCATATAGTAGCAGCAATGGGTATGGAATTTGAGAATTGGATTTGGGTTTGAGAATTTGGAGAGTTTGATATTTAAAATTTGAAATTTCACCACCTAGCACTTAAAGCGGATGGTGGGGGAATGAATGATGGACCCGATCAAGATCCTATGGTTCCGTCATCCCGGGCCATCGTGGTCCCTGGTCTACTTAGTCAGAGGAGGTAGTCGACCCAACCTGACAGAAGGATCCTTGTCGGCAGCCATGGGTTGCTTCGTCCAAGGGAACCTTGTAGACCGGGGTTGAATGTTTGTCTAAGGGGACAAATTTGAATCCACCTTAGCTAACAGAGGGCTTTGTGCCCTATCTATCATATCCTATTGATTCATATCTCAAGGATTTAACGCCATTAAGGAGCGTATTGGCTCTGGCCATAACCGCTATCTGTGGTGCCATTTGGCGGCGAAACCACTCGGTTCAGAGGGCCCCGGGTCATAACCGTTTACCTGCAGTGCCATTTGGCGGCGAAACTGCCGGTTAGAGGACACGTACCACGTCCTTACTGGCAAGATATTGTTTGAGAATGGATCCTAGTGATCTTTTTGACTAGGCATTTGGCTCTTTGTGAGCTAGAGTTTATTTTGATTTGTCCACCTCGACAAACTGTTGCGGAGGGTGGATGAAATTTGCTTTAAGAGATTGATTGTTTGATTTCATTTTTTAAATATATGGAATTTGGGCTTTTTGTGGAGCTTTGGATTATTTGAAATGAACTTTGTATTTGGGAGACATTTGAAAATATTTGGAAACCCCTCTGGTTGAGATCTGCATTCAACACGGCCATCATCGGGGTGTTTGGAGGTCATTTCTTTTTATGGATTGAACCTTGTCAACTCTGTCGGGCTGTCGACAGAGGATTGGGTTTTGTAGGCTTTATGCCCTTGATAGTGAATTCTTCTTGTTGTAGGCCTTGAAGGCCTGATATGAATGTTTTAAAGCAAATGTATTGTTCACCACAACTTTATATTTGCTTAATGGTTCGAACCCTGTCGACTTATATTGATCTGTATAGAAGGATCGGTTTCGAACCTGAATTCACTTGTCAACCCGCGCAGCATCCCTAGACGTCACGTGTGTATGATAGGAAACACTTGGATTTCCAAGTGTTTCACACCAAAACCAAGAGGATCCAAAGGAAAAACTGCTGTCCACAGCAGAAAAACAGCCAACTGCACAAAAACCTGAGAGAAAACGTGGAAAAAAAAAAACACTGCAAACACTTTTATTTCGATGACGGACGAAAAGCACTTGCAAGATACAACTTTCCTTCAATTCGAGAGGAAGGAAAAACTCTCCAAAAGATCTCCGGCGAAGCCAAGAGCCCAAGACACCAAAACCTAGATCTCAAAACAATTCAAATTCCAGATGAGCTGCTAATCCCCCCAAAACTCCTAATTATACAAATTAATCATAAAGGACAGTAATGGACTTCCTAAAACAGCCTCTCATTCAAAAAATTTCCCTCCCCCGTGCGTTTTAGCCGCTGTTTGGGCCCCGCTCCGCGCGCGTTCCGCCTGCGCGTTCCGCCTGGTTCCGCCCGACCGTGGGCCGTCGGGTGTAGAACCGGACCGGTCCAGCTGGGACCGGTCCAGGCGTAACATTACTCCCCTCCCAAAAACTCACCTTGTCCTCAAGGTGAAAAAGAGGGGAATTGCTCTTTCACTCTTTCAAATGGCTCCCATGTAGCGTCGAAATCAGGGAGGCCTCTCCATTTGATCAGCACTTCTTTGTTGCCCCATTTTATCTGGTCGGACTCCTGCGAGCTCTAGTGGTTCTACAACAACCACTTCTAAATCCTCCGTCATAGTAGCTGGTAGTTCTGCACTCACTGCATGCTCCCCAATGGCTCTCCTCAGCTGAGACACATGGAACACTGGATGTATAGTGGCTGAGGGGGGTAACTTCAATCTGTATGCCACTGCTCCAATCTTATCCAACACTTCATAAGGGCCAAAGTACCTCGGTGCCAATTTCTCGTTCTGTCTTCTAGCCACTGTTCTCTGCCTGTAGGGTCGTAGTTTTAGGAACACCTTCTCCCCCACTTCAAACTACATGTCTCTCCTGTGTGAGTCCGCCTGTTTTTTCATGATTTGTTGTGCCCGCAGCAGATGTCTCTTTAGTTCCTCCAGTATCTTGTCTCGTTCCTCTAGGTACTGCTCCACAGACGATACTGGTGTGCTTTCTCTTCCGTAGTGCACTAGGTGCGGAGGGTCCCTCCCATATAGTACCTTGAATGGGGTCATCTGGGAAGCGGAGTGGAATGAGGTATTGTACCAATACTCAGCCCACGGCAACCACTTTGCCCACAATCGTGGGGTTTCAGAGGCAAAGCACCTCAAATGTCTCCAAGCTTCGATTTACCACCACCGTTTGTCCGTCTGTCTGTGGGTGATAGGCTGTACTTCTCTTTAAAACTGTGCCTTGCATCCTGAACAGCTCCCTCCAGAACTGGCTGAGGAAAACTTTGTCTCGATCCGACACAATCGATTCAGGCACCCCATGTAATCTCACTACCTCCCTGATAAAAGCTGCAGCCACTGACACTGCGGTGTATGGGTGTCTTAGGAGAACAAAATGTGCATACTTACTAAGCCTGTCAACCACCACCATAATGACTGTGAACCCCTCCGACCTTGGTAAGCCATCAATGAAATCCATGGATACTTCCTCCCAAACTCTGTTTGGAAGTGTCAATGGTTGTAGTAAGCCTCCCGGAGCCATGGCCATGTACTTGTTTCTCTGACATACTTCACACCTCGCCACCATCTCCTCCACATCTTTATGCATCCCCTTCCAGTAGAGCTCGGATGCTAGCCTCCTGTAAGTCTTCTGAACCCCTGAATGTCCCCCAACTGCACTGCCATGAAATTCTTGCAACAAGTGGGGAATGTGTATGGAAGTCCGTGGCATCACAAACCTCCTCTGATATAATAGTCTCTCCCCCTCCATACAGTAGCCCGAATGACTACTCTTGTCCTTCTCTAGATCCTCCCTGATCTTCCTCAACTCTTCATTCAACATACTTTCTTCCTTGATGGACCCCCAATCTACCATTAAAGGAACTGACAGAGCTAATTCCTGAAGCTCCCCCACACATCTGGATAAGGCGTCGGCTGCTTTATTTTCCAAACCAGGCTTGTATTGGATCTCAAAATCATAACCTAGTAGTTTAGATAACCATCTCTGATGTTCCTCAGTCACCATTCTTTGTTCTAGCAGGTATTTCAAACTTCTCTGATCAGTCCTCACAATGAAATGTCTCCCCAAAAGGTACGGCCGCCATTTCTGTATAGCCAAAACGATGGCCATTAGCTCCCTCTCATATACTGACTTCAATCTAGCTCTGGCTGACAGTACTTGACTGAAGTAAGCTATTGGCCGGTGGTTCTGCATCAGCACTGCCCCCAGCCCATACCCTGAAGCATCTGTCTCTACCACAAACACTTGGCTGAAATCAGGAAGTGCTAGGACTGGGACTGTAGTCATGGCTACCTTCAGTTTCTCAAATGCCTGCGTTGCTGCTTCACCCCAAGAAAATCCATCCTTCTTCAGTTGCTCCGTCAATGGCCATGCGATAGCACTATATCCCTTCACAAATCTTCTGTAGTATCCAGTCAACCCTAAGAACCCCCTTAACTCCTTTAGGTTCCTAGGGATGGGCCACTTCAGCATTGCTTCTATTTTATTCTGATCCGCTGCTACTCCTTCCTGGGACACCACGTGCCCCAAGTACTCTACACTGGTCTGGGCAAAACTGCATTTCTTCAGGTTGGCTTGTAACTGGTGTTCCTGCAATACTCCCAAAACCACCTTCAAGTGTTCTAAGTGTTCCCCCTCAGTTTTGCTGTACACCAATATATCATCAAAAAACACAAGTACGAACTTCCTGAGGTACTCCCTGAAGACCCTGTTCATCAGAGACTGAAATGTAGCAGGAGCGTTAGTCAAACCAAAGGGCATTACCAGAAATTCATAATGCCCTTCATGTGTTCTGAAGGCTGTCTTTGGAACATCCGCCTCTTTCATTCTGATCTGGTGGTATCCGGATTTTAAGTCTAGCTTGGAAAACACCACTGCCCCAAAAAGTTCATCCAACAGTTCATCAATCACTGGAATTGGGAACTTGTCTGGTACAGTGCCTTTATTCAGAGCCCTGTAGTCCACACAGAATCTCCAACTCCCATCCTTCTTCTTGACCAGGAGGACTGGACTAGAGAAAGGGCTTACACTTGGCCTTATAATCCCTGCCTCCAACATCTCCCGGATCAGCCTCTCTATCTCGTCCTTTTGGATCTGGGGGTAGCGGTAAGGGCAAACGCTGATCGGTGTCTCCCCTTCTTTCAAAATAATGGCGTGCTCCAGCTCCCTCTGAGGTGGCAAACCCTGTGGAGGTTGAAAAACCTCCATGAACTGTTGTATGACTGGTTGCACTTCAAGAGGAATGTCTCCCTCTTCCCCCACACTGACTTTATCCAATCGTTGCAGCTCCACCAAGTACCCACCCCCAACCTCCTGGATGGTTCGGATCATGGACTTGAGAGACACCCCGGTCCTAGACAGGCCGACATCTCCCTGTATCACCATTCTCCTCCCCCCCCCACTATCAGCTCCATCCTCAGTTCTCCCCCAGTTCACCTTGGTCTCCCCCAAAGTCTGCAGCCACTTCATTCCCAAAATCACATCAGTGCTTCCCAATTCTAAAGGAAGAAAATCCTCCCTCACCTGTATCTCCTGAATGGTCAGCACCACTCCTCTACACACTCCCCTCCCCATTTCCACCTTCCCCGTGCCCATCATCACCCCATAGCCTCCGGTATCCACTAGTGCCATACCAAGCAACTCAACAAGCCGGGTGGAAATGAAATTGTGGGTTGCCCCACTATCTATCAGAATCACCACCTCGTGGTCAGCTATCACCCCTTTCACTTTCATAGTGTGACTCGAAGTGAATCCCACTACAGAGTTCAGGGAGACTTCTGCCACATCCAGGTGCATCTTCTCCTCCTCTTCCACTTCTGATCTGCTCCCACCTTCCTCTTCGTCTTCCTCGTCTTCGCAAACAAGGAGAACCTGAAGAGTCCGGTCCTTGCACTTATGTCCCGGCATGTACTTCTCATCACATCTAAAGCACAATCCCTTGGCCCTCTTCTCCTGCATCTCCTTATCAGTAAGCTTTTTAAAATTTCCCCCGGGCCCCTCCTCCTCCGGTCCTCTCCTTTGGTACTTCTCGTGTACCCCCCGGTGCAGCTCCCTTGGAAGCTAAAAACGTGGTCGTCATCCGGTGGGATCCCCCAGAACTGCTGCCTCGATTCCCCCTCTCTAGATGCTTCTGGTCCTCGACCAACTGTGCCAACTCCATGGCCTCCCCCAGGTCGTGTGGTCTCATCACTCTAACGGCTGCTCTGATTTCTGGTTTGAGCCCCTTCATGAAGTTCCCCTCAAGCACGGTATCAGAAAGACGATCCAACCTGCTAGCTAGGTACTCAAACCGGTCCCGGAACTCTGCTACTGTTCCCTCCTGTGTCAGCGCAAAGAACTGCTCGTAGAAATCCCCTCCGCTGCTGGTTCGGAAACGTTCTAGTAGGCAATCCTTGAACTCCCTCCAGTTTCGAATAGGTCGCCTCATGTCCCGCCACTGGTACCATGCCAGTGCCTTCCCTTCCAAACACAGTCCTGCCCGCTGTCAGTTTCTCCTCCTCTGTCAACCCCGTTGACTGCAAAATACCGTTCCACCTTGTAAATCCAGCCATGGCCATCTTCCCCCTCAAAGATGGGCATCTTCAACTTCCTCACCTTCGGATCCCTTCCGTTACCCCGGTACTCTCCATAACCTCCCATTCCTCGAAGATGAGGTGCTCCCCAAGTATCCCGGTCCTCCCTCCCACGTTGGTATCCGATTCCCTCGTCATACTCCCCTCTTCCCCTTTCAGAATCAGCACCTCGACGCTGAAATTCAGCACCTCGACGCTGATATTCTCCTCTTCTTTCACCAAAATCTGCACTTCCCTCATATTCTCCCCTCCGGCCTTCAAAATCCACACCTTGACGCTGAAAATCAGCACCTCGACGCTGAAAATCAGCACCTCGACGCTGAAAATCAGCACCTCGACGGTCATTCCCCAGGCTCATCTCCTCTCTAGAAAGTGGCTCTAGAGGTGGCATGTCGTCGTCTCCCTCAAGGATCTCCACAGTCGGATTCCTCCTCCCCCGAAGCGGGTTCGGATTTCCTCCTACGCCATGGTCGCCGACAGTCTCTCTTGCTTCCGACGCCGTCGGATTAGTCTTCATCTCAAGTAATTTTTTCATCATCTCTTCCATGGCCGTGAATTTTCCCTCCAACCTTTCATTGTTGGTGGTAATTTGATTTTGAAAATCAAAAAATTTTTCCTCCAAATCGGTTTTTAATTGACCGACTTCACCTTCCAAGACATCCACCTTCTTTCCGGCCATTATCCTTCTAACGGATCCACAAAAAACTTCTTCCGGAGACAAGAAACTTGCTGAAATTTCAGAATTTCAGCCGCCGGTGGTCCCGGAACGATGCTCTGATACCAATTTGATAGGAAACACTTGGATTTCCAAGTGTTTCACACCAAAACCAAGAGGATCCAAAAGAAAAACTGCTGTCCACAGCAGAAAAACAGCCAACTGCACAAAAACCTGAGAGAAAACGTGGGAAAAAAAAACACTGCAAACACTTTTATTTCGATGACGGACGAAAAGCACTTGCAAGATACAACTTTCCTTCAATTCGAGAGGAAGGAAAAACTCTCCAAAAGATCTCCGGCGAAGCCAAGAGCCCAAGACACCAAAACCTAGATCTCAAAACAATTCAAATTCCAGATGAGCCGCTAATCCCCCCAAAACTCCTAATTATACAAATTAATCATAAAGGACAGTAATGGACTTCCTAAAACAGCCTCTCATTCAAAAAATTTCCCTCCCCCGTGCGTTTTAGCCGCTGTTTGGGCCCCGCTCCGCGCGCGTTCCGCCTGCGCGTTCCGCCTGGTTCCGCCCGACCGTGGGCCGTCGGGTGTAGAACCGGACCGGTCCAGCTGGGACCGGTCCAGGCGTAACAGTGTACCAATAACACGCTCGCCGGGGCCCTTGCGGGTTTTCTAATTTCTTTTACCCTTTTAGTGTACCTATGTGTATACAAACTATAGTGCACGTGGGGGTACTTTGAAAATATTTGTAGACGCCTTCTGTCCGCTTGCATAGAAGTTGCGGATCCGGTGGCTTGGCGTAGCAGCTTCTGAATGGAGTTGTTCACTGCTTTGTACAGGTAGACTGTCGTGCACTATTTATTGATTTTCGTAGGCGGGTCATAGTGCGCTAACGAGTCTCCTGCCTTGGGCCGTAGGAGCTTGTACTTGTCGTATTTTCTATGCATTTGGTTGTGGTCCTTGGTCTTTTCAGTGCATCCGCCACAGCTTCATGTTGGTAGGTAGATGTCTTCCTTTACAGATTGGAATTGACTTCAGGATACTGCATTTACTAAAGTCTTTCTGCATCTACCCATAGATGACATTTAACACATACATTTGTCTTCGTAGAGTGATAATATGTGTTGCAGATCTTTTTTTTTTTTGTATTTGCTCGTGGATAGAACTTTTATGTATGCAACAAGTCTCCTACGATGATTCATAGGATTTCGCATTTTCTACCAACCCCTTCATGCACATTGATTGGTATTGACTATATGAGGATATTATACCCACTGCATATATGTTGCTATAAAAGCTCTTTTCATTGTATATTGCATCATATGTATCTTCCCTTGATTTACATGGCTTTCATCACCACCTTGTGGATAATCTGTCGAATATACGAGTGTATGGCTATGTTTGTATAGAACCTATCACTTCTACATCATTTCAATCGGTGTTACTTATGAGTGGATTGCCAGTTCTATTTGTATTGTCTTCAAGAATGCCATTATCATTCATGAATGATCACAAGTATCCCATAGTTGTTTGTAAGGGATTTTCATTCTCCCTTCACTAGCTAGTTGATGTTGACTGCTAGGATGTTGCGATGATCATTTCCTTTGTGCTTGTAGGGAATGAGAATATATGCTTGCCACGATATTAGCACAGGTGATATGAAAAACCATTGTAGGCTTCTATGTTCACATACTCATTATAGAGATATTGCTAGATCTCTAATATTTTTTCATGAGCATTTCAGTCCACTATCCATGGATGAATCATTTCATATATTTGAGAATTATGCATCATTTAATGCATTTGAGAATCATGACCCTATTTTACCTTTGTATATTGCGAATGAGGTTCAACATTTCATAGTTTAGCTCATGGCTCTTGCCACTTATGATTATTAGTTCTCAATCAAATAATTTAGAATTTAGCACTTGCATTTTTATGATTGAGTTCAAGTATAGCCTTTGTATTTATTCACTTGGGTCCAATACTTATTACTTGATTCAAGTTTGATTTTAAGATCATTGATCACTTGATTTAGAAATGAGTTCCATGCTATCTCATAAAGTTCGAGCCTTGTCTCCTATGGTCCAACTCAAGTCCTTTTGAGTTCAAATGGCTCTTTTGAATCGTATGAGATTCAAAGTCTTATTATAGTTCAAGTTTATAAGTTCACATCAAAGTTCTCTTGGGCCCATGTCTTGTTCAAGTTCGAGTTCAATCCACTTGATGTATAAATCAAGCTCAATCTCATGTGCACATTTCCTTTTTTATTTGGATTCAAGTTTGATTAAGTAGATTAAATCAAGTCCACAAATCTCATTCTGCTCCAAGTCTTTGTCTGTATTTCAGACAAAATTTCGGCAGCCTCCCGGCGTCTCCCCCGTTAAGGGGAAAAACCAAGAGGCCGCCTACCCGCCACGTCAATAAAGACGTGCACGGTTGGTGTTGGTGAGACACCGCGGCGGTTGTAATTTTTTATTTTCTCCCACCACGCGCAATAAAGGCGTGCATGGGGTTTTATAAAAAGCATTTTTGATAAGCAATTTTTTTATTTCCCCCCGCCCGGGGGTACTTATAAGTGACCCTGCTTCGCCGTACGTGCCGCACCGGGATTCCATCCTACCACGGCCAATAAAGGCGTGCTTAGGACAGTTCTCCAGTTTGCCACGGACATTGAAGCAAGATTTTAAGTTTAGAAGAATTCGTACCTCCGCGGGGTTGTCGTGGTTGACACGTGGATCGAGGGGTCACTCGCCTACCTCGTCGTAGGTGTCGCACCGGGTTCCCTCCTACCACGACCACTAAAGGCGTGCTTAGGTGGTTTGCCGGTCCGACACGGACATCGAGGAAGGAGAGTGGGGGGAGCATAATTAATTAGAATTAATAATAATTAGGTATAATTAAATTCAATTAATTATAACAAATTATGATTAGCATTAATTAATTATGATTAGGGGCAACAAACTTATAATTAACTTAAATTAATTATAATTAATAATAATTAATTTAATATTAAAGATAATTAATTATAATTAACTTTAATTAATTATAATTAATTATACCTATTATTAATTAATTAAAATTAATTATATTTTAATTTAAAATTAATCATAAATCAATTAATTTTAACTTATAATTTATTATAAATTAATTATAATTAATTATAATTAGATTATAAATAATTATATTTAATTTTAAAATAAATTATAAATTAGATATTTTTAATTTATAATTAATTATAGATCAATTATAATTAATTATATTTTAAAATATAATTAATTATATTCAATCATATAATTAATTATAGATTAATTAAATATATACAATACATGATTAAGTAAAATTTATACAGGATTTAGGCCAAATCCTGATAAATCTCACGGCAGAGTAAATCCTCTACTTCCCTCATCTCGGTTTGATGGCTCACGAGATTTGGCTGGAGAAACGAATGAAAAGGGGAAAGTTACCTTCTCGGCCAGCAACCTCTCGTCCCTACTTCCGCTCAAAATGTCGTAACTTTCGGTCCGAGCAAGAAGGGACGCTGTCGAGGGAGTCGGAGGAGTCGAAGCTGGCGTCGGGTTGGCTACAGCAAGGGAGATCGGGAATGGAAGCTCGGGTTCGGCTAGGTAGAGAAGGTTCTCTTCTTCTCTCCCTCTCTTTCTCTCTTTCTCTCTGTCTCTGTGAACTGACGGAAGGCGGAGAGGCTTGTGATCGTGGAAGCAGAGGGAGGAGGAGGTCGTGGGAGAGGTGTCGGGCTGAACAGAGTTTTGGCTCTGTGTGTGTGGAGTCGAGCGTGGAGAGAAGCGACGGGAGAGAGTCGTGGGCAGCGAGAGAGATTTGCTTCGGGAGCAGAGAGGGATCGGGAGAGAGCCGTGGTGGAGAGCAGCAGCGATTTCTGCGCGTGGAGTCGAGCGTGGAGAGGGATCGTGAGCAAGCCGAATGGAGGTGTCTTCCTCTCCTATTTAACGACGAGGTGCAGCGTCGTTTTGAACAACGGTCGCAGGATTTGCGGGAATAGACACGAGCACAGCAGGATTTACGGATGTCTTTCGATGGATACGAGGTACGCAGCAGGATTTCGGGGATCCTGCAGAGCTACGACATGATTTCATTTTTTTTCCTTTGGGTATTGTTCAGAGGTCAACATTGTCTTAACATAGGCCAAATGTAATACATCTACTCTCCTAACTTGGTCATTTGAAGGCCAGCGTTTTATGTGACCAAACCTTTTGAGGCAACTCTCTCTAATCTTATTTGCCACTGGAGCTACTCCAATCTTTAACGTATATGCTTGTTTCGCATTCTATCTCTAAAAGTAAAGCTACTCCACCTGAGTATCCTTATCTCTGCAACACGTAACTTAATTGTATGCTTCTCTTTTAATGGGCAACATTCTGCTCCATAAAGTATTGTAGATCTCACTACCATCTTATAGAATTTTCCCTTAACTTTAAGGGGTACATTTATATCACACAACATGCCCGATGCATTATTCCACTTCAACCATTCAACTTGAATTCTACTAATAATATCCTCACCTATTTCACCATCACTGTGGATAATAAACCCGAGATCTAAAACATGTACTTTTATTAATGACTTGATCGCCCAAAGTCACAATCCTCCCATTAGATCTATTACTACTTAAATTACACTCCATGTATTTGGTTTTTGATCTACTTAAAAGAAAACATTTAGACTCTATGATTGATCTTTATAATTCAAATTTACCTTCAACTCCTGTACAAGAAGAATATCATCAGCAAAAAGCATACACTAAGGGACATCCTCCTGCAAATGTCTAGTAAGAACATCCATGACTAAAGCAAAAAGATATGGGTCTAAAATTGATCCTTGATATAATCCAACTAAAATAGGAAAATACTTCATCCGACCTCCTTGTGTTTGAACACAAGTAATAGCTCTTGCATACCATGGTTTAAAATTGCGCAATATAAGGCTCGCCTTGAGGCCCGCCTTTGTGCAATTCCAGTAGAAAACGCCTCGATGCTTAGGCCTCGAGTTTTTGTTATGAGGCTTGCGCCTCAACTTGGTTGAGGCCCGCCTTAAGTCCCGCCTCGCCTCACTGGCATGAGGCTTACGCCTCACGCTATATATATTAAAACTTACATAAATCTTGAAGTAAATGCCCGACATTGGACTCTATAGGAGAGGAGGAAGGGGAGAGAGCAGTTCATCATAATGATGATTCAAATGAAGAACCCCTTAGTTATGACAGTGCTAATGACTTATGAGTTCTTATGTGATATGTAATTGCTATTTATTTTTAGAAATTGAAATTATATGTTAATGAAAAGAATACTAGGATTTGGGAAAGATAGAATTTTGAGTTGAACTATATTTCATGTTGTCTTATTATTGGGATATTTTGATTTCACTTCATATATTGTGCTTTTTTATGTTTTATATTATTCACTTATTAGTATATAAAAAATTTATCATTTTATGTTTATTCAATCTTTTGATTTTGAGGCTTACGCCTCAAAACGCCTTGAGGCTTATGCCTCGCCTCACGAATGAAAAACGCCTCAATACCCGAATACGCAATTTTAAACATTGTTGCATACATATCTTTAGTGGCTTGAGTATAAGCATTATTAACCTCTTTCTTTTTTAAAATAACTTCATAGCACATCTCTTTGAAGTTTATTATAAGCTTTCTCTATATCAATATATATCATAAGTAGATCCTCCTTATTCACCCTATACTTCTCCATCAAATCTCTCAATAAATGTATAGCTTCCATAGTAGACCAACCTAGCATGAATCTAAATTGATTTTTAGAAACAAGTATCACATCGTAATCTATGCTTATTAACTCTGTCCCAAAGTTTTAAAGTATGATGCATTAACTTAATTCTTCTATAATTCATGTACTCTTTTGCATCACCTTAATTCTTAAAAATAAGAATCAACACACTCCACTCATCTAGCATCTTTTTAGTCTTTAAATAATATTGAAAAGTTTCGTAAGCAAAGAAATTATTTGATCTCCTTAGCATTTTTACACCTTTATTGGAATATCATCAAGTCCAACGACTTTTCCACACTTTATTTTCGTTAAGAAATTCTTTCATCTCCCAAGAAAATTGTTTTTCTCCTAAGGCTTCAACTATTAGGTTTTATCTTTCTGGTTCAGTTCTCCTGTAACTTTATCCCACATATCCAAACAAACTTCCTAAATCTATCAAATATGTTTGAAAATGTAAAAGACTCAAAGTTATAAAACAGAAAGGGATTAGGAAGCAATTTAATATATAAACAAAGAATCACCATTGAATTGTTTGGCATTTAAAATGTCAAGCTCTATTTCTATCCTATTAGTTATACCTCATTGACGGGTTTTAAGCAACAATTGTAAACAAGCATTTTTTTTATAATGATGATTTAATTACCCTCTATTGGACATGGTCGCCCACAGAAGAAAGCAAGTATATCTTTATTCTATGCACTTAAGGGAAAATGCCCATAATGCAAATAATTCAATGTTCATCACACCAAATTATCAACCACATGCGTAAAAAAGAAAAATTCTAATCATAGCTTTCCTAGGCTCTGTTGTAAGTCACACTACAAGTGGTGTCTTGCTTTATTATAGAGTGGAGATGTTTAATTTTAATCCAAAGGGTGATTTTATTTGAATGTGTTTATCAAAACTTTTATTTGATTTTTAATTGTTTCATATTTAGAAGGATTATGAATAACTTATAAAGCAGCCACTACTTGCTTTGAGGTGAGCCTGCTACTCATAGAATTCTAAGATCCAATGATGTAGGTATTCCACTTTTTTGGGTGAAATGATTTATCATTGTATCAAGAGGAACCTAAGTTATTTTTAGTTGTTTTTTAGAGTTCTGATTCCCTAAACTTTCTAAAATTCATTTGGGAACTTTCATAATAGTTTAAGGAATGCACCAAGCAAAGAGATTTAGAGGATTTCCTATAGCTATTAGGCCAAGGAAAATGAAAGATATTCTATGATTTTTGGCTCTATAGAAAATGAGAAGAGAAAATGTAACTTAGGGGTTGCAAATTAATGAAGACTCTTGAACTTTTGGTGTTCAAAGAGAGATGACCATTTGTTTAATTTGGGCTAAGCAAATGAAGGAGACTAGGATTTGGGATCTATGTCTAAGGGATTGTTTCTTAATTTTGGATTCAACAAATGAAGCAAAAGAACTTAGGATTTAGTCTTAAAGTTTAAGAATTTATGGTATGGTATGTTTAGGGCCTTAGGGAAGTCCAAAACATCATGGATGAGTCCAAAACATCATGGATGAGTCCAAAACATCATGGATGAGGAAGGTTGGTGATAGCTCCTAAGGGATGCTAAGATTCATGCAATGAAGTATTTGGAGCCTTGGTATGCTCCAAAACATTATGCATGAGAGAAAAGGGTGTTTGAAAGAGAGCTCCCTAATTTTTATTAGAGTATTTTGGACTCATTCTTAAGGGAGAGATTCAATTAGAGGCTTTGAAACAAAATTTTCAAGATCAATTTTGGCATGATCTAAGAAAATTAGGAGTGTGAATATGATTTGCATTTTAGAAATTTTTATAAGCTATAGCAATTCACTAAATTTTGATGCACAAGATTTTGCGAGATGCCAAATATAAACTTAAATAGCTCTACCCATTGTGGGGCTTGCAACATAGACCTTTGAGGGTCTATGGGAAGTATCACGACGATTTGAAATTTTCCAAATTATTTAGATTCATTCTTTGGATGCTCATAAGAACATTATGCAAATCCACAAATCCATCATCCGGCCGTGGTGGAGGTTGAAGATTCACGTCCGTGATGTCATCCAACACCTACTATACATGCTCTTCGAATTTCCCCTAGACAAAGGAGACATCTGGAGATTGCCGAATTTTTAAGTAAAATAGAGGACCTGAACTTATATAAAGGGAGCACAAAGGACATGAACTAAACAAGGATGATAGGGAACCAAACTTAATTCAAATAACATGGAACCAGACTTTAATTTAATAAATGCATGATCACATAAAACATAAGTGCTAATTAATGGTGTTGATTATGCAAATAAAAAATCAATGGATGAATAGGGGATTTGTGTTAAAATTTCAATACGCATAACTTATTGATTTGCCCACAAGCATTGATCAATATAAATATGATAAATAAGGAATGCTTGAAATGAACAAATTCTCAAACATAAATTACAAGAACGAAGGAGTTAAACATGCTAGTCATGGATAAGACAGCTCTCCACGAATGTGAAAATGTAAACACCAATAAATATCAAACATCAACAGGGGAGACTTATAATAAGCAATGTGATTTGCCTGAAGGCACGAACATGAACTCATGGAGCACATGATGTCTTGCTTACAAGTGACTACAAAAAATTTATGCGCTTCTATAAGTAACAGTAGATGAACATTCGATGTATACATCAACTTGTCTGCAAATGGTGAAGCTCATTGCAAACATGCACAATGTAGAGTGCGATGAATGCAAATACCTGCTAGCGATGATAGAAGATCCATCGCGGGCGTAGTAATATACCTACGACCAATATCAATTAGCTTACAAATGTATATTGCTACCTTCATGGATGTTAAAGGATATGTAAGAAAATTGCAGCGGTTCACCAATATGCATGAAGAAGCTGATGACAAATGCAACTCCATCTAGTAGTCAACACCAGTTTACAAGCGAACATGTTAATCCACCTATAAGCGATGATAATAAATACATTGTAGGACCATAACAAATACATCATCCCGTGGTCGACATCAACATAGAACCAAGCACATTAGACCTTGCAAGTAGTAGGAGGATTCAACATGCGATGAACTGAAAGATATGGCGTGTTTGAAAAGTTCAAAGAGAATGCAACTCTCATGCAATTAATATTATTTAGCCGCAGGCAGATACTGTGGTCCTCCAGATGCAAAAGTAGATGGAATACAACAAATACAAACACCTATGGGCTGTTGCAATAGACTTGTTGCATAAACAACAAGCTATGTACGAGCAAGGGTAGCAAGCATACGATTGCTTGGGCAAACAACACAGTGTGATGCCCAACCACCAGATCTGCAGACAAAAGACATCTACAAGTTTCCAAATAGAGCATTGCACATATTCAAATGATCGTTACCCACATACTGACCAGCGTCAAATATTTTAAAATGCCTCCCACACATATATTGCAACATATATACACACAAATACAAAATTGGACATGCAAGCACATCAATATACGAATGAAAATATAAATGTACATGTAAGTATGCAAATATAACACAAAGAAATGCATATACAAGCATACACCCACATAGTTCCCGGCGAGCGTGTTATATTTACACACATGACATCTAAGGATGCTGTGCGGATCAAAAAAGAATTTAAGTTTGAGCCCGATTCTAATATGTGGGCATATTGGAGTCAACACAACTCGAACTATCAAATAAATATACAATCGCGGTGCCGATCAGGATATTTATTTTATCCATTCATATTAGGCAGTTAAGATCTATAACAAGAAATCCACTAGTAAAGGCACATATGGCATCGAACGTAATCCTCTGTCACCAATTAAATAGAGTCGACAATGTTCAACAGATAATTATAAAAATGCTACCTAATTACCCGCATGGGCCCTAACGAGTGTGATGCATGCACACAACTGATGTCTGAGGATGCTATGCGGGTTAAGAAATAAATTTAAATTCAAGACCGATCCTCCTATGCTAGTGGACAGGAATCGACACAGCTCAAGCTATCAAGAAAATATATGGTCATAGAGTCTACCGAGATATTTGTTTTATATGTTCATTTTAGGCCTTTAAGGTCTACAACAAAAAAAATCCACCAATGAAAGCATAAAGCCTACGACTAACCCAATCATTTTGTCAACAAATTGACAGGGTTCAACCAATAAAATAAAAATGGCCATAAAAACCCTGATAATTATCGTGTTGATAGAAAATCTCAACCGAAAGGGTGTTCAAATACTTCAAAATGCCTATCAAATTCTCAAATGCCTATGAAATTCAAACTTCCAAAAAAACCCCAAAATCTAAAATATTAAAAAAAATTGAAATAAATTAGTAAAGTACTTAAAACAAAATCCATTCACCATTCACAATAATTTACCGATGTGGACAAATTTAAAAATTACTTTAACTCATAACGAGTCAATGTCTGATCAAGAATATCACTATGACTCATTCTCAACTTCTATTACTAGTAATGACGTGACATTGGTCTTCTAATCGGTGGTTTGGATAGATGACTCTACAAATAACTCATGGTTTGGACAAATGGCTCCACGTAGTTAACGATTATGACCGCGATCCTCTGACTTAATGGTTTGGTCCAACGACTCCACTATTTATGTTTACGGTCATAGCCCATATGTTTCTCAATGGCTTCAAATCCTTAAGATATGAATCAATAGGATATAATCGAAAAGGCACAAAGCCCTATGTTAGCTAAAGTAAATTCAAATTTGTCCCCTTAGACAAATATTCATCCCAGGCCTATAAGGTTCCCTTGGACGACACAACCCATGGCTGCCGATAATGATCCTTTGATCAGGTTGGGTCGATTACCTCCTCTGATTAAGTAGATCAGGGTGCATGATAGCCTGGGACGACGAAACCATAGATATTGATAGGGCTCATCATCACTTCCACCACCATCTGCTTTAAGTGCAACATGATGAAATTTTCAATTTTAAATATTAAATATAAAAAATAAACCCATGTTGTTACTATACACCAGATACTATGTATTCGGTTGATGACTAGCATTAATCGAATGTTTTCTCTCATTATCGGGAGGTTAGTTTATGATAGGAGCTTGCCCTATAGGAAACTTGAACTCAGATCTAAAATCCTAAAAAATGAGGGTGAAATCTCTGGGTAGTGTCTTATTTCAAACCCAATCTACCTTCTAAAATTTTACCCTGGAGCCTACTCATTAAAACTCTCCTCGACAATTTGAAAAAAAGAGGGGTCCTCGGAGAGGCCGGGGTGTGAATTTTCGGAGCCCACAGCAAGCAAAAAAAAAAATTTCTTTGATCTCATAAATATTTCCACACATTGGAATGTCATTAGATACTATTACTTTTCCGCACTTTATTTTTCTCAAATTCTATCTAACTTCAGTTCTACTAATATGATAATAAAAATAAAAAAATTTCTTTTCATATAAGATGCTAAAGTTATAAATTCAATAATATTCTCATAACCTTCATTGAAAAGTTTATTAAAATATCTCATCTAAGTGTAGTCGTATATTGAATGTTCTCTTCTAAAAAAACACTTTTTGATCTTCATCCTTAATATATTTCACTCGAACTAAATCTTTCTCCTATCTTTTTTATTGCTGATATATACATCTATGATGCACCGTTACACCTATTTATGAAGGCATGCTGAATTAGATACAAGTCGGACACAGACACGTGCTCGATATGGCTCGAGCACATGTCTGATACGGCAAAAATGTATCCCATTAAATAATTTTTAAATTAAAAAGGCTACGCATATCGAACATGTGTGTCTTATTAAATAATACATTAACAACATCAAACCTTTACCCCAATATGTGGGATCGTCTATATGAATCTTTTTTCTACATTATGTCATATTAGGAGTCAAATTCTCATTTGAATCTAATAAAAAAAAAATTTCTAAATATTTTCTAACCAAGTGTTTTTAGGCTTACCTTTACCTTTCTTAATATAGGCCAAATCTAACACGTGTGCCCTATTAAATAATACAAAATTAATTAATTAAATAAAAAGAATAGCCCGCATCGTATTTGAGTATTTCATTTCCACGAGCAGGAAGCTAGGGCTTTCTGTGTTTTTTTTTACACGAGCATTTTCATTTATACAAGCTGACGATGTCGCAGGAAGGTGATACATGAGCAAAGAAGGCTGAAGGAGCGCGCATCTTCCGTCGTCTGCTTTATCTTCGTCGTTTGCTTCATCTTTATGAGTAACATGCGAGCAGGCGAGATGGAAGGAGTTTACATACATGAGATGGCGAGGCTGAAGGAGCTAGCGTCTTTGTTGAAGGTGTTTATTTTCGAAGGTAGGTGAGGTGAATGAGCGATTAAAGGTTCGTTTTTGTGTCTTCTTCATTTTCTTGGGCAAATAAGGGTACATGAACGTCAATCTATTTTCCATTTTGTGTGCTTTGAGGGTTCATCTTCTTTGCAATTGTCGAAGAAGAGGGTTACGCTTCATGGGTTCAACTATCTTGAGCATTATGGTTCAGGGTTATAGCAAGCAAGATAAACTCAAAAGGTGTACTGCTACTTTTTAGGGTTTAATTTTGCTTCATAATTTGTTAAATGTCTAATTCTGTTGCTAATTTTGGATGATATTATTGTGAATAAGGGCCATTTAAGATAGAGGGATATGAACCTAAAATAAGAAAAGCTATTACAGATAGTTCTTTAGAAAAAGCATTTAATTTATAAATGATAGAATAGTTAGCTGAGAAAATAACAAGAATGTTTTATTCAGCTGACATTCCTTTTAATTTGGCAAGAAATTCACATTACAAGAATGAATTTACTTTTGCTTACAGTAGCAATCCTGCAAATTACGTGCCAGTAAGATATAATGCTATTAGAACAAAGTTATTGGAAAAAGAGAGAGCTAACATTGAAAAGTTATTTGTGCTAACTAAATGAGTTTGGAAGGAAAATGAGTTAGTTTGGTTTGTGATGGTGGACAAATCCACAAAAAGACCACTTATCAACTTCATAACTGTAACAAAAAATATCCTATTTCATTAAAATTGTAAACTGTGAAGGTCAATATAAATATAAGTTCATGTCTAGTTTGATAAAAAAAATAATCATGATGGTTGGACCTTCTAATATCATCTATGTTATTACTGATAATGCACCTATTTCTAAAGTTGCAGGTTTACTTGTAGAACAAGCATATCCTTACATTTTTTGGACACCATGTGTTATGCATGTACTTAATCTTGCATTGAAGAATATTTGTGCAGCTAAAAATACTATGACAAATGAAATCACTTATAATGAATATCATTGGATTATAGTAATTATAAATGTACTTGTAATTAGAAATTTCATTAGGAATCACTCTATGAGACTCTCGATGTTCAATGATTTTTTTTTTAATTTAAAAATGCTTACAGTTGTTGAAACTTAGTTTGCCTCAGTTATAGTCATGTTGAGAAGATTTAAAAAAAAATAAAAATTGTCTTTCAGTCTATGGTGATCTGTGAGAAACAGTCTTGTTATCGATAAAATGATAATCGAAAGACGATATGTAAAAGAGAAGATTTTAGATAATTTATGGTGGAATGATATTGAGTACATCTTAAGTTTTATTGATCTAATTTATGAGATATTAAGAGTGACAGATACAGATAAGTCTTATTTACATCTCATTTATTAGATATGGATTCTATGTTAGCTAAGGTGAAAGGAAGAATATATAGACATGAAATAAAGACACTTGATGAAGACTCAAGTTTTTGGTGTGTTATCTATACTATTCTGGAAGATGGGTAAAGCAAAAATAACACATCTATACATTGCTTGGTTCATTCACTAACTCTAAGGTAAATTTTAACATTAATTTATTATTAATTCTCAATTTGTTGAATAATAATTATCTAATTCTATTTTGTTTTACTATTATTTGTAGATATTTAAGTAAAGAATGACTTCAAGAGGATTTTTAACAATTTTCTTCACGGAAAGATTTAAAAATTTCACATATGAGGAAGATATATTTGAAGCATTATTTTTCAAATGAGGAAGAGAGAAGAATAATCAATATAGAGCTTCTTAATTTTTTTGTTATTAAGAAAACTTTGGCTAAAATTTTTTGTTAGCCTTCTTTTTGTTTTATCCATGGATGTTCTTACTAGACATTTGTAAGAGGTTGTACCTTGGTGTATGATTTTTGCTGATGATATTCTTCTTGTTGATAAGACTAGATAGGTAGTTGAAGGTAAACTTGAATTATGAAGATGAACCATAGAGTCTAAAGGCTTTCGTTTGAGTAGATCTAAATTATAGTTTTAGTAATAATAGTTCTTGGGGGGGGGGGATTATGACTTTGAATGATTAAGTCATTAATAAGAGTACATGTTTTAAATATCTTTGGTCTATTGTTCAGAGTGATGGTGAAATAGATGAGGATATTATTAGTAGAATTGAAGTTGGATGGTTGAAGTGGAGGAATACGTCGGGCTTCTTGTGTGATAGAAAAGTCCCCCCCCCCCCACACACACACGGACACACAAAACTTAAGTGAAAATTCTATAAGATGGTGGTTAGACTTGCAATGCTTTATGGTGCTGAATGTTGGCTATTAAAAGAGAAGCATAATATTAAGTTAAGTGTTGCAGAGATGAGCATGCTTAGCTGGATGAGTGGCTTTACTCTTAGAGATAGGATACGAAATGAGCATATACGTAAAAAGGTTGGAGTAGCTCTGGTGGAAGATAAAACCAGAGAGAGTCACCTTGGATGGTTTGTTCACATAAAATGACGACCTTTCGATGACCCGATCAAGAAAGTAAATGTATTAGATTTAACATATGTTAAGAAAGGTAAAGGTAGACCTAAAAAGACTTGGTTAGAACATATTAAAAATGACCTTTATTGGATTTAAATGAGAATTTAACTTTTAACGGGCATAATAGAGAAAAATGATTCATGTAGTCGACCCCACATAGTGGTATAAAGGCTTGATATTGTTAGTTTGTTCTTTATTTTAGAAGATTTTGGTGATCAAGGTCTTTGCGTGATAGGTAGAGAATAGATCCAAAACTGTGGTGGTTGATTCATGGAGCTTTAGCAGCTCTATTTGAAACAATCGCCATAAAACATCTTGGTCAGGTTTTAGCCTCCTCTTATTGTAAGAGAAATTGGAGCACGTACTCTTTCATCAATTTAATGGAAAGGAACAAAATTACTCCACAATGGGTTGAAGATTTAGTTTATGTGCATATAAAATTTTGACTTTTATCAAGAAAGGCTCCAACTTATATGGAAGGAGATAACATAATATGGCATGTTGTTGTAGATGGATTTGAGTCCCTTGATGATATGAGAATATTGAAGATTGCTAATCTTTCATTTGATAAGTTTGAATTAAAAGCAATGATATTTATTGAAGATGATATAGAAGTCCAAAGACAAATCCCTGATGAAGCTAGTCTTATCATTCCGTCCACTAAATAGTTGAAACTTCATATGCTAGGTAGTTTATGCTTATGTTTATGTTTTTGATCTTGTACTAGACTAATTATGATGTTGCTTTAATATTTTTTTCGTCATTTTAAATAGTATGCTTAGATTATTTTCTTAATTTTAATGCATGATTTATAAATTATAATGTCTTATCCGCGTTGTACTCGTGTCATGTACTTTTAATAATTGACTTGTATCATATTCATATCATGTGTTATCCGTGTCATCGTATCCGTATTGGTACAACATAGATATACATTCATTTTTTGTTCTCCTGAGTATATAATATATTATATAAATTACTAAAATCTAGATTTTTTAGATCTCATATTACTTTTTTATACTTCCTATGGGTCCTATATATCTTTCCTAATTTTTTAAGCTTTTACATCTAAATAAATTTTTATAATAAAACTTTTTTTTCTTGCAAATTTTGATTTTACCACACTTTTTTTTTAACTATTAGAAGTTTTTTTTATTCTCGAAGCACTTATTTTTCTACATTATTAATATCAAAAGTTATTTTTTTTTTCACATAGCATTAGCTTTCTTATTAAGAACTCAAATCTTGAGATTTTGAATTATACTCTCAAAAATATTAATTAGTGTTCTTTAAATACCCCAAATTAATCCTAGAATAATATTACTTGATTTTTTTTTTTATTTTGCACCCCTTTATCTTAAAGTGCAAAACTAATAAATGATACTATATATGTAAACTTTCACTTTGAGTGACTTTACAATCTTTACAATTTAAACAATCTATTTTTTATAAGAAAATTAATCTAAGTTTAAATATATATATATATTCTTGTAAGGTTATGAAAATCAGATCGGGGAACAAACCAGAAGAAAGAGAGGTTTACGGTTCGCCCAGTCGAACCGAGGTCGAGCCAAATAACGTATTAAATAATAATATTATCAAAATTTAATAAAATTAACATAATAATAATGTTATCATTCCAATTATGAGATAAAAATAAACAAAATAAAAAATTATGAAACATAAAACTTATATAATTAAGTGAAATAATTATTTTAAAATTTCATATAAGAGCAAAAAAAATCTAAATCTCATAATTATAAGAATTTACACTCATAGTAATATGATAATTTTAAATTTTAAATTTTTTTCAATTTTTTAAATTTGAATTTTAGTTTAAATTTAATTTACATATAACTTATATGTATTATAAATTAGTAAAATATAAATTCAATTCTAACATAAGTTTATAAATTTAATTTAAATTATTATTAATTTATGTTATATGATTAAATATATTTTACATGTATATGCTATATACCAACTTTATTTTATAAATTTATATTAAAAATTATTTATGTAAAAATAATTTATCATTAACAAATAGATAAAACTATTTTTTATAATGTATAAATAAATAAATTATTATTATTAACTAATAAATAATATTATTCATTTAATAAGTAAATAATTAAAAATTTTGTTTAAAAATAATTTTTATAGGCATTACATATGTTAAAGAGCTCCTACACACCTCAACTATTCTCTTTAGTTCCACATAACTTGGAAACTCTTTCTTGCTAATGTTTGTATATCTTTTTGATTTTCCTTGTATTAAGAGCTCACATGAAATGTTGGGTCATGTGGAGATGTTTCATGATGGTTTGAGGCGAATATTTATAATTAAAAAATTATTATAATTTAAATTAAATGTTTTAGATATAAATTAATTAATTTATTTAAAAAAAATATTTAATATTTAATCTTTAATATAATAAACTCATTTATTTAATTATTTAAAAACTGTGTTAATTGAACCAGTCAGTTCAAAAGAATCGTGGTCGGTTCACCGGTTCGCCGGTTGAACCGACGGTTCTGACCGGTTCAGTCCGGTTTGATGCAGAAGCGGTTTTCAGGCTGGACCGGACTGGTCTTGTGGTCGGCTCACGGTTAAACCGGTCGAATTAGCATGTCCAATCTGGTTTTTTAAAACTTTGCTTGTAAGTGATGAAATGTTTATATCTTTTCTTAAATAAATTATTAGCAATTACAAAAAAAATTATAAGCTAAAGCAAAATTTAATATGGTTTTACACATTCATTAGTCTCACTAAACTTATATCCACTATGAATTACTTCAAAATCTTCTACCACTCTACCAACATATCTATGTAAATCTCCTTCACTAAAAATTCTTTCTTCAAGAGATATTTTTATATTTATTTTTCTAAGTCATTCCAAATTTTATTTTGAACTCATGCAAACTAACTTATGAGCATGAACACTTATAATATTAATAATTTATGTATTAACCACAATATTTAAAGATATAATTATATCTTCAATTTTATTAATTTTTACAATATTATCTTTCAAATTTTTATTTATAATTATACCTACTTCATTTCTACTATGACTCTTACCTAAATAGACTAGCTTGTTGCGCACACCCTCCGATGATTTGGAAATACTTGCTTATTTAATCAACACCAAGGTGCTGGTGCAGCGGCCCTTGCACACGTTTTATTGTATTCCGACCATATAGTGCGTCACTTCTAGGGAACGTCCAAGCATTTATACAATGTATAAAAGAATTCATGTAATAATTATTCAACAAGTTTCACATTGGTTGTCAACGTAACCCTCCACTTTTCTTATCCAAGGCTTGAGACCTTACAATGGCTGCGTCAAATACTTAAAATACAAACTCCAACGTTACTTTTCATGCCCCTGTTCAAGACGGCTATTTCCATCTCCAATTTCGGTAGAAATTTGCAGGAGGAAACGCAGAGTGCCTGAGGGGAAACATAAATCTTTGTAGCCAACAAACGACAATGCCAATGAAGGAATGCTGTAAAATGAAAAAAAAAAAAAAAAATCATCCATTTGATACTCCTGAAGCTTGTTACAGGATGGGAACCCTGCATTTAGCAAGTATCACCTGCTCGTGTAGCAAACTTGTGGTCCCAGGTACAGTAGGAACAAACGACCTAGCATAGGAGGACCGAGATTGCTGCAGCCACTTGAACCTGAAAAAGAAGATTGGAACCTTGACCATACATGACGAGGGTTGATTTGAAATGACTTGCAGTAATAAATCAAATCTAGCAAGTTTATCAAAATATTGCAGAATACTTTCTGTTCTTTTAGAAATCATTATCATAGGCATGTTACATAAAATCAAATTAGAAAAATATAACATAGAGAAAACTAAAATAATATCATTGAATATAATTTGTCTTTCCAATGAGGAAAGAATTTCAAATTTTGATCACTGGTACTTTATGTTGCTCATTTCTATGTCATTCTGATTTCTTACTCTAAGAAAAAACTTTTTCACTCTTATTTTCTAAATACCACGCTTCCACAAAATTCAACTTTATATTTTAGTCATGTTTTCTCTTTAACTAGCAGATCCTTTTAATTTGACTTATAATTGGAATTTGCTATCATAAAGCAGTCTGTTGGACCTCTCCGTATCAAACAACTTTAATTATACAAGTCACAAGTGTAAATGATAATAATCAAGCATTGCGAATATGTTGGTCATATTTTTGTAATTAATCAACGTTTGTGGTATGGTATGTTACTGAAAATTTTGTTGGGTATATATGCTGTTGACAAATTAAACGCTTGGTTGCTTTATTTTGTTATAGATACCATTTGGATCTTTGCAAAAATGTTTTCGGAGAAGGTGTTTACCCTGACGTGGATATGACTAACATATACTATGGGGGCACAAGAATCGCTGGTATGCACCTTTCTTATTAAACTTGCTTTTGTTACCATTCATCTTTGATTTAGATCATTGGATCTCTTGTTTTTTTTTCTTTTGTTTTTATTTATTTATTTATTTACTTTTACTTTTTAGATCTTTGGATCTCTTGCCACATGTGTTATAGCCGATTAGGTATCAAGAAGGAAATTTTTCTTCAATTAATTGGATTTAGTCAGTCAAATTCTGTTTTTGTCCTAAAATAGTATTATTTCTTTAACAAATTTGTTTTGCGTGTTTTATGATAACAAATTGAGCTCCCAGTTTTTTCATTAGGTTGTCTTCTTTAAGTTAATATGGGCAAGAAATGAATTTGCGAATAGAAAGGGTACATGATTTCTAGTTTCTTAAGTTCTGAGATGTTGAGGAGCGTGTTACTGAGAAAACTTACAACTCTAAATCATCTTGTGTGTTGTTGTTGAGGATGTATTGACGCTTTTTTTTTGTCTACTCAAATCGATTCGAATCGGATCAGATCGGGTTCAATTGAACCTGATCAACTCTTATGAGGCCCGTCAAACTCAATTCAACTCAAATTGGCGCCGAGTCAAATCAAATTTTATAAAATTGACTCAATTGAATTAAATTTATCTCAAATCGATCCAAATCAACCTCGATTTGGGCTCAATTCATGTCCAATTGGTTTAATTTGAACCCAATTGACTTTCCAAATCAAAATTTCAAATCCAACTGGTTGGATCCTCTTCTTCATCTTCGATTTCTGTGCTTATTGCTTTTTCGTTAAATCCCGTGGAGTCCATGAAATTGGGATATAAAAGGGGTTCTTTAGTTTTCGTTCTTCTTGCTTCCATGACTTCCTGCGAGCGTCCAGCCGAGTGAGAGAAAAAGAGAGATCGGGTAGAGCTTTTTGGTTTCATTTCCTACGTGATTTCCTTCCATCCTAGAGAGGAAGACAGATAGAGTTGTGTGAGAGGGAGAGCCGAACGTTTGGGAGAGCTCATTCCTGCTTCCTCTTTCATGCGGCTCGTCCAGACAAAATAGGCGAGGGAGACATGCAGCCAATTCAGGGAGCTGAGACCCCTTCTCTCATGTGGTTTACCCTGGGAGATCGAGCGAGAGAGAGAGCCAGGGGTCTCGTGCATATTCTTAGAGGAGTTCGGCTGAGCATCAGGGCTTCTTCCTGCGTGTGTCTTGGAGGGGCCGAATGGTGCAGGGCCTCTCATGCGTGATGCTTGGGACAAGATCGAGCAAAGGGGACCATGCCTGAGACCTCAGATGCAACCTACAGTGAGTTTCAATCAGACTTTCCATGGGTAAAGCTATTGCTTTTCACTTTTCTTTTAAAATCAAGAGTCAGGAACTACTGTAGTTCCTTATTTCCTCATTCGACTGAAGGTAGGAAACTTCCTCCCCCTCATCCATCAGCAGAGGAAGCACCCAGAGCAACTTGGACCGAGAATTAATTCATCATCCCTCCATTTTCTTGCTTTTAAAAAGGCGAGAGCATCTGTAACTTGCTTTGGCGAGGTAAAATCACAAAAACTTAGCAAGACCCCTAGTTCTCTAAGCCATGGATATGTGTTTGATGTTCCCTGAGCCTTAGGACCCTAGAAACCCTTGCATTATATTTTTAAAACCAAAAATCATCCTACATTTGTTGTCCTCTCCGTAAAATGGTGGAAATCCTGTGATTTCCATCCATTTGCTTTAATGTGAGAGCCCAAAAAGGATGTTGATACGCGTAGGGTCTTTGGATTGGTGTCCAACACCTTTCAAACACATATGTTCACATTCATGTTGAACCCTAATCATTGCCTATAACCAAACCATAGGCTAAATGCCGTTGTTTGATCCTAATTTAAATGACAATGCGTATGTTTCAAGTGTTATTAGTTGTGAGCTGCATCTCTCTCCTATTTTAAACTATATGTCATGACAAAATTGACTTGTGGTATTGTAGCTTGCATTTGTTAGGATTGTGCTTCACTTAAAATTTACAGTGTGTAAATATGCTCATTCAATTTCAAATGTTTGTTAAACTATTATGTAATTTCCTATGGACCTTTAAAGGCCCATCAGCTATACTCCATCTTATTTTGAAATTATTTAAACTTATTTATATAATATTTCAAATTAAACGGAGTACATGAAAATGTTCTTGAACTTACAACTCATTCTAATTGTATCCACCTTTCTCTCAATAATAGGTCATTCCAAAAATGATTAACAAATATAGGAGTGTGCATATGTAAAACCCAAAAAATGTCAGTTTTAGACCTCGCACGCTTTTAGATGCGTCGCGACGAGATTTAAGTGAATTTTTCAAAGTCGACGGATTTTGACGAAAATAATTTTCTAAAATTCAACGCAAAATTCTGAGCAAATTGATATATAAAACCTATATCTAATTTCGTTTAATTTGGTAGATAAAAATTAAAGAAGAATCTTATAATACATATTATGCTCCTAGTGTTTATTCAAGCATGGAAGGATTTAAGTGAGGGCATTTGGGTAATTGGATTTTTCCTAACTCTCTAAGTTATGAAGAGACCGACCCCTCTTCAATTCATTCGCATGTTTTGTTCGGCCAAACTGAAGGAGCACGCCAAAAGGGAGAAGGGGCGGACGCAACTCCGGCAGCCGTTCGTGGAGGAACTTGTAGGGAAGACTAAGGGAAGGCTAAGGTGAGTTCTTATGAATCATTTCTCATGTTTTCCCTTAGGGTTTTCTCATGAAAATATTTCTAGGGTTTAAGAAAACTTTGAATTTCTTTAAGAATTTAAATGGGGGATTGTTAGGGAATGATTAGAAGATAATTTTATGCATGGAATGAAGTTTTTTCTTCAAAATGTGGAGTTACAAAAATTAGGGCTTTTTCATATTATTGAAATTTAGAAATTTCTTAAGGAGCAACGTTTCAAATGATCATAGGAAGGTTTCTAAAGACATAAATTATGGTCTTTATACAAAATATCTTTTTTATAATTTTAATTTAATTTAAATAAGAAAATATATTAATTAGGTGTAAGGGAATGTTTGACCTGTTTATATGAGGGAATCAATGAAAATGGGTTTTCCAAATTTAGGGTATTAGGTTAAATCCGATAATAGAAATTATTTTGAATTATTTTAAGTAATTGAAAAAAGGATTACTTGGATAACAAATGAGTTTTTAGAAAATACATGCCTTATGTTTTCAATTAGAGAGAAAGAGAACATTTGGAAGTTTTATAGGAATAAATTAATTAAAATTGAGATGATTAGCTTTAACCGTTGGATATTAAAATATTTTCTTATAGGTGTTATTTGTGGTGATTTCAAAGGAGGGAGGACTAGCATAGAGAATCAATTTTCCTAATTTCTATAAGTATACATGGTTCTTTATTACAGTAATATTTTTGTTTCTCTTAAGTTATATGATTTGAAAGTCCAAACATGTTTATGAAATCTTTATATTAATTTAGATCATGATTTGGTTATTCTTGTCAAATGATTGATCATGCAAATTATATGTTACATTTTATGACAATATGTTATAAAGTTTATATGTTATAGAAATAAGATGAAATGAAATGATATGAGATGTTATGATTGTTATTGAATGCTTGTATGTGCATGCTGAATTGATGGAGCTCACCCCTTTATGGTACTTGCTGGGGACGCTGTACTCGTGCACGTTAAAATGATAAAAGATATGGAAAAGAAAAATGGTAAAGGAATATCTTTATGATATTAGACGGTGGCTCCTGTGACGGTTGTAATATATGCGAAATGAGAAAGTTATGAATAAATATATGAATATGAAAATGAATTATGAAAGGATATGAATGTATGATTTATGTTTATGTTAATGATATGTTGTTAGGATATCTATTTATGTTATGTTTTAATGAATTGACATCTATCATATTATTTCATTTTTGCCTTGATTACTGTAATTTAGAATCGTGTTTTACTTACTGAGTTTTGGCTTATTGTTAGTTGTTAACATTTTTCAGATAAGCTTAAGTTAATTAAATGAGTAGAAGGGGTGGAAATGTATACCGTAGGAGAGGAGCGCCTGAAGAAAGGTAACTTTATGAATATTAATGATTTTATGTTTATGTGTTTTCAAATTTGATGTTTTAGAAGCTCTTTCAAATCTTAAGGTGATAGTTTTAGGAATTAGATATTTTAGTCTACCGTCTAACCTCCGTTCCCGCCTTGCCTATGCGAGCTCACCGGGTCGGGTCTTGACAGCATATGTTGAAGTTTGTGAACTTTTATGGGATTCTATAAGTTCTTGAAGATTAATTTAATCAATTTGAAAAGCACTAAATTATTGTGAGACTTCTCATAGATCTTCTAGGGCTTATGTTGCAAATCCCACAAACGACATTGATGATTAAGTTTATGTACAACAACTTGCAAAATAAAACTTACTTTGAAAGCCTAAAACTCCTAAATTTGTAAATCATCCTCACAAATTCTTAAGGCTCTTAGATCATGTGAAAATTGATCATAGATTTTCCTTAATGATGTAGAAATGAATCTCTCCTATTTAAGAATGAATCCAAAACTCTCAAATAAAAATTAGGGAGCTTTCTTCAAATGTCCTTTCCTCTCATGCAGGAAGTTTCGGAGCATCCCATGGCCCCATACACTTCATTGCATGTGTCTTAGCATCTTTTAGGGGCTACCACCAACCTCCCTTGTGCATGATGTATTTGATTTCCCTAAAGTTCTAAATACATCATGCACAAGCTCTTGAACTTAGAATCAAATCCTAAGTTCCTATATTTCATTTGTTGAAACACAAAACTAATAAATAATCTCCTTGCTTGTTGCTTTCTAAGCCTACATAGAGGTTCCCAAATGACCTCTATAAAGTCCGAGATAGCACTAGCAATTCTTAGGACCCAATCCTAAGTCCTATTTCGTTTGTTGAATCTAAAATCAATAATTGATCTCTTAGACATAGGACCCAAATCTAGACTCCCTCATTTGCTTAGTCCAAAATTAGGCAAATGAATATCTCTCTTTGAACACCAAAAGTTCAAAGAAAACTTTCCTAATTTGCAACGCCTAAGCTGCATTTTCTCCTATTTTGTATGAAGCCAAAATTGTAGACAATATCCCATTTTTCTTTGCTTAAAAGCAATGGAAAATCCTTCAATCTCTTTGCTTGATGCCGTCCCTAAACTTTTATAAAAAATCTCAAATGACTTTTAGAAAGTTTAGGGGAGCATTTTCCAACCTTAATGATCAAACCTACATCCAACTAATTTATTTGATGAACCACCATCAACAAATAATGTCATCTCAAGCATAGGAATCAAAATCATACCCTCATTTCATTCGCCAAATCTAAGTTGGATGAATGAACTCCTCTCTTTGAACACTTAAAAGTTCAAAGAAATTCATTATGATTTATAGTACAAATGGACATGTCAACCTCTCATATTTGCATAACCCAAATTAGGTAGATAATCACGCATTATTAAATATAAAATTCATTGATTGCTTTCTAATTTGTAGCCCCAAAGCTACAAGCCATTTCTCTTTTCTGTGGGCTCCAAAAATCTTAGAAAATCTTCTAACCTTATCCTAAAAGCTATAAGCCTCCTATTTCCCTCAGCCTCAAAGTTGCAGGAAATTTTCACTCTTCTTAGATCCCGTGCTAAAAAGAATTCTTCGTTCCTTTAGCTCCAAAGCTATAGGAATCCTTCTTCCTCTTTGGCCTCAAAGTTAAAGTCCATCTATTTTTCCCCAATCAAATAGATAACACCTCTACTTATACCCAAACTCTATGTCATTTTTCACTTAACCAAAATAAGTGATATCAACCTTTCATGACAACTAAAATGTAAGCTTTTATATATCCTTTAGGTGACTCTTTCTATTGAAATTCACATTGCCCAATTATGTGAATTTCACAAAATCCTAAGCCAAACCTTTAGACATGTTTACCTTACCTTATTCGGTAAACATCCATCTCTTATCCAAATACTAAGAAAGCTCTAAAATATCTAAAAATAACTTATGTTCCTTTTAATGCAATGACAAATCATTCCATCCCTAAAGGTGGAATGCTTACATCATTGGATATTAGATTTCCTACGTAGCGGGTTTGCCTCAAAGTAAACAATGGCTGCTCTATGGGTTCTTCATAACCCTTCTAAATATGAAATAATTAAAAATCAAATAAAATTTAAAAGTCACTAACAACTTTATGTGAAATCACCCCTATATTAAAATTCAACAATAAACTGTCATTGTTGTTTGTTAAAAGTGTTGGGTGGATCTGCAAGCAAACCACTTTCATGTGGCGTCCTTCAAAAAAGTTGAAGAAACCTTGCAACATAGGTTTTGGTTATGGGGATGAGTGTGATGAGTAGGGGTGTCAAAATCGGGTTACGGGTTAGGTTCAGATCGAACCCGATATTGACCTGCTACTGTTTGACCCTACCCATTTTTTCAGACGGGTTAGAAATTTCAACCTGGATCTGACCCATCAGATTTCTAGGTTGACCTGACCCGACAAGAAACCACGGTGCGAGCCCCTCCCATCGTTGTCGTTAGTTCATTACTTCCGATTCAACTCCATACGGCGAGCTCGGAGCTCCCTCCCGTCGTCGTCGTTACTTTCAATCCAATTGCAAAATAGTGAGTCCCTCCCGTCATTGTCGTTAGTTCATTACTTCCGATCCAACTGTAGAACGACGAGCTCTCGCCCATCATTGTCGTCGTTACTTGTGATCCAACTGCAGAACGGCGAGCTCCCTATCGTCATGGTTTAATTCTAACCTATCCTGACTTCCAACCCGATAGGAAGTAACATCATCTAAGGATGCAAACACGCGGAGCAGGAAGACTACACCTGCACGAGAAGAGGAAAAGCAAACCCTAGGCTTGCGGGAGCATCGGAACTACGCTTGTGCAAGTGCAGGCGGACTGCCGGAGGCCCGGACCTAACCCGATTTTTCAAATGGGTCGAATTTTGGAACCCATACCCTACCCGTTTGCCAAACGGGTTGACCCTAAACCAAAATTTTCATGTCGGGTTTTCTGGTTGTGTCAAATACGTTCACCCCTAGTGATGAGACCCAAGTTACCCTGTTGTGTTTTAGAGAATGAAGATGAGATAAGAGCGGTGAAGCTTATGATTGGTTTAATCAACTGATGAAAGGGTTAGGTTTATGTGGACAAAAGTTAAAGATAAAATTGAGAGGGAAGAGGTGGAGAATAAGAGCACACATTGCTTTAAATGATTCAGTCTTGTTGGCTTATGCTTACTATGAGGGAAAAAGGAAAAAATTCCACAAAACTTGAAAATTTTTAGAACTGCAAACACTCCATAATTTCTTTTAGCTCTTAGAACTCTCTGTTACATGGATGAGTTCAATAATCTTTTTACGAGCAAAAGGTATTTTCTTTAGAAGGAAAATAGAGTGTTTATTGACTGTCAAGTAGTTGAGGACCTGAGGTGGAGTTGATTTGGTGGTTTGTGTCTAGCATCTTTGGGCAGCTCTATGAATTTGGTTGGCATCGCTCAATATAGCGGAGCATCAATTGTTTTTCCCTTTGAAGTGTTGGATTTATATAAGATGTGAGGCGCATATCGACTTAGCTGATCAAATGACAAATGTCAATTGATGGTCAATTGAATGTAGTCCAGTATTTTAGGATCTAAGAGCAACATTGAGAGGCTTGGCTAGTGAGGATAGGTTGTGTAGGAGTTGTAATTGATTTTACGAGGGACCATTGCGGAGTAGAGGAATACCTCTTGTGCTGTGCAAGAAGTGGCCATGTGGCATTTCCATATCCGTGAAGCATGGCATTGCTTGTTAATGGCATGTTAGAATTGACGAATGAAATCTCTAGTACATGAAGGTCTGACCAGCAAGGTTTGGAGCTGATCCTGACTGCTAATCAGGAAGAGATTGAACGATTAAACAAGGATAGAGTTAGGTGGTTTGCTCTGGGTCAAATTGGGGTGAGTTTTAGAGCCAACTAGATCTCATGGAATGGGTTAGTCTTGGAAGCAGGTCAAAATTGGTTCAGACTTGTTTGGATTGCAATGGTAAGCATTCCAGATTGAAAATTGATTTTAAACTTGGACATGCCACGTGAATGATCCTAATGGAGCACTTGAATTAATACATCATAAACAGATGAGGATTTTCAAAATCCAACGGTGCACCATAATAATTTTTCAAATTAATGCATCACGCAATCTACACAATGCACCATGGTGTTGACGAATATTTTCGTATCAACCCGACCCCGATCGAGCCCAACTAGACTCGATCGTGCTCGATCGACCCAATCGAATGTCGTCGAGGCGGAATTAACCCGAATCAAACTCTGATTTAATTAAATTAAATCAAATTTAATTTAATTTAAATCAAATCAAGTCAAATCAAAACCAATCGAACCTCGTCGAGCGTCGTCGAGCCCAATTCGACACAATTCGGCGCTGATTTAAGTTCAATTTCATGAAATTAGCTTGATCGGACCCAATCGGACCCAAACCGACCCAAATCGGTTCGAGTCGAGTCCAATTCGGACTCAATCTCAGCCCTAATCTATCAATTGGGGCTAAATAGAAATTTCAAACCTGATTTCCAAATCAAGGGCTCAGATTTCACATAGAAATCTGCCCTAAAATCCCTCATTCCCACGTGTATGAGGCGGATTGGCCATTTTGGTCGGTGGCTCTGCTGGGCGTGCTCCTCTAAGAGCACGAGAGGGAGTAGGGGGGGGGAGCAGTCGGCTCCCCTTGTGTTCGTTTTCTCCGTCCCGAGCAAAAGAGAAGAGAGGGAGACGGAGAGAGCCTCTCGGCTCTCCGTTTTGTTCGCCCATCCTAAGCAGGGCACGGGAGAGAGGGAGAGAGAGCCGTTCGGCTCTCTGGTTTCGTGCGTCCGTCCCGACCCAGAAGCGAGAAAGAGAGAGGCGGAGCGGAGAGGGGAGTTCGCTCCCTGTGCGTGCGTCTCCAGGCGCGGAAGAACGGGAGGCGGAGAAGCTTTCCCCGGCATGGCTTCCTCCAGCAGCCCTTGCGTGAAACTGAGAGTGGAAGAGAGAGAACCGCTTGGTTCTCTTGTTTGTGTGCGTCCAGAACAAGTAGTGAAGGTAAGGAGGTGAAAGCCCTATAACTTCCATGCGTGCGCCTCTCCCAGACGAAGTCAGGAAGAATCGATTACTTCCTTGCATAAATGCTTTTCTGCACTTGGTTTGGGCTTTGTCTCTTCCACTGTTCTTCTCAGAAACAGTGAGAGGCTGTTGCTTCTTCTCCTTTGAGTGGAAGGAGGTGAAGTGGAAGAGCTCTTGAAGACATTGGAAACATTTGAGGATCATTTGCTTGCTGTACAAGGTTCCTCTCCCTCTTCTACTATTTCCGGCGAACACTCGACAAAAAAAAAATCAGCCTCTAGAGGCTTTCAAACAGCAAAACCTGCTGTTTGGAGCATTCTTAGACAGAAAACTGCTGTCCGAAGCTGTTTGGACAGCAAATCCACCATCCGGAAAGGCTTGGACAGCAGCGAAAACGTTGGAAAAGCTTGGACAGCAGCCACGCAACTTCCGGGAACACTCAAACTGCTGTTTGGAGCAGTTTGGACAGCAAATCCACTATCCGGAAGCTTTGGACAGCAGCCACGCAACCTCCGGAGGCTTCCAAACAGCAAAATCTGCTGTTGGGAAGCTTTGGACAGCAAACGGCGACCTCCGGAAGCTCTCAAACAGTGAAATTCTCTATTTGGAACGTTGGGACAGCGGTCTTCCTCCTTGGGAAGGCCTTGGACAGCAGTTTGGAGCTTTCAAAGGCCTTGGACAGCAGTTTGGAGCTTGGAGCGGAGCTTGGACAATGCTTGGAACTTGAATTGGAGCGCTAGGACAAACCGGGGAAGGTATACCGTTAAACTTAGGCAAAACCTAGGGTCTCCCAAGGCCATTGATATGTGGTTGACGCTCCCAAAGCCTTAGGTCCTTAGAAACTTTAATTTCTTGGTCCCTAAAACCTTCATGTTGGCTGTCCACTTCGCAAAAACAGTGGAAATTCGGTGATTTTCATTTGTTGGCTCTCATGTGAGGGCCCGGAGAGGATTTCGATGCGTGTAGAGGTGTTGGGTTGTTATCCAACACCTCTCAAATGTATGTTTATGCATCATATTGTGCCTAATACCTTCGCCTACGATCAAACCTTAGGCTAAGTATTGTCATTCAACCATACCTTGGATGACAATGTGTAGGAACTTTCACATCTTGTAGCATGCATCACTTCCTTAGCAAATCACAAGTTATGTCAAAACTAACTTAAAGATATAGGAGGTTTGCATCGCCATGTCATCTCTTTTTCTCCCAATTTGCTAAATGTCCAAATATGTGTTTCAATTAATTTATGAAACCTATAAGCTGTGGGGTATTTCATGAATATTCTTTGTTCATATCTTGAATCCCATGACGAGTAGATTAATTGAAATCACCCTTGACATCTCGCTAAATTTAGAGAATTGGGCAACTTGCAAAAGCACCCAACCTAAGTGTTTGCATACTTAGTCAAATTAAGTTTGCATGAATAGGATTGTGCCATTCGTATCCCGAATAGATGCACATTTTGGGTCTTTCACTAGCTCATTGTTTACTTAAATTTGTGAACCTATAAGCATGCTCATTTGATTTCCAAATGCTTCTGAGGCAAAGATGGCGTATCCCATGACATTCAAAAGTCTATGGATCGTACTCCATCATACATTGGAATTACCTAAGCATGATTAGCGTGATTCATAAATTGAAAGAAATGAGTGCAACGACAAATGTTATAGGCATTAGGTGTTATCCCAAATGATGAACCATCACATATATGCACCCCTAGGTTCTTTCTTAGATCATACCAAATTTGATCTTAAAATCTCCTAGAAGCCATAGGGATAGACCTTTCATACCCAAGATTTCTAGATCATACCAAAATTGATCTAGAGATCTCTCCAAAACCTTAGGAAATCAATCTTCCCTCCTCCAATTGAGTCCAAAACATTCATGGAGAGGTGGGGAATCCCCTTTCCAATGTACAATCCATGGAGCGTTCTCGAAGCTCCAAGTGGTAGGGTACATGAATCAATATAGCTTGGAACTAAATTCTAAGCTATACACCCTTTTGTTGGAACCCACAACCAACAAACCATAGTATTCCTTCAACCCCAAAGTTGTAGGAAATTTATCAAATCACTTATTCGTTGGAACACAAACCAATGAGTAATCCTCTAAATTTAGGATTCAAGTCCTAGTCTTCCTCATTTGCTTAACCCAAAATTGAGCAAATGCTAATCTTCCTTTGAGTACCAAATGCTCAAAGAAACTTCACCATTTACTTAGCCTAAATCAAGTAAGTGGTTCTCCCTCTTTGAACATCAAAATGTTCAAGGAATAATCTCTAACTTACAATTCATAAATTACATTTCATATCTCCTTTCCTACAACCCAAAAGTTGTAGGAAACTATCTCATTCTCTAAAAACTCCAAATTATGAGGATGTGCGTGCCCTCTTTTTGAACACCAAATGTTCAAAGAATGTTATTGGATTTGCAACCTCTAAGTTGCATGTTCCTTCCCTATTTTCTACAACTCAAAAGTTGTAGAAAATCTCATCATTCTCCTAAACCCAAACTAGGAGAATACATTCCCCTCTTTGGACAACAAATGTCCAAAGAACTTTCATTGATTTGTAATCTCCAAATTGCATCTCACCTTTTCTTCTCTACAAGCCAAAATTGTAGAGAATTTTCCTCCTCGCCACAACCTAAAAGTTGTGTGAACTTTCATTCTCCTAATCCAAATTAGGTGAATGAGTTCCTCTCTTTGGACACCCGAAAGTCTAAAGAATCCTTGATGCGTGGGCCAAAACTACACATCATACTCTTGTGTTTGCTTAAACAAAATTTAGTAAACTAAATGTCCATCATTGAATGTAAAAGTTCAATGATAATCCCTCTTGATTTGTAGCCCCCAAAGCTACAAATCTTTTCCACTTATTGAACTAAACTCAATAAGTGACTCAACTTTATTTGTCTAATCCAAATTAGACAAATGAAACTCAACTCTTTGAATACAAAATTCAAGGAGACACTCTTTTTGATTTGTAGCCTCAAAGCTACTAATCTTCATTTACCTTTATAGGTTCCAAAAGCTTAGAAGATGTAATACCTTAGCCCAAAATGCTATAGGTTCACTCTCCTCCAACTCCAAAGTTGTAGGAGACTTCCCCTCCCTTTAGCTCCAAAAGTTAGAGGGAGTTCCCCTACATTTAGCCCAAAAGCTAAATGTTGGATTTCTTTCTCCTCTTAGCTCCAAAAGCTAAGGGGATTTCTCCAACATGTAGCCCAAAAGTTACATGTTGGACACCTTTCTTAGACCCAAAATCTAAGTAACCTCCTTCATTCAACCCAAATTGAATGATCTTCCCTATGACATTTAAAATGCTAAACCCATAGATGTCCCTTAGGAATTATCTAATCTGTTGAAGTTCATCCTACCCTACTGGACGGATTTCACCAAGTCCTAAGTGAAACCCCTTAGGCAAGTCTATCTTACCCTATTAGATAGACATTTCTCTTATCCAAACACTAAGAGAACTCCAAAAACACCTAAAAATTACTTAGGTTCCCTTTTGATACAATGATCAATCATCTCCCCCAAAAGGTGGGATGCCTACATTATTGTATCTTAGGATTCATAAGTAACAGGCTTGCCCAAAAGCAAGCATGTGGTTACTTTATGGGTTCTTCATAACCCTCCTAAATATGAAATATTTAAAAAATCAAATAAAATCTTTAAGTCACAAACAACTTAAAGTGAAATCACCATTGGATAAAGATTAAACATCTTCCTTCCAAAATAAAATCAAAGACCCTTAGTGTGACATGCTACACAAGCCTCACACACTTAGGTGCACAGCCCCTTAGGCATGCTAGGATTAGGATTTTTCTTTTCTGCGCATGTGTTTGATGTTGTGGATTGATTGCCCTTGGATTGTCTGCGTGTGGGCACTTGCCCTTAAGTGGTTAGTATAGAGATATAAATGCTTTTCTGTGCAGGTGGCCATATCTAAAAGGGGGGGCGCTTATAAATTATAAATTTGTTTGCATGACAGGTGCTGCTTAAAACCCCCCCCAAAGATGTGGCCAATAGGGTAGAAGTAGATTGTTTGGCACCCTAAGTGCTAAACAAAATTCTGGATGTAATGTTTTATCATATAAACTGCTTCTAATCCACTGCAGGTTTGAGTCTTTTTCTTTTCAAATATGTATTTGATAGAATTAGGATGTGTCAAACTTGTGGGGGTTTGGAGCAAAAGAATGAAGTGGACTAGAAGGATGTACCTGCCAAAGGTGAAGCCCAATGTCCATTCAAAAGTCAAGAGTCTGAAGAACCCCACAAGTAGAGTCTGTAAATTTGACTGGGTTGTATAATGGCAGGCAACTCAGCTGCCAAATCTGGTTGTAATAATGTGGACTCTTTTCATTACTTGTACTTTATTCATAAATAAAAGCATGCTTTGATTGTTTACCTGGTTGTGCAATAGAAATGCATCATTTTCCTAGGTTTCTTTCTTTGCTTTTGCTTGGGTGTGGCTTGGACTGCTTGATGCGGTAGGCTCTTAGGACAAAATTAAGATTTTTACCCATTAAAATGTAATCAATCTAAAAATTGATTTAGGCTCCATGATTTTCTAATAAGTAAGAAAGTCTTGCATGGCTCCCTCTAAGGAGCCAAGTTTTCAAAACAAAAACAAACATGCATAGCCAAAAATGTGTCACATGTAGAATGCCTCAATTTAAGGACTAGATAACAAAAGTCTTTTTCTTTATGAGTCAGCATTTGCATACCCACATGCTAAGGCATCTTGGCCTCAAAGCCAAGCTATAAGTCCTACCTTCTAAATAAAAATGACCCCTACCACTCTACATTTGCATCAAGACCGGAAACATGGTTTTAAAAGCGATTAGGAGGGTTAGCTGGTAGTCCCTTCCAGGCGGGACAATAAATCCAGAGGTCGGGCGGGTTATGCCTCTTGTGAGGTGTAGCTTGTAAGTCCCTCTTTGCACTCGTTAGATCTAGGTTCGAGGCACTACCTCTCGGTAGTCCTCACCTTAGTCTTAGGGTCCGAGGCACGGGTTGATTCCAAATCACCCTATAAGCCCTCAACTTTCGGGCAATTCCTCCAACAAGTGTTGTTGGAATGTAAGCCCCAATCTTCTAATAAAATATCAACTTAAACCAAAATTAGGTTGCTAAAATGTAAAGCCCAACATAGGATAGTCCGAGCACCTCTGAGTTTCCCTCAGAATCAAGTGCTCCTACTTCACCTTCTCTTGGACTTCATTCCAAAAAAATCTAAATCTAAGTTGATCCACTCCTTGAAATTCCTAAAGGCTAAAACCTTCAAGCAAGACTTTCATGGATTTTTTAAAACAACAAAAGAAATCAAATTTTAGCCAACATTTAAATGACTTCAAAAGAAAGAAAACCACTAGTTTAATCAAAAGTGTTCCCAAATCAAACTTGGGATGTAATTAACCATAGGGGCTTGCCCCTATGGGATGTCTGTACCCCAGAAATAAATAAACCCCACTCAACCAAATATTGAGTGGGGGAATCTCTGTTAAATAATTGTAAATTTTATGATTGAGTCCATAAGGAGATGATATTTTTACCCTCCGGGGTAATATATCATATTCTTATGCCGTGCCCGATTATAAAACATGCAATCCGTTTGAGGATACAAAAATTCTCCAACAGATGTTCTGGCGACTCCGCTGGGGAGGATGTCTCTTTTCATCTAAACTAGTGGTTTTCAATTAGTCATTTCAAATATTGGCTAAAGAGCATTTGTAAAATCAAATTTGTATTGTATGCCTCTCCCTTAGCAAATTTGGGTTGAGTGATGTCAATACAAGCAAATGCAAATCAAGATGAACTTTCCAAATCACTTTCAAATTGAGAAAGATGAATTTTGATTTTCCAAATCAATCGTTTAAAAAAAAAAATCACATTCTCAAATATCCAATTTCAAAATCTTCTCTTTACCATAATTGTTGTGGTTGTATGAAACCTACAACCAAACAATGCCAAATGGTGTGAGATTTCAAAAATCAAACAAATTCGTCCATCATCCGTTAAATCCGAGTCACAGTTGTGGGGGGTCAGTGATTCAAGTCAGTGGTCAGAAAACCCAGCAAAAAATGCAGTGATTGGTTGATGTTATGATAATCAAATTCAAGAAAGTACAACAGAAAGGTTGATACAGAACATTCTGATTTTCAAGAAAATTCTAAAGTTTTGGAATTCAAAAAAGCTGAGATGGAAGGCAAATTGGTTTTCAAGTTTGGTAACCACCTGCGGTTGTCTTTTGATCAGTCTCAATTTGTTTCAGGATATTTGATAAAATGTGGATAAGATTTTGTCGAGGTCCTATTTCAAGGCCCAACCCCTTCTGAAGTGGAAGTCTTAGAAAGTCAACACCCATCTGAGAGGGTCCTTGAAGTTAGCTTACCAGTTAGGGAGAGGTCACCTCCTCAAAACAGTAGGAAGAGGGTGGCTGAGGTCTCTCCAAAAGCCTTAGCCTCTCAACCTTCTGCATTTGGTAGGTTGACCTTCCCTAAGGTTCAAAAGTCTAATGAAAGACAAACAACCTTAACTCCAATTTTGCCTAAGGAGGTAGCAGTTGAGAGACAGTGTGAGACAGTTCAGTCTTTAGCAGTTGTCCCAAGCCACTCAGAGCATGAGAAATTGTTTCAGTCCAGTCAATATGAAGAAGGGACTAGTTCCACCTATGTTCTAACCAAGTCTCAAAGAATAAATAAAAAAAAACAAAAGACTGAGAAAGAGGTTGGAAAAGGAGGAGCAAGCTAAGTTAGAGGCTGAGATGTTGGATCTCTCTCCTCTTGTTGAGGATACTAAATTTTACCCTCTTTCTATGTTTTGGAGTGAAGAAGATGTTGAGAAGATAATTGCATCACCTCCAAGACCTTTAATTAAAGTTCCCAAAAGAACACCCAATGAAAGGGTAAAGCAGTGGGAGAATGACATAAAAAAAAAGGTTTTCCAAAAAGTAGCTGACAAGACCCGCTCAACAAAAGAGAAGGTAATTAAAGCTATGAAGAATGTGATTTGCAAACGTGTTGATACAATCCTTAAGGAGAACAAAGATCCTAAGGATAGCAAATTGATTGTTCGGCCATCACAGAAAGAGATGCAACAGTTTGCCCGACAGCCAGTTGTGTCAGCGTTGGTGGATGGTTATGATTTCAAATCTTGCCAGAAAAGAGCAGTCAGTGAGCAAATAATTCTAGTTGACAGTTCAGCAGTACCACCTAAGATCTATGGCAGACCAAAGGCTGATTACCTTGATCGCCAAGTGGTCCCTTGATCTTCTTTGTCAGTTTCTAGTAAATCTGACATACCTACTAGGTTTAGAAGGTCTCCCAAAGAAAACAAACATTCTAGTCCTCTTGATGAGCCACACTCTGGGGGTCACATTCAGACTCCACCTTTAGATGAAGTAAACTTGGGACACAAAAAATCCCATACCTCCTCATCTGGGGTGAAGGAAGAATGGAGACCCAAGGTGGTGGCTCCATCAAAGGTACACTCTTCTCCTCCTACTCGTGTTGATTCCAATAACAAAGGGAAAGCACCCATGGAAATTAACAACTACAAAGAATACTACCCTTCTCCTGTCAATCCCTCAACAGGTAAAACTGTTGAAGAAATGATTGAATACTTGAAAGAAAGCCTCAAGAAAATTGGTGAGGATGAAATGAGGGAAAAGGAGGAAGAAAACTAAAAAAAGTTGCTTGAGAATTTCAATCCTGATGAGGATGATCTCTTAGGTGAGGAGGATGTCTTTGTTATCCACTATGGCATAGGAGGATCCTCTCTTTCAAAAGACCCTCATGCAAATGAATTGTTGGAAGTGGAGGAAGGGAGTAAAAATCCTTAAATTTGTGCTCTACAACAACTTAAAGCAAAAAAATGGACAAGAGGTTGGATGAGACGACATTTGCCAAGATAGCTCTCACTACTCAACTTTTGGGGCTCCAAAAGGTCCTAAACACAACAGTTGAGTCTTTTACCAATACAAAGGAAGCAGAATCAACAAGTGCAGCTTCTTTGCCTCTAATAGTGTGTGGTCAGAAAGAACAACACTAGTGACTTGCTTACAGTTGTAGATGGTTGACAATTATCTTTGTCTAAATCTTTTCTAAAGATTGCAAACAAACAACCCAAAGTCCATTGGAGTTTCCAAAAAGAACTCAAATGCCCACAAAAAGGCCTCTTTTGTTGTTCCTTTAAATAACTCAATGGGTGGAAAGGGTCCTTTACCCTTGAAACTTCATGAAAGAGAGTTTCAATGGTAAAAAAAAAAAAAAAAAAGAATCAATTTCCAAAATCAAATGAGTTATCCTTCTAAGTGGCAAAGGGAAATCCCCCAAGCCAATCTCTCTTTCCAATTTCACGTATGTTCCAAAGGGTGTTAATGAAATGAACGATCCTTCTGCGTACGTGCAATCTGTCCGTTCTGATTCTAATAACGAACAAACTACAAATGAATCTTTCCAATTCTTTGAATCAAGTGAATCAACGTTTGGTGATGATCTACCCATGCACAAAATGTAGGGAGCAAAGATTGTCATTAAGCTTGAGTAACTTGACTTAGAGACAAATCAAGTGAAAGAAGAATCAAATTCTGAAGTTTTGGTTGATATGATCTCAATTTCTGAGCCTGAACAAATAACAGGGGCAAATCTCAGAAGTGGTCATGTTGTATCATATCCAATGGCATCAAACGAGAGAAATGAAAAGAACTTTTCAATCAAAATGAGGGCGTGGTTCCACCAATACTTGCTCCACAAAAGCAAGTGGGTGGTGGACTACCAAAAGTGGATTTAAATGTACTAGCTCACCTTAGGAAACTCCCTGCGAGGTTGAGCATATATAATGCATTCGTACTTTCTCCTGAAATGCGAAAAGCTTCGATCAAGGCTTTACTTGTTCCTGAAATTTGTTTGGCTCAACCTGTAGAGGATTCCTTTGAGGAGGCTTTACACTTCAATGAATACCTAGAGTAACATTTTCTAATGAGAAGAGTGCTTGTTGGCCCAGGTGCATGGGTCAACACAATGAATCTAGGAACTTTGGCCCACCTTAATGTTGACACGCAAAAATTTAAATTCTGACAAAATGATGTTGCGTGGCTTCAATGAGAGGGGGGACAAAGAGCCTTAGGCTCAATTGCTCTTTCACTTTTGAAGGGAGTTCTAAAACCATTTAGTGTATATGAAGTCGGAAAATATAAAGATGTTTCTTGCTATGTTCCAAAGAGGCTATCAGTGTTTTCAGACCTGTGATACCAACTAAAGATCAAGCAGAAATCAATACACTAAAGACAAAGTTTCCATCAACTGTCCTAGACTACCCTCAAGAAGAAGAACTTGAGGAAAAGATTAAATCTAATCTTGCCCCTCCTTCAACACAACGAGGTGGTAAGATGACACAATGAGTTTGTGATACAGTTCATGATAAAAGTCAAGAAGAGTGGAGGGTGAGGAGCACCAAAGCCCCATCTCCACCATTTGTTCCATGAAGGCCCATCACCCATATAAGCTCAGGGTCCGATTCAAAGGCTGAGCCAAATTTGATGGGTAGTTTGACAAAGCAACAAAGAAGCTTCAACAAATCAAAGATGCAGTTTCAAGAATGGATAGACACTGAAAAGCCTATTTGGAACATTAAGGAAAATCTCTTATGTGATGAAGATAACTCTCAAACAAAGAGGAGGTGTCTAATCTCACTAAAAAAAAAAAAAAAAAAAAAAAAAAAAAAAAAAAAAAAAAAAAAAAAAAAAAAAAAAGAAGAAGTTTGAATGAATGTGTAGAAGCACTAACTTCATTGTCTGAAAGTACATTGGAAGAGTTGAATGTTTGCATTACACTCAAGTAAAAAAAAATGTGTAGGGAAGGAGTATGTCTTTCATGGCATACCCTCTTCCTTAAAATCCACAAGTGGGTGTAAACTTGACAACTTTCCATAAAAGCAATGGTAGAACTCCCACTTGTGTTTGAAACCTAATCAAAAGAGGTCCAACTCCTTCTATGTGGTCTAAGGGCGAAGCTTAGCACTTTGAAAATCTATGAAATTTCAAATACAAATTAAAGAAAAATAGACAGTGTGTTGGCTTTGGTACCATCAGACCAATAGATGATGATATTTTTTTTTATTACCAACAATCTAGATGTTGATATGATCTTTACAAAGACCTTCAACGCTGTTGGGAGGTCATGTTTAGAGGCTAGCAACGGTCTGGATTACCTTCAAACTAAGGATGCACCCCTTGAGTTTGAAGAAAGAAATCAAATCAATAATCAGTAAATTGAAAGTAATCAATTTGGGTACTGAACAAAATCCACGCCCCACTTCTATAAGTGCACTGCTAAATGAAAATGATGCCAATGGTATGGTACAACTCCTGACAGAGTTTAAGGACTGCTTTGCATGGGGTTATGATGAAATGCCATGTTTAAATTCAAATCTAACAGTCCATAAACTTGTCATTCAACCAAACATTGTTCCAATCAAACATGCTCCTCGAAGGATGCATTTGAACATTGAACAACAAGTGATTAAAACAAAAAAATTAACTGAGGCTGGTTCTACTCAAGAAGAAATATCCCTCTTGATTGACTAGCATTGTCCTTGCTAAGAAAAAGAACGGACAGATTCGCGTATGCGTTGCTTTTAGAGACTTGAATGAAGCATGTTTACTCATACATGAACTCATGGTTGACATTGTTTCTTCTCATGGTCTCTTTTCCCTTTGTGAATGGGTCCTCGGGGTACAACTAAATCAAAATGGCCCCGGAGGACGAGCAATATACTGCTTTTAGAACACCCATTGGAATATACTGTTTTAAGGTCATATCTTTCTTTTTGGCCTTAAGAATGTTGGTATGACCTACCAGCTTGCAATGACCAGAATATTCAATGTGCTCCTTCATGACAAAATTGAATGTTACATTGATGATCTCGTGGTCAAAAGCAAAAAAAAAAAAGAGAGGATCACCTATTTGACTTAAGGGTTGTGTTCGATGGGTTTTGTCGGTACGACCTCAAGTTAAATCCTTGTAAGTGCACCTTTGGGGTGACTTCAGAAAATTTTCTTGGGTTTGTTGTTCGACACCATGGAATTGAAGTTATCCCTACAAAAATCAAAGCGATATTAGAAATGAAACCTCCTTGAAGTCTTACTCAACTAAGACCTTTTCAAGGTAGGTTGGCATATCTAAGACGCTTATCCAATTTGTCCGGTAGATTGCAGCCCTTTCAAAGGACTCAAAATTCTACTTGGATGATAGCCACCAAAGGCTTTCGATAGTACAAAGTGTTATCTCAAGTTCTCAACTTGTTTTGGCGCTCCTATCCTAAGGAGGCTGTTAGTTCTCTTCACTGCAATGTCAAATGAATCTCTTGAAGCTTTGTTGGCCCAAACCCAACGATGAAAGAAAAAGAAGAAAAATGCTTTGTGCTACTTGAGCAGAGTTCCAAGCAGAAATGTTCTTCCGATCCGGTTGTGGACTGGGTCCGGATTATCAAAACCTTGGTTCAAAATTTCAAATCTCTCATCTTTTCCCAAAAGGAAAGAAAATTCACCTTTCCCCAAAAGGAAAGGAAAACCAATTTTCTCTAAAAAAGAAAATCAAGTTCATCTTTCTCCAAGTGAAAGTTCATCTCTTTCTTTCCCCAAAAGGAAAGTTTAAATTTATCTTTCTCCAAATGAAAGTCGAATGCAAATCTTAGTGCCAAATGCTAAGTGTAGACATCCCCAAATAGGAGTCTTCTTATCAAATTTTGAGTTTAGGTAGAATTCAAACCTTCTAAGGTCTCTACTTGCTCATTCTTTTAGATCTTGTTCTACCCAAATTGAACGTCATAGATCTACCCAAATTTAGACTTTTAGTGGTTACCAAAATACCCTTTAGTCTTCCCAAATGTTAAGTTTTATCTTGCCAAAATAGATAATCTTACACCAAATACCTTCAAGGCCTAAGTAGTAGCCAAAATACTCTTAGCCTTAGCTCTTTTGAGTTTTATCTTACCGAAATAAGATAAACTCTACCCCTAGATGGTTGCCAAAATACCTCTTAGAGCTTGCCAATAGGTGCCAAACGCCTTTTGACCTTTAGGAAACAACAAATATTCCTAACCCCTTTCAAATGATAGTGAAAATATCTTTGAGAACTCTTTAGGTGGTAGCCAAGATACCCCTAACTTTTAGGAGATAGTAAGATATCCCTAAGACCCCTTTGGAGACACCAAATGCCTCTAATTTCTTTTCAAGTGATAGCCAAAATATCCTTGAAAATCTTGTAGGAGGTAGCTAAAATACCCCTAGCCTTTAGGTGATAGAAAAATATCCCTAAGCTCTTTTAGAAGTTATCAAATTTCTTCTAAGCAAATCAAATTCTTTCTAAAGATACCAAATATCTTTAGAAATCCCTTTTAGAAGTTGTCAAAATACTTCTAATGGATCCAAAATCTTTCTAGAGATACCAAACGTCTCTAGGAGCCTCTTAGAAGTTATCAAATTTCTTCTAATCAAACCAAATTCTTTCTAAAGATACCAATATCTTTAGAAATCTCTTTTAGAAGTTGTCAAAATGCTTCTAATTGATCCAAAATTTTTTTCTAGAGATACCAAACATCTCTAGGAGCCTCTTAGAAGTTATTTAAATACTTCTAACCAAGATAAATTCTTTCTAGAAATATCAAATATCTCTAGAATTCTCTTTAGAAGTTGCCAAAATACTTCTATTCCTATCAAACCCTCTCTAAAGATATCAAATGTCTTTAGAGACCTCTTTAGAAGTTGTCAAAATGCTTCTAATCTCTCTTCCAAGAGTAATCTAAAACTCTTTCTTTAAGGTGATAGATAGAAATCTCCTTATCTTTGTAGATCTTGCCTGAATTCAAGTTTAGGCTTTCATAGATCTCTCTTCCTCTTTCAAATCATACTCTATTTGATTTGGAAGATCTCGTTTGATCATTATTTGGTCAACGCCAATATGTGTGGCGTACTTCTTTTCGTTCACCACACATATTGGGGGTCCTTTTGTTGACGAATATTTTCGTATCAACCCGACCCCGATCGAGCCCAACTAGACTCGATCGTGCTCGATCGACCCAATCGAATGTCGTCGAGGCGGAATTAACCCGAATCAAACTCTGATTTAATTAAATTAAATCAAATTTAATTTAATTTAAATCAAATCAAGTCAAATCAAAACCAATCGAACCTCGTCGAGCGTCGTCGAGCCCAATTCGACACAATTCGGCGCTGATTTAAGTTCAATTTCATGAAATTAGCTTGATCGGACCCAATCGGACCCAAACCGACCCAAATCGGTTCGAGTCGAGTCCAATTCGGACTCAATCTCAGCCCTAATCTATCAATTGGGGCTAAATAGAAATTTCAAACCTGATTTCCAAATCAAGGGCTCAGATTTCACATAGAAATCTGCCCTAAAATCCCTCATTCCCACGTGTATGAGGCGGATTGGCCATTTTGGTCGGTGGCTCTGCTGGGCGTGCTCCTCTAAGAGCACGAGAGGGAGTAGGGGGGGGGGAGCAGTCGGCTCCCCTTGTGTTCGTTTTCTCCGTCCCGAGCAAAAGAGAAGAGAGGGAGACGGAGAGAGCCTCTCGGCTCTCCGTTTTGTTCGCCCATCCTAAGCAGGGCACGGGAGAGGGAGAGAGAGCCGTTCGGCTCTCTGGTTTCGTGCGTCCGTCCCGACCCAGAAGCGAGAAAGAGAGAGGCGGAGCGGAGAGGGGAGTTCGCTCCCTGTGCGTGCGTCTCCAGGCGCGGAAGAACGGGAGGCGGAGAAGCTTTCCCCGGCATGGCTTCCTCCAGCAGCCCTTGCGTGAAACTGAGAGTGGAAGAGAGAGAACCGCTTGGTTCTCTTGTTTGTGTGCGTCCAGAACAAGTAGTGAAGGTAAGGAGGTGAAAGCCCTATAACTTCCATGCGTGCGCCTCTCCCAGACGAAGTCAGGAAGAATCGATTACTTCCTTGCATAAATGCTTTTCTGCACTTGGTTTGGGCTTTGTCTCTTCCACTGTTCTTCTCAGAAACAGTGAGAGGCTGTTGCTTCTTCTCCTTTGAGTGGAAAGGAGGTGAAGTGGAAGAGCTCTTGAAGACATTGGAAACATTTGAGGATCATTTTGCTTGCTGTACAAGGTTCCTCTCCCTCTTCTACTATTTCCGGCGAACACTCGACAAAAAAAAAATCAGCCTCTAGAGGCTTTCAAACAGCAAAACCTGCTGTTTGGAGCATTCTTAGACAGAAAACTGCTGTCCGAAGCTGTTTGGACAGCAAATCCACCATCCGGAAAGGCTTGGACAGCAGCGAAAACGTTGGAAAAGCTTGGACAGCAGCCACGCAACTTCCGGGAACACTCAAACTGCTGTTTGGAGCAGTTTGGACAGCAAATCCACTATCCGGAAGCTTTGGACAGCAGCCACGCAACCTCCGGAGGCTTCCAAACAGCAAAATCTGCTGTTGGGAAGCTTTGGACAGCAAACGGCGACCTCCGGAAGCTCTCAAACAGTGAAATTCTCTATTTGGAACGTTGGGACAGCGGTCTTCCTCCTTGGGAAGGCCTTGGACAGCAGTTTGGAGCTTTCAAAGGCCTTGGACAGCAGTTTGGAGCTTGGAGCGGAGCTTGGACAATGCTTGGAACTTGAATTGGAGCGCTAGGACAAACCGGGGAAGGTATACCGTTAAACTTAGGCAAAACCTAGGGTCTCCCAAGGCCATTGATATGTGGTTGACGCTCCCAAAGCCTTAGGTCCTTAGAAACTTTAATTTCTTGGTCCCTAAAACCTTCATGTTGGCTGTCCACTTCGCAAAAACAGTGGAAATTCGGTGATTTTCATTTGTTGGCTCTCATGTGAGGGCCCGGAGAGGATTTCGATGCGTGTAGAGGTGTTGGGTTGTTATCCAACACCTCTCAAATGTATGTTTATGCATCATATTGTGCCTAATACCTTCGCCTACGATCAAACCTTAGGCTAAGTATTGTCATTCAACCATACCTTGGATGACAATGTGTAGGAACTTTCACATCTTGTAGCATGCATCACTTCCTTAGCAAATCACAAGTTATGTCAAAACTAACTTAAAGATATAGGAGGTTTGCATCGCCATGTCATCTCTTTTTCTCCCAATTTGCTAAATGTCCAAATATGTGTTTCAATTAATTTATGAAACCTATAAGCTGTGGGGTATTTCATGAATATTCTTTGTTCATATCTTGAATCCCATGACGAGTAGATTAATTGAAATCACCCTTGACATCTCGCTAAATTTAGAGAATTGGGCAACTTGCAAAAGCACCCAACCTAAGTGTTTGCATACTTAGTCAAATTAAGTTTGCATGAATAGGATTGTGCCATTCGTATCCCGAATAGATGCACATTTTGGGTCTTTCACTAGCTCATTGTTTACTTAAATTTGTGAACCTATAAGCATGCTCATTTGATTTCCAAATGCTTCTGAGGCAAAGATGGCGTATCCCATGACATTCAAAAGTCTATGGATCGTACTCCATCATACATTGGAATTACCTAAGCATGATTAGCGTGATTCATAAATTGAAAGAAATGAGTGCAACGACAAATGTTATAGGCATTAGGTGTTATCCCAAATGATGAACCATCACATATATGCACCCCTAGGTTCTTTCTTAGATCATACCAAATTTGATCTTAAAATCTCCTAGAAGCCATAGGGATAGACCTTTCATACCCAAGATTTCTAGATCATACCAAAATTGATCTAGAGATCTCTCCAAAACCTTAGGAAATCAATCTTCCCTCCTCCAATTGAGTCCAAAACATTCATGGAGAGGTGGGGAATCCCCTTTCCAATGTACAATCCATGGAGCGTTCTCGAAGCTCCAAGTGGTAGGGTACATGAATCAATGTAGCTTGGAACTAAATTCTAAGCTATACACCCTTTTGTTGGAACCCACAACCAACAAACCATAGTATTCCTTCAACCCCAAAGTTGTAGGAAATTTATCAAATCACTTATTCGTTGGAACACAAACCAATGAGTAATCCTCTAAATTTAGGATTCAAGTCCTAGTCTTCCTCATTTGCTTAACCAAAAATGAGCAAATGCTAATCTTCCTTTGAGTACCAAATGCTCAAAGAAACTTCACCATTTACTTAGCCTAAATCAAGTAAGTGGTTCTCCCTCTTTTGAACATCAAAATGTTCAAGGAATAATCTCTAACTTACAATTCATAAATTACATTTCATATCTCCTTTCCTACAACCCAAAAGTTGTAGGAAACTATCTCATTCTCTAAAAACTCCAAATTATGAGAGGATGTGCGTGCCCTCTTTGAACACCAAATGTTCAAAGAATGTTATTGGATTTGCAACCTCTAAGTTGCATGTTCCTTCCCTATTTTCTACAACTCAAAAGTTGTAGAAAATCTCATCATTCTCCTAAAACCCAAACTAGGAGAATACATTCCCCTCTTTGGACAACAAATGTCCAAAGAACTTTCATTGATTTGTAATCTCCAAATTGCATCTCACCTTTTCTTCTCTACAAGCCAAAATTGTAGAGAATTTTCCTCCTCGCCACAACCTAAAAGTTGTGTGAAACTTTCATTCTCCTAATCCAAATTAGGTGAATGAGTTCCTCTCTTTGGACACCCGAAAGTCTAAAGAATCCTTGATGCGTGGGCCAAAACTACACATCATACTCTTGTGTTTGCTTAAACAAAATTTAGTAAACTAAATGTCCATCATTGAATGTAAAAGTTCAATGATAATCCCTCTTGATTTGTAGCCCCCAAAGCTACAAATCTTTTCCACTTATTGAACTAAACTCAATAAGTGACTCAACTTTATTTGTCTAATCCAAATTAGACAAATGAAACTCAACTCTTTGAATACAAAATTCAAGGAGACACTCTTTTTGATTTGTAGCCTCAAAGCTACTAATCTTCATTTACCTTTATAGGTTCCAAAAGCTTAGAAGATGTAATACCTTAGCCCAAAATGCTATAGGTTCACTCTCCTCCAACTCCAAAGTTGTAGGAGACTTCCCCTCCCTTTAGCTCCAAAAGTTAGAGGGAGTTCCCCTACATTTTTAGCCCAAAAGCTAAATGTTGGATTTCTTTCTCCTCTTAGCTCCAAAAGCTAAGGGGATTTCTCCAACATGTAGCCCAAAAGTTACATGTTGGACACCTTTCTTAGACCCAAAATCTAAGTAACCTCCTTCATTCAACCCAAATTGAATGATCTTCCCTATGACATTTAAAATGCTAAACCCATAGATGTCCCTTAGGAATTATCTAATCTGTTGAAGTTCATCCTACCCTACTGGACGGATTTCACCAAGTCCTAAGTGAAACCCCTTAGGCAAGTCTATCTTACCCTATTAGATAGACATTTCTCTTATCCAAACACTAAGAGAACTCCAAAAACACCTAAAAATTACTTAGGTTCCCTTTTGATACAATGATCAATCATCTCCCCCAAAAGGTGGGATGCCTACATTATTGTATCTTAGGATTCATAAGTAACAGGCTTGCCCAAAAGCAAGCATGTGGTTACTTTATGGGTTCTTCATAACCCTCCTAAATATGAAATATTTTAAAAAATCAAATAAAATCTTTAAGTCACAAACAACTTAAAGTGAAATCACCATTGGATAAAGATTAAACATCTTCCTTCCAAAATAAAATCAAAGACCCTTAGTGTGACATGCTACACAAGCCTCACACACTTAGGTGCACAGCCCCTTAGGCATGCTAGGATTAGGATTTTTCTTTTCTGCGCATGTGTTTGATGTTGTGGATTGATTGCCCTTGGATTGTCTGCGTGTGGGCACTTGCCCTTAAGTGGTTAGTATAGAGATATAAATGCTTTTCTGTGCAGGTGGCCATATCTAAAAGGGGGGCGCTTATAAATTATAAATTTGTTTGCATGACAGGTGCTGCTTAAAACCCCCCAAAGATGTGGCCAATAGGGTAGAAGTAGATTGTTTGGCACCCTAAGTGCTAAACAAAATTCTGGATGTAATGTTTTATCATATAAACTGCTTCTAATCCACTGCAGGTTTGAGTCTTTTTCTTTTCAAATATGTATTTGATAGAATTAGGATGTGTCAAACTTGTGGGGGTTTGGAGCAAAAGAATGAAGTGGACTAGAAGGATGTACCTGCCAAAGGTGAAGCCCAATGTCCATTCAAAAGTCAAGAGTCTGAAGAACCCCACAAGTAGAGTCTGTAAATTTGACTGGGTTGTATAATGGCAGGCAACTCAGCTGCCAAATCTGGTTGTAATAATGTGGACTCTTTTCATTACTTGTACTTTATTCATAAATAAAAGCATGCTTTGATTGTTTACCTGGTTGTGCAATAGAAATGCATCATTTTCCTAGGTTTCTTTCTTTGCTTTTGCTTGGGTGTGGCTTGGACTGCTTGATGCGGTAGGCTCTTAGGACAAAATTAAGATTTTTACCCATTAAAATGTAATCAATCTAAAAATTGATTTAGGCTCCATGATTTTCTAATAAGTAAGAAAGTCTTGCATGGCTCCCTCTAAGGAGCCAAGTTTTCAAAACAAAAACAAACATGCATAGCCAAAAATGTGTCACATGTAGAATGCCTCAATTTAAGGACTAGATAACAAAAGTCTTTTTCTTTATGAGTCAGCATTTGCATACCCACATGCTAAGGCATCTTGGCCTCAAAGCCAAGCTATAAGTCCTACCTTCTAAATAAAAATGACCCCTACCACTCTACATTTGCATCAAGACCGGAAACATGGTTTTAAAAGCGATTAGGAGGGTTAGCTGGTAGTCCCTTCCAGGCGGGACAATAAATCCAGAGGTCGGGCGGGTTATGCCTCTTGTGAGGTGTAGCTTGTAAGTCCCTCTTTGCACTCGTTAGATCTAGGTTCGAGGCACTACCTCTCGGTAGTCCTCACCTTAGTCTTAGGGTCCGAGGCACGGGTTGATTCCAAATCACCCTATAAGCCCTCAACTTTCGGGCAATTCCTCCAACAAGTGTTGTTGGAATGTAAGCCCCAATCTTCTAATAAAAATATCAACTTAAACCAAAAATTAGGTTGCTAAAATGTAAAGCCCAACATAGGATAGTCCGAGCACCTCTGAGTTTCCCTCAGAATCAAGTGCTCCTACTTCACCTTCTCTTGGACTTCATTCCAAAAAAATCTAAATCTAAGTTGATCCCACTCCTTGAAATTCCTAAAGGCTAAAACCTTCAAGCAAGACTTTCATGGATTTTTTAAAACAACAAAAGAAATCAAATTTTAGCCAACATTTAAATGACTTCAAAAGAAAGAAAACCACTAGTTTAATCAAAAGTGTTCCCAAATCAAACTTGGGATGTAATTAACCATAGGGGCTTGCCCCTATGGGATGTCTGTACCCCAGAAATAAATAAACCCCACTCAACCAAATATTGAGTGGGGGAATCTCTGTTAAATAATTGTAAATTTTATGATTGAGTCCATAAGGAGATGATATTTTTACCCTCCGGGGTAATATATCATATTCTTATGCCGTGCCCGATTATAAAACATGCAATCCGTTTGAGGATACAAAAATTCTCCAACACATGGATGAATGGCATATTTTCCTAAAGATGGTCTAAAATGTGCAACCTTGAGAAGCCTGTATTAATTAATAATAGAATAGCTCGATAAATATATTAAACATAATCAATATTTTGACTGTTTTATTAAAATATAATGATCTGTTATGGATAGCAAAGTTGTATGTTTGAATCAAATAGATTGAAGATGAGAGCTTAATCATATATAATATATCGAATTTCCCACTATTGCCAAGAAATAACATTTTTGCAGTTGATTCTCTATAATCTTTTGTCAGCCTCAATACTACCTATGAATGATATTATCACCTTTGCTCTTATGTTATTGTTGGTTTCTTTAAGTGCATGTTATGATCCTTAACCCACAAGAAAGCCAATTTACTACTGTATCTTAATTCTTGTTACAAGTGCTTTTGTCTGCTAACTTCATTAAATTCTCGATTTTATTTCAACTTTCTTAGGATGAGTGACTGTAGTTTTATTTCACCAATATCTGATTCAGATGATAATGCATTCCGTTAGTATGACATGCAGGTTCAAAGATTATCTTCACAAATGGCTCACAAGATCCTTGGCGCCATGCATCAAAGCAAACATCATCCCCTGAAAAGGATAGTGAGTTCCTACAAAACCTGTAGAATTTAGATCTTGAAAATTTGCAGGTCAAAGGGAATTTTATTATTGTGCTTTAATGTATGTTTATAGAAGGGATTTAAATCTTGTTTTATATTTTAGCCTTACATTATGAGTTTAGTTTCATAAGTTTCCCCAATTTGGGTGATTTTATTTACTTGTATATTCAATCGTATTTTAAATAGTTGTTTAATCCACCTAATTTTTATTTTCTTTTAAGTTAAAGTGTTTTTAATCTACCTAATTATTAGTTAAAATGGGTTAGTAAATATGTATTTTGCATCTAATATGACCTAGATTTAGCTATGCGCATCTTTCTTATCATAAAGAATCTAGTTCAAAGCAAGTGAATATATAAAGAGAATGAATTCACCTCCAAGCTAAAGTCGCCAAGGTTATTCAGCATGTTGATTAATAAGATTATTTTGTTGCCTCAGACCTCAAGTTTCTCGTGGTTGCTGGGGTGTGTGGGGTTTACCCCCTGCTTGGATCAAAGCACCTGAAATTTTTTTCCATACAACACCCCGGCGCTGCGTACCCGAACGCCCCAGCGCTGAACAACAGAGATTAGAGGGCCGCCATGCATAGATATGGCACTGCAGCGGTGCAAGACAATGTCTTGAGTGCCACAGCGCCCCAAACTGGCGCCTCAGCGCTGCGAGACAAACTGGGTCATCTTTTTTCTCATTTTTCTGAAGGGTTGTGGCCCTTGGGGTTATTTTACTTGGCTTTCTCTTGTATTTTGAGTGTAGATATTGAGAACGGTGCATATGAGAAGAGAAGCAAGGAGAGAGTGAGAGGAAGAGAGATTTGTACTTATTTCTCCCAATTTCATAATGGATTTCTTAGTGTGGTGTGGGTCTGTGATTTTTTTCCTATTTTATGTTTTTCCACATTAAATCCTGGTGTCATTTACTTTTCCCCTGCTTTTACTTTCTTGCTTGTTTCATCGTTGTGATGTTTATCCTCATCTTCCACAACAACTAGTATTAGAGCGAGATCCAGTTTGAATGAGAGTAATGGCGAGCGAAGCAAGGTACAAGATTGAGAAGTTTAATGGTTCGAACTTTAGCATTTAGGAGGATACAAATTAAAAATTTGTTGTATCAGGAGTTGTATTTACCGTTGGAAGAAATCACCAAGAAGCCGGATTCTATGACTATGGAGGAATAGGAAGTTCTTGATCGTATTGCACTAGGTTTGATACGACCTTCACTTTCCTCATCTGTTACATTCAACATTATAAATGAGAAGACTACAATCGATCTCCAGGTTGCACTTACCAAGATGTATGAGAAGTCATTGACCTCAAATAAAGTGTTCCTAATGAAGAAGTTATTAAATATGAAGATGTTGGACAACACTCCAATGGTGAAACACCTGAATAATTTAAACACTGTGATGAGTCAATTGTGTTCAGTTGGCATCAATTTTGATGATGAGGTGAGGGCATTGTTGTTGTTATCTTCATTGACAGAAAGTTGGGATGGGCTTGTTACTGCTGTGAGTAACTATTCTGGAAGATCAAAGCTGAACTTTGAAGACATGATGGGGTTTGGTGCTTAATGAAGAGGTTTGTAGGAGGGCGAATGCTGAATCTTCAAATTCTTCTCTGAATGTTGAAGCTAAAGGAATGGGTTTAGAGAGAAATCCAAACAAAGGGAGATCTAAATCCAAGAGATGAAAGTTTACTTCGGGTAGAGGAAAAGTTGTGTGCTGAAGCTGTGGAAAGAATGGACACTTGAAGAAGGACAGTACAGTTCCAAAAAAGGGCAGTGGTGGAGTTCAAAACAAAAATCATTCTGTAAATGTATTTGTAGAAGAATGTTAGTTAGATTCTCTGATTTTTTCCTGGACAATTATGAATCTTGGGTGATAGATTCAGGTGCTTCTTTTCATGCAAGTCCTAACAAGGAGACATTCAAGAACTTTACTCAAGGTGATTTGAATAAAGTATATCTCCAGAAAAACAAGCCTTACAACATTTGTTGGACAGGGAGATGTTGATATCAAAATGTTGAATAGGTAATTTGGGGACTCAAGAATGTTAGGCACATTCCTTGTCTGAAGAGGAGTTTAGTTTCTGTGAGTCAGCTTGCAAACTCAGGCCATGTGACATCATTCATAGGAGATATGTGGAAGGTGTCAAAAGGGGCTATGGTTATAGCTCGTGGTGGTATTAAAGACACTCTATATGTTATCAATAGAAGAGCAGATTCTATTGGAGTAGCATATTCAGATGTTGATGGAGGTCTTTGGCATCAAAGAATTGGCCATACGAGTAAGAAAGCTATGCATTCACTTTTTATTAAAGGAAAGCTTCATGGTTTAAAATCTATGGACTTAGATTTTTTGCGAAGTTTGTATAGATGACAAATAACATAGTTTGAGTTTTTCAAATATTAGTTCAAAGGTTGTTGACCTCTATAACAACCAAGATAAAATTATCATAAAAATAAAATAAATATATAAAATACCTGCACAGTCGGTGCCCCATACCCTGCAATGGTGCCAAAATGTAACTTCTCTGCGATTACCTGCTCTTCCCATCGTTAAAATGCAAGAAAAATAAAGTTGAAGGCTTCGGTCTCCATATTCAACACACACAAAAGCTTCTCGATCCCTTCCCGACTCCCTGTTTTCACTCATCGCTCTCTTCCACTCAACCCACGACTGAGTTGAAACCGAAGACCAAATTCCCCTCTCTCGCGAACCCCTAATCGAAGACCCTTCGACCTTGCTTCTTCTAAGCAACCAGAGGAAGATTTGCCCTGCCCTAGTCGCACCATACGCGCAAGCCGCGAGCTCCCGTCGCTGCTTCCGATCATGCTTACCTAACCCGAACTCCATAGCAGACCGGCCTTCCCCAAGCTCTAATCTCCCCTACAGCAGCTAATCCCAAGCTCCAATCCTACCTCCCAGCTCTAGCCGACGTCTACAAGTTGACCGACCCCAGCCTTTACTCTTGTGATCAAATCTCTTGTCCTTTTCCTCCTTAATCGCAAGACCTCCAAACCCAACCTCCTTCCCCCTATGATTTTCGAATCCTTGACCTAACTCGACGTCCATCTAGCTTAAAAGCAAGGTAGGACGATTCCCACACTACCACAAATCGATTCCTCTACTCCAGCTCTTCCCTACAAGCCGATTCCTCTTCACTGTTACAGAGGTAAAATTTTGATTTGATTGTTATAATTATAATTATAGCAATTATGAGTATTTTTATAATGTTATGTTATTTTTATTATCTGTTATTATCAGGGACTTTTTATTATTGTTATTATTATTATCATTATTATAATTATTATTTGTATATAAAATGCAAAAAAAGGGTGAGATGTTTCAAAAAAAAAAAATAAAAAAAAGGAAACAAAAGAAAAGGAAAAAAGAAAAAAGAAAAAAGAAAAAGAAAATTTGTATTTTGTGCGTCGTCGTCGCCACTTCTCCACGAAGCCCCCTCAACTCAAAACCCCGCATTCGACGTTTGTGTAGAGCCAGAAAATCGCTCATACATGTCTTTCTCTAGGGTGGTGGGAAGGGAATCCGGTGCGGCACCTACGGCGAGATGGGTAGGCCCTATACACACTATTGTAGAGTGATGTGGACAACCTTAAGTACCAGTATGCAGCTCTGTACCTGCATGAAAAACAAACTGCATTTTTTTTAAACAGGTGCTCGATGACCCAATGTTTACCTTTGTATAAAGAAACAAAAAAAAAATATACGCATACCTCTGCTCCGTCGAGACGCCCAAATCTCCGCAAATCTTGCAAAAATCCCGCTACTAGCTACAGGACTGTTCTCTGTAGACGGCGTTGAACCAGTCCAGATATCCCGTTGCGATCGCGTCCGTTCCCGGATATCCTGCGACTCGCCTCGATCAAGCCTCCCTCAGCGTCGTTAAATACCAAACGAAGCCAAGGCTTTCGTTCGCTGCTTCCACACGATCGAGCTCTCCGACTCCACTACGCTCCCTCATGCCCGATCTCTTCTCCAGCGACCGAGCTCCTTGTTTCGTTCCCCTTGCTCTGTTCGGTCCAGCCCGACGTCCACACACACAAAGAGAGAGAGAGAGAGAGAGAGAGAGAGAGAAAGGGAGAGAAGCCGACCTACCTTGCCTCCTCCGACGCCGTCCCTCCTTTCTGGATCAGAAGTTACGACTTTTTGAGAGGAAGCACGATGGGAGCTCGCTGTTGGTGAAGGTAATCCGCCCCCCCTTTCACGCGCCTCTTTGGCCAAATCCCGCATGTCTGCTGAACCAAGGGGGGCGGGGAAATATATATATATATATATATATATGATTAATTACGATTAATTTTATTTAATTTATTTAATTATAAGCTAATTATTTTAATTATAATTAATAAAAAAATGATTTTTAATTAATTATGATTAATTAAATTTGATCATAATTAATTATTTCATTCTTTTTATTAATTATCATTAATGTAATTAATTATGACTGATTAAATTTAATTATTATTAATTACAATTAATTAAGATTAATTTAATTAAAATGAAACCTCTCTCTCCCTTGATCCTTGTGCCGACATCTACGACCCCGCGCAGGTATAACTTCTAAACCCTAAAACTCCGAGAACCCATTTCAACGCATTTGTCGAGATAAAACAACCACCTATACACGCTTTTCTTAACGTGGTGGGAGGAAGTGCGTCCCGACGCTTGCGACGAAGCGGGTAAGCACCTAAATCCCTTCTTCGAAGTTCGTATCGCCTTGGAAACCCAGCCTATACACGCTTTTCTTAGCGTGGTGGGAAGGGAGCCCGGTGCGATGCGCACGACGAAACAGGGATACCCATAAGTACCCGCTTGCGGGAAAATAACTTCTTTTCTTGCAAAATATTAAAAAAAAATACTTTCTTGCAAAATATTTTCAAAAAAATACCGATACAAGCTTTTCTTAGCGTGGTGGGGATCAAAAAATTACAGGGCCGCGGTGTCATCGAAAGAGAGCACCTACCATACACGCTTTTCTTAGCGTGGTGGGAAAGGCCCAGTTTTCCGTAATTTTCCCCTAAACGGGGGAGACGCCGGAAGGCTCCCGAAATTTCGGGTGAACATAATGCTATATTTGGACCTCATTTGAACTCAAAAGAACAATTTGGGACCTAGACTTGATTGAACACAGAAGAACAACGAAGGAATTGTACTTGGACTTTGGACAAGATCTAAATGACTTAATAAAGAATTGAACCCAAGTAAAATGAAATTGGACTGGATTCAAGCAAGAACTTGATTTGAACATTAAGCCGACAAGGCTTGGACTTGACTTGAACAATTTGAGCAAGGGCATAGAACTTGTATTCGAACAAGAGCAGAAGACTTATGAACAAGGATAGAACTTGATTGAACTTGAAAGAACAATGCAGAAGATCATAAGGAGCTTGAAAATGATCTTAATTTGAATCTTAATAAATGGCAAACTCAAGCTAAATTCAAACAACTTGAAGCTTGATTCGAATTAGATGGCAAAGACTTGCAAATTCAAGTGTTACTTAAACAATCACAAGGTTTTGAATCATATGCGAGAGCATTTGAATTCGAATTTGGACCAAATACAAAGGGCTTTGAGCTCATTTTGAACAAACTTGAATATACAACAAGATTAATAGTCATAAGAAATTGGGCCTTAAATCCAATTGTTCGCGATCTTGCCAATGATAGAAGGTGACTCAAAGGAATTCAAATAAATGATAGAAGACTTGAAGCATATGGAATAAGATCTTGGTTCAATGAATGAGCAATCAAAATGGAAAAGTTCAATGAATAATCTTGAGCATCCAAACAAACATCAATGAATGGAACTTGGATCTGAACTTGGTCTAAGGAATGTGAAACTTTGCTTGAATGCAAAAAAAATTTGAACTTGAACTGAGTGACATCGTTTGGGACTTGAACAAAGAACTACAAGCTCAACTTTCCTACAAGCATCAACAAATAATCATGAGCAATAGCCTATGGTGAATAGAATCCCTATATCTCACTCATAAGAGCAAGTGATATGAATTTGATGAGCAGAAGATAGTTACAATGGAGATATTCATAAAAGATTTACATATGAATGTCTCCATTATGAACAACAATTCAACATGGAACAAAGGTACAAACAAGGGTAACACACCGGCAAAGTATACAAGCTACTACAAAATCTCTTCATGAGTACAACACAATGTTCACAAATGAATACATAATATGTGCAGCAAAGATGACGATACCCTGTGGTTGGCAAATGAACACATTAGAATAAGAAGACTAAAGCTGATTATAATCTCCACGACAACCATGTGGGGAGATACAATAATCCCTACTATCTCCACTTGCAGAACCATGAAAGAGAAAGGTACTATGAGATAAGCATGAAGGAATGAAAATGGTACAAGACAATACAAATTATCCATGAATGACTATCAAAGATCTGCAATACATACGATCTTTCTACAAAGACAAATGTATGTGCCACATGCCACTGATGGGTAGATGCTGAAAGACTTCAGTAAGTGCAGTATCCTGAAGTCAATTTCAATTTATAGAGTACATCTACCTGCCTACCTATAGCAGTGGTGGATATACTACATGGGATCAAAGACCACAACAAAACGCATGGAGAATACGACAAGTGCAAGCTCCTACGACCCAAAGCAGGAGATTAGTTGGTACACTACAATCCACCCGTAGAATGCAACAAGTAGTGTACGACAGTCTATCTGTACGAAGCAGCGAATAACTCTACTCAGAAGCTGCTACGCCACGCCACCGGATCCGCAACACTCGTACTAGCGGACAGAAGGCGTGTATAAGCTCTTAAATGAAAAGTTGTGTGCATCCAAACGTTAGTTATATGCACAACTACAATTATTTCAAATTATCCCCTGCACCAGGGGCGGAACTAAGTGAGGGTGAGGGGGGGCAATTGCCCCCCTAAAAATATATAAAAAAATACTTTATTGCATAGTTTTTTTAGGTATTTTAGTTTTATTATAAGGGTTTTTAGGCAATTGCCCCCCTAAAACTTTTAAAATACTATAATATTTAGGCAATTGTCCCAAATAAATAGTAAAAAGCATTCATTATTTTATTTTTAAATTTGAATTTTAAAAATATGCTTACGACCAAAATTTGTTCATGGGGGCGCTGCCCCCGAAAACCCCCGCAGGGTTGCTTCCCCTTGACCCCGCGACCTGACCGAACCCCGCTAGGGGGCACTGCCCCCTTGGACCCCCGACAGTTATTTATAAGTTTGCCCCCCCCTAAAAATTAAGGTTGGTTCCGCCCCTCCCCTGCACGTGCAGTCGTGCACTGTAATATGTATACACATAGATACACAACAGGGAAAAATACAATCCCAAACTCACACGGGCCCCGGCGAGCGTATTATTGGTACACACGTGACTTCTAGGGATGCTGCGCGGGTTATCAAATTTTAAACCTGATCCTCCTTAGCAGGTAAAAAGGAGTCCACAGAGTTTAATTATAAAATGTCCCCGCATGGGCCACGGCGAATAAGTTATTGGTACACATGTGACGTCTAGGGATGCTGCGCGGGTCAATAAGTGAATTCAAGTTCGAACCCGATCCTTCTATACGGGTCAATAGAAGTCGACAGGGTTCGAATAATAAAACAAGTATACGATGATGGTGATCGGTATATTTGTTTTAATACATTCATATTAGGCCTTCAAGGGTCTATAACAATATGAATTCACTAATAAAGGCATAAAACATATGAAATCCGATCCTCTATTGATAATTCGATAGAGTTGACAATATTCAATTAACAAAAGAGAAATGACCCCGAACACCCCGATGATGGCCGTATTGAATATAGATTTCAACCGGAGGGGTTCCCAAATACTTTCAAGTGTCTCCCAAAAGTCCATTTCAAATACTCCAAAGCTCCACCACAAATCCCATAAAATTCCAAAAATCTCAAAATCCCAAAAATCCCAAAAATATTTAAAATGAAATAAATTCATCAACCATCTTAAAGCAAAAGTCATCCACCATCCGCAATAGTTTGTCGAGGTGGACAAAAATAAAAACTACTCTAGCTCACAAAGAGTCAAATGTCTAGTCGAAAATATCACTAGGATTCATCCTCAAAACAGTCTCCTGCCAGTAAGGACGTGGTACGTGTCCTCTAACCGGCGGTTTGCCGCCAAATGGCACCGCAGGATAAACGGCTATGACCCGGGGCCCTCTGAACCGAGTGGTTTTGCCGCCAAATGGCACCACGAAATACCGATTATGGCAAGCGCCGATGCGTTCCTTATTGGCATCAAATCCTTGAGATATGAATCAATAGGATATGATCGATAGGGTACAAAACCCTCTGTTAGCTAAGGTGGATTTAAATTTGTCCCCTTAGGCAAATACCCATCCTAGGTCTACAAGGTACCATTGGATGAAGCAACCCATGGCTGCCGACAAGGATCCTTTTATCAGGTTGGGTCGACTACCTCCTCTGACTAAGTAGACCAGGGACCACGATGGCCCGGGACGAAGGAACCATGGGATCTTGATCGGGTCTATCATCCATTCCCCCACCATCCGCTTTAAGTGAAAGATGGTGGAAATTTTTATTTTTAAATATCAGAACTCCCAATTTTCAATATACAAAACTATGCTGCTACTATATGCCATATACACGTATTTCTATATGAATCTGATTGACGACTAGCCTTAATCGAAAGTTCTTTCTCGTGATCGGGAGGGGTAATTAACTATAGGGGCTTGCGCCTATAGGAAACCAGAACTCAGATCATAAAGTCCTTGCAAAATGAGGGAGAAATCTCTGGGTAGTGTCTTATCTACAAACCCATCTGCCTTCCAAAATTTACCCCAGAACTTATCCGTTAAAACTTCCCTCGCTTAAACAAAAAAAAAAACGGCGGGGAGGCCGGGGCCGAATTTTCGGAGCCCACAGATTTCTGGCGACTCCGCTGGGGTTTGGTTTCTCTTTCCATCTTTGGCTAGTCGTCTCAGTATTATAGTAGCAATTATTTCAACTCATACTCAAAGTTTTGAGTCTTTCAAAATGATCATTCAAGGAATTAAATATTTGAATTTTCTAAAGAATGATCTTTCAAAAAAAATTTCCATTGAGATAACGTATTTAGCAGTATTTTATATTTATATTATTTGAACTGCTCGATAATGTTATTTCCTCTTATTTTTGTGTTTTGTGCAAGTCTCTGCATTTTGAAAGTGCGGGGTGATGTATCAGATTCTGATTACTAACCCTTGGCTTTCATTTATGCAGATGGATCTACAGAACACCCCGATGACCGTACAACTGGGACGAGGAGCCAGGATCCAATTGGCTAATGCTGTTATAGAGATCGGAAACACTGGAGCTACCATCCAATTTGGTAGTGTTGATTTCCCTGCTGTCATTGCAAGAGCTTCTGAGGCTCCTACTCGTCACACGCATCTGCCAGCGTAGCGACCTGCTACTGAATCTTCTCGTGGGAGGATTTCTGTATTTGAGAGGCTGTCACAGCCTGAAGCCCCACCAACCAAGAGGATTGTAGCTGACGGAAGAATCTCAGTGGTGACTGCCAACACCGCTACTTTGCCGACCAGGTTATCTGCGCCTGGAGAGTACAATGCTGAAGCCTCCTCATCTGGAGGGAGGCCTACGAGAAGACAAAGTAGAAAGATGAATGCTGAACTCCGAGCTCAGCAACAACAACTGCCTGTTCACCCTTCCAATCTGCTAGCCCAGGTGCCTGAAGCCAATGTTCCTACCCGGAATAAGTTTTCTGATTTAAAATGGGTGAAGAGGAATAGCTCCATTGGTGAGCTAAAGAAGTCCTTCTGGGAGCAACGACGTGAAGTCCCAGCCCCTCCAAGGAGAAATGAACCTGAGACCTTGTCAGCCCAGGTCTATCGGGTCCTGAAGACCGTGAAGGAGAAAGGTCTTAAGAAGAAGTTCCAACGGTCTTTAGTGATTGAGGCCAGGAGAACCCCGCCAAGAGAACGTCTATCTGTTGTGGCGGAAAGAAGAGAAAGAAGGTATACCCCACGCGGTGAACATCGGGGTGTGACACCTGAACCATATGTTCAGGGATCCACTGCTGAAAGGTCCCGGTAGAAAGGAAAACAAGTCTGGAGGCCAAAGCCTCGAAGGAATGAGAAGAAATATAGAAGAGAAAGAAGAACGGATTTGGGCATGACATCTGGTGAGGCTTCCCGGAGATCCGCCCCCGTCAACAAACAACATCGCAGAATTGAAAAATATGTTCGTGAAGAGGTTTGCTAGTGCAACTGAGAAGATCACGATCGCTGACCTCGCTCTGGATAAGAGAAAAAGAGAAGAGTCAGTGACCAAATACATCACTCGCTGGCGAAATCTGAGTATGAAATGTGAGCAACAGCTTGAAGAAGAGCATGCAGTACAGTTGTTAATGGGCAACATTGATGACAAGATGCAACCATTCCTGAGCATGGCTACAATCAACACATTTCAAGACTTGCTCGACAAAGTGGCCAAATTTGAGAAACTGAATTTGTCCAGATCAGAAAATCACTCTGATAAGTCCAAGAAGGCTAAGGCCCCGGGTGCTAGAAGGGGTGAAGCTGACTCTACGTTCTTCTCTTGAGCTGATAGAGAAAAGCAGATGATTTACAATGTAGACAAGGGCAAACAGCCGATGCAATATCAAGAAAAGCACAAACAGGCCTACAACCCCAACCCCCAACCAAAACTGATATTAAGGGGAAATGATAAGCCACGAGCTTATCAAGGTGGAGGAGAACGCCCGAGACAGGAAATAGGAACTGGTGATAGAATGTTCAAATCCCTCAAAGATAAAATGAATAAAGAATATTAATTCAAGAGGGAGAGTGTTGCTAAATTATTTCGATAGGTGTTGAAATCGGGTTTAGAACTGCCTGAATGCAAGAGACCCGAAGAGTCAAAGCACACTGGTGACCCAAATTATTGTCCATATCATCGGGTACTCAGCCATCCTATTGAAGATTGCACATCTTCAAGGATTGGCTTGAAAGAAAATATCAAAAAGGGGAACTCACATTGTCCGACAATGTGTTCTCACCCTAGAAAGGAATCAACTCAGGTGGTCACGTCCTCTTTCGTACCCCTGATTGAAGAAAGAAGAAAAGAAAAGAAGCCAGTCCAAGAAGAACAGTGGGAGACTGCAGTCTCCAAGAAGACTGTGAAAATGTTGAAGCAGCTTGAAGGAGTTCCAGGTGTAAAGTGGAAGTCTCCTATTGAGCCAATGATAGATTTGAAGGTGCTACCAACGGCACGACCTTCTTCTTCTAAACAATTTTTCAATCAAGTTGATTCTTCAAAGACTGGAAAGATGAAATCATCCAAGAAGAAGACCAAGTTGAAGAAGCCTAGGGAGAAGATAACCGTAACTCAGAGGGTTATCGACAGTTTGGATGAATACTACCAGACTGTGAGGGCGACCTATCAAGCTTGCTGACTTCATGGCGGAGCTTAAAATTGATGAAGCTGAAGAAGATGAGAATTCTCTTCCAACAGAAGTATGTCGGGTCATCTCGATGGCGCCGAGTACCTTGACAAAAGAAGGATACACTGAAGAGGTACCCTCTGAATCCTGTATGATGGTGTTGCCAATGGATTACATTTCGGAGGAGGATTTGTATTTTCCAGAGGGAGACGAATCAGACCCTAGCATAGCGTCTCGGATGGGATATGTAAACCTGGGTGGCGATTTTGAATCAACAGATGAGTCCCTAGACGCAACGATGGCTGACTCTGAAGAAAATATACAGTTAAATGACTCTGAACCGGAAGAGATTGCTCAAGTGAAGTTAAGAAGCGGCAAGATACTACCGCCTCCACCGAAGAAAGGGGTCTCCAATAAAGACAAGGAGAAAGAGATAGTCATAAATGACGATATTATCCCTGAAGATCCTAAGAAAAAGAACACTTCATCCAAGGAGATAGATTATAATATCTTATCCCATTTGAGGAAGATCCCAGCACAGCTCAGCATATACAATGCGTTGGTAATGTCTAAAGACTTTTGAGAGACTCTAATTCAAGCTCTCAAAGATCCTAAAAGATACGAGGCGTTTTTTGCTGAACGTAATTTGACTGAAGTTCTACAAGCTCGTAATGAGCCATTCATTACTTTCTCCGAAGATGACATGATGCTTGGGACTGCAGACCATAACCGTCCTCTGTATGTTACTGCAGAGAGCAATAAGCTGATCATCAGTCGAATCCTGATCGATCCTGGATCCTCCGTGAATCTGATAAGCTTGAAAGCACTGAGATCCCTCTGTTTGATGTGGAACACTTTGAGCCAGATAAATTGATAGTGCATGGTTTCAACGAAAAAGGGCAAAAAACCCTTGGATCATTCATGCTCCCTCTTATATTTGGAGAGCTCCATACAAAAGCTAAATTCCATGTGATTGATGCGGATACTTCATTTTCAAGGCGCTACTAGGTCGTCCCTGGTTGCATGAATATGGCATTGTCCCGTCAATATTACACCAGTGTATGAAATATCTCAAAGATGGAGAAGAGTTCAGGATCTCTGGTGACATTCAACCCTTCATAGTTCATGAAGCCACAGTTTATGAAGATGCACGGTACTTCATGCCAAAGAAGCAAAAGTCTTCGAGTTCTCTCGAAGCTAGAGCATCAAACTCAAAGGCTGCAAAGCGACCTGAACGAGAAGGTGAGAAGAAGCAGGTGGGGAGAAAGAAGGCAATGCCGACTCTTCCCAAAGCACTGACCATTCCCAAAGAAAAGAAATATGTACCTCATCTTGGAAGTGACACGGATGAAGACGATGTTACTCTTGCCAAATCTCGAAAAGTATGCCAGTCCACGGATGAATGGAGAAGGCAGGTTGAATTTTCAAATGATGGTTATGACTACGACTTTATTTATATGAACACGGTGCAGAGTGTGTTCTCTAGAAGAATAGACAGCCTATCAATTTCAGATAGCGTACTCGTAGTCACGCGTGTTCCTTTACAACACTTCAAGGAAATCATTCCGCGCGAGGTGCATAAAGTTGAAGAACTCGCCACCCTGTATCTGCCGCCCCTTAAAAATGGGACTGTGCCAAAGAATGTGCTATATTCCACGGGAGTTCGTGAAGAGGAGAATCATGACTGGGATTGCATGCTCCTTGACTCCGAGGAATTATTTCCTACGAGGCTACCTAGGTTCAATACCAAAAATATTCAGAGAATGCTACGAAAGCAAGTCAATATTCCTACTACCAAACGACAACTTCGTACAAGCTTGGGCCTCTAGTATTGGAGAAATCCACATCCACTACGATGGATGGATACAGATGCATATAAAGGTATCAGATTCATCAAACGAAAATCCCTTCGGAAAGAGACTTGCCGGGCAATCACATGCATGAAAATTGAATCCGATGATGGTGGCGCTGAAGAGACATACGAAGCTGATGATTATGATGATCAACCAGTAGAGGCCGAACCTGCACCAGAAGAGTTTGAAGATTGTGGACAGGCAGCCACTATGGATGAACTAAAAGAATTCAACTTGGGAACTGAGGAAGACCCTCGCCCAACCTTCATTAGTTCTCTTCTACCCGAAGAACAAATAGAAGAAATAAAAGAACTTCTTTGTGAATTCAGGGACTGTTTTGCCTGGATATATGCTGAGATGCCTGACTTATCCCCTGACGTAGCAGTTCACAGATTAGCAATCAAACTGGATGTAGCACCCGTCAAGCAAGCTCCAATGAGAATGAGATTGGAGATTGAAGAACAAGTGATTGCTGAGACAAAGAAGCTTATTGATGCAGGCTTTATTCGTGAAGAAAAGTACGCTGACTGGATTGCTAATATCGTCCTTGTAAAGAAGAAGAACGGCCAGATTCGTATCTGTATTGACTTCAGGGACCTCAACTAGGCGTGCCCAAAAGACGATTTTCTACTCCCTGTATCCGAACTCCTGGTGGATAATACGTCCAACTACGATATGTTCCCTTTGATGGATGGATCGTCAGGATACAATCAAATCAAGATGGCGCCCGAAGATGAAAAGCATACATCGTTCAGGACGCCCATCGGGATTTTCTGCTACACAGTCATACCCTTTAGCTTGAAGAACGCTGGTGCCACCTACCAGCGGGCGATGACTCACATATTTGATGATTTGATACATCAGAAGGTCGAGTGCTTTGTAGATGACCTTGTTGTCAAAAGTCTTGGTCGAAATGATCACTTAAAAGATCTCAGAATTGTATTTGAGAGAATCAGAAAGTTTGATCTAAAGATGAATCCTCTCAAATGTGCTTTTGGGGTCTCTTCCGGCAAATTCTTGGGGTATGTTGGTCGTCATCGAGGCATAGAGATCGACCCCAACAAAATTAAGGCAATCTCGGAGATGCCACCACCAAAGAACCTTCGACAGCTTCGCTCGCTACAAGGACAACTGGCTTTCATTCGGAGATTCATATCAAATCTATCGGGTAGGTGCCAGCCATTTTCAAAATTGATGAAGAAAAATGTTCGTTTCAAATGGGACGCAGAATGCCAGGAAGCATTTGACAGCATCAAAAGATATTTGTTGAATCCGCCGATTCTCGTAGCGCCAATTCTGGGGAAGCTTCTTATACTATACACAGCAGCACTAGAAGAGTCCCTCAGAGCACTATTGGCCCAGAATAATAAAGAAGGCAAGGAAAATGCACTCTACTACATCAGTCGGAGGTTGATCGGAGCAGAAAGCCGTTACTCTCCTATTGAAAAACATTGCCTGGCGCTGATTTTTGCAGTTCAGAAACTCCGCCACTATATGTTATCCCATAAAATCACACTGATATCAAAGATCGATCCGCTGAAGTTCTTGATGACAAGACTAGCGTTGACAGGTCGTCTGTGTTGGAGAATTTTTGTATCCTTGAACGGATTGCATATTTTATAATCGGGCACGGCATAAGAATACGATATATTACCCCGGAGGGCAAAAATATCATCTCCTTATGGACTCAATCATAAAATTTACAATTATTTAACAGAGATTCCCCCACTCGATGTTTGGTCGAGTGGGGTTTATTTATTTCTGGGGTACAGACATCCCATAGGGGCAAGCCCCTATGGTTAATTACATCCCAAGTTTGATTTGGGAAAACTTTTGATTAAACTAGTGGTTTTGCTTCTTTTGAAGTCATTTAAATGTTGGCTAAAATTTGATCTTTGTTGTTTTAAAATCCATGAAAGTCTTGCTTAAAGGTTTTAGCCTTTAGGAATTTCAAGGAAGAGATTTGATCAACTTAAAATCAGATTTTTGGAGTGAAGTCCAAGAAAAGGTGAAGTAGGAGCACTTGATTCTGAGGGAAACTCAGAGGTGCTCGGACTATCCTATGTTGGGCTTTACATTTTAACAACCTAATTTTGGTTTAAGTTGGTATTTTTATTAGAAGATTGGGGCTTACATCCCAACAACACTTGTTGGAGGAATTGCCCGAAAAGGTGAGGGCTTATAGGGTGATTTGGAATCAACCCGTGCCTCGGACCCTAAGACTAAGGTGAGAACTACCGATAGGTAGTGCCTCGAACCTAGATCTAACGAGTGCAAAGAGGGACTTACAAGCTACACCTCACAAGAGGCATAACCCGCCCGACCTCTGGATTTATTGTCCCGCCTGGAAGGGACTACCAGCTAACCCTCCTAATCGCTTTTAAAACCATGTTATTCGGTCTCAATGCAAATGTAGAGTGGTAGGGTTGTTTTCATTTAGAAAGTAGGTCTTATAGCTTGGCTTTGAGGCCAAGATGCCTTAGCATGTAGGGTATGCAAATGCTGACTCATAAAGAAAAAGACTTTTGTTATCTAATCCTTAAGTGGGGGCTTTCTATATGCAACACATTTAGGCTATGCATTATTGTTTTAATTTTAAAAAAACTTAGCTCCTTGAAGGGAGCCATGCAAGACTTTCTTACTTACTAGAAAATCGTGAAGCCTAATTTTATTTTAGGTTGCTTACATTTTAAGGGGTAGAAAACTTAGTTTTTATCCTAAGAGCCTAACGTGATCAAGTCCAGGCCACACCCACAGAAACAAAAAGAAGAAACCTAGAAAAGACATGCATTTCTATTGCACAACCAGGTAAACAATCAAAGCATGCTTTTATTTATGAATAAAGTACAAGTAATGAAAAGAGTCCACATTATTACAACCAGATTTGGCAGCTGAGTTGCCTGCCATTATACAACCCAGTCAAATTTACAGACTCTACTTGTGGGGTTCTTCAGACTCTTGACTTTTGAATGGACATTGGGCTTCACCTTTGGCAGGTACATCCTTCTAGTCCACTTCATTCTTTTTTTCTCCAAACCCCCACAAGTTTGATTACACATCCTAATTCTATCAAATACATATTTGAAAAGAAAAAGACTCAAACCTGCAGTGGATTAGAAGCAATTTATATGATAAAGCATTACATCCAGAATTTTGTTTAGCACTTAGGGTGCCAAACAATCTACTTCTACCCTATTGGCCACATCTTTGGGGGGTTTTAAGCAGTATCTGTCATGCAAACAATTTATAATTTATAAGCGCCCCCCTTTTAGATATGGCCACCTGCACAGAAAAGCATTTATATCTCTATACTAACCACTTAAGGGCAAGTGCCCACACGCAGACAATCCAAGGGCAATCAATCCACAACATCAAACACATGCGCAGAAAAGAAAAATCCTAATCCTAGCATGCCTAAGGGGCTGTGCACCTAAGTATGTGAGGCTTGTGTAGCATGTCACACTAAAGGTGTTTGGTTTCATTGGAATGAAGATGTTTAATTTTTATCCAAGGGTGGTTCACTTTAAGTTGTTTGTGGCTTAAAGATTTTATTTGAGTTTTAACTGTTTCATATTTAGGAGGGTTATGAAGAACCCATAAAGTAACCACATGCTTGCTTTTGGGCAAGCCTGTTACTTATGAATCCTAAGATACGATGGTGTAGGCATCCCACCTTTTGGGGGAGATGATTGATCATTGTATCAAAAGGGAACCTAAGTAATTTTTAGGTGTTTTAGAGTTCTCTTAGTGTTTGGATAAGAGAAGTGTCTATCTAATAGGGTAAGATAGACTTGCCTAAGGGGCTTCACTTAGGACTTGGTGAAATCCATCCAATAGAGTAGGATAAACTTCATACTTTGGATAATTCCTAAGAACATCTATGAGTTTAGCATTTTAAATGTCATAGGAAAATCACTCAATTTGGATTGAGTAGAGGAGGTTACTTAGATTTTGAGTCTAAGAAGGGTGTCCAACATGTAGCTTTTGGTTTACATGTTAGAGAATTCCCCTTAGCTTTTGGAGCTAAGAAAAGAAAGGAATCCAACATTTAGCTTTTGGGCTAAATGTAGGAAAACTTCCTCTAACTTTTGGAGCTAAAGAGGGGAAATCTCCTACAACTTTGGAGTTGAAGGAGAGAGAACCTATAGCTTTTGGGCTAAGGTATTACATCTTTTAAGGCTTTTGGAACCTATAAAAGTGAATGGAGATTAGTAGCTTTGAAGCTACAAATCAAAAAGATGTCTCCTTGAATCATTGTATTCAAGGAGTTGGGTTTCATTTGCTTAATTTGGATTAAGCAAATAAAGTTGAATCACTTATTGAGTTTGGTTCAATAAGTGAGAAAGATTTGTAACTTTGGGGTTACGAATCAAGAGAGACTATCATTGAACTCTTATGTTCAATGATGGGTATTTAGTTTGCTAAGTTTGGGTTAAGCAAACATAAAAAGGATGATGTGTAGATTTGGCCTACACACCAAGGATTCTTTGAACTTTTGGGTGTCCAAAGAGAGGAACTCATTCACCTGATTTGGGTTAGGAGAATGGAAGAAAGCTAGGAATTTCTCCTTTGCTTGATATAAAATTATTTGTTGAATTTGGTTCAACAAACAAATGATTTTTGATTGAATTACTTGTTGATTTTGATTCAACAAATAAGTGATTTTCATGTGTCTAATTTACTCAACATGGGTTGAATGGATGAGATTTTCATACAACCTTTTGAGTTGTAGAAAGGAATGAACTTCTCTACAATTTTTTGACTTGTAGGAAAGAATGGAGAAATGCAATTTTAGAGATTGCAAATCAATGAAGAACATTTGTTGTCCAAAGAAGGAAATGCACTCTCTTAACTTGGGCTTAGGAGAATGAGGGATTTCCTACAACTTTTGGGTTATAGGAATGAGGGAAGGAACATGCAACTTAGAGGTTGCAAATCCATGAATATTCTTTGAACATTTGGTGTTCAAAGAAGCGAATTCATTTGCCTAATTTGGAGCTAGGCAAATGGGGATTTAAAGGTTTCCTACAATTTAGGCTTGTAGAGAAAGGGAAAGGGAAATGCAACTTAGAGGTTGCAAATCATGAATGCCCTTGAACATTTGTTGTCCAAAGAGGGGAATTCACTCCTCCAATTTAGATTGGAGGGATAGAGGAGAAGTGATGCAACTTGGAAGCTACAACCCCATGAACATTCTTTGAGCATTTGATGTTCAAAGAGGGCACGCACATTCTCATAATTTGAAGTCTTTAGAGAATGAGATAGCTTCCTACAACTTTTGAGTTGTAGGAAAGAAGATATGAAATACAACTTATGAATTGTAAGTTGGAGGTTAGGGAATTTGATAATTGAAAGCAATCAAGTATTTTTTTTCGCACAATGTTGTACATGAACTTAATCAACAACATATTTTGTGAGATCTACAACATAGACTTTGGAAAGTCTATGGGAGATCTCTCAATGATTTGATTTTCAATAGTTGGTTAAATTCATATTCAAGCACTCACAAAATCTCATTGGAGTCCACAAATTTCACCACATGCACATTTCTCGCAACTTGTAAGTCACTTTTGCCATGACTCGTTCTTGAAAAAAAGGTGCATGCAATTTATGGATGAGTTTCAAGATTGCTACTCTAAGTTTTGTATGGTACAAGATACAAGCTTAATTGATTCTTTATGTTGTGAGATTTGTTACATAGACATTTGAAAGTCTATGCCTCACAACGACTAGGAAGCCCAAATCAATTAAACTCAACACATGTATTAAACAAAACTCTAGAGGTAACTAATATTAGGCATGCAAAAGTTCTCCTAGATTTGGGTGTCTATTTGTTTTCGTGACAATGCATCTAAATGAGAAAATGCATGCAACTAGTTACAATCCAAACCTATGCATCATCATTGACTTTGAGGTCAAATGATAGCGTCTACCCTAGGGCATGATTGTAGGCGACGGATTGGACACAACATGAGTGATATCACATGCATTTGGAGAGTGTTGGATACCAATCCAACAACCCTACGCACATCACCATTCCCTTTTGGCTCTCACATGAAAGCAACTTGGCAAAAATCACCGGATTTTCCCCAGTTTACAAAGAGGACAGCGATCATAGGATTTCGGGGAAGCATAAATTTAAGTTTCTAAGGGACCTAGGGCTTGGGGGCGTCAACCACACAACAATTGGCCTTGGGGGACCCTAGGTTTCACTAAGTTTTAGTGGTATACCTCCCCCGGTTTGTCCTAGCGCTCCAAATTCCTGTCCAAGCTCCAATCCAAGTTCTAACTGCTGTCCAAGCTTCGCTCCAAGCTCCAAGTTGCTGTCCCAGGTTTTCCCAAGGAGGAAGACTGCTGTCCCAATGTTCTGAACAGAAAATTTCACTGTTTGAGAGCTTCCGGTGGTCGTCGTCTGCTGTCCAAAGGCTCCAAACAGCAGTTTTTTTAATGTTTGGAAGGCTCCCAAAAGTGATTGCTTGCTTGAAAAGGTGGAAGAAGTCCGCACTGCTGATTCTTGCTGTTTGGGTGTTTTCAGAGACTGGTTTTGTGGCCTCTAGCTCACCATAGTTGGAGTAGAAGAAAGGAAAAGTTCTTACAGCAAGCAAATGGCCTTCAAACACTCTAACAAGGCTTCATTTCAACTTCTTCCCCTTGACTGGACCACGAACTGCATGCAAATAGAGCCGAACGACTCTGCTCTTCCCGCTATCTCTCGGCTAGGTCGGACATACAGGGAGAAAATAGGCGGAGCTAGGAAGCAAGTGACCGATCTCCCTCTTTCTTATTATCTGCTGGGTCGGACGCAAGAACAGGAGCGGACAAATCCTCCGCTCTCCCTTCTCACTCCCGCCTGGTTTGGGACGGACAAGCATGCACGAGTCTGGCTGAAAATCCTCCAGCCGCTCCTCCCCTATCTGATCGGAAGAAGCCGCATAAGAGCCGATTGGCTCTTGCCTTTCTCCCTCTCCCGCTCCTCTGTCTGGGACGGAACTGCACGCAGAGAGCCGAGAGGCTCTCTCCGTCTCCCTCGCTCTTTCTCTCGCTCTGAGTTGGGGCGAAAAACACAGGGGAGCCGAATTCTCTCCCTCTCTCCCTTGCGTGCTCTTAGAGAGCACGAGCAGCAGCCGAAAGCCACCGCCCAAATGGGCCAATCCCGCCTCATACACGTGGGAATGAGGGATTTAGGGCAAAATTCTATGTGAAATCTGAGCCCTTGTTCTCAAACTTTGATTTGAGAATCAAATTCAGCCCAAATTGAGAAATTAGGGCTGAAATTGAGTCCGGAATGGACTCGACCCGAACCGATTTGAGTCGATTTGGGTCCGATTGGGTCCGATCAAGCTAATTTCGTGAAATTGAACTTAAATCGGCGCCGAATTGTGTCGAATTGGGCTCGACGACGCTCGACAGGATTTGAATTGGATTGATTTGATTTAAATTAAATTAATTTGATTCAATTTAATTAAATTGAGGCTTAATTCGGATTAATTTCACCTCGACGATGATCAATTGAGTTGATCGAGCGCGATCGAGCTTTGTCGAGCTCGGTCGGGGTCGAATCGATGCGAAAATATTCGTCAACAAAAGGACCCCCAATATGTGTGGTGAACGAAAAGAAGTACGCCACACATATTGGCGTTGACCGACTAATGATCAAACGAGATCTTCCAAATCAAATAGGGTATGATTTGCAAGAGAAAGAGAGATCTACGAAAGTCTAAGCTTAGATTTAGACAAGATCTACAAGGGTAAGGAGATTTCTATCTATCACCTTAAAGAAAGAGTTTTAGATTGCTCTTGGAAGAGTGTTTAGAAGCATTTTGGCAACTTCTAAAGAGGTCTCTAAAGACATTTGATATCTTTAGAGAGGATTTGATAGGAATAGAAGTATTTTGGTAACTTCTAAGAAGAATTCTAGAGACATTTGATATTTCTAGAAATGATTTAACTTGGTTAGAAGTATTTAGATAACTTCTAAGAGGCTCCTAGAGATGTTTGGTATCTCCAGAAAGATTTTGAATCAATTAGAAGTATTTTGACAACTTCCAAAAGAGATTTCTAAAGATATTTGATATCTTTAGAAAGAATTTGATTTGATTAGAAGAAATTTGATAACTTCTAAAAGAGCTTAGGGATATCTTTCTATCACCTAAAGGCTAGGGGTATTTTAGCTACCACCTACAAAGCTCTCAAGGATGTTTTGGCTATCACTTGAGAAGAGATTAGAGACATTTGGTGTCTCTAAAGGGTTCTTAGGGATATTTTGCTATCTCCTAAAAGTTAGGGGTATCTTGGCTACCACCTAAAGAGTTCTCAAAGATATTTTTACTATCATTTGAGAGGGGTTAAGAACATTTGTTGTTTCCTAAGGTCAAAAGGCATTTGGCACCTATTGAAAAGCTCTAAGATGTATTTTGACAACCATCTAGAGATAGAGTTTATCTTATTTTGGTAAGATAAAACTCAAAAGAGCTTAGGCTAAGAGTATTTTGGCTACTACTTAAGCCTTAAAGATTTTTGGTATAAGATTATCTATTTTGACTAGATAAATCTTAACATTTGGGAAGACTAAAGGGTATTTTGGCAACCACTAAAAGTCTAGATTTGGGTAGATCTATTGATGTTCAATTTGGGTAGAACAAGATCTAAAGGAATGAGCTAGGAGAGACCTTAGAAGGTTGGAATTCTACCTAAACTCAGAATCGATAAGAAGACTCCTATTTGAGGAAATCTACACTTAGCATTTGGTACTAAGATTTGCATTTGACTTTCATTTGGAGAAAAATAAATTTAAACTTTCCTTTTGGGGAAAGAAAAAAAGATGAACTTGAACTTTCTTTCATTTGGAGAAAGAAAAAGATGAACTTGATTTTCCTTCTCTTTTATTTTGTTTAGAGAAAATTGAATTTTCTTTCCTTTTGGGGAAAGGTGAATTTTCTTCCCTTTTGGGGGAAATAGAAAGATTTGAAATCTTAGACCAAGGTTTTGGTAATCCGGACCAAGTCCACAACCGGATCGGAAGAACATTTCTGCTTGGAACTTCACTTGAGTAGCACAAAGCATTTTTCTTTTTCTTTCATTGTTGGGTTTAGGCCAACAAAGCTTCAAGAGATTGACTTGACATTGTAGTGAAAAGAACTAACGGCCTCCTTAGAATAGGAGCGCCAAAACAAGTGGGAACTTGAGATAGCATTTTATACTATCAAAAGCCCCTTTGGTGGCTATCATCCAAGTGGAATTTTGAGTCCTTTGAAAGGGCTGCAATCTACCAGACGAGTTGAATAAGCTTCTTAGATATGCCAACCTACCTTAAAAAGATCTTGGTTGAGTAAGACTTCAAGGAGGTTTCATTTCTAATATCACTTTGATTTTAATAGGGATAACTTCAATGTTATTGTGTCGAACAACAAACCCAAGAAACTTTTCTGAAGTCACCCAAAAGGTGCACTTACAAGAATTCATCTTGAGGTCGTACCGACAAAGCCATTCGAACACAACCCTTAAATCAAACAGGTGATACTCTCCTTTTTTGCTTTTGACCACGAGATCATCAATACAACATTCAATTTTGTCATGAATGAGTGCATCAAATATTCTGGTCATTGCATGCTGGTAGGTCATACCAACATTTTTAAGGCCAAAAGGCATGACCTTAAAACAATATATTCCAATGGGTGTTCTAAAAGCAGTATATTGCTCGTCCTCCAGGGCCATTTTGATTAGTTGTACCCCGAGGACCCATTCACAAAGGGAAAAGAGACCATGAGAAGAAACAATGTCAACCATGAGTTCATGTATGAGTAAACATGCTTCATTCAAGTCTCTAAAATCAACGCATACGCGAATCTGTCCGTTCTTTTTCTTAGCATGGACAATGCTGGCTAACCAAGAGGGGTATTTTTTCTCTTAAATAGAACCAGCCTCAGTTAATTTTTGTTTTAATCACTTGTTCAATTTCCAAATGCATCCTTCGAGGAGCTTGTTTGATTGGAACAATGTTTGGTTGAATGACAAGTTTATGGACCACTATATTTGGATTTAAGCATGTATTTCATCATAATTCCATGCAAAACAGTCCTTAAACTCTGTCAGGAGTTGTACCATACCATTGGCATCAATTTCATTTAGCAATGCACTTATAAAAGTGGGGCGTGGATTTTGTTCAGTACCCAAATTGATTTCTTTCAACTTACTGATTGTTGATTTGATTTCTTTCTTCAAACTCAAGGGGTGCATCCTTAGTTTGAAGGTAATCCAGACCGTTGCTAGCCTCTAAACATGACCTCCCAACAGCGTTGAAGGTCTTTGTAAAGATCATATCAACATCTAGATTGTTGGTAATAACCAAACAAAAAAAAAAATATCATCATCTATTGGTCTGATGGTACCAAAGCCAACACCATGTCTATTTTTCTTTAATTTGTATTTGAAATTTCATAGATTTTCAAAGTGTTAAGCTTCGCCCTTAGACCACATAGAAGGAGTTGGACCTCTTTTGATTAGGTTTCAAACACAAGTGGGAGTTCTACCATTGCTTTTATGGAAAGTTGTCAAGTTTACACCCACTTGTGGATTTTAAGGAAGAGGGTATGCCATGAAAGACATACTCCTTCCCTACACATTTTTTTTACTTGAGTGTAATGCAAACATTCAACTCTTCCAATGTACTTTCAGACAATGAAGTTAGTGCTTCTACACATTCATTCAAACTTCTTCTTTTTTTTTATTTTTTTATTTAGTGAGATTAGACACCTCCTCTTTGTTTGAGAGTTATCTTCATCACATAAGAGATTTTCCTTAATGTTCCAAATAGGCTTTTCAGTGTCTATCCATTCTTGAAACTGCATCTTTGATTTGTTGAAGCTTCTTTGTTGCTTTGTCAAACTACCCATCAAATTTGGCTCAGCCTTTGAATCGGACCCTGAGCTTACATGGGTGATGGGCCTTCATGGAACAAATGGTGGAGATGGGGCTTTGGTGCTCCTCACCCTCCACTCTTCTTGACTTTTATCATGAACTGTATCACAAACTCATTGTGTCATCTTACCACCTCGTTGTGTTGAAGGAGGGGCAAGATTAGAATTAATCTTTTCCTCAAGTTCTTCTTCTTGAGGGTAGTCTCGAACACTTGATGGAGACTTTGTCTTTAGTGTACTGATTTCTGCTTGATCTTTAGTTGGTAGCACAGGTCTAAAAACACTGATAGCCTCTTTGGAACATAGCAAGAAACATCTTTATATTTTCCGACTTCATATACACTAAATGGTTTTAGAACTCCCTTCAAAAGTGAAAGAGCAATTGAGCCTAAGGCTCTTTGTCCCCCCCTCATTGAAGCCACGCAACATCATTTTGTCAGAAGTTAATTTCTACGTGTCAACATTGAGGTGAGCCAAAGTTTCCAGATTCATTGTGTTGACCCATGCACCTGGGCCAACAAGTACTCTTTTCAACAGAAAATGTTATTATAGGTATTTGTTGAAGTGTAAAGCCTCCTCAAAGGAATCCTCTACAGGTTGAGCCAAATAAATTTCAGGATCAAGTAAAGCCTTGATCAAAGCTTTTCGCATTTCAGGAGAAAGTACGAATGCATTGTATATACTCAACCTCGCAAGGAGTTTCCTAAGGTGAGCTAGTACATTTAAATCCACTTTTGGTGGTCCACCACCCACTTGCTTTTGTGGAGCAAGTGTTGGTGGAACCACGCCCTCATTTTGATTGAAAAGTTCTTTTCATTTATCTTGTTTGATGCCATTGGATATGATACAACATGACCACTTCTGAGATTTATCCTTGTTATTTGCTCAGACTCAGAAGTTGAGGTCACATCAACCAAAACTTCAGAATTTGATTCTTCTTTCACTTGATTTGTTTCTAAGTCAAATGACTCAAGCTCAATGACAATCTTTGCTCCCTGCATTTTGTGCATGGGTAGATCATCACCAAAAGTTGATTCACTTGGTTCAAAGAATTGGAAAGATTCATTCGTAGTTTGTTCGTTATTAGAATCAGAACGGACAGATTACACGTACGCTGAAGGATCGTTCATTTCATTAACACCCTTTGGAACATACATGAAATTGGAAAGAGAGATTGGCTTGGGGGATTTCCCTTTGCCACTTAGAAGGATAACCCATTTGATTTTGGAAATTGATTCTTTTTTTTTTATTCACTATTGAAACTCTCTTTCATGAAGTTTCAAGGGTAAAGGACCCTTTCCACCCATTGAGTTATTTAAAGGAACAACAAAAGAGGCCTTTTTGTGGGCATTTGAGTTCCTTTGGAAACTCCAATGGGATTTTGGGTAGTTTGTTTGCAATCTTTAGGAAAGATTTAGGAAAAGATAACTGCCAACCATTTGCAACTGCAAACAAATCACTAGTGTTGTTCTTTATGACCACACACTACTGAAGGCAAAGAAGCTGCACTTGTTGATTCTTGCTTCCTTTGTACTGGTAGAAGGTTCGACTGTTGTGTTTAGGACCTTTTGGAGACCCAAAAGTTGAGTAGTGAGAGCTATCTTGGCAAATGTCGTCTCATCCAACCTCTTGTCCATTTTTTAAGCTGTTGTAGAGCACAAATTTAAGGATTTTCACTCCTTTCCTCCACTTCCAACAATTCATTTGCATGAGGATCTTCTAAGTGAGAGGATCCTCCTATGTCATAGTGAATAACAAAGATATCCTCCTCACCTAAGAGATCATCCTCATCAGGGTTGAAATTCTCAATCAACTTTTTGTCATTCTCTTCCTCCTTTTCCCTCCTTTCATCCTCATCAATTCTCTTGAGGCTTTCTTTTAAAAACTCAATCATTTGTTCAACAGTTTTACCTGTTGAGGGATTGATAGGAGAAGGATAGTATTCTTCGTATTTGTTAATTTCCATGGGTGCTTTCCCTTTGTTATTGGAATCGACACGGGTAGGAGGAGAAGAGTGTACCTTTGATGGAGCCACCACCTTGGGTCTCCATTCTTCCTTCACCCCAGATGAGGAGGTATGGGATTTTTTGTGTCCCAAGTTTACCTTATCTAAAGGTGGAGTCTGAATGTGACCCCCAGAATGTGGCTCATCAAGAGGACTAGAAGGTTTGTTTTCTTTGGGAGACCTTCTAAACCTAGTAGGTATGTCAGATTTACTAGAAACTGACAAAGAAGATCAAGGGACCACTTGGCGATCAAGGTAATCAGCCTTTGGTCTGCCATAGATCTTAGGTGGTACTGCTGAACTGTCAACTAGAATTATTTGCTCACTGACTGCTCTTTTCTGGCGAGATTTGAAATCATAACCATCCACCAACGCTGACACAGCTGGCTGTCGGGCAAACTGTTGCATCTCTTTCTGTGATGGCCGAACAATCAATTTGCTATCCTTAGGATCTTTGTTCTCCTTAAGGATTGTATCAACACGTTTGCAAATCACATTCTTCATAGCTTTAATTACCTTCTCTTTTGTTGAGCGGGTCTTGTCAGCTACTTTTTGGAAAACCTTTTTTTTATGTCATTCTCCCACTGCTTTACCCTTTCCTCGGGTGTGCTTTTGGAAAATTTTAGTTAAAGGTTTTGGAGGTGATGCCATTATTTTCTCAACACCTTCTTCACTCCTAAACACAGAAAGAGGGTAAAATTTACTACCCTCAGCAAGAGGAGAGAGCTCCAACATCTCAGCCTCCAACTCAACTTGCCCCTCCTTTTCTAACCTCTTTCTAAGTCTTTTGTTTTTATTTCTTCTTTGAGACTTGGTTAGAACATAGGTGGAACTAGTCCCTTCTTCATATTGACTGGACTGAAACAGTTTATCAGGCTCTAAGTGGCTTTGGGCAACTGCTAAAGACTGAACTGTCTCCCACTGTCTCTCAACTGCCATTTGTTCAAGTAAAACTGGAGTCAAGGTGCTTTGTCTTTCACTAGACTTTTGAACCTTAGGGAAGGTCAACCTACCATGCAGAAGGTTGAGAGGCTAAGGCTTTTGGAGAGACCTCAGCCACCCTCTTCCTACTGTTTTGAGGAGGTAACCTCTCCCTAATAGGTAAGTTAACTTCAAGGACCCTCTCAGGTGGGTGTTGACTTTCTAAGACTTCCACTTCAGAAGGGGTTGGGCCTTGAAAGAGGACCTCCACACCTTCAAAACCTTGTCCAAATTTTATCAAATCTCCTGGAGCAAATTGAGATTGATCAAAAGACAACTGTAGGTGGTTACCAAATTTGAAAACCAATTTGCCTTCCATCTCAGCTTTGTTGAAATTCCAAACTTTAGAGTTTTCCTGAAAATCAGAATTTGTTGTATCAACCTTTCTGTTGTACTTCCTTGAATCCAATTATCACAACATCAACCAATCACTGCACTTTTTATTGGGTTTTCTGACCACTGACTTGAATCACTGACCACCAACAACTGTGACTTGGATTTAACAGATGATGGATGAATTTGTTTGAGTTTTGAAACCTCACACCATTTGGCATTGTTTGGTTGTAAATTTCATACGACCACAACAATTATGGTGAAGAGAAGATTTTGAAATTAGATATTTGAGAATGTGATTTTTTTTTTGAAAATGATTGATTTGGAAAACCAAAGTTCATCCTTCTCACTTTTGAAAGTGATTTGGAAAGTTCATCTTGATTTGCATTTGCTTGTATTGACATCACTCAACCCAAATTTGCTAAGGGAGAGGCATACAATACAAATTTGATTTTGCAAATGCTCTTTAGCCAATATTTGAAATGACTAATTGAAAACCACTAGTTTAGATGAAAAGAGACATCCTCCCCAGCGGAGTCGCCAGAAAATCTGTTGGAGAATTTTTGTATCTTCGAACGGATTGCATATTTTATAATCGGGCACGGCATAAGAATACGATATATTACCCCGGAGGGCAAAAATATCATCTCCTTATGGACTCAATCATAAAATTTACAATTATTTAACAGAGATTCCCCCACTCGATGTTTGGTCGAGTGGGGTTTATTTATTTCTGGGGTACAGACATCCCATAGGGGCAAGCCCCTATGGTTAATTACATCCCAAGTTTGATTTGGGAAAACTTTTGATTAAACTAGTGGTTTTGCTTCTTTTGAAGTCATTTAAATGTTGGCTAAAATTTGATCTTTGTTGTTTTAAAATCCATGAAAGTCTTGCTTAAAGGTTTTAGCCTTTAGGAATTTCAAGGAAGAGATTTGATCAACTTAAAATCAGATTTTTTTGGAGTGAAGTCCAAGAAAAGGTGAAGTAGGAGCACTTGATTCTGAGGGAAACTCAGAGGTGCTCGGACTATCCTATGTTGGGCTTTACATTTTAACAACCTAATTTTGGTTTAAGTTGGTATTTTTATTAGAAGATTGGGGCTTACATCCCAACAACACTTGTTGGAGGAATTGCCCGAAAAGGTGAGGGCTTATAGGGTGATTTGGAATCAACCCGTGCCTCGGATCCTAAGACTAAGGTGAGAACTACCGATAGGTAGTGCCTCGAACCTAGATCTAACGAGTGCAAAGAGGGACTTACAAGCTACACCTCACAAGAGGCATAACCCGCCCGACCTCTGGATTTATTGTCCCGCCTGGAAGGGACTACCAGCTAACCCTCCTAATCGCTTTTAAAACCATGTTATTCGGTCTCAATGCAAATGTAGAGTGGTAGGGTTGTTTTCATTTAGAAAGTAGGTCTTATAGCTTGGCTTTGAGGCCAAGATGCCTTAGCATGTAGGGTATGCAAATGCTGACTCATAAAGAAAAAGACTTTTGTTATCTAATCCTTAAGTGGGGGCTTTCTATATGCAACACATTTAGGCTATGCGTGATTGTTTTAATTTTAAAAAAACTTAGCTCCTTGAAGGGAGCCATGCAAGACTTTCTTACTTACTAGAAAATCGTGAAGCCTAATTTCATTTTAGGTTGCTTACATTTTAAGGGGTAGAAAACTTAGTTTTTATCCTAAGAGCCTAACGTAATCAAGTCCAGGCCACACCCACAGAAACAAAAAGAAGAAACCTAGGAAAGACATGCATTTCTATTGCACAACCAGGTAAACAATCAAAGCATGCTTTTATTTATGAATAAAGTACAAGTAATGAAAAGAGTCCACATTATTACAACCAGATTTGGCAGCTGAGTTGCCTGCCATTATACAACCCAGTCAAATTTACAGACTCTACTTGTGGGGTTCTTCAGACTCTTGACTTTTGAATGGACATTGGGCTTCACCTTTGGCAGGTACATCCTTCTAGTCCACTTCATTCTTTTTTTCTCCAAACCCCCACAAGTTTGATTACACATCCTAATTCTATCAAATACATATTTGAAAAGAAAAAGACTCAAACCTGCAGTGGATTAGAAGCAATTTATATGATAAAGCATTACATCCAGAATTTTGTTTAGCACTTAGGGTGCCAAACAATCTACTTCTACCCTATTGGCCACATCTTTGGGGGGTTTTAAGCAGTACCTGTCATGCAAGCAATTTATAATTTATAAGCGCCCCCCTTTTAGATATGGCCACCTGCACAGAAAAGCATTTATATCTCTATACTAACCACTTAAGGGCAAGTGCCCACACGCAGACAATCCAAGGGCAATCAATCCACAACATCAAACACATGCGCAGAAAAGAAAAATCCTAATCCTAGCATGCCTAAGGGGCTGTGCACCTAAGTATGTGAGGCTTGTGTAGCATGTCACACTAAAGGTGTTTGGTTTCATTTTGGAATGAAGATGTTTAATTTTTATCCAAGGGTGGTTCACTTTAAGTTGTTTGTGGCTTAAAGATTTTATTTGAGTTTTAACTGTTTCATATTTAGGAGGGTTATGAAGAACCCATAAAGTAACCACATGCTTGCTTTTGGGCAAGCCTGTTACTTATGAATCCTAAGATACGATGGTGTAGGCATCCCACCTTTTGGGGGAGATGATTGATCATTGTATCAAAAGGGAACCTAAGTAATTTTTAGGTGTTTTAGAGTTCTCTTAGTGTTTGGATAAGAGAAGTGTCTATCTAATAGGGTAAGATAGACTTGCCTTGCCTAGGGCTTCACTTAGGACTTGGTGAAATCCATCCAATAGAGTAGGATAAACTTCATACATTGGATAATTCCTAAGAACATCTATGAGTTTAGCATTTTAAATGTCATAGGAAAATCACTCAATTTGGATTGAGTAGAGGAGGTTACTTAGATTTTTGAGTCTAAGAAGGTGTGTCCAACATGTAGCTTTTGGGTTACATGTTAGAGAATTCCCCTTAGCTTTTGGAGCTAAGAAAAGAAAGGAATCCAACATTTAGCTTTTGGGCTAAATGTAGGAAAACTTCCTCTAACTTTTGGAGCTAAAGAGGGGAAATCTCCTACAACTTTGGAGTTGAAGGAGAGAGAACCTATAGCTTTTGGGCTAAGGTATTACATCTTTTAAGGTTTTTGGAACCTATAAAAGTGAATGGAGATTAGTAGCTTTGAAGCTACAAATCAAAAAGATGTCTCCTTGAATCATTGTATTCAAGGAGTTGGGTTTCATTTGCTTAATTTGGATTAAGCAAATAAAGTTGAATCACTTATTGAGTTTGGTTCAATAAGTGAGAAAGATTTGTAACTTTGGGGTTACGAATCAAGAGAGACTATCATTGAACTCTTATGTTCAATGATGGGTATTTAGTTTGCTAAGTTTGGGTTAAGCAAACATAAAAAGGATGATGTGTAGATTTGGCCTACACACCAAGGATTCTTTGAACTTTTGGGTGTCCAAAGAGAGGAACTCATTCACCTGATTTGGGTTAGGAGAATGGAAGAAAGCTAGGAATTTCTCCTTTGCTTGATATAAAATTATTTGTTGAATTTGGTTCAACAAACAAATGATTTTTGATTGAATTACTTGTTGATTTTGATTCAACAAATAAGTGATTTTCATGTGTCTAATTTACTCAACATGGGTTGAATGGATGAGATTTTTTCATACAACCTTTTGAGTTGTAGAAAGGAATGAACTTCTCTACAATTTTTTGACTTGTAGGAAAGAATGGAGAAATGCAATTTTAGAGATTGCAAATCAATGAAGAACATTTGTTGTCCAAAGAAGGAAATGCACTCTCTTAACTTGGGCTTAGGAGAATGAGGGATTTCCTACAACTTTTGGGTTATAGGAATGAGGGAAGGAACATGCAACTTAGAGGTTGCAAATCCATGAATATTCTTTGAACATTTGGTGTTCAAAGAAGCGAATTCATTTGCCTAATTTGGAGCTAGGCAAATGGGGATTTAAAGGTTTCCTACAATTTAGGCTTGTAGAGAAAGGGAAAGGGAAATGCAACTTAGAGGTTGCAAATCATGAATGCCCTTGAACATTTGTTGTCCAAAGAGGGGAATTCACTCCTCCAATTTAGATTGGAGGGATAGAGGAGAAGTGATGCAACTTGGAAGCTACAACCCCATGAACATTCTTTGAGCATTTGGTGTTCAAAGAGGGCACGCACATTCTCATAATTTGAAGTCTTTAGAGAATGAGATAGCTTCCTACAACTTTTGAGTTGTAGGAAAGAAGATATGAAATACAACTTATGAATTGTAAGTTGGAGGTTAGGGAATTTGATAATTGAAAGCAATCAAGTATTTTTTTTCGCACAATGTTGTACATGAACTTAATCAACAACATATTTTGTGAGATCTACAACATAGACTTTGGAAAGTCTATGGGAGATCTCACAATGATTTGATTTTCAATAGTTGGTTAAATTCATATTCAAGCACTCACAAAATCTCATTGGAGTCCACAAATTTCACCACATGCACATTTCTCGCAACTTGTAAGTCACTTTTGCCATGACTCGTTCTTGAAAAAAAGGTGCATGCAATTTATGGATGAGTTTCAAGATTGCTACTCTAAGTTTTGTATGGTACAAGATACAAGCTTAATTGATTCTTTATGTTGTGAGATTTGTTACATAGACATTTGAAAGTCTATGCCTCACAACGACTAGGAAGCCCAAATCAATTAAACTCAACACATGTATTAAACAAAACTCTAGAGGTAACTAATATTATGCATGCAAAAGTTCTCCTAGATTTGGGTGTCTATTTGTTTTCGTGACAATGCATCTAAATGAGAAATGCATGCAACTAGTTACAATCCAAACCTATGCATCATCATTGACTTTGAGGTCAAATGATAGCGTCTACCCTAGGGCATGATTGTAGGCGACGGATTGGACACAACATGAGTGATATCACATGCATTTGGAGAGTGTTGGATACCAATCCAACAACCCTACGCACATCACCATTCCCTTTTGGCTCTCACATGAAAGCAACTTGGCAAAAATCACCGGATTTTCCCCAGTTTACAAAGAGGACAGCGATCATAGGATTTCGGGGAAGCATAAATTTAAGTTTCTAAGGGACCTAGGGCTTGGGGGCGTCAACCACACAACAATTGGCCTTGGGGGACCCTAGGTTTCACTAAGTTTTAGTGGTATACCTCCCCCGGTTTGTCCTAGCGCTCCAAATTCCTGTCCAAGCTCCAATCCAAGTTCTAACTGCTGTCCAAGCTTCGCTCCAAGCTCCAAGTTGCTGTCCCAGGTTTTCCCAAGGAGGAAGACTGCTGTCCCAATGTTCTGAACAGAAAATTTCACTGTTTGAGAGCTTCCGGTGGTCGTCGTCTGCTGTCCAAAGGCTCCAAACAGCAGTTTTTTTAATGTTTGGAAGGCTCCCAAAAGTGATTGCTTGCTTGAAAAGGTGGAAGAAGTCCGCACTGCTGATTCTTGTTGTTTGGGTGTTTTCAGAGACTGGTTTTGTGGCCTCTAGCTCACCATAGTTGGAGTAGAAGAAAGGAAAAGTTCTTACAGCAAGCAAATGGCCTTCAAACACTCTAACAAGGCTTCATTTCAACTTCTTCCCCTTGACTGGACCACGAACTGCATGCAAATAGAGCCGAACGACTCTGCTCTTCCCGCTATCTCTCGGCTAGGTCGGACATACAGGGAGAAAATAGGCGGAGCTAGGAAGCAAGTGACCGATCTCCCTCTTTCTTATTATCTGCTGGGTCGGACGCAAGAACAGGAGCGGACAAATCCTCCGCTCTCCCTTCTCACTCCCCCGCCTGGTTTGGGACGGACAAGCATGCACGAGTCTGGCTGAAAATCCTCCAGCCGCTCCTCCCCTATCTGATCGGAAGAAGCCGCATAAGAGCCGATTGGCTCTTGCCTTTCTCCCTCTCCCGCTCCTCTGTCTGGGACGGAACTGCACGCAGAGAGCCGAGAGGCTCTCTCCGTCTCCCTCGCTCTTTCTCTCGCTCTGAGTTGGGGTGAAAAACACAGGGGAGCCGAATTCTCTCCCTCTCTCCCTTGCGTGCTCTTAGAGAGCACGAGCAGCAGCCGAAAGCCACTGCCCAAATGGGCCAATCCCGCCTCATACACGTGGGAATGAGGGATTTAGGGCAAAATTCTATGTGAAATCTGAGCCCTTGATCTCAAACTTTGATTTGAGAATCAAATTCAGCCCAAATTGAGAAATTAGGGCTGAAATTGAGTCCGGAATGGACTCGACCCGAACCTATTTGAGTCGGTTTGGGTCCGATTGGGTCCGATCAAGCTAATTTCGTGAAATTGAACTTAAATCGGCGCCGAATTGTGTCGAATTGGGCTCGACGACGCTCGACAGGATTTGAATTGGATTGATTTGATTTAAATTAAATTAATTTGATTCAATTTAATTAAATTGAGGCTTAATTCGGATTAATTTCACCTCGACGATGATCAATTGAGTTGATCGAGCGCGATCGAGCTTTGTCGAGCTCGGTCGGGGTCGAATCGATGCGAAAATATTCGTCAACAGTCTGGCCAGGTGGGCAGTATTGTTATTGCAGTTTGAAATCATATACATGCCACAGAAGGCGGTGAAAGGACAGGCCTTGACATATTTCCTCGCTGCACACCCAATCCTGGCCGATTCTCCACTAAATGATGATTTGCCAGATGAGCAGATGATGCAGGTCAAGGAGAATGAAAGGCTACCATTCTGGGAAATGTACTTCGACGGGGCATCGTCGATTAGACCTGTCCGACCTCCAAATATTGCAAGAGTCCGAGCCGGCATCGGTCTCATTTTCGTAGCACCCAAGGGAGGCATAATGAGGTTCTCATTCAGTTTGACTGAACCTCGAACCAACAACGAAGCCGAGTACGAAGCTCTAATAATAGGGTTGGAGATTGCAATTGACGTCAAAATCTTCAAATCTTCTGCGACTCTCAACTTGTGATAAATCAAGTCTTGGGCATTTACAAGATTTCTAAGGTTGAATTGGCTCACTATCATTGGCGGACCCTTGAACTCCTAAAGCAGGTACCAAATGTTAAAATAATTCAAATCCCTCGAGGACAGAACGCCAAACGGCCAAAGCAGATTGCTTGGCCAAATTAGCCAAGGAAATGGAAAATTCCAATGAGGAGAAACCTTTATTCATCGGAGTTTACAACCGTCGGATCTTAGAGCCCGCTCTGTTACAATTCCTGAAGGCGGAGGGAATTCCAGATTCAAGTCAGCAGGATGAAACTCCAGTTGACCCTCAACCTTTCCTTCAGATCATCATGGAAAATTATCCATAAGAGTATCATGTAGCCAAGAGACGTAAATCTAGTCAAGCTTCAGAATCGTGGTAGCATTGTTTAGATATTGAAGTCGAAAATGATTGGAGACAGCCATTCATTTACTACTTCAAAGAAAACAAACTCCCGACATAAAAGTCTATGGCCGCACAAATCCAAAAAAGCGCATTGTGATACGCATTTGTCAATGATACGTTGTACAGACGAGCCTTTGATCAAATGTGGCTAAGGTGCCTAGGAACCAAGGAAGCTGACTATGGTCAGGTCCCAAAATGGCCGCTAAAATCAAGAGAATAGGTTACTATTGGCCGACTATGGTCAGAGATTGTATTGACTACGCAAAGAGGTGTCATGAATGTCAGATTCACGGTGATGTTATACATCAGCCTCCAAATCCACTACACCCAACAATAGCGTCCTGGCCATTTGAATGCTGGGGTACTGATATTATCGGGCCAATAGATCCGCCGTCATCAGCGGGACATCGATTTATTCTGGCAGCAACAGACTACTTTTCAAAGTAGGCAGAAGCAGCTCCATTCAGAGAGGTCACATCTGAGCATGTGATCAACTTTTTCACTCATATTGTTGTCTACAGATTTGGTGTGCCACATCGCATAATCTCAGACAACGTTACAGCCTTCAAAAGTACAAAAATTTTTAAATTCGTTGATCGGCACAAAATCGATTGATGATATTCATCCATATACAATCCAATGTCAAATGGATTGGCAGAAGCCTTCAACAAGACGTTAGTGAAATTGTTGAAGAAGATCCTCACCAAGAACAAAAGATAGTGGCATACGAAGATGACAGAAGCATTATAGGCGTATCGTACAACCTACAAAACCTCAACCAAAGCCACTCATTCATTGGTGTTCGGTGTTGAAGCCGTATTACCATTAGAGATTGAACTATCATCACTCCGGGTAGCAATCCAGAATAATCTCACTCAGGAGTAAAATGTCCGTCTCAGAATGGAAGAGCTCGATGCACTTGATGAACTCAGGTTACAAGCCCAACAAAACTTAGAAATCTACCGAGAAAGAATGGTAAAGTCCTTTGATCGAATGGTGCGATCTCGGGCATTTCAAGAAGGGGAATTAGTTCTGGTGCTGAGAAGACCAATAATCCCATATCGAAAAATTGGTGGCAAGTTCGTATCCAATTGGGAAGGCCCCTTTGTCATCGAGAAAGTGTACCAAGGAGGAGCATATCAGTTGATCGATCTGAATGGTCAGAGGCCTATGCCACCTATCAACGGTCGACATTTAAAGAAATATTATGCATAAAAATTTCATAACTAATGTATTTTGTGATGAACAAAGTTTTATGTACATAATTATCAGAGCATGCATATATTTATATTTTGAAATTCTCTTGTATAGCAAGAATGCATTTCAAAATCCCCCATCAGACTGGGGGCGTTTTAAATATTTATTCGGGTCGACATCGTGCTGCGTGCCGAGATCTCCGAATAAATATTTAAAACTTCAAAGATACAAAGCCTATCCAAAATGTCCCTACGAGACAGGGGGTATTTTAAATATTCATTTGGGTCGACATCGTGCTACATGCCGAGATCCCCAAATGAATATTTAAAATCTCGAAATTTCAAATTTATTCCATTTTAAAATGTCCCTGTGATACATGGGGCATTTTAAATATTTATTCGGGTCGACATCACGCTGCGTGCCGAGATCCTCGAATAAATATTTAAAATTATCAATTCAAATGTTATTTTGTGCTAAAGAATTTAAAGATTTCTTTTTCAAAGTATATGCATGTGATATTACAAAAGACTGAGATATCATCTTCTCCAATGTACAAAGGTTCAAAAGTCAAAAAAGAGGCTTTTGTTGCTACACACTCATACAAAATTGAGCTGAAGAAGCTTGAAATCTTTCAACAGCCTGAAGCTTAAGGTTCAAATGGGTGTAAAAGGTCGGATCCAACACGCCCAAATATGGCCAGATCGCTGACAGTTTTGTCTACTCAACAAGCCATAAGAAAGGCCGTAGTAGCGGAACCCCCACTTCATCAACCCGTCAGTAGGGACTATAGGAAGCACGAAGGCAAATTTTGGCTCGACCAGTTCAAGTGATCGTAGTCTACAGAATTCTCCCAAAATGGCTAGAGAATCAAAGTTCCAGTGGAAGGATGAGTCGAACGACTGCCAAATGTTTGTAGGCTCCAAAATCTGAAACCACAAATGGTGACTCCAAATCTACCAACTTCAGTGAAATCAGCATTGGGGAGCGCAATTCCCATAGCTCAAGTCTGAAGCCTGAATGGGTGTAAGAGGTCGGATCCAACAAGCCCAAATATGGCCGGATCGCTGGCAGCTCCATCTACTCAACAAGCCATAAGAAAGGCCGTAGTAGAGGAACCCCCATCTCAAAAACCAGAGGAAAAAGAGCTGTCAAATCTCAGCTCTCCCAATCTGATGAACTCAAGTGACTCAGATTAAGGTCTTCTCAAGTGGTTAAAGATCAAGATACTACCTACGTTCGGTACTATCAACTGAATCCAGAACCTGCAAATCAAATCCGTAAAGCACAAAGTGAGGATCGAAGGAATTTTTCTTCAACAAGTCCGTCAAAGCACAAAGAAAAGGACCGAATAAAATTATCCCAAAGTTCACACAAAGCCCAAGGCTGAACTAAGTGGATTCTGTTATCAACAAGTCCGTTATGCACAAAGCTCTGGACCGATGACTTTTCGCTATCGACCAAATACAAACCTAAAGGGTTTAGGTCATCAGCATCTACTCCATCATCAAGCCCGTCAAAGCGAGAAGCATAGGACCGAAGGTACAAAAACCACCTGATAAGTCAGTAAAGACAAATCAAACAATTCTCCATCAATGTCCACAGCACAAAGCACAGGGTAAAAGAAATCAATATCTCAACCATCTATTGATCCATCCAAGAGATCTATGAAAAAATGAAAACCTTAGTGTGACATCCAAGCGAAATTTTTGGAGATCCACTAAATAAAAATTCTTGTGTGACATCTAGAACAAATATCTAGAGATCCACAGGGTCAATCAGCGTACAACAAATGTGATTCGCTCTAGACGAGTACCACATTTGTTCGGGGGCATTTGTTGACCTTTGTATAAAGAAAAAAAATATACCCATACCTCTGCTCCGTCGAGACGCCCAAATCTCCACAAATCCTGCAGAAATCCCGCTACTAGCTACAGGACTATTCTCTGTAGACGGCGCTGAACCAGTCCAGATTTCTCGCTGCGATCGCGTCCATTCCCGGATATCCTGCGACTCGCCTCGATCAAGCCTCCCTCAGCGTCGTTAAATACCGAACGAAGCCAAGGCTTTCGTTCGCTGCTTCCACACGATCGAGCTCTCCGACTCCACTACGCTCCCTCACGCCCGATCTCCTCTCCAGCGACCGAGCTCCCTGTTTCGTTCCCCTTGCTCTGTTCGGTCCAGCCCGACGTCCACACACACAAAGAAAGAGAGAGAGAGAGAGAGAGAGAGAGAGAGAGAGAGAGAATGGGAGAGAAGCCGACCTACCTTGCCTCCTCTGACGCCGTCCCTCCTTTTTGGATAAGAAGTTACGACATTTTGAGAGGAAGCACGACGGGAGCTCGTTGTTGGTGAAGGTAATCCGCCCCCCTTTCACGCGCCTCTTTGGCCAAATCTCGCATGTCTGCCGAACCGAGGGGGGGGGATATATATATATATATATATATATATATATATATATATATATATATATATATATATATATATATATATATATATATATGTGTGTGTGTGTGTTTTTTTTTTTAATTAATTATATTAATTTTGATTAATTACTATTAATTTTAATTTATTTATTTAATTATAAGCTAATTATTTTAATTATAATTATTAACAAAATGATTTTTAATTAATTATGATTAATTAACTTTGATCATAATTAATTATTTCATTCTTTTTATTAATTATCATTAATGTAATTAATTATGATTGATTAAATTTAATTATTATTAATTACAATTAATTAAGATTAATTTAATTAAAATGAAACCTCTCTCTCCCTCGATCCTTGTGCCGACATCTACGACCCCGCGTAGGTATAACTTCTAAACTCTAAAACTCCGAGAACTCATTTCAACGTATTTGTCGAGACAAAACGACCACCTATAGTGGTGGGAGGAAGTGCGTCCCGACGCTTGCGACGAAGCGGGTAATCACCTAAATCCCTTCTTCCAAGTTCGTATCGCCTTGGAAACCCCGCCTATACACGCTTTTCTTAGCGTGGTGGGAAGGGAGCCCGGTGCGATGCGCACGTCGAAGCGGGGATACCCATAAGTACACGCTTACGAGGAAATAACTGCTTTTCTTGTAAAATATTAAAAAAAAATACTTTCTTACAAAATATTTTCAAAAAAATACCCATACACGTTTTTCTTAGCGTGGTGGGGGATCAAAAAATTACACGGCCGCGGTGTCCTCGAAAGAGGGCACCTACCATTCACGCTTTTCTTAGCGTGGTGGGAAAGGCCCAGTTTTTCATAGTTTTCCCCTAAACAAGGGAGACGTCGGAAGGCTGCCGAAATTTCGGGTGAACATAATGCTATATTTGGACCTCATTTGAACTCAAAAGAACAATTTGGGACCTGGACTTGATTGAACACAGAAGAACAATGAAGGACTTGTACTTGGACTTTGGACAAGATCTAAATGACTTAATAAAGAATTGAACCCAAGTAAAATGAAATTGGACTGGATTCAAGCAAGAACTTGATTTGAACATTAAGCCGACAAGGCTTGGACTTGACGTGAATAATTTGAGCAAGGGCATAGAACTTGTATTCAAACAAGAGCAGAGGACTTATGAACCAAAATAGAACTTGATTGAACTTGAAAGAACAATGCAGAAGATCATAAGGAGCTTGAAAATGATCTTAATTTGAATCTTAATAAATGGCAAACTCAAGCGAAATTCAAACCTTGAAGTTTGATTCGAATTAGATGGCAAAGACTTGCAAATTCAAGTGTTACTTGAACAATCACAAGGTTTTGAATCTTATGCGAGAGCATTTGAATTCGAATTTGGACCAAATACAAAGGGCTTTGACCTCATTTTGAACAAACTTGAATATACAACAAGATTAATAGTCACAAGAAATTGGGCCTTAAATCCAATTGTTCGCGATCATGCCAATGATAGAAGGTGACTCAAAGGAATTCAAATAAATGATAGAAGACTTGAAGCATATGGAATAAGATCTTGGTTCAATGAATGAGCAATCAAAATGGAAAAGTTCAATGAATAATCTTGAGCATCCAAACAAACATCAATGAATAGAACTTGGATCTAAACTTGGTCTAAGGAATGTGAAACTTTGCTTGAATGCAAAAAAATTTGAACTTGAACTGAGTGACATCGTTTGGGACTTGAACAAAGAACTACAAGCTCAACTTTCCTACAAGCATCAACAAATAATCATGAGCAATAGCCTATGGTGAATAGAATCCCTATATCTCACTCATAAGAGCAAGTGATATGAATTTGATGAGCAGAAGATAATTACAATGGAGATATTCATAAAAGATTTACATATGAATGTCTCCATTATCAACAACAATTCAACATGGAAGCAAAGGTACAAACAAGGGTAACACACTGGCAAAGTATACAAGCTACTACTAAATCTCTTCATGAGTACAACACAATGTTCACAAATGAATACATAATATGTGCAGCAAAGATAACGATACCCTGTGGTTGGCAAATGAACACATTAGAATAAGAAGACTAAAGCTGATTATAATCTCCACGACAACCATGTGGGGAGATACAATAATCCCTACTATCTCCACTTGCAGAAACCATGAAAGAAAAAGGTACTATGAGATAAGCATGAAGGAATGAAAATGGTACAAGACAATACAAATTATCCATGAATGACTATCAAAGATCTGCAACACATACGATCTTTCTACAAAGACAAATGTATATGCCACATGCCACTGATGGGTAGATACAGAAAGACTTCAGTAAGTGCGGTATCCTAAAGTCAATTTCAATCTATAGAGTACATCTACCTGCCTACCTATAGCAGTGGTGGATATACTACATGGGATCAAAGACCACAACAAAACGCATGGAGAATACGACAAGTGCAAGCTCCTACGACCCAAAGCAGGAGATTAGTTGGTACACTACAATCCACCCGTAGAATGCAACGAGTAGTGTACGACAGTCTACCTATACGAGCAGCGAATAACTCTACTTAGAAGCTGCTACGCCACGCCACCGGATCCGCAACACTCGTACTAGCGGACAGAAGGCCTGTATAAGCTCTTAAATGAAAAGTTGTGTGCATCCAAACAATAGTTATATGCACAACTACAATTATTTCAAAGTATCTCTTGCACGTGCACTGTAATCTGTATACACATAGATACACTACAGGGGAAAATACAATCCCAAACCCACACGGGCCTCGGCGAGCGTGTTATTGGTACACACGTGACGTCTAGAGATGCTGCGCGGGTTATCAAATTTTAAACCCGATCCTCCTTAGCAGGTAAAAAGGAGTCGACAGGGTTTAATTATAAAATGCCCCCAAACACCCGCATGGGCCCTGGCGAATATGTTATTGGTACTCATGTGACGTTCAGGGATGTTGCGCGGGTCAATAAGTGAATTCAAGTTCGAACCCGATCCTTCTATATGGGTCAATAGAAGTCGACAGGGTTCGAATAATCAAACAAGTATACGGTGATGGTGATCGGTATATTTGTTTTAATACATTCATATTAGGCCTTCAAGGGTCTATAACAATATGAATTCCCTAATAAAGGCATAAAACATATGAAATCTGATCGTCTATTGATAATTCGATAGAGTTGACAAGATTCAATTAACAAAAGAGAAATGACCCCGAACACGCCGATGATGGCCGTGTTGAATGCAGATTTCAACCGGAGGGGTTCCCAAATACTTTCAAGTGTCTCCAAAAAGTCCATTTCAAATACTCCAAAGCTCCACCAAAAATCCCAGAAAATTTCAAAAATCTCAAAATCCCAAAAATATTTAAAATGAAATAAATTCATCAACCCACTTAAAGTAAAATTCATCCACCATCTACAATAGTTTGCCGAGGTGGACAAAAATAAAAACTACTCTAGCTCACAAAGAGTCAAATGCCTAGTCGAAAATATCACTAGGATCCATTCTCAAAACAGTCTCCTGCCAGTAAGGACGTGGTACGTGTCCTCTGAATGGCGGTTTGCCGCCAAATGGCACCGCAGGATAAACGGTTTTGACCCGGGGCCCTCTGAACCGAGTGGTTTTGCCGCCAAATGGCACCACGAAATACCGGTTATGGCCAGCGCCGATGCTTTCCTTATTGGCATAAAATATTTGAGATATGAATCAATAGGATACGATCGATAGGGTATAAAGCCCTCTGTTAGCTAAGGTGGATTTAAATTTGTCCCCTTAGGCAAATACCCATCCCAGGTCTACAAGGTACCATTGGACGAAGCAACCCATGACTGCCGACAAGGATCCTTCTGTCAGGTTGGGTCGACTACCTCCTCTAACTAAGTAGACCAGGGACCACGATGGCCCGGGACGACGGAACCATGGGATCTTGATCGGGTCTATCATCCATTCCCCCACCATCCGCTTTAAGTGAAAGATGGTGGAATTTTTTATTTTTAAATATCAGAACTCCCAATTTTCAATATACAAAACTATGCTGCTACTATATGCCAGATACACGTATTTCTATATGAATCTGATTGACGACTAGCCTTAATCGAAAGTTCTTTCTCGTGATCGAGAGGGGTAATTAACAGATTAACTATAGGGGCTTGCGCTATAGGAAACTAGAACTCAGATCATAAAGTCCTTGCAAAATGAGGGCAAAATCTCTGGGTAGTGTCTTATCTACAAACCCATCTACCTTCCAAAATTTACCCCGAAACTTATCCGTTAAAACTCCCCTCGCTCAAATAAAAGAAAAAGCGGCGGGGAGGCCGGGGCCAAATTTTCGGAGCCCACACCCAACACGCCTTTCTCTGGCATGGTGGGATTGAAGACTTTTTGGTCGTGGTGTCACCCGACACCTATCATACACACTTTTTCTCTAGCGTGGCGGGAGACCCAGTTTCCTGTAGTTTTCCCTAAATGGTGGAGACGTCGGGAGGCTGTCGGATTTTCCAGTGGACAGGAAACCTGACTTAGACAAAATTTGGACAAATTGGACTCAAAATTTGAGCAAGTACAAAGGACTTTAACTCAATTCAAACAATAAATGAACTTGCAAACTTGAATAAATTAAAGAGGACTCAGATATGCATTTGAATTTGGATGATTTGGACAAGAAAACTTGATTCAGACTTGATTTGAACCACATAAAGAACCCAAATTGAACTCAAATGAACTAAGTTTGAATTTGAATCAAATGCATAAAAATTCGAACTCAATGTGATAGCAAGGGATTGGACTCAAATGATCAATAAAGAATTTCATTTGAACAATGATACAATATTTCAAAACTACCATTTCAATTGAGATGCAATTGATGAACAAATGAAATACCAAAACCAAATAACAATTCTAATCATCCAAATGAAAATTGGCGTATGAATGAAAGATTTATTGAAGTTAAATGAATATGATTTGATTGATTCATCCCAAGCAACAATGCAAACTCATGTGGTGCTAGAAGATATGTGATTGTATAACACTGCATTCACAAATACATGAATGAATCATTATGTACACCACAACCTGCTTATATTTAATATTTGTCAACTTACAATCCAGCAATGCATGATATCAAATGGCATTCAATGCGTGCAAAAGGCATATGAAGATTACAATAATGCTTTATGGGAAATATCAAAACAAAGACAAATATGTTTGATCCTTACAATCAACCACCATATAGTGTCTAGCAAATATATCAATTTATTGCAAGAAAGAACATATGGCATATAACAAATGCAAGTGCCCTTCAACCTCTTATAAGATACCCATCTAAACATTAGATGACATCTATGAGCAAAATTCCAGATGACCACAATGAACATAGATGCCCACGAGCCGTTGGAAAATGCCCATTATACATTTAGCATGTTGTCTATGGGCAGATGTGAAGGACTCCTTGTAGATATTGAGGATAAGGCGTATTGAGCTTTGTGAATGCAGATATATACCAAGATACTAATAATCGAAATGCATAAGAGTCGAAGTGAATGAAAACACTAGAAGATTGCATGGGAAATGCATATTTAATGCAGCTCATTCAACCGACTAATTTACAAGCAAGCATAGTAGAGATGTTGCAACTCCTCGGCAAATAAAGATAGTCATTATGCAACAAATGCAGGTATTTAATGTACTCGCTACAACTTGCCCATATATGATAGTTGAAGAACTGTTGCATACATGATGGAATACCTATTAGTGACAATCAGCTTGTAGATGGATACAATAGTCGTCTACAAATACTAAAAGTCAACATACGATGAGCAGGGAGACTTATAATAAGTACAATTCTAAATGATCACAATAAATGTAAACGCTTATGAACTGCTGAAGGAGGCCCGTTACAATTATAACATATGATTTGTGGGCAAAATATGACAAAACTGCAATAGATATACCACTATACAATCAATGTTGGTATATAATCAAGTGTATTGAATCTTTCAAGCAGTGAATAGTGAAGATTATGGAGAATATGGCAATTCTTATGAAAGAAACTTGAAATTTCTCCAATAAATGCTAAAGGATTACCAAAAGTACCAATTCGTACATTTCAAAATAGGAGATTCGTTAGTGCACTATAATTCACTTACAGAAAGCAGTAAGTAGTGCACGATAATCTACATGTATAAAGGAGCAAACAATTCAATCCACAGGCTACTACAACAAGCCACTGAATCTGCAACACTCGTACAAGCAGATAGAAGGCGTGTATGAGCTTCCAAGTAGAGTGCTGCATTCAAATGATGGTTGCCCATAAACCCAATCAAAATTGAATATTCTAAAAATGCCCCCGCACATGCACTATAATATGTATGCACATATGTACTCAAAAGGGCATGTGTAATTATACACCCACATGGGCCCCAACAAGTGTATTGTAGGAACACATGTGACGTCTAGGGATATTACGCGGGTCAATAAATTTGAACCCGATCCTCCTAAACAGGTAAATATGAGTCGACAAGGTTCAACAAATAATTAAGAAGTGCTCGCAAACACTCGCATGGGCCCCGATGAGCATGTTGTTAGAACACACTTGACGTTTAGGGATGCCACACGGGTCAATAAATTTGAATATGATCCTCCTAAGCAGGTAAATAAGAGTCGGCAATGTTCAACAAATCATTATAAAATGCCCCCAAAAACCTGCACGTGCCCCAGCGAGCGTGTTATGGGTAAACACGTGACATCCAGGGATGTTGCGCGGTTAAGCAAATAAACTTAAGTTCGAGCCTGATCCTTCTATACGGGCAGATAGAAATCCACACGGCTCGAACCATTAAATTAACATGCGATCACAAGGTCGGCCGGGATATTTATTTTATACATTTATATTAGGTCATTAAGAACTTCAATAAAGAAAACTCACCAACAAAAGTACCAAGCCTACGAAGCCCGATCCTTTGTCGACAACTAGACAAAGTCGACAAGATTCAATCCACATGTGGAAATGATCCCAAATATCCCGATGATAGTCATGTTGAATGCAGATTTCAACCGGAGGGGTTAACTCCAACTATTTTGAATGTCATCCAAAAATCTAAAAAATCATTCTAAAATCCTAATATTTAAAGTAGAAATGATCCATCAAATCACTTAAAGTAAAACCCATCCACCCTCTACAATAGTTTGTCGGGGTGGACAAATTAAAATTTACTTCAGCTCACGAACAGCTAATGCCTAATCGAAAATATCATTAGGACCTATTCTTAATATTCAGCCCAACTCTTATTCGTTGTTGAGATCACTTGAATTTACTAATTTAAGTCATCAAATAAACTCGCCCAATTATCCAAAGCTATTTCCCAAGTCAAAGTAAAGTCCCCAAGGCTTCATTGAACAAGCATGATCCTCAAAGATATTTCCCTCTTCTTGGAATTCATTAAAGTTTTCTTTATATTGATAACTACAATTAGATGGACTTGTTAATTTTATAGCAAGCACTTATTGAGTCTTACTGCATAATCTTACTTGCAATGCTCATATTAGCCTTTTTTGTAGTAATGCACTTCGATCCTGTGGGCTCCGAAAATTCGGCCCCGGCCTCCGCTCGCTTTTTCTTATTCGGCGAGGGAGTTTTAACAGACTAAGTTCCGAGGTAAATTTTGGAAGGCAGATGGGTTTGTAGATAAGACACTACCCAGAGATTTCGCCCTCATTTTGTGAGGACTTTATGATCTGAGTTCTGGTTTCCTATAGGCGCAAGCCCCTATAGTTAATTACCCCTCCCGATCACGAGAGAGAACTTTCGATTAAGGCTAGTCGTCAATCAGATACGTAAAGATACGTGTTATCTGGCATATAGTAGCAGCAATGGTTTAGAATATTGGTAAAAATTGGATTTGAAAATTGGGTTTTGATTTTTGGTATTTAAAATAGAAATTGCACCATCTAGCACTTAAAGCGGATGGTGGGGGAATGGATGATGGACCCGATCAAGATCCCATGGTTCCGTCATCCCGGGCCATCGTGGTCCCTGGTCTACTTAGTCAGAGGAGGTAGTCGACCCAACCTGACAGAAGGATCCTTGTCGGCAGCCATGAGTTGCTTCGTCCAAGGGAACCTTATAGACCGGGGTTGGATGTTTGTCTAAGGGGACAAATTTAAATCCACCTTAACTTACAGAGGGCTTTATGCCCTATCAATCATATCCTATTGATTCATATCTCAAGGATTTAACGCCATTAAGGAGCGTATTGGCTCTGGCCATAACCGCTATCTGTGGTGCCATTTGGCGGCGAAACCACTCGGTTCAGAGGGCCCCGGGTCATAACCGTTTACCTGCAGTGCCATTTGGCGGCGAACCGCCGGTTAGAGGACACGTACCACGTCCTTACTGGCAAGAGATTGTTTGAGAATGGATCATAGTGATATTTTCGACTAGGCATTTGGCTCTTTGTGAGCTAGAGTAAATTTTAATTTGTCCACCTCGACAAACTGTTGCGGAGGGTGGATGGATTTTGCTTTGAGTGATTGATGGATTTATTTTATTTTTAAATATCTTGGAATTTGGGATTTTGGATGATCTTTGGAATTTTTGTGGAGTTTTGAATTTTTGGGTGGAACTTTGAGTACTTGGTATGGACATTTGGGAGATACTTGAAAATATTTGGAAACCCCTCCGGTTGAGATATGCATTCAACACGGCCATCATCGGGGTGTTTGGGGGTCATTTCTTTTTATGGATTGAACCTTGTCAACTCTGTCGGGCTGTCGGCAGAGGATCGGGTTTTGTAGTCTTTGAGCCTTTATTAGTGAATTCATATTGTTGTAGGCCTTGATGGCCTAATATGAATATTTTAAAGCAAATATACCGATCGCCACAACCTTATATTTGCTTAATGGTTCGAACCCTGTCGACTTCTATTGACCCGCATAGAAGGATCGGTTTCGAACCTGAATTCACTTGTCAACCCGCGCAGCATCCCTAAGCGTCACATGTGTACCAATAACACGCTCGCCGGGGCCCATGCGGGTTTTATAATTATTTTTACCCCTTTTAGTGTACCTATGTGTATACAATTTATAGTGCACGTGAAGGGGTACTTTGAAATAATTGTAGACGCCTTCTGTCTGCTTGTACGAATGTTGCAGATCCGGTGGCGTGGCGTAGCAGCTTCTGAATAGAGTTGTTCGCTGCTTCTTACAGGTAGACTGTCGTGCACTATTTGTTGATTTTCGTAGGCGGGTCATAGTGCACTAACTAATCTCCTGCTTTGGGTCGTAGGAGCTTGCACTTGTCGTATTCTCCATGCATTTTGTTGTGGTCTTTGGTCTTTTCAGTACATTCGCCACTGGTGCATGTAGGTAGGTAGATGTATTTATTTACATATTGAAATTGACTTCAGAATACTGCATTTACTGAAATCTTTTCACATCTACCCATAAATGACATGTTATACATACATTCGTATTCGTAGAAAGATTGTATGTATTGCAGATCTTTCTTCTTCTTGTAGAAGACTGATATATTTGACTGATGCTGAGTGGTTATTGACTGTATGGATGATTTAGCACCACTACACATTAATCGTCATCACCCATTAGTGGACTTCTATATGAATGAGGACTCCTTTTCGTTCATTTGTGAATGTTCACATTCATCATACACATCACTATGTTCATTTATAGGAAACTCCATGCTACTGATTGTAAACATATTTAGAACTCCTTCAGGTTTGCTTGTGGAAAACACATTGGTTGTGCAACGGATCTTTTACAATAGCTCATAGGACTTTGTATGCTCGTATCCCTTTGCACTTGTTACATATTGAATCCCCTCTGTTTGTAAGACTCAATATATTTGACTTCATTTTGCTCTTATGTTCATAACAGATGAGCATAGTTATTTGCATATAGACAAGTCATATTGAATATTATAAGTCTTCTACTATCATATAAAGATAACTTAAATCTTGTATGATGAGTTTTGGAATGCTCTGCTTGCAATCAAATTACATATTTTCTTCAACTTCATTGCTTATGGGATGGTAAGCACGAGCCCTTCACTATCTTTGAAAATAGTTTATACTTTGCATGATGATTTTGTTCATGGTTGCTTGTACTTTAACCACTCATTAAAATCTTTCTTTTAATGCCCAATGTGACTTTGTATCATTGCTTGCAAATGTATCAACACATTTTACTTTTGCTTTTTTCTTGCAAATGAGTTGTCATTACAAGCCCCATTGTCTTCAAGGATCATTCAATGTATATGGTGGATTTGATATCATTATTCAAACCAAGTCCTTTATCAATTGCTTAAGTCATTTGACTTTGAATTTGACTTTGAATGTTCAATGAAAAGCACTATGCATATAATTCAAGTTTGAATTCTTTGTCAAGTTCAAACTTCAATCTAAATTGGAATTCAAAGTCATTACAGTTCATATCACATTCGATTCCAAGCTTATTATTGTTCAATTTGAGTTAAATTCAGCTTGAGTCCAACTCAAGGATTTCCCCCAATCTCATCAAGAGTTTGCACGTGTGAGATTTGGAATATTATTCTCCACCAATCATTATAATCCATTAGGTTAGAGTATTTCACGAATCATTTTGGAGAAATGAAAGTTCAAGTCTTTATAGATTCCGGTCCACATTCAAGTTCACCTTCTTTTGTTCATGTGACAAGTCTTTTGTAGCCTCTTGAGTTCAGTTCGAGTTCAATCCACTTGATGTATAAATCAAGTTCTTGTTCATTTCAATTAGAATTGAATTTATTTGGGTTCAAGTTCAATTAGGTAGATTGAAACAAGTCCACAAGTCCAAATGGTTCCAAGTCCTTGTCTGTATTTCAGACAAAATTTCGGCAGCCTCCCGGCGTCTCCCCCGTTTAGGGGAAAAACCAAGAGACCGCCTACCCGCCACGTCAATAAAGACGTGCACGGTTGGTGTTTGTGAGACACCGCGGCAGTTGTATATTTTGTTTTCTCCCACCACGGCCAATAAAGGCGTGCATGGGGTTTTAAAAAGACATTTTTGAAAGATAACAGATTTGATTTCCCCCCGCCCGGGGGTACTTATAAGTTACCCCGCTTCGTCGTACGTGCCGCACCGGGGTCCCATCCCACCACGGCCAATAAAGGCGTGCATGGGGCGGTTCTCCGGTTTGCCACGAATATTGAAGCAAGGTTTAGGTGATTGCCCGCATCGTCGTAGGCGTCGGACCGGGGTCCCATCCCACCACGCGCACTAAAGGCGTGCTTGGGGCGATTTTCCGGTTCGCCACGAACTTCGAGAACGAGAATCTAAGTTTAGAAGAATTCGTACCTCCGCGGGGTTGTAGTGGTTGACACGTGGATCGAGGGGTCACTCGCCTACCTCGTCGTAGGTGTCGCGCCGGTTGCCCCTCCCACCACGCTCAATAAAGGCGTGCATGGGCAGACCACCGACTCGACACGTTGGTCAAGGTAAGAGAGTGGGGGAAGCATTTTTCTTTTTGTAATTAATCATAATTAAGATAATTAATTATAATTAATTATAATTACTAATGATTAATTAAATTAAGAATACTTAATTATAATTTAATTTAATTATTATAACTAATATATAATTAATTAGTAATTAATTATAATTAAAAAAAATTAACCATAATTAAACTTAATTAATTATGATTAAAATTTTTAATAATGAATAATTAATTCTAATTAAAAATAACTAATTATAATTAAATTAAATTAATTATAACTAATTTGTAATTAATAGTAATTAATCATAATTAAAATAATTAACTAGAATTAAACTTAATTAATTATAATTAATTTAAATAAGATATTTAACAGAGAATTAAACTCTCTGTTTAACAGAGAATTTAATCCTCTGTTTGAGAGGATCTGGCCGAAAAAGCATGCGAAGGGGAGAATGTTACCTTCACAACAAATGAGCTCCCTGTATTGCTTCCGATTAAAATGTTGAAACAGCAGTGGGGGAATGCCGTCGGAGCGGGTGAAGTCGAGCGACCACGAAGGGCCTAAGAGGGGGTCTCGACGGCTGCTTGGAATCAGAAGGTAAGAGAGCTCCTCTCTCTCTCTCTCTCTCTCTCTCTCTCTCTCTCTGGATCAGAAGCAGCAAGGGGGTTGGCTTGAGCGACTGAGCTCGGACAGAGGTGGATCAGGGCTGAGGATAGGTTCGGCCAGATGTAGGAAGGTCGAAGTCGGCGTCGGGCTCGCTATACGCGTGGGAGAACAGGAGTTCGGGAGAGGCAGAGAGATGGAGTTCGGTCGTTGGAGAGGAGAGATCGTGAGGTTTGATTGAGGCTGAGAGGAGCAGTCGGGCAGGCGCTTGGGAAGGAGATCGGGGAGTCTCGGGCTGGAGCTTCCGATCGGGACAGGAAGGAGGAGGCGGAGTCTCGGGTTGAAGGAAGCAACAGAGGATGCTTATGGGAGTCGAGAATGGAAGAGTTCGGGAGGAGTCGAGAGAGATCGCGAGAGTGGAACCAGAGAAGAGCAGCGAATGAATGTCTGTTTGGCGTCGCTATTTAACAACGAGTATGGGGCAGCGATCGAGAGCAGATTTCACGCAGGAAGTGCGGAGAAATGACGGGAGCGGCGCCGATTTCAACCGGATTCGCTACAGGATTCGTGGAACCAACGGTTTACAGGTATTATTTTTTGTTTTCTTTTTGGAATTAAACAGATGTTAACAGATCCAAACCTATAATTAGGGACTACAGGAATTTCCTAACAAATTTCATCTGTCACATTAATCTTGTACTTCTGGCAATCTAAAGAAAATGTGTTAGCTTCTCTATCGAAACTCTTTCTCTCAGGTTCTCTGACCATTAAAAGCAGTTTCTAGTGTTACCTATTGACAATTCTAAAATCCACTATATTTTACACATAATCATACACACATACATGCATCATTGCATATTTGACGCTTGTGAACTCTTCTCTGTCTACTGACGTAGGTAGCATGTCATTTAATGGCCTCTTATAAACAAATTCATGGTGCTGGTTGGCCATTAATTACCTATTTGACCTTTCTATGGACTCAGAAATATTGGTAATTCCTATATTTGGCTTTTCAAATAGCCTTTATCTTCTCTTAAAATTAAGTTGTGGTTCCTTACTTTCTTGGAAATTTGTTGGTTTTTGTTGAATATTACTGTTTCTAAAAGTTTCTTAACTTGATCAGTGCCTTCTTACATTACCAAGTGCCATAACTGCGGCCATGGTTCAGATTTGCGAGGATGTCCCCAGTCTCCTTTGAACATTGAAGGTATGGCATGGACTAGTTGCTATGTATAAAGTTTATTCTCTGACATTGTAAATAAAATGTTAAAAGTATTTCCCCTTTCATAACGAATATAATTTTACATGAATGCTCGAAACTCTACTGAGAGTTCCTACTATATATTAAAATCACTCTTTATAAATTTGTTTAGGCGATGCTGGAAACTGCACTTCTCCTGAGGCAGTGAAGAAAGTGAGACAGCAGATTATTGAACATATTGACTTGTGGCTCTCACAATGTGATTACGATGGTAAGAAGCATTGCTAAAAGTGATGATAAGAAAAAATGTACATCAATTAGATAAGGGGTTAGCTTAACATATGAGTATTTTGTTTTGCCTTACACTTCATTTTCTATCCAATTAACTGTACCTTACACTTCATTTTCTATCCAATTAACTGTATTTACGTTGTTTCAGTACAGTTTACTGCAGCTTTTCTATCCTGTTAGTAGCTACTTAATCCGGATTTCAGAAGCTATTTACTTGAATTCAGTTTTTTAGTTCCATATTGATCTGAATTAGTCCATATGCTCCTTTGGTACTTTATTAGTTGGCCGTGGGTTTTTAATCTTGACAGACTTCAAATAGAAAATATGATCGAGGACAACACTAGCTTTACATTATTTCCAGAATAAATTATATAATAAAGAATTATAAATTGTTCTTTGGCTTATAAGGCAAGCTCCTTACCCTTTTGGTGCTCCCTTTTCTGAGATGAGCATAATAACTGTTATTATTATCAGAGTAATTATATAATAAAGAGTTATAAATTGTTCTTGCCCTATAAGGCAAGCTTCATTTTATGCTCCCTTTTCTGATATGAGCATGATATATATATATATATATATATATAAAGATTTTTCTATTTAACAATTTATTAGCCATTTGATCACAATTTTGTGAATAATTGCTCTTTTTTATCATCTATAAGTATACGAATTTTGAATCATATAAGACAGTTTATGACATGAATAAAATTCTTATTGGACCTGGTAAAATGAAAGAATTTTTTCTATTTCAAGCCATTGTGGAGGAGCCAAAAGCTTCGGCAAAATACTATATATACTGCTTATAATTTTAGAAGGATTGACACATCACTAGCTAGATTAAGATGACTATTTTGTGGATTTGAAGAAGGATATCAAGAATCAGAAGATCACTATGCTTCTCTATCATTTGGCGTCACAAAAAAGATCTTTATGCATATGTTTTATTGTAAAATCATCCCTTCAGCAATTTTTTTTTGTTTTAGTTTATCTCTGGTGTCTGAAACTTAATGGAAGATATCAAGCAATCTTAGCTTATCTCCATCCGAGTTTTTTTTCCACCTGCTATAATTTTTCTTTGGATTAACCACCAACTTTTATTTTTATTTATTTACTTTTTTTTAAAGTGTAACAACCAACTTTTATCTACCACAAATATGAGATAATCCTAATTGACCTTATCTCCCCCCATATATCATTTAGGGCATGTATCTATCTTTGTATATCCAAAATCAAATGCTTTTAATTTTTTATCTCATATATGTTCTTAGGTAATAAAACTCTTTTAGGAAATGAGTAAAAGCTTAAAATAGTCCCTCGATAATTGATAAATGTCCAATTTAATTATAGAGTTTTGCATTACCTTCCCTCAACTATTAGAAATTGAGACAATTTAGTCTCAAAGCGAGACAATTTAGTCTCAAAGCTTAAAATAAGAGTTAAAGTTAACTCCAAAGTTAAATATAAAGGGTATTTTAGGTATTACAAGTGAATATGAGATTATATTGTTCTATTTTATCATTTAATAAATTAGAGTATAGAGTTAATATAGTATATAATAAGAGTTAATAAATAGTGAAAAATTTTATATTTTTTAAAGCAAATATGGTAAAGAAGAGCAATAGTAGATTTTTTAATTTCATTAACTACACTAGAATTCAAATATCCCAAACATTATTTATCCAACATAATATTTTATTTGGAGAATGGCTAGCATGTAATTTTTTTATTCAACCCTAAAAAAGCAAATGCTATTTTTTGGGTTCATCTAGAACACGGTTGGTTGGAATTGATTTTGATTGCTTAGATCACTTAACTAAATTTTATTGCAAAATCAAATCCCCAATACCAAGCCTCATCTTTCCTAATTCTCTAAATCCAAATAAAATGCTTCTTAAGTTCCTAACTTCTTCTTCACCTTATGTTCTCTTTTAGCAAAATTTTAACTCTCTTGTCAAATATCATAATCAAAACCTGCAAAAAAAAAAAAATTTATAGTCAACTCTTTCTTGAATCAGAATCATGCACTTTCAAATTAATTCGGCCTGTTCTTTAGAACGAGTTAGATTTGTTACATATTCGCTGCTACCTTATTTCTACTGTATCACTATTTTCTATGTGATTTTGAATTCTGATATTCAATTATTAAAATTCTTCGATTTTCCCATTAAGAATTTGAGCTTAAAAACTGTATGTCTCTCTACAATTAAAAGAATGATTGACATTCCTAATCTACTTTCCAATTAATTTAAATTGTTGTACAAATTTATTTGTCATAACAATATTGTTTTTTGTTACCATCATATTTCAGGAGATGATGATGCATCTGATTTCTTGGGGACAGCAAGGAGCATGGTTTCTTCTTCCTGAACTGGCTATTAACTATAAACTGTAGGTAAATCCTATATCATGCACAAATATCTTCTCGAAAAAGAGAAGCGAGTTTATGATTTTATGATATAATTATAATTTGCACGCATACTTCTCTATTTGAACATTGTTTATCAAATATTTAGTTATTTTTGTCCAGTGAGAAGTTTTAGCCTGTAGAGGCTGTGCTTAGAACAGTGACTGACTGTCTTTATCATAAACTGAGTTATGAAAATAATCTTTCCCAGTTTATGGGTAATATTATATTCAACAGTCCCTCTCCAAGGCAAATTATTTGGTGCGGAGTCCGGGCGTAGCTTTACGTCTAGACTCCAATTAAATTTGTACATGTGTAATAGGGACACGTGGTGATTTAATTGGATTTTATTTTTCATCGAAGAGAAGCAAAAATAAAAGCATAGCAAAAGCACAGTGAAAGCGCAACAAAATGAAAGCGCAGCAGAAGGCAGTAAAAGCATAGTGAAAGCGCAAGGGTAGCAAAAGTGTAACAAAGTGAAAGCGCGGAAAAAGAACAGCAAAAGCACAGTAAAAGAGCAGCAAAAGCACTGTAAAAGCGCAGCAAAAGAGTAGAAAGTTATGTTTTAAATTTCTAAAAAAAATTTCTTACAAAAAGCACAGTAAATCTCCACGTGTCCATATTACACGTGAATAAATTTAATTGAAGTTCGGATATAGTGCTACGTTTGGACTCCGCACCAAATAATTTGCCCCTAAATCTAATGATGAAGGCTTTGTCTACTGAATTTTGCACTAAATTTAAGCCTTGCTGCATAGCAATCCATAGGCTTCAACAATGTAGTTGTGACTAGGAATCTTCATAGTTATAATGATACATATGCATGTATGGTTGGAGATTCTTGATCATTTAATACATTGTGGATAGTAGAGATTTAACAAAAGCAGCAATTTTGAAAAGAAAGATAAATTAAATCTCAGCCATTTATAATGGATTGAATTGCTGAGATTCTTCCACTGTTTACCATGTTCATTATAGAAGATCTGAACCATGTAATTGTATAGAGTTTCAAAATTTTATTTGTGGTCTTAATGGAGTAATTTATGAATTATTTTTTGCAATTGGGACGTAGATGAAGGCTTCGTTTGGTATAACTATCTTGCTGCTTTTTAAAGCAGTTTCTTGTAAAAAATGTACTAAAATTTTGATTTAAGAAATAATAAGAAAGTCGTCTTAAACGAAGTTGAAATCTACAGATAGATTCAAGTAGTTTTACTGCAACTTTGTTATTGTAAATGAGGAAAGTGAGCTTCGCTTATGGGATATGGAATACTGGAAGTCATCTTTTGTTTCAATAAAAATAATAATAGAATAGTATATTATTAAAAGAAAAATGTATTATAATATTATTTTTATTTCTAATAATAATAGTACATTACTATAAATCAATGTGAAAAAAAATGTATTGTCACACTCATCTTAAAAATAAGTAAATAAAAAGAAAGCTATTTCAAACACCAACAAAGGCTTCATTTAGGATGGCTTTTTTCCTGCTTCTTAAAACTATTTTTTAGTAAAAAATTAAAAAATTTGTATTAAAAAATTGCTTTTAGAAACAGTAAGAAAGTCGTTCCAAACGAAGCCAAAATCATAATATGAAATGATTATGAAAGGACATTTTACTGTTTGAATAATGCTTTATTCACATAAAACAAATACATACAACCCAACCTAATCTATTGGGTGAAAACTTAAGACTACTGAAAGTTTTGAATTCAAATTTTATGTATATTATGTAAATTTACGTTTAATTCAGTCAAAACAAATTAGAGAAATATATATTTTTTAATGTGTGGCTACTAATAAGCGTGTTAAATGAGCAAAGTTGAGCTTGAGTTTGAGCTAGCTCGAGCTCAGCTCGTTAGCTTAGAAAGGGGCTCGAATTGATCTCGTTTGGTGAGCTCAAACTCGTTTCGCTTAAGCTCGATTCACGAGCTTGCCTCACCAGTTGGAGAAGAGCAGTGGTGAAGATAAAGAATAAAAGTATTTTTTTTAATAATTAATAAACCTTTTTAAAATAATATCAACAGGTGACAGCCTTCCCCAAAAAGAAGCAACTGGCAGCGTAAATGCATTAATGTTTTGCATTTTTTAGCTGCATCTAGCAATTTTTTTTTTTTTAATAATACACTTTATTTTTTTATTTTTAATATTAATCTAAATGAGTTTAGCTCCCGAGTTGAAAAAGTAGAATCTCATCAAGCTCAAATTTAAACTTTGTTAGATATTCAAACAAGAGTTTAAGCTCGAAGTTCAATGAGCTCGCCTTATGAGCTCATTATCAAGTCGAGTTTGACCCTGCTCGACGCACTTACACTTATAAGTGTTATTATCTATGAGGAATGTACTGACCTCACATTTTTTATGGATATTGAAACATTTGAAAACAAAAAAAAAACATTTTTGCAGAGATAACTATGAAAAATGCACATGATGCATAATAACAACAACAACAAACTTTTTTCCCACTACGTAGGGTTGGCTACATGAATTCTTTTTCTCCATTGTGTCCTATTAAAAGTCATTCTCATTCATTCCTAATATTTTCTAACCAAGTATTTTTAGGTCTACCCCTACCTTTCTTAACAAAAGTCAAATCTAAATACCTCTACTCTCCTAACCGGGTCATAGAAGGCCGCCTTTTTATGTGACCAAACCATCTAAGGCGACTCTCTCTAACCTTATCTTCTGCTGGAGCTACTCTAACCTTTTCACGTATATGCTCATTTCGTAATTCATAAAAAAAATGAGTAAAACCCTACATATTCATAATAAAAAAACATGTTCACTACTAAGTAGTCGCAAAATAATATAAGAAAAAAAATTAAAAAAAAAAACTCTTGTACAATATATATATATATATATATATATATATATATATATATATATATATATATATATATATATATATATATATATATATATATATATATATTTTTTTTTTTTCTTGAACTCTTGTACATAAATACATATAATCTCATCACAAGGAAAGTCTAAAATGTATTAAAATCAAATAAGTATAAATTTCTTTTAATACCTTATAAGAATACAAAAAAACACAAATAATAAACACAAAGATCTAAATAATACAGTACAATATTAGAAGATCATTTGCATTTGCTCTAATATTAGGAAGATCACTTGAATTTGCTCCAACAAATACACAAAGTATAACAAGGAAAAAAAAACAAACAAAACAATATTAGAAAATCAAATTTGATGTGCATTTTCCATCACAACATATTGAAAAACAGGAAAATCACTTGAATTTGCTCTAATATCATGAATTTGCTCTAATATCATGGTCATAATAACAGAAAAACAACAATCCCATTACTCTTGTAGAAACTCACAGCACCTCAAGGCTTCAAAGAAAAGATGACATACACTACATCAAATTTGAAACAAATAGACTAACAGTATTTAACCATAACTACACCCATTCCTTCACGAGAGGTTATTACATGCGGAGTCCGGACGCATGAAATCATGATTTTGTGACTGTGAACAGTAAAAACGCAATTATTGTTCACCACTGCGTTTAGTTGTGCATTTATTGTTCACAGTCACAAAATCGAAGGGTTCTCTGCACCCAAACTCCGCACGTAATAATCTCTCTTCCTTCAGAGAGGCTTCTATAAGGTAACTTTGTCTGTTCTCTTTTACTGTACTTCTACTTCGGCAGCAATGTTATGAAAATACACATAGTAACACAGTTATAGGGAAAAATAAATAAATGGAAAAACACAACAAGATCAAAAGATCCATTATGATGTACATTTGTCATTGCTACATAGTAGAAACAGGAAATGACTTGATTTGGCTACTCAGCCTCATTTCAAGCCCAGAAACTAATTGTGATTCTTCTAAAATACAAAACCATCTCCCTTTCCACCTGCTCAAAATCACAGCACCTCAAGGCTTGAAAAAACAGATAGCATAAACCCAACAACACTACAGTGATTATAAACTTGGCCTTCACATGATCATAACTGATGAACTGAACTATTTAAGATAAGTAGAAGATACCCACAGAAGCACATAGCTTATTAACGATGTAGTCACTTCCAGACTCCTTGGGCCTTTCAGAAGAGGCGGCATTACAGAAACCATGAGAAAGGTGCCCAACAGCCATGAGAAAAAGAAAGCACCAATCCTAGAATATAGCAAAATAATAAAATTAAGAAGTTTTTCATTATAATATAGCAGAATGATGAATGCATATAAGATGAAAAATTCAGGTACATATAAATAGTACTCCTATTTATTGAGATTTTCACAAATAACGCTTATAAGATAACTAAGCATGCAGAAGCATAATCAGAAATTTTCCTTAATAGGAGCATAAACTTTTTAAGAATGCTATTAATATTTTCAATAAATATATATAATTCTTGATTCTAAACTTTAGAGGAGGCCCTCTGCATTGGTTTGATCCCTTGCTGCATAAAAACATTTCAAGGCTTTACACGAACTGGGAACAAGAAGGCCCTCTGCTGTAGTTCCACAACTGTCCACAATGTACCAAGATTATATAAAGAGACCTGGAAGTTTTATGAGAATGTAATATTTGGCAGCTAAAGCTGGACACAAACAAGTTGAAGAAAAGGGAAAGCACTGATTTGATTTAACTAGCATTAAGTCCTAAATGTTTTTTCCTAGTGATGAGGACATCAATCCAAAGTCCAAACATGTGTATAGCCGGAAGCATCACCGATCAATGGCCATAATTCAAAGCTTATTTTTCTAGTTGTTTATGCATTTTATTTTTATGTTTTTCTATTGTACCCTTATGTTGAGTTGAGTCATGTTGGGGCCCTGAGGGCAATTTAGTCTTTATTTATTCATGTATGCTTGAGACCTATATATATGGGTCTTTTCTCTTGTAATAGCTAATGAATATTAGAACGAAAATCTAGTTTGTTTCTTTTCTTTGCCTTCTTGCATGAGAGCTTGAAGAAAGAGAGAGAGAGAGCTCAAGGGGAGCAAATCGCAAGGCCCACCGGTCGTTGGAAGCGTCCTCGACTCGTGGTTTGTTTTTATCTTCTTATTTTCTTTTCCCACATCTTGTCCAATTCTTCCCGCACCCGCCAACCTCCACATCCCCCACCACCGGCCATCTCCCAACTAAACCACCACAACGTCTTTCCTACCAAGCCAACCCGTTAATTCTCTACCTCATCTCCCACCCAACCCGGCACCACCCCCAACCACAAGCTCATGCCGCCGGCCCCCTCCTTCAATTCCCCACATGATGGTGAATTCAATACGTTAATGACTTTCCATATTCACCCTACGAGAAATTAGGGGGGAAATAATTCAAATTTGAAATTCAAATTTTGAATTTTGAATTCTTTCCTATTTTGGATTTCCTAATTAGGAAGGTATTATGCATGATCCCAATCTAATTTCAAAATAGATTGGATTTACTAACAGCCTTCCTAATTCCTTTTTCCTCCTTGGGAAATTCCCTAAATTCCCTCCACAATCCCCTCCCTCTCCTTGATGCCGCCGGCCATGAATGGGTGGAATCCAATTAATGCTAATTCAATGTATTAATTGCCATTGATTTGGATTTCAAATTTCATAACCTCCTCTCTCTCTCTATGGCCAGCCGCCCATTACTTTTCCCTTAATTAGGAGCTTAAATCATGACTCCGAATAAGGATCCATTAACACTTCAATCAATGCATTAATCATCCATTAATTTGAAATCAAATTTCAAATTAACTCCTTCCAAAAGTATTCAAAATCTGAAATCAATTTCAGTTTTTAAATTAATCCCCCTCTTCTAGCCTTTAGAATTAATGTGAATCCCAAGGTCATTCCTGCTGCCATTCACAGTAGGAATCCTTGGAAATCTGAGATTTTCCCACGCCAAGCTATTGCTCAGGTTTCTGGGCAGGTCCTGTGATCCGTCCAAAGGGTTCCTAGCCTTACAAGCTGCTGTTCAGTTGCTGTCCAATTGCTGTCCAGTTGCTGTCCAGCATTTCAAGTTGGTGTAATTTGCTGTCCAGAATTTTGGAGTCAAGAAAACTGCTGTCCAGCATCCTTGAGAACCAAAAGCTGCTGTCCGAATTCTGCTCCAGGCCATCTGCTTGCTGTCCAAAGACTACAGCAAGGATTTGTTGCTGTCCCGCTGCCCAAGAAGCCGCCCGTTGTCATCCACTTCCTCTCAAACCTGCAGACTACCACCAGAGCTTCGTAGAACTTCTTTCTTTGTAAATATTACGTGTGCAAATTCTCTAAAGTCGGCCATCCGTCCGTGTCTCCTCCACCACCGCCGACCTTTCCGTGGCTCAAGACCATCGGCGTTGCAACCTTCCTCATGGCATCGTTTGGTGTGCTGAAGATCTTCTCCCGCTAAGCCTAGTGTAGTTGAGTGATCAATCCCCAAGGTGAAACTCTCGTTATTAAATTACGGATTGTTGATTAATAGCTTTTGGTATTGCTACTATCCTTGGTTATCTATAAGTTTTTGGTTAATCTACTTGTACTCCTTCGCCTAAGCAAGTTAACAACTAAGAACCTTTAATGATTTTACTTGTTATCTCAATAAGCTCTTAATTGTAATTCCATTGTCAATCACTTTTAATTTTCTTAAGAAGCTCCTTCGCATGTGGTATCACATCAACTAGAGAAGCTGATTTGACTTTAATTGATACAAATTCACATAATTCAATCACCACATAATAGGCTAAGTTTCATAATTTTAATATGACCTGAAGGGCGGCTGTGTACACCTGATGTTCTGTATAGAAATAAAAATGCTGACTTCCTGATCTAACGGTCATGGGCAATATAACTAGCAACTCTCTTCATCTCATTTAAACTTCAAATCACGACAACAAACAGTTCAAAAATCCATGTTTATCAGACAACAACCATACTTCTAAAGACAAGACTCATGATAATGAGTAGTAACCTTAATCTAACTACATGAATAAGAATTAAGGGAGGGTTTCCGTAGAGAGAGAAAAATTTAGTAGAGAGAGAAGCTCTGAGAAAAACCGTTCTGTTGGAAATTCAAATTTCCGTTTTGCGCGGTTGTTCCGCGTTTAACGATGGCGGAAGCTCGCCGGCCTGCTACCGCCGGTGGACTACACGATGATCATCGTCCTTCTACAAGGATTGCGAATGTTCCTGTTCGATCGTTCTTAACGTCTCCACCGGCTTTTAGCGATGACAAGTCATTTGTTAATTTGCCAAAACCTTGTCTGAAATCCGGTATGCCTTTAATCATCAATGAGGGAGGATGTTTGATGAAGAAGAAGATTGAAGTATCTGGTGAAGGTAAAGGTATTCTATTGGAAGAAGATCAATTAATCAAAAACAAAAATGTTAAGATTCAGATCTCTTCGCCTTCTGCAAAGTTAAAGATCGATGACTTCATACCAGAGAAAATTCACACTCTGAACAAATAAAGTTTTGAAGATAATTCTTCAAAGGTTGTATTGAAGACAGGTAGTAAACCAAATTTATGTTGCGATGCTCAAGTTGCAGAAAACAACGTTGTCTCCTCAGATCTGGAGAGAGTTTGTATATGTGATTCTGCTACTTTAAATGATAGTGTGGAAGGTTCTTCTATTCCAAATATACCAGAGGCAGTGCCAATTACAAATGCTTGGAAGAAAAGAGAAAACATCAAAGTCTCAGATTTAGATCTGGGAAACTTTATGTCTGAAAATGGAAATACTGTTAAACTTAATATCCAAAATGAATTGGAAAATTCAAAAAAACTTTCCAACTCTCTGGTAGTGAAAGTTTTCGGTGGAGAAGTTCCTATTCCTGTTATCAGTGCAGAGCTTAGAAGACAATGGTCCCAATTTGGGAAGTTTCATCTTACAATGCTTGGAAAGGGTTGGGTTCTTTGTTCCTTCTTTGAACAAGAACATGTGGAGGCAGTTCTATCTAATGGACCATGGTTTGTTAAAGGTAAAATCATAGGAGTTGATAGATGGTCACAAGATTTTTCACCTACCTCTCTCAAAGGGTTGACGGCTCCTATTTGGATTCGATTGCCAAATCTCCCTCTTTATTGTTGGGATGAAATTAACATTTGTAGGATTGCTTCTATGGTGGGGAAGCCTATCCTTTTAGATGGCAATATGTTTAAATGGGGAAGGCGTGAATTCGGCAGAGTCTGTGTTAGAATCAAGCTTGATTGCAAGGTTCCTCTTGGAGTATGGGTGGAGGGATCTTCAGGAAAATTCTTCCAAAGTATAGAATATGAAAGAATTCCCATATTCTGTTTCAGCTGTGGAATGATCGGGCATTGCAAAGAAAATTGTAATAAATTTAAAGATAACTCGGCAGATACAGTTAAAAGCTGTGAGAAGAATTTAAATTCAAATTCTTCTAATTCAGAAGGAGCATTTCAGAACAAAACCAATGAGACCCAAGATTCGGGTTATGGACCTTGGTTGATTGTCAATAGAAGAAGAAATAATTCCAGTTTTACAAGATATAATCATCCCAAACCAAGAGTTGTATCTACCTAGAAAAAAGTGGAAGGGATTAAAACTTTACCAGCTCTAAGTAAAGTTTGTGATGTTCCTGTCCCAACACAGGAAAGATCTGAAGAAATTCCACCTGCTGCTGAAGTAATAAACAATGTTCTTTCTAAAGAACAAGAGCAAAGTATCAAATATAGCATACACTCTTCTAACAACAAGTTCAGTGTGCTTTCAGAACAAATTGAAGAAGGAGAAATCTTACCAGATTTCCATGAAGAAATTGATTTTGATGGGAAGAATGCTCTTCCAGTAGAATCTGCTCAACCATAACCAATACAAGCAGAGATTGATATGGAAACAGTTGGGAAGACAATGTCTAAGAAGAAAAAATCTAAACAGCTTAAGGATCTCGGTCCTATCAGCTCTCAGTCCAAAACTAGAAGACTGGATATGGATTCAAAAGGTAATGTGGGGGCACCATCCCCACCCTCTCATCAATGAATTCTATAGCATTCTGGAACTGTAGATGAGCAAGAAATAAAGGTGCTTCTCTATATATCAAAGAATTTATAAATTCTTTTGGAGTTTTCTTTTTGGGGCTGGTTGAAATCAAACTTTCGGCTATAGATTCTTTTGAGATCAAATTACTCATTGGAGATGATTGGAATTTTCATATTATGCCTTCAGTAGGTTTGTCAGGAGGCATTATTACTCTTTGGAATTCTTTGATTTCTGAATTCAATATTGTTCATTCTTCTTCTCAATGTGTTATTGGAGAATTTAGAATCAATAACAAGGGCACTTGGAGGATTGCTACCGTGTATGGTCACAAAGACTTGTATAAAAGAAGAGAATTATGGTAAATTCTGGAAATGCACTCAACAACCAATTATCCTATGGTGGTTGGGGGAGATTTCAATTGTCTTACTTCTAAGGAAGATAGAAGAGGTGGAAGAAAGTTTCAATTCTCTCAAGGTCCTAAGGAGATGAGTGCATTTTTTTCTAATAACGACTATCATGAAATTGGTTTCATAGGACTAAGATTTACATGGTGTAACAACAATGTTGGTGGTGGTCGAATACTTGACAGATTGGATAGGTGTTTCCTAAATTCTTTGGCTAATAACTCTTCTCAACAACTGGTTCTAAGACACCTTGCAAGGATTTCTTCAGATCATAGTCCCATTCTCCTGAATTTTATGAATTCCATCCCTGTTAAAAAGAAGATTATCCGGTTTGAAGATGGCTGGATCTCAAAACCTGCTGCTTTCTCCTTAGTGAAGGAATGGGATTTCTATGGTAATTATGCTCAAATACTGAATTCTAAATTCAGGAAAACACTTAGAGCATTATTCTTCTAGAGCAAGAGGAAAAATAAAGATTTAAACAAGTTGAAAAATCAATTAATGGAAGAAGTCATGGAACTTCAAACTAAGGAAGCTGTCTCTGGTTTCCTATCAGATGAGGATTGCTGGTTGCTGAAAAATAAAACCAATGAATTGAACTCTGTCATGGCTTGCTTAAATGATTGGTGGAAGCAAAGAGCGAAAATTAAATGGTGGGTTGATGGTGATAGCAATACAAATTTCTTCCATTCCTATGCTAGTGCTAGAACGAATTCTAACACTATTTTCAAAATCAAAGATGATAATGGTAATATGGTGGAGGATCAAATTCAAATTGAGGGTATCTTAACTCAATTTTTCAGTAATAAATGGAGATACAGGAATTCTACAACTCATGGATGGCCTGAACCGCAAACTACTCTGGATAATGAAGATAGGAACATGTTCAATAGTGAATTCTCGGTGGCTGAAATTGAGAAGGCCTTAGAGCATACAAAAGGCAATATATCACCTGGTATTGATGGGATTTTCCTACTCATTCATTAAAGCTTACTGGAGCATTATCAAAATTGATTTTCTGAATGCTATTATGTATTTTCTGCAAAATGGTGTAATGGTCAAAAGCTGGAAAGACACGCTTATAGTCCTTATTCCCAAGGTTAGCAATCCTCTAACACCATCTAATTACAGACCTATAAGCTTATGTAATACAGTATATAAGGTGGCAGCCAAGGTGATCTTCAACAGGCTTTCTATGGTGATTCCCAAACTTATCTCTATGGAACAAGCGGCATTCATCAAGGGGAGATCTATTTCGGATCATTTATTGATTGCTCAAGAAATCTTCCACAAATTCAGGTATTCCAAAGCTTCAAAAGGTCTTTCTCTCAAAATCGATATGGAACATGCTTATGATTCAACGAGTTGGGAAACACTTAAAAATGTTTTGATTTACTTTAAATTTCCTACAAAATTCTTGAATCTTATTTTGGAATGTGTGATAGACCCAAAATTTTCCTTGATCATTAATGGAAATTTTTCTGAATGGATAAGAGCTAGATGTGGCTTCTGTCAAGGTTGTCCACTTTCTCCAATTTTATACATTCTTTGTTCCCAACTTCTTACAAATGCTCTTAATCATTTTAATATTGGAGTTAAAATCAGCCCAAGGATTTCACACTTACTATATGCCGATGACGTAATATTATTCTCTGATGTTACTAAGACATTGACGAAGAAGATTCAGAGGGTTCTTACTGAGTTCTGTAATTGGACAGGACAAAAAATCAATTTCAGCAAATATGTTATATTGTTTGGTAAATATGTTAAAAAAAAGGAAAAAGAAATTGATTGCACGTATTATGGGCTTTAGAGTTGTCAAAGAACTTGTATATCTTGGCATTAAGATCACACTCAGAAGACTTGTTGCTGCTGATTTTTAGTTTATAGTGGAGAAGGCTTTGAAAATGCTTAATATATGGGGAACCAAATTCATCTCTCCGGCGGGAAAGATCACCTTGGTCAAAGCGGTTTTACTCTCATTCCCTTTATTTCACTGTTCGCATTCTCTAGTTCCCCTTAGCATTTTACATGAAATAGACAAGCTTTGTAGAAGCTTTTTGTGGAAAAAATCTGATGGAAGATTGGGCTTACATTATGTTAATTGGAATGAACTTTGTAAACCAATTAATTGGGGAGGCTGTGGAATTGTTCTTCTAGTAAGAAGGCTTCTCCTCTAAGATCCAGAATTTCCTGGCATTATCTGCATAATAAGGAATCCCTACTACATAAAACTCTTATGCCGAAATATGGGATAAAACCTAAAGCAAGACACTACAAAAACAATTGTTCAAGTGCTTGGAAATTGATTTTGGATGGTAAAACAGTGTGCTGTTATCCTTGACTAGATGGAAGATTGCAAATGGATCTTGTATTGATGTCTATAGAGATATTTGGATCTTGGACAAAAGCTTAAACAAATGGCCTACTTATGTAGTTCCTCAAGAAGATGAAATTATTTTGGTGAACAGATTCATTAAAAACAGAGCATGGGATGTGGAAGAACTTCTTCAATTTTTTGGGAAGGATTTGGTTCAGCTAATAAACCAAATTCCTATTGATCAACAAGCCCAAGAAGATTACCAAGAGCTTATTTCCCAGAACTCGGGGAAATCTTTATCAGCTCTAGCATTTGATAATATGCAGTATGGCCAAACTGAACCGAATTATGTTAAGTGGGTCAAAAGAGCAAAACTATCCCCTCGTGTTGAAACTTTTTGGTGGAGATTACTTAAAGATTCCATTCCAACTTTTCATTTCCTTGCTAAAAGAAAGCTGCAGAATTCTGTTATCTGTCTGAGATGTGGTGAAGATGTTGAAGATGTAAAACATATTACTATCAAATGTATCAAAGAGATTTGTTCTCTTTATTAAACAAATGGGGATTCAATATTCCTTTATTTGATAGTTTGGAAAGCTGTTGTGCTTGGATGGAGATCATTGCTCATAAAAATGGGTTGCTTAGTAATCTATTCTGCAATGTCATTTTTCTTTCTTGGAAAGCAAGAAACAAACTTATTCATGATAAGCTGGAAGAAAGTTCTACCACTATTGCAGCAAATGCAGTAAGCTACTCTTCTATCTCAAAATTGGTATGCAGTTCAAGCTCGAACAGGTGTGGTGCTCATCAGTCTTCTAGACTGTCTAACACTTGGCATCCTCCTCCACCCGATTGGATCAAAATAAATGTGGATGCATCTCTAAACTCTAATTATAGAGCTGGAATGGGAGGTGTCGTACGTGACTATAGAGGCAGATTTTTGATGGCTTATGGGAAATCCTGTATTCATTGGGATATCTACCAATTGGAATTGCTTGCTATCAAATCCCTGAAAGAGTCAATTAAAGACTGGATGTTCAAATTCAAAGGCGTTATTATTGAGAGTGATAACTCAAATGTTATCACCTTTCTCCAACAAGCAATGACTGACGGTTTCAAAGGTGAGGAAGAATTACATTTTCTCAATGATTTTAACTTTGTTATATTCAAATGTATAGATAGAAACAATAACAAGCTAGCTGACATGTGTGCTAGCTTTGCTCTTATTTCTAACTTTGCTTGGGAAGACATTAGCTTAAATGAGATTCCTCCTTCATTTGTTAATCTTTTGAAGGAGGAATCTACTTTGTAGTTTTGCTAGTTTTCTATTGATTAATGCATTATTTGCTTTCTTTCAAAAAAAAAAAAAAGAATAAGCCTTAAGATTCTGTTAGACCTGTCCATTGGACCGGTCTAACCGGTTCATACAGGACTAACTCATGCGTAACAGAGGCGAAACTCCTCCACCTCCTGTGCAAGCTGCACAAACCACCCATCCAAAAGAGTAAATTAGGAAGTTTTTAGGAGAAGTTTAGAAGGGAAATTTGAATGTATGGACTGTTTAGAGATTTCCTTTTAGATTGTATGCATTAAATAGTTTGTTTACCTAGGGTTAGGGCATCTTGAACTTGGCTAAAATTTTAGATCTCTTAGGTTTTTGTGTTCTAGCAACGTCTAGAGATTTGGGAGAGATAGATCCTCCACTCGAATAGAGAATCAATTGTATCATAGTATTTTTTCATTTCTATTTCATCAAATAATACAAATTATCTACTGCTTTCCGGGTTTTGTGTGGATTTTTGTGGAGAGTTCTCATTGTTTTCCAAAGATTGCTAGGAAATTCTTGAGATCTTCAAGTATTTCCAATCAAATTGGTATTAGATCAATTTCTTGGGCGGAAATAGAAGTCTTCATCGCTGAATTTTGCTAAGTTTCATATCTGATCTTGTTGCTTTTTGCTGATTGGAGGCCAGAATTCGCGTCAAACTTGTTGTTCTTTTGCTATTAGAGCCTAAATACAGGTTCTCATGGCAGGAAGAAAGGTAGAAGTGTTAGAAGGGGAGATCGGGCAATTGAAAACTGAAATTTCAGATCTCCACACTTAACTTTCAGATGTCAAAAGTCAAATATCAGCCATCCAAGATGGATGAAAATTTTTCCAGCCTGGGGGAGAAGTTGAAGAAGTTGCTCAAGGGTCAATCCAAAACGGCATGGTCAAAGGTGAGGGCAGCCTCCGACAACCCAGAAAGCGGGGAAAACTCTAATCCAATAATGCAAAGGGAAGATCAGGAGGTGGAGACTCGAAACAGAGAAAGAGAATACCTCCATGAGGAGGTAGGCAAGAACGAAGGGGTGCTGAATTTGAGAGGAAAGGGACGGATTTTGAAAGGGAAAGAGGAAATTAAATAAAATCGAAGGGGGGCTTAATTTAAAAGGAGGGGTTTATTATGATCCAAGGCATGATAAATTTGAAAGGAGGTAGGAATTTGATGAAAGGTTTTGGTATGAGCGTAGAAGGGATGACTGAGCTACTTGGAAAGAACCAACCCCTTGGGGAATGAAAAATTATGGAGGGAACTGAGGGAACAGAAGGAGATCCGAGAGTGAGGAAACTAAAGATGTCAATTTTTGAGGGGATGCGCACGGGTGGATGTACAAGGTTAAAAGATATTTCACCGTTAATGGGTTAACAGAGGAGGAGACAATGATGGCAGCTAGCTTATGCTTGGAAAGGAAGGCTTTGGCTTGATACCAATGGAGGGAAATGCGACAACCCATACGGAGTTAGAGGGAGTTCAAGGATTGTTTGGTAGAACGTTTCCGAATCAACAAGGGAGGAGACTTCTACGAGCCATTCTTCGCCCTGACACAGGATGGTTCAATGGTAGACTACCAGGAGAGGTTCGAGTACCTTGCTAGCCGATTGGACCGCCTTTCTGAGTAGTGTTAGAGGGGAATTTCATGAAGGGACTGATACTAGATATTTGGGCCGCGATTAGAGTAATGAGGCATCGTGACTTGGGAGATGCCATGGAGTTACCTCAATTGGTGGAGGATCAGAGGCACTTGAAGAGAGAAATAGGAGGCAGCAGCTCAGGAGGCTCATACAAGATGACCACCACCTTATTGATATCCAAGGAGCCAACACCAAATACTCCTCGGGAGACTTCAAAGGAAAATACTGCAGGAGGAAGACCTGGGGACAACATCAAGAAGCTCACATAAATGAAATTACAGGAGAAGAGGGTAACAAGTTCTATTTCAGATGTGAGAAGAGGTATACACCGAGGCATAGATGTAAGGACCGAACTTTTCAGGTTCTTACTATTTGTGATGAGAAGGGAAAAGAAGAGGGTGTCATATTTCCACCTTGTGAATAAGGTGGGTCTTTAGGAGGGGAGTATTATTAGACCAGTCTATTGGACCGATCCAGCCGGTCAAGACAGGACTGGCTCACGCGTAACAGAGGCGGAACTCCTCCGCCTCTTGTACAAGCCGCATAAACTGCCCGTCCAAAAGAGTAGATTAGGAAGGTTTTGGAAGAAGCTTAGAAGGGAAATTTGAATGTAGGGACTGTTTACATATTTCCTTCTAAATTGTATGTATTAAATAGTTTGTTTTTTTAGGGTTAGAGCATCTTGAATTTGGCTGAAATTTGAGATCTCATAGGTTTTTGGGCTCTAGCGGCATCTAGAGATTTGGGAGATAGATCCGCCTCTCGAATAGAGGATCAATTGTATCTTGGTATTTTTGCGTTTCTAATTCATCAAATAATACAAATTATCTACTGTTTTCCAGATTTTGTGGAGAATTCTCGCTATTTTCAAAAGATTGCTTGAAAATTCTTGAGAACTTCAAGATTTTCCTATCAGAATCCTTCTCCATCAATAAAAGCTTAGTGTTGTAATGTAGCTAATTAGCTAATTCTAAAGAGTGAAGATTCTCAAAACAATTGATCTTATGCCCAAAAATACCAAAATAAATAACGAGTAATTTTCTTTGTTCTCACGCAAAGAATGCAGTTAAATGGGTGAGTAATATGGGGGTCGCTTGGTGTGAATCAAAATGGGTTTAAAAGTACTATTTCAATTCTAAATAAGTCCTGTTTCTTCTAACATTGCTAGGTTTTGAATTCTATACGCCAACTTACAATTGCTTCTCACTCCCTTTCATCATCTGAGTCAATTCTCGACTAAATTATTATCCATATTTGCTGCTTGCACACTTCCACTAATACAATTACGGGCACTTCATCTATTTTAAAAACATATATCGATCCTAACATTCCCAATTCTTAAACATTTGATTTCCTATTTTTACATTTAGCTTGACATTGGTCAAATATCCTCAATATGCTCTTTCAAACACAACCAAAATACAATACAGTTCCAAGTTCCAATGCATAAAAAGAGCATACCTAATGCAGGTTTTGTGGAGGATTGATGCCTGTAGTTTTACCCCTACGTACATACGCAAAGATATTGTTCCATGAGTCAAGCTTGGGACCTCCAAATCACTCTGGAAGTATCTTAACCACTACATCATGGCCTTTCCAAGTTCCAATGCATAACGCAATAATATGGAGGTCATGCATTTAGACGAACTGAATTAAATTAAGTCAACATGTGACTGGTGTACAAATCTATAAAACATCAAACCTTTATAACACTACGCGGGGTCGGCAACATGAATCATTTTTCTCCATTGTGTGCAATTAAGAGTCAAATTCTCATTTAGATCTAATAAAGAAACGTCATTTCTAATATTTTCTAACCAAATCTTTATAGGTTTACCTCTTCCTTTCTTAACATAGGTTAAATCTAATACATCTACTCTCCTAACCGGGTCATTGGAAGGCCGCCGTTTTATGAGACCAAACCATCTAAGGCGACTCACTCTAATCTTATTTGCCACTGAAGCTACTTCAACATTTTCATGTATATGCTCATTTCGTATCATGTCTCTAAGAGTAAAACCACTCATCCACCTAAGCATCCTCATCTCTACAACACTTAACTTAATATTATGCTTCTCTTTTAATGGCCAACATTCTGCGCCATACAGCATTGCAGGTCTAACCACCATTTTATATAATTTTCCTTTAAATTTGAGTGGTGCTTTTCTATCACATAACAAGCCCGATACATTCCTCCACTTCATCCATCCAACATGTGACTGGTGTATAATAAATAAAATCTGGAATAGAGATGCTGCAATGAAATATTTTTGCTACTTCATAACAAAGAGATTACATGTATTGCAATTAAAAGACAGAATACTGAACGAATAAGCGACATACCCATATAAGCAAGCTTTAATTCGGCTCCTAAGCCTTTCATGTATGAAATATATGGATAATATAAAAGAAATGGCTACTTGAAGTGTAGGCCCTTCTTCTGTGGGAAATAGAACAGTCAATAGTCCAAGTACGATAAATGCAATGCTTGTCTTTAGAATGATGCTTGTTGCTGGTGTCTGAAACCTGTTAGTTATAGCCTTGACATATCGTGACTGAGTAACTTCCCTTACTTTTTTCTTAATGTTAATCTTAGGATTTTTCCTATCATAAAAGCTCTGCATAATTATTTTATCATGAGCGGATTCAATTGCATCAACACTTGGTTTGTGTCCAGCATATTTGTTAATCAGAAAGTTCCTTGCTGCCTGAATCTCCTCTTCAGAAGCCTCTTTACTGATACCAAGCCGTTTATATGGATCTTTAATGCGAATCCTTGGGAAGACGCCTGATCAATGGTTGTTGAAGGTAAAAAATGATCAAAGCTCAGTCATTGAAAGGTCAAATGTTTTAAGAAAAGGAGCTGTAGGCATGGAATTAATAAACTATAAATGAATACTCATGTGATTCAACTGCCGATTTTGGTGAAGCAAATTATATGTCTTTTCAAAGCAAAATAAATGAAAAACAGATTTTTGAGGTTCTCATGCGTATGTCAATAAAGGTTCGAAAATTATGTACATCTAGCATATAATTATTGAAGAAACAAAAATGTTGTTGAGTTGGGGGATTTCAACCAGCAACCTTCTTGATAAGAGATTGTTGTACTTGGTAGATATTTGTTTGAGTGTATCTATTTGTTCAAATTACCGTGTAGTATACTTAAAAGCTTATAGCCATGAACCAGATAATGAAAATGACAACCTATTAGAGAGAAAAAACTTTACTATGTCTTTCCGTGAGAGTGAGTTCATGTCACGGTAGGCATATATTTAGTGTACTTCCGTCGATAAATGAATATCTCAGCATGCATCAAAAAGCATAGAAATCTCATCATGTTTCAACCAATTCTATTTGGATTGAATTTTAGAATTGATAGCCACAGCTATAGTAAAAAGAAGAATCCGTTGCCCTTAGAACTCATTTAAACTGGATAAATAGTTCACAACCCTATTTTTAAGTAACGACTTCCAGTATGTCAATTGTACATCCAGATGTCACACACATATGTTAGGACTAGTTGGTCAAATTAAAGGAACCAATCTACTGAAGCCGCCAAGTTAATACAGAACTCTAGGGTGAACTCACATAGTCATTGTGAATTCGTCAGATTCACTTTGAACCCACCAGAGTCATATTAAACTCACCAAAATCATAGTGAATTCACCCTTAAGTTGCCACAATTACAACAAATTCGACTTGAGAAGCCAATTAGATCTATTCATTTAAAGATACTCAAGCTAAGTCATCCCAACTCTATTTGAACTTGTTGAAGCCTCCTACCAAAGCAATTCGCCAATAAGAGTACTCGGACAGATCTAATACAACAACATCATCATCATCATCAAGCCTTTATCCTACTACGTGGGTCGGCTACATGAATCATTCTTCTCTATTGTGTCCTGTTAAGATTCAAATTCTCATTTAAATCTAATAAAAAAATTTATTTATAATATTTTCTAAGCAAATCTTTTTAGGTTTGTATCTACCTTTCTTAACATAAGCTAAATCTAATACATCTACTCTCATAACCAGGTCATCAAAAAGTTGATATTTTATGTGCCCGAACCATCTAAGTCTCTATCTAATCTTATCTACCCTAGAGCTACTCCAACCTTTTTCACGTAACTAATTTCACATTTTATTTCTAAAAGTGAAGCCACTCAGCCACCTAAGCATCCTCATCTCACCCAAATCTAATCACCAAGTACAAAACCTCAAGGCTATTCATCTAATGCTATCTATGAGGAGTAGTCGTACAAGAGTTCCACCGCAAGGCTAGTCAAAGCAAGAAACAATTTCTCTATTAAATTCATAATGTATTTTCTATGTTTTTAGCTACCTATTTTGTCTTACTCAAAGCAAGTAGTTAAATCTTATTTCATGTAGTTATTCTTCTAGCACTAAACCTTAAACCAAGCATATAGAAGGTCAAAAATGAGTATTACACTAGATCTTTGGTACTCGTAATATGTACTTTTAACAATCTAATGAACTCCCCATAGCTTCTCTCTAGATTCCCTAGATTCACTCTTTATCTAGCTAATGTTTCTCATCTATTGTTGTGCATTATTGTCACTAAGATTCAGAGGTCAATATGGCCAAATTTGGATCCAACATCTTAAAAGGTGTCGTGGGTGTGGATTGATACCACGGACCAAAAATCAAGCATTGCAAGCATTGGAGAAATAAAATAGAGAAAAATATTAGACATTAAAAATCAAATCTCTATTATAACAAATAACTAGTCCAAGGAATTCAGCAAACTCAAGAAACTCATTCTTGGAATTTGGCAAATACTCGAGAAACTCATTATTGGAATTCAGCAAGAACTCAGAGAACTCATCCCTCCATATTTAACTCATCCAAGAATTAAATTCATCTAAGGGAATATTCAACTCATCAAGATTTGAATTCATCCTAGAGAGAGTTAAACTCATCCAATATTTGAAATCAACTAAATAAGAGTTTAACTTATCCAAGAATTAAAATCATTCAAAAGAGATACAACTCATCCAAATTTTGAAGTCATCAAAGAGAGAGTTTAACTCATCTAAAAAAGAGTTCAATATATCCAAGAAATGAAGTCATCCAAAGAAGAGTTCAACTCATTTTAAAATTAGAGTCGTCCAAAAGGGAGTTCAACTCATGTAAAAATTTTAGTCATGAGAGTTTAACTCATCCATGATTTGAAGTCATCTAAGGGAGAGTTTAACTCAGTCAAGAATTGAAGTTTTTCAAAGGAGAGTTCAACTCATCCAAAATTGAAGTCTTTTAAGGTAGAGTTAAACTCATCCAACATTTGAAGTCATCTAGGAGAGAGATCAATTCATCCAAAAATTAAAGTCATCCAATAAAGAGTTCAACTCGACAAGGTGAAACTCAAGGAATTTTATGAACTCGTTATTCTCCTAAAAGACTTTTTCTTTTCATTAAAAATTAAAAAATAATAAAAGGAAAAGGATGTATTAGAAAAATTATCAAAAAGTTAGATCTAAAAATAAAAGAGAAATTAAAGAATCAATTTTCAAACTTCAAATTGAACAACTTCAAGTTAGAGAGTTGACATATTTTTGACTTAAATCAATATTAGAGATACTTATTTTCTAAATTAGTACTCAATTAATGAGGTAAAATATAGACAAACTTACATTTGGTATAAGAGTGATATCGGATTAAAGTTAAATTTAAAGGTTGCAAGATTAGGCTCTACATAAGAGCTAAGGCCCCATATATATCAACAGCATGTGCTTAACAAAATCACATTTTATGCTTGACTCTAAGTTTGAGTTTTACTATAAGAAGAAAGAGAACTAATGAACTTGAGAAAGTAGAAATTTCAATAATCTTTTGGATTAATTCTACTTATTTAACAAATATTTAATTTCTTATTTTGAACCAAAATTCATTTTTTTAGTATTCAAGACTAAGTCGGGTAAATTCAAATCATCCAACTTGGCCAAAATCAGGCATTTGCAAATAAGTCTTTTTGTATCCTTTAAGCACAAAGTCAATCCACAAAACTTGTACTCCACCCTTTCGAATAATATCCATTGAGTAGAGAACAATCCTTTCTAAATGGCAAGTCTAGATAATTACACTGAGAAAACAAAATCTCTAGCAAAAGCTAAGGTCCATCCAAGGTGACAGCTTGCCTAAGATGCATCAAAGAGAAAAGGCCAAATAAGACTTGAGAGAGTTATATAAAAACTATTTTTTGGCATTCATATCTTTAAGTATTAGTTAATCAATATAACAATTCAGCTGAATAGCTTTCAGAAATAATCATCACTATATATTATTAATGCAAAATGTTATAAGATAGATATACAAACAACATATCAAAAAGAAAGATTTATTCAATGCTTTTCATAGAAAACAAAGCCTTTTACAATGGGTTGGAAGGAATCATTGGTTTATTTGATGGATCATTCTGAAAAGTTAATAATTCTTTCTAAAGAATCATTATTAATTATTTATAAAAAATCACTAGTTTATTTATCGAAGTAATACAATGAGTTGGCTCAACTATCAACTTTATTTGAGATATCTCCAACTTGGCCGTTTGCTAACTCAATGAAGGATTTGTGGGTTCATTTTGAGAATTTGTGTAATTGACAAGAGTTATACGATCATCTAATGTCCGACTCGCTTCAACTAGAATATTGGTCATCATGATGAGAATCAAGTTGCAAAGTAGGATTCAGGAGGATGATAGAACATAGTGGTTTTTAAATGACAACCAAATGCCCATATTTATAGGCTTGCTATGATGCGGACACATACTACCGATTAAATCAACATCATTTTTTTATGTGATAGCTTCTCAGGATAATAAATTTCAATTACCTTATTCTTCATTTATTAATAAAAAAATATGCAACTTCCTTTTTTTTTTTCAAGTTATTTATTAATCTACAAGAGAATCATGAAACTTAATGTACATCCAAATGTCACACAAATCAACATCATGACTAATCTATCGAATTAAAGGAACCAACTTCAATGGGTTCATATTGAACACTTTAGAGTCATCCTAAATTAGCCGATCATTGTAAAGTCACCAAAATCACAATGAATTTCCACTAAGTTGCCAAAATTACAGCAAACTTTGCTTGCAAATCCGATTACGAGGAATTCATTCAAGGATGCTCTAGCAAAGTCGCCCCAACTCCATTTAAGCTTGTCAAAACTTCCTACCAAAGGAAATCAACAATAAAAACACGTCCAAAGCTAGTTACAAAAAAACAATATTTCAAGGCTACTCATCTAATGCTATCTTTCTCAGTTAAGTCATCCAAGAGTTCCACCTCAAGGTTGATCAGAGAACTATCATATTCAATATATATTTTTTATGTTTTTAGCTACACAATTTAAGTTTTCAAGGATCATCCTTAAGCCCAATCTTTTTTCTTTATTCATGGATGTTCTCACTCGACATTTGCAAGAGGATGTACTCTGGTTTATATTTTTTGTTGATGATATTCTTCTTGTTGATAAGACTAAAGAGGGAGTTGTAGCTAAACTTGAATTATGGAGGTCAACCTTAGAGTCCAAAGGTTTTTGCTTGAGTAGATCTAAAACTGAATATATGAAGTGTAATTTTAGTAGCAATAGACCCAACGAGGGGATTGTGACTTTGGGTGATCAAGTCATTAATAAGAGTATACGTTTTAGATATCTTTGATCTATTATTCATAGTGATGGTGAAATAGATGGGGATATTATCAATAGAATTCAAGTTGGATGGTTGAAGTGGAGGAATGCATCGGGCTTCTTGTGAAATAGAAAAGTCCCCCTCAAACTTAACGGAAAATTTAATAAGATGGTGGTGAAACCTGTAATGCTTTATGGTACCGAATGTTGGCCATTAAAAGAGAAGCATAATGCTAAGTTAAGTGTTACAGAGATGAGGATGCTTAGGTGGATGAGTGGCTTTACCCTTAGAGATATGATACAAAATGAGCATATACGTGAAAAGGTTGAAGTAGCTCTAGTGGAAGATAAGATCAGAGAGAGTCACCTTAGATGGTTTTCTCACATTAAACGGAGGCCTTCCAATGACCCGGTTAGAAAAGTTGAGGTTTTAGATTTGACTTACATTAAGAAAGGTAGAGGTAGACCTAAAAATACTTGGTTAGAAAAAATTAGAAATGATCTTTCTTTATTAGATTTAAATGAGAATTTGACTTTTAACAAGACAATGGAGAAAAATGATTCATGTAGCTGACCCCACGGAGTGGGACAAAGGCTTGATGTTGTTGTAGCAACACAATTTATGCCTTACTCAAAGCAAGAATTAGTTAAATCTTATTTTGTGTAGCAATTCCTATAACGCTGAGAGTTGACCCAAGCCTATAAATAGGGGTTTAAAGAATAAATGTGACACCAAATCTTTAGTACTTGTAATATGTATTTTTGACAATCTAGTGAATTTTCCAGAATTTCTCTTTATAGATTCTCTAAATCAACTAAGGCACCAATAATTGAAAGGTATCCACCACAGTACATGTGGTATTTCCCTAGACCTCCCAAATAGATGGAGAGGGTTCAAATCCCTTGTAAAACTTAAAAAAAAAAAAGTACTACAAACATCCCCCTCTCTTTTTCTCTCTCTCTCTCTCTCTCTATGAGAACTACAGCTTTTCTTTCTAAAATACCCAAAAATTTTAAAAAAAGTAAACAAAATTTAGCATGAAGTTTTCCTCAAAATATACCTAGTTTACTATTCCTCCGTAAAACGTCAAAGTTATTTTTATTAAAGTCTATTTTAATTTCAAGTTTTTTGATATATAGAATCTTACCTAAAATATAAGCCTAAGAATAGATATATTCATTTATACCTATAAGTATATAATTAACAGTTTAATTAACAGCTTTCAATGTAGCCTTTCCACGTAGATAAACATGGAGTGGAATGATTACTGGAGAGGGTAATAAACGGTTAGGATCAACTAATAAGTATTAGGGAATTAAGTTTATGTATTTAATATTTAGTGGAGTGAAATTCCCTCCCGTTGTTTTGTTACTTGGAGTTGAGTGGCTGGCCGCAAGCAGGAGAGCTGGAAAGGGCTGGAGCGGAGACAACCATTGGTTGTGGGGGGAAGATGCCAACAAGGGAGAGTAAAGAGGTAAGGGTTGAAAATAAAATGTTTGAAATTTTGTTGTATGTTGAAATCAGTTCAATAATTTTGAGAGGGAGAAAATATAATATTACTATTATTTGCTTAAATAAAAGTTAGCTGAAATTAGTTTGATTGAAATCAGTTTGTTGTTCGTTAAATTTAAGAAAAAAAAAAGAGGTAATGGGCCGCTGCAATTGCTGTTTGTTGAATTCATTAGTGAAATTTATTGCAGTTATTAAAATCAGCTGTTGATCGTTAAATTCAGCTAGAGAACTAAGAGTAAGGAAAGGATTTTTGGTGGTTGTTGCTAGAGCCAGTAAAAAAGTTGAGAGAAAAAAAGCTGTTGGCTGAATTATGATGTCGCTACTTGCTGAATTCAGGAGAGAAATTTTAGGTTGAAAGAGAAGATATTTGGTGGAAGTGATGTACAAAAGGAAAAGAAGACTGAGTTTAGGAAAACCAATTCCTAGCAAGGAGAGATCCAAATTATGGTATATGAAATAGAAAAACTTTATATAATTGTATATGATTTTGATGACATTAATTCCAATTTCATTCTATAGTTGGTTAAATATTCATCAAACAAATATTGCAATAGCATATTTTTATTATGATTGTTATGAAAAGGTTAGATAAGTCATATATGGGGGGTAGACCCGCACAAGTAAAGATGAAAAACCTGACGGAATAAACCTACTCTCGAAATTTTAAAAGTTGGGAATCCATACCCAACCTTGAATGATAGAGCAGCTTCAATTCTAAAAGTTGGTAATGTGGACCTAATCTTGAATTATAAAGTTGTAAATGTGCAAAAGCCAATAGTCATCATAGGACTTGCATAAAAGTGTTGAACTGTGAATATAATAGAAAATGATATTATGTACATCTTATGTCTATTATAGAAATTTCATATATTTTCAATTAATTGCAAACATGTTAATTATTTCTTATACATTTACTTATGTATTTTATTGAGCTCTAGCTCATTAGCAGTAGTTGTACTGCAGAAAAGGAGAATGATCCAGTGAGGCATTAGACAGGGACGGTTGACTTCCCCTTTTGGGTATATATATACATTTTAGGTGTAAAACCCGAAAACGTCGTTTTAGGCTTCGCACGCTTTTCAAAGCGCCGCGACGAGTTTTAAGTGAAAATTTCAATGTTGTCGGATTTTGACGGGATTAATTTTAGAAAATAGAGCGTAAAATTCTGATCGTTTCCATATATAGAACCTATATTTAATTATGAGTATTTTGAAGATTATAATTTTCGGAAGGATAGAAATGCCAAGGTTACCCCTAGGCCTTGTGAAGGCCGAAATTGTTTAAGTGAGGGTAGTTATGTCATTTGGCCTTTCCCATTTCTCCCATTATACAAGAACCGAACCCCCCCTATTCTCCCTCATTCGCCCTTTTCACCCAAACCGAGCGGACAAGAGAGGGAGAGGCGGACGGGTAGGAGGCGACGGGCTCTTCGGCGACGGCTCCGGCGGAGGTTTCCGGCGGCCAAACTTGGTGGAAAGCGTAGGGAAATCTAAGGGAAGGTTAAGGTATGTGTTTTGCAAGAGTTTCTCTTCCTTTCCCTTGAGTTTTCCCTAAGGAATGAAAACTAGGGTTTGAGAAAAACTTAAGTTTTCTTTGAGATTCTTTTGAGAAAAGTTTAGGGAAGGTTAGGAGGATGTTTTTAAACCCTAATGTACATTTTCCTTCACAAAAATTTGAGTTTTGAAAGTTAGGGTTTTACTTAAAAGTGATTTTCTTTGTAATTGTCTTCACAAATGTTATTTCTAATGACTTGAGGAAAATTTTATGTAAAGACATTGTGAGATTTAGGAAAAATGTTGGGTTCATGAATGTTAGGATTTCTCACTTTGATGAAATCTTTTATAGCAATGAATAGGAGAGTTAAGGGAAACCTTTTTATATAAAAATTATGATTTTTCTTTGAGTGAAATTGAATGGAAAAAAATTAGGGAAGTTTAGGTTCTTTTCCAAACCTAGTTTCTATAGATTGCATGTTTCCTAATTGGGTTCCTAAGGGCTTCAAGAGACCTCTAATGTTAAAATTGGAGAGAAAAAACTATTTTTCCAATATTTAATTTTATTTAAATCCGAAAATTATTATTAAAAACATTAAGTTTAGTAAGAGGTTGATGATGTTGATGATGTTATACCTTAAGAATAGGTGTAGGAGGTTTATAGGAAGCTTCTAAATCGAATTAGAAATTTTACTTTTGGCAAAGTATAAGTTAAACTATTTTTTTCCTTAGGTGGTGGCTAGAAGGAGAAGCTTAATTAAAGAGGAAGGGAGGAGGAATTCAAGATTTTTGGAGGTAGGAATTCCTATCCTTACATGTTCAATTGTTATTTCATGTTTCATGTTTATTTCATGTTATATTGTTTTAAAGCCTCATGTTATAGTGTAAAGCCTTTTATAGCATTTTGTTTCCTTTATGCTTCAAATTCATGAGTATCATGTGTAAAGCTTTATGTCAAACATTGCAAGGAAAATTATATGATCATGTGAAAGAAATATTGAATGGAATGTGTATGATTGAATACGGAGTACCAAAGACGGTGCCAAAGGCACAGATGGCCCTTGTGGCAATTGAGGAAAAGAAATGGCCAAAAGATGTGTACCTGATCAGTACAAAACGGTACTCCGGAACGGTTGATTATGTTAAATAAGATGCATGAAGTATAGTTATAACATATGCATATGACATTTATATATCTTTCATGAGGACATAATTGAGACATTTAAACGCATGTTCCCTTTTCTTTTCAAAGCAAGTAAATCAATATTTTCTTTATGTCAACTGAGCATGTTTAGGATTAGAATTTCTATTGAGCGTAGCTCACTCCCTAGTTTTGGGAAATTTCAGGAGAACCTAGTAGAAGAAATGGCTGAAAACCCAAGGTTCACCTACAGCCGTCGTACACCGGGTGACAGGTTCATTTTTAGTAGTTTTACTTGTTGTACTTCCTATTATTTTTTTGGATGGCTTATCCTAGCATGCTTAGATTGAAGTTAGCCATCTTGTATATTTTTTTGAAAACTCTTTTTGGAATGAAATTAGAAAAGATTTAGAGGCGCTTTTTGTATTTGAAGAGTTCAATGAATAGTTTTATTTTGTTAAGAAGAATGACTAGTTAATTTTATTTCATGTCCGATCTCGTTCCCGCCTCGTATCTACGAGCTAACCGGACCGGGTCGTGACAAGAGTGGTATCAGAGCTAAGCTAAGTTAAGATATGAATCAATACAAGCGCCATTAGGATGATATATGAATCATAGGAAGCATACGTTTATAGGATGTTTGTTTTATGAGTTATTGAATTTAGGTTACTTTCATTGTGTAGGGCTATGGATCAGGAGCGTGATGCCACTGATGGCAGTACTGATGCTATGGATCAGGAGCGTGATGCCACTGTTGGCAGTACTGATGGCAACACTGAGCAGACTGGAGGGGAAGTTCCAGTTGTTCCAGCTGTTACACCCCCTGGTGGTGTTAGTGGTGTTCCTTTTATGATACCGCCTCCTGGTGGGAGTAGCAGTACTAGTACAGATGCCTTCACTCAGATGATGATGGCTGTGACACAGTTGATCCAACGTTCTCAAGAGCAGCCACAGCCTAGTTTTCAGAAGGAGACACCTAAAGAGACTTTAGTGGATAAACATTTGAAGATATTTCAGGACATGCGACCACCACTCTTTACGGGAGCAGGAGAGCCCATAGATGCAGAGAATTGGCTTTTAAGAGTGGAGAAAATTTTGGAGAGCATGCACTGTCCAGCAGATAGAAGGGTGACCATAGCCACCTTTGCTTTGGATGGCGAAGCAGAAAGATGGTGGAGAGGACTGATGTTAGAAAAGTATAGTGGCCGTGATGCATCTCAGATTCTATGGAAGGACTTTGTTAGAGTCTTTAGAGACTGGTTTGTGCCTCTTTCTACAAGGAGGCAGATGCAGGAGCGTTTCATTAGATTGGTGCAAGGAGAGAAGACTGTTATGCAATATGAAGCCGAGTTTACCATGTTGTCTCGATATGCACCCCAGATTATTCCTAGTACTGAGGAGAAGTGTCAGAGATTTTTGGCAGGACTTCATGATGCTATTCGTCAGCCACTGATCCCTTTTAGTTTTGATGACTATCCTGATTTGGTTGGAAAAGCAAGAAAGATAGAGATTGACTTTCAGGCTATTCAAAAGAGGAGAGATTTCCTTCATAAGAAGAGGGGTTTTGAAAAGACCAAGAGTTTTCAGATGCATTCTAGTGGGCCTAGTGTGAAGAAAGGTAGATCTGACAGCAGTGGGAGTTCTTTCAGTAGTAGAACTTGTGATAGATGTGGCAGGATGCACAGAGGTGAATGCTTAACGGGCTCCAATGTTTGCTTTTATTGCCATCAGCCTGGGCACATGGCTAGGAACTGCCCAAAGGGCCCTAGGGAGGGGAGGTCTAGTGCTCCACCTCAGCAGAGTTTTGGGAGACAGCCTACAGTTGGTAGACCCAGAGCTCAGGAGTCCACTGCATCGGCTTCAGCACCTAGTCATCCGGTTGCGAGACCTGTTGTGCAACCAAGGGTTTATGCCATTACACAGCAAGAGGCCAAGAAATCTCCTGATGTGATCACAGGTATTATTCATGTCAAGTATTTCCCTAGTAGAGTACTTTTTGATACTGGAGCATCGCATTCATTCATTAGTCAGGAGTTTGTTACGAAGCATGCATTGGATGTTTGCACCATGCCTACTACATTGTCTGTGCTGTTACGGGATGGGTATAGGATGAGTGCTACACTTATGTGTTCCACTTTTCTCACTATTTGCGAGAAGAAGTTTGATGTTTTGTTGATAGTTTTACCCCTGTTGGAGTTTGATGTGATCTTAGGAATGGATTGGATGTCAAACCAATTCATTTCCATTGACTGTAATAAGAAGGTGGTGAAGATCAAGCTTCTTGGAGGAGAGAAACTTGTTTTCCAAGGCGATCGAGGTGTATCCTCGATGATTATTTCATCTATGAAAGCTTGCAGTTTAATTATGAAAGGGTACCCGAGCTTTCTAGAACATGTAAGGGACACTTCCAAGCAAGTGCCTGAACTGAAGGAAATTGCTGTAGTAAGAGACTTTCCCGAGGTGTTTCCTGAAGTCTTACCAGGAATGCCTCCGGTTAGAGAGATTGATTTCTCAATCGATCTTGTACCTGGTGCTGAGTCTGTTTCAAAAGCACCTTATCGTATGGCGATTAAAGAACTTCAGGAGTTGAAGTCACAATTACAAGAGTTGTTGGAGAAGGGGTTTATTCGACCGAGCACCTCACCCTGGGGAGCACCCGTTCTTTTTGTTAAGAAGAAGGATGGTAGTATGCGGCTTTGTATCGATTATAGGAAGTTGAACAAGTTTACTGTTAAGAACAAGTATCCACTACCGAGGATAGATGACTTGTTTGATCAACTAGAAGGAGCTACAGTCTTTTCTAAGATAGATCTAAGGTCTGGTTACTATCAATTGAGGATTAAGGAGGAAGACATCCCTAAGACAGCGTTTAGCTCAAGGTATGGACACTACGAGTTTACAGTGTTACCTTTCGGGCTAACGAATGCCCCAGCTGCCTTTATGGATTTAATGAATCGGGTCTTTAAATCGATGCTTGATAGTTTTGTCATTGTTTTCATAGATGACATTCTGATTTATTCTTATAATGAAGAGCTACATGCACGTCATCTTCAAGCAGTGTTACATACTCTAAGGAGCAATGAACTGTACGCCAAATTCTCCAAGTGCGAGTTTTGGCTGAGGAGTGTAGCATTTTTGGGTCATGTGATTAGTGGAGACGGCATTTCAGTGGACCAGCATAAGGTGCAGGCTATAGCTGAGTGGCCTAGACCTACGACAGTGACAGAGGTACGGAGTTTTCTTGGGCTAGCTAGTTACTACAGAAGATTCGTAGAGGGGTTTTCCAAGATTTCTGCACCCTTGAGTAGATTGACTCAGAAGGCAGTTAAGTGTGAGTGGAGCAGTCTATGTGAGGAAGCTTTTCAAGAGTTGAAGACTCGTTTGACGACTGCACCGATTCTTACTATCCCTTCAGGCAGTGATGGTTTTCAGGTTTTTAGTGATGCATCTCTAAGGGGTTTAGGATGCGTTCTGATGCAACATGGGAAGGTAGTTGCCTATGCCTCTAGGCAATTGAAGAATCATGAGAGGAATTACCCAACCCACGATCTGGAGTTAGCAGCGGTAGTTTTTGCCTTGAAGATCTGGAGGCATTACTTGTATGGAGTTAGATGTGAAGTTTTTACTGACCACCAGAGTTTGAAGTATATCTTCACTTAGAAGGAATTGAATCTGAGGCAGAGGAGATGGCTAGAACTCATAAAGGATTATGAGTTGGATATTCAGTATCATCCGGGCAAAGCAAATGTGGTTGCTGATGCTTTGAGCAGAAAGAATTCAGGTAGTGCAAACTGGATGATTACACAGCAGCAGGAGTTGATAAGGGATTTGGAGAAGTTGGAGATTTCAGTGGTTCAACCCAATGATGCAGAAATTATAAGGTTGAATCAGACTATAATTATGTCAACATTTTCAGAAAGGGTACGAGAAGCTTTGCCACTTGATGCAGATTTTAAGAAGATACTGGATATGGTTAGTGTTGGTCACATTGAAGATTTTGAGCTTGATGGTGAGGGATTGCTTAGATATAAGGGCAGATTGTGCATTCCAGATGTGGATGATTTGAGGAAAAAAGTCCTTCAAGAAGCTCACTACTCCAGTTACACCATTCACCCAGGCAGTAATAAGATGTATCAGGATTTGAAGGAAGTGTTTTGGTGGCCAGGAATGAAGAGAAGTGTAGCAGAATTTGTGGCTAAATGTACAGTTTGCCAGATGGTTAAGGTAGAACATCAAAAGCCAGGAGGTTTATTGCAGCCTTTACCTATACCAGAATGGAAGTGGGAAGACATAGCCATGGATTTTGTGGTTGGATTGCCTAGATCTAGAACTGGTCATGATGCTTTGTGGGTGATCATTGATAGGTTGACTAAGTCAGCACACTTTTTACCTATCAAAGAATCTGATGCTGTTGAGAAGTTGGCAAATGTTTATGTTAATGAGATTGTTAGACTTCATGGTGTACCAAGATCGATAGTATCAGATAGAGATGGGAGATTTACCTCTCGATTGTGGAGGAAGGTTCAAGAGGCAATGGGCACCAGACTCACTTTCAGTACAGCATTTCACCCTCAAACAGATGGTCAATCAGAGAGAACTTAGAAGATCTACTGAGATTATGTGTTCTTGACTTTGGTGGCAAATGGGAGACACACATTCCACTGATTGAATTTGCTTATAACAATAGCTTCCAGGCAAGTATAGGCATGGCACCGTATGAGGCTTTGTATGGAAGGAGGTGCAGAACTCCTTTATGTTGGGCTGAGACAGGAGAAAGAAAGATCATTGGAGCTGATTTAGTAGATGATGCTACTGAAAAGATAAGACTGATTTGTGATAGATTGAAAGCTGTGCAAGATAGACAGAAGAAGTACTATGATGCCAAACATAGATTTGTTGAGTTTGAGGTTGGAGAGTTTGTATTTCTCAAGGTGAACCCTATGAAAGGTGTGAAGAGATTTGGCAAAGTGGGAAAACTGAGTCCAAGGTATGTTGGTCCATTTGAAATTTCAGAGAGAGTTGGCAGTGTGGCTTACAGACTGATTTTGCCATCCCACATGAGTGGAGTACATAATGTATTCCACATCTCTTCTTTGAGGAAGTACATTGCAGATGAAACTCAAAAGATCAATATTGAAGCAATAGATATCCAACCAGATCTGACTTTTGTAGAGGAGCCTGAGAAGATCATAGATTATGATGTTAAGCAGCTTCGTAGTAGAGAGATTCCTTATGTCAAGGTTATGTGGAAGCATGGAACAGAGAAAGATGCTACATGGGAGAAAGAATCAGAGATGAGGGAGAGCTATCCTCACCTTTTTGACTAAGGTACGATTTCTTAAGCTTGTTTTAAATTTCGAGGACGAAATTTTTATAAAGGAGGGAGAATTGTAAAACCCGAAAACGTCGTTTTAGGCTTCGCACGCTTTTCAAAGCGCCGCGACGAGTTTTAAGTGAAAATTTCAATGTTGTCGGATTTTGACGGGATTAATTTTAGAAAATAGAGCGTAAAATTCTGATCGTTTCCATATATAGAACCTATATTTAATTATGAGTATTTTGAATATTATAATTTTCGGAATGATAGAAATGCCAAGGTTACCCCTAGGCCTTGTGAAGGCCGAAATTGTTTAAGTGAGGGTAGTTATGTCATTTGGCCTTTCCCATTTCTCCCATTATACAAGAACCGAACCCCCCCTATTCTCCCTCATTCGCCCTTTTCACCCAAACCGAGCGGACAAGAGAGGGAGAGGCGGACGGGTAGGAGGCGACGGGCTCTTCGGCGACGGCTCCGGCGGCGGTTTCCGGCGGCCAAACTTGGTGGAAAGCGTAGGAAAATCTAAGGGAAGGTTAATGTATGTGTTTTGCAAGAGTTTCTCTTCCTTTCCCTTGAGTTTTCCCTAAGGAATGAAAATTAGGGTTTGAGAAAAACTTAAGTTTTCTTTGAGATTCTTTTGAGAAAAGTTTAGGGAAGGTTAGGGGGATGTTTCTAAACCCTAATGTACATTTTCCTTCACAAAAATTTGAGTTTTGAAAGTTAGGGTTTTACTTAAAAGTGATTTTCTTTGTAATTGTCTTCACAAATGTTATTTCTAATGACTTGAGGAAACTTTTATGTAAAGACATTGTGAGATTTAGGAAAAATGTTGGGTTCATGAATGTTAGGATTTCTCACTTTGATGAAATCTTTTATAGCAATGAATAGGAGAGTTAAGGGAAACCTTTTTATATAAAAATTATGATTTTTCTTTGAGTGAAATTGAATGGAAAAATTAGGGAAGTTTAGGTTCTTTTCCAAACCTAGTTTCTATAGATTGCATGTTTCCTAATTGGGTTCCTAAGGGCTTCAAGAGACCTCTAATGTTAAAATTGGAGAGAAAACTATTTTTCCAATATTTAATTTTATTTAAATCCGAAAATTATTATTAAAAACATTAAGTTTAGTAAGAGGTTGATGATGTTGATGATGTTATACCTTAAGAATAGGTGTAGGAGGTTTATAGGAAGCTTCTAATCGAATTAGAAATTTTACTTTTGGCAAAGTATAAGTTAAACTATTTTTTCCTTAGGTGGTGGCTAGAAGGAGAAGATTAATTAAAGAGGAAGGGAGGAGGAATTCAAGATTTTTGGAGGTAGGAATTCCTATCCTTACATGTTCAATTGTTATTTCATGTTTCATGTTTATTTCATGTTATATTGTTTTAAAGCCTCATGTTATAGTGTAAAGCCTTTTATAGCATTTTGTTTCCTTTATGCTTCAAATTCATGAGTATCATGTGTAAAGCTTTATGTCAAACATTGCAAGGAAAATTATATGATCATGTGAAAGAAATATTGAATGGAATGTGTATGATTGAATACGGAGTACCAAAGACGGTGCCAAAGGCACAGATGGCCCTTGTGGCAATTGAGGAAAAGAAATGGCCAAAAGATGTGTACCTGATCAGTACAAAACGGTACTCCGGGACGGTTGATTATGTTAAATAAGATGCATGAAGTATAGTTATAACATATGCATATGACATTTATATATCTTTCATGAGGACATAATTGAGACATTTAAACGCATGTTCCCTTTTCTTTTCAAAACAAGTAAATCAATATTTTCTTTATGTCAACTGAGCATGTTTAGGATTAGAATTTCTATTGAGCGTAGCTCACTCCCTAGTTTTGGGAAATTTCAGGAGAACCTAGTAGAAGAAATGGCTGAAAACCCAAGGTTCACCTACAGCCGTCGTACACCGGGTGACAGGTTCATTTTTAGTAGTTTTACTTGTTGTACTTCCTATTATTTTTTGAATGGCTTATCCTAGCATGTTTAGATTGAAGTTAGCCATCTTGTATATTTTTTTTAAAACTCTTTTTGGAATGAAATTAGAAAAGATTTAGAGACGCTTTTTGTATTTGAAGAGTTCAATGAATAGTTTTATTTTGTTAAGAAGAATGACTAGTTAATTTTATTTCATGTCCGATCTCGTTCCCGCCTCGTATCTACGAGCTAACCGGGCCGGGTCGTGACATTAGGTGTACATAGAGGTCAAAGTAAAAGCTGTACATATGCTTTTTGGTATGTAAATATTATTTGAAAGTTTAGTAAAATTTTGTATTTTACTTGATGTGTTTGAATATGTTTCTAGTTATGAATTATTGATTCTAGTCTTAACTTTTGAAAAATATGAAATTTTGGAAGAGTTTGGATTGACAATTTCCTATTCACTTGGTCCTGATAAAAGTAGTTTATAATGGGAAATAATAAGAGATAGGTCAGTTCAGATTTTCCATCTCTGTTATACTCTAAATTGACTATAGGGGATCAAAATGAGGTGTGACACTTTCGTTGACCAAACTCCTAAGAACCATAATCATAAGAGCACCTTCCTTCCCAGCCTCATCAAAACACGCAAGTCACCAATTCACCACAATTCACCTTGTGCCTCTTCAGCCACCATAAAATGACCTGTATGACTATAAAAAATAGTGGCTCCACTACTTCTACTTGTGCCTCTTCAGCCACCATAGTTCACCTTCCTTGTGCCTTTTCTGCCACCACTATTTTTATTAATTTTTTCAAATAGCTCCAGTGGCCTCAGTCTTCCCAATAGATGGGAACGATTCAAATCCCTTCCAAAAAAAAAAAACTACTTCAAACATCCCTTTCCCTGTGAGAGCCACAGCCTTCTCTTATTAAACGAGCGTCTAAGAGCCATACTCATAAAAGCACCTTTCTCACTGGCCTCACCAAAATACCCAAGCCCTCCATGATTGACAGGTAGCCCACTACAATTCACCTTGTGCCTCTCAGAAGCCATAAAACTAGCTGTGAGAAGCATACACTAAGAGATCATCTTCCTACAGTTTTAAGCGTACACTGACACCAACTTAACAGTATGAAGCTCTTCAATTATTACAATATTCATTTCAATATACAAAAAAAGCCCTTTAGAGATCAAACAATCAATTTAGCATGGCTGCACCTTTACAATTTCTAGCTACTAAGTATAATCATGAATTTATTTACATCAAAACTACCTTGTCAATAACAAGGATATATGCATATGTCACCACCAGCCAACAAATAAAAGAAATCACAATATTAAGACCGAAAAGAAAGTATGTAAAATGAAATACCTGAAGAATTATCAGCCATATCACCAAATGAGGCATATATTTCTTTCTTTATCCTGCCATTTTTCATGATTAAACCTCTCCGGAGTGGAACAGTTTTATGCTTCCTGCACTAATATGATAAATATTCGGGAACAGCATTTATATTGAGAAGGAAAATAAAGAAAAAAGTGATATTATAGTTTAAATGCCTCTACCTGTTTGTCATGGATAAAAACCTCATTTTCTCCCTCAATGTTTCTTTGCATATTGATGATAGAGCTAGACTACATGCTGAACTTGGGCAAGTAACACATGCCGTACAACAAGAAAACCTTGAAGGACTACATGTCAAACCAGAAATGGACATCATGAAGTACATCCAAACAGCACCTATATAGGCAGATAGAGGAATTCAAGAAAGAAAACTAAGACAAATTTTAAAAAGTAATTTAGATTAGAAATGCTTTTAATAATTCTTAATTAAAAAAAGTTATTCTTTTTGTCAAAAGCAAGAGCAAATAAGTAATTACAATATACCTATTTTTGGAAAACAAAAACATTTAATGGTAAGAAAAATAATTTTGGAAACATAGGCCTATAGGTTGGCTGTTGAAAACTACTTTGATGTAGAAATGCTAATCAATTAATTCTCGCCCATAAATAAAATGTACACTATAAAATTATTATAGGGTCAACAACATGGTTGTTTGATTCTTATGAACCAACTGTAAAAGCACAGCCTTAAGGTTCAGAGCGTGAGAATAGAAAAATTTTCAAATGGTCTAGCAGCTTTTTAATGATCCTTGACAAATGAAAAAAAATGGTAAAGCATTAATGAACCGCAAAAGATTAGGGGGACAGGAAATTATTGAAAGTATTAAATAAGAGTGTACCTACTTGCCCTTATACATTGGAAGATTCTATCATTGAAGCAACCCAAAAAAAATGGGCTGCTTATCTTGTTAAAATTTTTAAAATAATTTATATCTTAACTTCAATTGAAGATAAAGATTAATCTTTCAAGTAAGTTTCCATTTAAATTATCAATAAAGTTTTTTATTATAAATAATATTACATTTAACAAAATCTCATTGAAGTCATGCTCATGCGATAGCCTCACTGGAAAGTTAATAGTAGGCATGGTCCTCAATAACAATATCCTATGAGGGAAAGTGGCAGATAAGTTCTCCACTCGCAAACACTAGAAGGCATGCTCAAAAAGTAGCCTCAAAAAGAAACTAGTAATAAATAGGTTTTTCAGTTGAAAGACTCCATAAGAGCAAGTAATTAACAGAGTCTCCATTCATCCAAAAATCTCAAAAAGCTAAATGCCTTAGGAGGTACATGTTTCTTCGATTTTTCAAGAACATAGCCTCAGAAAGTACAAATTTTGCAGTTCTCCAAAAGCCTCAAAAGGCTAAAAGCCCCACAGGCTACAAGTTTCCTCAATTCTTTAAAAATCTTAGAAGCCAAAAAGGCTTATAAAGTACCAGTTTTTAAGTTTTTCAAAAAACCTCATAAGGCTAAAAGCCTCTGAAGGTATAAGTTTCATTGATTATCCATAAGAAAGCTAAAAATCTCACTAAGGCATGGGCTTCTCCTATTCTCCAAAACCCTCAAAAAATTAAAAGTCTCATAAAGTACAAGATTCTTCGATTATACAAAATTTTTAAAAGGTTAATAACCTCTAAAGGAAAACCCTTACTTGGTTCTCCAAAAACATTAAGAGAGTAGAAGCCTTATAAGGTACACAATCTATATTCATATCAAAAAAATATGCTAACTCTTAATATCATAAGGCTTAAGCCTCTAAAGATCCATTATTTTTATTCAGCTAAAATATTTAAAGGTATAAGCTTCAAAAAAAAACCCTTATCAACTAAGGAATCAAGGTCATTATATTCCAACTAGGGACAATATTGTGTTGCTAACTCAAAATTTAACTATGGCATACTAAATTTCTAGCAAGACTTTTAAATTTCAAATATATCTCAAAGACATCTAAAAAACTTGGTCTCCCCTAGAGAGTAAGTCCTCGCAGATCTGAATTGCTCTTATATGAAAATGAAAAGTTCTTTATTTCCAATAAATTGACTGTGAATATTAGCCAAGTTTGTATACTAATGAAAGAATAAGCATACATTCAAAAAGTGGACAAATAAGAACTTTTATTTTAAAAGCTATATAGAACTTCTAGATACATATAGTGCTAGCACACTCTCTATCGCCATCATTAAGTATTTCTTGGAGTCTTCTATAATCTAACTTTTGCCTCGACTTCCAATAGGAAGTCTCTCTCCCCTTTGAGGTCTACTATACTCATGTAGCTTTTGTCTCAGCAATAGGTCATATCAAATTATTCTAATGGCAAAGCCAATGTCGATACATAGCATCACCAATATTGATGTTATATGTCGTTATCAAACTGAAGTTCAAAATTCATCTTTAATAGTAGCTAAAATGAATATACACATCCATATTATATTAGAGTATATATTGAAATAATTCTTTCAAAAATAAAGAAAACAATGTGTTGAATAATTTTAGTATTTCTTAGAGGATTTGATTCAATATCATCTTCGCATCATCACCCCAAGAACATTCTATTGCATCAACCATCATATGTTATATGAGCTGCATAAAATTTTGAAGCATACAAAGGACAAATTAAGATATGATTTTTTATCGCAACTCAACCTATAAGAGATAGTTCGATGTTCTTTACTTCATTTCTCATATATTTGTTCTCTTTCATTTATATCTTCATACAAAATTAGGACGTAAAACTCTTTCTATAAAGCCATGATCTTTTTAGCACACAATAATTTTGTAAAGAAAGTAATTGTTCAGGGCATACCTAGAGTATGTGTTAAGTTTCCTTTAACATAATTTGAAGGTCTCAGGTTTGAGTCACAAAAATATCTTCTCTATAAATCATGGTTTAAAAAATTGTTTGAAGTGCACGCCTTGAATTGAGGAGCACAATGAGAGCCTCAAGGCTTAAGCCTCACTAGTGTCAGTGAGGCTTACGCCTTTTTCAAATGAGGCGTATGCCTCAAGGCATTTTGAGGCAACGTCTTATTCCGGTAAGTTTTATAATTCTTTTATTAAATAATAGTATTAATTATTGCAAATCTGATTTAAGGACTGTGATTTTGATAATAACAAAAATTATTGTGTCTGTTACTGCTTCTCCTATTTATGTGATATTTTATTTTGTTTTTGTGTGTACTAACGTTTCAGAAAATCAGTTCACCGTTCACTTGCAATTTTGATCAGCTCAAGACTGGATAAACTAGGGTTACAGTCGGTTTTCATTTTATTCTGTATTTTTTCCTTTCTTGAGTTGTATCAATTACTTGGGTAGATATCATTGTTGAGCAACCTTGCATACCAACAGGGGAGAGAGAAAAATATTTTTTTGAGAGTTTTTTTTTTTTTAAGTACATAGTACTGTACGATTTTGGTTTCGTACTGTACGACCTTGCTTCGTACTGTACGATTTTAATTCGTAATGTATGATTTTCTCTGCTCTGTCAAAACCCTAACCGTCGAGGTTAAGGAAGATACTAATTATGTGTTGATCGTGCATTACGATTTGGTTCGTATTGTACGCCTTAATTTAAATATTTCTTAATTAACCCCTCTATATCAGGCAATCAAATCATGAAAAATTATTGTGATAGATCGTACTGTAAGATATAGTTCGTACTGTACGATATAGTTCGTACTGTATGATTACCCGTGTATGAAATTGGTCGTCCTAGATATCATACCAACAGAAATTCATTATTTTTGTATTGATCGTATTGTACGATGTCTACAGTCCTGGACGATCGACAGTGCATGAAGTTGGCCGTCCCAAAGATCATCCCAAACGAATAGAAGGAATTTCTACAGTTCATACCGTACGATGTTTTGATCGTACTGTACGAAATGCTATAAAGGTTGAACAGTTGATCTGAACGATCTTGCTGGACGAGTCTTAATTACACTGATTATATTGTACGATATGTTTATCGTATTGTACAAATAGAAGAATGATCTCTTGAAAATTAGGGTTTCTTGAAGCCTACTACTTAAGGTTTTCTAATACTCCTAATATAAGATCTTTTTGGTTGTTGAGACTTCAGGAGAGAGCCATGAGGGAGAAAAGGAGAACTTTGCAAGGAAGAGAGAGATTTTGTAAGGAAAAAGTTGTGAGGGGATTCACAAGGTTGCTCCAAGCAAGAATTTTGCCTAGTATCTACAAGCATCTGCCTGTATTCTCTATGGCTCTGGAGAAGAGGTTTTTTAGCAAAGACCGTGGTTCTCTGACCATCACTAGGAGGGTGAAAATAGAGTTGTGGTTCTCAAACTATTACCAAAATGGAGAAAATAGAGTTAAGTTTCTCTGCCTGTAAAAGACTCATGACTCTCTGTCGCACAGAGGAGGTGAAACAACGTCTGTACAGGCTTCTCTACCTTGTTGTGGGAGCAAAAGGAGAGTCAGTACTGTTTAGTGCAATACTTTGAGAGGAAGTCTCCAAGGAGTGGACATACGTCAAGTTGATCGAACCATTATAAATTCTAGTGTGCTCATTCTGATAATTTTCTAGACTTTATTTTTTGCAATTATATGTGTGGTTGAAAAATCTGTGTTATTTCGTTGTTGTGAAATTTACTTTTTTCGTATATATTGTATCTATTATCGTATATAGGTTTGAAAAGTTTTAAAGAAGTTTTTTTTCACTAAAGAATTTTTAAAATAACCAATTCACCTCCAGTATTGGGCTAATTCTTTAAGGTTTCACAACCCTCACAAACTTTCAAGTGGTATCAGAGCGGAATTCAAAAACAAAGTTTTAAAAATTTTTGAAAAGCAATCAATGGCTAACTTTGGAAATAGTAATGCTGCGGAAGGATATTCAATCACACGATCACCTCTATTTGATAATATTTCTTTTAATCTTTTGAAAATTCGCATGTCTACTTTCTTGCAATCAATTGATTATCGCATGTGGATATTAGTTCAAGAATGATATTCTGCATCTTCACGTTTAGTAAACGGCATTAAAATTGAAATACCTTTTTCTGAATGGAGTACTGATGGTAGAGATTTAGCCCAACTGAATGCTAAATGTAAAAATTGTTTCTTTTACACTTTGAAATCTGAAGATTATATGCGTGTATCTACTTGTACTACAAGTAAAGAAATTTGGGATAGATTATGTATTACTTACGAAGGAACAAGTCAAGTGAAATAATCTAGGTTAAATTTTTTGCTCCATGAATATGAACTCTTTTGCATGAAACCTAGTGAATCTATATCTGAAATGTATACTATGTTTACACAAATCATCTTATCCCTGCATGTTTTAGGTAAAGAATTATCAAATTCTGAAAAAGTAAATAAGTTATGCGTTGTTTACCTTCTTCCTACGATGCAAAAATTATTGTTATTACCGAATCCAATAATTTGAATGTTTATTCTATTGATAACTTACTAGGATCGCCCATTGCCTACAAGCAAGAAGTAAGCCAAAAACAGCTTGATGCAAGAGAAAGAAAGAAGGAGAAAACTGTAAACTTAAAGGCTAATGATTCAGACAGTTCCTCTAATGGAGGAGAGGAAGAAATTGCACTGATGACTCGACAGTTCAGAAGATTTCTAAAGAAAAAGCAAAAGAATCATCAGCAATGGAGCAAAGATAAGAATTATATGCGTAATGACAAACAGCTATCTTGATCAGTCTGATCAAGATGAGGTATATCAACTTTCATATGATGAAATACTTGATGTTTCAGAAAAGATTCATGATTCATACAAAAAACTGAAAAAGAAGCACGCTAGCTTGAAAATTGAATGCTCAGTTCTACAAAAAAAAATGAAATGCTCAAAAAAGATGGTTCTGATTTAGATAAAGATCATATGACTTTACTGGATGAGTTTGATGAATTGAATAAGAAATATAGTGCTTTATCTGAAATATATGATTCTTTGAAGACATTGCATCTTTATTTAGAAAAAATCATTTAAAGAGTTAGAAGCATATGTTAACATTTTAGACCTTAGTGAGCACTCTTTAAAAATTGAAATATTTAATCTTGAAAGTGCTAATGAAATTTTGTTAGGAAAAGTAAAGGCTCTTCAAAATAAACCTGTTCGTAAGCACTCACCATGTCATGCATCTCATAAACCTAGGAATAGAAATCATAACTATCATAGGTTAGTTAACTCTTTTCCTGATGTTAGATGTTATTCATGTGGCATGTTAGGACACATTAGTCACACTTACACTATTTGTCATAAAAGACACTTGATGTGGAAACCAAAGTTGCATCAAACACAACATGGCATGCATTCTGATGATTCATCCAAATTCAAGAAGGGACCCAAGCTCACTTGGGCTCCCAAAATGGTTCTTCCATGATCTTTGGATTTTATGGCTCTCACAAAATACTCAGTGGGAGCATGTGATTTTGGGCTCGATATTATTTCTTATCACTTGAAATCAGTCATTCATGAGCTTCTCAAACTGTGTTTTGTCTTGTATTTTTGTTTATTTAAGACTTGACTTAATTTTTCTTTTTAGTCCTTAATTTGTTTTTATTGATGATTTTATTTTTGTTCTTTTGATTTTATTGTTATCGTTCTTTATGATTTTGTCTTGATCATCACACAAACAAAAAATATTCATCTATCGTACTGTACGAACCACCTTAGCACAGTATGATATGCACAACACTGCTTCCCTTGACTCAATGAATGAACCAGATTGAATCTATGATTGACAATTGTATTGTACAAACACCTGTTCGTATGGACCATCCACATGTCAATCTAGATTGGGATGAATTCATTTCGGTTGGTACGACATTTATTATTGATCGTACTGTACGAACACATGTTCGTACTGTACAAACCTTTTGGTCAAAGGTCGTACTGCCTGAGTCCTCGGGACAATCTCCTAGTCTATAATCGTCCCATATGATGTCTGATTGTACTGTACGATCAGAGAAACTTTTTGACTGATCTTCTGGCCGAATTAATTGCTCACGATCGTACTGTATGATCCATTGGAATTCTATTCAGAAAGTCCCAATTCATTCAAATTCTTCACACAATCCTTCTAATCCTCTTTCTCGCAATCCCAATCTGTGCAATGGCTGGCGATAAAAAGTGTAGTCGCCAAACCCAGGGTGCTTCCTAATCTCGTAACCCTACCAACGATCTCTTTCTGACGGTTTCTGATAAAGCTGCCTACCACAAATACATATAAGCCAAGATCACTCTTTCTAGGCTTCTTATTCAACATGACTTAAACTTTCCAGTAATGGATCTCTTTAATTTCATTGCACTTCAATTTCTTTTGACTTTGGTCTATCCTTTCCACTCTGAAATCATATACGAGTTTCTTACAAATCTTAGGATAAGTGGGGATGCCACTGTTATGTCTTCCTGTGTTTGTTGTCAGAATGTTATAATAACCAAGGAGGACATAGAAATCCATCTTCAATTAAACACCCAAGGAAACAGACCCCTTGCTATGGCCTCCGGATTCGATTTTGACTGGAGTGTTGTAAATCTCCTGCTAAGAAATGCTGCTCTTAACTACCACCAACCCTTGGTTCACACTTTAAATCAAAATGTCAAGGTTATCTAGCACGTTCTGAGAATATCTATCATCCCTAAAGCTAGAGACCAAGGAGGACATAGAAATCCATCTTCAATTAAACACCCAAGGAAACAGACCCCTTGCTATGGCCTCCGGATTCGATTTTGACTGGAGTGTTGTAAATCTCCTGCTAAGAAATGCTGCTCTTAACTACCACCAACCTTGGTTCACACTTTAAATCAAAATGTCAAGGTTATCTAGCACGTTCTGAGAATATCTATCATCCCTAAAGCTAGAGACCGGATAAACATCACTCCTCTACTATCAATTGTCACCTACTTTATAATGTCAAACACCTAAATGGATGAAGTTCAAATGCTAATTGATTACATCCAAAACTTCACTTCTATTTGACTCACAGCCACTAGAAGAAAGCAAAACATCGCTCTAGGACATGTGATTGGGTATATCTTAGATAAAAAATACAACATCATATATTTTGCTCCTGACCGCACTCCAATCTTCTTCTCGGATGCCTCCTTCCGTATGTTTTTTCATAGGGAACAGGATCCAGAAGACCCACTATTTGATGAAGAAAGAGATGTTGATCCTACAGCTGATCCTGCACTTGCACCACCTCCTCACCACTACCCATACGAGGAGTTGATTCAACAATTTGACAGACTTGAGACTCGCATGGATCAACAGCAAACCTAACATGATAATGATATGGGTTTGTTCACGGAGCAATTTGGAAATATCCAACAGCAGTTCACCTCTATCCAGCAGCAATATGATAGCTTTAGCCAATTCTTCCAACCACCTCTATAGCCACCTTCTGATCATAATCCACCTCTATTCTAGTCTATTCGTGTTGTACTTTTCTTTTTATGTCTATGTTTTCCTTTTGTATTACGTTGTTTTGTTTCTGTATCGCATTTTTCTTTCTATCACCTCTTATGTCATTATCCTTTTAAATTATATATATATATATATATATATATATATATATATATATATATATATATATATATATATATATATATATATATATATATATATATATATATATATATATATATATTTACTTAGTGTTTATTTCTTCACTTTCAAGTGGTATTTATTTTTCTTTCAAGTAGGTTCTTGTATTTCTTTTAATGTTAGGTTGTTTTCTATGCACTTTGCTTGAGAAATTTTCAATCAAGTAACATGCTGTTTCTATTGATCATATTGTATGAATTGTACTCGTATTGTAAGAACTAAAACATACTATACGACTTATATCGTATTGTATGAATGAACTCTTACTGCAATGTTATTTTCTGGTTGTAATAAAATTACTTCTATTCTTACTTAAGGTTAGATAAGAAATTGCTAACATGATTAAAACTAAAAAGATAAAAATTCATGAATCGACATATTCTTTCTTATTTCCTTTACATGTTAATTCCTTTTGTGAACTTGAAAATCTAAATCGAATTAGAGTTGAGATTGAAATAAAAACATTTTCATTCTACTGCATTTTTTTAATATCATAAATATATTCTATAATTTGATAAATGAGATTCATTATTTTTCATAAATCAAGTTATTTATTCATATTAGAAATACTGGGTTTGTTTTGTAGATTATTTCTCCCTGTATAAGAGAGCGAGTTACTCTTCTCCTCTATTTAGAAGATAATCTTTACAATTAAGATTATTAAATATTTAGAAAAGAAGCAATTTGCAAAAAATTCAAAAGAGGCACAAAATGAGCTGAAGATCAAAAGATACACAATGATGCCAAAAGTAAAAGATGCACTACGTGTATCAAAAACAAAAGATGTGTAATATACGCCGAAAGCTGATAAAAGTGACACAAAATGAGCTCAACTTAAATTAGCTTTTCTTTCTAGTAAATCATTAAATCTTAGAAATTCTTGTGTTTCATATTATGTTTAATACTTGATTTTGAAAAATCTTGGTTCTTTATTAATCACTTTTACAGTAATATTCTATTCGATATATTTCATGTGATCAATCTAAAAAGTTTAAGTTTCTCGTTCTAATTGTAATTCTTGAATTAGATTTTTGTTTAAACAAAAGGATTTTAGCCTGTGAAGATGTTAAGCTAGGTATGCAAACTCTAGAATCAAAATCCTTTAGTTGCAATAAAGTCAACACTTATCTTATTTGGTCTTTTCTGTTTGTTGAATAAATTTATTACACTTTGGAGAAAGCACACAAGAGTTCTCATAGTAATGTTTTTTTTTATTTACCTTGAATTGTTAGTTGTTTTGAGTCTGTTTGTTTTATGTATCTTGTTTCGGTTTTCTGTTTTTTCTTCCTGCTATTTTTCCTCTTTTTTTTATGTCAAAAGGGGGAGTAATATTTTCTGGTTTGTTGTTGTTGTTGTTTGAATATTATTTAAAATAAAAAAAAATTTACACTCCTTTTTCTTACAATTGATTTTCATCTAAGAGAAAGTTTAGAGGAAAGTAACTTTTTGAAAATCCAAAAACAACAATGTTTGTCATCATCAAAAAGGGGGAGATTATTGCAAACCTGATTCAAGCACTGTGATTTTAATGATAACAAACATTATTGTGTTTGTTACTGCTTTCTTATGTTTCTGTGATATTTTGTTTTGTTTTTTTGTGTACTAAAGTTTCAAAAAATCAGTCCCCCGTTCACTTGCAATTCTGATCAGCTCAAGACTGGATAGACTGGGGTTATAGTCAATTTTCATTTTATTATGTATATTTTTTCCTTTTTTGAGTTGTATCATGTAATTGTGTGGACATCATTACTGAGCAACCTTACACATAGGAGGAGAGAGAAAAATATTTTTGAGAGAATATTTTTAAAATATATCGTATTGTATGATTTTGATTTCGTACTGTATGATTTTAATTCATACTGTACAATTTGTTGTGCTTTGTCAAAACCTTAGCTGCCAAAGGTTAAGGAAGATACTAATTATGTGATGATCGTATAGTACGATTTGATTCATATTGTACGCCACAATTAAAATCTTTCTTAATTAATCCCTCAATATCAGGCAATCAAATCAATGACAATTATTATGATCAATTGTACTGTACGATACAGTTCGTACTGTACAATCACCCGTGTATGAAATTGGTCGTCCCAGATATCGTACCAAAAGAAATTCATGATTTTTGTACTGATTGTATTGTATGATGTCCACGGTCTCGGACAATCGACAGTGTACGAAGTTGCCCATTTCAAGGATCGTCCCAAACGAACAGAAGGAATTTCCACAGCTGGTACCATACAATGTTATGATCATACTGTACGAAATGCTATAAAGGTTGAACAGTTCGTCTGAACGATCTTGATGGACGAGTCTGAATTACACTGATCGTACTGTACGATACGTGTATCATACTGTACGAATAGAATACAAGTCTCTTGAAAATTAGGGTTTCTTGATGCCCACTACTTAAAATTTTTTAATACTCTTGTTAGAAGATCTTTTTGGTTGTTGAGATTTCATGAGAGAGAGCCTTGAGGAAGAAAAGGAGAGCTTTGTGAGAGAAGAGAGAGAGATTTTGTGAGGGAGAAGTTATGAGGGAATTTTCAAGGTTGCTCCAAACAAGAATTTTCTCTAGTATCTATAAGCGTCTGTTTGGATTCTATGTGGCTCCGGAGAAGAAGTTCTTCACCAAAGATCGTGGTTCTCTGACCATCACCAGGAAGGTGAAAATAGAGTTATGATTCTCTGACCATTACCAGGAGGGTGAAAATAGAGTTGAGGTTCTCTACCTATAAAAGAGTCATAGTTCTCTACCGCACTGGGGAGGTGAAACAGCGTATGTACAGGCTTCTCCGCTTTGTTGTGAGAGCAAAAAGAGAGCAAATGCCACATAGGAAACACACACAAACCTTGGATGAGCAAATGCCACATAGGAAACACCACTTAAAGAAGAAATTGCTCTTTGATGAGAAATTAATTGGATGAAAGCCAACATGCCTTCTAGATTTCATTTACTTTAGAATTCATTTGATGACATCTCTACATATCATGATCTGGAATCCATCCAATGAAACAAAAAGAATCTGCATTTCATGTTTTACCTCATTTATATGAGTAGGAGTTTAATCCTAGTGCCAATTTGTGCTGTAATTGCTATACATCGTTGTTTTATCTTTCTCCTATAACTACCTATCCATTCAGCTTGTTCAGTCCGAAAACCATTGAAAAACAGTAACAAACAAAACCATTCCGTTCTATTAAATTTGACTTATTTGTTAAGAGAGATTATAACACCTTGCGAAGTACTAAGTAACTTTTCCATTTTCCAAACTACTGTTTAAGATGGTACGAAATTTGACCCACATAACCTGTTATCAAAATACAGAGATATAAGAAAAAGCTCAGAATTGGAAGTTCAACTATAAAATCTCACTTTGGTTCGGCTATCAACAAAAATATTAAACAGTTAAAGCTTTGCTTAGGTTATCCATTTGAAACTTGATAAACAATATCATCTATCAAACCCAAAAGCTGGATATAAAAACTAAAAAGAATTTTTTTCCTTAGTATAAAAAATTACAAGTCCTAGAATCACTATTAAAGATTGAAATTACCCTTAGCAATCGAAACTAACCCTCATAAACTCCAACAACTACTTTTGGCATATTGAATCATCAAATCGAATTTTCAATTCATACAAATTCATCAAACTTGTTCTTGCACCACAGCAACAAAATTCACAAAAACCAGGATTCCCGCATAAAATTAAAAATGGATACTAAAACGAAAAAAAAAAAACGATTACATCAAGCTCAGAATGCCATCAATGCCGCCATGAATAGAGAAACAATGGGTGTATATAATAACTAAAAACGATGGTTTTCGAACTCAACATACATCCTTTCTTCTTTGAATCGTTTCAAGCAACGAGAAAAACATAGTCAGAAAGTAAGTAACGTTAGAGAGATGGTAAAGTTGAAACGGATAAGAATGCGCAAGGGCAAGAGAAAACCTTCGCAATCCGCAATTTAAAAATAGGGTTTTTGGTCAACTTCGTATGTTCTCCTTTTTTCTTCTTCTCACCTTCTTCGACGATATGTTTTGGCTTCTCCTTTAAGTACCACGGCAGGAGCAGCAGAGGCCGCAGCCGGAAGTGAAGCTAGGCGAAGGAGATGGGGAGTGGGAGCTAAGCAACAGCGGAGGAGATGGCGGCAGGTCCCATAGGTTTTCTGGCTTCTTTATTTTTATTTAACACAAATTAGTTCGTAAAAATTAGTATGTTAAAATGGATTAATGGTTCGAGTGAGCCTGAATTGAAATTGAGCCAACTTAACATTTAAAGGACACTTTTAGTAAATGAGTCAAAAATAGGATTTGAATCAATTTGAACTAGGCAAAGCATTGTTGACCTCCAAATTAAATTTCTGATGTAACATTGTATTTTTTTTATTACAAATGTCTTGGCTTAAACAAAAATTATATAAAAAAACATTCATCCCTTTTCTTTTCAAAAAATCATGAAATACTCTTTTCAGTATTTATATTCATTCTGGTGCCTTTGTTCTTCCTCCTCTTCATCCTCTTTTTTTCTCAAAAGTTAGTATACTTAGCTCCATCTCTCTTTCTCTGTCTTTCTTCATCTCTCTTTTTCTTAACATTTCTCTTATTTTTTTAATATTCTACAACGATTACATTGTTCCTCATGATCTTCTTCACCTTGCCATCATTTTCACTCTTCAACCAACTTCATATCCTCATCCTTTTCTCTTTCCTCACTTCTTTCTCTAAAAAGGGAAATTTCATCACTAAAAAATTCTTGTAATCCATCAAAGTATGCTATAAGTTCATTGTCACCTTGAATGACATATGCACTAACTATGCATGCTTTATGAGGTTATTCTATTTCTTTTGATGTGCTTCTCGCGAGCCCACAAACCATTGGCATCAACTCCTCCTTACACAATAAATTGGTTATAACCCAAACGAAGATACGATTTAATTCATTTTCTACTTTTTATTCATATATTTATGTGAGATGAATTGCATATATGAGAACTAATTCAAAGAATCAAGAGCGAGTGCCAATAAATTTTATTTTTTTTATACAAAAATTGAAAGGACATTTCTTTTAAAAGATATTATGAAAACATATATATATATATATATATATATATATATATATATATATATATATATATATATATATATATATATATAAGATCATTCGAAAGCTTTTTCCCCGATCTCACAACACAAATAAATATAGTTCACCATATTTTTAAATCTCATCATAGAACATTGAAGTAAAATTACTAAAAATAAAAATAAGTAAACCAATGTATAATGGTTCATTAATAAAGGACCTATATCAACCCCATGAAATATCCTCTAAGGATTTTTCACTACTCCTTCCTTTAATTATCACAAGGTAAACAAGCCTCTCTCCTTCAAAGGTAAGGAAGAAACACTACAACCACTTCTACTCCAATGTGAAAATATAGCTACCTCTAGCCCCAAAACTAAATGAATATGATCTTTACAATTATTTTTGAGATCCGAAATCTCCCATAAAAACAAGTAAAGACTCTCAATCAACTAGATTCACAAATATGTGGATCATATGGATTGAGCAGAAGCAGAAGACTATTATATTTTCTCACTATTTTTATATCAAGAAACTCACTCTCAAATATTACAAGTAGCAATTAATGAGTTTTTCAACAGTTCTTCATTTAGGATTTTATATATGTATTTATATGAAGTACCTTAGCTTGATAGTTTAAACCCCAGGCTATTTAGTAGAGCAAAAAAATTAATGTTTGAACATATAGTATGATCATTTTAATTAAGATCATATTGAAAATTTTAGCTCATCATCAATAAGCAGACCCATAGCCAATAAGTAAACCTATCTCTCAATCAACTAGATATCATTCCCCAAGTTCTAATTAGAAGAATTATTTTTATTTCTATTTATCTCATCATCAATAAGTAGATCTAGTATCAACAAACACATCCACTTACAAAAAAATATAAGCAATTCATATTTAATTAAAAGAGTTATTTATAATAATATAGTATAACTTTTTCCTTATTCAACCCATATACATGAATGACTTGATTGCAAAAGAGTTGTTCTAAAATAAAAACATACCTATAAAATGAACTTTTAACCTTATCAATCTTTTCTCTACTCAACGGGAGTTTTATTTTTTCTTAAAATGACATATAAATACATAGGGTGAGCTAACCACTTACTTAGTATACTACACGAGAACTACTAAAGAATTTAATATCAATAATTTAAATAAATTATATAACAAATGAACAAAAAACTTTACAATTCAATTAAAGTGATGCAGTAATTATACAATGTTCTATCCATAATGTAATTATAATAATGCACTTACTTATTGACAGTGACTGCATTCTAATAGTATGAATTTATTCAAAGCAATAACATAATCAGTTCTTGAACTTGTATGTGGTAACAAAATGAACTTCATTTAAACTTGAACATAACATCATGATGAAATGCATGACATATATACAAATTATGTAAAATAAGATTCACATGCACATGTCCTGAAGCCTTCTTATATATCAATTTCAACTTATTCCTCCACTTGATCATCTCACATCTATTAAGGATAAATGGAGGAATTAAATATATATAACTTGATTCCCCTTATAACTCCACTTTAACTTACGCATCCACTTATTCATCTCACATCTATTTGAGATGGATGGAGAAAGTGCATGTGTGTACAGGCTCTTATAACTCAAATTGTATTACATATAACATGAAACATTTGTCACTTGTATTACCTTCTTTCTCCTCACACATCCTTCAACACATGAATATCCCATGTACATTTCATCACATGAACATATAAATATCAACATATTCAAAATGTATGAATGACATTTAAAATAAAGCATAAATACACAAAATTAACACGTTTATGATAATTATAGTAGTATGCATGGGTGAACGTGTACACACACTAAAGAATAATAATTTAGAAAATCATTCATGGAGAACATTTATAATATTGTCTTAGAGTTTTTATAATTATATAGCACTTTTTGTTAAAACTAACATAATTAAAAAAAATAAAAAACCACATATTTAAAACTTCAAGGTTAAATTTTGACTTTTCCATGTCAAAATGCTCAAAATCATCTATTCTAAACATACCTAAAGTTACATGGTGGAACATTATCCAAATTTATTTAAATCCAATAAATCACCATAACATTTTCCAAATTACCTAAATTGAAAATTGAATAGGATAACATGTGATGCCCCAGAATCAAATAGTGAAAGGATTCGTCTGACATTCTGATCGAACTCCATTCCAGTTGCCTTGCTCGGACCTGAAAATTTAAACCACATATAATGAGCTTACAAAGCCCAGCAGGTCACCAAAGCCTACAACTGAAATCAAAGCACGGCGATGCTATCAATATGCAGGTCAATATAAAATCAAGTCAATCAATGGTCAATGAGTCTATGCAATGCGGAAATCCATCGTCAATAAAATCAAGTCTGCACAGCAGAAATCAAATCAGTACGGAAATCAATAGTCGATTATCAATACAGCGGTAGAAACATCGATAAATCAATATTCCCCAGCAATCAAATCAGTAAGTGCTTCCAATCAATATCCAATCAACGTAGCAGTGTCTATCAGTCAATACTATCAATACTATCAGTTCGATCAATCGTGTCGTCTAATCAATTCATTGTATCTATGTCATCAATTAAATCAATAGGATGTCTGTATCAATTAATAGCAATCAATAGCGTCAATTTATTCAATAAGGGACTCGTGTCAGAACGTACTCTTGCAAATCAATCAGTCCAATTATTCCATATGATCTACTCGATATCAATATACTATATTCAATGACACTACGGTAGATTCAATAATGACGACATACGATGCTACAGTAGGGAAATCATCTCAATCAATAAAGCACTTTCCAATTAATTATATCTATCGACTTAAAATCCCAATAAATGATCAAATCAATACGGCGAAAGATCAATTGAAATCAAATCAATACGATGAAATCATCGGGTCAATAGAAATCAAAGAAATCTATTCTACGATAAATCAAATCCATACGACAATATTTCATTCAATCAATCAATCGATAATCGGCACGACGAATCAATGTAGCAGTATATCAATAACCTATCAGGATCTGTCGTATCAATAATATTCATATGTCAATATCATATCTATATCAATGTCAATATCGGTATCTATCATCGATATAATCTATATTCATGTCGCTGTCGATATCTATCAATACACAAAATCCATATCAATATCGGTGCCAGTGAATCAATACAATCTATATCAATATCAGTGTCAATCTCTATGAATCAATATGCAGGATCCATATCAATATCGGTGCCGGTATCTATGAATCAATCAAGTCGATAAAATCAATCGGAAAAGCAATACGATACTCAATAAAATCAATAAATCCGTCAAATCAATCAATCAATCAAATAAATCAATAGCAGCGAGTCAAATCAATGCAGAATCAATAGTATCAATGAATCTATGAATCTATGCCGTCCATGTCCATATCAATATCAATGATCAATAGTCAAGTAGTATCAATGCTCAATGATCAATCAATGAAATCCATGAATCCGTACGATACAGTAAATCCGTAATTCCATGCACATCAGGAAATCCATACGATGCAATCATTCAATGGTCTTACTAGACAAGCACAAACGCTGGCTATGTTGCTGTTGTAGAATCCGTATTGCTGTTGTAGATATCTATACGTTGGTTCTATCAAGAAGAGTCGTCACTCTTTTGCCCGTCGGCCGCCCGTCGGCATATAAAACTCCTTATAACTCCCTCCATGATCCATGATCCATGATCCATGATCTATGATTTAAAGGAAAGCCCGTCGGCCCACCATCCTGTACAGGTCAAGTCTATCTCCAACCAACGTTCAACCATGTTCCCACTTGTCTTTCAGTATCAATAGTCAATTCAGTAAGCAATTCAATAATCAATCGATAATCAATGCAAAAATCAATATTAAAGCAATTTAAAACAATCATATCAATAGTCATGCACATATCAATTCAATCTATCAATTCCAGAAAATTCGGAAATCATACAAAAATCGGGCAGCGTAACGGCAGTCGGTCAAATTTACACAAAAATCCTGCAAAAAGGCACAAATTCCAAATCTTCCCAAATTACAGACAAAGATCCATAACATCAATATAAGACTATTATTCTATAGAATCCAAATCAAATCAAGTCCCGATAATTTTCTATTCGATTAAAATCGCGTAGAATCAATTCCGACCGGTAAAATCTTCGTAAAATACAGTCAAATCGTGTGCAATAATCATCTCTATAACATATCAAAAGTTGTGCGGTGAAAGTTGTGCCAAATCCAAATCACGTCGAAAAGTCGACTACAAAAACACAAAACAAATCATAACTCGGTCAAAACTCAACATCTTTGAAAACAGAAATAGGGTTCGGAGTCCTTACCACGAGATCTTCACTTTTCCCAATAGCAGCGTCAGACGAAAAGCGCTCCGCGGCCTCCAAAACCAGGATTTCCTCTTTTTCCTTTCTCTTTCTCTCTCCTCAAAACAGATATTTTGTTTTAAAAAATAATTTTCTCTCTCATCAAAACGATCTCAATCTCATATATCATTTGTCTGATCGGCCCGGCCGATCGCCAAATTGTCCCGGGACGATCAGACCAGAAAAATCGTCCTGGACGGTTCCCAGAACTATCTGCAGGCTGATATTTTCTCTAGTGCCGATCGGCCTGGACGATCTAAAATCGTCCTGGACGATCCTGAGAGAAAAATTTTCAAATCAGAGAGGAACAGTAAGGGAACGAGGTCTCACATAACAAAAGTCTACCTAAAATTGAATAGTTTCTTCAATTGGCCTAACGAACAAATTCAACTTCGTAGCCTCAAAACCCAAGCTTTATTTTTCTCTTCCTCCTACTCTCCAACTCTCCCTAAGTTTTCTAGAGAATGAAGTGATAAAAATAAATATTAGGTTAATGTTTTTAAATATTTATATAAAATTCTCAAAATTAACCTAGCGTTGTGACACTGACTTCCTTGATGATACTTTTCTCCCAAGGGAACTTTATTACTTAATAAAAGAAAAAACATGTACAAATTACACATTTTTATAAAAATGATATTTAAACCTATCTTTCTGTGCATAAAAAAAAAGCCAGCTTTCCTTAATTGAAGAAGCGCTACAACACCACAAACAGAGTGCCATGACATAGGAGGCATTACTTTGCCACCTGTAATTATTCCTTTATATAGATATTACTTGAGAGGATTCCTCCTAGTTTTTGGCAGTCTGTGACCACCACAATTTTTCCTCTATCACTTGATATTCTTCATGTAAATCATGAGGTTGTCCTTAAGAGTTATATAAAAACACATTGTAGAAATATTTGCACTTATCTCTATGCACACTAATTATTTTTGTTTCATAGCATGGAATCTTTATTTTATGTCGTGTGAGGGTTGGTTTCCTCAGTTTTACTCATCATCCTAAGTATAGTCTGGGTTACCAAAACCAATCGGGTTGACTCCCTTGGATTTATCTCATTCCCCAACATGAGTCATATAATTCTTTTATGCCTTCTAGACTAGTTCCCTCATGAAATTTAACATATTGTGAAACCCTCATGAAATTTTAATATCTTTAAGTCTATTATGATATTAGCTCTCTAGTTTCATTTGTCACCCCCTAGTGTGATTTGAGATATTAAAACCATTCATTCAAATTCTTTATATACTATGGTAATGGATCCACAACCATCCTATGTTGGCCAGATGTGTTGACCTCACTTTTCGCGCCGACCCTCTTGATCATGCTCGATAAATTCAACTTAACCTTGTCGAACATAATTTAACTCAAAATCAGCGCTGGTCCGAATTCAATTTTAGCAAATTAATTTGATTGGATTGAATTGAACCCAAATTGACTTGAGTCGATTCAAATTGAGCTTGATTTAGGCCAAATCTGACCCAAATCAGCCCATTTGGCCCAGGTTAAGCTCCAATTAACTTTCCATCTAATTCAAATATTTTCCCAAATCAGGAAAATGATCCAATGGCCTTGTGTGTGTATCTTCCTGAGGCCGAGAGAGAGGGAGGTGGGATATTTCGGCCCTGTTATTGGTCCATGTGACTCAAGACGAGTGAAAGAGGGATAAGAGGCTGGTACGATTTAGAGAGAGCTGTGACCTCCCAACAAGCAAGAATCAGTAATACCTTTCTTCTTCCTGCATCTTCTTCTTTCTCCCTCGTACCTTCCTCCTTTTTTTTCTTTTTCTTCTTCCTTCTTCTTTCTCCTTCCTCTCCTTCCTCCTTTCTTCTTCTTTTACTTCTTTTTTTTTCTTTCTTTCGTCTTCCTCTCCTTCCTCCCTTCTTCTTCTTTCTTGTTCCTCTACTTCCTCCTTTCTTCTTCTTTCTTGTTCCTCTCCTTCTTTCTCTTCCTCTTCTTCTTCTTTCTCTTATTCTTCTATGTTTGGAAACTACAACAAAATATTTCTCCAAATCATAGCTAATAAGTAAATTCTAGCATACAATTTATCAAACACAATCTCCTTTTCATCCAATGCTCTTTGTTGAATGTAAAATTTCTTGTGTGTAGGTAATGGAACATAGTTTATTTATTTAAAATAAAACTTATGACAGATGTTAAAGAGTAATAAATGTTTCTGTTTGTTTTAGATTTCACATTCATTTGCTATATTTCTTATATCATAATTCATGGAGAAGTAAATGTTGTCATAATTTGCCAAGGTTTTGATGTAAACATGCTTGGTTTTAATGAATTGTAGGTACGGTGATGTATTTGTACTCATTTATGAATCTTGACATACATATATGTTTGATATTATGTGATGTAAGGTCTGGAAGACATGCTAGATAACACCATTGACTTTGTGTTTCAATTATGAGTGCAAGGTTATATGTTGGAAATCCTCATGAATTCTTATAAAAAAAAGAGATGAGTTTACACATGTTTCTTTTCTTAAATTATCTTTAACATTTTGTATTGAGTTTTTTTTTTTTATAATGTTAATTAACACTCTTCTTGTCAACAAAAAATCTCATAGGTTGATGTTTGCAGTTGCAAATCAAACTTAACATGGAGTTTGTACTTTTGCATGTAAAGTTTGTCTCAAGATTTATTGGACTCTTGCATGTACAGTTTGTCTCAAAACTTAATAAAAGATAGCATGAATCATGACTATGTTGGAAAGTCTTTTTGCATATTTCCATAGTAGTATTTTGTGACATTCAATAAAAAGAATTTTGGTTATGTTGGAAAGGATTTCATATGCTTCATGTTTAAATTGGAAGTTTATATAGATGCAATTCAAAGTTGTATGGTTTAGGTTGGAAGATTTTATGTGCATCGCTATTTTTTCGTATGAAGAGGATCTCACTAGGATGTTTTTTTTAGATTTTAAAATACTTAAATAACTCTAAAAATTATATCTTTTATGATTTTGACTTTCAAATATTGTTTCTCCAAACATAATTAAGAATGTAAAAATAAAAAATAAAAAATATATGAGCTTTAACATGTTAGGTTGATCTGTGTTTTAGTTTTGTGTATTGTGTTAATATATAGGCACTAGATTAGGCTCTGTTGTCTCAACCTAGTATGAAACCTATGTTTAAAATTTTATTTGTTGTGAGTGTTGAATAAAAGAAGAGTAATAAAAAATCAAAACAAATTAAATAACAAGCAAAAATGAGTTAAACAATAAGGTGATTGTTGGATAAACCGGGCTTATGAGCCTATTAAGTTGGCTCCAAAGATGGTGAAATAAACCTCACAACCCTGGTATAAATAAAGACAATTTCCATTTAAATCAAATAACTAATTATAAATCACTAATTAACTAATTAAATTAATCATAATATGCAAGATAAAACAAAAGATAATTATTGGGTACATAATCAATTCTTACGAGGCTATTAAAGTAGCTCCATGGAGGGTAAAATAAACCTCATAATTTTATTTTAACACAAGCAATTATTATTAAACTTAAATATTCAATAATAAATCATTAATAAAATGAAGCTTTCTTAACCTTTATTATATTTAATTTACAAAGTGAATGTGTATCATATTCATAAATCTTCAAGGGTTATATATATATATATACACCACCCATTTTGTCTATGAAATGTATATTCATCTTTGTATCACCTTTCTTAATTTATGTAAGGTATATAGGCTAGACCACCTCAAGCGGATATGTATCCTAAGGAGGCCTTGGTCCTCGTGTATGTTGTGATAATGCCATGTACCTCACAAGTTAAGGGAGAACGGTCTAAGGATCTACACAAACTATCCCCCTCCTGGAAGTTTAAAGCCACCTTTAGGAGCCTAACCTAACTCCTTAACCACCCAAGTATCAAACCTTAGGTCAGGTAGAATCCTTATGCAGTGAGAGGTATATTCCTATGATAACCTTCTAAAATAAATTAATCATAGACATAGGAAGCTTAGGATTTTTGTGGTGAGTAATAGGCCTACTTTAGAGTGTCACATATTGGCCTTACCTCAAGTATTAGGAAATAAAAGAAAGATTATATAACCTCGTTACCTTACAATCGCACTAGCCTTAGTTAGGTGTAGGATTGAGGATGAGTCATTTGCCCATAAATTTTTTACAACTATAGCAAAGGTTAGAGCATATGCATTTAGGCTCTTTATAACATAATGGTTAAGACTATAACTCTAAAACTAAGTTGTAATTAATTCATCTTAATTGGCTAATTACTTAAAGAGTAAATTTTTTATAATAAATTGAATAAAATGAACTCAACCTTGCAACATAAACTCTTCACCTAAATTTAAGGTAGTTAGTCAACACTAATTTTGCACACACTTAGATGTTGGATAGGACACTTTTCTATAGGCATCCTAGGGTAGGGTGTAACTAGGATAATATTTTCAAATTGTTTACTCTTGACTTTATATTTGTGAGGATGTGATGCTATATTTCTAGTTTGTATTGTTTGTGGTTATTTTATTTTTTATATTTTGTGGATTGATGAGTATGTGCTTGCTCTTAAGTGGTTAGAATATTTATAAAAATATCTTCTATATGTGACCACATTCCTATGAGGCTAATTAAATTGTTATAATTATTATTATATATGCACTTTTTAACAGTTATTGTAAGGATTGCTAAGCCCTTGGGAATAGAGTCCTAAGGACTAGGTTTGGATATAAATATGATTATTTTATTATAATTATGTAAATCTTTATTTTATAGGGAGCATTTGTATTTTTCTTTCTCATATATAATTTTAGTTAGAAAAGCTATGTAGGTATGTGAGTATTTCAAAAGACAAGAGGCCAAACATGTGAATATCGATCGAGACCCTACATACCATTTCATTTTTGTATAATTTTAGGACTGAGTTATGTCGATTGTAGAGCTTAGCTATCATTTTTCTCGTTTCCCGAGGTGTATTGCATAACCCAACTGCATTTCTGACCTTTCACTTATTATTCATTCTTTGATAATTAGAGTATTTACATCAGTTGCACGTTAGAACTACATGCTTTTTTTATGTTTCTTTTAATATTTTTCTTGGGGTGGCCTGAATGTAGTCCTTACATTAGACTCTTAGGATATTAATTTTTTTATAAAAGATAAAATCTGTCTAAGCAAGATAAAATAAATATTGGGCTTAAAATCAACCAATCCTTCGAAAATAATGCATGACCACTCTTGGGTCAATTTTTTTAAAATAAAATTAATATTTTAAGCCTAATTCACTCCATAGTGGCTATCAGCTAGTTTTGATTAGTTCTAACCTTTATGCAATGCATAAGTCAACCATATAGATTTTATTTTAATCATATAAAGGGATATTTCACCATTACATTAGTATAATACCATTCATGGTAGAGCTAGAGGCCCAGTCCTCTTATTTATGTCCCTGCCACACTCCCATTTGCATAAGATCAAGTTGTATGGATTTAAGATGATATGTGGAGTTTTATATGGTACCTCTTTTTGAGTAAGATAATAAATATATGCCAGGGTTGCTTAGATTCCTAGTGAGATCTAGGTTATAAGTCCCCTCGGTGTTGCATTAGCTAGGTTGGAAGCATTTGTACTGAGGGTATAGTACGTCACTTGTAGATCTAGGATCAAAGGTTGACAAAATAAGTATATTGCTACATACCTTATCATTGAATAAGCTCTCTATTCTTGGTAGACTATAAATCTCACATATCCACAACACACTAATAATGTATTTTCCATCCCTCTCTCTTGCAAGCATGATATGTGATTCCTCTTCTCATGATTTATTCCATTCTGACCAACAAGTGATTGCATGATCTTTAAGTGTGTTGAATAACTTGATGAGCCTATCTTCTTTGGATTAGAAGAAAATAAGAATCATATTATGCATCAAAGCAATAAGAGAATAACACAATATCTTTAATCAAGAGTATTTTTTGGCCAAGGTCTAAGATGTAATTAATCACAGGGGTTTGCACCAATGGGAAACTGACACCTATATCAAATGAAACCCATTTGAGCTGATGAATCCAATGGGAGAAATATTATGACTATCTAATTATATATATCATTATCAATCAAGATTTGTAGGTGAGACCTATTATTTTTCATGGATAATTATATGTATAATTCTATATACTCTTTCATTTGACTGCTCACGTAGATTATAAAGGTTTGCAACTATTTTGTCCTACAGGATATTGCAATTATACCCTTTATATTCTAAACCCTATTTTTAGTTTCCCTTTTGAAGACCCATAGATTTATGATGAGTGTAAATAATGTGTTATTTTATATGTCATATTTTTTTAGTGACAATGTGTTATTTAGTTGTATTACTCAAGAAAATACACACAACACATAAAAATTTGAAATTCCATATAGTGCAGTGACGTTGGAACAAATAATGTCGTAGCACCATCAAAGACACTGCCAAAGTGCCATAATATCAACATTTCAGTGCCGACTTCTCTGTCGGACAATGCTGTTGTAGTCAAATATAAACTTTCCAGCACTGAGTGTTCTATTGTCCAACGCTGCGATGTCACAATCAATAACACTTCGGCACCCAAATTGCCCTTCCAATGCTGGAGCATCTAAAAGTCAGCAGCGTTGCGACCAAGGAGTTGTAAGTTTCCAAGGATACAACCTATCATTGAATTGACGTGACTGTTCCTTAAAGTAACTAATCCACGTAAGTAAGCTCCATGGTGGAACAAGAAAATAACACAACAGCGTTAGTTCATTTATTAGGTGCAGTGATGCCAATATTTATGTGTCTTAGTGCCAGATGTCTATTTATGTTTTCTTATAAATAGTCATTGTGTTATCTTTGTAGGATAGTTTAGTCACTTAGATAATTTCTATACAATTCAGAGTACTTCTCTAAATTTCTCTTAGGGCAACAACTAATGGAATTTAGAGAAGTACTTAATACTTTCATTAGAGTGTTTTTCTTAGGTTTGTGGAAGCAATTCTGCAAGTAAAAAGGAGTGTGGAGGAGATCCATTGAACCTATATGGTAATATCTATCTCTTATTTTTTTTCTATCATGCTATTAATAAAAATGAGTTTGCTTCAACCTTTCTCTATATTTAGCTAAATTCTTTAGTTTTGGATTGATGAAGAATCATATGAAGTACTAATGAGTTATCTTATTCCATAAATAATTAAATAATATTTTTAATATTAACATATATTAATTTAATGCACATAGTGGACAGATGTGTAGTAAAACTAGGTGTAATATGAAGCCTTGATGGACGGAAGTAGGCATAACCAGAAATATTGAATTAGTATGCATCATGCCTTGGCATAGGGTATGAAACATATTAAATTCTTAAGGAGATGAAATAACCATAGGAAGTTGATAAATATCCTTTATTCCTACAAGCTCGATATAGATTTAGTTTGTCTGAATAGCATTACAATTAAAAGAGAATCTTTAGGAAAAATATGTTATTTACATTCATCAATCCAAAATATTATTTCCATATAGTGTATTCATTATCTTTATCTAATTTTATTTAAGTGATTGAATTTCCATGACAACTATTTGTATTTGAGTAGAATGATTATTATAATTTTAGTAGACAATACTAGTTAATTTCAAGTAAGCATATCTTTCTTGTGGGATCGATACTCTACTCTATCACTATATTACTTGATTTGACACGTATACTTACGTATATTAAGTGTGATTTTTAGAATTTTTATATCAAAGAAAACTTAAGCATTGTTAGGGATAGATAGAGCCCTAAAGCATTTCATAATTCAATAGGTTACTCCACCGCCTTATCAAGTTTTTGGCAACATTGCAGGGGAAATATTTTGCTATTTACAAAATTTTTACTATATTATTAAATTAATAGAGGAGATGGCTACCAATAATTTCTAGAATCCTGCTGATAGGGTAAATCCTAAAAAAGTTGCTGGAATTTATGAATCATATATTTTATCAATTTTGACTGCACAAGTTGCAATAATTTCTAAGAAATTAGATAACTTAAAGATTAAAATAGGGCTAATGGATATGATAACTTCAACTTTAATCCTAAAAATATGACACTACAAAGTTATCCTTCGGATTTTGAAAATCTTTATCAAGAAAGGAATGAGAAAATAACTTTAGAAAGCATTATTCTATAATTAGAAATTCAAGCACAAAATTAATTTTATGCTCTTAAAAAAAATTGAGGATCAAATAGGACAACTTACTAAGTTGATAAATTGCAAAAAGATTGAAGGACCTTGTCATCATATCCAATTAGAAGTGGGAAAGATTTGGGAGATCCTTACAAAGATAAAGATTTACACAAAAAGGATAATGGTGAAGTTGTGCATGAAAGGAATAAATATTTAATAGAATAACTTGAACTTATAAAATAACTTGAACGAGTAATTAGGAGAGTTGAAGAGAGACGACCGCTAATTTTTCCTCAGAGATTAATTAAACAAAATTTAGATAAATAATTCTCAAAATTTAAGTAGTGTTTAAATAGTTAACTATGAATATACCCTTCTATGAAGCTTTATAATAGATGCTCACCTATGCAAAATTCATGAAGGATATTTTAAACAAGAAAAGAAAGGAGAAATTAAAATTGTGGCATTAACTAAAGAATGTAGTGCTATAATCCAAAAGAAACTTCCTAAAAAAACTTAAAGATCCAAGGAGTTTTTTTCATTCCTTTAATTATTTGAGATAAATTATGTGGTAGGACTTAATGTGATTTGGGATCAAGTATTAACCTCATGCCACTCTCTATTTTTAAAGACTAGATATTGGAGAGGTTTAACCTACATCAGTTACTCTTTAGTTAGCTCATAGATCTTTCACTTACCATAGAGCAGTAATGAAAGATGTGTTAAATAAAATTGATGAATTTATTTTTCTTGTTGATTTTATTGTTCTAGATATGGAAGAAGATAAGGTAATGCCTCTCATCTTAGGAAGACCTTTTTTAGCCATTGGAAAAGTAATGATTAATGTATAAAAAGGCGAATTAACTATGCGGGTTCAAGATTAGGAAGTAAAAATTGATGTTCTTGAAATTGTATAATTCCCTAAAGAGAAGAATAAAGAATTGTTTAGGGTGGATTTAGAAGATATGGTAATAGAGGATCTTAATGAAGAGTTGTTAAAAGGGAAATTTTCAGAAGAAGAAGAAGTGGAAGAAAATATAGAAATGGTAGGAGTTGTTGTCAAAAGTAATGAAAATTTAACCAATAAAAAATTTGGTAACATACTCTATCAAAAATTTATTAAACCTTCCAGTAAGAGAGCCCCAACTTTAGAACTTAAAGATTTACCTTATCATCTTAAGTATATTTTTTTGGGTAATGACTCCACTCTCTCTGTAATTATTTCTACAAAATTAAAACCACATCAAGAAATTTAGTTGATTAAGGTATTGAGTAATTTTAAAAGTTCTTTTTGGGTGGAAAATTGCTCATAATAAGGGGATAAATCCCTCAATTTGCAAGCATAAAATTTAATGGAAGATAATTCAATACCAAAAGCTGATCCTCAAAGAAGGCTAAACCCTTATATGAAAGATGTTGTTAAAAAATATATTCTAAAATTGATGGATGTTGACATTATTTATCCTATTTTAGATAGTTCTTGGGTTAGTCATATTAATTGTGTTCCTAAAAAAAGATGATTTACTATTATAATCAATTAAATTAATGATCTTATACCCACTAGAACTATTTTAGGATGGAGGATTTGCATAGATTATATGAAATTAAATAAAGCCACTAGAAAATATCATTTTTCCGTACCTTTTCTAGATCAGATGTTAGATAGGTTGTGATAATATTCCTTTTGTATTTTCCTAGATGGATACTCAAGATATCAATAAATTCCTATTGCACCTGAAGATCAATATAGAACTACTTTCACTAGCCCTCAAGGAACCTTTGCTTTTAAGAGAATTCCTTTTAGTCTTTACAATGCTCATGCTACTTTTTAAAGATGCATGATGTTTGTTTTTTCAAACTTAATGAGCATAGTATTAAAATTTTCATGGATGATTTCTCAATTGATTTTTATTTTGAGCATTTGACTGCTATTTTTAAAAGGTACGTGAAAATAAATCTAGTGTTAAATTGGAAAAGTGCCACTTTTTTTATTCGGTTAGGAAAATGTTGGATGTTTTTCTATCTTTTTTTTTCTACTATTTCAATTTGGTGAAATAGACATTACATTATTTCTTGGCTCTTTCTTACTATTTAAATCTAGTCAGGCGAGTTTCAAGTTTTTCTCATTCATAATTTCAATATGATTCAAAAAATGTTGAACTTTTATTCTAGTTAGTTGTCCTACAGTGTCCTTGGGGGTTTACCTCTCCGCCTCTTAATTCCCATTATTATTTTTTTATTAGGGGTTGAGTTCTCCTTGACCCTTTCTAACTTTTTTGATCTGATCATGTGAGTATCAAGTCATTCTAATTCACTATTTTAATCTACTATTAGAATCTATTTCTTATCTTTTATTCTTTCATTTTGATCTGATCAGGTTGGCATCATATTCATTTTTATCTCTTTCTCAATATTTCAATCTGGTTAGGTGAGTATTGAGTTATCCTCATTCACTATTTTGATTTGGTCAAGTGAATGTTGGACTTTCTTCCATCTTTTATTCTATTGTTTTGATTTAGTTATGCATATAGTATATTCTTTTCTTTTCTCTTTTTTACTGTTTTAATCTAGTCAGGTGAGTATTGAGTTATCCTCATTCATTATTTCTGTCTAGTTAGGTGAATGTTAGACTCTTCCATTTTTTTAATATGATGTTTCGATCTAGTTAGGTGAGTATTGAGTCATCCTTTTTCACTATTTTAATCTAGTCAGGTGAGTGCTAGACTCTCTTCCATCTTTAGTTCTGTCATTTTGATTTGGTCAGGTAGACATAGATTCTTTCTTTGCACTTCCTCGCTATTTTGATCTAGTCAAGTGAGTATCGAGTCATCCTCATTCATTATTTCAATATGGTCAAATGAATATTAGACTCCTTTCTTTTTCACTTCACCGTCAAACCTATAGTCGAATGATTACTAATTATTCCTTTCTTCTCTGTCAGTCCTATAGTCGGCTAATCATTGAGTTTGCTTGTGTTCTATCATTGGGCCCATGGATGGGTAGACATTGAGTTTTTGATTTCCTCTTTTCACAGTCAGACCTTTGGTCAGGTGGCTATTTGGTTGTATCTTCCAAGATGCATGGAGGTCAATGCAATTACATATGGTTCTCTTATTATTTATAACTCATGTTGGTGATCCATTTATTACAATCATTTTTTGGCTGACTCTTTTGATCGTGCTTGATCAATTTGATTGGTACTTTATTGAACCCAATTTGATTCAAAATTGGTGCCGATTTGGGATCAATTTTATCAAATTATTTAATCATATTGAATTGAACCCAAATTGAACCCAAATAAACTCAAATCAATTCAAATTAAGCTCAATTCATGCTCAAATCTAGCCCAATTCAACATAATTGGCCTTGGTTAAGCTCCAATTAACTTTCCATCTGATTCAAATCCTTCCCCAAATTAATAAAATGATCCAATGGCCCCAATTTAATCAAAATATGAAATATGTTGCTGGCCCTATGGCCTAGTTGCATGATATCCTTGTTTGGGTGTGAATTCAAGCTGCTTTAGCAAGAATCATGCAGCATAGTCCAATTTTTGTGTGTGGAGGAGACAAATAGCAGACATGCTTCTATGTCTGGTAGTTGGGAAATGTGAAATCAAGAGTGTAAGGGGAATTTTAGGTTTTTTCTACTTCGTTCATGTCCAAGCAACCAAGAGATAGAGTGAGCGGGGGAGTGAGGGGATTCTTCCTTCTTCCAGTTTTCTTCCTGTTTAGTTCGTGAAGCTCATACGGAGATAGAGATACTATGGGAGAGTATAAACTTGCATGTATTTCTTCCAGCAAATGAGAGAGAGGGAGGTAAGATCGTTTGGCCCCTATTATTAGTTTGTGTAACTCATGACGAGTAAAAGGGAGACGAGCCTAGTGTGATTCAAAGAGAGCAGAGACCTCTAGTAAGCAAGAATCGATAATCCCTTTCTCCTTTCCCTCTCCTATTCTTGCATCTTCTTATTTCTTCTTCCTCTCTTTCTTCCTTTCTTCTTCTTCTCTTCTTCCTTCTTCTTTCTCTTTCCTCTCCTTCCTCCTTTCTTCTTTTTTTTTTCTTCCTTTTTCTTCTTTCTTCTTCCTCTCCTTTCTCCTTTCTTCTTCCCTTCCTTCATCCTTTCTTCTTCTTTCATCTTCCTCTCCTTTTTCTCTTCTTCCTCTTCCTCTTTCTCTTCTTCTTCTATATTTGGAAACTACAACAAAATATTTCTCCAAATCATAGTTAATAAGTAAATTTTAGCATACCATTTGTTTAACAGAACAATCCCCTTTTTATCCATTGATTTTTATTGAATGTATAATTTATTGTGGTTTGTTAATGGAACATAGTATTGTGTATATGTGTTGATTGACAAGTCATGGTTCCTCGGCCCTCCTAGAGAGGCCTCTTTGTTGTGTTGGGGTACACATATATGCCTCGACTCACTTCTAGTTAGGTATATTTTTATGCAATACTGTTATGACTTCTTTTTTTTGTTATGATGAATGGTGATATTATCACACACATTATAGACTGTTCTTTTATTTTCATTCAAATCAAGTGGTAGGGTTGTATTAGATAATGACTATAGATTAATGCACTTACAAAGCCTTGGCCTTGTTAGCTAGGGTTGGCCCCTCTGTGAACCTTAAAGATATAGGCCTGTAGTGCAAGCCACTTACTTATGCTATATGCATCATTATTTTTTGCATAAAGTAGACCTCGCTAAGTTGTTTTCTTTAGTTTGTAAAATACTTAAACAACTCTTAAAATTGCATCTTTAATGATTTTGAGTTATCAAATATTATTTCCCTAAAAATAATTAAGAATTTAAAAAAAAATTAAAAAAAAATTAAATATGAGATTTAGAATGTTAGGTTGAAATGTATTTTAGTTATTTATAGTATCTTTTGATAGGCAATAGATTAGGCTTTGTTGTCTCAGTCTAATATTGAACCTATGTTTGGAATTTCATTTTATGTGAGTACTAAATAAAAGAAGAGTAAGCAAAAATCAAAATAAATTAAATAACAAGGAAAATTTACTTAAATAATAAGGTGGTTGTAAATTAATCCGGGCTTATGAGTCTATTAAATTAGCCCAAATGAGGATGAAATAAACCTTACATTCTTGATAAAAATAAAGATAATTACCATTTAACTTAAATAATTAATTGTTAAATCACTCATTAACCAATTAAATTAATTGGAATTAGTAAGCAAACTTAAATCAGAAGATAATTACTGGATAACCCGGGTTTACGAGGCTATTAAGTTAGCCCTAATGAGGGTGAAATAAGCCTCTAAGCCCAGGTTTAACCAATGAAACTATTATTCAACTTAAATAATTCATAATAAATCATTAAGAAACTAACATTTTCATAGCCTTTTTTATATTCAATTCACAAAGTAAATGCGTATTAGATTCATAAAGCTTCAAGGATTAAACTGATTAATAAAATCTGATGTATATGTGTGCTTTTTATATCACCCATTATGTCTATGGAGTTTTCAATATAAACTACCTTGAGCTAGGAGGCTATGTGTTTTAAGGAGGCCTTAGTCTTCGTGTTCATTATGACAACAGCCAAATGAATTGATGGAATGTATGTATTAAATTATAAATTTCATAAAAAAAAGAATTTTATTATATATATATATATATATATATATCAAATGTAACATGTGTAGTATTGGTGAAGAAAATAAATTTTAAGTCAATCCTAAGTGCTTTCCTCTATTTGATTTGTGTTCATCTTTGTATCCCCTTCATTAATTTATTTAAGGTATATAGGTTGGACCACCTCAAGCTGCGGGGCTATGTATCTTAATAAAGCTTTGGTCCTCATGCTCATTATGATAATGTCATGTACCTCACAAATTAAGGGACAAAGGTCTAATGATCTACACAAATTTTCCCCATCTAAAAATCTAAAACCACCTTAAAGAGCCCAACCCAATTATCTAACCACCCAAATGTCAAATCTTATGTTTCGTAGAACCCTTATATGTTCTTTTGTAGTGAATGTTCCATTCCTACATTAGACCTCTAAAATTGATTAACCTTAGATACAAGAAGCTTATAAATTTTGTAGTGGGCAGTAAGCCCATAATAACGTGTCACCTATTTACCTTACCTCGAGTCATAAAATTAAGGAAAGATTATCTACCCTTGTATCCTAACAAGCACTCTAGCATTATTTAGGTATATGATTAAGGATGGGTCATTTGCTTCTCAATTTTTACAAGTCTAACATATGTTATGGCCCATGTATTTGCATTATTTATAATTTAATGATTAAAAATAAAACTCTAAAATTATGTTCTAATTAATCCACCTTAAATGTCTTATCACTTAAAGAAATTTTTTTGAGCTAATAAATTGAACAATATAAACCCGAACTTGCAACTTGAACCCTTCACCTAAATTTGGGGTAGTTAGTCAACACTAATTTTACACACACTTAGATGCTGTATATGTCATTTTTTATAAACATTTAAGGGTAGGGTGTAACTAGGATAATAATCTCAATTTCTTTATTTTTTACCTTGCATTTGTGTTGTTGTGATGTTGTGTTTCTAGTTTGAATTATTTGTGTTTTTTTTTTCTATTTTGTGAATTGATGAGTGAGAACTTACCTTTAAGTGGTTATTTATTTAATAGGATTATCTTCTACATATGGCCATATTCCTACGTTAACCTCATTCTTGTCATTACATTGACAAAACTCAAATTCAACCAATCAAATCCAGTGTTTAGTTCACAATAAAAATTCCAAACTAGAATTCAAGGTTAAAGGCCCATGTCTTATAACCCTTCTAGGGTATTTTTCAATCACCTCAAAATCTAATAAAATGACCCCCAATTCATGATCTATTAAATGCAAATTGATTTGGCATGTCCCTAGGGTCAACCCTCAAAATTTGAGGCAAATCTGAGGCCTCTAACCCTAGAAACTTAATGAAATCAAAAGAATGTAAAATTTTTAAATATTTATAGCCTATGCCTTGGGACCTTCCCCAAAACCTTTGAACATGTCCATATTCATTATTATGGCATGTTAAATCCAAAATTGCACTTTGGTGGACCCGTAATTGTAGAGAGGCCCAAATGACCAAAATATATTTTAAAGGAAAATTTAAAGTTTTCTCTAAACTTCAATTTGGCTCTTTTAAACCAAGCCATGGAACCTCTTCTAATGCATCCTAAACATCATTATGCGTGCATTGAATTTAAACCCATACTTTGGGTTGACCAGGTCATCCATGGTTGACTAAAGTGTCCCTTTAGGATTTAAACATGCCTTTTAATTTAAATGACATTGCCTTGGCTTGATACCATCTCCATTGGTCTCCTAACCCTCTCTAGAGCGAGTACAAGTGAACTTCAATGAACTATTTCTGCCCTCCGCTTAAAGTCATACCCCCAGTGCTCCTCCAGTCGTGACGTCTAAGGATAAGCCCTCATCATTATCCTCTAAAGCAGCTTGATACAAGGCACTAGCATTTGGAGTTTTCTATTAGGTATAAACCTTAACCTGAACTCCTTGTTAGGTAGTTGTTGTCAAGTGTGAAACAAACTATCAAAAAAATCAGATCTTGACCATTGGAATGATGGTTTGTATATTTCTGATGCTTCCTATAAAATTGGTGAAGTTTCACTAGCGGGTTCTCTCGGATTACGCCTAAAAAGCTTCACAGCTACAGATACCTATGGGAAGTGGGAGACACAATCAGAGTTGTTGATCTTGATCAATGGAGTTGTTAAATCATGTGGTCTCAAGCTGTTTTAAATTGTGACCGTCCGATTATGAATCAGATGGATAAAGTTAAATCTTTGTTATCTAGTTAGCCACTAATTATTTTTTGGCCAACTGGAAGTTGACTGTGAAATTGCTTAATAGAAATTCTAAAATTTGTAGTGAACTTTAAAAAATCATAACACTTCACACGCTTGACCAAATTAGATGTTCTTTGACTCATTGGAAATGTCTTGAGAAGTCCTACAAATATTTATGGTCTCAATCCATGACCATGCATGGAACTTAGGCTACTTATGATAGAATCCTAAGGGTTTTTTTGGCAATTTTTTCATTAGGTCAACTAACCATGGCTTGAGACTTTTGTAGATTAATTTTGTACATGTCCTTGACATGTCCAATTCTTCCCTTTGTTTAGTGTATCTTAGGGCATATTTTACTTAATCCAAATTCAAGGGTCGCTAATTGACACTTAAGTTTAAATTAAGCTAAGTGATCTATCTAACGGGATTTAGGGTTTCATTTTATGTGTGCTATTCATGCTTTAGCTAGTGATTTTACCCCAACCCTAGGTCTAGATAGTTTGAATTAATTCCCTAAGGGTAACCATGTGGTTACCTTAGGAGGTTTGGTTAACCACCATAGAGAGGCAACCATGGGGACAAATTTACTACGATTAGACCTTGGGATCACGTGAACCCATGGTCCAAATTCCACTAAATTTGGAATCCATTTGTTCTACCATCTAGGGAACCCAAAATTCACCATTAAAAATAACATAGGAACTTAATTAAATCATACGTAATTCAAATTAAATCTAATAGTATAAATAATATATAAAATTTCTCATAATTATATCTTATATATAATAAAATTAAAATCTCATTCATTAGACTTTAAAAATGAGCTTAATTTAATAATTAAGAAAAATTAATAATTAAATAAATTAAATAATAAATATTATTAAAAATGTATAAAAATTTCTTAACCCCTAAAAACTCCTACTCATCACTTACCTCTAAGAGTGATTTCAAGGAGATTGGAGTGAGTTTGGTGCCAAAATAACAAAACCTCCTTAATTAAGCAATTAAAGAATTCAATTATACACCAAAACTTTAAAACTTCATTCATAATTTTAGAAAACTCTAAATTGAACAAACTTAAAGACATTGGACTCCTTTCAAAGTCTACTATTTAAAAAAAAAATCAAATTTCTAAAAATCACTAAAGATTAAAAAGTTTACTTTTTGGCAACACTAGTTCAAAAATACGCCAAAATTTTACAAAATCATAACTAATTTTAGAAAAATCAAAATCTAACAAACTAGGTTTCATTTTACTTATCTCAGGGTCTAATATTTATGAAAAATAAGAAAACTCTAGAATTTAATCTAAATTAAAAAGTCAAATTAAACCCTTTTATTTAATGATTTAAAATAGTTCACAAAATCCAAAAAATAAACAAATAATAAATACTCTAGCAACCATTAATCTAATCAGTAAAATAATCATCCCCAAATACACAACAAACACTCGATTGATGAAATTTATAGGATGGACTACCTCGAGCTATGGGGTTATGTGTCATAAGGAGGCCTGGTTCATCGAGCCTGTTGTGACAACATCACAAACGATTTCAATGAAGTGTAAAATTACAAAATCAATTAATTATTAATTACTTAACCAAAATTAAATCATTGATACAACTATGCCAACATAATTTTAGGATGGACTACCTAAAGATGTGGAAATATGTGTCTTAAGGAGATCTGGTTCCTCGAGCCCATTGTGATAAAGAAATAAATTGGTTGATGGAAAAAAAAATAATCTAATGAGTCAAATTATCAACCCATTAAATTAAAAATTATCAATTCTTAATTTCAAATAATTAAATTAGCAAAAAAATATTGGTAACTACTTGGTAACCTAGGCCTATGAGACTATTAACTTAGCCCCAATGAGAATGAAATAAACTTCACAGCCCTAATATAAATAAAGATAGTAATCACTCAATACTTAAAATTCGTCCTAAAATGAACATTAAAACATGAATACTTAAATTCAAATTCAAATCTCCTTTGACTCACAATAAATAAATTAAAACACTAAAAGTTTTAATAACTACCAAATATAGGACATATGTAAGCCACAAAGCCTGAAGCACACACTTTAGATGGTTTGTTTTGATAACCACTTCTAATTTTGGGCTAAGCTGATGTTGTTTCTTTTCTATTGCTTGTGTGTCAAGATTTTTTGTGGATTTCATTACATGCTGGTTGTAATGAATTGATTGATGTGTTGCCCTGTAATGTGATTATTTTATTATGTTATATGTGAATTGATATGATGGGTGCTAGATTATCATAATTCAACATTTTTTATATGCATTTTTATGTAATTGCTCTTTTATATCCCTATAAAATAGAATGTGCTTAGGAAATGAAATAAAGGTAAATGTAAAAGCAATAATATAAATATTTTAGATCTTTGTATAACTAGACTGAGTTGTACAATGTTAATAGTTGTAAAAGATTGAAAATGATTATATGGAAAAATAATAATTAATCTAATGACTCAAATTAGCTACCAATTAAATTAAAAATATCAATTCTTAATTTCAAATAATTAAATTAACTAAACAATATTGGTTACTACTTGGTAATTTGGGCCTACGAGGCTATTAACTTAATCATAAGAAGGGTGAAATAAATCTTACGGCCCTAGTGTAAATAAAGGTTGTAATCACTCAATACTTAAAATTTATCCTAAAATAAAATTTAAAAAATGAATACTTAAATTAAAATTAAAATCCCCTTTGACTCACAATAAATAAATTAAAACACTAAAAATTTTTTAACAACTACCTAACATAGGACATATCCAATCCACACAGCCTGGAGCACACACTTTAGATTGTTTGTTTTGACAACCACTTCTAATTTTGGGAAAAGCTGATGTTCTTTCTTTTCTATTGCTTGTGTGTCAAGGTTTTTCATGGATTTCATTACATGCTAGTTGTAATGAATTGATTGATGTGTTGCTATGTGATGTGATTATTTTATTATGTTATTTGTGAATTGATGTGATGGGTGCTATAATATCATAATTCATCATTTCATATATGCATTTTTATGTAACCGCTCTTTCATATCCTTGTAAAATAGAATTACATAGGAAATGAAGTAAAGGTAAATTTAAAGGAATAATATAAATATTTTAGATCTTTGTATAGCTAGACTGAGTTGTATAGTGTCAATAGTTGTTAAAAATTGAAAATTATTATTATTATATATATATATATATAATGATTCTTCTTCTTTTGAAGATTATTATCTTTTGGAATACTATGGAAGATCCATCATTCCAAAGATTGAAAAAAAATTAAATAATCATATTTAAAGCTACTTTATATAGGAGTAAAAATCCAAACTTGTTATTGGTGGATTTTGGCCACCTTTTCTTAATAGCAGACCTTGGGTTGTGCTATAAAATTATAATTGAATAAAATTTTTTTATTTATTTATATTATAATTAATGCATCATTTCATTGAATGATCATATACATATTATAAAGTCCCAATTATAAACTTTTCTAAACTATAATTTCTTGATTCCTTGGATATAACCTATTTAATATTGTATTAATGCTGCAATTGATTGTAATTAGTATTGTTAGCTGGCAACGAGCTCTAAGCAAGTGTAAGTCTAGATGAAGCATCTACTGGTAAGTTTGCATTTCTTATCGATAAATAGAGAGGGTAACAAGAACAGTCCAATAAGATAACATGCATAGGCTATACAATTCTTCATAAAAACATGGAATATACACGACTAACTATCCTATTTTAGAGGGGTTTACTTCCAAATTCCAATACAATTATGATGAAAATAGCGTAAGAATGTTAAACCAATTTTGAGAGTCTTTGAGGAAAGTTTCCTCCTCCCTACCACCCCAATAAGCAAAGAGAAATACAGACTTACCAGTTAGAGCGGATTACTCCAGCATGGCTCTAATACCATCTTCTATTCTCCAAAAGGGGAAAGTACCCTCTTTTCGAGATATTAAAAATGCAGAATTGATAGAATATCCTCTCAATGAGGAAGATTTAAACAAATGGTCGTTACCTAAAATCGACAAAAACTTAATCTATCAAATCGGTACATTTGATTTCAAAGGAAAAACTACCATAAAAATGGTAGAACAGTCAATATCCATTGACTCCAATGAAAAAAACAATTCCTTTATTAACCTATGATGATCTTAGATCATATATGCAATATTATAAATACTTGCATATCGGCTTAATTCAAATAGCCTTTAAACCTCTAACATTAGGAGAACTAAATGCTTCCATTTTTACATGTTTAAGAGATGGACGTTGCCTTAATTGGGCACAATCTTTAATGGGTGTTATGGAAACTAGCCTATGTCATGACCCAATTTATTTTAACACTTTTCCAACTCTAAGTTTGTCACTAACAGACGTTCATCTTTTCGAAGCTCTTAAGTTACATCTTCAACTTCATGGCTATAACTTTCTTCCTGGATTAGAAACCATAGCCTTAATCTACGGAATTCATTTTAAAGTAATGAATACTCTAAATCCTAGAGTTAAAAAGGTTGTTCAACCTAATAGTAGAACTACGCTAATAGAAAATAATCTCTTAGCATCTAATATCGTCACAAATCGTGTCATTAGATGGAATGAAATAACCTTTCCAAAACAATGGACATTACCTCAAGTAATTACACCATAACTAGTAATTAATCAAGATATAGAACAAATAATTCAAACTTATGATGGAGATGTAGAAGTAAGATGTAATCCTAGAAGATCTATTCATCTTCCTAGAATCTCTATTCCTTCTACTTTAGGAGATGAAGTTAGAACACCTAAATAAGATGAATCTTAAATAGCTTCTAGTCCAGGTTTAGCACTCAATAGAAATAGAATATTTCATCCTGTCAGGGGAAGTCAAGATTTCCATTACCCAACACCTTCAGAAATGCAATTTTAATGATATACGGACCAAACACAGCGTTACACAAAATAGTTATCCGTCATTATATGCTGCCAAGGTTTGAAACATTTCGAATTTGGTATCGAAAAATGTTCTCAGAAGAAGAATGAATAAAATTTTCATATCAATATTTTTTAGATTTAGGAACATTAAACATAAACGGAAAAGCAACAATCCCATTTGCATATTGGTTCATTAATAACATAACGGCAAATATATGAATGATGAAAGGACAATCTTCAAAGAATGAACAAAATGACATAATCATGATTACGTTTGGAAACATTCCTTCTGATCCACATGCAATAAGAGAATTAACTATTATAGTAAAGCAACTCAACTTTACTAATAATACGTTACAAATTATCACCTATTATTTAGATAATATTAACAAAAAATTAGATCAAATAAAAAAAATAAAAATGACCAAACTAATGCTGAAAACCCGAAAGCGTCTAGCGCTTCAAAAATAATTGTAACAAAACCAACTATAAAACTTCCGCCTCCAATCAAAACAAAATTAGATGAAGACCTTAATATTTCTGAGGTCATTAAACAAATTAAATCACAAAAAATAACCATGTTAGATGAAGAAATATCTTCAAATAACTCTGAAAATGAGTTAACTGAAGACTTGTCAAGCGACTATGATATTACTCAACTAGAGGATCAATTTAGTCCATCTAATTCGAACCCAAATTCTAATAAACCCTTAATAATAAATAAATTAAAATATCCTAAAAAAATCTTTAGGAAAATATTATTATCATCAACGACCAACTCCTTCCGATCTTTTATATGAAGAAGATTTAAATGAACAAATTTCATATGATCCTAGACAGTTATACGAGTGGATTTTTGATGGGCTCTCTGACTATCAAATTCACAAAACTTTCCATCAAATGCTAATATATTCAGCCGTGGCTCAAAGTAAAGACCATAAACCTTGGGAAGTAGTACAAATTATTATAAATGGTTTCACCAGCATCTTCAAAGGATGGTGGGACAATTATCTTAGTCCAGCTGAGAAAAATGATCTTCAAAGTGAAAAAAGTCTTTTAGACTCTTAAAAGGATAATGAGAAAGCGGTGTATACTCTCATCCATAACATATTAGAACATTTTCTAGGATATATGACAGATAATAGAGAACAAATGCGTTCACTATTACAAAAATTAAAATGTCCATCACTTTCTCATTTTAGATGGTATAAATATGTGTTTATGACAAGAGTCATGAATCTTTCGGATGCTAGCTCCAATTATTAGAAAGAAAAATTTCTTGAAGGGCTTCCAGCCACCTTTGCCACCAAGGTAAAATAAAAATTAAGAAATTCAAATGGATAACTAATATTTGAATAGTATACATATGGACATATAATCAGTGAATGTATTAAAGTAGGTATAACCCTTTGCAATGATATAAGAATGAATCAACAACTTAAAAGATAATGAATATCAGATAAAAAGCAATTAGGAGCTTTCTGTGAGCAATTTTCTTGTCCAGGTCCTTTAACTATAAAGGAATGAAAACTAGCTAAAACGCAAAGACATAATAAGTTTAGAGAAAAAATGCTTCTAAACATAAGATATTTTCTAAAAGATAATTCAAAGATAAGCGAGTTCAAAAACCCAAAGAAAAGAACTCCGAAAAAACTATTAAATGTTTCAAATGTGGAAAAAATAGGACATTATTCAAACAAGTGTCCTATAAAAAACGAGTTGAAATTAGATGACGAAAACAAAAGAAACATTAATGAAAATTCTTCTAAATTTAGAAGAATCAGAATATTATTCTGACTCTGAAGATGAGATAGAAGAGTCAGACTCTAACTCATCTACTTGTTGTAATAATTGTAATAGTAATGATTATTACAAAACCATTGTAGAAAAATTAGGACTTTTTGTCCTCTCTGATGAACAAAAACATCAGCTTATTCAAATGTTAACCCAAGTCCAAGATCCTAAAACGAAAGATCAGATTATTAAATTACTAAGAACATCAGAAGAAACCCCTCTTCCTAAAATTAACAAATTTCCTAATTATTCAATGAAAGAAGTCTTAGATAGATTCAAACAAAAAGAAATAGAGAAAAATTATACTCCAACAACTTTATTAGAATTAAAAATTGAATTAAAAACTTTAAAAAGAGAAATACAAATATTAAAAATCGAACAAGAAAAACTCTCTACTAGAGTTACAAACCTCGAATTAGAACAAATTATGGATCAACCTGACCCAGAAGAACTTAATAATTCTCAAAATTCTGAAAATCATATACAGATTAATTCTCTACAAAAAGCCATTATACACAAATGGTTCATTTTTATAACACTAGTAATTCAAAAATCAATAGTACTTAAAAAATTTAACTGCCTTAGTTGATAGTGGAGCAGATATGAACTGTATCCAAGAAGGACTAATTCCTTTAAAATACTTTGAAAAAAATACTCAAAAACTTACCTCCGCTACTGGAGACACTATGGAGATAAAATATAAAATATTCCAAGCAGCAGTATGTCAACAAGAATACTATATTAAAACTCTATTTTTACTAGTTAAAAATCTTTCCCAACATATTATTCTAGGAACCTCGATTCTTTTTAAAATTATGCCAATGAGAACAAATATGGAAGGTATCATATCTCATTGCTATAATCCTCCTATAAAATTTAACTTCATTACGAATCCTAAAGATATCATATTAAATGAAATGAATAAGTTTAAAGGAAAGCAATTACACATAAATTCCTTAACTAGGAAAATTCAATTAAAGAACTTTCTAATAAACTACAACAAGTAGAAATTAAACAAAAAATTTTTCAATTTGAAGAAGAAATTAAAACTCATTTTTTTTGTGGTGAAAATCCTATTAGTTTTTGGAATAGAAAAACTCATTGTGTTAATCTTCCTTATATTGAAGGATTTGACAAAAGTCAAATTCTGACCAAATCTAGGCCTTCACAAATGAAAAAAGAATATTTAGATCTTTGTCATAAAGAAATAAATGACCTATTAGAAAAACAAATTATTCATAAATCTATCTCTCCTTGGAGTTGCACTACATTTTATGTCATGAATGCAGTTGAAAAGGAACGAGGAAAGCCATGTCTTGTGATTAATGATAAACCTCTTAACAAAGAATTAAAATGGATAAGATATCTTATCCCCAATAAACGTGATCTTCTTAATAGATTGGCACAGGCTAATTTATTTTCAAAATTTGACTTAAAATTTGGATATTGGCAAATCCAGATAAAAGAGGAAGACAGTTATAAAACAACTTTTACAGTACCATTCGGACAATATGAATGGAATGTAATGCCTTTCGGCTTAAAAAATGCTCCCTCTGAATTTCAAAAAATCATGCATGAAATTTTAAATCCTTATAATAAATACATTATTATTTATATTGATGATGTATTAATATTCTCTAAAACAATATACAAACATTTTAAACATTTAAAAACTTTTAAATGGTTAGCCATGCAAAATGGCTTGGTTATATCAGAACCAAAAATAAAATTATTTCAATTAGAAATTCGATTTCTAGGTCACAATATTAAAAATGACACCATACTTCCTATTCAACAAAGTATAAAATTCGCTGACAAATTTCCTGATGAAATATTAGACAAACAACAGCTTCAACGATTCCTTGGTGCTTTAAATTATGTATATGATTTTTATCATAATCTAGCACAAGATGCAGCACCATTATTTAAAATACTTTGTAAAAACTCATCCCCATGGGATGACTCTTGTACAAAAGAAGTTTAGATTATTAAAAAATCATCATGTTAAACATTTAACCTGAATTAATTTAGCAAATCCCACTTATCCAAAAATTGTTGAAACTAATGCCTCAAATATAGGATATGGAGGAATTCTTAAACAAAGAAATCTATCAACAAAAAAAAAGAAGAACTAGTTCGCTTCACTTATGGATTATGGAATCCAACTCATAGTAAATACTCTACTATTAAGAAAGAAATGTTAGCTATTGTAAAATCAATGAATAAATTTCAAGATGATTTATTAAATTCTACCTTTATCTTATGCATAGATTGTTCTTCCGTAAAATTCATTTTAGAAAAAGATGTAAAAAATCTAGCTTCTAAACAAATATTTGCCACTTGGCAAGCTCAATTAGCAATCTTTTATTTTTCTATTGAATTTATTAAAGGTCAAGATAATTCCTTGCCCGATTTTCTAACTCGCAAATATCTCACAGGTAACCCAAGCTAAATGGAGAACAAGGGGTGGCGCACCCCCAAAGGGCGCCCCATAACACCAACTACCCCTCAACGAGGACGAGGATGGCCCCATCCTCGGGGCACTCCAAGAGGAAGGGGACGTGGCCAGATAGGCCGAGGATGAGGATAATTTACTCCTCCCATTCCAAAAATGATACCACTCAAAACGTATCTATATGGTTCATCTGAAACTGCTAATCAAGACAAAACTCCAGAAAAAATTAATCCTGAAAAAGTTCAACCAGTGGCACAACAAACATCATATATGTTTGAACTGATGCTCAAAATGAGTGTTGAGCTTATATTATATCTAAATCCTGAGGATAATGACATCACCTCCCCCTGGCTTATCTTTAAAAAATATTTAAACACTAATCCATTCCTTCAAGATTCCACTTATGATAGAGAAACTTATGAAGCCATTCTCATTTATCTTCAATGCATTGAGGCAAAAAACCACTACGACGACAAGCGTAATATTACCTACAACAGAGCTAATATTCTTAGCTTAATTAATCCTAAAGATTGGGGAATCACCCCATTTCAAATTCAAAAATTTGAAATTCCATTATCTGATGGAAACATTAAAACATGTTCCTTTAATTATTGGACCTATGTTCAAGCCATGCATAAGGCATTTTATGTTTTAAATCCCACTCATTCTCATTCATGGATGTTCATTCTTAACCCTGAAATCTTAGAGAACCTATTTCCATCATGGTTTTTATAAATGGTGGGAATGCAAAGGCGCTATCCTTCCTATTCTACCGCCAGAATTACAGACGAGTTATAATAATTGGGTAGATTCGTCCCCTCATCTCCAAGTTAAAAATCAAAGATTTTATTGATGGTATGGGAGAATCTTCTTTTTTGCCCAAGCTAAAATTCCATGGATTTGGTCTTGGAATCTTGAAATCAATCGTGATTCGCTAAATTTTAAAAACTTCATGAGAAATTTCATAGTAAAATGGTGGTTTGCTGTTATCATTAATTATAAAATCAAACAAATTGATAAGGTCATCCAAAATAACCTTATTAAAAATCAAAGGAAACCCATTGCCACCGAATTTTCTTTACAAAATTTGCAAAAAATGTTTAATCAAAGATACCCGCATAAATCTCCGGAGCAAATTAAAGTTCAACTTCAAAAGGTTTATTTAGATCAGATGACCCAATTATTTTCAGATGACGAAGAAATGGCATCTCAACATTTTGATGACACGATACCAGACACATGGGACCATCAACCACTCAAGCATGAAGAAGTATGACCCAGTCATCGTCCTGGTAAAGCTCCAATATCAGAAGAAACAAACGGCTTTCTATAAAGGCAGCATAATGGAATCAATAATGCTGCCTTTAGACGTATAATATTCTCCACTAAGAAGGTGGGTCATTTGTCACCAACCAGTTGTTATAATGGGGAATAAATGTACATTTAATAATTATAATGCTTTTCTTCTCTTTTTTTTTTTCTTATCTATTAAGTTTTCTGAGGGTCTAGTCTATATAAGTGTGTATGTTTGCCAGAGAATGGCATCATCTTGCAACCAAAGTTTTTAGAAGTTTTAATAAAATCTGTAAGTTTTCTTCTTAATAGCTTTATTCTTGTTCAGTACTTTTAATTTCTTGCTTGTGAACACTGATATCTTGCCCAGAACAATCAAAATTGGTATCAGAGCTTAATACAGACTTACAAGCATTATATACACTATGTAGAAGTTTATACACACTATGTATAAGCATTATGCATGCTATGTACATAGTTTATAAAAGCATTGTACACGTTATATATAAGCATTGCACACTATATACAAGTTTATACACATAATGTACATGTATTATCCACGCAATATATAAGTTTATAGAAGTATTAGATATGCTATATACAACCATTATACATGCTACGTACAAACATTATATATATTATGTACAAGTTTATACATGTTACATACAAGTTTATTCACACTATGTAAATGATATATAAAAAGTATTGTGCACACTATATATATAAGTATTGTATATACTATATATAAGTATTATACATACTATGTATAAGTTTATATATATATTATATACAAATTTTATACAAGAATTATACATATTATATACAAGCATTATACACACTATGTACACGCTATGTAAAAGCATAATACACACTATGTACAAGTATATATAAGCATTATATACTGCATTAAATGTTATATACAAGCATTATACACACCCTATATACAAGTATTATACACACTATATATAAGTTTATACATGTTATGTATAAGCATTATACACACTATATATAAATTTATATAAGTATTTTACAAGTATTATGTAAGCTATGTATAAGAATTTTAAATACATTATGTAAAAGCATTATACTCACTATATATAAGTTTGTACATGCTATATATAATCATTATACTTACTATATACAAGCATTATATATGTTATGTATAAGTATTATTCACTGTGAAAAAGTTTGCATAAATTATATACAAGTTTATACACGCTATGTACAAGCATTATATATGCTATGTATAAGTATTATTCATTGTGAAAAAGTTTGCATAAACTTTGTACAAGTTTATACACATTATGTACAAGTTTATACACAATATGTATAAGCATTATACACACTATATACAAGTTTATACATGCTATGTATAAAAATTATATATACTATGTACAAGCATTATACATGCTATGTATAAGTGTTATACACTATAAAAAAGTTTATATAAATTATGTACATGTTTATACACGCTATGTACAAGCATAATATACACTATATACAAGCATTATACACAATGTGTACAAGTTTATATGCACTATGTACAAGTAATATACACACTATATTACATATTTATACACACACTATGTATAAGTTTATATAAGCATTATACATGATATGTACAAGCATTATATGCACTATGTACAAGTTTGTATACGCTATGTACAAGCATTAAACACACTATGTATAAGTTTATACATGCAATGTACAAGCATTGTACATGCATTATATAAGTATTATACGTAGTATATATAAGTTTATATATGATATGTATAATTATTATACATACTATGCAAAAGTTTATACACACTATATACAAGCATTATACCAACTATTTTACAAGTTTATACATACTATGTATAAATTTATATAAGCATTATATATGTTATGTAAAAGTATTACACATGCTATGTACAAGTATTATACATAATATATATAAGTTTATACACGATATATATAAGTATTATATACACTATGTACAAGTTTATACTTGCTATGTACTAGTAGTATACACACTATTTATAAGTGTGTACATGCTATGTACAAGCATTATACATATTATGTATAAGTTTATACAAGTTATGTATAATAATTATACACATAATGTACAAGTTTGTACACGCTATATTTAAGTTTATACACACTATGTACAAGCTTTATACACAATATATACACGCTGTATAAAAATATATTATACACATTATATACATATTTATATAAGAATTATACACACTACATTTCAATGCTATGTACAAGCATTAGACACACGCAATATTCAAGTAATATACATAATATGTACAAGTTTATATACATTATATATATAAGCATTATACATACTATGTATAAGTTTGTACATGCTATGTATAAATAATATTATACAAGTTTATATATAAGTTTATACACATTATGTACAAGTTTATACATGCTACGTACAAATTTATACACATTATGTTCAAGCATTGGACACGCTATGTATAAGTATTATACACACTATATACAAGTTTACTCAAGTTTACATAGTGTGTATAAATTGGAACAAGTTTATACACACTATGTATAAGTTTATACATGCTACGTATAAGTTTATACATGCTATGTATAAAAATTGTTCATGCTATGTACAAGTATTATAAACACTAGTGCTAGTTTATATAAGCTTTTTACATACTATGTACAAGCATTATACACACTACGTATAAGTTTATATACACTATTTATAAGTTTATACATGTTATATAGAACTTTATAAAGATATTATATATGCTATGTATAAGTATTATATACTATACATTCATGTTTATACAAGTATTGTACACGCTATGTATATACATTATACACGCTACGTACAAGTATTATACACATTATGTATAAATTTATACAAGCATTTTATATGCTATATATAAGCATTATACATATTATGTATAAGTATTATACACACTATATATAAGTTTATACATGCTATATATAAGCATTATACATGCTATGTACAAGTTTATACATACTATATATAAGTTTATACATATTACATACAAGTATTATACACACTATGCTACAAACTTTTATATATTATATATAAATTTATACATGCTGTGTAAAATAATTATACACACTATGTACAAGTTTATATACAATGTGTATAAGTTTATACACATTATATACATGCATTATACACACTATGTAAAAGTTTATATATGTTATTTAAAAATATTATACACGCTACATATAATTTTATACATGTTATGTATAATTTTATACATGCTATATACAAATTTGTTCATGCTATGTACAAACATTATAAATGCTATATAGAAGTTTCTACATAGTATATATAAGAATTATACACACTATATACATGCTCTGTATAAGTATTATACATATTATATATAAATTTATACAAGCATTATACACTACATTCAATATTATGTATAAGAATTATACACACACAATGTATAAGTATTATATATTATATGTATAAGTTTATACATATTATATATAAGCATTATACACACTATATATAAGTTTTTACATGCTATGTATAAGTATTATACACATTATATATGAGTTGTACATACTATGTACAAGCATTATGCATATTATTTAAAAATTTTATAAATGTTATGTACAAGCATTATACATATTATGTACAAGTATTATATATACTATGTACAAGTTTATACATATTTTGTATAAGCATTATACATACTATGTATAAGTTTATACAAGCTTTATACATGCTATGTAGAAGTATTACATACAGAATATATAAGTTTGTACATGCTATACACAAATATTATACATGTTATGTATAAGTTTATAAATACTATGTAAAAGCATTATACATACTATGTACAAGTTTATACAAGCATTATATATGCTATATACAAATATATTATACATATTATGTATAAGTTTATATACATTATATATAAGTTTATATATGCTTTGTACAAATATTATACATAATATGAATTTAGCTTGTACATAATGTATATAATACTTATACATAATATATTTATATATAGTGTGTATAATATCTTATATATAGTGTGTATAATACTTATATATATATATATATATATATATATATATATATATATATATATATATAAACTTAAACAAAGTGTATATAATTTTTATACATAGTTTGTATAAACTTATAAATATTATGACATAATGCTTATAAATAATGTGTACAAACTTATATATAGTGTGTATAATACTTGTACATAACGTGTATAAACTTATACATAGTATTTAAAAGTTTATAAACCCTATGAAAAGCATGTAAAATACTTGTAAATAGTATAGATAATGCTTGTATAAATAGTGTACAAACTTTTACAGTGTATATAATGCTTATATATAGTGTGTTTATTATTTATATATTATGTGTATAATATTTGTATATAACATATATAAACTTATACATAGTGTGTATAAAGTTTATATATAGCATGTATAAAACTTGTACATAACATGTATAAACTTGTATATAGTATGTATAATACTTATACATAATGTATATAATACTTATTCATAGCATGTATAATACTTGTAAATAGTATAGATAATGCTTGTATAAAGAGTGTATAAATTTGTACATAGTGTATGTAATGCTAATATATAGCATGTATAATGCTTATATATTATGTGTATAATGCTTGTATATAGCTTATATAAACTTATAGAGAGTGTGTATAAAGCTTTTATATAGCGTGTATAAACTTGTACATAGCATATATAAACTTGTAAATAATATGTATAATGTTAATATATATTGTGTATAAACTTATATATAATGTGTATAATGCTTATTCATAGCAAGTATAATTCTTGTATAAAGAGTTTATAAACTTATATATAATATATATAATACTTATACATAACTTGTATAATGCTTATATATTATGCTTATAATTTTTTAATATAGCTTATATAAACTTATACATAGTGTGTATAAAGCTTATACATAACATGTATAAATTTGTACATTGTGTACATAAGTTTTTATATTGTGTGTATAATGCTTGTATATAGCTTGTATAAATTTATACCTAATATGTATAATACTTATACATAGTGTGTATAAAGTTGTTCTGATTGAAAAAATATATTTTGAAAAGTATTAATTTTCTTTGAGAAAGTTAAAAAGTTGAATTTTAGTTTTAGAATCGAACACGACATTAAGAATGATATATCATCTCAAAAGGAGAAAATATCATTCACTAATTGGTTCAGATTATAAAACTTTAATTTTATCCTTATTATCGTAGTCAAACTCAAGAAAGAATCACATTTGACCCCAAAGGATCAAAATAGAATTTAATCGAGTATTTGACTATGTTAATATGGATTAAAGATCATTAATTTCTTAATCAAAACCACGATAATAATTGATATATCTGTCCAAAGAAAGAAGATATCAATCATTATCGATCGTCTGAAAATGATGATAATGATCGTTAGGTTTGATTTTCCCAGAGAGAATTAATTGAGGTTTTGAAAAATTGATTTTGAAAAACAGGTATGGGTTTCTAAAAATCTCCTACGAGCGCAAGCCCTCGTAGTTAACTACATCGTAGGAAAATTAAAATTTTTCCTACGAACACTCTCGATTAAAATAGCAGTAGAAATTTCATTTAAGAATTTAAAGATCAATGTCAAAGGAGGTAAGGGTTTGAATTTTCAATCAGGATTGGTTCAAGGTTGAACATTTATTTCTAGAGTCAAAGGAAGAAGGGTAGGAGATGTTTTTAGATTCTGAATTACTTCAGAAACATTTCAGCCTATCCTTAGTATTGAGCTTGAATTCGATTGAAAATAGATATTTAATTTGAGTTGTCAATTTTATTAGAAAATTGAGATTCAACTCCCAGAGGTTGAGGTCTTATAGCCCGAGCCTGCCTCGGAACCTAAGTCTAAAGTGGGTACTGAAAAGTAACCAGAAACTAACTAGTGCAATGTAAATCTGGACTTACCCCGGCCTGGATTGGGGAGCCACCTAAACCACCTAGGCGCTTTAAAATAAATGAATCCGATCTTTTATGAAAGAGTGGTAGGGATGTTTTATCTAGAGATTTTTCTAATTGGCCCCTTTGACTTATGCTGGGTGCAAAATGCTAAGGACTAATGCAATTAAAATTTTTGACTCTTTTAAATCTGTTTCTAATGTAATGTATGCTAGTTAACAACTCCAAATTAAATATGCTTAAAAATTAAAAAAATAGGCATATAAAATATTTTTTTAGAAGACTGGACTTCCCCAGGTCCGGCGCCTCATCTTCATAGGTCAGACTATCCGGACTCTACCCGCATGTGAGGAAGGGTCTAAAGTAAGGAGAGAAGAAGTGCAGAAATATGCATGCGACCCCCTGGGGTCGATCCCCAGCAAATTTGCTAAATTCGTTATCTTTCTATGTTGTTCAGAGTCACTCAAATCTTAAACTTTAAAGTTATGAGTATAAAAATTTTCACACCCTTACGAGTCTCACGAGTCCAGGCAAAAATAAAAGCGGCATACAAACGCCAAAAAACTATAAAAAGCAGGTAATTCTGTACGCAATCACATCAAATATCAAATATAAATGAATTAATTAATAAATATCCATAGGCAAAGCAATCTTGCTTATTACAAACCAAGGTTTGCTGAAAGTAAAGTGGCCGGGCACCACTAACAACAACCCGTGTTTATAATCCTAAGACTCAAGTGACTTTGAGATTTGGGATTCATCTCATCGTCCATTTCTTCATCTTCTCACGAACATCTTGATTCGTCGGTTCCGGATACTCAAATGAAAAGAAACTCCCCTTTGAACAGGGTGTTATCTTTCCTCTTTGGATCTTTGAAAAGTATCATAATTTGAGTTCCAAATGGAAAAAAGACTCTCCCCTTTAGGGATGTCTTCTCATCTTTGGAATTCAAATTGGATGAAATATCCCAAATTCAAGTCACTTTAAAGAGTTTACAACCATATCATAATCAAATTATATTTGAATTTAAAAGAAAAATCTAGACTCAATCCTATAGGGTTATCCTAATAATCAGTAGTTATATAAATAATCTCAAGCAGTTAATATTTAATCTCAAGCAGTTATAATCAATCACAAGCAGTTAATATTTGAAATTTAAAATGCTCAATTACTACAACACAGAGTGCAGAAAAGTAATTAAACAAACACACCAATTCTAAGCTAGCAACGAGCATGTAGTGAAAGCACGAAAAACCGGCACACAGTAGAAAATTAAACACCAGCCTAGCCTAAAACTAGAGTCGGTTGTCCTAGCAAACCATCTAAAATGTGTGAGGTAGGCCGTGTGGTTTGGATATGTCCTATAGAGGGCAAATTGATAAAGTTATTTGAAGTTCTTATTGGTTGAAAGGTTTGAGAGAAGATTTAAATTTGAGTTTAATTATTAATGATTTGAAATTGATTTTAAGGTTGATTAATGATTTTTGGAGTTTTAAGACAATTTTCAAATTTTAGGAATTTTCTGGTTTATTTTAATCATTTAATTAAGGGGTCAAACATTAACTTTTTGATTAAGAATATTTTCTAAAAAATTAATATTTTATTAAAATAATAGACCTTAATACGATCAGTTAGACTATAAGTATGCTAAAATTGGATTTTCCTAGATTTTATTACGAATGTTTGAAGCTTTGAACTCATTTTGACTTAAGTTGACCAAAAAGTTTGACTTTTCAAATTTAATAATTTTATGGAATTTTAATATTTTTAATAAATATTAGACATCATTATGAGTTGAATACAAGTGAGTTTGGCCAATTTGAAGTTTTCTATAATTAGTTATGATTTTTCAAAGTTTGAGTATTTATTGAATTTATTTAATTGATTAATTAAAGGGATTTTCTTGATTTTGCTTCAAATGACTTCCAAACTCCTTGAAATCAACTCAAAATGTCAGGAATGACCCAAGAAGAGATTCCCAAGTGTTTGATAATTTTTTTTGAATTTTTAATAATATTTAATTAATTATTTTAATTAACTATTTAATTTCACTTAAAATTAAATTAAAGCCAAACTTTTTATCAAATCAATTTGATTTTATTTTTCATTGATTAAGGGATAAAATTTGGTCAGTTTTATGGGTTATTTGTATTTAAACTTGATTTATTGTAATGTTTGGACGTTTTAAAGCATAATTAAGGGGTTAACTTTGACTTGTTTAATTTTCTGACCTAATGAGCTCTAAATTGGGTGAACTTTGTACCTAATGTTTAACATGTCAATATGTTTACTGTATTAAAGTTTCATCCATATTGGGTGTGTGTACAATGCCCTAGAAAATTTTCTAATTTTTCTAGACATTTGCTAAAATATTTTTTCTAGGTTTCTATACTATTCAAATTGGCTTGAAACTTAGTGTGTCTAACCCTGGGGCACATACATTCACACCACATAAATTTCACTGTAAAATAATAAGCATTTAAGGAGTTATGAATTTTCAAAATTTAGGGTCCAAAATGGACCCTTTACCTTGAAAATTTACATCACAGAAATCCATTGGGTATCTGACCCTAGAAAAATCAGTGAATATGCCTAAGATACTCAATAATCTTTCACCAAAATTTGGACTCCAGTTAAATATTGAATTGTGAGAAAATTATAAAAAACATAATTCAAACAACTATAAATATCTCACAATACAGAGGTCAAATCAACTTGATTTTAATTTTATAAAATACTACATTAAATTCCCTTTTCAACGAACCCAAGAACGTCCAATTTGAAAAAAATAGATTTTCTATGAATTTTGGAAGAAGTGGGCATTTTTTGAATTTTTTTGACCATTTTTTGTCAAACTGACCGCCGGAATGGCGGCGCCCAATGGGAACGTGCCATGTGGCACGGCGGGACCCTCTACTTAAACAAGTCAGCTAATCCAACCGCGGGGACAAGGTCATTTCTGGGCCTTTCGATCACGTTGAAGGCGCGATCGGACGGCTCTGGTTCAACCAGAGCTAGAAAACTTCAAATGCCCATAACATTCAAAATACTCAACAAAATTACATGAAATTTGAACTGTAGTTAGAGGGCAACATGATCTAACAATGCCTGAAGTTTGGAGGCTCCATGCATTGTAGATTTGCTAAAGTTTCAAATTGTAATTTAAACTAAAAACTCGAATAACTTACAATCCAACCATTGGATTTTCATGTTCTTAGGCTTGTTGGACAGTTGCAGGGATTCTCTACAACTCTTATGAAGACATCAAGATCTGGATCTCGTTGGATCAAAAGTTATATTTGAAACTCCTCTTTCTTTCTCTAGGCTCCTCTCTCTTCACCAATGAGGCTTTGGAGGCTTGGATTCGGCGGGGGAAGGCTAGGGAATGCTAGGGGAAGGCCTGGAGAATGTTTTTGAGAGTTTTGGTGAGCTGGATTAGCTCTTGGATGATATAGATTAAGTGAGTGAGAGAGTTTCCATTAGGATTGACTTAACTAAGATATTTTGCTTTATTCCCTTGTCCCTAGGTTTAATGGATGGTTATGATCAACTGAGGGAGTGTCTATGATCAAGCCATCTATCCAAGGAATTGATGGGAGCAGGTGGTTCAAAGGACAAGGGGTACATGAGGTGTAAAATATCTTTTTTTGCCCTTTTGAACACATGGCCTGATCAAGAGCCATTTGATCTTGATCTAATGGCTTGGAGTAGTTCTAGAAATGTTTTAGAGACTGTTTAAATAGGTGAAATGATTTAGGGATGGAGAGAATTAGATTAAGATGTGTTTTGACCATCTTTGACCCCTCCAAAGGCCCGTATAGACCATTTGACTAGTCAAAATGCCACATAAGCTGATGAGGTGGCATGTAGAGTATTTTGAATTCCTGTTGGAATGAATTCAAAGGAGTTTAAAAGGTTTTGTTGGCTATATGAGCAAATTAGTGAATGTATGGTGAGATTTGACCAAGTTTCAATAAGTTGACTTGGTCAATTTTAACTAGATTTGATTGGCCAAGATTTAAGGCATGATTAGGCCATGTTTTGAAGTTTATTTGAAGTTTGAAAGAGGTCGAATGGATTGAATAGGTTAAAATAACTTATTTAAACATTAAAGGGTATTTAGGTCAACCTAGATTAACTTGGTCAACTAGGTTGGCCCGGAACCTGAATTTGGGCTCAACAAGTTTGGTTTGACATTTTGAGTCTGTTGGAGATGGTCTCAAAGTCTGGGGAGGTCAATTCAGTCAAAATGCCTATTTTGACCCTTAAGGGCCTGTTTGGTCAACCTAGGTTGACTTGGTCAACCAGGTTGACCCAGGGTCTGAAAATGGGCTCAAACAATTTGAAATGACATTTGGAGACTATGGAGATGGTCTCCAGGTCTGGAGAAATCAAATCAGTTAAAATGCATGTTTTTGGCCCTTATAGGCCTAGTTGGTCAACCAGGTTGACCCAGGATATGGGTTTGGGTCTGACAGGTTTGGTTTGATATTTAAAACTTGCTAGAAGTGGTTGCAAGCGATTTGGAATTTATTTGGTTTGAAATGGGTATTTGAATCCTATAGAGGTATTTTGGTTAAAAAGGTAGATCTGGTTTACCAGGTTTGACCAGGGTCAGGGCTTGAGTCCAATATGTTTCTAATGGTGACTAGGATGCATTCGAGAAGGTCCTGTGATTTGATTTGAAACGAGCATATTGAAGTCTATGAAAAACTTCAAAATTGCCCTTAAGGGGCATTTTGGTGATTTTGACCCCTGGTCAACTGGTGGTCAAAGTGAGTCCACCAAAATGCAATTTAATTCTCAATGAGTCAAGATTAAGGGTTGGAAGTGATTATAGGCTCTGTAGAAAGTTTTAAGGTCATAATCCACTAGGTGGCAGGTCTAGTGGCACAGGCCATAAATATTTGAAGGTTTTACAGCCTTTGAATTTTGATTCGATTTCTGGGGTTAGAGACCTCAGAATGGGCTCAAATTTGGAGGGTTGCCTCCAGAAACATGTCTTATCACTTTGCAAGTAATAGACTCTAAATCAGATGTCATTTGATTGGGTTTTGAAGTATTTGAAAATTCATTAAAAAAGGCTTTTAGGACTAGCCTTTAGCATTGAATTTTGATTTAAATTTCTAAGATCTAGATAGATCCTAAGGTCTGGATTGGCATTAGTGACCTCATACAAAAATAAGGTCAATAATAGTATGTATAATACTTTCATATATCATGTATAAACTCATATATAGTGTGCATAATGCTTGTACAAAGCATGTCTAAACTTATACATAGTGTGTATAATTCTTGTATAAAGTATGTATAAACTTATACATAATGTGTATAAACTTTTACATAATGTGTATAATATTTATACATAGCATGTATAAATTTGTACATAGTGTGTATAATACTTATACATAGTATGTATTAACTTATACATTGTGTTTATAATGCTTGTATATAATGTGTATAAACCTATATATATAGTGTGTATAATGCTTATATATAATATTAAACATAGCATATAAAGTGTGTATAAACTTGTACATAGTATGTATAATGCTTATATATAGAATGTACAAACATGTATATTATGTATTTAAACTTGTATATAGTATGTATAATAATTGTACATAGCATGTATAATGCTTATACATAGTATGAATAAACTTGTATATATTATAGATAATACTTATCCATAGTGTGTATAATACTTATACATATAGTGTATAAACTATTATATAGTGTGTATAATGTTTGTACGTAGCAATTATAAACTTGTACATAGTATGCATAATGCTTATATATATTGTTTATAAACTTATACATAATATTTATAATGCTTATACATAGCATATATAATTCTTATATATAGCATATATAATGCTTGTAAATATTATAGATAATGCTTATACAAAGGATGTATAAACTTATTCATATTATGTATAATAATTATACATAGCGTGTATAATTCTTGTACATTATATGTATAATGCTTATACATAGCTTATATAAACTTATACATAGTGTGTATAAAATTTGTACATAACATATAAAAATTTGTATATAGTGTGCATAAACTTGTATATAGTATATATAATATTTATATATAGTTTGCATAAACTTATATATAGTATATAATAATTATACATATTGTATATAAACTTATATATAGTATATAATACTTTTACATAGTGTGTATAAACTTGTACCTAATGTGTATAATGCTTATACATAATATATAAAATAATGCTTGTATATAGCATTAAACATAGTGTACAATGCTTATATAAACTTATATATAGTATGTTTAATATTTATATATATATATCATGTATAAAAACTTGTATATGATGTGAATAAATTTATACATAGTGTGTATAATTCTTATACATAGTGTGTATAAAACTTATACATAGTGTATATAAATACTTATACATAGTATGAATAATGTTTAACATAGTGTGTATAAATATATATACATAATATGTATAATGCTTATACATAGTATTTATAAGCTTGTACTTAGTGTGCATAATGCTTGTATATTGTGTGTATAAATTTATATATAATATGTATAATACTTGTATAAAATGTGTATAAATTTATACATAGTATGTATAAACTTATACTTAGTGTGTATAATACTTAAAAAAGTGGATATTATTCTTATACATCGCATGTTTAAACTTATACATAGTATGTATAATGCTTGTTTATAGCATGTATAAACTTGTACATAGAGTGTATAATGCTTATACATAGTGTGTATAAACTTGTACATAGTATGCATAATGCTTGTATATAACGTATAAAAACTTATACATAGTGTGTATAAACTTGTACATAGTATGTATAATATTTATATATAGCATGTATAATGTTAACACATAGTATGTATAAACTTTTATATAATATGTATAATGCTTGTATATAATGTGTATAATACTTATACATAGTGTGTATAAACTTAAACATAGTGTGTATAATTCTTATATATAACATATATAAACTTAAAAATAGTATGTATAATGCTTATACACAGTGTGTATAAACTTGTACATAATATGTATAATGCTTGTACATAGCATGTATAATGCTTGTAAATAGTGTAGATAATGTTTGTACAAAGCATATATAAATTTATACATAGTGTGTATAATGCTTATACATAACGTGTATAATGCTTATATATAGTATGTATAATACTTTTACATTGCATTTATAAACTTATACATAATGTGTATAATGCTTATAAATATCGTGTATAAACTTATATATAGTATGCATAATACTTGTACATAACTTGTAATAAACTAGTTCATAATGTATATAATACTTGTAAATAGTATGTATAAACTTGTAGATAGTATGTATAATATTTATATATAGCATGTATAATATTTTTACATTGAGTGTTTAAACTTGTACACAGTTTGTACAAAGTGTCTATAATGCTTATATAAACTTATACGTATAGTGTATAATACTTGTACATAACGTGTACAAATTTATATAATGCATGTATAATAGTTATATAAATTTGTACATATCATATATAATACTTGTATAAACTTATACATAGTATGTATAATACTTGTATATAGTGTGTATAATACTTATACATAATATATATAATGCTTTTACATAGCTTGTGCAATGCTTTTACATAATATTATAATGCTAGTATAAACTTATTTATTGTGTGTACAATGCTTATATAAGCTTATACATTATGTGTATAATGCTTGTACATAACGTGTTTAATACTTGTGGATAGTGTGTATAATACTTATATAAAAACTTATACATATTATGTATAATGCTTGTATATAGCATGTATAATGCTTGTATATAGCATGTATAAACTTGTACACAGTGTGTATAAACTTATAGATAGCGTGTTTAATACTTGTAGATAGTGTGTATAATGCTTATATATAACATTAAACATAGTGTACAATTCGTGTATAAACTTGTATATAGTATGTATAATACTTATATATAGTGTGTATAAACTTGTGCATAGTATTTATAAACTTATATATAATATGACTAATGCTTGAATATTGTATGTATAAACTTATACATAGTGTGTATAAACTTGAACATTGTATGTATAAATTTATACATAGTATGTATGATACTTATACATAACGTGTATAAATTTATAAATAATATATATAATGCTTGTATATATTGTGTATAAACTTGTACATAGTATTTATAACGCTTGTATGTTATGTGTATAAACTTATACATAGTATGTATAATGCTTGTACAAAGCATTTATAAACTTATATATTGTGAGTATAAATTTGTACATAGTATGTATAATGCTTGTAGATAGTGAGTATAATATTTGTATATAGTATATATAATGCATATACATAGCGTGTTTAAACTTATACATAGTATTTATAATACTTATATGTAGTGTATATAAATTTATACATATATGTATAATGCTTGTGTATAATATATATAAACTTATATATAGTATATATAAACTTATATATAGTGTGTATATAATTTATATATATATGTATATAACTTATACATAATGTGTATAATTATACATAATATGCATAATGCTTTTATAATAATTTATAAAATGCTTATATATAATGTGTAAAAATTTATACATAATGTGTGTAAAGCTTGTGTATAACATATATAAACTTATACATAGTATGTGTTTAATTCTTATACATATGTGTGTGTATAAATTTATATATAGTATGTATAATGTTTATACATAAGTTTTTATAAACTTATATACATAGTGAGTATAATACTTATATATAGCATATGTATTATTTTTGTAAATAACATTAAATGTAGTGTATAATATGTGTATAAACTTATATATAGTATGCATAATGCTTATATATAATATCTATAAGTTTATGCATAATGTGTATAAACTTGTATATACTGTGTATAATGCATATACATAGTATATATAAGCTTATATATAATGTATATAAACTTATACATAGTGTGTATAATGCTTACACATAGTGTATATATTGCTTATACATAACGGGTATAAACTTTTACATAATGTGTATAATTCTTGTACATAACGTGCATGAACTTATATATATTATATATAATACTTATACATAATATGTATAAACTTATATATAGTATGTATAATACTTGTTCAAACCATGTATAATTTATACATAGTGTACATAAAAACTTTACATAATAAATATATATAATGCTTGTACATAGTATGTATAATGCTTATATATATTGTGTGTGTATAAACTTGTAACTAATGTGTATAATGCTTATACATAGCATGTATAAACTTATACATACATAGTGTGTATAATATTTATATATATTGTGTATAAATTTGTACATAATATGTATAAATGTATAATATTTCATAGCGTGTATAATGCTTTTAAAATAGTATATAAAACTTGTATAAAGAATATATAAACTTGTACATTGTGTATATAATGCTTTTAGCATGTATAATACTTATACATTATGTGTATAATGCTTGCACATAATTTATATAAAATTTATACATAGTGTATATAAAGCTTATATATATCATGTATAAAACTTGTACATAATATACATAATAATGTATATATAGTATGTATAATGATTATATATAGCATGTATAAATTTTTATATATATATATATATATAATAATATATAACATAATATGTGTATAAACTTATATATAATTATATATAATAATATAATTGCTTATATATAGTGTATAAACTTATACATAGTGTGTATAATACTTATACATAGCATGTGTATAATACTTGTATAAATATAATGCATGTATAAACTTGTACATAATTTATATATTGCTTATATATAGCTGTACAAACTCATATATAATGTGTATAAATTTATATATAATGTATATAATACTTGTATATAGCATGTATAAACTTATATATATAATGTATAAACTTATATATAATGTGTATATTGCTTGCATACAGTGTACAATACTTGTACATATCATATATAAACATGTACATAATGTATATAATGCTTGTATATAGTGTGTATAAACTTATACATAGTATATATAATACTTGCAAAAAATATGTATAAATTTATACATAGTGTGCATAAACTTTTACATAGTGTGTATAATATTTATACATAGCATGTATAAACTTATACATAATGTGTATAATACTTGTACATAGCATATAAACTTATATATAGTGTATATAATGCTTATATATAGTGTGTATAAACTTACATATAGTGTATATATATAATACTTGTACATAATATGTATAAAACTTATACATAGTATATATAAACTTGTACATAGTATATATAATACTTATACTTATATGTATAAATATAATTATATATAAATGTATAATATATATATATATAGTATGTATATATATATATATAGTATGTAATAAAATTGTTATATATAACATGTATAAACTTATATATATATATATATATATATATATATATATATATATATATAAACTGTACATATTGTGTATAAAAACTATATATATAATATATATATAGTATGTTTAAACTTTTATATAATATGTATAATGCTAATGTATATATATATATATAAACAAATGTATATAATGTGTATAATACTTTTATATAATGTGTATAAAAATTTATACATAGTGTGTATAATATTTGTATATAGCATATATAAAATATTATATACATAGTGTGTATAAAATTATACATAATTTATATATATATAATATATATATAATATGTATAATACTTATATATAGTGTGAATAAAATTTATTTATAGTGTGTATAATGCTTGTATATAGTATGTATATATACTTATACATAGCATGTATATATTACTTATACACAGTGTGTATAATGCTTGTATATAACATGTATAAAACTTTATATATAGTATGTATAATTTTTATACATAGTATTTATAAAACTTATACATAATGTGTATAATACTTGTACATATAGAATGTATAATACTTATTAAATAGTATAGATAATATTTGTACAAAGCGTGCTTAAATTTGTGTGTATATATAGTGTGTATAATATTAATTATATATAGCGTGTATGATGCTTATACATAGTGTGTATAAAACTTGTATATATATTATTTATAAACTTATACATAGTGTGTATAAGACTTGTATATAGTATATATAAACTAATATAAATATGTATAATACTTATACATAGCATATATATACTATACTTAGTATGTATATTATTTATATAATATATATATAATAGCGTGTATAAACTTGTAGATAGTATGTATAATGCTTATATATAGCGTGTATAATAATTATATATATATAATATAATAATAAACTTGTACGCAGTTTGTACAAAGTGTTTATAAAACTTGTATAAAATCATACATACTATATATAATTTGTATATATATCGTGTATAAATAGTGTATACAATGCATGTATAATATGTTGTATATAAAATTATAGATATCATGTATAATACTTATATAAAATATATATAGTATATATAATGCTATGTATATATACTTATATATATATATATTGTATATATAATATTATAATGCTATAAATATTATATATATAAATGTGTATATAGTATTTATAAACTTGTACATAGTATGTATAATACTTATAAATAATATGTATAATACTTATATATAATATGTATAATGCTTGTACATAGTATGTATAATGCTTGTACATAATATTATAATGCTAGTATAAACTTATACATAGTATATATAAATCTTGTATAAACTTATTTATAGTATGTATAATGCTTATATAAAACTTATATAATATTTATACATAGTGTGTATAATGCTTATATATAGCATATATAAACTTGTACATAGTCTTTATAATGCTTGAACATAGCATGTCTAAACTTGTACTTAGTGTGTATAATGCTTATATAAAGCATGTATAAACTTCTATATAATATATATAATGCTTATACATAGTGTGTATAAACTTGTATATTATGTGTATAATGCTTGTACGTAATATGTATAAATTTATATATAATGTGTATAATATTTATACATAACATGTATATAATGCTTGTACATACCATTAAACATAATGTATAATAAGTGTACAAACTTATACATAATGCATATAATATTTATATGTAGTGTATATATTACTTGTACATAGTATGTATAATGCTTATATATAGTATGTATAAACTTATATATAGTATGTATAATACTTATATATAGCATGTATAAACTTGTATATAGTGTATATAATACTTATACATAGTATTTATAAACGTATATAAAGTGTGTATAATACTTGTATATAGTGTATATAAACTTGTACATTGTGTGTATAATGCCTCTTCATAACATTTGTATAATTTTTGTATATTACATTAAACATAGTATACAATGCATGTATAAACTTATATATAGTGAGCATAATACTTTTATATAGTGTATACAAATTTGTATATAGTGTTTACAATCTTGTGCATAATGTTTATAATACTTGTACATAGTATATATAAGTTTATATATAATGTGTATAAACTTGTTTATTGTGTGTATAATACTTGTACATATTGTGTATAATGTTTATACATAGTATGTATAAACTTTTACATAGTATGTGTAATGCTTGTATGTAACATATATAAACTTGTATATAGTGTGTATAATGCTTGTACATAGTATATATAAACTTATACATAATATGTATAATACTTTTATAAAGTGTATATAAAGTTATATATAATGTGTATAAATATATACATAGTGCGTATAATGCTTGTACATAATATGTATAATGCTTATACATGATATGTATAAATTTTATATAGTGTGTATAATGCTTGTACATAATATTTATAGACTTGTACATAACATTTATAATGATTATACATAGCATGTATAAACTTCTATATAGTGTGTATAATACTTATACAAAGTGTATATATACTATATAATACTTATATATAATATATATAAACTTATATGTATATATGTATAATACTTATATATAATATGTATAATGCTTGTACATAGCATATTATAATGGTTTATATACATATAGTATATATAATATTGTATATATATTTATATAATGCTTGTACATAGTATATATAATGTTTTTATATAAAGTGTATAAATTTGTACATAATATATATAATACTTGTATATAATCTGTATAATGCTTGTAAATATTATAGATAATGCTTATATAAATTATGCATAAACTTGTACATAGTGTGTATAATGCTTATATATAATATATATAATGCTTGTACATTATGTGTATAATTCTTGTACATAGCATATATAAACTTATACATATTATATATAATGCTTGTACATAGCGTGTATAAATTTATTCATAATATGTATAAATTTTTATATAGTGTGTATAATACTTATAAATAATAAGTATAAACTTATATATAGTGTGTATAATGCTTGTATATAACAAGTAAACTTATATATAGTGTGTATAATATTTATATATAGTATGTATAATGCTTGTATATAATATATATAATGCGTGTATATGACATTATAATAATAGTATAAACTTATATATAGTGTGTATAATATTTGTATAAATTTATACATTGTGTGTATAATGCTTGTACAAAGTGTGTATAATGCTTGTAGATAGTGTGCATATTGTTTGTATATAACGTGTATATACTTATACAAAATGTGTATAATTTTTGTACACAATGTGAATAAACTTATACATAGTGTGTATAATTCTTGTACATAACATTTATAAGCTTGTACATAGTGAGTATAATACTTGTATATAATATGTATAACCTTGTACATAGTGTGTATAATATTTGTATATAGCATGTGTATAATGCTTGTATATTATATTAAATATAGTGTATAATACATGTATAAACTTGTATTTAGTATTTATAATACTTATACTTAGCTTCTATTTGTATATAATGTATATAATATTTATACATAACGTATATAATGTTTGTACATAGTGTATATTATGATTATACATAGCATTTATAAACTTATATATAATATGTATAACATTTGTATAAAGCATATATAAGCTTTTATAAATTTATACATAGTATAGATAATACTACATAGCGTGAGTAAACTTATACATAGTATGTATAATGCTTGTATGTAATATATATATATATATATATATATATATATATATATATATATATATATATATATATATATGTGTATAATAATGCTTATACATAATATGTATAAACTTGTATATAGTGTGTTTAATACTTGTACATATGGTATATATAAATTTATATATAGTGTGTATAATGCTTATATATTTATAATATGTATAAATTTATACATATTATGTATAATAATTGTACATATAGCATGTATAATACTTATACATAGCGTGTATATAAACTTATATATAATTTATACATATCATGTATAATGCTTATATAAAAACTTATATATAGCGTATATATAATGCTTGCATATAGCATGTCTAAATTTGTATAATGCTTGTGTATAAACTTGTATAAACTTATACATAGCATGTATAATGCTTGTATAAACTTATATATAGTGTGTATAATACTTATATGTAGCTTTTATAAACTTGTACATATTATGTCTAATAAATATACAGACTGTGTATAATGCTTGTACATAGTATGTTTAAAGCTTATACATAATGAGTATAATACTTGTATATAGTGTATATATTGCTTGTACATAATGTATATAAACTTATAGAAAATGTGTATAATGCTTATACATATTATGTATAAACTTGTATATAATGTGTATAATTCTTGTATATAGCTTATATGAAATTATACATAATATGTATAATGCTTATATATAAAATGAATAATATTATACATAGAGTGAATATTCATGTACACGATTTATATAAAGCATGTATAATACTTATATAAACTTATACAGACTGTATAATACTTGTATATAGCGTGTACAAACTTATACAGTACGTGTATAATGCTTATATAAATGTTATGTATTAGAATTATTTAAACTTATATATAGTTTGTATAATACTTATATTTAATAAGTATAAACTTATACATAGTGTATATAATACTTATACATAATGTGTATAATGCTTATACAAAGTGTATAGAATACTTTTACATAACATGTATAATGCTTGTACATAGCATTATATTGCTTGTATTAACTCATATATAGTGTGTATAATATTTATATAAACTTATACATAGTATGTATTATGCTTGTACAAAGTGTGTATAATACTTGTATATAGTATATATAAATTTATATATAGTATGTATAATACTTATACATTACGTGTATAAACTTGTACATAGTGTATACAATGCTTATACATAGTGTGTATATACTTGTACATAGTGGGTATAATACTTGTAAATAGTATGTTTAATGTTTGTATATAGTATTAAATATAGTGTATAATATGTGTATAAATTTATACATAATGTATATCATACTTGTACATAATATGTATAAACTTATACATAGTATGTATAATACCTATATATAATGTGTATAAACCTATACATAGTATGTATAATGTTTGTATATAGTGTGAATAAACTTATACAATGTGTGTATAATGCTTATTAAACTTATATATAGTGTGTATAATGCTTCTACAAAGCATTTATAAACTAATATATATTGTGTATATTGCTTGTACATAGCATATATATGAAAAGTTGTTATGGATGTTAAGCCCTTTAGAATTAGCCCGAGGCTAACCAAGAGAGGGGGGTGAATTAGTATTTTAAAAAATTTCTTTTAGCAAAGCATAACAAATCTTAAAACCAAAACACCACATAATCAAAGTGCAAAAATAAATAAACGCGGAAGCAAAATAAAGAAAGATCACATCGGATTTATTCAGTCAATCCTTGACCTACGTCCACTCCTCAGAGGCACCCTCCGAGTATTGCACTAACTAAGTGTCTCTCCTTTAGCTCCCACAGCTAGGCGAAAAAGTCTTTACAACAGACTCCTTTTCACCAACTTCGGTGCGGCAGAGAATCAACTCATTTTGCTTCCTCCTGAAGTGGGCAGAGAACCCAGACCTTTGCTGAAGTAGACCTCCCAAGAACCTCCCAAGGACAAAGGATAAAAAATAGAGATGAGTTTTAGTTATATCGATTGATTCATATGAATATTTAGAGATCTTAGATTTTCTCTAAACTATCATTCCATCACCATAAAGGACAAAGCTCCAATAACTATAATTAGATCAAAATCTTTTGCACCATACAAAAATTGGATCACAACATAAGTACTTAACACTTCCAGTCATATGAACTCTTATATTACATCAAACGAAGGATACTTCTAATATAGTGAAAGCAAGAGGTGGAAGACAATAGGCATATATTTAAAAGAAAAACTCAAATGACATCATAATCTCTTTAATGAGACAATCCATGCCTACAAAATACTTGTACAACTACAAGTTATGAATTACAACCAAAATATAATCTCTATTTAATCAAAGCATCCCAAATCTCTTCTAGTGGCATTTCTTAAAACATGTGGCATGCAATAATTATAAGCTCGCATGAAACCATCTAGCATGAACACTATGATTTTTACACTTACTTGATTGCAATCATATAAATATCCCACATAACCTTTCATGAATCATATAATCAACTCAATATGAAAACACCCATGTATACATATAGAAAAAGGAAACTAAGAGAATACTAAATTTCAGATTTTGTGAGGAACTCAAGAGCCATTACCAACTCAATGTCACAAGATTTTCTCAAACTTCTTAAGAAAAATATAGAGCCTGCTTCACTATTCATATCCAAAAAAAAAAAGGATGTGAGGAGGAGGAAGTAGAAGCATGGAGGAGTAAAAGCAGAAATGGAGATATAGAAGAAGAAAGATATATATAAAAAAAGGACTAGAAGAAGAAGAAAGAAGAAGTATAAGAAGGAAGGAGGGGAAGAGACTTACCTGCTGGCTCGGAGGAAGTCGGTCGGCAAAGCCAGGGGAGACGAAGCCCAGGTCGGTCCAGGCGGGCGGCGTCGGGATCGTTGGGTCCGGTCTTGGACCGTGCAAAACTGGGAGAGGGAGAGGGCTCGTCGGAGGGAGCTCGACTCATCTGGGATTCGCGAAGCCGAGAGGGCAAGGGGGAGCAAAATCCAGAGAAAGAGGGAGAGAGTCGCGTGAGAGAGGGAGCGGGGTTGGAGTCGGACGGGCTGAGCAAAACTCGGGAGAGAGAGGGAGAGGGAACTAATGCCCAGAGTTGAGACCTCTGTCTTGAATAAAATGATCTCGTCGCCGAAAGAGGAAGCCCGCCCTCTCCGTTCCATCATAGCAGCAGCTCGAAGTACGTGAATGAAGTCTGTCATCTGCTTCGTATCGCTACTCTGCCTGTGGGAGATTGCGATAAAGGACTCTGTCGACTGCCCATTTGATCCGGACCGCTCGGTTGAATTTTCGAACTTAGACAGTGGATTCAAAATTCAAATAAAGTCGAATAGGTTTAACTGGGATTAAAATGGACTAAACCATGTCAAACTCGAGTCCAAATCTAATCCATTCTGAGTCAATTTGGGTATTCAGGCTGGCTCGAGTTTAACTCGGGTTTGATATGATTTGATCGAATTAACAAAATTGAATTTAAATGAGTTGATAATTCGAATCAAAATAAACCCGACGCGACTAACACAAGCGGATCTGATTTAATAGATTTTGATCGAGTTTAATTTATCCCAATTTTGAGTCAATTCAAGTTCAATTGATTTTTTATCAAATTTGAATCAGCTTAATTGGATCTGAATCGACATCGACCTAGGTTAACTAGGCTCGACGAGATCTAAATAAATCGTTCGAGGGTGCTCGGAAATATTTAAGCAAAAATTGATATCAACATATACATACTATGTACAAGCATTATACATTATACGTACAAGTTTATACAAACATTGTACACGCTATGTACAAGTAATATACACACTATGTATAATATTATACATGCTATGTGCAAGTATTATACACACTATGTATAAGTTTATACATGCTATGTATAAGTATTATACACATTATATATAAATTTATACAAGCATTATACACGCTATGTACAAGAATTATATATGATATATAAAAGTATTATAAATACTATATATAAAGTATTATATATATGATAATATAAGCATTATACATACTATGTGTAAGTTTATAAATATAATATATACAAAGCATTATGTATACTATGTACAAGTTTATATACAACAATTATAAATGCTATATATATAGAATTATATACATGATATGTATAAGCATTATACATATTATGTATAAAATTTATACACACTATATATATAAGTTTATATATATACTATGTATAAGCATTGAACATGCTAGGTATAATCATTATACATACTATGTATAAGTTTATACATGTTATGTACAAGCATTATACATACTATATATAAATATTATACACAATATATACAAGCATTATACACGTTATCTAGAATTTTATACACGCTATGTACAAGCATTATACAAACTATGTATAAGTTTATACAAGCATTATATACACTATATACAAGTTTATATATAATATGTATAAGTTTGTACACGCTATATATAAATATTATACATACTATGTACAAGTTTAAACAAGTATTATACACACTGTATACAAGTTTATATAAGCATTATACATATTACATACAAGTTTATGTACGTCATGTACAAGTATTATTTAAATATTATACATATTATGTACAAGTATTATACTCATTATGTATAAGTTTATACATATATTTTATACCGCGTTCATTGATATGTATAAGTATTATACACACACACTATATACAAGCATTATATATGTTTTGTACAAGTATTATATATAATATATATAAGTTTATACACGCTATGTATAAGCATTATATACACTATATATAAGTTTATACACGCTATGTATAATGTATTATACACATTATGTATAAGTTCATACAAGCATTATATACATTATGTATAAGCATTATATACAATTTGTACAAGTTTATAAACGTTATCTATACTGCATTATATATATTATGTACAAATTTATACAAGCATTGTACATGCTATGTACAATGCTTATACACTATGTATAAATTTATACAAGCATTATACATGATATGTACAAGAATTACAAACACTTCGTACAAGTTTATACATGCTATGTAAAAGCATTATACATATTATATACAAGTTTATACACGCTATGTACAAATATTATACACTCTATATACAAGCATTATAAATAATATATATAAGGGTTATACATACTATGTATAAGCATTATACATAATATGTACAAGTTTAAACATGTTATGTATAAGCATTGCACACGTTATGTACAAGTATTATATATAGTATATACAAGTTTATACATGTTATATATAAATTTATACACGTTATGTACAAACATTAAACTCACTATATACAAGTTTATACAAGCATTATACATGCTATATACAAGCATTATACACATTATATATAAGTTTATACATATTATATATAAGTTTATACACGCTATGTACAAGCATTATATACACTATATATAAACTTATACACACTATGTATAAATTTATACACAATATATACAAGCATTATACGTACTATGTATAAATTTATATAAGCATTATATACGCTATGTAGAAGTTTATACAAGTATTATACATGCTATGAATAAATATTATACACGTTATATACAAGTTTATACAAGCATTGTACACGCTATGTATAAATATTATGCACATTATGTATAAGTTTATACAAGCAATATACACGTTATATACAAGTATTATACACGCTATGTGTAAGTTTATATAAGTATTTTACATACTATGTATAAGCATTATACACACTATGTACAAGTTTATACACGCCATATATAAACATTATATAAACTATATACAAGTATTATACATACTATGTATAAGTTTATATATGTTATATATAAATATTATACATACTATGTATAAGTTTATACATACTATGTATAAGCATTATACATGCTATATACTAGTATTATACACACTATTTATAAATTTATATACATTATATACAAGTATTATACATAATTTTATACACGTTATATACAAGTATTATACATGTTATGTACAAGTATTATACACGATATGAATATAATTTATACAAGCATAATACATGCTATGTATAAGTTTGTACAAACATTATATATAGTATATATAAGTTTATACAAACCATGTGCAAGTTTGTACACGCTATGTATAAGCATTATACACACCATGTATAAGTTTATACAAGTATTGTACACACTATGTATAAGTATTATACACGTTATGTACAAGTTTATATATACTTTGTACAAGCATTTTACATGCTATATATAAGTTTATATAAGCATTATACATATTATGTATAAGTATTATACACACTATGTATAAGCATTATATACACTATATATAAGTTTATAAATATATTGTACACTACGTTTAATGCTATATATAAGCATTATACACCCACATTATATAAGTATTATACACAATATATACAAACATTATACACATTATATATATTATATACAAATTTATATATGCTATGTACACACATTATACAAATTATGTACAAGTTTATAAATATTATGTATTATAAATACTATATATTAATTTATATAAGCATTGCATATAATATGTACAAGCATAATACACACTATGTATAAATTTATATAAATATTATATATGATATGTATAAGCATAATACATACTATATACAAGATTACACATGCTATGTATAAATATTATACATATTATATATAAATTTATACATGCAATGTACAAGTATTATATACACTATATACAAGTATTATATATATTATATATAAATATTATATATGCTATGTATAAATATTATACATACTATGTATAAGTTTATATAAATATTATACATGTTATGTATAAGTATTATACATCCTATGTACAAATATTATATACATTATATATAAGTTTATACAAGCTATGTACAAACATAATACACACTATGTATAAACTTATACATACTATATACAAGCATTATATATATTATGTATAAACTTAAATTTATTATATATAAACTTATACATACTACGTATAAGTTTATATACGCTATATATAAGTATTATACATACTATGTATAAGTTTATACAAGCATTACACATGATGTGTATAAGTTTATACAAATATTATACATGCTATGTATAAGTATTATATACGCTATGTACAAGTTTATACAAGTATTGTATACACTATCTACAAGCATTATGGAGATAATATACAAGTTTATATAAGCATTATACATGCTATTTATAAGTATTATACAAGCTATGTATAAGTTTATACAAGCATTTTACATGCTATGTATAAATATTATACACACTATGTATATGTTTATACACATTATATATAAATATTATATATAATATATACAAACATTATACACATAATATATAAGTTTATATACGTTATGTGCAAGCATTATATACATTATATATAAGTTTATATATGTTATATATAATCATTATACATATTATGTACAAGTATATACATGCTATGTATAAGAATTATATACGTTATGTATAAGTATATGCATAGCATGTATAATGCTTGTATAAACTTGTATATAAATATGTATTTAATACACAATGTGTACAAGTTTATACATGCTATATACAAGAATCATATATACAATATATAAGTTTATACATACTATATATAAGTTTATGCATGTATAATACTTGTACATTATATAGTGTATACAATAGTTTTACATAGCATGTATAATACTTATATACATATGTGAATAAGGCTTGTATATAGAACAAGGCACAAGTTTATACTATGTACAAGATTATATATGCTATATACAAGTTTATATTGTTGTGAATCTGAGATTATGAATTAGACTTTTGATGATAGCAAACATTCATGTTTCCCTACGACTGCTTTGCCTACTAACTTTTTAGGGCCACAAGATCGAATACAGCTCAAGCCAGCTCAAGATAGGGTAGATTTAGGTTGAGCCAAGTCCGTATTTTTTTCCTTTCTTGAGTGAATTATAAAAGTGGTTCATGATGCTAAGTAATCTTGCACACACACACTTGAGGGGTTTTCTGAATTTTTCTGTTTTGAGTACATTGGCCTGGATGATTTTCCTATCGGCCAGGACGATTCAACTAAAAATAAAAACCCTAATTAGGGCACCCTGGTTAAGTAGTCGTCATTAAGCAAATCGTCCTAGACGATACGTGTATCAGCCAGGACGATAGGCTCAAATAAAAAAGTATCAGTCATCATGATCAATTTAGGTATTCTTTATTTTAAATTATCGTCCCGGATGATCTCCATATCGGCCTGGACGATACAGCATAATTATGCCTAAATTAATTAGGCAATTATAAAAAGTAATTAAGGTTGATTGATATGATCACATCGGCCGGGCCGATCGCAGAATCGATCGAGATGATGTCCTGGATGATTGACATCGGCCAGAATCTATTCAGGGCGATATTTAGGACGATTATACTTGGATTTGAACTAATCGTCTAGGACGATATTGTATCGGCCTGGACGATGTAATCAATTTTCATCTGATCGTCCTGAATCATCCCAGATAATTGAGCTTATTTTGTACTGATCGGCCATGACGATATTTATATCATCCTAGACGATAATATCGGTTCTTGAAATTCTATTTAAAGGACCCGAATTTTCTCATGCTTAAGACCTTGAGTGCTGCTATCTTGACCTAAGAGAGCCTTGGGAGAGGGGGGGAGAGAGAGAGAGAGAGAGAGAGAGAGAGAGAGGAACTTGTGAGGGGGAGTTTGTGAGAGGGTTCGCAAAGGTTTCTCTAAGTAAGGTTCAAAGTCATTAACTCTTGAATATTTATGAATATTTAAACTTTCCATATTATGTTGGTGGCATACCTCATATATTTTGGAACCTCATGTATGAGTTAAAGATTTATCACCCTATGGGTTTTGGCATTAGTATATACATGTTGTTTTTTTTTTTTAATATTGAGATTTGTTGCTCCATGTCTTCAAGATATTGTTGATGATTTATATGTGAAGTTTTTTTTTAAATGCGGATGAGGCTTTCATGATGCATATGACATTACACCTTTGGTCCTCTTAATTCCTAGTAAATGCTTCCACTCTCTATGTTGGACTTTATGATACTTTGCATAGTTGACATTGCTATCGTGTGTTGATCTCTATTGTTTGAAAGTGAACTATGTAATGGTTAATTTAGATGTAAATGGTGGCATGTCTTAGGAGTCCATTTTGAGCTTCCACCAAAGCATGCACATGAGATATTTATAGCAATGCCTACTAAGGAATGGTTAATTTGTTTATGCTCCATCTCATTTATATATTTCTCTTGTGAATGTGGAAGTTCCAATAGAGGGAAGAGCATGTGTTCTAAGCCTATCTCCCTTGCAAGTGAGTAATAAATACCTTATTTTTATGAGAAGATTTGGTAGTTGTTTCTTCCCCGAAGGATTTTTTTTAATGTTTGGAGACACGAATTTGGTTTCTAACTCTTCTATTATTTGCTAGAGTGGTTGTTTGTTAGTAATGGCATCTATGGCATTTTGAACGAGGATCGAGTTTTATAAGAGGCATGAGTAGACTTTTCCTTTGCTCGTCTTGGCTTGGTATGGAATGCCATGGTGAACATATATTTTGCATCAAAATCATTGTACATTAAGAGATATCGTAAGCTTCGTCCAAAAAAGATTTTGATAAAATATGTGTGTGCTTTATCTCTTTTATATTCCAAGTAAACTTATAGTTTCTTTTTTGAGTAATATTTGCCTAAATATTTACATGCCCTCATGATCTATCATTGGTTGGATTTTTGTTTAGAGGAAACCATTGAATAATATGGACATACATGGTCCCATTTACATTTGCAAAGGAAAGTGGGGGAAAGTAAGATCATTTCTTTAAACACTTATATATCTCATGAAGTACAAGATTTGTGAGAATTTGTATTCAATCATGATTCATGATCTCGCATATGTATACACACATTCGGTTTTTGAGTCAAAGCTTTCTTTTTACATGAATAGCATTCGATGGTTACATAGAGTTTCATCAATAAATGCCATTTGGGTTTCTTATGTTAATCATGTGGGATTTCGTTTGAAGCAAAGTTTATTTTGTAAAGGTGATTGTTTAAGCCATAATAGCTTATGTAGATCTCTACATCATTGTCGTTTATGAGAAATTGTTATGTTTTGTAGTTGTTAAATAATCGTATAAGTACAACATGAATTCATGAATAATTATGTTATATGTAGATTGTGTCAAACGATTCAAGTTTGGAATGTTATGGTTATACTTTGGTAAGCTGGTTTAAAACATAGTAGTTTAATATCATGTATTTTATCTCATGTTAAGCATCCCTAATGAGCTTTTTATAGATTTGTGCTGTAATGAGACTCTTTTCTTATTGTTTTGGCGAAGATCTTAGTTAAATCCTATGGATGTGATTATTAACAATGAATATTTGGAAACTGTTGAACACGATAACATTCATTTATATTTCATACAAATCATTGGAGAATTTGTTTGCCTTAGTTGTTTTTGGGCTTTGTTTAGAGTAAGTTGTAGGTAGATGTTTCAAATGTATCAAGTGCTTTATTTGGATTATAGGAATAACAAAGGGCATTGTAAATGTTGCTTTAGGGTACACTTGACTTAAAAGAAGTGTGCCCAATAACAACAATGCTTGCATCCCTTTTGTATTTGATTTTCGTTCATTTTTTTTTTATTTCTTTTCATTGCATTTAGTTGTCCCTTGCTTTGTTTGCTAGCTTTCTCTATCGTTTCTTCTATGTTTTGATACTAAACACTTGCAAAATAAGGAGAATTCAAAACACAAGTGGCTCAACTGGTACAAAAGAGGTACGTTCTATGTTTTATTGCATTTTATTTATTTATTTTTGTCATTATTTATATAGAACATTGTTTGATCCACCTCTCTTTTGTGCTTTGCGAGGTGAGCTTGGGAAAGCAATGAACAAGGAGCACTAAAACACTTGGGGAAGGAGCCAGGACAACCGGATCCGAGCATCAGTCGCCCCTATTCATTCCGATAGGGGCGCTACAGGCGGAACCACCGGGTCATAGCCCCCGGTGCTGTAAGTTTTCTTAAAAACTTAGAAAACCTTTAGGAGCCTAGATGTGTGCACGCTTCCCACCCTTTAGGGCCTTGTAGAAACTTCTTTTATAATTAGGGTTGCTTTTCTTTTATTAGATCCCTAAACCTTTTTGATGTACGCATAGAAGTCTTAAGGGTTAGAAAACAACACTGTTTTTAGTCCTACAACTTTAGTGATATCTAAGGACAAAAATTAAGGACCGGATCTTAGAAAACATAGACTTTGGTGCATTCTCCCTATAGGATAAAAATATTAAAATAAAAATATAGTGACACGCTTTCTTAGATTTAGTTTCTTTTTTTTTAATCCACTAATAATCAACCAATCGATCTTAATTTAATTCTTAAAATATATTAAAATACTTAATTCTTAATCAAATTAAAATTAATATTTATAATTATTAAATTGCAAATCTAAAACATAAACTTAAATCAAATCTAACTAATCTAATAATTAACTCTTAACCAATCTAAAATTCAAATGATGTAGATTTAATTAGGAGATCAAATCATAAGCAAAAATTTATTAGGATAAAAGACTCGTAAAAATATCAAACTTTAGAATAATCTTTAAAATCAACTAACGAATTTGATTAATAAAATCCTTAATTCATCCTTTTCTTTTCTTCTTTTATAACAAATTAAAATAATTCAACAAAATTGGTTGCCACTAAAATAAACCTCACGGTGAAACAAACCTCACGGCCTCAGTGTGAAACAAAGGTGGTAACCAATCAAATACTAAAATAAAATATTTAAAATCAATCCTAAAAATACTAATACTTAAACTTGAATTAAAAATTTCCCTTTTACCTTTCAACAAACAAAAATACAAGTAATTCTAATTAAACTTTCCTATATAGGACCTACTAAGACTACACAGCCTACACACACTTAGATTGATTTGCTAGGACACGACTACTAGTCTTAGGTTAGGCCGATGCTTTTCTTTTCTGTCTCTGTGTTATGATACTTTGCATGTGACCTGTGTGCTGGTTGCTTTTGCTACTTGTTTTAGCTTTTCATGTGTCGCTTTTCTGTGATATTTTTCTAGCTTTGTTTTTGCACTATTGTTGTGAGCGTTAGAATACCCATAGGTTAGGCACGCTTTTCATACTGATATTTTCTTCCTGCAAATGACCGTGCTCACACAGCACTAAAGGGGACTAAAATTAATAATAATCATTTATAATTGCTTTAGGTACCTGCTTCAGCTGCTTAGCCCACAATGATTAAAGCATAGCCAAGTGTGATTTATTTTGAGCATTTTCATTTTTATATAACTGCCTGTACGATTTTTTTGATTTTGATTATAACTGCTTAGGATAAACCCTGCAGGAGAGTCTAGATTTTCTTCTTTTATTAATGTAATGTATTTCAAAGTAATTTTGTGAAAATCATTAAAATGAGGCATTTTAAATTTAGAGGGGGTCCAAAGGAAAAAAGAAAACTCCTACAGGGGGTTTCCTTTTTCATTTGGACACCCTTTTGGAGGACGTACTACGAGGAGCCCGAAGGGATGAAGATGATCCATAGACGAATCAAGGAAGGGAAGATGCAGACTGAATATTTAAAATACCTTATTTTAAGATTTGCGTCATTCTCGGGTTGTTGTCGGTGGAGCCCGACCACCATTACTTTCTGTACTCTGAGATGTAATATTGCATGGCACTTGCCATGGACACTCTTTTTCGTGGACTTTTTTTTTTGTTTTGTTGTGGTTTGTCTACTTTGATTGCGCAGTAGAACTAGCATGCTTTTCATAGGCTTCTTTCTTTCATGTGCTTGTGCCTGACCACTAGGCTCTTCTAGGGATAAAAATTCTTCTACTCGTAATTACTAATAAAATTTTAAGATTAACACATAGAAACATAACGATTTAGGGAATAGCCGGAATCGTCCAGGGTCGCATGCATGCATTCTCTCTTCTTTTAGACAACTTCCTCGCCTGCAAGTAGAGTCCGGATAATCTGGCCTATGAGGATGAAGGGCCGGACTAGGAGAAGTTTAGTCTTTCTAAAGAACTATTTTATAAGCCTTTTTAAAACTGTATATATTCCTGATTTGAAGACTTTGACTAGCATAAACTATATTAGTAACCAACTAAAATTAAAATTTAAGTGCATTAATTTTAGGTGCATAATACCATTCATAAGTGTGTGATCACTTAGGAGCATCTCTAGTTGTCGATCCCAAATTCTAATGTCTAACTAACCACCCATCTTTCATAGGGACTGTATAGCATGGCTTTTATACGATTATGTGGTTTTAGCTAGTTTCCTTATTTAGGTAAGGAATAAGTCCATGATTGCATTAGTTAGGTCGTAGATGTTAGTGTTGTGTGTGCGACACTACATCATTTACAGATTTAGGGTCTAAAGGTGAGTGGTATGAGTGAACCACTAAACACCTTATTGGTGGGTAAGCTTTCTTTTCTTCTGAAAGCTATAAATCTTACCCATCTGCGTCACACAGATGATGCCACCTCCTTCTTTATCTCACGCTTGCTTGAGATGCTATGTCTCTTCTTCTTTTCTTTAGTTTCCACTTCTTCGAGGCGACCGAATGATGACTGAACCACATGTGATTGATTGAACCAAATTGAGTATATCTTCCTCTTTGATTAGGAAAGCCTAGCAATTCATTTGTGCTAAACCCATTCTAGAAGATAATCTAATATCCTTAATCGAGAGTTTTCTTAGATCGGGGTCTAAGTTGTAATTAACTACGGGGGCTTGCGCCCGTAGGAAACCGATCCCCACAATCAAATAAACCCCATTCAAGTTGATGTATTGAATAGGAGAAATCTCATAAAATTTTGAGTTATATATATTATTATCCATCGAAGTGTGTAGGAAAAAGTCTCTATCTTCAATGGCTAATCGTATGTATAACTTGATCTGCTCTTCCATCGGCCTGCTTATGTCAAGTGTAAAGGCCTACGATCGTTTTGTCCTACGGGATAGTGCAATCGTACTCTTTGCATTCAAACCCCATAAGCAGAATTCTTTCGGAAACCCACAATATAAACTTATACATAACATGTATAATGCTTGTATAAACTTATTCATATTATATACATAACGTGTATAAACTTATATATAGCGTGTATAAATATATACAATAAGTGTAAAATGCTTGTATAAATTTGTATATAATTTACATAATGCTTGTACATATCATGTAAAAACATATACATAACATATATAAACTTATACATTGAATGTATAATATTTATACATAGTGTATATAAATTTATACATAATGTGTATAATGATTATACATGCTATATATAAACTTATACACATCGTGTATAATACTTGTATAAATCTATACATAATATGTATAATGCTTATACAAAGTGTATATAATACTTTTACATATTGTGTATAAACTTATACATAATGTGTATAATACTTATACAAAGTATATATAAACTTATATATAATATGTAAGAACTTGTACATAGTGTGTATAATGCTTGTACATAACGTGTACAAACTTGTAAAAAGTATGGATAATGCTTATACATAGCTTGTATAATGCTTATACATAACATGTATAAACTTATACATAATGTGTATTAACTTGTATATAGTGTGTATAATGCTTGTACATAGTGTGTATAATGTCTGTGCATAGCGTATATAATGCTTGTATAAACTTGTACATTGTGTGTATAATGCTTAAATATAACATGTATAAACTTGTACATAGTGTGTATGATGCTTGTACATAATATATATAATGCTTGTATATAATGTATATAATATTTATATATAGCTTGTATAATGCTTGTACATAGCTTATATAATGTTTGTATAAACTTGTACATAGTGTGTATAATACTTGTATGTAGCATGTACAATGTTTATATAAACTTGTGCATAGCGTTTATAATGTTTATACATAGTGTGTATAATGCTTATATATAATGTGTATAATACTTCTACATAGCATGTATAAACTTATATATTATGTATAATGCTTGTACATATCGTGTATCAACTTTTATATAGCGTGTATCAATTTTTATATAGTGTGTATAAACTTGTGCATAGCATGTATAATGCTTGTATATAATGTGTATAATGTTTGTACATAGCGTGTACAATATTTGTATAAATTTGTACATAATATGTATAATACTTATACATAGCATGTATAATACTTTTATATATCATATATAACTTGTACATTGTATGTATAATACTTATACATAGTATGTATAAACTTGTACATAACATTTATAAACATGTACATAGTGTATATAATGCTTATATAAACTTGTACATAATATGTATAATGCTTGTACATAGTATATATAAACTTATATATAATATATATATATTACTTGTATAAACTTATATATAGTGTGTATAATGCTTGTACATAACATGTATAATGTTTGTACATAGCATGTATAAGTTCATACATACTGTGTAAAAGTTCGTACATAGTGTGTATAATGCTTGTACAAAATATATACAACTTATATACATTATGTACAAACTTATATATAGTGTGTATATTGTTTATACATAGTGTGTACAATATTTGAACACAGTAAGTAAAATGCTTGTACATAGCGTGTATAATACTTATATATATCTTGTATAATTTGTACATTGTATGTATAATACTTATACATAGCATGCATAAACTTGTACATAACATGTATAAAAATGTACATAGTGTATATAATGCTTATATAAACTTGTACATAATTTGTATAATGCTTGTACATAGTATATATAAACTTGTATATAATATATATATATATATATATATATATATATATATATATATATATATATATATTATTACTTGTATAAACTTATATATAGTGTGCATAATGCTTGTACATAACATGTATAATATTTATAAATAGCATGTATAAGTTCATACATACTGTGTAAAAGTTCATACATAGTGTGTATAATGCTTGTACAAAATGTGTACAACTTATGCACATTATGTACAAACTTATATATAGTGTGTATACTGTTTATACATAGTGTGTATAATATTTGAACACACTGTGTACAAACTTGTACACAGTGTGTATATTGCTTGTATATAACATGTATAAGCTTGTACATAGTGTGCATAAGCTTGTACATAGTATGTATAATGCTTGTATATATTATGTAATACTTGTATATAGCGTGTATAAACTTGTATATAACATGTATAAACTTATACATAGTGTGTATAATGCTTATACATAGTATATATAAACTTGTACATAATATGAATAAACTTACATCCAAGACATTGGCCCAGTTTATTTTAACACTTTTCCAAATCTAAGTTTGTCACTAACAGACGTTCATCTTTTTGAAGCTCTTAAGTTACATCTTTAACTTTATGGCTATAACTTTCTTCCTTGATCAAAAACCATAGCCTTAATCTACATAATTCATTTTAAAGCAATGAATACTCTAAATCCTAGAGTTAAAAAGGTTGTTCAACCTAATAGTAGAACTACGCTAATAGAAACTAATCTCTTAGCATCTAATATCGCCACAAATCGTGTCATTAGATGGAATGAAAAAACCTTTCCAAAACAATGGACATTACCTTAAAGTAATTCACCATAACTAGTAATTAATCAAGATATAGAACAAATAATTCAAACTTCTAACGGAGATGTAGAAGTAAGATTTAATCCTAGAAGATCTATTCATCTTCCTTGAATCTCTATTCCTTCTACTTCAGGAGATGAAGTTAGAACATCTAAATCAGATGAATCTGAAATAGCTTCTAGTCCAGGTTTAACACTCAATAGAAATTGAATATTTCATCCTGTCAGGGGAAGTCAAGATTTTCGTTCCCCAACACCTTCAAAAATGCAATTTTAATGGTATACGTACCAAACACAGCGTTACACGAAATAGTTATCCGTCATTATACGCTGCCAAGGTTTGAAACATTTCGAACTTGGTATCAAAAAATGTTCTCAGAAGAAGAACGAATAAAATTTTCATATCAATATTTTTTAGATTTAGAAACAATAAACATAAACGGAAAAACAACAATCCCATTTGCATATTGGTTCATTAATAACATAACGACTAATATATGAATGATGAAAGGACAATCTTCAAAGAATGAACAAAATGACATAATCATGATTCCATTTGGAAACATTCCTTCAGATCCACAGGCGATAAGAGAATTAGCTATTATAGTAAAGCAACTCAACTTTACTATAATATGTTACAAATTACCACCTCTTATTTAGATAATATTAACAAAAAATTAGATCAAATAAAAAATTAAATTGACCAAACTAATGCTGAAAACCCGAAAGCGTCTGGCGCTTCAAAAATAATTGTAACAAAACCAGCTATAAAACATCCGCCTCCAATCAAAGCAAAATTAGATGAAGACCTTAATATTTCTGAGGTCATTAAACAAATTAAATCACAAAAAATAACCATGTTAAATGAAGAAATATCTTCAAATAACTCTGAAAATGAGTTAAATGAAGACTTGTCAAGCAACTATGATATTACTCAACGAGAGGATCAATTTAGGCCATCTAATTAGAATCCAAATTCTAATAAACCCTTAATAATAAATAAATTAAAATACCCTAGAAAATCTTTAGGAAAATATTATTATCAATGATCAACTCCTTCCGATCTTTTATATGAAGAAGATTTAAATGAACAAATTTCATATGATCCTAGACACTTATATGAGTGGAGTTTTGATGGGCTCTCTGACTATCAAATTCACAAAACTATCCATCAAATGCTAATCTATTCAGCCGTGGCTCAAAGTAAAGGCCATAAACCTTGGGAAGTAGTACAAATTATTATAAATGGTTTCACGGGCATCCTCAAAGGATGGTGGGACAATTATCTTAGTCCTGCTGAGAAAAATGATCTTCAAAGTGAAAAAAGTCTTTTAGATTATGAAAAGGATAATGAGGAAGTAGTGTATACTCTCATTCATAATATCTTAGAACATTTTCTAGGATATATGACAGATAATAGAGAACAAATGCGTTCTCTATTACAAAAATTAAATTGTCCATCCCTTTCTCATTTTAGATGGTATAAAGATGTGTTTATGACAAGAGTCATGAATCTTTTGGATGCTAGCTCCAATTATTGGAAAGAAAAATTTCTTGAAGGACTTCCAGCCACCTTTGCCACCAAGGTAAAAGAAAAATTAAGAAATTCAAATGGACAACAGATATTTGAACATTATACATATGGACGTATAATCAGTGAATGTATTAAAGTAGGTATAACCCTATGTAATGATATAAGAATGAATCAACAACTTAAAAGAGAATGAATATCAGATAGAAAGTAATTAGGAGCTTTCTGTGAGCAATTTGCTTGTCCAGGTCCTTTAACTAAAAAGGAACGGAAACTAGCTAAAATGCAAAGAAATAAAAAATTTAGAGAGAAAAACGCTTCTCAACATAAGAGATTTTCTAAAAGACAATTCAAAGATAAGCGATTTCAAAAACCAAAAGAAAAGAACTCCGAAAAAACTATTAAATCTTTCAAATGTGGAAAAGTAGAACATTATTCAAACAAGTGTCCTATAAAAAAGAAAATAAACGAGTTAAAATTAGATGACGCAATAAAAGAAATATTAATGAAAATTCTTCTAAATTCAGAAGAATCATAATCTAATTCTGACTCTGAAGATGAGATAGAAAAGTCAGACTCTAACTCATATAGTTATTGTAATAATTATAATAGTAATGATTATTACAAAACCATCGTAGCCTAATATGAATGTATTTAAAATAAATAAATCGGTTGCCACAACCATGTATTTGTTTGAAGGTTCAAACCCTGTTGACTCCTATTGAACCGCATAGAAGGATCGGGTTTGAACTTAAATTCACTTATTGACCCGCGCAGCATCCCTAGATGTCACATGTGTATCAATAACACACTTGTCGAGGCCCATGCGGGTGTTTAAGGGCATTTTATAATTTGTTATTGAACCTTGTCGACTCTTATTGACCTATATAAGAGGATCAGGTTTCATAAGCTTTGTGACTTTATTAGTGAATTCATATTATGGTATTTTTTTCCTTTGAAATCAAAGGTACCGATTTGATAAATTAAGTTTTTGTCGACTTTAGGTAATGACCATTTGTTTAAATCTTCCTCATTGAGAGGATATTCTATCAATTCTGCATTTTTAATATCTCAAAAGAGGGTACTTTTCCCTTTTGGAGAATAGAAGATGAAGAGGACGCCATATGAAGCATATGCTGGTAAGTTTGCATTTCTTATTGATAAATAGAGAGGTTAACAAGAACAGTCCAATAAGATAACATGCGTAGGCTATACAATTCTTCATAAAGACTTGGAATATCCAGGACTAACTACCCTATTTCAGAGGGATTTATTGCCAAATTCCAATATAATTATGATGAATTAGTAGCATAAGAATTTTAAACCTATTTTGAGAGTATTTGAGAAAAGTTTCCTCCTCCATACCACCCCAATAATCAAAGAGAAATACAGACTTACCAGTTATAGCAGATTACTCCAGCATGGCTCTGATACCAATTTTGATTTAAAATCTGGATATTGGCAAAATGATACCACTCAAAATGTATCTATACGGGTCATCTGAACATGCTAATCCAGACAAAACTCCAGAAAAAATTAATCCCGAAAAAGTTTAACCGATGCTCAAAATGAGTGTTGAGCATATATTATCTCTAAATCCTGAGGATAATGACATCACCTCCCCCTGGCTTATCTTCAAAAAATATTTAAACACTAATCCATTCCTTCATGATTCCACTTATGATAGAGAAACTTATGAAGCCATTCTGATTTATCTTCAATGCATTGAGGTAAAACACCACTACGATGACAAGCGTAATATTACCTACAGTAGAGCTAATATTCTTAGCTTAATTAATCCTAAAGATTGGCAAATCACCCCATTTCAAATTAAAAAATTTTAAATTCCACTACCTGATGGAAACATTAAAACATGTTCCTTTAATTATTGGACCTATGTTCAAGCCATGCATAAGGCATTTTATGTTTTAAATCCCACTCATTTTCATTCATGGATGTCCATCCATAACCCTAAAATCTTAGACAATCTAGTTCCATCATTGGTAAATCACCCAACAGCCGACCACCATTGGACTTTAGCCCGACCTTGATCGGACCACCGCTTGGCAGCTAACCATTGTTGGACATCTTTCTGACTGCCTATTGCCCTTATAATTCATCCCAACCTTCATCGGACCACTGTCCGGCCATGGACCGCCGCAAACTTCCACCTGACGGTTGACCACCGTCGGTCTTCTTCTTGGTCACCAACCACCTCCAAACTTTAACCCAACCTTCATTGGATCACCGACGACCGCCTCCATACTTCTACCTGGATGTCGACCATCATCAGACTTCTGCTCAACTTTTGTTAGATCATTCACCGTCAGCTTAACTTTTGCACATACACCATTGGACTTTTGCATGGCTATCATCAGACCTTTTCCTAATTCTCCAAATTACTGTAATTTGATTTCCTTTAAGTCAAGGGATGGGTCAACCTTTGTAATTCACTCAAATTTAGTGGAGTCTTTTTACTTGGGCAAAGCCCCATGGTTTTTCCCTCTTCACGCTTTCCATGTAAAAAGATTGGGTGTTTTACTTCTCTCTTTCTATTTATATGCTTGCTGGATCTTCGTACAAAGCTAAGACATTAAAATTTTTTTACATCTTTGTTGCCACAAATATTTTGGGATATAACAAAACTATTTTTTTACTAAAATTTTCATTTAATGGAATAAAATTCAATTCCATAATTTCTTATCTTGGCTATTTTGATATTTTAAAAAATTAATCTTGTTTCCTCCTGGAATTTTCACGATAGTAGAGAAATATAAAGTTAACATCTTCGCTTTGTACGGTGATCCAGCACATAATCAGATAAAAGAGAAGGTGTAGCATTCATAAGAGACTAAGATTTTTATGTGGAAAACCCTAAAACTGGAAAAAATTATGGGGCCATGCCTAGTTTGAAAGAATCCACTGTTATTTGTAGTTGATTACAAATGAGGTCCTTCCTTGGGGGAAGGCCTTGGATTAATGTAATAAATAATCATAATATAAAATGTGTTGCATGATGCGAATTCAAAGAATAACTATTAATTTGTTTGTTTGGTCAGTAGAACTATTGTCGATAGGTGACGGAGGTCCGAAAGATAATTTTCTAGTGATGAAGGTTGGAATGACCATTATCTGGCGATAGAGGTCGAAAAGATCTTAGTCAGGCATTGAGTAGAAATCCAGTGATGAGCGGAAGTCCAATATCGGGTAGAACTCTGACAAAAGTCTGGTGATGGGCAAAAGGATGATGACCAGTGGAAGTCAGAAGTATGGCGAAATATAAAAGTCTGTCATCAGGTAGAGATCCAGAGATGGGCGGAAGTCCAACATTGGGTAGAATATGGAAAAGGATAGAAGTTCGACGATGGGTAAAAGTTCTGCGTTGGCTAGAAATGTGATGAAAGTCCAATGCTGTGCAGAAGTTAAACGTCGGATAGAAGTCTGATGATAGACAAAATTTTGGCGATGGGTGAAAGTTTGGCGTTGGGTAGAAGTTCAGCAATGGGCATAAGTTTGGTGTTGGGTAGAAGTCCGACAAAAGTCTGGCAACATGCAGAAGTCCAGCAATGTGCGGATGTTCGGCGTTGAGTATAATTTTGGTGACGGGCGAAAATATGGCATTGGTTAGAAGTCTAGCGATGGGCGAAAGTTCGGCATCTGGTAAAAATCTGGTGATGGGAGAAAGTATTACATCGGGTATAATTTTGGTGATGGATAAAAGTTTGGAAATGGCGTAAGTTTGGTGTCAGGTAGAAATTAGACAATGAATAGAAGTCCGGTGACCAGTGAAAGTTTGGCGAATGGAAGAAATTTGATGAGAGTCCGGCGATGCGCGAAAGTTCGACAATAGGTTGAAGTCCTGCATTAGTTGGTGGCCGAATAGAAATCCTATGTCACTTGGTGGCCGAGCAGAATTCCAACGTCGGTCGATAGCATGGCAAAATTCGGTAGCCAGGCCAAAGTCTAGCAGTGGTCGAGGAGTCTGGTGGCAAGAGAGCTCTTCCATCTCTTCTTGCTTGGGTCCCTTCCTCCTCCCTCTAATCAGAAACCAAGTTCTCACAATCGGCGCCAAACTGTTGCAGGCTAGGATATTCGTGGTAATAAAGTCAATTAAATTTTTGTCTTATCAATGCATATATATCCAACACACAAACAAAAAGAGAGAAGTTAAACACCAAAAAATCCCAAAGCAGGAAAAACCATGGGGCCTCGCCCAGGTGAAAAGATTTCACTAAATTTGAGTGAATTATAAATGTTGACCCATACCTTTACTTGGGGGTAGAAAAATTAAAGTAATTTGGAGTGTTTAGGCAAAGGTCTGGTGAAGGTCGGCACAAGTCCAACGACATTTAGACATAATTTTAGCTAACGGGGAATTATCTGACAAAGGTCGGGCAGAAGTCCGATGACACTTGGCTGCTAGATGGAAGTCTGGAGGCTATCAACCATAATTCGATAATGGTCGGATTGAAGTTCGGAGGTGATCAGAGGCTGGGTGGAAGTCTGGAGATGGGTGGCAGCCAGGCGGTGGTTCGTCGCTGGTCAAGATGAAGTCTAACGGCGGTTGGCATCCGGTAGGTGGTGCTGAAGCTCTTGAAGCTTCAGAGCTCTCTAAAATCTCCAGCCAAAGGTCCCCCTCATGTAGAGAGTGGAGGTCTATTTATAGATTTTTATGAATGGCACACTTTGTAAATATAGAGAAGATCCGGGATAGGTTCATAGTGCTTCATCAGATGGCCCGTATTGATTCCCCTAATCATAGAGCATTTATTGGACATTTAAATGTCTTAATGATATCAAAATTTGATGATCTTGGGCTTGTTAGATTCTTCTCAACGAGCCGCTTTATTCAACTATAAGCATGTCATGTTTGGAAAATGTTTAGTAATCCTATTTGTAGTTTGAACCTTCCAAAAGTGCTTTGAGTCTTTGATTTGGACCCATTTGAGCATGGATTGAGTCGAATTTGGTGTAGCTGGATTTGTATTTTTGAGACAATCAGTTTGACTATAGGTTTGACGAAATCGGAGTTTGGATGATCCCAATTTTAATTTAAGATGTTTCCAACTTGATTTTACCTCAAGATTCGTGCACGATCAGAATGATTTTTTGTGACGTATCAAATCAAAATGAGAAAAATTTAATATTAACTTTCTAGGTATAATATACACTTACACCTAACTAGTTCATTTAGAAATATGATATTAGAAAAATCTGAAATTTGCATCATTATAAATTAAATATCATATATATATATATATAAGCATTTATTATATATGTGTTATAATTTCTTTTTTTAATAAAACTAGCACCTAATATTTAAAATGAAATGATTTATAATAAATTTATGATTAATATAATTCAGATAATATAAAGTATAGGACTTAAAAATTACTTGAAAAAAATCAAGAATATTTTGAAAATCATCAATTTTTGCCCCTATTGGTAAAAAATTTTGGCTCTTCCTCCGCCTTAGGCTCACATTTTTTTTTTATCTTTCTTGCTTTTGTAGGTTCCTTGATTCTCACCTTCCATTCAATATTAATAATGACTATAAGAGAAGAGTCGCTTAAATATGAAGTGCTTGAATTTAAAATTATATAAAATATTTTATGTTTATATCTATTTTTCATATATTTGTAATAAATATTTAGATAAATTAGTTATTTATTACATCATCATTATTCAACCTGAGGGTAGATTCTAAATAAACATTTGAAATTTGTACATTTCTTTCTATTAGTTCAATGAATTATTTGATGCTATCTTAATCTTGCTCACTACTCACCAAGGTTGAAGTTGCCAAGGATTAAGAACATATCAAATTTCCCATAAGTCATCAAAATAACACTTAATGATATAAAATCTCTCTTGAGATTCATTGAAGGAACATATTTGAAACATCACCAAATATAACCTTGATTTGGCACAAATCTTGAGGCAGATTTGAATTATAAACTTTCAAAATTCAATTTACAACCATATAAACACCAATCTCAACACATTTACAATTAAACTGAACGTTTCAACAAGATGAATCCAATGACATCAAAATCGGTCCAATTTGAGTCCAAATGGGTTTGAATCAAGGAGCTGAAAGATATGTGGAAGCTTAAAAGCATTAATTTAGTAACCAAATGATTTCCAAATATGGTATATTTATAATCAAATTGAGCAACTTGACGAAACGAATCCAAAAAGCCTAAGAGCACTTAATTCTAACATCATTAAGGTAAATGCTTGATGAAACCTTTATTATCAAAGGAATCAACATTAACTGTCTGATGGAGCACTCCTAATTTGTACTATATTTTATTCATATTTAAGGAGCGTGCCACTCTCAAAAACCTATAAACACCCTCATTCTTCACATAAGGGGGGAGCAAGAAAGGAGAAGAGAGAACTAGTGAGAGCACTCTTGCATTTAACATCCATCGTTGTCGTTGACCAACACCAGCTATTGCCACCAACAACAACCATCACCATCGATGACCATCTTAAAAAATTATCACTTTCTCTAGAATACTAAGAAGATTTAACCATATTGTTGGGTATATTTTTCTACCTGTTTTATAAAATTCCACTTTAGAAAATTAAGCCTTGTTGTTGGGCATAGATTGTCCATTTGTTGATATTTGATCTTTTTACTCTTCCTCTTCTTTAATAGTGAATAAAAGAGGATCTTTGTATCACTTACTATATTGTCAATTTTGCAACTAAGCTGTGCCCCGTTCTTTTTTTTCTCTTTCTGGGTTTTAACATAAAAAATTCTCTAGTCTTACTACTTTCAATTGTACTTTTCGAGTTTTTGTTCAATATTGAGACATAAACATACACTCCACCAAATCTATTTTTTTAGCTTACAACAGTGGCACCTTCTGTGGGAAATGATTTCTAGATGGTGGGAAACCATTATTGCAACCTTGATAGCTCATTCACATAAATAACATGGGCACAATTAATGCAAGATAGTCCTTTTGCCATGATTTATTATCAAGCCAAATGAAGTCCTTCAATATTAAAGCCAACCTTATTCATTATTTTATTACCTTTGAAGAATCCATCTTTGCTACATCAATTTTATGGGAAGCATATTTGGATTGGGGTGTAACTTTATCTACAACCTCAAATAGAATTGTGCCCAAAAAAAAATTCCTTTAACATTTTTAATGTTCAAGACAACATCACTACAACCATTTTTTATAATACTCACAACAAATGCAAGGATTCTTTAATTAAATTTCAAATTCTTTATAATCCCCAATTGAACTTATGCTCCTTGTGCATGGTCTTAATCTCAACCTTAAAAGCCACAATGTTCTAAAGATAGACCAATAATCATTTTTTGTTCAGGATACAGGTGAAATTCTTCCCCTGCCAATCAAGGTATAATCGATCCAAGGGGATTGGATTCAACCTCTTTCATATAATTAATGTTTTTGAGCAACACTTTGACAAATAATTTTGGATATATATAATATTCTTGGTGGATTCTTTTGATTTCTTCCATGCAGATTAATATCATCAAACAATGATCTGACAAATAACCTTAGATAGGTCAAACATCTCTTGTAGATTTCCTCAGTATTTTTAATGTAAGTTAATGGAATCGAGAAAAAGGGCATACCCATGAGGCAACCTCGAAGAGAAGGTAGTAGTGGAGAAAGTCCTCACTAAAAATACCCCATGATGGCATGTGGTATATTGGGTCTCCACTCATAACCCTGGGAAGGCATTCCCATGAGGTAGTCTCAAAGGGAAGATAACAATGGACAATGTCCTCATTAAAAAGTCTCTATTAGAGTAGGTGGACGACAGAGTCACCACTCATTTAAAAACCTTTGAAGGTAAATGACTTAAAATTTTCAGGATTATTTAAAAACCTTTAAAGTTAAAGGTCTAAAAAAGAACACATGTATGTGTTGACCTCATTTTTGTATGAGGTCACTAAGACCCACTTCAGTTTCTTCCTGGTGACTAGATGATTGGAAAGTATCTACTCCTTAATCTTTTAGGTCCTTGGTGAGACCCAATTTAATCCCCATCACATTCAACTTCACCCTCCAATTCAATCCCTAGTTCAACTACCAATCAACATTTAATCAACTTTTAAATCACATCCAATCAACCTCAATCATCTAATTGACCTACACTGATGTGGATGAGCCAAGTCCAGCCATTCAACTCCTAAATTCAATCCAGACGCAACATTCCCAACAAAATCTTTGGGTTAAGGACCTAGGTCCTAAAACCTCTTCTAACTGATTTTTATATCACCTTAAAACCCTATTAATTGGCCCATGACTTCGATTCTATCAAGTACATGTTGATATGACATGTCTTTTCTATCAACCCTACAAATTTTAGCTCATTTTGAGGTCTCTAACCACATAAATTAGGTCAATCTCCAAAGGCTACAAAACCTTCAGTTATTTATAGCCTATGCCATTGGACTTGCCATTCAATGGATTTTAGCCTTGGGACCCTTTACAAATCTTCAAACCACTTTTATGACCTCTATTAGGACCCATTGATCAATAATTTACACTTTCCCCAATTCAATTTGACCCAAACTTGACTAAGGGTCAAAATAACCAAAATACCCTTTAAAGGGATTTTTTTTTGTCTTTTCCCCAAAATTCAATATAACCTAATCATATCAAACTCCAAATTTCATTCCAATGGATCCTAAATGATTTTAGGAACACATTGGACCCAAACTTCTTTTTGGTTTGACCTGATTGACCAAGTCAACTATGGTTGACAAAAATGCCCCCTTAATGGATCAAATGACTATTTCAAGCCAAATGAATTCCTTTTGGCATGAGACCACACCCATTAAGTTTATATAATCAATTTGAATTCAATAAACCCAACCCTTGACCCTAAGTTAACTTGGTTGACCAAGTCAACCAAGTTTGATCAAACTTCCCATACACTCCTACTTATTCAACTCTCTTGACCAAAGCCTTGCAAAGCCTACCCAAACACATCGAGAGACACATTAGGTGCCTAAGAGAGCTCCCCTAGAGACCCAAGCCTAGGGCCAACTTTTATCAGCCATTTAGCTTGACCCAAATGTCCAAATAGGGGTTCCCTTTGAGCCATTTTCCAATTCTAGCCCAATCAAACCCAACCAATGGTGGCATTAGGTCTCCCTCTACCCAATACACCTCCCCTAGCCAACACAAACCTTGCGACAACTTGGGACAGGAATTAAGCTAACCCAAAGTGGCCAAAACCACCTTAGGTTGAGCCATTTCCTAACCTAGCCTTCACTAAACTCAATCAACACCCCCATTGGATAGACTTAGGTCCAATACACCTACCCTAGTCATCCCAACCCTTGGGCTGACATGGGTCAATCTCTAGGCTAGCCCAAAGTGGTCAAAACCATATTGACTCATGCCATCTCTCACCCAAGGAAATTCAGACCCAATTGGCACTTGCACTGGGTGCACCAAAGCCTGACCCACCTCCCACATCCAACCCATGGTCTGGCTTGATCTGGGTTGAGCCCAAACAAACCCAAATCATACAGATTTGGGAGGAACTGAGCCATCCAAATGAATTGGACTCCCCTAAATCTAATTGATCTCATATTAAAACTTACCACATCCCCATCGACCTTTCCAAATCAGCCTGACCCAGACCCTAGCCAGCAGTAGCCGGAACCATAGAGAATGAGCTCCGGTTGTCCCCTCCATCTCGAGCCTCATCTAAATGCTTTCAAAGCCTGGGATCACCGACTTCAGGCTCATGGACCTCTAGGGGGATTTCCCCTTCCACCTGGTGGCCATCTAGTGGCTCACCTAATTGATCCCAGCCATCCGAGCTCACGGGAGTGGCCTAAATAGTAGGCAATCCACCATATGTCCCCATTCAAATTCAAGCTTTGAAAAGCATTCCCCAAAGCTCTCTAAATAATCCCATAGCTTCTCCTAGCTTCCTAGCCCCTTCCAACAACCCATTCAAGTGAGCTCTGACAAAGTCTGTGCATGGTCTGCTCGAAGACATATCTATGGCCATCCTCCAATCTTAGCGTTTGAAGGAGAACCATTTTCCTTCACCTTTTGAAGCTTCTCAAGAGAAAACCCCATCCTTTGGGACTTTCTCCACTGTGAGAACTCTATTATGAGCTCCCTAGATAGGTAGTCTAATCAAATGTGAAGGAAACCTTCACCCCATTGGATTTCCACCATTGTATTGAAGGTTTCTACCTCCCTGAAGCTCCGTAAGAAATTTGGAGAGAGTTTAATGGCGAGATCATTCGGATCACGCTAGAGAATGTCTACGGCTTCAGAATCATGTTGGAGGTAGAAGACATAATCCAATCCATTAATTTTTATCAACGGCTTCAATTAGATCCCACATTCTTGGAGCAGGTTTAATCCCAACCATTTGATATAATATCAAATGACCGTGGTTAATCTCACATTATTTAGTAAACCGCCAATGATTGGCCAGCCAATCAGATGCTGCCCACATGGAAAAGTGTGGCTAACTGGGTAATTGCGTATTTATTAAATTTTGAAATCCAAGGGGAACTTCAAAAAATTAGATCTCTCAATTCACTTGGCCGAATTAGATGATCTTAGGCTCGTTGGAAAGATCTTAGAGAGATCTGCAAGAGCCTTATGGTCCCAAGCTTTAATTGTATTTATATTAGTATTAATTTTAATTTGAATGTTTTTATTATTATTGTATTATATGCTTAATTGAAGTTGCCATGACTTGGGACTTTGGGAGAGTGAATTTGGACATGTCCCAGACATGTCCAAATTTTCCCTCACCTATTTAAGGATTCTAAGGGCTAGTTAATGCCAATTTGGGTTCAAGGGTCATGGTTTGACCCTTGGATTTAAATTATGGTTATGATCCATCCAATGAGAATTAGGATTTGTGCTTTGGTGTCATGATTGTTCTTAGCCTAAGGAGTTTAGGGCCACTAATTTTTCCCCATTCCAAGATAAGGTTACTTACATAGGAATTTTCTAAGGTAACTTAGAATTTACTTTGGGTAGCTTGTTTGGCCACCTTAGTTAGGCCCACTAGGGCTCAAATTCAGGGAATTTTGATCTTGAGATTATGTGATCTCATGGTTAAAATTTCACTAAATTTGGTGCACATTTGGTCTACCAATTAGGAGCCCCAAAATTCCCCTAGATTTGACCTAGAACCTTAAGTAATTCATTAAAAATTCACATTAAATCCAAAGAATTCACTTAAGGACTCTAATTTCTCATATTTTAACCCTCAATCCAGGAAAAAATATATCTCCAATTAGTTGACCCTTAATTTCACCTTAATTCAAAATTTAAGCTAAATCAATAATTAATTTAAATAGTTAATTAAAAATAATTAAAAATTCCAAAAAAACTTCCAAATGCTAGGAAACATCCCCTTACCTTATTTATAACCTTTGGGGGTGATTCCAAAAGGTTTGGAGCTAATTTGGATCACAATCATCAAAATCTTGTTTATTAAGGCAATTAAAAAAATCCCAAAATACTTAAAATTTTGAAAATTCATAACTTTTTATATAAAACCCCAAATTAAGCAAACTCAAAGTATAATTAATCAACATAAGTTCTAATATTTATAAAATTTTTGAGACTTTCAAATTCCACTTTAATTCAAAAAGTCAACTTTTTAACCCTTTAATTAACATATTAAAATAATTCCAATAATTCAAAAAAATTCAATTATTCATTAAAATTCCAAAAACTTCTAATTTGATTAATAAAATCACTTAACCAACATTCTAATAGAGAAAAATAACTCTGGAGATGAATTTTATTAGATGGACTACTTCGAGCTATGGGGCTTCGTTTCCTGAGGAGGCCTAGTTCGTCGAACCTGGCAACACAACACCACGAATTAATTTCATGGAGTGTTAAAAACAAAATTAAATAAATTTTAATTATTTAACCAAATTATAATCCTTAATTCAACTATATTAATAAGGTTTTTAGGATGGACTACTCTAGGCTTCGAGGCTACGTATCCTATGGAGGCCTAGTTCCTTGAGCCTAGTGGCACAACGTCATGAACCTATTAATAAAAAATATAAATTAAATTAACTCTTAAAATCAGTAACTAATTAAATTAATTAATATTAATCCATCCTTAATTTCTAACCATCCAAATCAGCTTAATCAACCCCAATTACTACTAGGTAACCTAAGCCTACGAGGCTATTAACTTAGCCCCGAGGAATGTGAAATAAACTTCACGGACTCGATGAGCAGAAAAGGTAGCAATTATCAAATAACTAAAATACATCCAAATCAAGCTTTAATACATTAATACTTAAACTAAAACATAAAGTTCTCCTTTAACTTCTAACAAACTCAAATACCAGACAACTCCAACAAATTCCCAATTTAGGATCTACCCCAGCCACATGACCTTCTACACACACTTTAGATGATTTGCTATGACAACTGAATCTAGATCTAGGCTTGGTTGGTGTTTAATTTTATGTTGTTTACCGAGTTTTTGAGATTTCATTGCATGTTGTGATTGAAATTGATTGATATGTTTGCTTACTTTTACTGTACTTTATTGATTAATGTGATGGGTAATTATATTACCCTTAGGTTATGAATGATCTTGATGCTTACTGAGTTTTCTGCAGGTGGCCACGCCCATTTAGGGCAAAAAAAAAGGGCTGAATAAATAATATATATAATTATTAGAGGTGCTTCAACTGCTTAACCCCAAAATAAGAAAGAGTGTGACCAAGTATGTTTGCTTTTCTGTATATATATATATATATATATATATATATATATATATATATATATATATATATATATATATATATATATTATATATATATATATATATATATAACTATTTGGGAATTAATATTATTTATTATATGCTTATGATAACCCTACAGGAGAGTCTAAAATTTTCATTTTTTTATTAATGCAATTAAATTTAAGTACTGAGTTGTGAAAGTTGCACTTTGAGTTTGGGATGCTTAGATCCAAAATAGAATTCCAAAGAGGAAAGAATACCCTTTAGGGGGATAGTCCTTTTCCATTTGGAAGCCCAAGTTTGGATCACTTTCATACCCAAAGTAAAAAAAGAATAACATCCCCTTTCGGGGAAGAGTTTTCTTTTTCATTTGGGTATCCAGCTATTAATAATCCAAGGAGTCCAAAGAGGAGAAGACCAAGGAGTTGAAGACAAAGAGTATCTCAATCTAAGTCACTTACGTCTATATTAGGATAAGAATTCGGGTTGTTGTTAGTGGTGCCTAACAACTTTAATTTTTTTACAGACCCTAGGTTGTAATAAATGGGGCATTTTCATATAGATTTTACTTTAAGGAATTAATTATATTAATGTTTTTGAATTGATGTGATTGCGATTAGGATTTTACCTACTTGTTTTAATTTTTTGGTATTTGTACGCTATTTTTTTTTTGTTTTTTCCTTGATACGCAAGGCTCGTGAGGGTTTGTAAAATTTTTTATTCAAATCTAAATAAAATTTACTCTTATGGTCTAAGAAGTAAGCTTGGGACTGTCGGGACTTTACATAATATAATGATGCATTATTATTTTCCTTTTATTAGACACCTCCCTGCCTGTGGGTTTTGGCAGACCACCTAACCTATGAGGGTGCAGATCTGTCAAAGAGAATCTATGCAATCATTAGGATAAAATCTATTTTTATGCCTTTTTAAAAAATTGCTTCATTCTAATTTCAAGTATTAATGGAGTCGATCAACATGCGTCGTATTAGAAACATACTTAAAAAGAGTTTAAATCTTAATTGCATATCTATATTTAGCATTTTCACCCAACACAAGTTAAGGGACCATTTAGGATAATCTCTAGACGTTGGCCCCAGATCTCCAAAGCCTTAATGAAAAGGTCCTTACCACTCTTTTATAAAATGACCGAACTTATGGATTTAAAATTGATTAGGTGGTTAGATGGCTCCATAATCCAGGTAGGGGTAAGTTCAAATTTTGCATTGCATTAATTAGGTTTGGGCCACCATCATTTGATGCCCAATTTAGATTTAGGATCTGGGGCAGATTTTGAATCATAAGACCCCAGCCTCCAAGAATATAATCTCAAATTTTTAATAAAATTCCCAACTCAGACTAAATTTTCTCTCAATCTTAAATTTAAAAGCCCAAAACTTAGCTCAGGTTGTGAAATTTCTGAATCATATTTAGAAACCTAAAGTGTCTCCTACCCTTCTTGCTTCGAATCCATAATAAGTGCTTAATCTTGCTCCATTCTCTATTGAAATTCCAAAATCCAACTCCTTTGATACCACTCTTAAAAAATCTTTAAGTAAAAAATTGATATTATTTTAATTGAGAGTATTCATGGGAAATTTTAATTTCCTATGATGTAACTAACTACGAGGGCATGCGCTCATAGGAGATTTAGAACCCACATCAATTTTCAAAACTTAATTGGTCTTCTTTCATAAACTTAAATCATTGACGATCATTATCATCATATTCGAAGAATTAATAGCAATTGATATTTTCTCTCTTCGGAAAGATATATCTTTTGTTGATAAAACTTCAGATATGAACTTGATGATAATCCTTCTGGATTATCATAGCTGGATATTTGGTTGAACATCATTTTGACCCTTGAGGGCCATATGAAGTTCTCTCTTAAATGTGGTTACGATATGCAAGACGGGATTTACAATTCTAAATATGAATCCCATTCTGAAATTTTATTACGACCTCCCGAGGTGGTATATCATTTCTGATGGGACGTTCGGTTTTAAAATAAAAATTCAACATCAATTTTAAATTCCTAAAAGAAAACTTATTTTTTTAAAGATCTGCTTTCAACACCAACAGTATGAAAACCTTTAGAAGATTAAAAGTCTCAAAAGATAGATGTACACATAAAATTGCAGAAGGAAAATTCCTTATAAGGTATAGGATTATTCAAAAATCTCTGAAGGCTAAAAGCCACAAAAGGCACAGGCACATCAAAGACTTTAGTGGGCTAAATGCATCAAAAGACACAAATACATCAAATAGCTTAGAAGGATAAAATTATAAAAAGGCATAGATACATCAAAGACCTAAGAAGGCTAAAAGCCCTAAAAGGCACAAGTACACTAAAAACCTTAAGAGGCTAAAATCTTAAAAGGTGCTGGAATATAAAAATTTTAGAAGGTTAAAAGTCTCATAATATATATATATATATATATCTTTGATTAAAAGTCTCAAAAGGCTAAAAGCTGCATAAGGGATAAATTTATCTAATCTAGTTATTCTAACTAGGGGAAATATATAAAAATATATCTCAAAGATGCATATTGGACTTAGTTTCCTATGGAAGGCATTTTCACTTCAAATAAAAAAATAAACATCGAGGTCATACAAATTTCTCAAATCCATATATATTATTACTAGATTTACATGATTTTAATATAGTGCAATTCTACATCCGTCTCAAACATACAATCTTCTTCATATAATATAAGAATCTGAAAGTGAAACTCTGAATTAAAGTACTTTCTTCAACATTATTTCTACATCTAATATTTCAATAAATTGCAATGATAACCTCATTAATGATAGATGAATTGAAGCTTAAAAATAAGATAGAAAGTCTCCCAAAATGAAGACAGATAAAGCTCTTTCAAGATAAAAATAAAAGCCCTACCATAAAAAAACCTTGTGAATCACTTACAATCCTACATAAAGAATAACTTATTCTATAAAAAAAGGGGCACTGAGCTTGATAAGAGATATTTCATATCTAAGATAGTGGAATACCTCAAATATAAAAAAAAGTAGATGATAGAAGGAGAAGAAAGATAAGACCAACTGCTACATAAAGAGGGGCACTAGAGCCTAATAGGAGATACTTTCTATCTAAGACACTGGAATGTCTCTAATATAAAAAGAAGTACAGGATAAAAGGAGAAGAAAGATCTGGCCTATTCCTTCTACACAAAGAGGGGCACTAGATCTTTGTAGGGAATGTTTTATGTCCAAAAGAGTGGAATGCTTGTAATGGTAAGAAGAAGTAGAGGATAGAAGAAGATAAGAGGAAGAAAAGGGGGGCAAGAACTAATTCTTCTACATAAATAATAGTACTAGAGATTGATACGAGATACCACCGATTCAAGATTGTGGAATGCTTCTAATTAAAAATTAGTAGAGAAGAGAAAGAAAAAAAAAACATGAATAACTTCTTCTATATAAAGAGGGGCACTAGAGCTTGATAGGGGACATCGTCTATTTAAGACAGTGGAATGCCTTTAATGTAAGAATAAGTAGAAAACATAAAGAAAATAGGAGAAAGAGAAGATTGGAAAGAAGTAATGCAAATTCCTTCTCCCATGAAGGAATATTTATACTTGAAGGAGAGTGAAAGAGTTAAATAACTTCAAATGAAGAGAGTTATGTGACTTTAATAAAGAGATATTCATAACTTTAAATGAATAGAGTTATGTGAATTTAATGAAGAGAGTTGCATGACTTTAACGAAGAGTGTTATGTTATTATATATATATATATATATATATATATATATATATATATATATATATATATATATATATATATATATATATATATATATATATATATATATATATATATATATATATAATAAAACTTTTAAAAAATCCTAAAGTAAATTTTTTTTTAAAACTTTAATGAAGAGAGTTATATAACTTTAAAGAAGAAAGTTAAATAACTTTAATCAATGTTTCACACAATTTTAATAATAATAATAATAAGACTAAAAAAAAACTTTTTATAAAAAATAATTAAAAAAATTTCTCTATAACATATATATATATTTAAATATATCTCAAAAAAGAAAGGTTTAATAAAACATTTTTAAAAAATAAAAATAAACAAAAGAGAAGTTTTTTTTTTCAAAAAGAATATCTTAAAAAAATAAAAAATAAAAACTTTTCTTAAAAAATAAAATAAAAATAAAATGAATATATAATTTTTAAGATTTAAAACATATTTTCGTACAATGTAAGTATTAACATCCGAAAATATATAGATGTCAAATGATACATCACAAAAAAATCACCTTTATTTGGTATGAATCTCAAGGAATATTTGAATAAGAAACCTTCAAATTTTAATTTACAATAATCCAAACACTGATCTCTGCAAATTCATTGTCAAACTGAACGTTTCAGCAAGATGAACCCAATGACATCAAACTCAGTCCAATCCAAGTCCAAACAGGATAAAATCAAGGAGATGAAGCATATGTGGAAGCTTAAAAGCATTAATTTAGTAACTAAATGATTTCTAGATATAATATATTTATAATCGAATCAATCAGCTCAACGAGACAAATCCAATAAGCCCAATATCACATAATTTTGACATCATCAAGGAACTTAAATACTTGATGAAAATTTTATAATCAAAGGAATCAATATGGACAGTTTGATGGAACACTCCTAATTTATCCTAATTTTTCTCTATGTTTATAGAGCATGCTAGTCCTGAAAACCTATTTATAAAATTCCTTATTCTTCACATAAGGTGGGAGGTAAAAGGAGAAGAGAGAACTACAGAGAGCTCTCTTATATTTTCCAGTCATCACCGTCGACGACCACCCCCAGCTATTACCACCAATAATCACCATCACCATCAACGACTACCTTAAAAAATTATCACTTTCTCGAGAATACTAAGAAGATATAACCCTGCTGCTGGGTATATTTTTTCACCTAGGACATCAATTTTTAAAAATCCCTCTTTAGAAAATTAAGCCTTGTTGTTGGGCATAAATCATCTATTTATGGACATTTCATCTTTGTACTCTTCTTCTTCAACAATAAAGAAAGGAAAAAAATCTTTGTATCACTTACTATATAGTGAACTTTGCAACTGGGCTAAGCCCCATAAATTTTTTACCTTTTCAAATTTTCCATGCAAAAAATTCTTCTAGTCTTATCATTTTTATTTATTTGTGTTGAATCTTTGCATACTACTAAGACATGAAACATAAACTCTACCAACTCAAAATTTCTAGATTGTAATAATATTCATTCAAGGAAGTAGCCCACTAACCACTTTTATATGTAATTGTGCCCACTAGCATGCTACGGGTTCCATCAAGATGATTCATTAAGTTTACTCACCATTTATAATGAGGTTCTCAAATTTTAGACAAATTTTAGTCTTACATGATTATTACACCACTAGCTACAAAATTTGTGAATGCATATTTATTATAATTCTATCATATAGTCTATATTGTAACTCTAATCTTAACACTCACGTATACATATGTAATCATATATATATCAAGTGTGGGCATATCGTGTACTTAAAATTAATCACTAGAGAGGGAGGAGATTGTGATCTCATGTAAGAGCCATTGTAAGATACATATCTGAGGGGGGGGAGGAGGTTGCACACTATAAAATTTCATGATATGTAGTGATCCGCATCATACAAAACAATTGTAAAACAAAAACTAGAGAATAGAGATAAAGAAGACTAAAAGCTTAATAAGTCTCTCACATTTCTTACAAAATTTTCTTACAGAATTCTGTAACAAAACACTATATATATACCATAACAAAGGTTTATATTCCAGCTATACCGTAATAGTGGCATTTTAGCTTGAACTGTGAGGATGCACTTGGTTGTTCTCAAGGAGTGGAGGAAATTGTCTAAGTATAAAAAGTGTGTTGGACATAAAATAGCTTTTGGAATGTCTTGATGACTAGTAAAAGTGTTATTAACACCTCCCTGCAAGTTGATAGTGGACTCATAAAGCAACAACTTGTCTTTAAGCATGGTGAGCCTTCTAGTAGATAAAGCCTTTGAAAATATGTCAGCAGTTTGGTCTTGAGTGGATATGTGATGAAAAAGAATTTGATTAATCTTTAATACAATCACAAACAAAATGATAACCAATTTCAATATGTTTTGTTCTAGCATAAAAGACTGGAATGTTTGCAAGAGTCATTGCTGAAATATTATCACAATATAAAGCATTAGGTGAATGAGAAGAAATACCAAACTCAAGAAGAAATTAGAGAATCCAAAGAATGCTAATGGTGATAGTGGAAAGAGCACACAAATATGAACTAGAGGCGAGTGGTTATGATTTAAGCGGCTACTAGCCATTAAAGATGGAGCCGTGAAGGTGAGGTTGATTGGTCTTCTGATCCTTAATGACATAACAAGAAGAATCAAATGTTTTAAAATAATTAATATCCACAGAATGATTATATACATAAAGAAGATCATAAGCAAGAAGGGGAATATGAGATAGATTAGATAAAAGAGCTTATGATGGGGGTGTAGGAAGAAGACCATGATTAGTGTGAGTGTAATAGCCCATATTTGACCAAGCTAAATAATTTTTTAGGAGTCATTATAAGTCTAATTTATAAAGTATACCCACCATAACATAGCTATTGTTATGCTTTAATTATAATAATTTTCTCTTAATTTTATGAGTAGTGTAGAAAATTGACACAACTCGGCATAAGTATTTTTTTTCAAACAATTAGGTGTTCGTTCAGCAAATCAATTTCAACTGAGCATTCTTGACATGTTGGGATATTTTATGAATACATTTTAATAGTTTTTAGAGCTAAAAATTTAAAGATATAAAAGGATTTATCTAAATTTTATGGTGAAATCTAAACAATTAGCATAATTATAAATATATCCATAAAATATTTTATTATAAAATATCTTTATCCACTCACCATAACTTCTTTATTTGACATTTTTTTCTTTCTTTTCTCCAAGCCAGAGATTAGAATAGGAAAATAAATGGAAAAGAGATGAGGGATGGTAAGAGAAGTTTGGATTTATAAGTGTTAGAGCCATTTTTGTTCAACGGTTAAATTGAGAAATTTATTCATCGCAAGGTAGACAATAATTACCCTACCCTTAATTTTAATGATTTTGCATATTTGTATTTTATAAAATGTAGTTTAGTCAAAAGCAGCAAAAAATTAAGATATCTTGTTTTTTAGCAAACTTCTACAGTTTAACCTTTTGTATATTATAAAAATTACCCTCTCTAGCATTTGACTGTAATATTATTATATTTTACTAGATAAATTTAAAGCTATAATTTTTTCAAGTAAATATATAATATATAAAAATTATAGATTTCTCTATATTCTATGAAATAATATATTTCATACATCATATTGACTTATATTGCATAGTAAAATATAGAATTTTTGTGTAAGTAAGGAAGGTTGGCTGTAAATACTTAATTAATATGGGTTGGCTTTTAAAACTTAATAACCTACATTGGAGGGTAGGCTCACGAACTTTCCTTTAATCTAAATATTGGTGGTGTAATCCTAGTTGTAGCATAATAGAAAAATGAACATTTATATTCGTCAACAAACAAAGAAATTTTATCAAAATTATAATTTCTAACGGACTTTCGGTGAATTCATTTTTGCCCGTAAAATGTGCATCAAAAGGTTCGAATGGAATAAATATCCATAAAAAATATTTATGACTATTTTTAAATGGATTACCAATGGAAGCTTGCTTGTTTAACGAATGAAAAAATTGCAAAAAACACAAAATAAAAGACAAAAATTATAGCATAAAAAAAGAATCTCAAAGGAATCAACATGACTGAGATCAAGGCTGAGGGCAAGGGCCTTAAGGGAATCGAGAGCTTTCAGCGGTAAAAAAAGAGAGCATGAGCAAAAGATGAAGGAAGGAGTGGGAGGATTGCCATAATATCTCCCATTTTGTTAATGGTCAGCAACATACTTGGACCTCGAACCTGGAAATGATTAGTGTTCAGGGCAGAAAGTTTGACTGTTCGTTTTTTGTAAAAAATTATGTAAATTTTCCAACAAAAATTTGCTGAGAATTCTATCGGATTAACTAATTACTGTCAAAATTTTCAATAAAAATTTTCCACTCGAAAACCATAAAATTTTTCACCGTAAAATTTCCAAGTGAAACTCCGTTGAAAAATTCGTTGGAAATTTCGACCAAAATTTTTCATAAAATTTTTTTGCCGATAATGACCATTTTTCCTATAGTGTAGCCTATAATCGAGTAACCGAGTTACACTAACAGTTTGAGGGAGATGAATATTAAATGATTATTGAAATCCACTTGTGAAAATAAATAATTAATATGAATAAATGAAAGATAGTATTGATAGATGGAAGGACGAATAGATTGTAGGATGAAAACACCACATTTAAGCTGGATGTCCTACCTTGTTATTCATAATTATTTTCAATATTTTATTTACATGATAATGCATTAACTAATTGATAGATAGAACTGAAGTTGTATTGATATAACCTATATTGATATTGTCTAGCATACTAACATAGGCAGTTGATTGCTAGTCCTTTTAGAGCTATTTTCTTATAGTTTGATAAATCTCCTTTGACCTCACTAATTATATTTATTTTATTCTCAATTTTAGAGATTTCCTGTTATACATATTAATTGATGATAGATATTAATTGAAATTAGAGTAAGTATATTGAATCTTTTATCTTGCATTGAGAGCACTGGTAAGTTTTGGTAACTTGTCGGATTTTATAAGCTCATTATATATTTTTTTATTGATTTCAGATCTGCAAAGGAGTCAGTGAAAGTTCAAAAAGGTTGTTAAACCTCACAGAACTAGCTCGAGACTCACCAAGAGGGGGGATGAATTTGTAATTTAAAAAATCTTAAGCAAGAATTCTATAAACAGATTGATCAGTTAATGCGGAAGCTAACTATTTAATAATATTTAAAATACTAATGATGAAATTCTAATTAATATAACATAATATTAATCTAAGATTTTCAATAAGTAGTTATCATTACAATTAAGTGCAAAAGGTCAAGTGTTGAAAATGAAAAACGAACCAAAAAGTTTATAGTGGTTCAGTCAACCTTGACTTACGTCCACTCCCCGGAGTCCTCTACTCCAAGAATTGCACTAACAAAAAATGACTCTTCTTTTGCTCCCAAAGTAAGGCAGAGAAACCTTTATAGACTCACTTTCACCAAATCTTATGGCAGCAAACCATGAATCATTTTACTCCCTCCTAAAGAATGCAGAAAACCCTGAATGCTTTTATTCCCACTTAGAGATGATAGAGAACCAAAATTCTTTCACAGGCAGAGAGCCTCAAATCCTTTTTCTCCATCCTTGAGAAGGCATAGTACCTCGAGGATTTGACTGTGAAGCCTCTCTCCCAAGAGAGCCTTCAAGAACTTACCAAGGCTTAGGAGGAGCTAGGGTGTAGCTAGCCCAGCGCAACCATGTGATCCCCTCATATTCCTTCTCCCTCACACTCAACCTCACTTTCTCCTTCCTCTAAAACCTTGGATTTCATTCAAAAGCTTCTCTCTCAAAGTACCTTCAACAGTCAGAAAATCCTCTCTTATTTTAAAGAGATTCTCAAAACATTGCTTAAGTATTGGGCTTCAAGAAACCCTAAAAGTTCAAGTTGGCCATCACCATTCGTATAGTACGATTAGACTTTATATGGTATGATCAGTTCAAAAACTAAGCCCATTGAGTACAATATAAACAATTATTCAGACGAACTGTCCAACTTTTAAAACACATTATATTGTATAATCCAAAGATCATCCAATATGATCTATTTTCTTTCTCTACATGCATATAACATGATTTCTGGGATGATTAGAAAATATCTATGACAATCATCCCATACTACAATTATCATATAATACGGGTAGTTGATTTCAAGTAGGTCATCCAGTATGATTAGTTCATAAATGATGGTTTTGTTTGATACGATCTTTGAGATGACCAAATTTCATCTTTGTCAATTATAAGATATGATCAAGATCATATAGTATGATCTGTTATCATTAATTAAACCATAATTTAGCTGACAAATTATGAGGGTTAATTTAAGGTGGATTTCAAATTTTTTGTATAATATGAATCAGATCGTGCAGTACAATTAGTTAAAAAATCAAATTTTAAATATCTTACTTAATTTATTCAGTGGCTAGGGTTTTGAGATCATAACAAATTATAAGGTATGATCAAGATCGTATAATATGATAATTTCGTAGAAACTAATTGCTTAATTATTCGTTAATCCCATTCTTTTATATTGATCAAATAGTATGATTATAAGTCAAATAGTATGATTAGCATGAAAAATTTTAACTTTAAAATTTTTCTCACTCCCCTTGTGTGTGTATACACGGACCCCAATTACATACTCTTATGTAGCTTTTAGTAGCCTTGAGCGGTATATATTTTATCTGCAATGTCAGTGCTCATAGACAAAAGAAATATCTAAAATATTCAACAAGAAAAGTAATATTCAATCAATAATATTTGTAATGTTCAAAATCACAAACTTGGGATCATGGACTGCAACAATCTTTCAGTTTTTGATGATAACAAACAATGTTGGTTGACAAATAAGATAAAAAATCTTTTTTCCTAAGCTCCCCCTCACTAAATAATAGATTTAAAAATTTAGGGTTGCATTTTTTTTTAATGAAAAACAAAAAAATGTAAGATAACATAAAATAAAATAAAACAAAAAATAGGATTCTATTAAATTGAAACATACAACCAAACATACATTTTCTCCCATTTTTGACATCACCAAAAATAGGAGGAACACAAAACAAAGTGAACAGTACAAGAAATAAAAATATTAAAATATAACAAACAAATACTGCAAATAAGAGGGATCTTGATCAGGTGGGAGTGGTAGTGGTTGTTGAAAGTATTTAGGGATGGAGGTAAAATGATCTTCAATTTGGAAAAACTTTTCTCCAAACCATCACATGCCTTCCTCATCCTGTTGTTATTATTATTGGATATGATAGTCCAGTCGAGCTTTTAATCGTTGAAGCCACTGAATTATGTTGTCCTAAGGGTATATAGGGTATGTAGGTACATGTGGTGGTATTAGTTGAGGTGCAGGTCCACCTGTAGGAGTAGCTTCCCCTTCATCAGCAAAATCTAGCTCGTCATGCTGGTACCCCCAATGAAAATGAATACAGAAGGAGTCATTCGTATAAATAAATGGGAAGAATATCAGGAGGAGTAGGGTAATTGCTTTATTTTTTTTTTTTGTCTAAGATATACCCTATGACGTATCCTAATGCAACATTTTGCTTTCTTCCAGTATTGGGATATCGAATAGGAGTCATATTTTGGATATAATAAAAAATCACATGTGTTTCATCAAATTGGGTATTTGAAATGATTAGGTATATGACTATGGAAAGTAGTGGGCCTATGTTAACATGATCTCTAGCTTTGGATATAATTGAGGTTCTAAGAATATAGTGGATTTCCTAGGCATTCTGATTTAGAGTGTGGACTAAGGGTTGATGTTGATTTATGAACACATTCCTAATAGTTAGGTTTACAGAATTCTAGTCAAAATAAGCTATAGAGATCAGGGATTATGGATGAGATACTTCAGTGGAAAGATTTATATGCTCCACTAAATCTTCCTTAGTGATCTCTACGAGTTGTCGGCAAACATATGAAGTCATGGTAAAAGTTTTCATATTGAGCCTAAGGTTGGCTAAGAATTCATAAAGTAGTTCAAAATTAAAAGGAAAGGTTAGTGTGAGAAGGAATTAGAGAGTGGTAGAGGCAAAGATGTTCATCACCTTGAATTTGAGAGCTAGTTGATTTAGTATTCTATATGGCGTGACTCGAGCCTCCTTGAACTTGTAGTAGGCATCTTCATCTCTCGCAGATAAAAAATGATTGACAAAGCAACAAGAGGATGAGCTCCTTTGGGTCATTTTGTCGCATTTTCTTCCACCGGCTAATAAAGAGCTTAGATAGGAGAGACTAGGAGTTTGAAGGAAGGATAAGTTGAGTGATTAAAACCTTTGAAAAAACTCATCAATTTAAAGATTTCCACAAATTATGCAGTACAATGTGATATCATATAGTACATCAAACAAGTTAAATTATCTGGACGACTTATCGAAAAAAGGGGTCAAATAATATAGTACGATCGATTTTGTACTAGATTATATTAAGGATTTGCATTCGTCTTGAGCAGTTATTTGAATGACTTTTGACTAAATGCGTCATACAATGCGAACAAGTGTTCATACAATATGAATAGTAATTATAATCATATTGAATGTATTGAATTTTTCCTAACAAAATCTAACACGTGTATAATATAATATGAATGGAAGTTCACACAGTACGAAATGTAATAATGATCATACCAACTGTATTGAATTCATCCCAAAAGATTCTAACACATGTTTTGTATAATATGAAGGGTGGTTCGTACAATGCGATCACTAATAATTGAACTCATATGGACCTTTGATTTGGCTAATGGTTGTGATTTGTGAATAAGTGAATGTATCATACTGTACGAAAGAGGATCATACAAAACAAAAAAAAAAATCAATTTTGTGGATCTAGTGAAGAGTGCATGTGTGATGATCAGAATACACCCTTTTTTAAAATTAAAAAGAAAATATGATAATACATGAATAAGAAAAAAACCATATAAAAGATTGTATATAATGCAAAACATTCTAAATTCAAATTTCAATTGATAACATAGTTTGATTCATCCTGAGTTTAAGCATGAATGTCTATAACACCTAATCTAGTCCTCAAGATGCTAAAGGTGTCATAAGCTAGGAGTTTAGTAAATGTGTATGCTAATTGATTTTTAGTATATATATGAGGTAGCTCTATATCCCCTTTAAGTTTCAAGTAGATGTGCAACACATGATTTTTTATGGTAGTTTGTTATGGGTCACAGGAAATAGTGATTTGAGGAGGGAGATTCTATATGAATCCCATTATTCTAGGTATACCAGTCACTCATGAATCAATAAAATGTATCATTATTTGAAGTGTACATTCTGGGGGATTTGATTGAAGTGTGATGCTGTAAAATTTTTGACTAAAAGTGAAGCATATCAGATGGAGAAAGCTGAGCATCAGTGACCAAGTGGAGTATTGTAGTTGTTCCCTATTCTTGAGTGGAAAGGGAAAAGATCACTATGGATTTTGTTATAGGCTTTCCCAGATCTAGGAGTGACCCTAATGTAGCACGGGTGGTTGTAGAAATATTGATGAATTCTACTCATTTTCTTCCAATGAGGTAGACCAATTAAGTTCATAAGTTGGCTTAACTATATGTAAATGTAAAAGAGATTATCAGGCTGCATGAAATTCCTAAGATTATTATTTTTTATTGTGATAACAGGTTTAACTCAAAGCTATAGAGTGGTGTTCAGGAGGGTTTAAAAAGAAGTAAAACTTTAGTTTGACGTTTTACCCCAAATGGATGGGAAGTCTCAAATGGTCATTTAGAATCTAGAAGATATATTGAAAGCTTAGATGATCATATACCTTTGATTGAGTTTGCTTACAATAATATCTTCTGGACAAGTATTAGCCTGGCTCCTTATAAAGATCTATATGGAAGAAGGTGCAGGATGACTTTATCTTAGGTTGAAGTGGGAAAAAAAGATTGATTGGTCCTAAACTGGTGGATAATGTTACTAAGAATGTTAGATTGATTAAAAAAAAGTTTGGAAGTAATAAATAACAGTTAATGAAAATACCTAAGAATAAGTCAGTCGAATTTCAAGTAGGTGACTTTGTGTATCTGAAAGCCAACCCGATGAAGGGTGTAAGTAGATTTGGAAAAGATAGTTAAGTCCTCAATATATATGACATTTTAAAGAGATTGAGTGGATTGGAATGTCTGATTATAAGTTATTTCTGCTAGGCCACATGTCCAATATTCATAATGTATTTCATGTATCTATGTTGAGGAAATGGGTGTTAGATATAGATTAGAGAGTCCTAGAAGTTGAAGTAGAGGTGTATCTCAATCTGACTTACAAATAAAAACTTGAACGTATTCTAGCTTTTAATGTTAAACAAATAAGAACAAGGAGATCTTAATGGTCAAAATTGAATGGAAGTACAAACCAGAGTGAGAAACAACTCAAGAGAAAGAGTATGAAATGAGACAGTTGCATTCAAACATGTTTTAATTGATTTTTCATAGACATTACTATATATTGGAAATGTTAAGGATGGCATTTTCAATAAGGAGGGGAGAATGTAATATCCATCATAAAAATTTAGATAATGTTTATATTATTGATTGTTAAGTTTAATTATGAGTCTTAGAATGTTGAAAGCTATAGAGAGTGACTAAGGTTTTGGGTTGAAAAACTAAAAATTCAAAGATTGAAAATTTTTGTGATGGTGTCATAATGCCAGGGTTAGTGGCATCATGACAATAAGCTTTTGGACCCATCTTTCTGATACAGATGTGGGAGAAATTCTGACCCCGCTTACTAGAGGTAGGTGCGGGGGGTAAAAGGAGGCATAAGTGGAAGAGGAGATTTAAGCAAGCATCAGAATATGTGTTTGATATGCATTGCATTTCATGTATTAATATTTAACTAAAATAAGCTTAAGGAGTGTTCAAAATTATGTTTAGTAAACTTTGAGTTTCTGTACGAATTATGCTTGAAAAATAAAAGTGAGAATGAAATGCAAGTGAATCTCTAAAATTAAGTATTATGTACAACATTTGAAAACTTTTGTGAAATGGTTAGGTGATTTTGAAAGTATAAGTGCCAGCTCAAGGATCAGGTATATACTAAGACTTTGGAACACTCGGGCTCTTCTTATACTTTAACTAATTTACAAGTTTTTATGTTTTTCTTTAAGCAACTGCTTAAACTAATTACACTGAATATTTTTAGCTATGAGGGGTAAGTGAATGAGTCTACTGGGTTAGTTAAGCTTACTTTATTCTTTTAAAGTTTCAGGAAAAAGAAAAGGTCCTACCGAGTAGGTTAAGTGTTGAGGCATGGTTTTGGACCAGGATTCCTAATGTATGAATTTGTAATCCAACAATTAATTGATTGATGTACAGACTTTTGTGATCCGAATTATTATAATTATAATTTGATGAAATGAATGTTGATTACACTGTTTTTATATTTTGATAGTTTAATAGCTCTAGTTGTAACTATTGGGTGATAATTTATTTAATTATAAGTTTAAGTAAGTTCAATCCTTCCATTAGATCCTAGGGCGGTACTATAGTCCTCCCACTAAATCTATTACTGCTAAAATTACACTCCATATATTCAATTTTAGATCTACTAAAAAAAACTTTTATACTCTAAGTTGGACCTCCATAATTAAAATTTTCCTTCAACTCCCTCTCTAGTCTTACCAACAAGAAGAATATTATCAGCAAAAAGTAAATACTAGGGTACAACCGCTTGTAAATGTCTAGTAAGAATATCCATGACTAAAGAAAAAAAAAAAAGAAGATATGGGCTTCAAGTTGATCCTTGATGTAATCTAACTGAAAAAAAAAGAAGATCATCTTAAAATTAAATTAAGTTAAAAATACTTCAATAAATTGCAATTACTTTGTTGAAATATCTTTTTTTTTTTTTTTTGAAATTTACAACAACTTATATAACTCTGGATCATCCTCTACAAGTATAACTGCCCTTCACAGATGAGGGGAAACTCACTCGTCTTAAATTCTTCTTCATAAGCTCTTGTTATTTCTCCTAAAAGAGGCTTGACACTATCTTGTTTTGGCAAAATATTCTCATTTTACAAGCTCTAGTTTTTCTCTACTATGAGTATTGAACTACCTGTATAGACAAAGTACTTTTCTTTTATAGGCTTTTACTATTAAAAGAAGTTCACACCTATCTTGCATAAGCAATGCATAATCCCTAATTCATAAGCTTTAGTACTCCATTGCAGATTGCTTGATAGGTGGTGTGTATTGCCATCATAGACTTCAATTCTTCTTCGCTAAGAGTACCAAACTATCCTTCACAGGTGGAACTATGATCAAAATTTAAGATTTTTAATCCTTGTGATGGAGCTCTAGTCTTCCTCTTGAAAGGGAAGCACTATACTTGTTTGGTCATATTGAGGTCCAAAATGAGTGTTTTTTTAACCCAATTTTGAGATTCTAACTTCCTCCCCCTATTGAGGCAATTGCTTAAAATTTTAGTACACCATTTGTGATAAATGGGGATTGATGCAACGAGTGTCTTTGGCAACATATTGAGATGACGATAAGGGAAATCCCAACAAAATTACTCGAAATTTATTTTGGGACTCCCCCTATTGAGGCTTATATCTTTTAAGATAAAAAATAACATGTATCATTTGGGGACTCAACCTTTTATGATTTTTGGGAATTTGTGTCTTTTAAAGTTTATAGATTTTGAGATTTATGGAGACTACCTTTTGATGCTTACTTCTTTTGATATTTATGGGGAATCTACACTTTAAGAGGCTCTAATATTCTGAGATTTTTTTTTAACGAGTGGACATCAAACCAAATACTTACTCTCATAGATTCTTTCTACCGAGAAATATATCCTCTACTAGCTTTCAATTGAGGCTTCCTTCCAAGCATACCTTTCAAGTGTTTAGAGTAGAGATCCTATCGATCATGCCGACATGGGATCTTTTAAATAAAAAGTAAAATGCAATTTTTTTTTATAAAACTTATTTATAAAATATATATATATATATATATAAACTTACATAATGGAGATATAGTATATATCCTTATTTTTATGTTAGATCTATTAGATATGCATGATAGTCTGAAATCAAATATGTGAGAATTACATCATTTATGGTGAAAACAACTGAAAATTATAGTGAATTCATCTTATGTCAAAGTCTATCTTATGATATTATAATAGTTGTCAATAAGGATAGATTGATTCAAATCTTTTAAGGCTACCATAAGATTAACGGTTAGCTAAGTAGCACATAAAGAATGGGTTGATGTGGCTGTGCTTAAGAAGACATGATAAGGGTATAGTGAAAGAAGAAATTTAGTGTGATGATGAGAGGAACACTTGAAAGGGATGAAGGATTTGAGCATGGTGCTCTTCCATCATGTGGATATGATATGCAAAGTTAAGTCTTAATAGCCTTTATTAGGGATACATTAAACTCTTTACATAGAAAACCTAGAAAGGGAAAAGATCATGGGGCATGATTTCGTTGAAATGACTCCACTAGTGTATTTTCTATATTATGAATGATACCCTTCCCCTTAATTTGGGAAATTTTTGATACAATATAATCAACATGAACTATTAAGGATAAATTATATGGAAAAAGTTATAAGAGCCTTGAGATATTGGAGTTATCTTCAAGTGATTGTTTGTGTTTGTTCAATCATTCTCTTTTGAGTAGAGAAGACTACGGAGCAAAAAGTCCAATATAATCTTAGCATTGACATCAAGAATCAAAGTTGATGACGATATAATGCATCAATCTTGCTGGTGATAGCTCACATCACTAATAAGTGAACAACCCCTTTTCATATAGTTTCCCTTCTTAAAAAACTATGGCTTGTATACTTGTCTAAATGAATTTGAAATTATTATAGAAGCTTTCATTGATATATAAATATTTTAAGATAAAATTTGGAATTTGAGTCGAATTATTATTTTTTTAAACCCTTGAGTGGTTGTTGAATCAATTTCTACACCGCATTATTATCGTAGAAAATTGTTTTGAAGGGTTAACTAATTTTCAAGCATACTTGATGTCGTTGGAAAAAGAATTTAGTGATTTTTGTCCTTCCATAGTGTTTCATATATTTTTTCATATTTTTATTTATTGATTTTTAACTTGATTTTGATTTTGGGTGTCAACATTGATGATATTGTGCATTGACATTAGAATTGGTACCATTGGAATCATTTTTGGATAATCTATAGCTTTTGATTTTTATGTCATTTGAAGATTTTGGAGAATATATAGATTCGTAAGCTTTAACCTTCTGAGATATTTTTAATGAGTGTAGACCCCATGAACTACTTATTATCATGGACTTTTTCTTGTGAGGATTATGTCCAATACTCACTTCCAATTGAGGTTTCCTTATGGGCATTTTTTATAGGGGTTTAGAGGAGACCTTATATGTTACTTTCCTCCATGGAATTTTTTTAATTAAATGTAAAATATAATATTATTTGGATAAAAGTATATACCTATTATCTAAAGGTTATAAAGAATATATCTTAGCTCTTCTATTGGATTTGTTAAATATGCATGATATTATGGAATAAATATGACAGAATTATTTTATTCAGGGTGAAGCCTCCTAAAAATTATATTGAGTAAATTGATTCCTATCTCTTGGAAGGCATTTCTCTTGGGTAAGGCATTTAAGTTACCTTTTAGGTTATTAAGAGGGGTGTCAATAAGGTGAGGTTGATTCGTGTCCATTAAGAATGCTAGAAGATTAATGGTTGACTGAGAAACACCTGAAGGATGGTTTTAAATAGTTGCGTTTAAGAGATCCTGACAAGGCTATAGTGAAGGAAGGACTTTGGCATGTGTTGAGGAGGTACTCTTCTAGATAACCTTTACTAGCTAGATTATGAGTTCCTTCATTGATGGATTTTTTATCATCCATTGAGATTACATTGAATGAATCCAATGGATTCTAATATCAATTCATTTAAGATAAAATCATTTTTAATGAAAAAAAAATTGTTTATGATATTTTGAGTATGACTTCGTTTGCGATATTTTTCATACTATTTTTTGAATCAATTTTTTAATATAAAAAATTCAAATTAAAAAAAAAAATTGTACTGAAAAGCTACTTTAGAAAGTAATAAAAAAGCTGCTACAAATCAAGCCTGAATTTTTTACCATGAACTTTAAAATACCTAAATCTACTTTTAGATGAATAAATATAAAGTATATATGTATTATATAAGCCTAAAAAAAATTTAATTTAAAGTTAACCTTTAAATTTTCTTATTCAGATGAGAATATTCTGACCATTTTTTTATATAATATATCAAAATTGTAATTAATATAGTTCATATTAATTTTTTGGTTGAAAATATTAACTATTAACTAAGAATAAATTTAAATTTATGTGAATTTAGTTTAAATGACCTAAATGTAAAAAAGAAAAAAAATCCGAGCCGGGCCGACTTTCTTTTATCGGCGACGCACGTACAACAACCGTACCCTGCTACTCTTACCCCATCCTCCCGTGTACGTTCTACCATTTTTAACAAATCTTGAAAAATAAAAACAACCCCACAAAAACATCAGCGGAAAATTGTAAAATTCTCACTGCTCGTCTTCTTCCCACTTCCACCTCTCGTGCTCGAGCCCGCGAGCACCCGACCTATACGTCGCCTCCAATACTCCCAACAGCACCTGGGTTTTTCCGAAACCCTAGTACTCCTTCATGGACCAAAACGACGCTGAGCTCGACTTCCACGCCGCCGACTTCGACCAACTGATCGACCAGCCCGGCATCGAGATGCCATCCCTCCACGAGGAAGAGGCGCCGGAGGCTCCGGTTGAGCTCTCTTCGCATTTCGACGAGGCCGAGTATGGAGAATCGCTTCAGGGAGCTCCCAATACGGGCAACCCGCCCCTCTCCTCTTCTGATGATGTAGCTCCAGCTTCTGAACCTGCGGATGAAGTGGTTTTAACCGAAGAGGTTTCTGCTAGTGTGGCTTTGGATGCTGAGACGATGATTGCGGTAGATGATACCGTGGTGGCCGCCATGACTGAAACGGGGAATACCGTCTGTGTCGCGGTGGAGGAAAACTCCACGGTGATGGTGGAAGTGGTGGATAGTGGCCCTGTTAAGCGGAAGCGAGGGCGGCCGCGGAAGAATCCTGAGGCGAAGGCGCCGCCGCCGGTGAGGAAGAAGGAACGGGAGGATGTCTGCTTCGTTTGCTTCGATTCGAGGAATCCGAATCTCGTGGCTTGTAACAGGAGGTTTCTTGGCTTTGTTAGGCGGATCTTGTTTGGAATTTTTTTAGTTTTATTTTTGTTTTGATGCGTTGGTTTTGTTGCAGAGGGTGTTACAAAGCTTATCATCCTACTTGTGTGAGTCGGGACGATGCTTTCTTCCGTTCAAAGGGAAAATGGAACTGCGGTACTGTTCTGATTCCACTATTCTTTTCTCGCTTTGCTAATTCATCATTCGCATTGCTTTCCCGATTTTATGTGTGGTTTGGATAGACCTTCATGCAGTTGGAAGTGGGTAGTGCATATTATTAGTTAAAATAGTTTGTATGCATACATTTTTATTCTTGGGATTCTAGTAACTTTCTACACTTGATTCTTGGTTGTTCTGATTTGGAAAGCTTCACTGATGTACGTGGATGATTAATGCAGAGTTTTAGTTTGTATGCTGTTTGATTTCAATAAAGAATACCGGCTTGAAATGCTTTTTTATAATGTGATGCTAAGACTAATGAAACATGGTGGTTAACTAATGTGGAAATTAGAGAGGATTCTAAAGACACTAAGGATCAAGCTTATGATGCCATGTCTACATTCTATGAGTTTTATGGTTATATTTGGAGTTCAGATAGATTTAGTGAAATTTTTGTGATGATGATGAGCTATTCTACTAAAACTCAAATAGTGAATGGTTGCTTCAGGTGAATAGATGGGCAAGAGAAATGAAGGGATAGGAAATAAATCAAACTTTCTTTTTAGAAATCTGGGATATTGTAGTCAAAGTTTTGTTGTAAGTTGTTTGTGTTAACTGTTATTGATATCTCTTAGTAGGATAATTGAGTTCTTTCCTCCCTATCTAAGGGCAATATCCGAATTCTGTGGCCTCTAAAATTACCTCACTTGTCTTCTTTAATTAATTTATGATTGCTATGATAATTTAGGACGTTGGTAATCTGGATTAGCCTTAGTAGTTTAAGTGTCGGTTTGATCACTGAACACTTTTTAAATGTTATTTCTTTACTTTTAAACTGTAGTGACTCTTTTGTTTGATTACTGTTCTTGAATATTGATGTATTTTGTCTTTGTATAACAGGTTGGCACATATGCAGTACCTGCCAAAAAGCTGCTCATTATATGTGCTACACGTGCACAACTTCTTTTTGCAAAGAATGTGTTATTGATGAAACTAAATATGTTTGTGTAAGAGGAACTTATGGATTTTGTCAGAGCTGCCATAATACTGTGACTCTGATAGAGCTAAACAAACTTGCCTTTGAGAAGAAGGTTTGCCTTTGATCTAGTGATTGAGATGTACTCTTATTTTTGATGTCTTTTGTTGTCAATTAATTTTATGAGTGTTTAGTTGGTGTTTGTAATCTATTTTTTTCCCTTGAAAGGAACTTTGTTGAAAGTAATTATTTGTAACAAGCCAAAGATTGGCATACACATAAGCATTATAGGCACTTACAGAGAAATATGTAACTTTAAAGGTTGAAATTAAGGATTTTGTGGAAGAATGAAAACTAAAATAAAGGCACTGTTTGTATCTGGTGTACTTTGCATGCCATTATTGGATTATTTTAGTTAATGGGGGCAATGAGGCTTTATATTTCTTCATGAAAAGATCACCGTATCAAATGAATTATTATTGACAAAAAGAAAATTTTCACCTCTATCCCTAAATTGAGTACCATCAATACTTTTCTACCATAGCTCACTTTATATAGATTAGTTATTTTTGATTCATTTGAACCAGTTCTTTGTACTACCATTAGCATTAGCTATAGACTAAACTCTCATTATTCGTGTTCAGTGCCAACATCTGTCTTTATCATGATTCTTATTAAGAGGTGCTATTAAGTTTAACCATTTGAAAAACAAATAATCATGTTCTCATTGGCATACCCATTTCCTTTGTAGGTTGCCTCATTAATCTTAGCCTTTATTTTTAGTTCCCTGAAATAACTCAAGGCATACCTCATTGCATGCCTCAAACAATTGAGGCATATGCCTCTTTGTACCACTGTACATGTAAGCCTCAAGCAGCATTACATGCGCCTTACTCTGAGGTATGCCTCAATTTATGCAATTTTAAACTAGGATTTTTATACATTTTCTCCCATTTCTGAAGGTCAACCTTAGAATTTAATGGTTTGTGACTTGGGGTGATCATGTTATTAAAAAGAGTACACGTTTTAGCCAATGTTTAAAATTGCGTATTCGGGTATTGAGGCGTTTTTTATTCGTGAGGCTAGGCGTAAACCTCAAGGCGTTTTGAGGCGTAAGCCTCAAGATCAAAAGATTGCGTAAACATAAAGTGATAAATTTTTTATATACTAATGAGTGAATAATAATAAACATAAAAAAGCATACGATATTAAGTGAAATCAAAATATCTTAATAATAAGACAACATGAAATATAGTTCAACTCAAAATTCTATCTTTCCCAAATCCAAGTATTCTTTTCATTAACATATAATTCAAATTTCCAAAAATAAATAGCAATGACATATCACATAAGAACTCATAAGTCATCAGCGTTGTCATCACTAAGGGTTCTTCATTTGAATCATCATTATGATGAACTGCTCTCTCCCCTTCCTCCTCTCCTATAGAGTCCAATGTCGGGCATTTACTTCAAGATTTATGTAAGTTTTAATATATATAGCGTGAGGCGAGGCGGGCCTCAACCAAGTTGAGGCGCAAGCCTCATAAAAAAAACTTGTGGCGTAAGCATCGAGGCATTTTTTACTGGAATTGCGCAAAGGCGGGCCTCAAGGCGAGCCTCATATTGCGCAATTTTAAACCATGGTTTTAGCTATCTCGGGTCTATTGTTCAAAGTGATGGTGAAGTATATGGGGATATTATTAGTTGAATTCAAGTTGGATGGTTGAAGTTGATGAATGCATTGAACCTGTTATGTGACAAAAAAGTATGTCTCAAACTTAAGGAAATTTCTATCATAAGGTGGTGAGACTTGCCATGCTTTATGACGCAGAAAGTTGGGCATTAAAAGAGAAGCATACAATCAAATTAAGTGTTGCAAAGATAAGGATGCCCAGGTGGATGAGTGGTTTCACTCTTAAAGAGACATAATGCAAAACGAGTAGATACATGAAAAGGTTGGAATAACTCCAGTGGCAGATAAGATTAGAGGTAGTTGCCTTAAATGATTTGGTCACATTAAACATCGGCCTTCGGATGATTTAGTTAGGAGAATGGATGTATTAGATTTGACTTATGTTAAAAAAGATAGAGGTATACCTAAAAAGGCTTGGTCAGAGAGTTTTAGAAATGATATTTTTTATAGATTTAAATAAGAATTTGACTCTTAACAATACACAATGAAGGAAAGTGATTCATATAGCCGACCCCACATAGTGAGATAAATGCTTGATGTTATTGTTGTTGTTGTTAGACTTAACTCGATCAAAATTCTCCTATATATGATTATTAATCAAATTTGAACGCTGTTGTAAAATGGACGTGAGCCTTTCCTTCTTTTATGTCAGCTTGAATGAGTTAATTTAGATGGAGCAAACATTTGGTTTAGTTGTTTATAGATAGAATTACATATTTTTACTTTAGAAGTTATAGATGCACTTACATAGAGCCCGGGTACTTGGTTTGAAATTTTTTTGCTAAGCTCTTGCCGATATTGGCCTATGTTTGTGCTTAAACAGAGCCCTTGAGCTTGTTCATAAAACTTTTGTGAAGCTCTTGCTGATATTGGCCTACGTAGTAGCACTATGGATCATTCCATCTTTATTAGTCATGCAATTTTATGTTGATATTATCATTTTTACTGGGAGTGAAAAAAAGTCATCTTTGAGGCAACAAACCAATTGTACACTTTTTTTTTTAACAAAAATCTTGGATGATCAAGACATTTTTTAGGTTCATTTTACTTGCAACAAAGAGGGGGGTCTCATTTTCTTTGAGAAAATATGTTATTGATCTTATTGGAGTGTTTGTCATTATTGGTTGTGAAGAAATTGTTTAGGGGAAATTTAATTCAAATTTTATTTATTTGAATCATTATATATATATATATATATATATATATATATATATATATATATATATATATATATATATATATATATATTCACACACACACTCTCTAGGAGAATAAATAGAAAAGAAAAATCATTTAATCTTATTGATTCTAATAATTATATCCCATGCATCATAGAATCAATCCCACGAATCTTGGTGTCAGAAGAGGAAATCTCCAAATGTAGCCCATGGTTGCATCCCACAGATTGTAGGGGTGTCAATATTTCACACGACCTGAAAACCCGACTCAAACCTGATTTAAATTCTGGGTTAGGGTTGGCTCATTTGGGAAATGGGTTGGGTTTGGGTTTAAAATTCCGACTCGATTGCAAATTCGGACCGGGTTCGGATCAATCCGAAAACTCGAGATCAACTCGGAACCGACCTGATTCCCATCCCACATAGCATCGCGACTTTCCTGCGACCCCGCCATGCGCTCAACCGTTCACCCTGCGGCCTGTGCTCTCATTTGCCCCGTGGTCTTCCAATATCGTCACTGTCGCTCCAACCTCGGCCACAACAGCCCCCTACGACTATGGCTTGCTTCACGTTTACGACATCCTGCCCAAGTTTAACAAAGAGTTAAAATATCGATTGCTCCGGTCTCAATCTATGGGTTTCTCGTTGCGACGCTCTTTCCAATGGAGGATTCGGCGCCCATGCCACCGATCTCACCAGAATCGTGCTGGATTCCCTCATGTCTTTGATACAACAGGGCTGGACAAGGAAAGGAGGTTAAGGGGTGGGGCCCGATAGTGAATTAATACATTATAGTAAGAGGAAATCAATTAGGAAAACCTTTTATAATGAGATTCCTTCCTAATTAAATTATTTTCAAATTAAGGAGGGAGATACATTAGGAAGGGGCCTGAATTAGGAAATCCTTTACTAATGAGATTCTTTTCTAATTGAATTATTTTTAAATTAATGAGGGAGATATATTAGGAAGGGGGTTGATTTAAGAGGGAGGGAGAAAGCCTATTTAAGTCCATAATAGGGTTTATTTTGTTCTTATGCAGAATTTTGTTATTAGTGTTGTAGTTTTCTTTTGTGAGGGATCCTAGCGGCGTCTAGAGTTTGGGAGAGAATATCCTCCTCTCAAAAGAGGATCAATTGTATCTTGCTTCTTGTTATTTGATTTCTTAGCAATAAAATTCTATTATTTTGATGAAATTTATTGTTGTTCGTTGATTTTTGTGGTTCAAGATGTATCAAATTGGTATCAGAGCATATTCCTGGACCAAAATCTAAGCTTTTGTTGTTGATTTATGTTGTGATCTTCCTTATCATCCTTTGGCTTCTGTTGTTTGGAGGGCATAACCGCATCAAAGTTGCTATTTTTCGTTGGGAAGACCTTGGTCCGGAACCAATGGTCGGAAAAAGAGTTGAATCGTTGGAAGAAATGTTGGAGGGGAAATAAGGCAACTACTAGCGGAAATGAGATCAATAAATGAACGTGTTTCAACGATAGAAGGAAGGTTTGGGAACATGGAGGAAATTATGAAGCGGGTGTTGGAGCTTCATACTAAAAAGGTTCCGCCTGGAGCAAGAAGAAATTAGAAAGATGGCATGCTGAGAGAAGACAGGGAAGTGGAAATTTTAGGGGAGGAAACACCCAATTTGGAGCCTATTCCGAGGAGGATGGGTAGGGAGTAGGTAGGAAAGAGGGAATGAGAAGAAGAGGACAAACGAGCTGGATTTGGAGGAAGAAGGAGATATGAACGGCGAAGGAAAGATGAGGAACCATGGAGGGACCACCCTGCTCACGCCATGGGAGGTATGGTGGGGGGGGGGGGGGGGGGGGGGGGGGGGGGGAAGGGGACATTGGGGTTGAGGGGATCAAAAGATTAGGAAGCTGAAAATGTCTTTATTTGAAGGAGATGACGCACATGGGTGGATATACATGACGGAGAGATATTTTAAAGTGAACAAGTTGATAGAAGATGAGAGATTGATGGCCGTTGCTCTCTGTCTGGAAGAAATGGCACTGGCATGATACCAATGGCGTGAGGCGAGGTACCCAATCCGTTCGTGGGATGAGTTCATGGAATGCTTGTTGGAGCGCTTTCAAGTCCAGCGGGATGTGGATTACTATGAGCAATTCTTTGCTTGACATAGGAGGGCACTGTGATGGAGTATCAAGAAAGATTTGAGTTTCTATTAGGATGTGTATGGAGGTTATCAGAGGCATTATTGGAGAGCAATTTCATGAAAGGACTCAAACCAGCGTTGAGGGCAGCAGTACGGGTGGCAAGACCCCGTGATTTGCGAGAGGCGATGGAGTTGGCACAAATGATTCAGAATAAGAAGGCACTACAGAAGAGTAGTAAAGGAGGTAGTGGAGGAGGCTTTACTGCATGACAACCACTTTCCTGGCACCTAGGGTACACACTGTACTAATTAAAAGGGAGACGCCAAAGGATGATAGTTCGGGAGCATGACTAAGAGGAGATTTCAAGAGGCTGATTGAGAATAAATTATAAAACAAGAGAGCAAAAAGGCTATATTTCATATGCGACAAGAAATTTACTCCAGGATGTAGGTGTAAAAATCGCAGATTGCAGGTTCTCGTTGTGTGTGATGGGGAAGAGGTGGATGAAGAAGAGGAATCGAAGGAGAAAGAAGAGGAATAGGAGCTTGTGCATTTGGAGGTGGCAGAAGTTTCATTGAACTCTGTAGTGTGATTCAACCCGAATCACACTATAAAGGTAAGGGGGCATATAAAAGGAGGGCAGTGTCGATCCTGGTGGATAGTGGCGCTACTCACAACTTCATATCAAACCAGGTAGTAGACAAATTAGGGCTGAAATTGGTAGATACGAGAGGGTTTGGAGTGCTGATGGGTACATGAAAAGTAGAGAGGAGCAGAGTGATATGTTAGGGTTTGGTGGTAAAGCTGTAAGGGATCCACATCCGGGAGGATTTCTTCCATTGAAGTTGGGAAGTACTAGCTTGATCATGGGCATGAAATGAATACAGACTTTGGGGGAGACCAAGGTGAACTGGAAGGCTTTGGCTATGGAGATTCAGGTGGAGGGGAGAAGAGTGGTAATTAAGGGAGACCCTAGCTTATCAAATGCAATGATTTTGTTGAAAACCATTGTTCGTTCCCTTCAAGAGGGAGGAGGATTCTTGGTGGAGCTCCGGAGTCTGGAGGGAGGAGAGACAGAGGTTGAAAAGGGCATTCCCGATGTTGTCCAGCCCTTGCTTTAGCAGTTCAGGGAGGTATTCTAGCTTCCTCAGGGATTGCCACCCCCATGGGAGCACGAGCACTCTATTGTTCTTAAAGAGGGAGTTTCGCCCGTTAGTGTTCGGTTCTATCGATACCCCAAATCCAAAATGACGAGATTGAGAAATTGATTCAGGAGATGCTTGGAGCTGACATCATCTGGCCTAGTGTGAACCCCTTCTCAAGTCTTGTATTGTTGGTAAAGAAGGATGGGAGTTGGAGATTTTGTGTAAACTATTGTCCTTTGAATAAGGAAACAGTACTAGACAAGTTTCCTATACCTGTCATCGATGAGCTGTTAGCTATGTTGCACCGATACTCCTATTTATGAAGGCGTGTTGTATCCGATACACCGATACACGGATACGCCTCTGATACGCCACCGATACGTGTCGGATACGCCAAAGCCGTATCCAATTAAAATACTATTTAATTTCAAAAGGACACGCATATCCGATACGCGTGTCCATTGAAAAAAAAAAAAAAAGATGCGTTGTATTTACTTCCGCGACTGTGAGTAAGGTTCTCTCATTTCCAAGATGGATTTGAGTCTCTTGATGATATGAGAATATTAGAAATTAATAATCTTTCACTTGACGAGCCTGAATTAGAAGCTATGATATGTATTTGAAGATGATATAGAAGTTCAAAGACAAACAACTGAAGAAGCTAATCATATCATTCCTTCTATTGAATAGTTGAAACTTCATGTGCTAGACAATTTATGTTTATGCTTTTGTTGTTGTACTAGACATTTAATACTTATATTTTAATATGATAAACTAAAGGCTACAAATGATGTTTTTTTTTTTTTTTTGTAATTTCAAATATTATGCTTTGATTGCTTTCTTAATTTTTATGTATGATTTATAAACTATAATGCCGTGTCCGCGCCGTACCCGTATCCTATTTTTTTAAGAATTGACGTGTCCCGTATCTGTATCGTGTCGTATCCGTGTCGCCGTATCCGTATCGGTGCAACATAGGCTGTTAGATGAGTTGCATGGATCTGTGATTTTTTCCAAGATCGACTTGAAATTCGGATATCATTAGATTAAAATGCGACCATGAGACATACACAAGACAACTTTTCAGATGCACGAAGGGCATTATGAGTTGTTGGTGATGCCGTTTGGCATCACTAACACACCGGCCACCTTCCAATCCCTGATGAATAGGGTATTCCAACCCTACTTACAAAGGTTTGTGTTTTTTGTTTTTTTTTTTGACGATATATTGGTGTACAACTGGTCCGAGGGGGAGCATTTGGAGCATCTAGGAGTTGTGCTGTCGACCTTAAGGGAGCACTCTTATATGCCAATAAGAAGAAATGTTCGTTTTTCTAGCCCATAGTGTAATATTTGGGACATGTGATATCTTAGGAGGGAGTTGCAGCGGACCAGAGTAAGATTGAGGCTATGCTTAGATGGCCCATAACCAAAAATATGAAGAAACTGAGAGGTTTCTTAGTTACTCATCAGCTACTATCAAAAATTTGTGAAGGGATACGGATTAATAGCAAGGCCTTTGTAGAACAGCTCAAGGAGGATAGCTTCAAGTGGGAAGAATCAGCCACCCAGGCTTTTGAGGAGTTGAAGAAAGTTATGACCAGTGTGCCAGTAGTAGCACTTCTAAATTTTAGCCAGCCTTTTATTGTGGAGACAGACACCTCGAGTTTTGGGCTAGGAGTGATACTTATGCAAAGCCAGTGGCCAGTGGCCTATTTCAGTTAGGTGGTGATGGCCCGAGCCAGTCTCAAATTAATCTACAAGAGGGAGCCTCAGTTACCATTCTCTGATGACGATTGTGCTGGCCATTTAGAAATGACGACCGTATCTTCTTGGAAGACATTTCATTTTCAGAACGGACTAGAGAAGTTTGAAGTATTTGTTGTAGCAGAGAATGGTAACTGAGGAGCATTAGAGGTGGATTTCCAAGTTATTGGGTTATGATTTTGAAATCTAATACCGACTCGGAGTGAAAAGCAGAGCAATAGATGTTTTATCCAGGTGCATGGGGGAACCTCAGATGATGGCATTGTCTGTGCCTTTGGTGGTTGACTGGGAAGCACTGCGAAGAGAGAGCGAACAAGATGCAGGTCTGAAGAAAATTAGGGAGGAGCTGGCAGGAAACAAGGACAACCATCCATGATATTCAGTAGTGGGATAGAAGTTGCTTCATGAGGGGCGCTTTGTGCTTCAAAAGACCTCTTCTTATATTCCATGCTTACTCCAGGAGTTCCATGGGATGGCTATTGGGGGACATGTGGGGATCCAAAATACATATCGTCGGCTGTCTGCATAATTGTATTGGGAGGGTATGAAGAAGGAAATCAAGAAGATGGTGGCTAGCTGTGACATATGCCATAGACACAAGTTTTTAGCAATGTCCCTTGGAGGGCTCCTCCAACCGTTAGCTCTTCCTGAAGAGGTGTGGGAGGAGGTGACCATGGATTTCATTGAAGGGTTGCTCATGTCAGAAGGATACACTACGATTATGGTGGTTGTGAATCGACTGAGTAAGTATGTCCATTTTATTCCCCTTCGCCACCCGTATACTGCAATATCTATAGCGACGATTTTCATGAGGGAGATGGTGAGATTACATGGGATCTCGAAATCGATCGTTTCAGATCGAGATAGGATCTTTCTGAGCTAGTTCTGGAAGGATTTGTTCAAGATGCAGGGGACCGTTGTGAAAAGAAGCACTGCTTATCATCCTCAAATTGACGGGGAGATAGAGGTTGTCAATTGTAGTGTGGAAACTCTTACGGTGCTTTATATCAGGCACACCCAAGTTGTGGGCAAAATGGTTGGCATGGGTAGAATATTGGTATAACATTTCCTATCATTTAGCATCTTAGACCACACCATTCAAAGTGTTATACAAAAAAGATCCATCGCACTTGATATATTATGGATATGATAACACAATTGTGGCGTAAGTAGAGCAATATTTGGATGACAGAGATAAAATATTGGTAGAACTGAAAGGGCATTTATTGAGAGCCTAGCAAATTATGAAAAGTAAAGCAGATGTACTAAGGAGGGATATTCAGTTTGAAGTGAAGGATAGGATTTATTTGAAGCTCTACCCCTACAGACAGAAATCTTTGGCACAAAGATAGAATAATAAGTTATCACCCATAGATTTTGGTCCTTATGTGTAGTGGAGCGCATCGGGGCCGTGGCTTATCGCCTACGTTTCCACCATCGTTAGCCATCCACCTAGTGTTTCATGTGTCCCAGTTGTGGCGGACAATAGAAGAGCATATTCCATCTTCTTTACTTCCCCCAACCTTGATGGACGACATGGAGGTGTTGTTGGAAACATTAGAGATCAAAGGAATGCGCTTGGGAGTAATAGGAAGAAAAGAGGTGTTGATCAGGTGGAAAGACCTACAAGAGCATGAGGCCACGTGGGAGGATTACCAGATTATTCTACAGCAGTTCCCTACATTCAACCTTCAGGAAAAGGTGGTACTTTTTTGGTGGTGGTGGGAGGGGGGGGGGGGGAGTATTGATACGATAGGGTTGGACAAGGAAATAAAGGAGGTTAAGGGGGTGGGGCCCAACAAGGAATTAATACATTATATTATGAGAAAATCAATTAGGAAAACCTTTCCTAATGAGATCCTTTCCTAATTAAATTATTTTCAAATTAAGGAGGGAGATATATTAGGAAGGGGGCTGAATTAGGAAATCCTTTCCTAACTGATTATTTTCAAATTAATGAGGGAGTATTAGGAAGGGGGTTGATTTAGGAGAGAGGGAGGAAGCCTATTTAACTTCATAGTAGGGTTTATTTTATTTTTATGCAGAATTTTTTCTCGAGTGCTGTAGCTTTCTTTTGTGAGGGATCCTAGCGGCGTCTAGGGTTTGGGAGAGAGAATATCTCTCGAAAGAGGATCAATTATATCTTTCTTGTTATTTGATTTCCTAGCAATAAAATTTTGTTATTTTGCTGAAATTTGCTTTTGTTCGCTGATTTTTGTGGTTCAAGACATATCAATCTTTCTGGTTCTCCACCGATCAATTTATCTCAGAGCTAATTTTTCATCGAGGAAAACACTTCTGGTCTTCCACCTCATCCTTCGACGAGCACGACCTCACTTGCACCGATATCCTCAGGTTGATCGATTCCCAATCTTCATGGAGGAAATCTAGTGGCTGGGATCATTTCATCACGCTTGGTCGCATAACATGCTGGGAATGGCGAATGGGAATGAGGTTAGGCTAGGTTAACTCAGTAACCAGTCAGGTCGGGTCTGTGTTACAATTTCTGACCTGTTTGCAAAAATTGGTCTGGTCAGACAGTTGCGGGTCAATATCGGGTTCGACCCATCCGATCTACAACACATTTTTGACACCTCTAATGGATTGCTAACCTGTTAAAGCCGCGGGCCCTCTCCTTGCCGTGTGATTCAACACTTCCCCTCAAGTTTGGTTGTACAAGTTGCACAATCTTAACTTGCAAACAAACTTATCAAGTATAGTACCCGATAGTGCCTTTGTTATAACATCGACAAGTTGTTTATGAGTTGGGGTATATAATACTTCAATTTCTGAGTTATCTATTTTCTCTGATATAAAGTGTCAATCAATGGTAACATGTTTTGTTTTGTCATGATGTATGGTTTCTTGGCCATGCTGATTGCGGCTTGATTGTCACATTTCAATCTACAATCTTTATTCCCAGTTCAATCAATAATTGTCTGATTCAAATACCTTTACAAATAGTAACTGTTAATGCTCTCAGTTTAGATTTCACACTACTAGAAACAACATATTGTTTCTTTCTTTCCATGTCACTAGGTTTCCCCACACAAATAAATAATATCCTGTGGTCGATCAACTGTCAACTTGGCTTCCTTCCTAATATACATCAAAATAAAGGATCAATTTCCTATCTTCATTTTTCTTGAGTAATAGTCCCTTTCCAGGAGTGTTCTTGAGATATCTCAAGATTTGATATGCTGCCTCAATGTGCTCATTTACAGGATTACTCATATATTACATCACCATACTCATAGAAAACCCAATATATGGATGAGTGTGGGAGAGGTATATAAGCTTTCCTATTAGACGTTGATATCTTTCTTTATCTACTGGAACCCCCTCCTTTTCTATCCCAAGTTTCTTCTTAGGATCTATAAGTGTACTGGCTGGTCTGCATCCCAGCAAGCCAGTCTCCTTTAGTAGGTCTAAGGTAGACTTGCATTGGAAAACAAATATACCTTTGCATGATCGAGCTAACTCCATACCAAGGACATATATAAGTGATCCTAGATCTTTAACTGCAAACTCCTTGGATAGAGCCTATTTGATCTTCATTATTTCCTATTTTTATTTTTCTTGAATAATAGCCCATTTCTAGGAGTGTTTTTGAAATATCTCAAGATTTGATATACTTTCTTCATATGCTCATTCACAGGATTACTCATATATTACCTCATCATACTCATAGCAAATCCAATATCTATACGGGTGTGGGAGAGGTATATAAGCTTTCCTATCAGACATTCATATATTTCTTTATGTACTTGAAGCCCCTCCTTTTCTATCCCAAGTTTCTTCTTAGGATCCATATGTGTACTGGCTGGTTTGCACCCTAACAGGTCGATCTCCTTCAATAGGTCTAAGGTATACTTCCGTTGGGAAACAAATATATCTTTGCTTGATCGAGCTAACTACATACCAAGGACGTATCTAAGCGATTCTAAATCTTTAACTGCAAACTCTTTGGATAGAGCCTGTTTGATCTTCATTATTTCCTATCTTCTTTTTTATTGAATAATTGCCCCTTTTCAGGAGTGTTCTTAAGATATCTCAAGAGTGCTCCTTTATAAGATTAATCATATGTTACTGCACGATACTCTTAGCAAACCCAATATCTGGACGGGTTTGGGAGAAGTATATAAACTTTCCTATCAGATGTTGATATCTTTCTTTATCTACTGTAAGCCACTCCTTTTCTATCCCAATTTTCTTCTTAGGATCCATATATGTACTGGCTGGTTTGCATCCCAATAGGCCGATCTCTTTCAGTAGGTCTAAGGCATACTTGCGTTGAGAAATAAATATACCTTTGCTTGATCGAGCTAACTCCATACGAAGGAAGTATCTAAGTGATTCTTGATCTTTAACTGCATACTCCTTGGATAGTGCCTATTTGATCTTTATTATTTCCTCTATATCATTTCCAGTAAGGATGATATCATCCACATATACAATCAATACTGCTACTTTGTTTCTCTATAATTGCTTCAAAAAGAATGTATGATCTGCCTAACATTGTCTAAAATCATGGCCTTTTACATACTTTGAGAATCTTTCAAACCATGCTCTAGGAGACTGCTTTAATTCATATAAGGATTTCAGCAGTTTACACACTTTGTCCCTTCCATAAAACTTCTGAATCCCCGTTGGAATCTCCTTGTAGACTTTTTCTTTCAGGTTCCAAGTCAAAAATGCATTCTTGATATCTAGTTGATGTAGGGGTCAATTTAAATTTGCTGCTAAGGAAAGAAGAATCTTGATGGTGATGAGGTTTGCAATAGGAGCAAAAGTTTCCTGATAGTTTATTCCATAAGGCTGAGTGAATCCTCTTGCAACCAGTCTAAGCCTCTCAACATTAACATCCTTCTTATGTTTTATGGTGAACATCTATTTGCAGGTCAAAACTTTCTTTCCTGGTGGGTGATTTGTAATTACCCATGTTTGATTTTTCTCCATGGCCATAATTTCTTCTTTAAAAGCTTGTCTTCTTCCTGGGTGATTTAAAGCTTTCTGAATATTAGTCGGAATTTGAACATCATCCAATTTGGAAAGAAAGACTTGATAAGTGTCTGTCTGCTATAAAAGAGAGAGTTTTCGATTGTATGCTTGGTGCATGATTATTTCTGGCCATTTAATGTCCATCTCCTTTTGAACTTTCTTATTTTTTACCTCTGTATGAATCTCTATAGTTGCTGAATCCATTGTAGGAGATTTGATAGGTGCAAGATGTGTCACATTGCTCTTCATATGCTGATTTTTCTTTCTTTTGCTTGAGTATACATATTGTTATTACTTAATTACTGCTCTTTATAGGGATTGATTAGGACTTATGTGTAGAGGTAATAGGTCTGAAGGTGGAGGTTGAGACATAGGAGATATACGTTAAGAAATACTCGTGGTTTAGATTTCTTGTGATATTTGTTGATTTTGACTAGACTCTGTTTGGTTGTATAATAAGGAATTCCACTCATAAGTTTGAAATTCTCCTTCTCTCTCCCCGTGAATTTTAGAACTAATGAAGTATGGGTTATTTTTAAAAAAGGTGACATTCATGGTTTCAAATACCTTCCTAGAAGTAGGGAAAAAAGTATTTGTAATATCTTTTTGTCAAGAATAGCCAATAAAGATGCTTTTTTTTTTGTTGGGTCAAGCTTTTGCTCATATCTTATAAATAGATATGAAAAATGTAGAGTAGCCAAAAACTTTAGGGGAAGATTTGATGATATGAACTGAGCATGATGATAGGCTTTGATTAGAGTTTGTTTAGGTGTTTCAAATTTTAGTAGGTAATTTATTTATTAGGTATGCAACAGTAAGAATGGCTTCCCCTCATAGATATTTTGGTACTTTTGTAAATAACATAATAGATTTTACAACTTCCAGGAGTTGCCTATTTTTCCTCTCAATTAGCCCATTTTGTTGAGGTGTATACACACATGAACTCACTTGTATTATCCCTTGGCTTGATAGGTATTCTCTCATGATAGAATGAATGTACTCTATCCCATTATCTGACTTTAAGATTTGAATTTTTTGTATCAAACTGGTTTTGAATTATCAATTGAAATGATTTGAATATCCTTTCAATTTCAGATTTTTCCTTCATTAAAAACCCAAGTGAGTCTAGTATGATCATTAACAAATATCACAAACCACCTTGCACCACTTATATTTTTAACCTTTGATGGTCTCTAAATATCACTATGGATCCAGACAAAGGGTTTAGAAGGCTGGTAAGAAACAATTGGGTAAGATGATCTGGTATGTTTAGCCAATTGGCAAGTTTGACATTTAAACAAACTTGAATTTTTATTAATAAATAAATCAGGAAAAAACTTTTCAAGATACATGAAATTTGGATGACCTAACCTATAATGTTACTTGATAATCTCTCTATCTTGACTGACTCTAAAATGACTATTAACAAACAGACTCACAGTAGGATGATTATTAGCAGCAATTAAGGATTTGGGTGTCTTGATGTAGTATAACCCAAAATACATCTCAACATTGTCAATCTTCTTCGAATCCAATTCCTGAAAAAAACACATATATTATTAGAAAAATTTGTTAAGCAATTACTATCACGAGTCAATTTTCTAATGGAAGTCAGATTGCACTCAAGATTGGGCACATAAAACACCGATTTAATTGTGATAGCTTATGTGACAAAAGCGGAACCAGTTATCAAAACTTTGGATGTTGTGCCATCATCAATCTTAACTACTTAATTTGAATGATAAGGCTGATAGTCATGGAGTGTAATGTCTCCTGCATGTGATCTGATGCTCCTGAGTCAATAACCCAAACTTTTGATTATTTTATACTCGAGTGAGCGTGTTGGCTAGTAGCAGGTTCTGAAGATTGTTGGTTTGTGATGTTGTTAAGTAGCAACTTCAACATCTCTAAATGCTCCTTGATGAAAGGAATGACTTCAACTTGTGTGGTGTTGATAGAGTTCACCTTGCTTTCTTGTGCTGATTTGTTATCCCTCCAATCAGCTGGTTTTCCATGAATCTCCCAACATGTCTCCTTTGTATGTTCTGGTTTGACACAATAATCACACCATAGTCTTCCCTTCTTGTTTTATGTCAATTTTCAACATGTGAGGGCTTTGTGATGAGAGGAGGAAGAAGGGAAGAGTTGTCTACAGATCCAGAGTTTAGTTGTTTAATCCAGTAATATTTGGGTAGGAGGATGGGATCTTGTTATTCATGGACATGGCTGGGTTTCCTCGGTTGAAAGAGAAGATGAATTTTGGGCAAGGGCCGGTGCTTGAAGAGAGGCTATTAGCTGAATGATGGAGAGTTACCGCCGACTGAAGGTTGGAAGAAAGGAATGAAGGTTTGCCACCAGCACTCAGAGAAGGTTTAGGATTTTCGTAAGCTCTGATACCATGAAGAAATTGTTTAGGGAATTGAATTCAAATTTTATTCCTTGGGATCATTACATATATATACACTTTAGGATAATAAATAGAAAAAGAAAACATTTTATCTAATTAATTTTAATAAATAGAAGAGGAAAGTCATTTAATCTAATTGATTATATTAATTATATCCCATGGATCCTAAAATTAATCCGACGGATCTTGGTGTCAGAAGAGAAAATCTCCAACTGCAGCACACATATTGCTAAACTATCAAAGATGTGGGCCCCCTCGTCGTTTGGTTCAATAGGTTGCAAATCTGCTAATACTCTTTTGGATGCTCAGATCACATTATGTAGCAAGGAATCCTTTGCTTGTCTGTTGTAGTGAAGGCGATTGGTAAGGAACTTGATTTATCTGATTTTCATAAGGCTTGACATTTCATTCAAGGTTGGGGTGATGAACAGGCACGGGCATAATTCAAAACAAAAACTTTTGGAGATTGTTCTGCGTATTCCAAGTAATTCAAGAAGTCTCCCAGAGAAGGGCTATTATATGTTAAAAACAAGTAGTTAAACGTAGAATCATTCACAGATGCCGATTATGCTTGATTTGCTTAAGACAATAAGTTTGACCTCTTGATATTGTATTTTTGTTGGAGGAAGCTTAGTCACATGGAGAATAAGCAAATTTGTTGTGGTAAGATCTAATGCCGAGATTGAATACAGTGCCTTGACCCATTTTGCAGGTGAAATTTTATGTTTAAGACTCTGAGGAGAGTTTGGTTTTTGATGTAGGCAGGGGGGGGGTTGGGGTCAATCCAAATCCTAAATTTTGGGTTTTGACTTCTCTTGGACTTGCTAGCTCATTAAATTTTTGAGCTGAAATTTAGCTCATTATGAGTTGTTTTTAGTTCATTAAATGGGAGATTTATTGCACTTCCTAACTCATTAATCCAAAAAGGTTTGCTATTAAGTCTTGAATTCATTTTTAATGGACTTTACCTCTTCTCCTCCCCTTTGTCTATTTGTTTTCTTGTGCTGGCTGCTTTCCCGTGCCTTTGTCCCTTGGGTTTCCGTGGTTGGCTGTTTGGTTTCCTGTGTTGGGTGATTTCCTGTGCCTTTGCCCCCTTGGTTCCCGTGGTTGGCAATTCGGTTTTGCGGTTCCCTACTTGGTTTCGTGCTGGGCTGCTCGGTTTTTGATGCAATCAAAAATTTGGGAAAGAGACCCAAATTTTTGATCACAAAAACAAACTCTTTCTAGGATGATAGAAAGACATAAAATGCTTAAAAGAACACAAATACTATAAAACACAACTTTATATAATAAAACGACTTACAAACTTTTGACTCAAATGACACTTACAATTTGGACGCTTACAAACTTTGACACCAACAAAATGACACCCTAAACTTGCTTACTTTGAGAAGAGGGATACAGGTGAGGTGGCACTTGCGGATAGAAGAAAGAGATTAGGAGACGAGACGAAGGTTGGAAAGAGCCCGCAGGATTTCCGGAGGAGGAGGGGAAGAAGCTTAGAAAGAGCCCGCAGGATTTCTAAAGCCAAAAACCCGCAGGTTTTATCTCCAAAAATTACTCACATAAACTCTTTTTTAAAACAGCCACAACATCTATATATATAGGCACAAAAAGGGCAGCCAAACAGCCCAAATATTAGGGAATATGGAAGGTTAAAAGACACCTAGAAGAAGGTTAAATGACACAAAAAACTGCAATAGAAAAACTGCATAGAAAACAGAAAAAACTCCTGGAATTCCTCCCAAAACAGTCCCCAAAAACTGATCCAATCCTGTCCAAAAACTGTCTAAAAAAACAGCCCCCAAAAGACACTTCAATTCCCCATGAAAAGCCAAAAGACTTCCCTGCTGAAATCCCAAGAGACACATCAAATTCCACAGCAAAAGCCACGGTTTCAGCACAGGAAACCAGGAGTCTTTTCACGGGAAAAGGGAGAAGAAGTTACGGCAGCAAAGAGGGTAGATTCACTGAACCAGCAGCAATTGGGAAAAGGAGGGGCCACAGGAAATAAATCCTGAGCCAGCTGTGCAAAAGCAACCCAAGAGATACTCTGCAGCAGCCCGTGGGAGAGAAAACCAGAGAAGAAAAAAAACTGCAGCAGCTTTAATTCAAGAGGAATATGAAAGAACAAGTTCTATCCACCAAAAAACTTGCACACTTCTCCAACTTTAGAGCTAAACATTAGCTCATAATGAGCTACAACTCCACATGATAATAATGAGCTTGCACCACTAAAATTTCAACAACTAAGCTCAAAACCAAAATCAGCCAAGGCTCAATAGAATTGTGTTGACCCCCCCCTTTGCCTACATCAGTTTTGCGGTTCCCTGCTTGGTTCCGTGAGTTTCCTTCTCTGTTTTGCTGCAACGTTTGGAAATTGCTATTGTGTCTGTTGGCCTTTCATTTCCTAAAATCTAATTGGCTTATTTAAGAGGTTTATGGCTGTTTGGTTCCCCTCTCTAGCCTATATAGAAGATGTTTTTGGTTAGTAGAAGAGAGGTGAAAATGCAATTTTTGGATAGCAAAACCTGAGGGTTTTTTGGAAAAGCTTGAGAGTTTTGTCCACTTCTTCTTCTCTCTATCTTGGGATAACTTGCGAGTTACTCCTATCCTTCGTCTTGGCTTCTTATCCCTTTCTTCTTTACGCAAGTATCCACCTCACCTGTATCTTTCTTCTAAAATGATGGCAAAGCTCCTTTAGGTTTTTTATGTTAAGTCAAAGTTTGTAAGTGTCAATTGTATGTCAAAGTTTATATGCGTCATTAGTATGTGTTGTTTGAAAGTCCTTTTATAATATTAAAGATGTATTTTATCTATTTCTTGTAATTTTTTTATCCTAGTAAGGTGATATTTTTCTAGCAAAAAAAAATAGGGTCTCCTAGTTTTTTTGCTTACTTTTGCTTGCATCAAATTTGGTATCAAAGCATGGTTTGTTGAGTGAGTCTTGGTGAATCATAATAATTGTCGTGTAAGTCTGTGGTGTCAAGTAATTTAAGTTTTGTTGAGTCTTTTAGAAAAATGGAAAAAGACAAAAAGATTGATTCAGTCAAAGGAGAAAATTAGCCAGAAGATCGTGAAGTTCCAAATTCCAATGGATAGATGGGTTCCAACAGAAGGAAGTTCAACAGACCTGCTACAAAACGAGTTGTATAAACTTCAAAATCTAATGTTCTTATTTGATGAGAAATTCGAGAAAAGGAAGAAATATCTTCAAGATCAATTCGAGAAAGAAAAAAGAAGCGATCCTGAAGAAATTCGAGGCAAAGATTCAAGAGCTGGATGCACCTTCTTTGCCTCCTCGGAAGAAAGCAAAAGGCAACTCATCGGGAGATGAGTTTTTCAAGTAGGGGAGTCTGATGTAGGCAGAGGGGGGGGGGGGGGGGGTGGAATCTAAATACTAAATTTTGGGTTTTGACTTCTCTTGGACTTGCCAGCTTATTAATTTTTTGAGCTGAAAATTTAGCTCATTATGAGCTATTTTTAGTTCATTAAATGGGAGATTTATTACACTTCCTAGCTCATTAATCCAAAAAGGTTTGTTATTAAGTCTTGAATTCATTTTTAATGGACTTTACCTCTTTTCCTCCCCTTTGTCTATTTGTTTTTTTGTGCTGGCTGTTTTCTCGTGCCTTTGTCCCTTGGGTTTCTGTGGCTGGCTGTTTGGTTTCCTGTGTTGGGTGATTTCCCGTGCCTTTGCCCCCTTGGTTCCCGTGGTTGGCTGTTCGGTTTTTGCGGTTCCCAGCTTGGTTCCTTGCTGGGCTGCTCGGTTTTGCGGTTACCTGCTTGGTTCCTTGCTGGGCTGCTCGATTTTGCGGTTACCTGCTTGGTTCCATGAGTTTCCTTCTCTATTTTGCTGTAACGTTTGGAAATTGCTATTGTGGTTGTTGGCCTTTCATTTCCTAAAATCTAATTGGCTTATTTAAGAGGTTTATGGCTGTTTGGTTCCCCTCTCTAGCCTATATAGAGAAGATGTTTTTGGATAGTAGAAGAGAGATGAAAATGCAATTTTTGGATAGCAAAACCCGAGGGTTTTTTGGAAAATCTTGAGAGCTTTGTCCACTTCTTCTTCTTCTCTATCTTGGGATAACTTGCGAGTCTCTCCTATCCTTCGTCTTGGCTTCTAATCCCTTTCTTCTCTACGCAAGTATCCACCTCACCTGTATCTTTCTTCTCAAATGATGGCAAAGCTCTTTTAGGTTTTTTATGTTAAGTCAAAGTTTGTAAGTGTCGATTTTATGTCAAAGTTTGTATGTGTCATTAGTATGTGTCGTTTGAAAGTCCTTTTATAATATTAAAGATGTATTTTGTCTATTTCTTGTAATTTCTTTATCCTAGTAAGGTGATATTTTTCTAGCAAAAAAATTTGGGGTCTCCTAGTTTTTTTGCTTACTTTTGCTTGCATCAGTTTTCCCTTAATACAGTATGTGGTTATGAACTTTGATAATTGTGCTTCCATTTATATTGCTAGTAGCTCTGTTTTTCATTAAAAAGAATCATATTAAAGTTTATTGTCATTTCATTTAAGAAGTTGTGCTTTCTAAGAAAATTGTCACTCCTTTAATCCAATTCAGATCTTACAATTGATATTTTTGCAAAAGCTCTTGGGCCTCATCCTTTCTCTCGACTATTTAATGTGTTAAAGCAAAGTGATATGTATGCTTGAGCTTAAGGGTAATCTTAGTGTAGGAAATTTTATATGAAGATGTTCAATATACAGTAAGTGCTGTAGGTTTATTTTATTTGTACCTAGGCACATTATATTCATCCATCTATTATAAATAGAGGGATTCTTTAGTGTATTATACATGCATCTCGTCTCCCTCAACACAATTGATATATATTTAATGTTGGTCCTTGATGTAGTCCAACTCTGCATAATCTTTTTGACCACTCTATAATGCTACCAATGAGTAGACAAATTAATTCTCATGAACTCCAACATGCCTTCTCGTAGGCACAGTTTAATATAGTTGACAAATCAGTTCTCATGAACTCAAGTATATGCCTTCTTAAGGTCATCAAAACCATTTTAAAATCTTTTAACATGCTTTTGTTCTCATCAATTATTCTAACACACAAAATTATCTTTATAATTAATCTCTCCTAAGCAGATATTGAAATTGATTCATTGACATTGATGTGATTGTTGATAAATATTTTCATGTGGAACCGGTCCCCGATCAAGCTGATTCGAGTCTGACTGCATTCGATTGCACTCGATCAATTCGATCAAATGTCGTTGAGGCGAAATTGATCAAAATTAAACCTCGATTAAATTAAATTAAATTAAATCAAAATCAAATCAATCCAAATCGAGCCCCGTCGAGCCCCGTCGAATCAAATTCAATGTAATTCGGCGCTGATTCAAGCCTAATTTCATAAAATTGGCTTGATCGAACCCAATCAGAACCGAATTGACTCAAATCGGTCTGGTTCAAGTCCAATTCGAGCTCAATTTAAGCCCAAATCAGTCAATTTGGGCTAGATTGAGTCCTAAAATTAGAATTTGGAACCTAGGGACGAGATTTCATCTCAAATCTTGCCCAAACTTTGTGTCAAATCATGTAGGAAATCCACTCGAGTGGAAATTCCCTCATTTCACGCATTAAGGAGGTGGGATAGGGCGGTTTGGGCGGCTCCCTATTGTGCATGCGCCTCAAAGAGAATAAAGAGAGAAGGGGGGGGAGCCGAAACCTATTGTGCATGCGCCTCAAAGAGAATAAAGAGAGAAGGGGGGAGCCATTCGGCTCCCCTATGCTTGCCCGTCCCGAACAAAAAAAAGAACGAGAGAGCTGGAGAAGGGGAGGTGGAACCGGCTCCCTTGCATGCAACTCCATCAGGAGGAACCAACCCCATTGAGTGCGGCTCTACTGTGCGGAGCCGAGCCCCCTTGCATTGCCACCTTTCCATCGAGCCAAAGTTGCAAGCGTGCAGCCCTTCCAGGTGAAAAAGGGAAGGTGGAGTTGGGGGTTTGAGGTATTTTCTCATTATAAAGAAGCCAAGCAAAGGTTAAGACCTCCGTTTACTTCCTTTCTCAAGGATTAGCGAAGATAGTGGCTTCTACCCCTTCCTCTTTCAATTCCGGCGAGTTCCTTGCGGTTGAGGGAGCTATTTGAGCTTCCAAACAGCAAGGGAAGTCTTTGGAGCAGCTTGGACAGCACTTGGAGTGTCTTGGACATCAAAGGAGGCACCCGGAGCAGCTTGGACAGCGGCGACAATGTCCGGAGCGGCTAGGACAGTGGTCTTCTTCCTCCGGGACAGCTTGGACATCACTTGGAACTTGGATTTGAGCGCTTGGATAGCTTGTGTGAGGTAAAATCTCAAAAACTTAGGAAACGTCCTAAGGCCCCCCTAGCCAATTGTTGTGTGGTTGACGATTCAAAGCTTTAGGTCCATCGAAACCCTTGCTTTTTTTTCTTTCCAACCCAAGAAAATCTCCTATATACCGCTGTCCACTTGTTTGAATCATGGAAATCAGGTGATTTCTCATGATTTGCTCTCATGTCAGAGCTAAAAGGATGGCGACAAGGCGATGGGTCATTGAACTTGTGTTCAATGTCCCTATTTTTGCATGCAATGCATTCATGTCATATCTAGTACCCTCGCCTACAACCAAACCCTATGTGAGGTGGTTTAATTCGATGTCTAATGAAGTGTTGAAGTATAAAGTCTCTTTTCTAAGCGTGACATGCATCATTATATCTCTAAACTTGTATGTTATGACAAAACTAGCACATGCATGTAATAGGTTTGCACCGCCATGATATTTATAATCCCCTCTAAATTTATTAGATGTTCAAACATGCATTTCAATTTTTTTTGAAGTTGTGAGATCTTTTATGAGCATTATTGGTTCATGTTTCAAATCCCACAACCAATAGATTGATTGGAAACATCATTGAGTTTCTTTAAATTTAGGGAGGAAAAACAAGAAATTTCCCTTTTCACATGCTTTCATTTCTTATTATTAAACATAGCTTGCATGGGTAGATTGCTCATTAGAACCTCACATGAATGCTTGCTTTATGTCAATGGCTATGATTCTTATATGAAGATTTGCAAAATCATAAATGTATCCATCAAACTCATGAATGCTTGCAAAGCAAAGATGGAGTGTTCTATAGCTTCAAGGAGCTTATAGATTACACCCCATCACATGTTGAAGTTTGTTAGACATGCTTAGTGCAATTTGCAAGTTGACGGGTCAAGAACACCGTCACATAACTTAGGCACATGGTTAAGCTTTTGAAATGACAAATCAAAATGCTTTCATCCCTAGTTCTTCCTTATACTCTAGCAAACTAATTCTTAGAAAAGGATTCCAATGACGATTCTATCTTATGTCTTTAGGTTCATTAGATAACGCCACAAGTTATCTTCCCAAACTCAAAGTTGTATGAACAACATCTCCTACCCAAATGTCCTGATCATAACAAAATTGATTTGAGAACCCTTCTAAGGCTTTAGGGGATCATTCCTTCCCTTCTTCAAATGAGCTCAAAACATTTGTAGGAAGGTAGGAAGTTTACTTCATCACACCCATGTCCTCCATGCATAATAGTGGGAGTACCCTAAAGGCTCCAATCATTGTATTGCATGGATCATTTAAGCTTGAAACCAAATGTTCAAGCTCTCTTACTTTGTTTGTTGGAGCACCTAACCAACAAACACTATCTCCATGTGTGACATTTTGGAGCCTCTCCAAGCTCCAAATGTTCCATTACATGAATCATTAAGAATTTAGGAACAAATCCTAAGTCTCCATTTCACTTGCTAATAACACAAAATTAGCAAATGAACGTGTCTCTTCTCTCATATATAATGATTTAGAATTCTCCAAAATTCCAACATATCAGTATATGAAGATTTTGGAGCTTAGAGCAAAATTCTAAGCTTTCTCTTTCATTCGTTTGAGACATCAAGATTAATGAAAGAAGATCCTTCTTAGGCTTAGGATTCTAATCCTAGCCTATCTCATTTGCCTAACCTATATAGGTAGATGACCTTGCATCATTAAGTATAAAACTTGATGATTGCTTCTCAATTTGTAGTTCCAAAACTACACGTTGTACCTCTTATTAATGACATTTGGTGCTTCCTCAAAGCTCCAGACACATCATTCCATGAATTTGATGAAACTTGAAACCAACTCTCAAGTTCTTTTATCTCTTTTGTTGGAACATAAAACCAACAAATATCCTCTCATGCATGGTGATTTGAGGCTCCTCAAGCCTCTAAATATATAAATATGCGAATCCTTCAAACTTAGAGCCAAATTCTAGGTTTCTTCATTTTATTTGTTGGAACACAAAATTAGCAAATAAACATTTGTCTTCTTACATGTATGATAATTTGGAACCTCCAAAGGTTCCAAATAAGCATCATTACATGATCGTTGGAGCTTAGAAACAAACTCTAAGCACCAACCATTTGTTTGTTGAGACAAAGTCAACAAACAATCATCATCCCTCTCATGCATGATTACTTGGAATTTCTCAAGACTTCAAGCAAATCATTTGGGCTTAAAACCAAATTTCAAGCTCTTCCACCTTGTTTGTTGGAGCACTAAACCAACAAATATTTCCTTTATGCATAATGTTTAAAGCTTTCTTAAGTCTCTAAATTCTTCTATACATGAATAGTTGGAGCTCAATAAACCCAACAAATGTTTTCTTTGCTCATGACCTTCAAAGCCCATATAGAGGTTTTCAAATGACCTCTAGAGGGGCCTCAAAGGGCATAAACAAAGCCTTAGGGCTAAACCCTAATTCTCTTCCCTTATTTGTTGGAGCATAAAACTAATGAATAATTCTTCAAAAAACATAAGATTTAAATCATGGTTCTCTCCATTCATTTAGCCTAAATTAAGTGTATGGTAACCTCTCTTTGAATACCAAATATCTACAGAATGTCTTCAATTAGCAACCTCAAAGTTGCATTCTAGTTATCATTTACTACAAGCCAAAATTGTAGGAGAACATTTAAGCCTTATTTTGTCCTCCTAAATTCAAATTGGGAGGGTTGATACATTTTCTTTCAACACACCAAATATTCAAAGAATATTCATGAAATTTTGTAACTTTCAAGTTACATCTCCATTCACTCAACACGAACTAAGTGAATGATCTTTTCTCCTTGAACATCAAATGTTCAAGGGACCTCCCTCTCGTTATGCTAAGCCCAAATTTAGGAGAATGGTTATCCCCCTTTGAACACCAAATGTTCAAGGACATTTATGAATGTGTAACTCGTATGTTGCATTTTGTTTTTATCTTTCTTCCCATAATCAAAATTGTAGAAAATCTCTCCTTTCATTTAGCCTAAATAAAGTGAGCGATTATTCTTTTCTTTGAACACTAAATGTTCCAGGAATATCTCTAACTTGCAATACCTAGATTGCATCTTCCTTTATTTTGCCTACAAGTCAAAGTTGTGGGAGAATATTCAAATCCCCTTTCATTCTTCTTACCCAAATTAGGTGTGCCTCTTCTTTTGAACGTCAAATTCTCAAAGAAACTCGAATTTGCAACCTCCAAGTTGCATTTTCTTTCCGTTCTCCTACAACTCAAAAATTGTAGGAGAACATTTAATCCTCATCATGTTTTGTATCATGGATTTCCTCGAAATCCTAAATACATCATGTTGTAAAGCACTTGAGCTTGAGATTAAATCTTGAGCTCTTCCCTCTCATTTTCTTAGTTACATATTAGGCAAGTGAAATCTTCTTTTGAGCATCAAAATGTCCAGAGGGTATTCATGGATTTGCAACCCTTAAGTTGCACTCCCTTTCCTTCACCCCTCCAACCTAAGTTAGAGGAGTGAACCTCTCGCTCTTTGGATACCTAAAAGTTCAAAGAGAATCCAAGGTGGCTTATGGTCCAAATCTGCATATCACCTTCTACTATTTATCCAACACAAGTTGGGTAGGTTACTTTCTTCCTTTGGACATCCAATACTCAAAGAAACATCCATAAATTTGCAACTCACAAGTTTCATTTTATCCTCTCTTTTCTACAAATCAAATTATAGAGAAGTTTTCCTCTTTTTACAACCTAAAAGTTGTATGAAATTCTCATTCATTCAACCCATGTTGAGTGAATTAAACCTATGACAAAATCACCTATTTGTTAAAACAAAATCAACAAGTAGTTCAATCCAAAATAATTTATTTGTTGAACCAAACTCAACAAATAATTCCATGTCAAGCAAATGAGTCAAAGTCCTAGCCCTCTTTCATTCTCCTAACTCAAATTAGGTGAATGAGTTCCTCTCTTTGGATACCCGAAGGTTCAAAGAATCCTTGATGTATAGCCCAAATCTACACATCATTTTCTCATGTTTGTTTTATCTAAATTTAACAAACTAAATACTCATCATTGAACATAAAATTTTTATGTCAATTCCTCTCAATTTGTAACCTCAATGTTACAAATCCTCCTCACCTATTGAGCCAAAATCAATAGGTGACTCATCTTCCCTCTCCAACTCCTAAGTTGTAGAAAAATCTTCTCCTTCCTTAGCTCCAAAAGCTAAGGACTTTCTAACACTTAGCTTAAAAGTTATATATTGGACACCCTTTTCTTATATCCATATTCTAAGTGATATACCCTTAGTGTGACATAACACAAAAACCTCACACACTTAGATGGACAACCCCTTAGGCATGTTTGGATTAAGATTTTTCTTTTTAGTGCATGTGTTTGATGCTGTGGTGTGATTACCTATTAGATTGTCTGTGTTGTGGGCACTTGCCCTTAAGTGGTTAGTGTAGAAATATACATGCTTTTCTTGTAGGTGGACATGTCCAAAGGGGGCGCTATAAATCATAAATAATAAAATTCTTGCATGACAGGTGCCGCTTAAAACCCCCCTAGCGATATGGCCAATAGGGTAGAAGCAGGTGCTTAGCACTTTAAGTGCTAGGTAAATTTTGGATGTGAGATATTACATCAATTGCTTTCTAATTCTGTTTTACAATTTTGAGTCTTTTACAATTTTCATATGTATTTGATAGAAGTAAGAATTGTATTAGACTAGTGGGGGTTTGGATTAAAAGAAGGGAGTGGAATAGAATGATGTACCTGCTGAAGGTGAAGCTCGATGTCCATTTAGAAGTCAAAGGCTTGAAGACCCCCTTTCCGCAACAAGTAGAGTATTTAATAAATTTGACTGGTTGTATAATGACTGACAACTAAGTTGTCAAATCTGGTTGTAATAACTCGGACTTTATAATTTATGTTCAGTTTGTTTAATTTTTACATTCAAGCATGTTTGATCTATTTACCTGATTGCGCAATAGAAATGCATGTTTTTCTTAGGTTTTTTTTTCTTATTTTGCTTGGGGGTGGATTGGACATGTGAATACAATAGGCTATTAGGATAAAATAAATTTTCTACCCATTAAAATGTAACAATCTAAAAAATGAAATTAGGCTTCATGATTTTCTAACAAAAGAAAAATTGCATGGCTCTATTTCAAGTAGCCAAAATTTTCAAACTCAAAACAATCATGTATAGCTAAGAATGTGTCACATATAGAAAACCATCACTTAAGGACTAGACTATGATGCACCGACACTCCGTTTTAAGAGGCAATGCAATGTCGGACACATGTCGGACACGGACACGAGTCCGACACGGCACGGAAACGTGTCCGACACGTTTTGGGTGTGTCCGGGCTGAAAAAATAAAAATTAAGCCGGACACGCGTGTCCGGTTATTTCATATTTTAAATTAAAAAAAAAACTAATAAGAGCACGCAAATAGCCCTAATGCCGCCCGCGTTTCATTCATTCGAGCGAGAGAGTCGCAGCCGCAGCCAAGGCTCCAGCCCGCACCCTCGAGAGGAGTCGCGCAGTCGATCGAGTCTCCAGCCCGCACCGTCGCCTTCAGGTTCCGGCTTTCCCGAGCAGGAGTTCGCGCAGTCGATCTGTAATCTAGAACTTGCTAAGTTCTTTGGATATTTAGAGGATTTCGGTGATCAAGAATCTTTGGTTGATAGATGGAGGATGGATCCAAAAATGTGGTGGTTAATTCATGGAGCATCGGCACCTCTTCTTCAAACAATAGCAATAAAACTTTTTGGTCAAGTATCATCCTCTTCATGTTGTGAGAGAAATTGGAGCACATACTCATTTATTCAATCAATGAAAAGGAATAAAATAACTCCACAACGAGCTGAAAATTTAGTTTATGTGCATACAAATCTTCGTCTTCTATCAAGGAAAACCCTTCTTTATATGACAGGTGATAACAAGATGTGGGATGTTGCTGGAGATGGGTTCGAGTGCCTTGATGAAATGGGATTATTGGAGGTTGCAAATCTTTCTTTAGATGAACCAGAGTTGGAAGCAATGATATTCAATGATGATGATATTGAAGGCCAAAGACCAACATCTGCATCTAATTCTATCATTCCCTCTATTGAGTAGTTGAACTTTCATGTTGTACTAAATGGTTTTTTGGTTATATTTTTGTGGTTGTACTAGACATTTTGTACTAAACATCTTTATGTTATGAGCTAAACAAGTTATCATGACTTTGATTTAATATTGCTTGCCATTTTTAATATAATATTACCTTAATTTATATATATTATATTTAAAATTATTATGCCGTGTCCACGCCGCACCTGTGTCCTATTTTTTTAAAAAATGTCGTGTCCCGTGTCCGTGTCGTGTCGTGTCCGTGTCGCCGTGTCCGTGTCCGTGCATCCTAGGGACTAGATAACAAAAACGTCTGCATTTTTGAGTCAACATTCTGCATACCCATCATAATTTGGCATCTTGGCCTCAAAGCCAAGTTATATGTCCTCTTTCTTAAACAAAAAAATCTCCTACTCTTCATATGCATTGAGGCAGAAAACAAGGTTTTATAAGCGATTATGTGGGTCTAGTTGGTAGCCCTTTTCTAGGCAGTGCAATAAATCCAGGGGTCGGGTTAGCTATGCCTCATGTAAGGTATAGTCTGTAAGTCCTTTTGTATTCTGTTAGACTTAGGTTGGAGGTACTACCTCTTGGTAGTCCTCACCTTAGTTTTAGGATTTGAGGCAATGGTTGATTCCAATCACCATACAAGTCCTCATCTTCCGGACAATTCCTCTAACATATGTTGTTGAAATGTAAGCCCCAACCTTCTAATGAAAATGTCAACTTAAACAAAAATTAGATTTCTAAAATGTAAAGCCCAACATAGGATAGTTTGAGTACCTCTGAGTTTCCTTCAAAATCAAGTACTCCTAAACTTCTTTCCTTTGGCCCTCATTCCAATAAATCTAATCTCAAGTTGATCCCTTATCTTCATTGAAATTTCTAAAGGCCAAAACCCTTTAAACAAGACACTCATGGATTCTCAAAAATCAAAATTTAGCCATCATCTAAATGACTTTCAAAAACAAGAAAACCACTAGTTTAATCAAAAGTCTTCTCAAGCACCGAAGCTTGAGATATAATTAATCATAGGGGCTTGCCCCTATGGGACGTCTATATCGCAGAATAAAATAAACCCTATTCAACCAAACATTGAATGAGAGAATCTCTGTTAATTTGTAAATTTTATCATTGAGTTCATAAGGAAATGATAGTTTTATTCTTCGGAGTAATATATCATCATTCTTATGCCGTACTCAATCATAAAGTATGCAATCTATTTGAGGACAACAAAATCTCCAACAGTGATTATTTTCAATTTTCAATCCATAAGACTCTCTATTAACTGCCATGATATGATTGATAATTATTTTTAGAAGGGTTATGTACTATTGCTGAGTTCACTAATACATATTTGGATTGGGGTTGATTTATGGAGTCTTACCCTGCAATCCCTGGAGTTTGTTTCTATGAGTCGAACATATGACCCATGCCACAAAGTATGCTACCTAAGCATTGCTTTAATGCTGTGTTTAAGTTTGCTCTATAATTATGATATTTTTCAATGTTCATTTGTTATATATATCATTATTAATTAGTTCTCCCATAACTTGATATATTTTTGTAAAACATAGCAACCCAACTTCTCTCTGAACACTTAATCTTAATAAATATCTTGTTGGACTTAAAGTTTTGCTTATGTGCATCCTTTTTTGAGGCATGCTTAATATGGTGAGAAGCTATTTCTTACAACAATATTTACTAGAATGTAGTAGCTATAAGAAAGTTGTTGTCTGACATTTTCAAAAAGAAAAAAAAAAATAATATCCACATTTGTTTTTAAAAAAAAATTATTTTCCCTACAACATCTCTATTACCTTTATAAAATGCTGCAGTTGCCTCAAATAGTCCCGAGTCCATGATTCAATAATTTCCTTATCAATAATTAGTTCAATAAAAATCATTTGGATTTAATTTCTTTTTAGTGGGGATATCTTTTATAGTTTTATCACATATTCATCCAACTTACATTTTTATTTCACTCAACTCAGCTACCTATTCTCTTTTTTTCCGCACATTTGGAAAAATTTTATGGCCAATCTAATTACAAATTTATGATATTCAATATTTGTAATTTTTTGTCCTATAAATCTTTATAATGGTCGTATAGCTACATAATATGACAAATTTTCTTGTATAAAATTCATCTAGCTGTCATTATGGAATACATAAATTTTAACCTTTCCTCAACTTCCCCAATTATTATAGTTATCATAGTTTATCACCTAGAAAGCATTAAGAAATTTCTCCAACATGCATCATGTGTTATTTGCTGACTTTTGAAAACTAAATTCTATGCATAGTGATGATTTTATGGCTGCAGCATGCGTTGCTAATAGTGCTTTGTGTTATTATAAATGAATTCAAATTTTAGTTGATATTTATATTGCATGATTTTTTCTCCCAACCTATTTATTAGAAACTACTTATTAAAGCCTTAATGCCTTATCAAGTCATTTGAATACTAGAAGCTATGAACTTGATTTGCCTGTTGACATGATTATTAGTTCTATTTTGGCTATTTATTACCTAACAAAGTTTAGTACCTCCAATATTTTTTGTTGTTTTTGTTTTTGTAAGTGGAATGGGTAGCCCTTGTATTAGTCCTTATATTTATTTCTTTCACGTGAGATCGTTGATGCTCTTTATGCTTGTCATCCTCTAGTTCGTTTGAGGTACGTCCATTATTCAATGATCCATAATAGGTGAATTGCCTGCTAGTGGAGTTCCTTGCAGCCCCGGGTAACTGATGCTGATTGTGGCGCATTCTCTTAAGTTCAGTTCTGTTATGATTATATATAATCCTTGATATGTACCTTTTTCTTATTTTATCATGACTTATTTTATGTCATTTGGTCTCCATCCTTCATTTTTATTCCTGAGAATGGATGATTGATGATGAAAAAAATTCTATTGTCATTGATTGGAAGCTTGATATTAAGTGAACTGTAAAGTTTGAGGAGAGTTGGCATCACGCCGCGGAAAGTCAATGCCTCTTTTTTTTTATTCTATCCATTTTCTATCCTTTCTCATCTTCTTCTGGTTGTCCTGCATCACAACCCTTGCACATTTGTGATCAAAATTAGGCTTAGATCATTGCTTATTGCTTTATGAAATGGCACAGCAATAGGAAGTATCGAGTTAGGTTTAAAATTAAGGGTTTTGATAAAATAAAATAATTGACCATCAACCCAACATTATTTGGACTAAGCTTGGGCTGAGAACAATAGTTTTAAATTTTACTAATTACTTAATGATAAATGCCAATTCAGTTGTTTTGACTAAAGAAGATCATCTTGTAATAGCTCCCGTGGAAATTAATGCCATCTTTATGTGTTTCGTGCGTTTTGCAAACTTTTATTGATTAATTTATTTTGTTTCGGTCTTCCTAAACGTATCAGATACTTATTTTATGAAGCTACTTGTTATACAAGCTTGTCTTAGGAAATCTTAAATTTATCGAATTACTTGAACACCATCATAGCTATTGAAGTGATTTTTTTTTGTTTATTGAGCTAAAATGTTGCTAATCTGTATGCATTGGAATGGATTGTTTAAAAATCTATATTTTTGCGTGGGGTTTCTCTGTTAGCTTTATTGGTTTTGTACAGGATGGCTCAGAATTTGACGATACGGATAGTTTCACCTATTTGTTTAAAGCTTATTGGTTGGATCGGAAAGGAAAATTGTCATTGACACCTGAAGAACTGAATAATGCCAGACACCCATATTCAGTTGTTCCTGATGAGGATTCATCTGATGAATTATATGACGTTAATGAAGATCAGGGTTCTACTTCAGAAAGTTCATCAGATCATAAGAGCAACATTTCATCAAAGAAGAAAGTCAGAAGTCGTTCGCAGGCGGTTGCTGTTGAAAAAAATCCTGCAAAAGAAGTTGATGGTGGAGGAACAGTAATGCTTCAGGAAACTGTTTGGGCTTCAATGGAGCTCTTAGAGCTTGTGGCACACATGAGGAATGGAGATCAATCTTTTATATCTCAATTTGATGTTCAGGCACTGCTTCTTGACTATATAAAGAAATATAACCTTAGAGATCCTCGCCGGAAAAGTCAAATTATTTGTGATTTGAGACTTCGAAATCTCTTTGGGAAAGAAAGAGTAGGTCATTTTGAAATGCTGAAGCTACTAGAATCACATTTTCTTTCAAAGGAGGCACCACAAGTAGTTGAAGATGGTAATCAAGTGGAAACTTCAGATACTGATAATAAACTAACTGATGATGTTGAAGAAGATGATACATTTGCAAGAGTAGTTACTGATAAGAGACGGAAAAGCCGTAAAAGAACTGAAGAGATAGAACCGCAGATGAATGTTGATGATTATGCAGCAGTTGACGTTCATAACATAACCCTTATTTTCCTGCGCCGAAGCTTGCTGGAGGACTTGCTAGATGATGTTGAGACATTTAATGATAAAGTTGTTGGGTCCTTTGTGAGAATTAGGATATCGAATGCTGGTCAAAGGCAAGACTTGTATAGGCTCGTGCAAATTGTTGGTAAACTTCTGCCTGTCTTTCTGACTAGTGCTGTGGTAGGTACTGTTTAGTTATGGAGAGGCAATTATTTGTGTGCAGGAACTCAGGAAAGCTCAAAACCATATAAGGTTGGTAAGAAGACAACAGATATCGTGCTGGAGATACTAAATTTGAACAAGAAAGAGACGTCAACAATTGATAGTATCTCAAACCAGGATTTCACAGAGGTGAGTTATTCAATTTTCTCATAGTTTACTCAAGTTTTTATACTTGAATTTTTTTCGGGCGCAAGCTCATTTTTTATTTTTAGTCTTTTTATTTTCTAACTATGTTACCTTTAATCTTTCCCATATATAATATGTATTTAATTTCATTTTGATTATAGGCTAAAATAAATATTTTTAAATTCAGACAGAAGCTCTTAATACATGTGAGATTTGAAGATATAAAAAAATTTTTCATACTTTTTTATTTGGTTTAAGTTAATTTCTCATGTAATCATGTTCTTATTAATTTTTTTTTTTTTTTATGTTCTTATTAATTTTTAATACACAAACAATATGTATTTGATGCACATGAAATTAAAGAAGTATTTTATAAGTTTATTTAATTTATTTTACATATTGTTTGCATATATTCTATGACAAATTTATAACATAAAAACAATTATAATTTAGACGACAACAACAACATCAAGCCTTTATCCCACTACGTGGGGTCGCCTACTTGAGTATTTCTTCTCAAATAAAAAATATGATGATCTTCTAAAACTTATGGATGCCAGATATTCATTATTAAGCATTATTAGATATTATTGTTGTAAATTTTTATTTTTTATTTTTTGAGATAATGTATATGTATAGGTGTTTAAAAAATATCTATTGTTTAATTATTTAATTCTATTATTAGATACCATATATATAATATGTTACCTTTACCCTCCTTGTGGAGGGTAAGGTATTTATATCTATTCGATTGTGGTCTAGGTGTTGATGCTTAATATGTATTCAATGGAAATATGAGGACATCAGACAAGTATGATGGTCGACCGATGCGACATCATGCTAGGTGGGTTTGATGTGCCCTAAAGTTGCGTGAAATCACTTGAGAAGATGTCCATTTGCAAAATCAACCTCACTGGCGTGTTCAAAATGACAAAATCACCTAAGAGGTGCCCTTCATGTGCAGCTCATGTAAATGGAGAAAATGACGAACTATGAGCGCAACGTTGCGTGAAAATGTTCAAATGATCTTCAATCGTCAAACAAACTGTGCCATGTATTTAGAATGTTGAAATTACCCTAGGAGGACTTCTCATGATCGACTCGAGTGATTGTGGTAAAAATGACAAGTTATGAGCATGATATTGCGAAAGTTGTTTGAATAGTTTATATTTGCAAAATAGACTAGTCCATCATGTTTGGAGTGCCCAAATTATTAAAAAAGGTCACTCATATTATTCGGGTACCTGTACGAGCAAAAAAATCCACTCATGTATGCGAAACTAGACAACACACAAGCGATGAAATTTCTACGAGCAAAGTTTCAGAGCCTTAAAATAGCTATTTTTCTATTAATTTATTTTTTATTTCTAAAATTAAATATTTAAATAATTAAAAAGTAATAAAAAATCAAATATTTCAAAAATTGGAATCTCTAGGACTCCAACCTTGTCCTTTGGTTGCAGATGAAAGGATACCTCTATCCTTTTTTTTCCTGATTTTTCTAATTAATAAAAAAAATAAAAATAACTAATATTCCTAATCCCCAACTCATTCCCTCATTTTCTCCCTTACTCATTCCCTCGCGTAATTCCACAACTATTTACTCCCTCATTTTTCTATCGACACATACCGATGCACACCCGAACTTACCCTAGCCTCCACACTCTCTAATCACTACCTAGCTTGGCCTCAACGCCCAGTCAAAACCTCCCTCACACGCAAAGCCTGCAGCCTGCTTGCACGCTCGACTATCCTCATCTAGGCTCTCTCCTGCTGCTCAACCCATCGACTTGACCACAACAGCTCCTAGGCTGGCCACCTCCCTAGCCGAGCTTTTCGGCCACTACCCGAGGCAGTCCTAGACCCACTACTGCTGACCAACTATCGATGCTAGCCTCATCCAGGGCATGCCTTTCCTCTACGTCCTCCTCATTCTCCCTCTCAACTTATCATCTCCCTTCTTTCTCTCTCTCGCTTCATCTTTATCTTCAACTTCTTTCTCTTCTTCTTCTTCTTTCTCCTCTTTGTTTGCCTCTCTCTTTTCTCAGATGCAATCATCGTGATGTTATCGACCCTATTTCTTTGAATGTCATAGATGATACAAATGAGTGGCTAACTGGCATAATGGATGAGTCGGATGAAGAGAATGAATTGGTTATTGGCAAGAAAGATTTGACACAAGTATTGTTTCAAAATTTATTGGTGTTATAACAAAAATTACAATATTCGAGATCGAAGCAAAGGCAAAGAGGAGTCTTCATCTAGGCTTTACTTTGTTGCTACTGAAAATGATTAAGATAAGGGTGATGAAGATGATTATGAAATAGGAGACAATGCTGATGAAAGAAATGAGACATTTTTTACCTTTGAAGATGATGATGGCTCATAAGAAGACTTATATTAATTTCTTGCAAAATCGACATGCTTGAAAAATAGTCACAGTATTTTGTATTTTAAAGGATTGATGCGTTAATTAGTTGAAATTAAGCATCTCTTTGATTTTTTTATACTCTAGGAAGCATAAAACCATTTTAAAAACAAAAAAAAAACATAATATATAAGGTTCATATCAAGAAGCGTGCAGTCGCTTCAAGAAGTACGAAGCTACTTCCAAAGTGTGTAGTTGCTCCTAGATGTGCACCACCACTTTAAAAACACACAAATCAAGCATATTGAAAATTGTGTGAATACGCCTTGCAGATGTACTAAAAAGTACAAGTTCATCGTGTAGGTGCACTAAAAAGTGCACATGTATATTAAAAAACATGCAAATATGCTATGCAAATGATTCGAAAGTGTTTAAGTGTATTGTGTTGGTGTACTAAAAAGTGCTTAAGCACATTGAAATGCACCATAAACATAAATGCATCATATAAATGAGCCAAAAGCACATAAATATATCAAAAGTGTCCAAGCATATTGTTAAAATGCATAAAAAAAGCATGGAATTGTATTGTGCAAGCGCACCAAAAAACGTGCATGCTATTTAAAAGAAATATCAAATTGCCGTATGTTGCTCTGACAAACATGCTAAATGTTCAATAATAAAGTTTGAGAATGCTACGCGTGCTAAGAACAATAAATTAAAACTTTCTATTTCAAAGAAGTGTAACCACTCCATGAAGTTTACTACTATTGTAATATTTGCAAACCCCTTTTAAAAAATTCAAAATTTTAACATGCTAAATTTTCATTTATAAATTTTTAGAAAGTTGGTAGATAAAAAAGAAGTTAAACTAAAATTCTCATTTTTGAAATTGTGCAATAAGTCTATAAAGCTTGCAACCATTTTCAAAATTACAAACTCTTTTTTAAATCCATACCTACCCACATGTGCTCTTACCAAACACTCCAAACTCTTAAAGTGATGTTCGAGAATGTTATATGGTTTAAAAATAAAATAAATCAAATCTCTCCTGCTTTGAAAAGTGCATAATCACTCTATTATTTTATAATTTGCACATCTCTTTTTAAATCCAAAACACTCATATATTCTCTAACTAACATGCTAAATTTTTAAGCCCAAAGTTTGGGAATACTGCAAGTGTTAAGAATAAGTTGAATTAAGATTCTCTCACCTTAAAAGTCGTGCAATTATTCTATAAAGATATTGCAAACTTCTAAAAACATATGCTCCAACAAATGTATTAAATGACTAAATATGAAAGTATGAGGATGCTGCGCGGACTAAAATTAAGAAGATATTTGAATTAAACCACATTGAAAATTGTGCAACTTTCTTTGAAAAAAATGAATAACCATTTTAAAAATATGCAAACTTTCCCTTAAGTACAAAAATCAAACTTATTTCTATATGATGTTTCTCGGCAAATTGCCTTGCCTATAGGGTACGGTTGCGAATTTCTAATTGCAAGTTCGATCCTCTTCATAAGGACTAAAGTTGATGATACTTGAACCCTATAACGAATGACTACATAGCAAGTTCAAAGTGACTATACATACATACATACATACATACATACACATATACATTAGGCCATCACTACGAAGACAAAAAAATTTAGTCTCTCTAAGTTACCTCTTCTACATGATGTCTCATAAAGTTGCTCTATGAACCTAGTCCTCTGTTAACAAGTGAGCAGAGTTGATAAGGTTCAAATCATAATTGAATTTTTAGAAGTCTCGATAAAGGTCTCGGATTGCATTTTTTAAATTACACCTAAATCCCAATGTTGATCATTTTGAAGCCAAGTTCAGATTGAAAATATGAAAATAAAAATACAAAATTCAAAATTTTCAAATAAAGTCTGCCACCCATAAACTTAAAGCAAAAAATCTATCCTCTATAATTGTTTGTTAAGGGTGATAATTTTGAGAATAATCTTAGCTCATAAAGAGTTGATGTCTTATTGAGCGTATTGTTGGAATTATTTTCAAACGATCTTGCTAGTAAAGATATGAGACATTCTTAAACGGGTAATTTTTTTGCTCAATAACACCATAGATAAGCATTTATGGCCGAGATCCTTTGATTGGGTGGTTTCATCGCAAATTAACATTTGTTAAAATTGTGGTCTGGGTCAGAGTCCGTAATTTTCTCAATGGTTAAAATTCTTGAGTTATGAATCATATATTGCTCTTGATAAGATACAATCTTTTATTAGCTAAGGTCAACTTAAATTTATCATCTTAGACAAGCATCTATCTTGGGTCTATAAGGTTCTCTTAGACAAAGCACCCATGATTGTTGATAAGGATCATTTGATTATGTTGGGTTGACTAGCTCCTCTAACTAAGTTGATTAGCATCTGCAATAACTTGGGAAGATGGAGTTATATGATCTTAATCGATTTTGTCATCATTCCCTCCACTATTTTCTTCAAGTGTAAAGTGATAACTTTCAAATCATATATTAAACTGTTGTTGTTATATGCCAAGCATTTAGTGTTTATCTAAGAATTGATCTTTATTGAATTTTCTCTTTCATCATCAGGAGCGATAAGTAACTATAGGGGCTCGTACCTATAGGAAACGTAAAACCCGATCATAAAGTCATCATGAAATGAGGGTGAAATATTTGTATGTTGTTTTATATTAAACCTAATCTATGCTTTCTAAAAATCTAACTTAAGAGGAACATCCTAAAACTCTCAACATATGTTGGGGGGCACAAATTTTTTGATCCCACAAAAAGCTTCAATGTTTAGCACCATACTTTTATTGGAATCACATAAGATATACTAACTCGAGAGCCCTTCGTTAGTATCATCGAAGTCTTCCTCAATGAGCAACTCCTCATTTCATTTAATCTTCTCAGGATCTTAAGTATCATTATTTACATAAGTTTCTCCTTCTTCAGCCACATGCTTAGTGAAACTGATTTGGCTAACTTTATCATCCACATCAGCAGCTTGTGCCACAAACAAGAACACAATGATCTTCTCGAGGCCCAAAGACATCTTTGTTTTAATATTCACCTCTTTTTTACCATGAATTACTCAAAGATTCAGACACTCAATGACATTGGTGTTGGAGATGGATCCCTACCTGTTAGAACCCCACAACAATCAACAAAAAAAAGGGGGTGGGTGGTAAAAATAAATCGTCAGAGCTTGGTGACACAAGGAGTGTGGCCAAAATCTAATCTATTCTCCACACATGATAACCATCAATTTAAGAACTAGGAAGATGACAAAACATGATCCTCTGGTATAAACACCAATGTATTACATTGTTGATACCTACAGGCACTTTTGGATTCTTGATTATTGGAGCTTTGATAATCGTTGTATTATACAACCAAACTAATAAAAAATTAATAAAGAAAGAGCACATAAAGAAGGAAAAGAGTAGATGCTTAAATAAAAAGATAAGAGAAGAATCAAATTAGTGGGGGCACATCTCCACAAGCTCCCTTAGGCATCAATACTTGAAAATATGAAGGATTTCACATCGTTGAATAATGGAGTTTTTTTTTCTTGAAGAACATTGAGCTTAAAAATATCTTAATCTACGGAACAAGAAATAAGAAGACTCATGAATACAAACATTAAACTTCCCACTCAATATGAGATAAACTCTTGTAGAGTGCACAATATTTTATTTGATTCAATTTAAATTTAAATAGAATATTTTTCTAATTACATATGATGTGATGGATAGGAAATGATCATAAGTGAAGAATAATTGCTAGTCTTGAAAATCTTGATGTTGCTGCTCATACTCATACTGCTGAAGAAGACTTGAGTGAAAGTAGGCTGCTATCATAAAACAAAATGAAACCAATAGAAGTGGAATTAAGATCATTGTATTATTTGAATCCTCGAGGCATAAAGTATAATTAGCTCCAATGACTACTAGACCTATGACACATTTATTAGGAGATCTATTATGCATTACAATGTAGGGGTTTTTACAACCATACCACTTTATAATACCTATTTTACATATTTAACACCTAAAACATAAATATTTCGTATACACCACTCTTAACACAAATCTAACCTCAAATATACCACTCCGTTGCTTCTCTAGGTCACGACGTTATCACCCCAAATCGTGAGCTCTTCCCTTCCCGTGCTCCGTTGCATCTGCTCCGGCGTGCTCCGTTGTTCGAAGTGATCTAGGGTGCGTTTGCGGAAGGAGTTTCTCTCGTGACGTCGGATTGCATCGCCTTTCCATCTGCTCGTACGTTTTGTTCCTTGCCGCATTCATTCTTTTTCTGTTCGTTGTCGTCATGGCTTTTTCTGTTCTTAAAAAACCTGCTTTAAATGGATCAATGGATGAAGCAAGCAAATCATTTGGCGTGAAATGTATTTTTTCATTTTCTGGAAGCAAGCAAAATGGATGAAGCAAAATGCATTTTTTCATTTTCTGGAAGCAACCAAAATGGATGAAGCAGCAAAGTAAATGTATGGCTAAATCTTTTAGGATTATTTACAGAAGGTATGAGCAAACTGTTTCATTTACCGACAACAGGGTTTGCCTCTTTTTGTTCACCCTCCAACAACAGGAAACACGGACGATTTAGACGGACTCAATTACGATTAGCAGTTAGGTAAGTTGGACTGGCACTTTCAAGCAACTGTAAAAAAGAGTCACAGCCGCACAGGCAGATTATATTACCATGTTTGACAAACCATTTCTCAGGACTGCTTCTCCCATGGAAAAACAAGCAGCTAATATCTATACGAGCTAATAGCAACTGTGAGAAAGACGCAAGGAGTTGGTCGTCCACGGGAGAGAGAGCACGCAGAGCTGAGAGAGGGAACACCGACGACGAAGCGTGATCGACCGCGAGAGAGAAAACACCTAACAGAGCAAGAGCGGGAAAGAGAGATTTCGGGTGATAACGTCGTGAACTAGATAAGTAACGGAGTGGTATATTTGAGGTTAGATTTGTATTAGGGTGGTGTATATGAAATATTTATGTTTTAGGTGTTAAATATGTAAAATAGGTATTATAAAGTGGTATGGCTGTAAAAACCCCTACAATGTATTCATTATAGTTATTTTTATATTGAGCTTCTCATGGGTTTTTTTTTAAAGACTTTTTTAGATATATGTGATGACCACCATACAACTTTGTCTAAACTCCCACACCTTTCATGAAAACTTTGTTACATATTCATGATTTATTTACTAACATCAAGCTATCATTAAATCCTCGCATACAAATCATGCATATCATTTACAAATGACTAAAATTTTCTTAAATCTAGTCTTTCTAGGTCGACACCAAATGATATTTTTACATGGAGTGTAGTAGGAATGTTTTGGCATGATGGCAAAACTATTGCATGTTGTTGGGTTTTGATTGAATCTTGAGAAAATGTGTATTTTTTGTGTCGGTTAGATAATAGATAATGCAATTCCTTTAGATTTTGCCCTCTTTGAGAACTTTATATTATTGTTTTTGGGTTTCTTATGGGCATAATTAACCCTCCCTATGAGAAATAACTCTCAATGATGTTGTGAACCTTTATTCTAATATTGATTTCACAAATAAATTTTTATTTTTGTTGGCAAAGATGTGCTACTTTGTGGTCACTGTAAATGGAGGAATGGTGGTAAATTCCATTAAGATTTTCAGGTTCAATTTGTGAGTTATGATCTAAATAATCAGAATAATTTAGGTGAGTATGGGATTCTTGCATTAAGATAGGTCTTTAGCTTAACACGAGTGCTTTGTTAGGAATAACAAGTTCTCCTATCCAAGGTGAATCCCATAGATCAAGGGGTGTAAAACATGTGCAGGAGGCTACTTTTATCAACGACCTTTCTTAAGGTATATTGCTATATGAAATGCACGCAATGGTTAAGAAGTTTGAAGACATGGCCATTGTGTGATATATTTATTTTAAAACATAGTTTTTATGTGATCAGGAGCACAATTTACGCTTGATTACTTTATTTAGAGGCATTTATCTAATGTTGTAGCCTTGGTTGCTAAGCATGTCAACTTGATCACATTGCTATGACTTGTTTTCTCATTTGCACATAGATTTATTTTAGAAAGAGCTATTAGACTGTTTACTCAGAAGGTTGGAGGTGCAGAAACATAGAGCAATTTCTTTTAAATTTTGATATTATTATACTTTTCATATATTATATTATTTTTATTTTATATGCCTCATGAGAACATTTATATTTTAATTAATTGAAACGAGATTTTTTTAACTAAAACAAAATTTATTATAATTCAATGAGAATAGTTTAACATGAATCAATAAAAAGCATTGCTAAATGAAAATATCTAAAAATATAATACATCAAAAAGGCAGATAGAAGAGAAACGTCAAGGCCACATTAAAACTATTTAACGTGGAACTTGTGATAGTATACTTGGTATTTCTTCCTCTCCAAGCATATAGATCTTGGAACTTGTTGTCCATAAGCTTCTTTGTGTTGGAAATTCTAACAATAGATGTAACATATGAGAGTCTAGATCACTTTTATCTCCACATTAAGATCATCAGAAGCAAGTAGCTAGCAGGAACTGGATCACTAACCATATGAGTAATTGTGGGGATTGGCTAGCAACCCTAGAAGGCACTGATACAAAGGCAGGATCCAAAGTTAATTTCAAGTTTTGAGCACACATTAGATAAGATGTAGATGAAACTTCCATCATTGCATGGGAAGATTGAATATTACCAGATGAAAGATCCCTCCCGCCATGATTACTTGGTTTCCAGAGTTTTGGGTTTGCCCTAAAACATTTCGAGAATTGGCCAAATATTTTTCAAGAAAAGGGAAAATGCCTGTAACTCAGACCTACCAATATTCATTAGATGTAGAGCCAATCCTAATTTCTTTCTCAAGAGAAGAAGAAACATCCATTATTGGCTTCGAAAGCTTAACACTAGTAGCATCTACTTGAAATGTTTTGCCAAAAAATGAATCAAAGGAGGTTAAAATGGTTTGATTGAAAAATGAACTCATAAATGTCAAAAAATAACCCAAATTAGGTGATATGAGGTTCCAAAGAGCAATCAAAATTAGATGTCTTTTTGAGCATACACATCGGGAACCTATCAACACATTGCTTTCTCTGATAGAAGTCTTGAATAATCAGATTCCTGGGATAGCTTGAGTAGAAAGTGACAAATATCAATATGACCCAACTATAGTCTCTAGCAAATTGCAGGGTGACCGTGAATTTGCGAATAATCTCCATTCCAGGATGAACCCTCGAAAAATTGCCAGTTAGGGAGAGGGAAAATGTAAAACCAATTGAGATCTCCTGATCAGATAAAATGAAATTAGGTTTGCCTGAACTGAGGGTTGAAGCTTGTGAAGAGTAGATGTAAGCCCTTGATGTGTGGGGAAATAATAGAAATTGAGCATAGTTTTTTTAATCTTTTCATCCCCTCAAAGGCAATGAGATCCCATAGAGGGAGAAGCCCTAGGAGCGGTGACATCTATAGGATTGGCTGGATGCCAAGGGAAGGTCCAGGCACAAAAGGAGTGAGAATGCATGATTTTGGGCAAGAGAAATAGAGAAAATATTGATTAGAAGCAAGCTAGACCAAAACAACAAGGGTGCCACTCGAAGCATTGAGATCTTGCTCTAAAGTGAAAACTTAAAAAATGCAGGGACTTTTTTTCATTTACTCGATTTTATTCCATAGTAATAATGCTAATTGATATCAATGTTGTTCTAAAAGAATAATAGTATGATTGCAGAAACCTTTTTCACTTTTTATTGTTAAGGAAACATGAGAGGGGAAAATCTAAATGTCAGTCATATGTAATACTTAGTCGTCATTGCCTTCTTCAGTTAAATCAGAATTTGGTGATAGATAATACTTTGAGTTTTTTCTGTGCTTAGACTACTACACTACCAGAAGGATCTTGCATGTTTCCAAATTTTTGCTATAAGCTCTTGATTTTTTTTTGGTCCACGGACTTCATCAAAACCATGTTGGCACAAGTTCTTGGTCTAGTTAAATTTGTAAATATAAATTTTGTTCACAAGATTTCTTCCTGTACGCACTCTTAAGTCCCCATTTCTTGAGAATTGCAAAAGATTTGATTTACTTTAGAAAAGGCGGCTTTCCATGGCTAACATCCTACTAAAAGCTTAAGTTAATATGGGCGACGTTCCTCATGCTTTCAATTCAATTCTAGTTTGCATTGAGGCAGTAGTGCTTTATCTGACATCTGGTGAGAGCTGGCTTGTGCAATGGCATAAAAAATTCTACAATTTACTCAGGCCTTTATTTGGCCTGTCCCATGCAGTACTTAGGTCCTAATGCAACTTAGTGTTTACTGAAGAAATTTCTAGCATACGCTGTTTAAACTTGTTTCACTTTCCAGTTGGTGTGGTAGATATATTTTGCATTCATATAATCAATAATGTTGGTATATAAAAATTTATAGTGACAAGATTAGGAAGAAGAAAATGTAGATCATCAGTAAGATGGTTATAAGTTGTAGAATTGCACAACACCTTATGCCCCACCCAATTGGAATTAGTGGAGGATGATTCCTGAAGAAACCTACCTAGGATTAATGATGATGATGAATCCTATTTCCACTATAAACAGTTGATGCAAGTTATTATTATTATTATTATTTGTCTTGTGCATGAGGATGCTAATGTTATGTGAGAAAAAGTGGCTTGTGATATTAAGAATATTACAAAAGATGTGCTTGAAGTATCAAAGGAAAAAGTTCCTAATAGTTTAAATAATTAATGGTGGAATCCAAATGTACAAGAAAAGATAAAAAATAAGAAGATTTATTATAAAATTTAGTTTAAATATAAAAATTCTAATAATTGGGAAAGATATAAAGAGGCATAGAAGGAATTTAATAAAGCAATATGTGATGCAAAGATCTTACCTTTTAATGATTTATAATAGATTAAATACTAAGGAGGGAGAAAGATATATGTATAAGTTAGCCAAACAAAGAGATATGAGTAGTAAGGATTTAGTTCAAGTGAAGTATATTAAGGATGAAGATCAAAATATTTTTCTTAGAAGATGATATTTAACAGAAGTGGATGAGAAATTTTGCTAAACTTTTTAATGAAGAATGTGAAAATACAATTGACTTTAGTGACCTTAGCACCCAAAATGAAAATAAAGATTTATGTTTTTATCGGCGTATTAGTAAAATCGAAGTTAGAGAGGCTTCAAAGAAAATGAAGGATGGAAAAACTGTTGGACTTGATGATATTCCAATAAATGTGTGGAAATGCTTAGGAGATGAATGAATTTCTTGGCTTACTGAGCTTTTTAATACTATTTTTAAAGACTAAAAAGATGTCATATGAGTGGAGAATGAGTTTGTTAATTCTTATTTTTAAGAATAAAGGTGATGCACAAGATTGTGCGAATTATAGAAGAATTAAGTTAATGTGTCATACTTTAAAATTATGGGAGCGAGTTATGGAGCGTAGGTTTGCAGCGTGATACTAATGTTTCTCAAAATCAATTTGGATTCATGCCAGGTAGGTCTACTATAGAAGTCATACTGATAGGTAACACTTGGATTTCCAAGTGTTTCTCACCAAGATCAAGTAGATCCAAGGGAAAACTGCTGTCCACAGCAGAAAAACAGCCAAAATACAAGAAAAATCTGAGAGGAAAACGTAGGAAAACGATGCAAACACTTTTATTTCGATAACGGATGAAAAGCACTTGCAAGATACAACTTTCCTTCAATTCGAGAGGAAGGAAAAACTCTCTCAAATCTCTAGCCGTAGCCTAGAGCCCAAGAACACAAACCCTAGATCTCAAATAAGATTCAAATTCAAGATAATCCTTCTCCCCCCCTATTCCTCCTAATTTATCATGAAAGGAAGATTACAAATTACCTAATCACCCCTCACATTCAAAAATTCCCTCCCAAAACTCAAAATACATCAAGTGGGCCCCCCTAGGGGTTTCCGCCCAGCTCCTGGCTGGGTTTCTTCCGCCGGGAGTAGGTCCTGACCGGTCCAGGGTGGACCGGTACAGCCGGCCCAGGATGGGGGCCCGCGTAACATTACCGCCCTCCCAAAGAATCACCTTGTCCTCAAGGTGAAAATCAGGAAACTGCTGTTTCACCACCTCGTATGGCTCCCACGTGGCCTCGTAGTCAGGAAGGTTCTTCCACTGGATCAACACTTCCTTAGTATCATCTTCTTTCTGACGAACACCCTTCAGCTCCAAGGGTTCCATGGTCACCTCTAGCTCCTCCGTGAGTGTCGGCGGTAGCTCAGGACTGGCTATGTGATCTCCAATGACCCTTCTCAGCTGGGAGACATGAAAAAACTGGGTGTATAGTCGCTGATGCGGGTAATTTCAGTCGGTATGCTACTGCCCCAATCTTTTCTGTCACTTCATAGGGGCCAAAGTACCTTGGAGCTAACTTCTCATTCCTCCTGTTGACAACTGTCTTCTGCCTGTATGGACGTAGCTTCAAGAACACCCTATCACCTGCCTCAAATTGGATATCTTTTCTATGCCCATCCGCTTGCTTTTTCATGATCTGTTGTGCTCTCAGCAAGTGCCTCTTTAATTCTTCCAACACTCGGTCCCTCTCCTCCAAATACTCCTCTACTGACGAAACTGGAGTACTTCTGCTCCCAAAGTGTACCAGGTGTGGGGGATCCCGACCGTACAACACTTTGAATGGGGTCATTTGTGAAGCCGAGTGAAACGACGTGTTGTACCAGTACTCAGCCCAGGATAGCCACTTTGCCATAGCTTTGGTGTCTCAGACACAAAACATCTGAGGTATGTCTCCAAGCTCCTTTTGACTACTTCCGTCTGGCCATCCGTCTGCGGGTGGTAGGCTGTACTTCTCTTGAGTATTGTTCCTTGTAATCTGAATAGCTCCTTCCAGAAGTGACTGAGGAAAACCTTGTCTCTATCTGATACGATCGCCTCTGGCACCCCGTGTAATCTGATCACTTCTCTGATAAAGGCTGATGCTACTGTTGCTGCGGTGTAGGGATGTCGTAGGGGAATGAAGTGGGCATACTTGCTCAGCCTGTCCACCACTACCAAGATCACAGTGAACCCCTCTGAGCGTGGCAGCCCATCTATGAAATCCATAGAGATCTCCTCCCAAACTCTACCAGGCAAAGCTAATGGCTGTAGTAATCCTCCTGGTGACATCGCTAGGTACTTACTCCTTTGACAGACCTCACATCTGGCTACCATCTCCTCCACATCTTTATGCATCCCCTTCCAGTATAATTCCCCAGCTAGTCTTCTGTATGTCTTATGTATGCCTGAATGGCCCCCTATTGCACTCCCGTGAAACTCATGGAGTAGGTTTGGGATGTGGATCGACGTTCGGGGCATCACAAATCTCCCCTGATACAGCAGCTTGTCTCCCTCCAAGGAGTATCCTGGGTGGCTACCTGGTTCCTTCAGCAACTCAGTTCTGATCTTTCCCAAACTCTCATCTCTGGCGCTCTCTTCTCTGATGGGCTCCCAATCCAGCATCCAGGGCACGGACAGAGCGACTGTCTGTAATTCCTCCATGCACCTGGATAAAGCATCTGCCGCCTTGTTCTCCACTCCTGGCCTGTACTGAATCTCAAAGTCGTACCCCAGTAGCTTGGATAACCACCTCTGATGCTCTTCAGTCACCATCCGTTGTTCCAGAAGAAATTTCAGGCTCCGCTGATCGGTCCTGACCACGAAGTGTCTTCCAAGTAGGTAAGGTCGCCATTTCTGGATAGCCAACACGATGACCATTAATTCCCTCTCATATACTGATTTCATCCTTGCCCGAGCAGTCAATACCTGGCTGAAATAAGCGATGGGCCTCCTATTCTGCATAAGTACCGCACCCAGTCCGTACCCCGACGCATCTGTCTCCACAATGAATGTCTGATTGAAATCTGGCAAGGCGAGTACTGGCACTGTAGTCATTGCCTTCTTCAGGCTCTCGAAAGCAGAAGTGGCTGCTTCTCCCCATATGAAACCATCCTTTTTTAATTGCTCCGTAAGTGGCCAGGCTATGGTGCTATACCCCTTTACAAATCTTCTGTAATAACCTGTAAGTCCCAGAAAGCCCCTCAGCGCCTTCAGATTTTTCGGTAGTGGCCACCTTAGCATTGCTTCAATTTTTGATTGATCAGCTGCCACTCCTTTGGATACCACATGGCCCAAGTACTCTACACTGGCTTGAGCGAAGCAGCATTTCTTCAAATTTGCCCTCAACTGATGCTCATGTAGAACTTCTAACACTGTTCTTAAATGTTCCCAATGCTCGACCTCTGATCGGCTGTATATCAGGATGTCGTCAAAGAATACTAACACAAACCGTCTGAGATAAGGTTTGAAAACCTTGTTCATCAGGGCCTGGAAGGTAGCAGGTGCATTGGTGAGGCCGAAGGGCATCACCAAGAACTCATAATGGCCTTCATGAGTTCTAAAAGCTGTTTTGGGAACATCTTCCTTCACCATTCGAATCTGGTGGTAGCCCGACTTCAAATCTATCTTGCTGAAGATCACAGTCCCACTCAATTCATCCAAGAGCTCATCGATAACAGGTATAGGAAACTTATCAGGCACGGTCTCCTTATTGAGGGCTCTGTAATCTACACAAAAAACGCCAGCTGCCATCCTTCTTTTTTACCAAAAGAACGGGACTAGAAAAAGGGCTGATGCTGGGTCTGATGATCTCAGCCTCCAGCATTTCTCTAATCAACCGTTCAATTTCATCCTTCTGGAACTGGGGGTAGCGGTAAGGGCGTACACTGATGGGGGATACTCCTTCCCTCAACACTATAGCATGCTCACGCTCCCTCTGCGGGGGTAATCCCTGAGGTGGCTGAAAAACCTCTGGAAACTGCTGGATCAGTGGCTGAACAGAGAGGGGTATATCTCCTCCCTCTTCCACTCCTTCCCCCTCCAAACTATGCAACTCCACCAAGTAGCCTCCTCCCTCCTGCTGAATGGTCCGGATTAGGGCTTTGAGAGAAACCCCAGCTTTTGTCAACCCTGTATCCCCCTGAATCGTTTTCCTTCTCTCCCCTATCACCAGTTCCATCCTCAATGTCCCCCAGTTGATCTTCGTCTCCCCTAGGGTACGCAGCCATTTCATCCCTAGGATGACGTCAGTACTCCCCAATTCCAAAGGAAGGAAATCTTCCTTCACCTGGATTCCCTGAATCTTCAGCACCACCCCTCTACAAACTCCCCTACTCATTTCCACCTTCCCCGTGCCCATCATCACCCCATAGCCGCCTGTATCTACCAGTTCCATTCCTAGCGACTCCACTATCTGAGTGGAAATGAAGTTATGGGTTGCCCCACTGTCGATCAACACCACCACCTCACGATCAGCTATCTCTCCTCTCACCTTCATAGTGTGACTCGGAGTGAATCCCACTACAGAGTTCAGAGAGACTTCTGCCACATCCAGGTGCAATTTCTCTTCCTCTTCCTCCTCAGTCCGGCTCCCACCTTCCTCCTCGTCTTCCTCGTTATCACAAACAAGGAGGACCTGAAGAGTTCGGTCCTTGCATCTATGCCCAGGCATGTACTTCTCATCACAACGGAAGCACACCCCCTTGGCCCTCTTTTCTTGCATCTCCTTCTCTATCAACTTCTTGAACTGTCCCCCACTTCCACCACCACCTGATCTCTCCTTGGGCACCTCCCTCTGGTTCCCGGGGGCTACCCCTTTTGAGGGTAACACAGCAGTAGTCATCTTGTAGGATCCCCCAGAGTAGTTGCCTCGAGCTACCCTTTCCGACTTCTTTTGGTCTTCCACCAGTTTTGCCAGTTCCATGGCCTTGCCCAAATTCCGTGGCTCCAGCACTCTGACCGCTGTTCTTATCTCAGGTTTGAGCCCTTTCATGAAATTTCCCTCCAGGGCTGGTTCCGAGATATGATCCAGGCGGCTCGCCAAGTACTCAAATCGGTCTCGGTAGTCGGCCACGGTCCCCTCCTGAGTCAGAGCAAAGAACTGTTCATAGAAGTCTCCTCCCCCGTCGGCTCGGAAACGCTCTAATAAACAATCCTTGAACTCTCGCCAGGTCCGGATGGGTTCTCTTCTATCTCTCCACTGGTACCATACCAGTGCCTTCCCTTCCAGACACAAACCTGCCGCCGTCAGCTTCTCATCATCTGTCAACCCGTTGACAGCAAAGTAACGTTCCACCTTGTAGATCCAACCATGGCCATCTTCGCCCTCAAAGATGGGCATCTTCAACTTTCTCACCTTCGGATCTCTGCCGTTACCCCGGAAGTCTCCGTAACCTCCCGTTCCTCGAAGGTGAGGTGCTCCCCAAGTGTCCCGATCCTCCCTCCGACGTTGGTAATCGAAATCTTCGTCGTAATCTCCTCTTCCCCTTTCAAAATCACCACCTCGACGCTGAAATTCAGCACCTCGACGCTGATGTTCTTCTCTCCTCTCTCCAAAATCTGCACTACCTTCATATTCCCCCATTCTGCTTCCAAAATCCACACCTCGACGCTGAAATTCAGCACCTCGACGCTGAAAATCAGCACCTCGACGATGAAAATCAGCACCTCGACGATCATTCCCCATGCTTATCTCCTCTCTAGAGAATGGCTCTAGAGGTGGCATGTCGTCATCACCTTCAAGAATCTCCACCTCCGGATTCCTCCTCCCCCGGATTGGGTTTGGATTTCCTCCTACGCCATGGCCGTCAGTGGTCTCTCTCACTTCCGATGTGTCCGGATGGGTCTTCATCTCCAATAATTTCTTCATCATTTCTTCCATCGCCGCGAACCTACCTTCCAACTTCTCATTGTTGGTGGAGATCTCCATGAATTTCCCTTCCAGATCTGTCTTCAGTTGACCAAACTCGCCTTCTAAAACTTCCACCTTCTTCCCGGCCATCTTTCTTTTAACGGATCCACAAAAATCTTTTTCCGGAGACGACGATCTTGCTGAAATTTCAGAATTTCAGCCGCCGGTGGTCCCGAATCGGTGCTCTGATACCAATTTGATAGGTAAACACTTGGATTTCCAAGTGTTTCTCACCAAGATCAAGTAGATCCAAGGGAAAACTGCTGTCCACAGCAGAAAAACAGCCAAAATACAAGAAAAAAATCTGAGAGGAAAACGTAGGAAAACGATGCAAACACTTTTATTTCGATAACGGATGAAAAGCACTTGCAAGATACAACTTTCCTTCAATTCGAGAGGAAGGAAAAACTCTCCAAATCTCTAGCCGTAGCCTAGAGCCCAAGAACACAAACCCTAGATCTCAAATAAGATTCAAATTCAAGATAATCCTTCTCCCCCCTATTCCTCCTAATTTATCATGAAAGGAAGATTACAAATTACCTAATCACCCCTCACATTCAAAAATTCCCTCCCAAAACTCAAAATACATCAAGTGGGCCCCCCTAGGGGTTTCCGCCCAGCTCCTGGCTGGGTTTCTTCCGCCGGGAGTAGGTCCTGAGCGGTCCAGGGTGGACCGGTCCAGCCGGCCCAGGATGGGCCGGCGTAACACATACATTTATTGAGAGTTTTGATGGAGAATTATAGAGAGACTAAGGAGGATCTACATATGATATTTATTGATTTAAAGAAAGCATATGATAAAGTTCCAAGAGAAGTGCTATGGAGAGCTCTTGAAAAGAAAGGAGCTAATAATGTTTATATTCAAATCATTAAAGATATGTATGAAGGAGTTATTATTTGTGTTCAAACACAAGGTGGTTTGACCAAGTATTTTTCTATTTCGGTTGGATGTTTTCACTAGACGTTTGCAAGTGGATGTACTTTGGTGTATGCTTTTTGCTGATGATATTCTTCTTGTTGATAAGACTAGAGAGGGAGTTGAAGGTAAACTTGAATTATGGAGGTCAACCTTAGAGTCTAAAGGTTTTCGCTTGAGTAGATCTAAAATGGAATATATGGAGTGTAAATTTAGTAGTAATAGACCTAGCGACGAGATCATGACTTTGGGCGATCAAGTCATTAATAAGAGTACACGTTTTAGATATATTGGATCTATTGTTCAGAGTGATGGTGAAATAGATGGGGATATTATCAACAGAATTCAAGTTGGATGGTTGAAGTGGGGGAATGCATCGGACATGTTGTGTGATAGAAAAGTTCCTCTCAAACTTAAGGGAAAATTATATAAAATGGTGGTGAGACCTGCAGTGCTTTATGGTGCTGAATGTTGACCATTAAAAGAGAAGCATAATACTAAGTTAAGTGTTGCAGAGATGAGGATGCTTAGGTGGATGAATGGTTTTACCCTTAGTGATAGGATACGAAATGAGCATATATGTGAAAGGTTGGAGTGGCTCCAGTGGAAGATAAGATTAGAGAGAGTCGCCTTAGATGGTTTGGTCATATAAAACGGCGGCCTTTCGATAACCCAATTAGGAAATTAGAGGTATTAAATTTGACTTATGTTAAGAAAGTTAGAGGTAGACCTAAAAAGGCTTGGCTAGAAAATATTAGAAATGATCTTTCTTTATTAGAATTTGACTTTTAACATGACACAATGGAGAAAAAGGATTCATGTAGCCGACCTCACGTAGTGGGACAAAGGCTTGATGTTGTTGTTGTTGTATCGTGTATCTAACAATGCTTTTCGATTTCTTTTTTTCCTGTAATAACGTACTAGAGGCTTCTATAATTTATTATACTAATAATGGGTTACTGTTATGCAAGGAAACTCGTGAAGGAAATATACAGCCGTGCATTTTGCATAATGTATTTCTATTTCAATATACTCCTCTTGACCTCTTCAATACTCATTAATAAGTGCTGTTTCTAGGAGGAGTGCCAACGGTTGAGACAGAGCATTAAATGTGGGCTTATTGATCGACTAAAAGTTGTAAGATGAGCTGCTAGAGCTTAACTACTTTTCATTGGACAACCAAATCTGTGAATTCTGGTTTTGGTTCATAATTTTTTACAATTTAATTTGTTCAATGATTCAGGGTTACATTCAGGAGAAAGCCAAGGCTCTGCATGCTGTGAAAGTCAATGATGTAAGTTTCTTAAGATAGTATTTGCTCCAGTAAAGCTCGTCGCCAAATTCGATTTTGTTACAAATATTCAGTACCATCAATTACTTAAAATTGCTTTTTATCTGTATTCTAACTTTTTATGCAGTCAATTGAAGCTGAAAAGTTGCGGCTTAGCCATCTCCGTGATCGTGCAAGTGAAACTGGCCGCAGAAAAGAATATCCTTGCAGTTTATAGCCTTAACTATTATTGTTTTGTATGCTTAAGCTCCTGCAGTTTTACATTTTGCATTCTATGATGATAGTGTCTTTTAGAAGGTACTATTAAGTTTAGTTTAACTTGATTAGCATTGGGGCCTAGTCAATCCTATGTCAAACAGCTAATTGGCAAGTCCTTGGATTCACAGATCTATCAAGTTTTTATGGGGTTCATGAGAGCCAATAGGTAACCTATGGTTTATGTTAAGTCCTTTGTTAGTTCAAGAGAGCACTAACTAACTTGTGCTTTCTTTTGGGTCTTGAATGGGTTCAAGGTAGCCACTAGGCAACCTAATGTTGGTGTTAGGTCCTTAGTGGGTTCAAGGGAGCCATTCGGCAACCTGTGGTCTGTGCTAGTTCCTTAGTGTGTGTAAGGGAGATAGTAGGCAACCTATAGTCTATGCGGGCAACCTAGGTGAAAGACCTACATCTAATGTGTCTAAAATAGTCTACAATGTCTATGCTAAATTTTTGACCAGCGTGGTTTCTACAAACATCATTATTGAACACCCTTAAATTGCCCATCATGAAGATTTTCTTGTCTTGTACTAGTAGAAAATTCAATAGGATAGGCACACATTGTTGATGGAATTTGCTTCATTTTCACATGCATAAACTTGATTAACCTTCAAATTATCAAAGTGTGTGTTAAACATATTAATGTCAGCATACATCTACTTTTGCTTTTTAAACCATTCTACTAGTTGGTTTTACAAAGTGGTAAAAAATCTCATTCCATTCGTGATATGTTAAATTATCCTTAATAATTAACATCTCTTTTGAGTGACGTGTTGACACCAAAGGCTTTGATACCAAATTGGTGCGGAACAATTTAGGGTTTAGGTCTTCTATTAAAACTTGAATGATAAAATGAATTTAGACATGCAAAGATATTTAGGATGTACAAATCAAAGACCATTAAATATATGAAAACTTACTTTATCCACCTGCAAACTTGAAAATGCGAAAAGTTGTACCCAAATGATATTATAATGATTGAATAAATACGAACAAAATCTACTAGAAATGGAACTATATAAAATTAATGAGTAATTTCAATTTATTCGCCATAGTTAGAATTTAAATTTTAACAAAATCAAGAAGTTTGAGAAGCCAGCAATAAAATATTAAAAACGAAGTTAGGTAAAGGATAGAGTTTATCAAAGTAAAGGAAATCTTGGCCTCATGTGGGTACAAGAAGATTACTCCCCCCTATGATTAGGGAGTTTTATTTGCAGCACACGTAAAAGGAATTATACATCCAATTTGCATAATTGTAAATTGGAATATGAAATTTTATTATATTAAATTTCTCATTTATTGCTTCAAACTATCCATTTATAGACTCCATCTTTGTTTAATAGAGAGGTTGGCACAAAATCAACCTTGTTCAATTGTAGATAAGTTGAAACTCAGATTTGATTTTATCCCAAAACTCAAATATGTGATAGAAAAGATATTCTTATCACTACTTGTCATCAGCTGTCATAGCTGTTGGCATTATTCCACCTGTAATCTCCTTCAGCTACCTTTGTTGCTAAAATTTATTGATAAATTTAAATTCCTTGTATCATCAAAGTTGTTGGATCGAGTTCCCTCTATGATAGATAAGAATTGGTGAAATAATCTCCAGAATAATATATTTTGATTTATTATATTTTCTATTTGACTTTTGTCAATCTCTTCTTCCACATTATTATTTGTAGGCGTTTTATCCGTAAATTCTCCTCCGGATTGTCATATCTTCTAGCTTATGCTATTGTGGATCAGTTTTCCAGCTATGTTCTACTAAAATTTGGATTTTTTTTATCAGTAAGTGTAATTGTAGAGAATTTTGTTATTGACAACTTTTTTCTTGCTAACGGCTCCCAAGCATAAAGGCATAGTTGTTGAAATCCTTGACTTTATATTACGCTTAGAGAATGTGTAGAAAAGTTGCAGCTTCTGAACAATCTGGAAGAGCGTCGAAGAAGATTGACCGAAATTCCTCAAATACATGCTGATCCAAAGATGGATCCAGAATATGAGTCTTCAGAGGAAGGGGAAGATGATAAAAATCAAGGTGATTTTGGAGCATAATTTTGTATTTATTGTTACTACTGCTTATGTCATCTCTTAGGGCATTGCTTGTACTAGTTTGGAATAGCCTGAACTCTAATTTATCAATATATTGTCGGCTTTAGCAGTTTGGCCCTATAGAATTCTGGGTTTTATCCTCTTAGGGTAACTTGCTAGGAAGGTCGCCCATTATAAGAGTGCTTCGGTATGAACATGCTAACTTTAGCATTCTTGATGAAACTCCAACCGTTATACCAACATTAGTTCAATGTTTAAGAGTCGTGCTTCACCAGAGAGATCTTGCAATCTCCCCTATTTAAAGAATTGATGCTCCCACTAATAACATTATATAGCTTAAATAATTCACCTAACATGATTTTCTAAATATGATCAAGAGGCGACTCCCATAACATAACACTTTTTTCCAGCATGACTATTAGTTTTTTAAATTTCATCTTGTATGTTGCTCTATGATGTCATTTGTAATAACTTGAACTCTTATGCACCTTGATATTCTCAATTTTGGCCTAATAAGGCTCGCTGTTTATTCTTTTTGACAGTTTCCTAGACGATTACCCAACTTGGCAATCCTACAGCATTAGCATGTTTAATTTTGGAGTTTTTGATAAAATTTCTCTCCATATTCATTTGATGGTTATGTTTTATTATATTTGAGGGGTCTTAACACTATTTCTGTTGTGCTATTCATTGCATCAATGCAGATTACCAGATTAGATCTAAGGAAGTTTTATCTCTGAGAAAGAGAAGAGAGTTGATTCCTCGTGGAAGAGCAGGTATATTAGGAAATAACTGGAATGGCATGAATAAAAATCATAATTTCAACCGTGAATCAAGCAGAAGAATGCCGGGTGAAAATTGGCAAGATAGATCGGACATGTATAACAATATGGCTGAAAGACCAAATGAAGTTCTGTGGAATCAAAGCAAAGAGCTGTACCAAATCGAGGGCAGTTTTAATGGTCTTCAGAGTCCTAGTCAGGGAAACTTCACTCAAAAATCTTTAGAACGGCAATCACATGGTTCTGCTCCTGAAGTTAACTTGGTGACTCCTGAAGGTTCTTTGCCATCTATTACAAATGAGGTTGACAAAATTTGGCACTACCAAGATCCATCTATGAATATCCAAGGACCATTTTCACTATCACAATTGCGCAAGTGGAATACTACTGGATATTTCCCACCTGATATGAAAATATGGAGAACTTCTGAGAAGCAGGAAGACTCCATATTATTGGCTGATGTACTAGTTGGAAGATTTTATAAAGACCCATCTCAGCTGGTCACACAGCATGGCAGCTTTCCAGATCAGCCTGCGTGGGTAGACAGCCAACAGACCAGAGGCAATTGGAATGCACATCAAAATATGAAGCAACAAACTTTAGAAGGTTTGTCTGCACAGCCACCTGTATGGTCTTTAACTGGAGTTGAAATATCTAATTCTTCTGAGGGAAAGCCAGCTGGCACATACTCTAGCATCTGGTCCGGCAACCCCAGACCTGCTGGCCCAATATACAATAATCCATATCATATTCCAATCTACCAAGAAGCAGGGAGAGGAGGAAATGGCAATGGATGGAACCAGGAACAGGATTATGGGAATATCTGGAGTCCAACTAGGCCCAGTGTTGGGATGCCTAGCGAAAGTCAAAAGGTTGAAGACAATCTTACTTCAGATCCCTCCATTGTCACTGCTAGTACCAGTGCCAATGAACTACATGGTCGTATGAACAAATATCAATCCTATGAAACTGATTGTCCAAGTCCAACTCCTAGAACTGAGAGGAAGGAATCTTTCATTCGGCATGATGAACCAGGCCCTTCCAAGAATAGACCTGAAACACTTGTAGGCAGCATGGCTGTTAATCATGGGCCTGCGGCCACTACTCTCGGAATATTGGACTCGTCTTTGGCCGCCCATCCAACTCATCCTTCTTTTCCTTCAAATAGTATCTTTGAATCATCAAATACAGCTTCAGCTGTGGGTTTTACAGACAAAATTCCTGGCAATGGCATGCAAAAGATGGACGGTACAAAATTTGTATCTTCTCCAGTTGCGGTTACAGGTGATGATATAGGCAGTGGGCATGCTCAGAGGTTAGAATTATCTTCTATTCAGAAAATAGATACTGGATTCCAAGAAATTGCTCATGCTTCTGTTCAGAAACAATTCACAGGTGGTTCAAACCTCACTCCATCATTACATGGAATGGAGCATAATCAATCTCAAAATCCTGATCCAAATTTCTCACCTATTCATCAGGTGAACCCACAAAAGGCTAGTGAAGTGGAGTCTTCCCTTCCATCTCCTACTCCTAAAAGCAGTAAGAATACTTGGGGAGTTGACGCTTCAAGTGCATCCAGTAATGTATCCTCCGAAAACCAAAAATTACCAACGGTACAAAATGCTAATACATCTTGGGTTGGGGCGCCGCAAGGAAATGCCGGCTGGGTCACACCGGCATATGTGAATGCGAATGCTAGTACAGGTTGGGGGACACTGAGTCAGGGGAATTCAAATACAAATACAGGTTGGGGGCCAACTGCTACTCAGGTGAATGCAACTGCAAATACAGGTTGGGGTACTCTGATACCAAATGCAAATACAGGTTGGGTTGCACCTGTTCAGGTTAATGCAAATGCAAATATTGGTTGGGGTTTACCTGTCCAGTTGAATGCAAATACAAATACAGGTTGGGGAACTGCCGCACAAGGAAATGGCTGGGGCGCGAGCTCGACTACCGGGCTGGGAAACTCGAACCCTGTTGCAGCTGGGGAAGCTGTTCCAATGCATGACAATGATGCCAGTGTGAGAGCTGGCTGGGGATCAGCATATGGGAGTAGAAACGAGTTCTGGAAATCATCCGATAGAGATTCTAGCCGGCGTTCGGACTACGAAGGCCGCAATGGCGATGGCTATTCTCATAACAGAGACAGAGATATTGGTCGTCGCGGTGGGAGTGATTTCAGGAATAGCAGGGCACAATCAGATGGCAGAGGTTCATCAAGGCCCCATCAAGCTTTTACTGGAGGGGATGGACACAGAGGAGTCTGCAAATTTTATGAGGGTGGCCATTGCAAGAAGGGGAGATCATGTAAGTTTTTGCATAATGATCTAAGGCGAGACATTTGATAGCTCTGTCTTGTACAGTATAATTATCTTAGATCGGCTGCAGGCATGAAAGCTTTATTTTATCATACAAGTAACTTTTTTTCTGTATGTTCCTTTAGTTTTATTTCGTAGCTTCTCTAATTTTCTCCTGTATCCGTCGCCAATAAGAAGAGATGCAGAGTTTTTTCACGCCTAATTTTAGTTTATATAATAAAAAAACATCGCTTTCGGCAATTTTAGTTCTGCCTATAAAAATTTAAGCTTCAGAAGTAAATTTTCAAACACTATTGTATACTAAAATTATGAAACTAAACATAGTACATTTTATGATTTGGAAAAAGATTATGAAATATTTTTCTTAAGGATCTGTATAATGCATACTTACGTGTTCCAATCAGTGCTAACATTATCCCAAAAGCTGCTATAGAGCCTTGTAAATTTTTTTTTTCAGAGAAGAAAATATTACAAGACAAATAAAAATCGATTTTCAATTATTGCCTTTGAAGTACCCATAGTTTGGTGCCTTCTGATCCAAAAAAAAGGTTAGGATGCCCAATTATATTTAACATCTGGATAGACATATTTTTATGATATGTATTCTTAATTTTGTATGTATGTGTTATCATTTAATATAATTAAATTATACAAAAATATAATTAAACTACTAGACAATATAATTCAATTATTAAAAAAATATAATTAAAGTATTAAAAATACAATTAAGCTTTTAAACATTTATAATAATGCTTTTTTCAATTATGACTATACAATACTCATGAATATTTGGAGTTGAATAGCTCTAAGCCTATATCTTTTTTTTCTAGTCATGATTGTTTTTACCATGCATTTGCAAGAGGTCATACATTAGTATATGTTTGTTTTTGTGATGGAATTCTTCTTGTTGATAAGACTAGAGAGGGAGTTGATGGGAAAAAAATTAATTATGGAGGTCAAGTCTAAATGGTTTCATTTGAGAAGATTTCAAATCAAATACATAGATTGTAGTTTTAGTAGTAATAAATCTAGTGGTGAATTGTTACATTGGCAGATCAAATCATTAAAAAGAGTACGTTTTAGATATCTTGGGTCTATTGTTCAAAATGTTGATGAAATACATGTGAATATTATTAGTAGAATTAAAGTTGGATGATTAAGTAGAGGAATGCATTGGGTCCACTATGTGATAAAAAAGTATCACTCTAACTTAAGAGGAAATTTTATATAAGATGCATGGTGGTGAGACCTGTGATGCATTATGGCACATAATGCTGGCCATTAAAAGAGGAGCATAAAATCAAGTTGAGTGTTGCAGAGATGAGGATGCTCAGGGGAATGAGTGGCTTTACACTTGGGGATTGTTCGGTTGGTATATAAAGTGATATAAAGTATTTCAAATGTAGAAGTTTTGAAAATATTAATGTTTGGTCGGATGAAACATGAATGCAAAATAAATGTAGTGTAAATAATTTTAGTTCATTTTTGTATTAAATCAAGCTTGCCAAATTTTAAGTGAGAATCGTGTACTCCACTAGCAAGCTCAGTTGACTACCGCCCACCATAGTCACCGACCACCAACAATGTCATCGTCGTCGCTCACCGCCATCCACCGCTGTTGCTGGCTATCACCACTGCTGATCCCCGCCTCCACCCTTCGTCGGTCAATAACACCCGCCACCAATCACCACCACTTACTGCATGCCACCACCACTCACGACCGCTGCCACCCGCCGGCGGCCACCACAGTTGGTCTCCATCAGTAACCATTGTCATTGTCGCCACTCACGGGTAGCCATCATCTTTGGATTTTACACTGCATTCATTATTTCTTACAAAATAAAAATATTCACATGTATTTACTTTACATTCATCCAAGGAACTCCATTGTACTCATTTTACAATTTATTCATTTTATACTTCGTTCCTTTTACATTGCATTTATTGTGTTTGTTGTTGGCCTCAAATTTGATGCACTAATAGTTAACACAATTATAGATTGAACATCACCTAGAAGATTTACTAAATTTATTATTTAGCCACATTTTAATAATGTTTATTAGGAAATTCAAAATTTATGTTCCTTGATTATTTCTTGTGCTTTAAAGAGATTATTCTTTGAAACACATGCTATGACTAGACTATTATTTAAAGAGATAATTTGGTGTCACGGTCTTTCTTCCACTATTATTTTTTACAAGATTGTTAATTTTTTTCTTGTGCTTTTGAAAAAGTACTTTGGAAATTGCTAGGAATCAAACATAAATTTATTTATGCACTCCACTCATAGATACATACATATTAAGGTCAATCCAAACCCATATTTATCATGTGAAGTCCGAGTTTGATTTTTGAATTGGGTCATCTATGAACTTTTATTTGGTTTGGTCACCTAACATAGCTCTACGTTTGGACGCCAGTAAATTAGTGCCTTCTCACTATTTAACGCACGGCTTGACAACCCGACCCGAACCGAGCCGGGATTGCTATGTTTGCGTATTGCTAGGTATTACTCGGTATTGCTAGGTATTGGTCGATTCTCCTCGACAATAACGAGAAATATCATTCTGTGAAGATCAATACCGCGCAATACTGAGTTTTTCTCCGTATTGCTCGGTATTGCTCGGTATTTCTCGGTATTGCTCGGTATTGGTCTTGACAGAGCAGTATTTCTCGTTATTGCCAAGCAATACCTAGCAATACCGAGTAATACTAAGCAATACTGAGCAATACCTAGAGCAATACACGAACATAGCAATCCCGGGTCAGGTCGTCGGGCCGCGTGGTAAAGATTAAGAGCACGTGCCGACATATTATGGTGTCCGAATGTAGAGCTACGTCAGGTCACCTGACCTAATAATTGTTCTCTACTGACACCCCTAGAATTCATTTGTCATAGGGTTGTATAGGAATCCAATCTTGAAAGTAAAATTAAGCATAAGAGCTAAGGTTCTAATACTAATTCATGGCTAAAGTATGCTATTTAAAAAATCTAAAAGCTAATTTGACATATTTACACATTGGCTTTAATTAAATACTGAAGAATGAAGTAAAATCAAATGCAATAAATAAAATGCGAAACAAAAGTAGACAAGCAAGGATGATTTTTTTCATAATTTGATTCAAATCTACCTATTTTATGTCTGTGTGGTGAACAAAATTAGTATATGATATAAATTATTATTATTATTATTATAGCATATTTTCTTATTTTTATTTTTTTATATAGATATTAATAAAAAATGTAAAAGAAAAATTTGGAAGAAATGGCAATAAAATTTTTAAAAATTTCTATTATTGATTCAAAATATTGTACTTCTGACCACCATCTCGTGATTACAGTCTTTCCGTCCTCTGTCGCCAAAGAGGGAGAAAGAACAAAAATATGAGATCTCCCTTGCCACCAAGCTCCTCCTCGTCCATCGCCCAGCCATCGATCTTCTCCGGACTTTCTGTTGCAACTCGAGCTCACGAGTTTATATTTTTGTGGATAACAAACATTATTGCTCACATCTTGTTGTCTACTTGTATTTATAATATATTTTTATTTGTGTGTGTACTAATTTTTCAAGAACACCATGCACCATACAACGAAGATGCAATGCTCAAGATTGGATAGAATAGGTTATGCTGTAATGATTTTTATAATATTTATTAATATATTTTTGATTTCTTGATTAAAGTCCTTTAAGCGTGTATGCTGGCTTGGTGATCATGCACACACACACTCAGTGGGTGTGAGATTGAGTCAAAACTAGAAGTTTAATTTTTGAACTAATCGTATTATATGATTAATATCATATTATACTATCATCTTATCTAACTAATCGTACTGGGCAATCTAGATTGTCCAAGACGATCAATTATGTTTATAAAAAATAATTGCCAATCATAATTTAGGCAAGATTTTGAATTTCAAATTTTGTTTTTATTATAATTTTGATATTTTGATCATACTGTATGATTGGATCGTATTGTATGATCAATAGAGATGAATTTTGTCATCCCATATTTTATCTTGGACGAACTACATTTCGATTGAACTAATCATCCTAGATGATATAAATATTATACTTGATGATTTGTACAAATTTAAAATGATCTTACTAGACTATCCAGAGATCATTAAGAACTATCAGGTCAAATTTTGCACATTATACTGTATGATCTTTATTGATAGAATTGAATTTTTAGGGTTATTGAATCCCTCTATTTAAGCTTTGTCAAGGCACTTGGTAAGTGCATTTGGCAGCCATTATATCTTCGTTATTCTGGGAAAACTTGAAGAGAGAACTTGAAAGGGAGAGAGAGGAAAGGGTGGAGTTTGAGAGAGAGAAGATCCTTAGAGGTGGTTTCAAAGGAGTGTTGAGGGGATTTCATACGGTTGCTCCGGCAAGCTTACACTTAGTACCATCGAATTCAAGATTCGTCTTGAGGAAAGTTTTGGGAAGAAGAATATCTCTTTAGTATCAAAGGACCCAGCTACTCCATCGCATCGGTGATGGTGGAAGTCATTTTGTAAGGGCTTCTCCGCCTAGCTGTGCTGGCTAAAGGATAGTTACTAAAGATTTAGTACAATATCTGGTGGGTACCTCTAAGGAGTGGTTGGGTCAAACCACTATAAATCTGTTGTGTTCTTTTTTATTTTATTTTTTTGCACTTTATTTTATGCATTTATTTTGTATATAACTACTTGGTTGAAAATCTATGATTGATATTATGTTGTATAGATTATCTATTTTTAGATGTTAAAAAAGCTTTAAGAAGGGGACTTTTCTTTTTGTTAAAAGAAGGTTTTTTAAATATCCAATTTACCCCTCTATAGTTAGCCGCAGAACTAATTCTTAAGGGTTTAACGACCCTCACAAATTTTCACTCTCATCGGATTTTTTCCCAACGACCAATTATCGTTGGACTTATGCTTAACCACCAATTAAAATTGAATTTTCTCCCGGACACCGACCATTGCCAAACTATGATTTTTTGACCTCTACCATTAGACTACAGTCCTTTTAACCACTATCTCCTACTATCTATTGTCTCTCTGATCACCATATCCAGACTACAATCTTTCTGATTATCGTTGCCCAACTATAGTATTTTCCACCTCTATCACCCACTGACTATGATCTTTCCAACCTTCATTGCCTGACTATGATGTTCTTGACCTCCATCGTCCATCAACTATAATCTTTCCAACCTCCTTCACTCACTAAATATGGTCATTATGGTCTCCGTCACATGATTACAATTTTTTCAACGTCCATTACCTATCGACTACGATCCTTCCAACCCTTGTCACCAATTACGATCTTTCCAACCTTCATCGCCTATCTATTATGATCCTTCCAGCTATTATTTCCCTACTACGATCTTTTAGACATCCGTTGCCTGACTACGGTCCTTCCAACCACCATCACTCGACTATGGTCCTTCCAACCTATATGGCTCACTAACTATGATCATGTCGACCAAATGAATATGTCAACCCTTTTTCTTCCTACTCCCACCATGTAATGCACTCTATATGATGTATATTTACTGCATCGAGCTAAGGCTTTCCCCCCAAGGAAGGGCCTCATATATAATCAACTGTAAATACTAGTGGGTTCATTTAAATTGGATAAGGTCCTATATTTTCCACCCTTTTCTGGGATTTCATGTAAAAACTCTAGCGTCCCTTATGAATGCTACACCCTTATCTTTTCATTTATTTGTGTACTTGATCTTTGTACAAAGCTAGAATGCTAAAATTTATATTTATTTACAACCATAAATATTTTGGTAAATAATAGTTTGACATCATATGTGGGAATCTCGTTCCTGATTGGGGGCAACTATTACTCCAATCTCAAAAGGTTATTCATGTTAATGTTACGTTATAACATCTACCATTATTACATCAATTTTATTGGAATCAGATATGGACTAGGGGAAATCTTGACTGTAATCATGGCCAAGGCCAATGCTTTTAACATCTAAGATAATATATTGGTAAACTTTTTTTTATAAAACTTCTAGCAAATAAAAGGATATTTCCAATAAATTACAAGCTTTAAATAGCCCATAGCTGAACTTTTACTCCTTCGATAAGGTCTTAAGCTCAACCTAAAAAAAGTAGTAACAATATAAAGATATACCATTCTTCACCTTTAATTCGAGATACATATGGAATTAGTCCCCTCCCAATAAAGTCATAATCAATCCCAGAGATATTCGATTCAACCTCCTTCACAAGGTTCACATCATCAAGAAATGCTCTGATAAATAACCTTAGATAGGTTAAACATTTTTTATGGATTCCCTCGACCTCATCCATACAGGTTAATATCATTAAGTAACACTAACAAACAATCTTGGATAGGTCATACATCCTTAGTAGATTCTCTCGACCTCTTCCATATAGGTTAACGTCATTAATCAATGCTCTGACAAATAATCTCGGATAGATCATACCTCCATAGTGGATTCTCTCGGTCTCTCTCATACATATTAATGCCATTGAGTAATGCTCTAATAAATAATCTTGGATAGATTATACAACCTTAGTGGATTCTGTTGAAACTTGTTAAATATGAGTTAGGTTGACCTAAGCTTTTATCCCAACGGCTAACCAAGAAGGGGGGGGGGGGGGGGTGAATTGGTAATTTTAAAAAATTCTCCTCTTAATTTAAATTTGAAAGTTTAAAATTGATGATATATATATATATATTAAAAACTATTTTTCAACCACAGATAATAGCAAGACATAAAAAAAAAAAAGCAGTGGAAACTAAAAGACGCAAGATTTATTGTGGTTCGGTCAAACAAGACCTACATCCACTCATTGAAGTCTCCCACTTCAGGTATTACACTATTACTAATAATATATCTCCTTTTGCCCCCATAATATGGCAGAGAAGCCTTCACAAAAACTCTCTTCCACCACTACCCGGTGCGGCAGAGAACTGTGTCCTTTTACACCCTCCAAGTGTAGTCAGAGAACCTTCCGATGTTCACACTCTCCAAGTGTAGGCAGAGAACCTTCAGTTGTTCACACTCTCCAAGTGTAGGCAGAGAACCTTCGGCTGTTCACACTCGTCGAGTGTCGGTAGAGAACCAAATCTTCTTGAAGGATCTTCTCACGAGAAATCTAGAAGGAGAAGAAAAAAGAGTGAAGTAATCACAAATTACAAATAGAGATCCTTACTTTTGAGTAACCAAGTGAAACCTTCACGCTCCAATAGTAAGAAATCTCCTTCAAACACTCTCTCACTCTCTCCTTCAAATTCTCTTTAGTATGCACGAAGACCAAATGACAAAAAGATTGCATGACAGTCTTAAGTGGACCTTTTATAGAAAAGACATGAAAAACCGTCCAAAAATTATAATTTTCAATTTTTGTCCCTCCACGATCATCCCGTATGATCGAATTTTATACGTACGAACAGTATAAAAACTATTGCGTACGAACTCAATATAAATTGGTACGAACTGCCTTCGTACCCGATCATCATCCCATATGAACATGGTTCGTTCGATATGAACAGTTATTCCTAAGGTTCATTGGTACGAAAATGCAAGACGGATTATAAGTTTATAGAACATAGGCGATCATCCTGGGATGAATGGGTAAAATCGTCCGGATGAATAGTTTAAATGATAAATCCAGAGGATCTTATCCTGGGATGAATGGGTAAAATCGTCTGGATGAATAATTCAAATGGAAAATCCAGAGGGCATCATCCTAGGACAAATGGGTAAAATTGTCTGGACGAATAGTTCAAATGGTAAATTCAAAGGACATCGTCCTGGGATGAATGGGTAAAAGCATCTAGACGAATAGTTCAAATAGCAAATCCAGAGGACATTATCCTGGGATGAATGGGTAAAATCGTCTGGATGAATAGTTCAAATGGAAAATCTAGAGGAGATCATCCTGGGATGAATGGTTAAAATCGTCTAGCCGATCTATACTTAGAATTTTTTTTTGCCAGCTCTGTTCGTTCCAGTGCTCATTTGGGAGTATAACTGACCAGATCTTCCTGTACAAACATGGTTCGTACTATACAATTAATTTTAAAAATTATGAATTTTAAGGCTCTCCCCCGGTGTGTGTGTGCTAAGTTACTCAATTACAATCACACTCTCTCATACTCAAATAAAATAAAATATAGACTCCAATGTTATAAAATATTTTAAGCAGATCTTAATTTGAAGTCTTCAATAATCTAGAGTATAATGTTCCTGAAATATTAGTACACACAAGAGAAAAAAGAAATATTCCAAAATGTGTTAAGAGAAAATGATAATCAAAATAATAATATTTGAAATCATCAAAAATATACAAGTTGCAAGAGTGTAAAACATGCAAAGCTAAGAAGCAACTCTCTCAACAATCTCCCTTTTTTTATGATGGAAAAATAATTATTTTTTGTTTAAATTTGAAAGTCCTAAGTTTCTCCTAATCACCCCTTGAATGAATAACCATGTGAGAATAAGGGACATTTATTTTGAACAAATCAAAATTTTTAATTTTAAAGCTTTTCAACATAAAAAAAAATAATCACACACAAAAATGACACTGAAATGTCAAAAAAAAATACCAATTTTGTTTTAAAAAAAAAACACGAACAAAACATACAGAGACACGAACAACACAATCAAATGTCAAACAATATTTCTCACCCTTTTTGACAACAGCAAAAAGAGAAGAAGAAACGAACAAATATAGAAATGCAATAAGTCATATGAGAGACCTTTGATAATTGATCCTGAAAGAGATTGAGTTATATTTGCAAAAAAAAAATATCATTAGAGAAAAAGAAAAATTCATATGATTTAAGTATAAATATAACATAGTCAAGAAAAAATATCAAGGTCATGAATTAGTTTAGACAATGAGATAAGCAAAATTATTGCAAAGTAGATGAAATAAAAATTTATGTATTTCAAATTTCAATAAAAAATAAAATTGAATAGAAGATTCATTCGAATTTAAAGATTAAAAGATAGAGGAAAGAATATATACTTGTGTCGCTTTGCTCATCTTTTCAATATTTGTGGCACATTGTGCATCTTTTATATTTGTGGGTTAATTTTGTGCATCCTTTTCAATTTGCGAACCATTCTGTATTCTTTTGATTTTTTTACATTTGTACTTTTTCAAGTTTTTAATTGATCTTTCCAAAATCGATAATCTAAAATCTCAAATTTTTCTAAGTACAAAAATATTTATATTGAAAAGAGAAATAAAAATAAGAAAACATCAAAATAATAATAATAATATTAAAATTATGTTAGTCTAACAAGAGATATGAGTTTGATAGCCTTAACTTGATCGAGTTATAACACAACTTAAATTTTTGAATAATTATATTTTCTAATGAATTCAATTTTGTATTACATTTCAAAATATAGCACTTATTAGATAAATTTGTTAGGATAATCATATAGGCTAACAAGCATTTCTAAAACAGATAAAAAACAACTAAGACAGGATAATTTTTATTGATATCATAGTGAATGATAATATATTGAGCACGATAGATATCAATACACAGATTTCATAAAAACATAAAATATAAAGACATAAAAATGAACAACACATCACATCACTATTAGTAGAAAGAATCATAAAAGAAGTACAATCATCATTCTGAGGGGCCCTGATCTCGAGGAGGTGGTTGGTTGAATAAATTAAAATAGCTATTCATCATAGCTATATTCGTGTTGATTTATTCAAATTGACCTCTTACCCAGCCCATATTCTGCTGATATTGATAGTCCTTTTGCTGAAGAAGAGTTTCAATTTGATCAAAATGTTGATCAAAGTGGCTCTCAAGTTTATCAAAGTACTGGACCATCTCCTGAAAGTTTGATCTACCAGCAGGTGCAGGTGGAGGTCTTCTCCTTTCCTCCTCAGAGTCACTACTTTTTAAATGTGCATCTTTATTGAAAATTACTCGGAATAATCCATCATTATAGTAGACAGGCTCCTCTAGATTTTGAACAGGATGAACTAGTTCATACTTCTTTTCCAGAATGTAGGTCACAAGATATTCTAAGGCTATATTCTTCTTTCTCTTGTGGGAGATATAGCCAATCTCATAAAGTCCATGCATGTAATCAATGATCAGTTGGGCTTCGTCTATTGGTTGGCTAGTCATAATTAGATATGTTACAATGGAAAGAAGAAGAGTAATATTTACTCGATCATCAATTTTAGGAATAATGGAAGTACGAAGAACATGCTGGATGATTCGGGCATTTCGATTAAGTGTTGACACCTTAGGCATATGACCTACCTATCTAATCCCTCTAATTACTTGATTTATTACAGTCCAGTCGAAGTTTGAGGAAGAGGTCAAGGTATGGGCTATAATCCCTTGAGTCCTTAAATTTAAAAATATCCCGAAATCCTCCTTGGTTATTTCTACCTTCTTTTTCAAAACATAGGATCAAATCACACTATGGTCAGAATTAAAATTCATGTTTGCAAGGAAGTAGTGGAATGTTTCCTTGTTGTAGAAGTGTATTACGATCAGAATAAAAGCAAACTGGGTAGAAGCAAAAAGGTGCATTACTTTAAAGGTAAGTTACTCCTGGAGAAGGACTCTATAATGGGTGATTTTAGAGGAAACGAACCTAGGAAAAGACTCTTCGTTTTCTTTGGACAGGAAATTTTCTTCATGATTTCTAGAGCAAGGTCTCCTAGTCAGTTCCTTAGCCACTCTAGTCCTTTTGCTTGAGCTTGTCATTCGACACATTTGGAAAGATGAGAGGATTTGAAAGGTTTTTGAAGTGTATGAAAATAGAGTTCTAAACCCTTCTATTTAAAGAAAAACCGAACATTCATACGTACAAAAATAGCTTCATCCTGTACGATATAGAGTTCATACGTACGTAATAAAATTTTGTATGTACAAATGAATGTGTCCAAAATGAAAATTTTTTTCATAAACATGCAATTCACGAGGCATCCTTTCATACATACTTTTGACCAAACGATCGTACAGACAAACAGGTGTTCATCCGGGACGGTCAGTTATTTAAGATCATTTTTATGATGGTTTGAAACTCCCCCACTCAGAAATGCCACGTGTTCGTAAGTATGAACTTACGTTAAGTACGTACGATCAGAAATAAAGAAATTGTTCTGACCGTATAACCATCTACATGCATACATATGAATGAATACACATCATTTGGATGATCTGGGCATCGTACAGATGAATGGTAATAAAAAAAACTAAAAAAACTACATGCAGACTGTTTAACTCAACGATTAATACGCTACAGGATTCATCCAGTATGAAAATATTTCATACAGATGAATGTCACACTTAGAAACTTTCATATGATTTCTCTAAAACATGAATTTTGAATGTGAAAATATTTTTGAAAACACACAAAATAAACAGACAAAAATAACAAAAATAAACATGCAAAAAAAAACTGAAAAACACACAAGGAAAATCACAAAACCCAAAAAGCACACTTACAAAAACACATATCAATGTTGCATAAACCTTTATTTAAGCATTCAAATCAATCACACCAAGCCTTTTTCTTAATTTAATGAAAGTATCAAAGGCTAGTGGTTTTATAAAAATGTCTGCAAGTTGATTTTCTGTTGAAACATGATTGAGTTCAATTTCTCCTTTGGATACATGATCTCTTATGAAATGATGCCTAATGTCTATATGTTTGGTTCTTGAATGTTGAATAGTATTTTAGAAATACAAATGGCACTAGTGTTATCATAATAAATGAGAATAGTGCCTATTGTTAATCTTAAATCAATCAATAGTTGTTTCAACCAAAGTACTTATGCTACACAATTTTCTATGGTAATGTATTCAGCTTAAGAAGTATATAAGGCTACTGAATTTTGTTTTATACTGGACCAAGAGACTAAAGAATTTCTAATAAATTGATATGTTCCAGAAGTACATTTTTTATCAACCCTATAACCTGCAAAGTTTGAATATGAATATCCAATTATTTTAAATGAAGAGCTAAACTTAGGATACCAAATTTCTAAGTTCTGAATTCCTAAGAGATATCTCGAAATCCTTTTCAGTACTATCAAATGTGATTCTTTTAGATCCGATTGAAATCTAGCATATAAATAAACACTAAACATAATATCATGTCTGCTAGCTGTCAAGTAAAGCAAAGATTCAATAATTCTCCTAAATTTCTTTTGATCAACATATTTTCCCTTAGGATCCTTATCCAACTGAATTGAGGAACTCATAGGTGTACTAACAGGTTTAGTATTATTCATTTCATACTTTTTGAGAATGTCCATAACATACTTCAACTGACTAAGAAATGTACCCTCCTCAATTTGCTTAATGCTAAAGCCTAGAAAGTAACTCAAATCTCTCATTAGACTCATCTAAAATTTACTACTCATTGTTTTAGAAAAATTATCACAAAGATTTTTTTTTTTTTTGTAGATCCAAAGATGATATCGTCAACATAAATTTGTACATTGAGTATATCTTCTCCTAATTTCATCAAAAAGAGAGTTGTGTCCACACTTTCTTTTTCAAAAGATATCTCAAGTAAGAAGGTGCTCAACCTCTAATATCAAGCCCTAGGTGCCTTTTTTAATTTGTATAATGCTTTTTTTAATTTGAAAATATGATTTGGGTGTTTTAGAATTTTCAAAGCTTGGAGGTTGTTCTACATAAACATCCTCTTGAATCACCCAATTTAAAAATACACTTTTAACATCCATTTGATACAATTTAAATCCTCTAAAATAGATAAAGGCTAACAAAACTTTAATTACTTCAAGTCTAGCTACAGGGGCAAAAGTCTCCTCAAAATCAATTCCTTCAATCTGATTATACCCTTTAGCCACCAATCTAGTCTTATTTAGAATGACTACTTCTGAGTCATTCATTTTATTCTTGAATATCCACTTAGTTCCTACTACACTTTGATCCTTTGGCCTTGCAGTTAATTTTCAAACATCATTTCTTACAAATTAATTTAATTCTTCTTCCATCTCCAATATCCAAAATTCATTCGAAAGTGGTTGATCAATATTTGTGTGTTCTATCGTTGAAATAAAGGCTGAATGATTGACTTTTTTGTTCAGTCAACGCCTAGTCCTAACACCCTCACTAGGTTCACCTATAATCAATTCTTTTAGGTGGTTTTTAGAAAATCTCAAATCTTTAGGCAAAGGGTTTTCTATTTCCAAATTTTTATCCAAATTTATTTTTTCAATCTTTTGGGAGTCAATCTCTATCTCATCCTCTTCAACAATCGGCTCTTCCAAAATTCCATATTCATCAAATACAATATGTGTGGTCTCCTCAATTACCAAAATTCTTTTATTGAATACTCTATAAGATTTTCTAACACTAGAGTATCCTAAAAAAATTCCTTCATCTAATTTTGGATCAAATTTTTCTAAGGCAGATTTTTCATTGTTATGTATGAACACCTTACATCCAAAAACATATAAATATAAAAAATTAGGTGTTATTCCCTTAAGTAATACATTCTGTTGAGGGGTTCTAAGTATTGAAAAATTATGATCAATCTCTTTCTCCTTATAAAAATCATCAAATTTTTCATTTTTAAATTGTCCTCCATTATCACTTTGAATTGTCAAAATCTCACATCATAATTTCCTCTGAATCAAAGTCAAAAAATTTTTAAACTCCTCAAATGATTCACTCTTATGATATAGAAATATAACCCATGTGAATCTAGAGAAATCATCCACAATCACAAATCTATATATCTTCCCTCCAAGACTTATAGTTTCAATTGGTCCAAAAAGATTCATATGTAAAATCTCCGATGGTTTACTAGTTCTAAGATTCTTATTGGACCGAAAAGAGGACTTCATATATTTTTCTAATTGACATGCATCGTAAAGGTGATTCTTAGTAAAGTCTAGTTTTTTTATACCTCTCACTAAGTTGTTTTGGGTAATCCTGCTAAGGTTTTTCATGCTAAAGTGACAAAGTCACATATGCCATAATCATCACTCATCAGAAATAGTTTTTAAACAAAAAATAGTAGAAGTTTTGATACAATTCAAATCTAGCATATAAACATTATTTACCTATATACCATTCAAAGCATCATTATCATTTAGGCTTAATATGCAGCTAGTAGGAAAAAATTTAACACAATATCCTTTATCACATAGTTGACTAATACTCAGAAGATTATACTTTAAGTATTCTACTAATAAAACATTTTCTATAATTTTTTTTTTCAAATTCCCTATCATACCTGATCCTACCACCTTCATTGTGGTGTTATCTCCAAGTGTAACCCTGCCTCCACTCCTAGCTTCCAGCAATATGAATTATGCAGTGTCTCCATCCATATGCTTTGAGCAACCGCTATCTAGGTACCATATGCTCTCACGAGATCTTATGTGAGAGCGATCTTGCAAAATCATCAAATATTAGACTTGGAAACCCAAACAAGTTTGGGTTCTCCTTTTGGCAATTTTAAAAGAGATGCATGTATGATATGTCTAGTTTATGCATCTTAGGTTTCCACATCAAATAAGTTTTTTTATTCAATGTATAGGTGTGTGCTATATGTCCAAATAATACACAATTATAACATTTAACTCCAAGAAATGGATTTCTTAATCTTTTTATAATTATTCTGTCTATTGTTGGATTGTATAAATTTTGGATACAAATATGATTAGTGAAATCTTCAAGTCTTGGGGGCATCCTATTTTTCTCGAGAGCTTTTATCTTTAATTTGATAAAAGTATTCATATCTTTCAATATACAATTTGTATAATTCATCTGATATTTATTACTCTCTGATTTATCCTTAAAATCTTTATACTCTTTTTCAAATTTAATATAGGATGATTTTAAATTTTCATTAGTCTTATTCAAATCATTGAACTCATCAATTAATTTCATGTGGTTGTTATCAATTAATGCATGATCTTTCCTAAGGATTTCATATTTTCTCTGCAGTTCTTGTAATTCTATGTTTAGGCTAGCATATATTCTCTTTAACTTCCTATATGCATCATGTATACATTCAGAGACTTCTAAAAGTTTATTGTAAGTCAAGTCACATACCTCTTCTTGATCTGAATGATCAAGATTATTGGCCATCAAGCATAGATTGGTGACTTCCTCTTCCTTTTCAGTCTCTGACGAGTCTGGACCTGAGTCCGCCCAGAAAGCTCTTTAGAATTTCTTCTTGCCCTTCTTCATAATTAGTTTCTCCTCTACCTTCTCCTTGCTAGAAGTGGCTTTGAATTTTGGGCAGTATGACTTAATGTGTCTAGGTTTCCTACACTCATAGCAAATAACATCATTTGAAACCTTAACATTTCTATTGAACTTACCTCGATTCCATTGCTAGCGTCTCTTTTGCTTCCTCTTCATAAAGCTTCTGAACTGTCTAGTTATCAACGCGATGTCGTCCTCATTCTCAGGTTATGATAGATCACTCTCTGACTCCTCCACTTTCAGTGCAATGTTCTTCTCCCTTCGTGATTCACTTACATCAATCTTTCTTTAACTCACTCCTTGCTCGTAAGCTATTAGTGATCCAAGAAGATTATCAATAGAATAAATATTTAAATTTTTAGACTCTGATATAGCAGTAATGTTTGTATCATAAGCAGTATACAAATAATGGAGAATCTTATTTACCATTTCAGTGTTTGTTAATTCTCTATCTAGTGCATGCAAAGAAGTGACCATCTGAGTGAATCTTGTATACATGTCAGAAATGGATTCATTTGGTTTCATGTGAAACAATTCATAGTCATGCAACAAGATGTTTAATTTAGACTGTTTTACTTCATTAGTCCCTTCATAAGTTATACAGAGTATATCTCATATATCATTTCCACTCTTGCAAGTGGAAACCCGCATATAGTCCTCTGACTTAAGTGTACAAAAGAAACTATTTAAACATTTAGCATTAAATTGTGCTAAGTCCAATCCGTAAAGGGTGATTATACTCTAATACCATCAACTAGTCTAGTTGGTTTTGTATACCCTTATTGTACTAAGATTCACATGCGATAATCAAGTGACTGTAAAAATGTAGACATACATGTTTTCCAAAAATCAAAAGAAATATTATTAAACAAAGGAGGTCTAGTGATCGAATATCCTTCAGGTGTGTTTCAGTTTCTGAATGTAGCCATGGTCGTTAATGAAAAAGTAGTCTAAACTTATGGTTTTGAAACTAAGCTCTGATACCACTTATTGAAACTTGTTAAATATGAGTTAGGTTGTTAGACCTAAGCTTTTATCCCAACGGCTAACCAAGAGGGGGTGGAGTGAATTGGTAATTTTAAAAAAATTTCTACTTAATTTAAATTTGAAAATTTAAAATCGATGAAATATTTTTATAATTTTAAAAAACTATTTTCAACCACAGATAATAGCAAGACAGAAAAATAAAAAAGCAGTGAAAAATAAAAGACATAAGATTTATAGTGGTTCGGTCAAACACAACCTACATCCACTCCCTGAAGTCTCCCACTTCAGGTATTGCACTATTACCACTACTGTCTCTCCTTTTGCCCCCACAGCAGGGGGAGAAGCCTTCACAAAAACTCTCTTCTACCACTACACGGTGCGGCAGAAAACCATCATTCTTTTACACCCTCAAAGTGTAGGCAGAGAACCTTCCGCAGTTCACACTCTCCAAGTGTAGGCAGGGAACCTTTGGCTGTTCACACTCTCCAAGTGTAGGTAGAGAACCTTCAGCTGTTCACACTCCTCGAGTGTCGGCAGAGAACTGAATCTTCTTGAAAGATCTTCTCACAAGAAATCTAGAAGGACAAAAAAAGAGTGAAGTAATCATAAATTACAAATAAAGATCCTTACTTTTGAGTAACCAAGTGAACCCTTCATGCTCCAGTAGTAAGAAATCTCCTTCAAACACTCTCTCTCACTCTCTCCTTCAAATTCTCTTTAGTATACACGAAGACCAAATGACAAAAAGATTGCATGACAGTCTTAAATGGACCTTTTATAAAAAAGACATTAAAAATCATCCAAAAACTACAATTTTCAATTTTTGATCGTCCACAATCATCCCGTATGATCAAATTTCAAACATACGAACATTATAAAAACTGTTGCGTATGAACTCAATGTAAATTGGTATGATCTACCTTCATACTCGATCATTGTCCCATATGAACATGACTCGTCCGGTACGAACAGTTATTCCCAAGGTTCTTTGGTACAAAAATACAGGACAGACTATAAGTTTACAGAACAGAGGCGATTGTCCTGGGACGAATGGGTAAAATTGTCTGGACAAATAGTTTAAATGACAAATCCAAAGGACATAGTCTTGGGATGAATGGGTAAAATTGTCTGGATGAATAGTTCAATTGGTAAATCCAGAGGACACCGTCTTGAGATGAATAGGTAAAATCATCTAGATGAATAGTTCAAATGGAAAATCCAGAGGACATCATCCTGGGATGAATGGGTAAAATCATCTGGATGAATAGTTCAAATGGCAAATCAGAGGACATCGTCTTGGGACGAATGGGTAAAAGTGTATGGATGAATAGTTCAAATGGAAAATCCAGAGGACATCATCCTGGGATGAATGGGTAAAATCGTCTGGACGAATAGTTCAAAAGACAAATTAAGAGGAGATCGTCCTGGGATGAATGGTTAAAATTGTCTCAATGATCTATACTTAGAAAAAAAAATTTTGCCATCTCTCTTCGTTCCATTGCTCGTTTGGGAGTATAACTGACCAGATTGTCCCGTACGAACATGGTTCATACTGTATGATCAGTTTTAAAAATTATGAATTTTAAGGCTCTCCCCTGGTGTGTGTGCTAAGTTACTCTATTATAATAACACTCTCTCAAACTCAAATAAAATAAAATACAGACTTCAATGTTACAAAATATTATAAGCAGATCTTGATTTGAAGTCTTCAATAATCTGGAGTATGATTTTCCTGAAATGTTAGTACACACAAGAGCAAAAATAAATATTCTAAAATGTGTTAGGAGAAAATGATAATTAAAACAATAATATTTGGAATCATAAAAAACATACAAGTTGCAAGAGTGTAAAACATGCAAAGCTAAGAAGCAACTCTCTCAACAGATTCTCTCGGCCTCTTCTATATAGGTTAACATCACCGAGTAATATTTTAATAAATAACCTATGTTAAGTCAAATATTCATTATGGATTTTCTCAACCTTTTCAATATAAAGCTATTTTTTAACAAATAACTTTAGAAAGGCTCTCCTATGAGGTAACCTCAAAGGGAAGTTAGTAGTGGACATGGTTCTCACTAAAAAGACTCCATAAATATAAGTGATTGACAGCTTATTCAAAGACCTTAAAAGGAAAAAAGACACAAAAGGCACATGTATACAAAAGACTTTAACATGCTAAAAATCTCAAATGGTACAGGCACATCAAAATCTTAGAAGGCTAAAAGCCTTAGAAATTATATATTACTTTGATTATTAAGAAAGTTTTAGAAGACCAAAAGTTGTAAAAGAAATATAATTTCTGTAATTTAACTGCACTAACAGAGGGAAAGTTCATAATTCAAAGTTATTCATTACTTCGAGCAAGCATCAATATCATACAACTCTCTAAGATAAATATAAACATATATATCACGTAGTTAATAATTCTACAAAAAATTATAACATCTTCATTATTATTTGAAAATTCCTTTTCAGTTCCCTTTCATTAGTACCATTGCCTTAATTTGGAGGATAATCTTTGGATGCCTGGTTAGGCATTAGCTCATCATTTATAACCTCAGTCCATATATTTTACTAATCGATCTCTATTCAAGAAGCCACAAGAAAATCCCTCAATAAGACTTTAGAGTATCAAGATATTTTCCATCATTAGCCCACTCGGACGCCGACTGCGACCAAATTTTTACCTACCAGCTGATCGATGTCAGACTTCCACTTGGTCACAATTCGCCACCAAACTTTCACTCAGCCTCTAATTTCCACTGGATTTTTGCTCAGACATCTTCAAAATTCTACCCATCTATTAAGAATCATCAGCTCTCCTGTCGGGTGTTATTCTGCCAGATCTTTTCAAATCACTCTCACATGTAAGAGGTAGTTGATCTTCTTCTATCAAGGGCGGTCTATTGAGAGAGTAAACTCTCATTGGGACTCCTTTCTAAAGAGGGGCATTGAAGATTGATAGGGGATGCCACCTATCTCAGACATTGAAATGCCTCTAATGTTAGAAGAAATAAAAAAAAGATGGAAGGAGGAAAAAAGTTCCTCCTACACAAAAGAGGAGCACTAAAACTTGATAGGGGATGCTACATATCTTCAAGTGGAATGCCTCTAATGTTAGAAGAAATCTAGAAGAAAAGAATATAAAAGAAGAAAAAGTTTCTTTTATACAAAAGAGGGATACTAAAGCTTGATAGAGTATGCCACCTATCTCAGACAGTCGAATACCTCTAACATTAAAAGAAATCTAGAAGAGAAGAAGATGGAATGAGGAGAAAGTTTCTTCCACACAAAAGAGAGGAACTAAAGTTTGATAGGTGGTGCCATCTATCTCAAATAATAAAATGCCTTTAATGTTAGAAAAAATCCATAGGAGAAGGAGATGAAAGGAGGAGAAAGTTCCTTCTACATAAAGATGAGCACTTATGCTTGATAAGGAATGCCACCTATTCATGATAATAGAAAACTTTTACTATAAGAATACTAGAAGAGGAAAAGAGAAGAAGAAATGGTACAATTTCTCCCCTACCCCAGGAGGGGTATTTATAGCTAAAAGGGGAGAAAATGAATATTCTGGAAAAATAAGAAAATTTTGAGAGAATAAGAATATTCTAAAATAATATTATGATAGAAAAAGAATATTTTGAAAAGAAACTCGGAGAATAAGAATGTTCTGTGAGAATAAGAATATTTTTAAAAGAAAATTATGGAAGAATATGAATATTATGAGAGAAGAAGAATATTTTAGGAGAATAAGAATATTCTAGGAGAATAAAAACATTCAAGGAGAGGTAGAATGTCCTGAAAAAAAAAATATTTTGTGAGAAAAAATATTGTAAATTTTTTTAGAATTTTAAAAAATTTTCAATTTTGGATTAAAAAAATCACCTCAATAAAAAAATATGGATCGCAATGTTTTGTTTGGATAGTCCAATTTAGACATTTTTGGTGTCCCTTGAACCTTTTTTCAACATTCAGGACTAAACTTTGCCATTTTTGGAGCTAAATGAAGTTTTTGCATTAGATTTCAAGCAAATTGAACAGTTTTGGAGCATCAATTTTCAATAATTTTCATCTCGATCAATGCACTGACCTTAGAATATTCTAAAATTATAATTAAGGATATTTTACTTGGTTTACAGCCCTGAGGTAAGTCTACGTTGACGTCCAGGGAGTGGTCATATCTTGTAATTATCCAAAAATTATAATTTATCATTGGAATAATTTGAAGAACTTTGACACATATTTTTAGACTCTGTAGGCTTCAATGTCTAAAAATAGGGGATAACTGATATATCATCAAAAATTTATCTTGATTCTATGTGAATCTTGAGGCAATTTGAGTTGGAAACTTCACAAATTAAATTTAGGTTCTTCTACACTCTAATTTCAATAAACTTATAATAGAATTGAATATGCAAAAAAGGCAACCCAATAACACTAAATTCAACTCAATCTAAGCCCAAATGGATCCAAATCAAGAATCGAAGCGTATTTAGAATATTCAAATAATAAATTGGATGACCAAAGGATCACCAAATATGACATGCTTATAGTCAAATCAAGCGGCTCGACGAGACGAATCCATCGAGCCAAAGATAACAGAATTATGAGATCACTAAGGCACTCAAATACTCGATAAATAGTTCATGATCAAGAGAGTTGTTATCGGTCATCCATTGGAAACACGCCCACTTTACCCTTGATCTTCTCCCTATGTACTGGTCATACGGTTCCCCAAAACTATAAATAACCCCGCATTTTTCCCATAAAGGGGACCAAGTAAGGAGGAATAAAGGAGAGAAAGGGAGGAGAAGAGGGAGAAGGAAGAGAAATATGAAATTTCTCTTTCCACCAAGCTCCTCTTTGACCACCGTCTGGTAATTGACCATCAGCGAACTTTCATCGTACTTCTACCTTGCCACCAATTGTTGTTGTACTTAAGCCCGACCACTGATTATTGTTGGATTCCCTTCCGACCACCATCACTTGACTACAATCTTTACGACCATTATCATCGGCTAAATATGGTCCTTCTGACCACAATAACCAAATCATGATCCTTCTGACCACATTCTCTTGAATATGATTTTTACATCCTTTTTTCTTACCGATTATAGTCCTTCTACCACCATCATTTAACTTCGGATCTTCTGACCACTGTCGCCCGACTTTGGTCCTTCCGACCACCATCTCAGGACTACGATCTTTCTAATCTCTATCGCCGAAGAGGGGAAAAGAAGATAATACAATATCCATCTTACCACTAAGCTCCTCCTCGATCATTGTTCGACCACTGAACATCACATGACTTTTGTCGGACTTCTCATCGATAACCAACTGATGTTGGATTTATGCTTGACCACTAATTATCATCAGATTTCCTCCTAGACACAAATCGTTGCTAGACTACGGTCGTTTGGACCTCCATCGCCAGACTGCAGTCCTTCCAACCACTATTACCTACCAATTATGGTCTCTCTAACCACCATCTCCCTATTACGGTCCGTGTGACCATTATCACCGAATAGTCTTTTTGACCTCTATCACCCGCCGACTATGGTATTTCTAACTTTCATCACCCAACTATAATAATTTTTACCTCTATCGCCCATCAACTATGATCTTTCTGACATCCATCTCTCACTGACTTTGGTCCGTATGACCTCCATCACCTTTCTAAAGTTTTTCCAACCTCCATCACCCATGGATTACGATCCTTCCAACCCTTGCCACCAATTACGATCTTTCTGACCTTCATCGTCTATTAATTATGATCCTTCTAACAACCATCACCCTACTAAAGTTGTTTTAACCTCTATCATCTAACTACGGTCCTTCTGACCACTGTCATCCGATAATGATCCTTCTTACCTACATGGCTCATTGACTATGGTCCACCTGACCAAATGAACATGTCAACACTTTTTCTTCCAATTCCCACCATGTAATGCACTCTATATGATGTATCTTTGCTACATCAACCCAAGGCCTTCCCAAGGAAGGGCCTTATTTGTAATCAACTGTAAATACTAGTGGATTTATTTACACTAGGCAAGGCCCCATGGATTTCTAACTTTCATCGTATATTTGATATTTTTATGGTATTTAACTCAATAGTGGTGAATTCTCCCTTATCCTTGGGTAAGGTTAAGTATCACCTTTTGCTTAAGTAAGGAAGTGGTGGTTACCTAATTAATTATTTGTGTGTTCACCTATGATGCACCGATACTTCTCCTCAATGAGGTATGCAGTGTCTAACATGTATCGGACATGACATTCGTCTAATATGCCTGTATCATGTATTAGACACATCAAAGATGTATCTGATTAAAAAATATTAAAAATAAATTAAACATGCTTGTCAGACACGCATTTCTTAAATATTTTATAATTTTTAAAATATAATTTCTTTCCCGCACTAAATACCTCATTCCTTAAACATTCTCATTTTTCTTTTCTGTCTAATGAGTTATGACTGAGGCTTCATAACAATGCATGATGCTATCTCAATATTGACGTCTAACACCATCACAACATCTATATTTTAAAATCATCTCAATATCAAAGTCTAATGATATATTTATATTGATGCTTGATGCTAGCCATTTCTACACTCAGAATCATGTCCCCGCACCATCTCAACATCTCATCTTTATCCAACATCATCTTAACATCCACGACCGACATCATCTTGACATCGAGGCCGATGTTGTCTTGACATTAATGCATAATGCCCATTACACAACATCGATGATTGACTCTCGACAAAATTTTCTTTTCCTCTCTCTATGCTTGACATGACATCCATACCTGAATCTACACATCCTAATATTAATTATTTAAAGCACAGATCTTAGTTAAATAACTTATTAATTTCTAGTTATTTTTAATATTCTTCTTATATAATTTATATACATTATTTTATAGACATAAAAAATTTAATATCGTGTCCAACCCTTGTACATGTTCTATATTTTTAATAATTGATGTGTCCCATATCCGTGTAATGTCTTGTCTGTTTTACCGTATTTGTGTCTGTGCATCTTAGGTGTTCACTCTCCCTTTCTACATATCCAACTCCACTTTAATCTTATACTATATTTAGGCTTTAGAGATGAACTATTAATAGTAGTAGTAGTAGTAAATTTATGATGGGAAATGGGATTGATATAATATATATTTATTTAACAAAGGCTTCAGTGGAGTGCTCCATCAAGTATATTAAGTCTTTGAAGTTAACACCTCCTTACGGATATCAGGATGGATTCAAGATTTTAAGTTAGCAATATTATCATGATGGCCTTGAATAATGCTATATAAGATAGCTAACACATTGAATTGGGTCATATAAACTATTCTTAGTTGACCAATTAGTCTTGCATATTAGATGAGTTTTATAAAAGTAAATTTGAACTAATAGTTTGACTTGGCCATATAATCAAAAAAATGATCTAGGTTTGGAAGTCAATATAAAAAACCTTCAAGTTTTAAGGATCATCAAAATTGAGAGGTTCATCCTTAAACTTTATTTTGATGTTACTATATGATCCGCATTTAATGCACCTTAAAGGGTTAATGTGGTTAAAATATCAATGAGGCTTTTTGAGGTATAATTCCTGTTAAAAGGGTTGATTGTGATTTGTCAGTAGGCCTACCAAAAGGTTTATTAGCTTCACCGATTGGTTATCATTAAATTTATTCTCTATCAAGGTATTTAAGAAAGTTGTTATCAGTAGATTCCCACAAACATATTCCTTTTACTATGAGTATAATCTCACCACTAATGAGAGTCTTTACACAATCATGCATAAGAAAAGCCTAACTTCCATATAGCCTTAAAGGGAGTGGAGGAGAAGGTCGATTTGGATTACAAGGTGGATTATTTTTATACCTTCCTAAAGTGTGGGGTTTCTTGAATTGGGTTTTCTTCTTATGAATGCTTAGCACTAAGTATAGTTTTAATGTCATCCAATCATTTTAGAAAATTTTATTAGTCTTTTATAAAAGAGAGTAACATCATCATATTATTCATAAAGATAAACACGAAGAAAGATGCCCATTGTTATGTGTTCAACTTTGCTACTAGTGAATGCGGGCTTCAAAAGATACTCGTGTCACTACAATAAAGGATTGAATATAGCTAGTAAATACACTCTACAAGTCTATGGCTACCATTAAGATCCATGAATCCTATAGATTTTTCTATGAGGAATGTGGCTCCCAATAAAACTTAATTTAGTTTTAGGTTTTAAGATTTTTTTGAGGAGGCAAGCTTCTAGAGTTAATTACATCCTAGAAATATTTTATAATAATCTTGACTAAGAAGTTTTGCTTATATTCAGGTTCTTATATGTTCTAAAAGTAGGGATATAAGGGTCTCTTTCAATATTGAAGGAGGGATTTAATACGGCTTATACATTAAAAAATGAAACATAGTTAGTGAAACTCTAAAGCTTAGAGAATGGGCAACCTCAATACCAATGAGAATTTATGGCACAAATTGTAATTTGAAAGAATGAGATTACATGAAAGGTAGTGACATGTCTATATGGCAAAGGACAATAGTCGTAGAAATGTGATTAGAGGACCTTAAATCCTAAATGTAAAGACACCTTCTTCCTTAAGGGAGCTCATAAATTTTTATAATAAAATAGTATCCTAACATTAGGATACTCAAGAAAGATTCTCAAGGATGAAAAGATCCAAATCTCAAGGGACTCACGATGTAGAACATCTAATGAATCTAATTCATCATAATTATCCATAACAATAACTATGAAAATTTTCTAATAATAGAGACTCCATGGCCTAAGAGGTTACAATTAAGTTAAATGTATATTATAAAGTGACGACTCATCTTTTAAGTGGGATGATGACCCTAGTTAAGATTAAAAGGTTCTATCATTTTGGGTCATCAGGCTTTTGAGTCTCCTCAGTTACATGGAAACTTGAATATCCTTGTTAGCAAGTTTAAGTTACCTATTCTAAGGGGTCCTTATAAACCAAAGTTGTGGTCCTAGTCTTAGGCTGATAAATGGGTCATAAACTTGACTAAAATATGAAGGGGAAACCCATATTTGACTTATAATATCCTCAAGTTGGTGCATGCTAAGCATAATTGATGAACTTACACTATAAGGCTTAGGTGTGGGAAAGAATGATACATTCAACATTTGATAGAGAAAATACCTAAGATTGGACTAACAACTTCATCTTATGAGATCAAGAAGCTTATTATTATTTTTTTCAGTATGGAAGATAAGATAACAAAATATATAAATATAAGGCCTATATCTTAGATCTTGAGTGATCAAGATGCTTGAAAATCTCCTTAATCTAGTAGAGAAGACAAGAAAAGTTTTGAAGATGGGACTTTTAACTTGATCATATGGGATCAAGAAGCACAAAAATTCTTCAATATAGAAGAGAAGACATAAAGATATGAAATATTAAACTTACAACTAAATTGTATGGGATCAAGAGGCTTGAATATCTTCTCAATATAATAGAGAAGATGCCAAAGGATGTGAAAGATGAAACTTATAGTTTTAATATATGGGATCAAGTTGGCCCAAAAATCTCAATATATTAGAGAAGATATCAAAGTCAGGACTTACAACTTGATCATGTGTGATCAAGAAAGCCGAATAATCTCCTATATATGTTGGATAATATGAATATATAAAATATGAGTCTTATAGTTTGTACGAGATTAAGAGGCCTATGTATCTTCTCATTATGATAGAGAAGTTAAGAAAGATGCATCCATATGGTAGAGAAAATATATAAGGTTCACAATCCTTGTAGATCATCCTTAAGTTAGTGCATCGACAAAAGTAAGATTAGGACGTCTTTGTGACACTCATCATGTTTCTTTTCTGAACTCATAATTGGGGCATTTTACTTTTAGTTATGAAAGCATACAAAAGGAACCAAATTATATAACAAAATGTAAATAATAAATTAAAATATATGCATGTAGGATTAGATCCTAAAACTAGGGTCATATTCACACATGGCAGCATAAGGTCTATCACCCATAAAGAGAGAATCTATCGAGCTAGTTGAAGAATAGAGTGGTGAGGGTAAATGTATATATGTGAGCAATTCATGCCAAATCTAATGTTCAAACATGAGGGAGTTGGTGGGTCCACCTATCCTTGAATGCTCGAAAGGAAGCAATATATATTGAGATTCTTGACGAAAGAAATTATTAACTTTAACTTTACATGGAAATGTATCCATTATCCATGAAAAATATACGTGCAATAAAGAGCATACTTCATACCAAAAAATTAGGGAAACAACAATCCTTAAGTGATGATGTGTATGTCATTATGAGGGTGCTTAGTGCTTCAATAGTTTATTGAGTGACTATTTTACAAGTCATTAACAGCATGAAAAGTTAATTGAGTGTCATTTATATTATAGTGGTAAGGATAATTAGCAGTAAGGATTATGTAGAGAAATGTTGTAGTCTTTTACATGGGAAGTTTAGGGGTTGAGCTTTGGCTAAGATTCTAGGGAATGCAATGTTCTGCTGTTAGTGCATTTGTTTTTAGTATGAGAGGGAATGCAGGTATGTTACTCTATATATTGCTATTGTGTTAAGCTCGTGAATTCAAATAAGTGTGTAGGATTTTCTAGATAGGTTGAGTGGCTATGATTATTAGGAGAGGAAGACTGACATAGCTAAGGAGTGTTGACGCATATCTTTCCATGCAAGAGATATGAGTCTCTCAGCTGTGGTGATTGATATAGTGTATATACTGAGAGGAGGTAGGGAGTATATACAATTATGTGGCTTGGTGTTATGTATAGTACTACAAAACAAATTATAAATTTGTGATAAGATTTGTGATTGATCATTAAGTTGTTCTTAAATATTTAAAAACAGACCCAATCATGCCCTATCCCCCATTTCTTTCTCAATTTCATTTCTTCTCTTTAAGGCTCTCTTCTCATAAGTGGATGTGATTAACCTACTACTAATGAGTCTTATCTCCTCTTTCTCTCCCAAGTCACCTCTTTGAATCTCTTTCTTCTCCTTCATGCCAACAACCCCTAAGCCTCACCTAGAAGTTTCAATATTTGATATGAAACAAAAACTCAACTTGAACCCGACCCAAAATTTTTGGTTTAGAATCAACCCGTTTGAGATTTTAGGTCAAGTTCAGGTTAACCTGATAATCCAAAAGGAACCTAAAATTAACCTGAACCCCATTTTAATCACGCTTTCCCGCATCACCGCCATTGTGTGCTTGCACCCGATTCTCATGGAAACTACTTTCTCTTCGCTTGCCTACTACACCAGCTTCACTCGCCTGTTCGATCACATATGCACTACGCTTGCCTATTATCATTGCCTCACTTGATCGATGCATTCTTACTTTATGCTTGCCTAGGTAAATATGTTGGGTAAACTTAACTCGGGTTTGGAGCAGATCAAGTATGAGTACAAAATTTTAACTCAATTGTGTAATCAGGTCAGGTTTAGGTTGATTAGTTGAGAGTGGGTAAACATAGAGTTGGATTCATACCCAACTCTAAAACTTATTTTGACACCCCTACCCTCACTGTCCCCATTTGTCGACCACCCAACTCACCAACCCCCTTTTCTTTTTTAAAATTTATCCCATCACCTTTGCCTCCACGTCCCCTAATCTCGGTGGGAACCACCCCTCATTATCCCCATTTTTTCAACGAACCCATCCCACCACCTCTATTATTCCCCATCTTACCCATTGTTTCCATCCCAACATATCTCTAGAAAACACCACTATACCATTCTATTTGCACTCATCGCCTCTATGTTTTCCCACCTCACCCTTCATATTATGATATTTTGATGAAGTGGTGAAGTTGTTTTAATTTTTTTTTATTTATTATGATAGCACTACTAAAATTTATCCCTCCATCTTTGTTTTAATTTTATCTTATGTGATTTTAGTGAACATTAGTGTTAACCTTATTTTTTTATGAGGTCATAGGGACCCATCCAGATTCCTACTCTATTAATTTAATGATTGATATTCATCCAAGTGTTAAACATCTAGAGCTTCATTTCAATCAAAATACATACCTCAATCCATTTCAAAATCCAGATTTCAGCTCAAACATCAATCCTGACCTCCAATCAATCTATATTTTAGTTAATTCAACATCCTAACAAACTTCAATCATATCCACTCATTTACAATCACTTATTTGATTTTCAATGATTTGGATAATTCAAATTCAAGCATTCAAACCCAAAATCTAGTTCAAATAAAAAATTTAGACTAAAAATCTAAGGTTATCCTGAAAGCCTCTTTTAGTGATTTTTCCAAACCCTTCAAACCCCATTCAAATGACCCCCCACATCATGATATATCAATTACATTTTTATTAGGCATATCTCTTAGGTCTACCCTCCAAATTTGAGTTCAATCTGAGATTTCTAACCCTATAAATTGACTTGATTTTCAAAGGCTATAAAACCTTCAAATATTTATGGCATGTGCCACTAAATTTGCCATCTAGTGGAATTTGACCTTAGAGCTTTATCTTAAGCCTCTAACTACATCTAGAACCTTGATTATGATATGTTGAGTATTAAACTACATTTTGGTGGATCCACTTTATTGATCAAGGGTCAAAATGACTTAAATGCCCCCTCACGGGCAATTTTGAAGTTTCTTCTAAACTTTAACATGGCCTCTTCCAATCAAGCCTCAAAACCTTTCCCAATGCATCCTAAACACTAATAAGAATGCATAGGACTAAAACTCAAATCCTGTGTCAACCAGGGTTAACCCAAATACCCTTTAAGAGCCCAATAGGTCATTTTCACCTTAAATGACCATATCATTTCAAACTTATCAGACCCAAACATAGGCCCTGGGATAACATGTTGACCAAATCAATCTAAGTTGACCAAACATGCCCTTCCAAATAATTAATTTGACTAAAATTACCCCCCATACCTTGGGACCACCTTCAATATATTCAAAATATTATTTCAAACTTATTGAGCCCAAACCCAACCCCTAGGTTAACTTAGTTGACCAAGTCAACCTAGGTTGACCTAATGACCCTTTAAGGGCCTAAATGATCATTTTGGCCATGTAGACCATCCTAACCCATGAAAATACCTCCACTAGATTCCAAACATCAAACCAATTCTATCAAGCTCAAACCCTAACCCTGTGTCAACATGGTTGACCAGACCAATTCATAATCCCTTTTACATTTAAATCAAGCTCTAGATCAACCTCAAACCCCTTCAAATTCCCTTGATTATTTACTATAATGATTTGGACTTGATTGGACCCTTAACATAGTCAATAATTGACTTGGTCAACTGAGTCCATGAATGGTCAAAATTTTCCTATGTGACCCATTTCATTTCACCTAGTCAACTCAATCCATTTAAACATCAAGTTAACTCCAATTCAATTCCTTAATATGCCCTAATTATTGGCCAACCAAACTCTAGTCAAGTTAACTAAGTTAACATATTAAGACTTGGTCAAACTATCTTAATTTCCTTTCCATGCTTTCAAGTTCATTCCTAACTATTAAATCCCATCCAACACCTCACTCCAAAACCCAAGGCATCCTCACATTCCAACTCACCACACCATGTAGCAAGTTGACTGATCAAATTGTCAACATGATCATTTGGAGTGGTCAATGATGGTCAAATGACCTCTTAAGCCTAATCTCCTCCTTCCTAAACCTCTCCAATACCTTTAAGATATTATAGAACATTCATAAGCCTATTCTCATCTATTAGATCAAAATGAAATGGCTTGGATCACTTTCACTTGCTCACATGGGGACCAAAAGGCCTTTCCACCTAGGATGTCCTTTGTGTCATTAATTCCCCGACTCTCAACCACTCCCATGACACTTGGAAGTATCATAGCAACCCTCTGAATCAATCCCAACCATTCATTTAGCGAAAGGATGTTTGAATAAGGAAAATACACAAAATAAGCTCATTCACTCATCAAGCCTTCTCTCACTTGAATCTAGCCCCTCCATATAATTTTTCATTTTGTTTGAGATCCCCACTTGTTCCACCACCTCCCCCATGTTGAAAACCACCATTAAAACCTCACCTGAACTCAAGCCAAATATGTCTAAGGTTCCTTCTGTTCGATCCATAACTTCCCCGGTCATGGGTTCAACAGGGAAAAGAAGCATCGACAAATAATAAATTTAGCGAGCTCAAAATCTCTCAAATCAAACAATAAAATCTCTCAAAAACTCTAGCCCTAGGTCACTACACTTAAGATTAAATAACTTTTCATATAGTGTTTTCTAAATCAAACTTTTGATTCCCTGTGATTTATGTTCATGATTTTAATACATGTTTAAAATTTTAAGCAAAATATTTGATTCGATTGAGAGAATGAGAAAAAAAACCCATCATAGGGTTCTTTTGTAATGTACTAAAGGTATACATTTTTTGGATCATTGATCGCATGATTAATAGTCCAGATCAAGCCTTTTTTGCGATTTTGTTCGACCACATAATCGATCCTGCGGTTCCACACTCTGTCTGGCTCGATTACAGATGTTGGTTTAAACTGCGAATGATCGAACGACATTTGAGCGGTGCAGACTCGGATTAGTGAAATCACATATTACTGTTAATAATTAATAATGATTATCATGGTCCGCAAAAATTCTAGAGAGGGAAGCTCCCGGTTGAATTTCTATAGAGAGAAAGTTCTTTTTTTGAATTTTTCCTTTTCACGGTTTCTCCGCAGACGGCAGAATTGACGACGGCTGCTCGTCGGACGGGTGATTGTCAGCTATCTTCAGCCGAGATCATGGCCTCCATTCGTCCATCTAGTATCAATCGCCACATTGGTAGAAGTAATAACAATCTTGTGATCATAGAGGGAACAAGACCTTTGGTTCGTACAGAAATGTTGATTGAAGGAAAAGGGAGGAATGTGTTGATTGATCATGCTGTGGGAATTACTAAAGAGAACGCAGACATGAATGTTAATTCAGGTAGTTTTAATCCTGAGGCATCTTCATCTGCTAGTTTGATTTTGAAGGTAAATAATTTTGTGGGAATTCTTGAAAAAAATGGTGGCCGTAATATTGCGTTTGAAATTGATTATATATGAAATCAAGAAGATGCAGAAGACATTAATCTTGAGAAAAATCCTGAGATTAATGTAAAAAGGATCAACAATGATGGCGGAAATAGTGATAGAACTGGTGTGAATGAGAATTTTATTGAAGCCTGGAAGAAATCTCAGCATATCAAGATTTCATTGAACAGTGATCAAGCAGACATGTCAGATGATGAGATTACAGTCAAATTAAATGCTGATAGGGAGCATATGAATTTTCAAGTTCTGAAGTATTCACTGGTTATTAAAGTTTTGGGAAACAAAGTACCATTTCCTATTTGCAGCCTGTAGTTGAGGAGGCAGTGGAATAAATATGGTAGCTTTCACATAACTATGCTTGGTATGAACTGGATACTTTCTTTCAAGTCTGTTGAAGCAATGGAAGAAGTCTTGAATGGTGGCCTTTGGTATGGAAAAATGGTCCCCTTTGTTTAATCCTAATTCTTTTAAAGGTATTAACGCACTAGTATGGATTCGACTTCCCTGTTTTCCATTATACTGTTGGGATGAGGAGAACATTGCGAGAATTGCATCGCGTGTAGGAGTTCCTATGTATGTGGATGGGAATTCCTTTAAATGGGGAAAATGAGAATTTTCTCGGGTGTGTGTGAGAATAAATTTGGAAAATAGGCTTCCGAACGACATATGGGTTGATGGAATAGCAGGAAGATTCTTCAAAAAAATTAGAGTATGAGAAGATAGACTTACTCTGTTATCATTGTGGCAAAGTGGGACATGATAGAAAGGATTGCTCTGATGATGTGGTGCCTATTTGTAATGTTCGGACAATGAAGAAACAAAATTTGGTTGTTGAAAGTGATTTGGTGGTATCGGCTGCAAATAAAACTGTTTTGCATAATAGTGAGTATGGACCGTGGATTCATGTTCAATTTAAAAATAAAAGGTTCAGAAATGGAAGGTTTGCTTGTGGTGGGGGGGGGGGGGGGGGGTTGGAAGAAAGGAGAATGATATGAAGGAGAAGATGACTGAAGTTCATGATGATGCTATGCAGAAATCAGTCCAATATAAGGTGGATGAAGTGGATACAGAGGTGGTGCTAATGGATCAACTTACCTTGGCTAGCAAGGGGGAAGTTGATAGAGAGAAGGAGACGGATATTACTGTAGCTAATGAATTTGATGTTTTGACTAAAGATATTGAAGAAGGAGAACTTGTTAGTCATCTCATAGTGGAGAAGCCGCAGGACATTATTGCTGCTGAAAAGAGTCCTGATAAAATGGAGGCTGATGTTCCTCATAATTGCAGTTTGGTCAAACTTTAATTGGCCAAGGAATTGAAGACTTTGGGTCCTTTAGAACCTGAACATAGGAAAAAAAAAAGGAGGGATGGTAAGGGGAATGTGTTAGGTGAGGACGTTTCCCCTTTGATTGTTTGAATGGCTTCCTTTGTCTTCTGGAACTGTAGGGGGGCCAGGAAGAAGGAGGCCTCTCTATATCTTAGAGAGATTGTTAGGGATCATGATGTCTTTTTTATTGGGTTGATGCAAACTAAGTTAACTAGTGTTGATAGGAGGGATGTTGATTGCCTTGTTGGGAGTGATTAGGATTTCTTCCATCATCCTGCTGTGGGTACTTCTGGTGGGATTTTGGTTGTTTGGAATAGGAAGGTGGTTTCTTTTATGGTGATGGAGAGATCTTCTCAAGTGGTGGTTGGAGTTCTTTCTACACCATCTTTGGGGTCTTGGAAGGTGGACACTATGTATGGGAGTAGGTGTTGTAAGGAGAGAAGGAGTCTCTGGAGCTTGTTAGGGAACTGTATGTCGGGTTCTGTTCCTTCCATTGTCGGTTGGGGGGGGGGGGGTGGATTTTTATTATATTCTGAATAAGGAGGAGAAGAAGGGTGGAAAGAGGTTCCTCTTTTCTAGAGGACCTAGAGATATGAGGGATTTTATGTCTAACCTTGATTTTCATGATGTAGGTTTTGTTGGACCAAGTTTTACTTGGTGTAACAATAAAGAAGGTGCTTCAAGGATATGGGAAAGGCTTGATATAAGCTTGCTAAATTCTGCATCTTTACATATGGTCCCTTCAGGAACAGTTAGGCATCTTGCAAGGGTGGCGTCAGGTTATAGTCCAATTGTATTTAAATTTGAAGTTAAGCAGTTTAACAAGGCGAAGATCATTAGATTTGAAGACACTTGGAGATCATACCCGGCTGCTTGGAACATTGTGTATAATTCCTGGAAGAAATTTGATTTTGGTGATGAGGTAGAGGTGCTTCAAAGAAAGCTTCGAAGAACATTGAAAGCTTTATTCTTTTGGAATAAAAACAAATGCAAGGATTTATGTAAGTTGAAGGAAGACTTGAAGAGGAAAGTTCTAGAATTACAGATTAAGGAAGCCACGGTTGAGGATTTCTCTTTGGAAGATTTATTTCTTCTTCGAAGCAAGGTACATGAACTTAATGTCACTTTAAGGAGAAATTATTTTGTGTGGAATTCGATCATAGAGGTGTGTTCGGTTGCTTACGTGGAAAGTAAAAAAGTCAATTGACTCGCTCAACCCGCTAAGGCCCAACCCATCAAATTTATTTTTCAAAGGCCCGACACGGGAGTTAACGTTAAATTTAGGTTGGCGCTTCTTTTTTTCAGAATTTAAGGCGCGAACCACTGCAATATATAACGCTTTCAGCCAAAATTTTCGCATAAAAAAATGCCGATGAAGATGGAGATTGATCTGGACCTGGAGGAGGATGTTGGTTTTTATGAGCAGACAATATTTTTGTAGGTCTCAGAGGAAGCCGATAACCTAGAGAATGCTGATGTCCAGGAAACAAGCGCACATGAAGCAGAAAACCTAAAACCAGTGCGATTGGACGAAAAGTTCAGCTTATCGGTAAAGTTTGCCTTCTTCCAAGTTTTCTTTATAGCAATGTTGCAACTAAATTTCTTTATAGAATCATTTTTTTTTTATGTAATTATTTTAGGGTACAAAGATTTTTTATGTATTTATTGTGTTAACAAAGATGCGTATTTTTATTAATAATGTACATAATGTTAAATTATAATTGATTTTAAAAGAAGACTCGATGTTCCCTTCTTTTAAAGTATTATTGAGCTAGGGTACAATAACGAATTTGTAGTTCGATTTTCTTATTGCCAAGTTTTGTTGCGTATTAATTTCTTATGTATTTCTTATCTGTTTGATATATATTGAGTATTATCTGCGTATTTATTTGGTATACATTACGTATTAATTGTGCATATGTTGGGTTTTTATTGCGTATTGGTTGTGTATTATTTTGCTTAATTACTGCTTATTGGTTGCGCATTGGTTGCGTATTGGATAATTCATTTAATGCGTATTTATCAGGATGTTTGTGTTAACGAGAAAGAGGCATACAAGGCTTATCATAATTATGGCCAAAATCTTGGTTTTAGTGTTCGTAAGGATCATCATAATTATTTGCCAAATTTCAGAAATTTAAAATCCAAGGACTATAATTGTTCAAAAGCTGGTTTTAAGAAGTTGCCTGATCTTAATATCCAAAGAAAATATCGAAAATCAGATACCCGAACTAGTTGTCCAACTATGATTAGGTTTACAGTGGATGAAGCTAGATATTGGAAGGTGATTTTTTTTTTTTTTTAAATCACAATCATGATTTCTCTAGGCCAGAAGATCGGCATCTTCTTATATCATGCAGGAATATGTGTGATGAAAAAGCTTATGTTCTTAAAGCAATGCCAGATGCTGGGATAAGAACCATTGATGCATTTTCCTTCCTTGCTGATGAAGTTAGAGGTGTCGAAAATATTGGATTCACAAGGAGGGATGCGTACAACTTTATTCAAAAAATAAAAAGAGCAAAGATTGAACTTGGGGACACTAATACTTTGATTGAGTAATTTAAAGAATGTCAACTTAATGATAACATGTTCTCTTGGAATGTCCAGAAGGATGAATTTAATAGATTGTTAATTTTTTTTTGGGTTGATGGGATTGGTAAGATAGATTATGACTGCTTTGGTGATGTGGTAATTTTTTATACATGTTATAGGCTTAATAAGTATAATTTGGTATGAGCGCCATTTTCCGGGGTTAACAATCATTGGCAAAACATTTTGCTTGGGGTGGCCTTCTTGTCCGAATAGACAATTAAATCATTTACGTGGGTGTTTACAACTTTTGTTCGAATGATGGGTGATAAACAACCAAAAATAATATATACAGATCAAGACCAGGCAATGGCTAGGGCCATAGAAGTTGCACTACCTCACAGTCACCATAGACTGTGCCAATGGCATATCCGTAAAAAGGCTCCATCAAAAGTATCGTGCTACAATACCAACAACAAAGTCAAAGGCCTCTTCAATAAGTGTTTGAGCAGATGTGACTCTGAGGAGGAGTTTGAGAATGCATGGGCTGAATTGATCATACCAGGGAACCTCCAAGATCATGTTTGGTTACAGGATCATTATAGGATAAAGAATAAGTGGTCAACAGCCTTCAATAAGGATTGTTTTAGCATGGACATTCTATCCACACAACGTAGCGAATCTATTAATAATGTGTGTCATGGCATTTCTAATCCCATAAGTTCTATAACTGATTGCTTTCTGGGTTTAGAGAAGGTGATGAGGAATTGGCACCGGAATAAACAGGATGAAGATTATAGATGCAGCCAGTCCAAAATAGAACCTGTAATAAAAAACTGCTCAATATTAAAGCAAGCTGCTCAATTTTATTCGAAGAAAATATATTCTTTTTTGAACAAAAATTTTTACAAGGTGTTGGTGTAATGAGTGTAGAGCTTGAGTCTAGTAATTCTTCTAAATTTTTTGTCTATTACACAGAGAAAAAGGATCACTCTAAACCATGGGTTGTTGATTTTGATGCACAAAATGGTAACATTCAATGCTCCTGTATAAAGTTTGAAACGATGGGTTTATTGTGTTCTCACTGCATAATAGTTTTTAGGCAAATGGCTATTGGGAACATCCCTGAGAAGTACCTACTGTTGTGATGGTCATCACGAGCTCGACAAGATATATATTCTGGTCTAAATTTGAAAGAAAATTCTAGTAGCAGATTCATATTCAGAAATTATATCAGCAGGTTTGCATATGAAATGAGCACACGAGCGCAGCTGAATGAGGGTGTTGAAGAATTCCTATTGGCTTCGATGAAGGATACATCTGAAAAACTCGATTTGGTTATTTTTTGGAAGATAAAGATATACAAGTCTACACAGGTTGACAGTGTACAACTGAAAGACCCTCTAAAGTGTAGGCCTAAAGGCATATCCAAGGCTAGGCTAAAAAACCACTGGGGAAAAGAAGCCAAAGAGTATGATTTTATTTTCTGACTAATTTTATTTATTGCCTATTGTGACATATTGTTATTAATTTTCTTAATAGGGAAACCACCAGTGAAGAAATACAGAACAAAAATTGAGACTCCTTCAAGCATGCTCGAATGCTTAATGGAGGATTTCATAAATTCTGTACACTCCAAGCAACCATCAGCTCAGCAGTGTAATTTCACAAGCATGCCTGAATGCTTCACTGAGGACTTCATAAATTATGTACAGTCCAGTCAGCCATCTCCAGCTAAGCAATACAATTTCACAAGCATGCTCGAATGGTTAACGGAGGACTTCATATCACAAACATGCCCGTCTAGTCAGGCATCAGTACAACAATTCACAAGCATGCCCGAGAGCATGACCGACGATTTCATAGCCAGGGAACCGTCCAGTCAGCCATCAGTAAAGCGAGCAAAGCATTCTAATTTCACAAGCATACCCAAATGTTTCACTCAAGAACACATAAAAGGTGTATGTTCAAAAAAGCCATCAGCAATGTACCTGAAGTTGATGATGGATATCATTAAATCAGAAAATTTTATGTAATTAGAATATTTGTATTATTATCTTTAGAGATATTTATTTTATAAAGAATATTTGATTTGCGTATGGCCTGTGTATACAATACGTATTGGATGCATATACAGAGCGTATTTTCTATGTTTCTGAAAATGCAATGTATTTAGAAAAAAAACAACTTTAATTCTCCATATACTCCAATGTCTCTAAACCAGTGAAGCATAACACCGACACTCTAGAATCATCACTTGTGTAGCACAAGGGTATACACAAATACTATGTCTCATTGAGAAATTTTTTATAATCATTTTATAATGATAACAAAATGAGCATTTACATGATTCATACTAAAGGAATGCATCGAATCAATTAAATTCTAATTAAATAAATTTTTTTAAGGAAAAACCAAGGACTGTGATTTGCGTATGGATTGCATATACCACACGTACCGCATGCGTATAATAAGCGTATGTACTGCGTACTTTGAAAACTCATAGAAATCCCTCTTAATCATAAGGAATGAAGGTTCAATTGTGAGAAACACTATATTTAACCCTTCCTGATTCTTTTATTCATGAGACGAAGCATTCGAAACAATATTGATTCTCCATATACTCCAATGACTGGTAAACCAGTGAAGCATAACACCCACACTCTAGAACCATCACTTGTGTAGCACAAGGGTATACACAAATACTATGTCTCATTGAGAAATTTTTTATAATCATTTTATAACGATGGTAAAATGAGTATTTACAAGATTCATACTAAAGGAATGCATCAAATCAATTAAATTCGAATTAAATAAATTTTTAAGGAAAATCCAAGGACTGTGATTTACGTATGGATTGCGTATACCACGCATACCGCATGCGTATAATAAGTGTATGTACCGCATACTTAGAAAACCCATAGAAATCCCTCTTAATCGCAAGGAATGAAGGTTCAATGGTGAGAAATACTATATTCAACCCTTCCTGATTCTTTTATTCACCAGACAAAACATTTCAAATAACATTGATTATCCATATAGTCCAATGACTGCTAAACCAGTGAAGCATAACACCCACACTCTAGAACCATCACTTGTGTAGCACAAGGTTATACACAAATACTATGTCTCATTGTGAAATTTTTTATAATCATTTTATAACGATGGTAAAATGAGTATTTACATGATTCATACTGAAGGAATGCATCGAATCAATTAAATTCGAATTAAATAAAATTTTTAAGGAAAAACCAAGGATTGTGATTTGCGTATGGATTACGTATACCACGCGTACCGGATGTGTATAATAAGCGTATGTATTGTGTACTTTGAAAACCCATAGAAATCCCTCTTAATCGCAAGGAATGAAGGTTCAATGGTGAGAAACACTATATTCAACCCTTCCTGATTCTTTTATTCACGAGATGAAGCATTCCAAACAACATTGATTCTCCATATACTCCAATGACTGCTAAACTAGTGAAGCATAACACCCACACTCTAGAACCATCACTTGTGTAGCACAAGGGTATACACAAATACTATGTCTCATTGAGAAATTTTTTATAATCATTTTATAACGATGGTAAAAAGAGCATTTACATGATTCATACTGAAGGAATGCATCGAATCAAATAAATTCGAATTAAATAAATTTTTTAAGGAAAAACCAGGGACTGTGATTTGTGTATTGATTGCATATTCCACGCGTACCTAATACGTATATTAAGCTTATGTACTGCGTACTTTGTAAACCCGTAGAAATCCCTCTTAATCGCAAGGAATGAATGTTCAATGGTGAGAAACACTATATTCAACCCTTCCTGATTCTTTTATTCACGAGACGAATCATTTCCAAACAATTTTGATTCTCCATATATTCCAATGACTGCTAAACCAATGAAGCATAACACCCACACTCTAGAACCATCACTTGTATAGCACAAGGGTATACACAAATACTATGTCTCATTGAGAACTTTTTTATAATCATTTTATAACGATAATAAAATGAGTATTTACATGATTCATACTGAACGAATGCATCGAATCAATTAAATTCAAATTTAATAAATTTTTTAAGGAAAAACCAAGGACTCTGATTTGCACATGGATTGCGTATACCACGCGTACCGCATGCGTATAATAAGTGTATGTACCGCGTACTTTATAAAACCATAAAAATCCCTCTTAATCGCAAGGAATGAAGGTTCAATGGTGAGAAACACTATATTCAACCCTTCATGATTCTTTTATTCATGAGACGAAGCATTCCAAACAACTTTGATTCTCCATATACTCCAATGTCTGCTAAACCAGTGAAGCATAATATCCACACTCAAGAACCATCACTTGTGTAGCACAAGGGTATACAGAAATACTATGTCTCATTAAAAAATTTCTTATAATCATTTTATAACGGTGGTAAAATGAGTATTTACATGATTCATACTGAATGAATGCATCGGATCAATTAAATTTGAATTAAATAAATTTTTTTAAGAAAAAACCAAGGACTGTGATTTGCGTATTAATTACGTATTCCATGCGTACCTAATGCGTATATTAAGCGTATGTACTGCGTACTTTGCAAACCCCTAGAAATTTCTCTTAATTGCAAGGAATGAAGGTTCAATGGTGAGAAACACTATATACAACCCTTCCTCATTCTTTTATTCATGAGACGAAGCATTTCAAACAACTTTGATTTTCCTTAAGAAAAATCTAATTACTATTATTTGCGTATGGAATGCATATTTAATGCTTCTATACTACGTATTATAAGCGTATAGATTGCGTACTTTGCAAACCCATAGAAAATCCTTCTTAATCACAAGGAATGAAGGATTATTGACCTTAAACACTATATTCAACGATTCTTGGTTCTTTTCTTCACTATATGAAGTATTCCAAACACCTTTAACTTTTTTAAGAAAAAACCAAGGATTATTATTTGCGTATGGAATGCATATTCTATGCATCTAGACTGCGTATTATAAGCATATAGAATGCGTACTTTACAATACTATAGGAAATCATTCTTAACCACAAGGAATAAAGGATCATTGACCCTAAACACTCCATATATCACGCATTGATAAACATTTTATGCACAGATAATTTACATATATCAGTTATTTACAAAAAAATAAAATATGAAAAGTTCATTTCAACGCAGCAAAAAACAATGCGTATGAGAATTCTGCCCTATATTTTGGCATTTTTTCCTGCCAATCTCAACTCTCTCTCCACTTCGAGTTATTTTGTCGAATAATATTCTCCATGTATTTGCAAACAAACATTCCATAATCTGTATTGTTGGACTGAGTTGGCACCTTCTTGATTGTCTTGAAACTCCATTTGTTGATATTATCATCAAAAGCTTTTTTGCAATCCCTATATAAGCTTGCAATCTGAACAATATATGAAATAGATTTAGTTCACTGAAAAATAATTTCAAATTTTTTTAGCAATATAAGCTTACAATCAAACTCATAATCTTTATAGCAATACTTCTATGTATAGGATTGGGAACAGAATCGTAAAATTCCCACTTTTTCTGATTTCGGTAACCAACCAGAAGGGTCCAGTACGAACCGTCAATAATTGGATTAACTATAATGTTCCATGAATAAACAGAACTGTAGTTTATGTGTTCGATGAACAATTTTAAACTTTCATTCTTCAACTTGTAATGCTGCAAGACATAAATATAAGAATAAAATAGTCGAAATATATAATTATATATAAAATAAACTAGTATACTAACCCAATACATTGGTGAGATGTATAGAAATTTATGATACTTGTCTGGTGAAATTTTAGCCTTCTCATTTAATAAAATGACAAAAGAATCAACATGATCATTGTCAAGGTAACCGTCGGATAATATTTCATCCATCCCACGTCTTGAAATTATAACGTTCTCAGCTTCAAATATTGGCATGATATTGAAATCATTAAAAGAAAAAATAAGCATTAGGTACGCATATAAATTACGCAATTCATACGCACCAATTACGCACTACGTACGCATCTGTTACGTAATCCATACGCACAAATTATGCACACATTACGCAAATAAAATACTTGTCAAGATAATTCTTTATGTTCTCCCTAATAAAAAGTTCTTTCTCTAGACTCATCATCTTTAAGCCAATGAAGTTCACTGTAGGACTAGCAGGGAAACCCTTTACTATAACATTATTAACATTGATTACTTCTTTTGGTTGTGGAACTTTTTGGGCAGTTTCTTTTTCCAGAGGTTCATTTGCGGATGGTTCCACTTAAGGAGGTTCTTTTGGGGATGGTTCTACTAGGGGAGGTTCTTTTGGGGATTCAACAATTTGATTTGGTTCTTCTTGGGGTGCTTCTTTTGGTGATGGCACTTGATGGGATGGTTCTACTAGGGGAGGTGCTTTGGGGGATGGAATTTTCTGTGATGGCTCTTCTTGGGCAGGTTCTTCTTGGGGGTGGTGTACCCTTTTCCGCTTCTTATTTTTCTTTGGGATTGATTTTCTGTCTAATTTCTACTTTTTGTAGACCCTTTCAGCATCCTAGGTCATCTCTTAGTCAGCAGCCTTGGTCATCTCTTGGACATTGATTTTATCTAAGGCTTCGGTCTTTGTGTGTTCAGAAGTTATCCAAATATTCTTCATTATATGGGGAATGAATGATGATGAGGAGGGAGCAGCTTGCTGATCAGGATTAAGAATTCCTTGAACAATGCAATTTTGGAGCTTGTTATCAATAAGATCGACTCTTTTCATAATTTGCTCAAATTCTTGGTCATCCTAGCTTCAAATTCTTGGAAGAGGTTGACCATGGCCTCCTGTACAATTTTCATTACTTTCTCTTTTAGATCATCGAATGATCGGGGTTGGGTTTTCAAGGTAGATTTGGGTTCGGGCTGCTAGGGAGATTGTGGGGGGAGATAATGTTCAGGTGTGTTGGTTTGAATGGGTGAAAGAGGGCTTGTTGGATATTTCTTGATACCCAGAAGATTAGATTCTTAATGGGTAACTCCTTTGATGTCAACAAAAATCTATGAAAAATTAATTTGTAAGAAATACAAAATCTATACGCAATAAATATGCAATGTATATGCAATACATACGCAATATATACACATTACATACGTAATAAATAAGCAATATATAAATATTTTCACAATATATACCTGTCTTGTTTTTAAATTAACAAATAATTTAGATGTCTTCTCATTGTTATATACAATGTCATCACCCCATCGAAGGAAATGGGGCCTTCTCTCAGGGTACTTCAGGAGATGAATGGAAGTGTGCTCCAGGAACCAAACCTGTATAAAATTGAGATCTTCTCAGTAAATTTTAGCAAATCAATCAGTCAAATTAAATGTTAAATTAGAATTATTTTAGCACTCATAATTAGCAGTGACACAAATCCGTTGACATAACCTGCTGGCTTGTTCTTTGATATCTTCAAAGATACATTATTAAAATCTTGAACCAGGCATTCCCAAATTGACCATGCCCAGTTAATTGATGAAAAATCATCAACATTTTTTGCTATTATTTTTAACAATCTAGTAACTTTGAAGTTGCTTTACTGGAAAAATAAATTTAAACATAAATACATAATAAATATTTTCAACATAGTCTCTGGGGCGCTTTCTCTTGTAACCTCAAGCATTTCAGACTTTATCTCCTTTGAAGTGATGGTTGAAGTTGGCAAGGTCATCAAGGTAATCTCCTTACCTTTATTTGGCAAACCAGTAAGCAGGGCCACTTCATCAGCTATGAAAGGTACAACATGACCCTCTATAATAAAACTTTGCTTTTGAATACACCACATTGTCAGCAGCTGGTAGATCAGTAGGGCGTTTTGCTCAAATCCAGGAAAATGAAGAAATTGGAAGATATTCATGTTCTTCAATTTTTCTTTAACTTCAAGAGGAATTATCTCAGAAAAGTATCACATATTGTTCTAAATGTTGAAACATAGCAGCGATAGGATATAGGACGAACGTAAATCTGCGTAAATTAAGAAACTAAAATTAATTTAAAGAAGCAGATGATACGCATTAAGAACGTATATAAAATGCAATATATACGCAAAGAATACACATATTATATGCATATTATACGCATTTTATATGCATGGTATACGCATACTGTACGCAAAGAATACGAAAAATATCAGCATAAATCAATAATTATTTACGCTAAATAATTTTCTTTATTGGAAGTTTATTTTTATAATTTAAAGATCCAAAGTATTTATTATAAAATATTAGGGTTTGTCTTCAACATATACACAGAAAATAAGCAAAATATATGCAGAATATACACATTATATGCAAAGAAAATACGTAGAAAGAACTTAAATGGTGAGATAAATATAATTTTTTATCATTCTCAGAATGATTTTATTTTTTATTTTGGTTTCTTCCGAAAATACGTATTGAATACCAAAGAAATACATAGAACATTTTATGTCAAATTAAGCAATAACATACCTTTTTCTTTGCAGGTGAATATTTCCCCTCCTCCATTTGAGCAGAAGAGATTACTGGATATTTTTTAGAAGATTTTTTGGCAGGAACCCTTGGGAGGCTGAAATGTGAAAATTTTCCGCCTATTTCATCTTTTTACTGTTAAATTCGATGGGCAGGAGGGTGTCTCGTCATCTGTAGTAAACGAGCCAGGTCTTAACTTTCCACATAAGCACAACACGCGTAATATTTTTATTGGCAACCGAACACACCTCTGTGATCGGATTCCACACAGAATAATTTCTCCACTTTAAGAAGGCTTCCCACTTGGTGGAATCAAAGGGCTAAGGCAAGATGACAAGAGGAACGAGACACCAATTCTAAGTTTTTTCATAACTTTGCATCAGCTAGAAGAAGTGCAAAGCGGGTAAGACAAATCAAAGATGCTAATAACCAATTGATGGAGGAGGAGGATCAGATTGAGCAGGTGTTTATATAGTTTTTTGAGAAGAAGTGGCAATACAGAGATTGCAAATTATCTGATTGGCCTATAATTTTTGATAAACAGAGGTTGGTTGCTTCGGACGTGGAAGCTTTTGCTGTTGAATTTTCCTTGGAGGAGTTTAAGAATCGGTCTTCTAGCAAGGTAATAATAAATCACCTGGTATGGATGGAGTGACATCTTCTTTTTTTAAATGTTATTGGAGCATAGTGAGGGAAACTACATGGAATGCTGTAAAAAACTTCTTTACATATGGATTTATGCACAAGGAGTGGAAAGATATGTTATTTATATTAATCCCAAAAATTAAGAATCCAATTTTTCCATCCAACTATAGGTCTATAAGCCTTTGTCAAGCTACTTATAAGATTGTTGCTACTATGTTGGTTAATAGACTGAAAAAATACATGTCCAAGATGATTTCGGAGGAGCAATTGGCTTTTATTCCAGGTAGATCAATGTCTGAACATTGTTTACTGCCTTAGGATATCTTTAACAAGTTTAAAGTTTCTAAGAATAAAAAAGGTATGATGGTTGTAAAGCTTGACATGGAGCAGGCTTATGATAGCATGGGATGGCCAACTCTTCATAAAATTCTTAATTGGTATGGTTTCCCCACTATTTTTTCTAATTTACTCATGGAATGTGTGGTGAATGCAAGGTTTTCAATTATTCTGAATGGGAAGAATTCAAGATGGATCAATGCTCTCAGTAGATTCTGGTAAGGATGTCCACATTCACCGTATTTGTTCATTATGTGTTCCCAACTTCTTTCCAACTCGTTTAAGCAAAGGGGACAAGAATTGGGTATTCAGGTATCTCCTAGAGGACCAAGGATTACACACCTTCTATATGCTGATGATGTGCTTGTTTTTTCACAAGAAACCACTACATTGGCAAGATTATTCAAAAGTATTGTGGAGGAGTTCTATGTTAAGAGAGTTGCTATTTGCATGTTTTATATTTTTATAACTTGTATGGTTTTAATGATTTCAAATATTATTATTTTATGTGTAGTTATCTCCTAATATTTTTTGGAAGAGTTGTTTTTGCTCTTATGTGTACTAACATTTCAGGAAAATCAAACTCCAGACTATGAAGACTTCAAATCAAATTTAGCATGAGACACTTTGTGTATTTAAAGCTTGTATTTTTCTTTGAATTAAGTTTGAAAGGGAGTGATTGTAATTGAGGGAATAAACACACACACTTAAGGAGATCTTAAAAAATTTGTACTGATCGTACTGGACGAACATAGTTCGTACGGGACGATCAGGTCAGTTATCTCCTCGTAAGAGCAATGGAACAAACAGGAAATGAAGAAAATTTTTCTAAGTCCTAATCGTCCAGGATGAAGTGTATTCGTCACAGGATGAAATGTTCTCTGAAAAATTTTCGTTCAAACGAAGTGTATTCATTCCACGACGAGTTGCTCTCTTGAGTATTTTTGTCCAGGACGAAGTGTATTCGTCCCGGGATTAAATCTCCTATGGAGAATTTTCATTCGGATGAAATTTATAATCATTCTAGGACGAGTTGCTCTCTAGAAAATTTTTGTCCGAACGAACCCATATTCGTCCCAAGAAGAAGTGAATCGACTCTGAAATTTTAGTGACGTTCTGCAGTTTTTGGGAATTGACTTATGAAAAAACCATTCGTAGTAGACAAACCTAGTTCGTACAGGATGATATGTGTGTACGAAGCCATTTCATACCCATATACATTAGGTTCATTTCCAACGCATTTAGGTAAAATCATCCAGGATGATCCACGATCGTACGGGACGATCCAATGCGTATTGACTTGAAAATTTACAGTTTTTGGACAGTTTTTTGTGTCTTTCCTATAAATAGTCTAATCTAAACTGCCACTTAATCTTTTTGCTCATTGATTTTCGTGTCTATTGAAAGAAGAGTAAAGGAGATAGTGTAAGAGAGTGTTCGAAAGAGGATTCTTACTACTAGAGCGTGAATGCTTCACTTGGTGTTCAAAGATAAGAATCTTTACTTTTGTTTTGTGTTTACTTCACTCTTTTCTTTCTTCCTTCTAAATTTCTTATGAAGAAGATCTGTCAAGGAGATCCGGTTCTCTGCCAACACTGGAAGAGTGTGAAATGATGAAGGGTTCTCTGCCCATACTAGGAGAGTGTGAAAGGATGAAGGGTTCTCTGCCCACACTAGGAGAGTGTGAAAGGACAAAGGGTTCTCTGCCCACACTAGGAGATTATGAAAGGATGAAGGGTTCTCTGCCCACACTAGGAGAGTGTGAAAGGATGAAGGGTTCTCTCCATGCACCAGGAGAGTGTGAAAGGATGGACGGTTCTATGCCAACACTAGAAAAAGTGTAAAAGGATGATGGTTCTCTGCCGCACCGGGTAGTGGTGGAAGAGAGTTTTGTAAAGGCTTCTCCGCCTTGCTGTGGGTGCAAAGGAGAGTCACTAGTGGTATTAGTGCAATACTCGAAGGGTGCCTCCGGGGAGTGAATGTTGGTCAAGTTTTGACCGAACCACAATAAATCTCGTATATTTATTTTTCTACTGCTTTTTATTTTTATATTTTTACTTTTAAAACTGTGGTTGAAAAAAACTTTTTCTAGAAAAATTCACTAAAGTTTTATCTTTGTTTCCTAATTTAAAAAGAGGGTTAAAATTTTTAATTACCAATTTACCCCCCCCCCCTCTTGGTTAGCCGTGGGACATAAGCTTAGGTTTAACAACCTAATTCATAGTGAATGAGTTTCAACAAGTTGTATCAGAGCTTTATTTCAAAATCATAAGTTTAGACTACTTTTTGATTAACATAGATGGCTACATTTGGAAACCGAAATACACCCGAGGGTTACTCTATAACTAGACCTCCAATGTTCGACAATATACCTTTTGATTTTTGAAAAACATGCATGTCTACATTTTTACAATCACATGATTATCGTATGTGGATCTTAGTTCAAGAAGGGTATATAAAACCAACTAGACTAGTTGACGGAGTTAGAGTTGAAACACCTTTTGCAGACTGGACAGTAGAAGAACGTGACTTAGCAAAACTAAACGCCAAATGCTTGAATAGTTTATTTTGAGCTTTAAAATCAGAAGACTACATGCGAGTTTCCACTTATAAAAGTGGGAATGACATATAGGATAGACTTTGTATAACTTATGAGGGGACTAATGAGGTTAAGCAATCTAGACATAATATCTTATTGCATGATTATGAATTATTTCGCATGAAACCAAATGAATTCATTTCTGATATGTACACAAGATTCACACAAATAGTCACCTCTTTGCATGCACTGGGTAGGGAACTAACGAATGCTAAAATGGTTAATAACATTCTTCGTTGTTTGCCTACTGCTTATAATACTAAAATTATTATAATTATAGAGTCTAAAGATCTAAACATTTACTCTATTGACAATCTTCTTGGTTCACTAATTGCTTACGAGTAAGGAGTTAGCCAAAGAAAGATTGATGCAGGTGAACCACGAAGGGAGAAGAACATAGCACTAAATGTGGAAGAGTCTGAGAGTGAACACTCACAACCTGAGGATGAAAATGACATCGCATTGATGACTAGACAATTCAGAAGCTTTCCGAAGAGGAAGCAGAAGAGACGCCAGCATTGAAATAGAGGTAAATTTAATAGAAATACCAAGGTTTGAAATGATGTGATTTGCTATAAGTGCATGAAACCTGGTCATATAAAGACTAAATGCCCAAAACTCAAAGCTACTCCTAGCAAGGAGAAAGTAGAGGAGAAACCAATTATAAAGAAGGGCAAGAAGAAGTTTCAAAGAGCCTTCTAGGCGGAGTCAGCTTCAGATTCATCAGAGACTGATAAGAAAGAGGAAGTCATTAATATGTGCTTAATGGCCGATAGTCTTGATCAATCAGATCAAGAAGAGGTATGTGACTTAACCTATGATGAAATTTTTGAAGTTTCTGAACACATGCATGATGTATATAGGAAAATGAAAAAAATGCATGCTAGTCTAAGTTTAGAATTTGAAGAATTATAAAAGAAACATGAAATCTTTAAGAAAGATCATGCTTTAATTGATAACAACCACTTGAAATTATTTGATGAGTTTGATGACTTGAATAAAAAACATGAAAATTTAAAATCATCCTATGCTGAACTTTAAAAAAATTTAAAAATTTTTAATGATGAATCAGAGAGCAAGATTTATAGATCAAATTATACAAATCAAATTTTGAAAGATATGAATTTATTTTACAAATTAACGATAAAAGCTCTCGAGGATAATAGGATACCCCCTAAACTTGAAGATTTTACTAATCTTATTCTGTATCCTAAATTTATGCAATCCCTTAATAGACAGATGAATAGTATAAGACTTAGAAAACTATTTTCAAAAGTCAAATATAATAATTGTGGATTGTTTGAATATATAGCTCACACCTATACTTTGAAGATGAAAACTTATTTGGTGTGGAGACCTAAGATGCATAAACCTAGACATATCATACATGCATATGATTATAAATTGCCAAAAGGAGAACCCAAACTTGTTTGGGTTCCCAGGTCTAATGTTTGATAATTTTGCAAGGTCGCTCTCACACAAGACCTCATGAGAGCATATAGTACCTGGACAGCGGATGCTCAAAGCATATGACTAGAGATACCGCACAATTCATATCGCTGGAAGCTATGAGTGGAGGCAAGGTTACACTTAGAGATAATACCACAAGAAAGGTGGTTGGAAATCTTAATAAATTCTACATTGAGAATGTGTTATTAGTATAAGGCTTAAAGTATAAACTGTTAAGTATAAGCCAGCTATGTGATAAAGGATATTGTGTGAAATTTTTTCCTACTAGCTGCATATTAAGCCTAAATGGTAAAGATGTTTTGAATGGAAAAAGGGTAAATAATGTTTATATGCTAGACTTAAATTATATTCAATCTCCTAGTGCTTTTTATTTGAAAACTGTATCTGATGAGTCATGGCTTTGGCATAGGAGACTTTATCATTCTAGCATGAAAAACCTTAGGAGGATTACCCAAAAGAACTTAGTGAAAGGTATACCAAAACTAGACTTTACTAATAACCACCTTTGTGATGCATGTCAATTAGAAAAGCAAGTGATGTCCACTTTTCAGTCCAATAAGGATCTTAGAACCAGTAAACCATTGAAGATTTTGCATATTGATCTTTTTGGATCAGTTGGAACTGTGAGTCTAGGAGGGAAGGTATACAGATTTATGATTGTGGATGATTACTCAAGATTCACATGGGTTAGATTTCTATTTCATAAGAGTGAATCATTTGAGGAATTTAGAAATTTTTAACTTGGATTCAAAGAAAACTTGGGTGTGAAATTATTTATATACAAAGTGATCATGGAAGAGAATTTGAAAATAATATATTTGAGGAATTGTGTATGAAGAAAGGAATTGATCAAAACTTTTCTGCACCTAGAACCCCTCAGCAAAATGGGGTAGTCGAAAGAAAATACAAAACATTAATAGAAGCCACCCGAGCAATGTTGGCAGAATACTCACTTCCTAAATATTTTTGGGCTGAGGTGGTTAGCACTGCATGTTATGTTCTGAATAAAGTCAATGTGAGATCTAAATTAAATAAAACACCTTATGAGTTGCTAAAAAGTAGAACACCTAATTTGTCTCATTTGCATGTTTTTGGGTGCAAGGTGTTCATTCATAACAATGGAAAATCTGCCTTAGGAAAATTTGATCCAAAATCAGATAAAGGAATTTTTGTTGGATACTCAAGTGTTGGAAAATCTTATAGAGTATTTAATAGAAGAACTTTGATAATTGAGGAGACCACACATGTTGTATTTGATGAATCTAGAATTTTTGAAGAGGCAAATGTTATAGAAGATGAGATTGAGATTAACTCCCAAAAGATTATAAAATGAATATGGAAGAAAATTTGGAAAAAAACATAGAAGAAAATTTGGAGATAGAAAACCCTTTGCTTAGAGATTTAAGATTTTTTAAAAACCACCCAAGGGAATTAATTATAGGTGAACCTAGTGAGGGTGTAAGGACTAGGCGTGGATTAAACAAAGAAGTCAATCATTCAGCCTTCATTTTAACTATAGAACCCACAAATATTGATCAAGCACTTTCGGATGAATTTTTTATTTTAGCCATGCAAGAAGAGTTGAATCAATTTGTAAGAAATAAAGTTTGGGAATTAACTACAAGGCCAAAGGATTAAAGTGTAGTTAGAACTAAGTGGGTATTCAAAAATAAAATGAATGACTCATTGGAACTTGAAGCAATTAGTTGCTAAGGGGTATAATCAGATTGAAGGGATTGATTTTGAGGAGACTTTTGCCCCTGTAGCTAAACTTGAAGCAATTAGGGTTTTGCTAGCTTTTGCCTGTTTTAGAGGATTCAAATTGTATCGAATGGATGTAAAAAGTGCATTTTTAAATGGGGTAATTCAAGAAGATGTTTTTTGTAGAACAACCACCAGGTTTTGAAAATTCTAAATACCCAAATCATGTTTTCAAGTTGAAAAAGGCATTATATGGATTGAAACAGGAACTTAGGACTTGGTATGAGAGGTTGAGAACCTTCCTTCTTGAAAGATATTTTGAAAAAGGAGATGTGGATATAACTCTCTTTTTGAAGAAATGTGGAAAGGATATACTCATTGTTCAAATTTATGTAGATGATATCATTTTTGGATCTTCAAATAAAAATCTTTGTGATAATTTTTCTAAAATAATGAGAAGTGAATTTGAGATGAGTCTAATGGGAGATTTAAGTTACTTTTTAAGATTTAGCATCAAGCAAACTGAGGAAGGTACATTTCTTAGCCAGTCAAAGTATGTTAAGGACATCCTCAAAAAGTATGAAATTTACAATGCAAAACCTGTTAGTACACCAATGAGTTCCTCAGTTCAGTTGGACAAGGACCCTAAGGGAAAATCTGTTGATCAAAAGAAATTTAGAGGAATAATTGGATCTTTACTTTACTTGACTGCTAGCCGACCTGATATCATGTTTAGTGTTTGCTTGTGTGCTAGATTTCAATCAGATCTAAAAGAATCACATTTGACAGCAGTAAAAAAGAATTTTAAGATATCTGTTATGAACTCAGAACTTAGGAATATGGTATTCTAAGTTTAGCTCTTCATTTGAAATAATTGGTTATTCATATTCTAACTTTACAGGTTATATGGTGGATAAAAAGAGCACTTTTGGATCATGTCAATTTATTAGAAATTGTCTAGTCTCTTGGTCTAGTATAAAACAAAATTCAGTAGCCCTATCTACTGCAGAAGCTGAATACATTACATTAGGAAGTTATGTAGCACAAGTACTTTGGTTGAAACAATAGTTGATTGATTTAGAATTAACTATAAGCACTATTCTAATTTATTGTGATAACACTAGTGCTATTTGTATTTCTAAAAATACTATTCAACGTTCAAGAACCAAACATATAGATATAAGATATCATTTCATAAGGGATCATGTATTCAAAGGAGAAATTGAACTCACTCATGTTTCTACTGAAAATTAACTTGCAGACATTTTTATAAAACCTTTAGCCTTTGATACTTTCAGTGCATTAAGAATAAGGCTTGGTGTGATTGATTTGAAAACTTAAATTAAAAATATTTTGCAACATTGATGTTTGTTTTTCTAGTTAACGTTTTTGCGTGTTTTTATGTGTTTGTAAACTTGTATGTGTGATTTTCCTTATTTAGTATTTGTGTTCTTCATTTTTCAGTGAGTTTTTTAGTGTGTTCTCGTTTTAGTTTTAATTGAGTGCATGGTTTAAAATTTTTGAGTTTCCATCATCTGGGACGAATTTGTTCGTACGGGACGATTTGTGTAGTGTATCTAACTATCGGATTTTAAATCGTTTGCGTGCAGTTTTCAGTTTTTAATTGTCACTTCATTTGTACGATCATCACGATCGTCCGGGACAAAATGTTTTTCAAACAAAGGAATGAATGAATAAAGCAGTTGAATGGATAAGGTAGTTTTTAATACTAACTTCATAGTACGAACCTTTGGTTCGTCCGGACGAACACATGTTGGTTCGATGTAGGGGACTAATTTAACTACCTTTAAAATGATAAGTGCTGATCGTCCTAGGACGAACATGTGTTCGTCTATACGATCAGTCTGGTCAAAATTATGTACGAAAGGACGCTTCGTAAGTTATGTTGATTACGAAAGCTATTTCATTTTGACGCATTGGTTCGTCCATATGAAATTTTTTCATATGGGATGAATCAAAAAGTTCGTACGGGATGAAATTTTTTCGTCTGGTACGAACATGTCATTTTCAATAAATAGAAGGGCTTTTGAACTCAATAGTCACACTCTAAACTTCACTTTAAATCTCTTTCGTACTTTAGATCTTTTTCAAATGGCAAGTTCAAGTAAGAGACAAAAGGTTCTGGCTAGGAAACCACATAGAAATTCTTCTGAGAATTTCCTTTCCAAAGCAAATGAGGAATCTTTTCCTAGGTTTGCCTCAGCAAAGGTCACACCCTCCAGAATCCTAATCTAAGAACAACTTACCTTTCAGGTGATGAACTTATTTGCTTCAACATAGTTTGGTTTTAACCTTACCCTCGTCTATCTCTACAATAAAGAAATCTTTCACTACGTTTTTGCCAACATGTCCTTTAATTCTGACCATTCTATAATCCGTTCTTTTATCTTTAAACAAAAAATTTGAAATCACCAAGGCTGACTTAGGAGACTTTTTGAATTTAAGAACAGAGGGAGCTAGAGCCCATCACTTGATCAACACTCATGATTATGAATGGTATGAAATAAATAATGTGATTAGAGGAAACAATTTGAACAAAGATGTGGCTAAAGTATCCGGTCTCGTTCGAAATGCACGTATCATCCAGCATGTTCTTAGAACTTCTATAATTCCTAAAGCTGGTGATAGAATCAATATAACCCCTCTTCTTTCTATGGTGACATTCTTGATCATGTCTAAAGAACCTATAGATGAAGCCCAACTTATCCTTGACTATCTTTATGGGCTGTCTGAAATTGGTCATGTAGAGCATAAGAGAAAGAAGAACATCACCTTAGGACATCTAGTTACCTACATTCTGGACAAAAAAAAACAATTTGGTTCATCCTGATCAAGAGTTTGAAGATCCGCTCTACTACAACAACGGGTCATTTAGAGAAATCTTCAAAGATGAACCAAGTAAAGCACATGTCATTAGTGATACTGAAGAAGAACATGAAGCTGCACCTGCACCCACCAATGAACCAAATTATCAGGATTTGGTTCAAAGATTTGATCGCCTAGAGACTCATTTTGATCAATGTTTTAATCAAATTGAGACTCATCTTCAGCAGCAGGATGCACAGTATCAGCATGACATGAGTTTTATGAGGGACCAGATGAATGATATCAGTACCAATGTGCTTATGATGAGTACTTACTTTAACATCTTTGATGTTGTACCTCCTCCTCCTCCTCCAGATTAGGGTCCTTCTCAGTGATAGTTGCACTTAATTTTATGTATTTTATATAGTTTGTGTGTAAGTTGTTATTTTAAGAAAGTTATTATATTTTCTTTTCTTTAGATGTTTTATTTTTGTATTAATATCCTCAGCTTAGATTGAAATGTCATCATATTGATATCAATATATGTTCTCGTGTTTTGGCTTTAATTGTATTGAAATGTGTGTTAGCCTTTATGACAATCATTAGATTTTTTATCTTAATAGTGCTATACTTTGATTTGTAAGTTAAAATTAAATTCATTAAAAAATCTAAGTTTTCTAAATTTAAGTTTTGCTTATAACTTGATGTTAATAAGATTGGAAATTTTATGTCTCTTATTTAGACTACATTATTGTTAATATTATTATTACAATTGTGATGTTTTCTTATTTTGTATTTCACTTATCAATTAATATTTATGCACGTAAATAAATTTGAAATTTTTTATTATTGATTTTGGAAAGATCAAAATTACTCTTGAAAAATATGCAAATGTATAAAAATCAAAAGGAATGCGCAATGATTTACAAGTTGAAAAAGATGCATAAAATAAGTCCACAAGTAAAAAGATGCACAAAAATGTGCAACCAATTTAAAAAAGATGCGCAAAGCGCCACATGTGATAGTTATTTCTTTCTATTATCTTGTAATCTCTTAATTCAAATTGATCTACTGTACATTTATATTCCGTATTGAAATTTGAAATATATAAATTTTCTATTTATCCTTTTTGCAATAATTTTCTCTATCTTAGTGTCTAAATTGACTCATATTTTTGATAAATACTTTTTATTATCAATTTTATATCTCTTCTTAAATTCTATGAATTACTATGATTTGCCTAATATTTTAATTTTATTTGCATCACTTATTTCAATCACTTTCAAGATTGAATTATCAAATGATTTTCATATGTCTGCTTATATTTCAAGTCTTTTTCTTCTTCACTTTTTGCTGTTGTCACGTGGTATTGTTTGATTCGTATTGTATGTGTGTCTGTCTTTGTTTTATGTTTTGTGTTTTGTGTATGTTGTATATATTGTGTGTTTGTTTTGTTTTTTTGTGTTTGTTTTGTATTTTCTAAAAATGCCTCCTTATTTTCACGTGTTCATCAATTCAGTGGGAGTTTAGGAGATTCTTAGAATTTAAAATTATACAAACAATAATTATTTTGCCATCATCAAAAAGGGGGAGATTGTTAAGAGAGTTGCTATTTGCATGTTTTATATTTTTGCAACTTGTATAGTTTTGATGATTTCAAATATTATTGTTTTATGTGTATTTATCTCCTAACACTTTTTAGAAGAGTTATTTTTTCCCTTGTGTGTACTAACATTTCAGGAAAATCAAACTCCAGACTACGAAGACTTCAAAGCAAATTCAGCATGAGATACTTTGTGTATTTAAAGTTTATATTTTTCTTTGAATTAAGTTTGAAATGGAGTGATTGTAATTGAGTGAATAAATACATACACTTAAGGAGATCTAAAAAATTTGTACTGATCGTACTAGACGAACATAGTTCGTACGGGACGATCAGGTCAGTTATCTCCTCGTAAGTGCAATGGAACAAATAGGAATTGAAAAAAAAAATTCTAAGTCCTAATTGTCCAGGACGAAGTGTATTCGTCCTAGGATGAAATTTTCTCTGGAAAATTTTCATTCAGATGAAGTGTATTCGTTCCAGGACGAGTTGCTTTCTAGAGTATTTTCATCCAGGACAAAGTGTATTCGTCCCGGGACAAAATCTCCTCTAGAGAATTTTCATTCAGACGAAATTTATAATTGTGCCAGGTCGAGTTGTTCTCTGGAAAAATTTTGTCTAGACAAACCCATATTCGTCCCAAGACGAAGTGAATCGACTCTAAAGTTTTAGTGACGTTCTGCAATTTTTGGGAACCGACTTATGAAATAACTGTTCGTACTGGATGAACCTAGTTTGTACGGGACGATGTGTGTATACGAAGTCATTTCGTACCCATATACATTAGGTTCATTTCCAATGCATTTAAGTAAAATCGTTCAGGACGATCCATGATCGTACGGGATGATCCAATGCATATTGACTTGAAAATTTGCAATTTTTGGACGGTTTTTTGTCTTTCCTATAAATAGTCCAATCTAAACTGCCACTTAATCTTTTTGCTCACTGATCTTCGTGTCTATTAAAAGAAGAGTCAAAGAGAGAGTGTAAGAGAGTGTTCGAAGGAGGATTCTTACTACTGGAGCATGAAGGCTTCACTTGGTGTTCAAAGGTAAGAATCTTTACTTTTGTTTTGTGTTTACTTCACTCTTTTTTTTCTTCCTTTTAAATTTCTTGTGAAGAAGATCTGTCAAGGAGATCCGGTTCTCTACCGACACTAGGAGAGTGTGAAAGGACAAAGGGTTCTCTACCCACACTAGGAGAGTGTGAAAGGATGAAGGATTCTCTGCCCACACTAGGAGAGTGTGAAAGGACGAAGGGTTCTCTGCCCACACTAGGAGAGTGTGAAAGGATGAAGGGTTCGATGCCTGCACTGGGAGAGTGTGAAAGGACAGACGGTTCTCTACCAACACTAGGAAAAGTGTAAAAGGATGATGATTCTCCACCGCACCGGGTAGTGGTGGAAGAGAGTTTTGTAAAGGCTTCTACGCCTTGATGTGGGTGCAAAAGAAGAGTCACTAGTGGTATTAGTGTAATACTCGGAGGGTGCCTCCAGAGAGTGGATGTAGGTCAAGTTTTGACCGAACCACTATAAATCTCGTGTCTTTATTTTTCCGCTGCTTTTTATTTTTGTGTTTTTACTTTTAAAACTGTGGTTGAAAAACTTTTTCTAGAAAAATTCACTAAAGTTTTATCTTTGTTTCCTAATTTAAAAAGAGGGTTAACATTTTTAATTACCAATTCACCCCCCCCCCCCCCCCCCCCCTTCTTGGTTAGCCGTGGGACATAAGCTTAGGTTTAACAACCTAATTCATAGTGAACGAGTTTCAACATTCTGTAAATGGACGGGTCAAAGTGTTAACATCAACAAGTCCCAAATTTTATTTGGTAATGTTGTTTTAAGATCTTATAAGAAAAAGGTTGCTAGAATTCTTGGTTTTAAAATTGTAAAGGAAATGTATTATATGGGTATTAAAATTACTTTAAGAAGATTGGTTTTGGTTGACTTTTAAGACCTGTTGATTGATGTGACGGATAGATTGAATGTTTGGGGGAAGAAGTCTTTATCTTTACTCTCATAAAGAATTCATTACTATCTATGCCAAATCTTTTACTTACACACTCTTTGGTTCTTAAGAGAGTGCTGTATGAGCTGGAAAAAATGTGTAGGAGATTTATTTGGCACAAACCGGATTGGAAGAAAGGTTTGCATTATGTTGCATGAGAGGAGATATGTAAACCAAGATGTGCTGGAGGTTTGGGAGTGCATTCAGCTGTGCTTAGAAGCGAGTGTCTAAGGGCACGGTTGGCATGGAAATTTATCCATAATCCTGAATCCTTACTTCATAGAATTTTAATTGATAAATATGGAGATGATATAATGAATGGAACTTGTAAAAAGAGCTCCTCTAGTGCTTGACAAATTATGATGGAAGGTGGGTAAAGAGAATAAAATTAATGTCTTAAATAACATTTAGCTGCTGGACAAGTGTATTAATACTTGGCCTACATTTGCTGACTGTGGTGCTTTGGAGGACATGACGGTTCAGCAGCTCATTATAGATGAAGGAAACTGGGATGAAGAGAAGTTACATATGTTCTTTCATGAAGAACTTATAATATTAATCAGGAAAATTCAAATTGACTGTATTTAGAAGGAAGATAAGGTGGAGACCTTATGCAAATTCTTGGGTAGATCAATTTCTTCTTTGGCTTATGAATATGTGATGAAAGGGAGATGCAAAGAAGATGATGGTGGTTTATGCATTTGGCTTAAGAAGATGAAGATGAATACTAAGGTGGAACTCTTTTGGTGGCGCCTCAGTAAGTTTGCTATCCCTATAAATCATTTTCTTAAATTTCAAAAGCTTGTTGTTGATGACTCTTGCGCTAGAGGATGTCAAGAGATTGATAACTATGAACACATTGTGGTTCATTGCAAATATCTTGTTGATGTTATTTAAAAAAAATAGAGATTAGGGATTTATATTCCTATTTTTCAAACACTTGGCTGCTATTTAAAGGAATTGAGAAGAATTTCGATTCAAAATTCTGGTGTGGTTAGAATATATTGTGTTGCAGTTTTTCTATCCTGGAAGAACCAGAATGGGGTGAAGCACGGTAAGGCTGCTATGTCTAGTTCCTTAGTGGCAGCAAATGCTCTTTCTTTAGCCATGTTGAAATCTAGTCCATATCTAGATAGCTAGGGTACTAATCTCCCTAGGGAGTCCCACAATACTTAATGCCCTCCACCGCTAGAGTGGATCAAGATTAATGTGGATGCTTCATTGTTGAATTCAAATCGTGTTGACATTGAGGGAATTTTCAGAGATTGCAAAGGTAGACTTCTTCTTGCCTTTGGGAAGAATATAGTACACTGGGATGTCGCACAACTTGAGATGGAGGCTATTATAGCAATAAGGGACTTCATTCAACGTTGGATGATTGAAAGTAAAGGACTTATCATTGAGAGTGATAATCTCAATGTTATTACATTCATTCAAGATTCTTTGAAGAAAGTAAAGTGGCATTTGGAGAATTGGCCGGTCAAGGAGCTATTCTTCCTCAATGATTTCAATAAAGTCATTTTTCATCATGTTAATAGAGAATGTAATAAAATAGCTGATTTTTGTGCTACTTTAGCATTATATGGTAGTTTTACTTTTGATAGTTTCTCTTTTGATAACATTCCGTCCTCTTTGCTAGATTTAATCAAGGAGGAATGTTACCCTTTTATCAATTGTAATTAGTTTCTTTGTCTTCTTTTAATGCATAATTGCACTTTTCAAAAAAAAAATAATAATAATGATTGTCAACGACGTAATCATTACTAATCATTACGCCGCTAGCAGATGATTGCCCAGCGATATGAACTTATCAGTAGGAGCCTGCTGCTTGCCCATGCCAGTCCACTGTCACCGTGCCACCGATTTAAATTTAATTATTTTAAATCAATTTTAATTAGTTTTAAAATAAGAAAACATCATAAAATCATGAAAAATTAAACTTTAATTTAAAAAATTAATGTAATATACCAAATTGTTTGTATTTATAAGCTCTTTAATTTAAAATAAAAAACTTAATATATTTTAAATAATTTTACTTATTTAACTATTTAAATATTTATTTAATATTTAATTAAATATTTTAAATAATCCAAGAATTATTTTAAGATATTTTAATTTTAAATTAAAATTAATTTAAGATATTTATTATAATTTTAATAATTTTAACTATTTAAATATTTGAATATTTAATTAATATCTAATTTAATATTGACTTAAATAATTTTAAAAAATTAGAAACTTTTATTTTAAAATATTTTTCATATTATTAAAGTATTTTCAAACATTATTTTTAAATTATCTTAATTTTTCAAAATATTTTAAAATTGATCTTTTTCATGTATAAATTCTAATTTTAAAATTATATATTATAAATCCCTTGATAGCTTTAAGTGGAGGATTTTAAATCTTAAACATAGCTTGAGATTCATTGAATAGATTTGATGGAGAATGATTAGTGAATAATTGTATTCCAGTTATTCACTAATCATGCTATCCATTATGTTTACTATATCTTAATATGCATGTTTAGGATACACTTGTACTTAGCTTAGGCTCTTCTAATTTTTAAGGACTTGATTGTGGTTGTGCATATACTCATGTATTTGTCCAAGGGTTAGAAAGATATTGATTTCAAGCCTAAACAACTTAGTAACACCTAATGATAATAATTAAGAATATTTTTCTAGAAAATTTTGATTAATTTTAGAAATTTAAATACACATCTGATAGGGATGACATTGGAGACATTTGAACTTAGTGACACCTCCAGCACATAGAAAAATTCTCATTGATTTTAAACTTCATTAAATAATTTAATTAATTAATTCAAAAATACAACCTTCAATTAATCTTAGAATTTAAAAAAAAAATCAATAAATCAAATTTTAATTCAAAACTTATAAATAATACCTTAAAATGGCCAGAATTCAAACCTTAACTCTAAAAAATTAAAATTCCTTTTATTTGACTTCAAGTTTAAGAATAATATATTTTAAGTAAAAATTAATATTTAATTAATTTAATTAATTAAAATTTTAAAAAAATCTCAAACACTTAAGAACTCCTCCTTAGATCATTTCTGATCTTTGGAAGTGATTTCAAGAAGTTTGAAATTCATTTAGATTCAAATCAATAAATCCCCTTAATTAAACAATTTTAATAATTCAAATAAATATCCAAACTTTAAAAAATCATAAATAATTCCAAGAAATTCTAAATTAAACAAACTCAAAGGCTTTGAACTCCATTTGGAGTGCAATATTTATTAAAAATATTAAACCCTCAGAAATAATTTAAAATAAAACAATCAATTTTTTGGTCAACTATAAGTCAAAATTTTAACTCAAACTTAAATTTTTTACTAAATATATAAAAATCCAATTCCAATAAACTTATAATCTAATTATTCATCTTAAGATCTAATATTTAAGAAAAATATCAACTTTTCAGAAATCAACCTTAATCTAAAAGTCAAAATTTGATCCCTTTAATTAATGCATTTAAATAATTCAAATAATTCCAAAAAATTAATATTTAATTTAAAATTGAAGAAAACCTTAATCTAACTTTAAAAACCACCAACCAATCAATTCTAATTAAAATTCATTAACATTCAAACCTTAATTAATTTAATTCACTTAAATATGCCAGTGCTACTAGGTAATAACTCGGGCCTACAATGCTATTAACTTAGCCTAAAAGAAGGTGAAATAAACTTCACGGCTACATGGAGCAACAAAGTTGGTATCAATATAATAATTAAAATATATATATTAAAATAAATTTTAAATCATTAATACTTAAACATCAATTAAATTTTCCTTTAAGCCTTCAATCAACAATAAAAAACAAAACAACTTTAACTAATTATACTATAGAAGACATATCCAAGCCACGTAGCCTACCTCACATATTTTAGATGATTTGTTAGAACAACCAACCCTAGTTTTAGGCTAGGTCGATGTTTACTTTTTCACTATTGTGTGCCAATTTTTTTGTGATTTGTACTGCATGTTGGTTGCAAAGTGACTATTTATTTACTTTATATAATTTATGTATTTATGTGATGGGCATTATATTATTCTTAGGTTTTGGAAGATTTAAATGCTAACATATTCTTAAGCATGTGGTCATGCTAATATAGGGATCTTAAAATAAAGGGGGCAAATAAAAAATTAAGTTTTAAATTAACGATGTTTTCTGTAGGTACTGTGTAAAATACTAAGTCCCCCTTTAAATTAAAAGAGCATGGCCAAGTGTGGCTGGTTTGAGCATTTTAATTTTCATATATAATTATTTGGGATGATTTAAATGCAATTGCCTAGGATAATCATGCAGGTTATTTGAGTCTAGATTTTTATTTTAATGTATTATAATTTGAATTCAATTGAGATATAATTATTAAAGTGACAAATTGAGATGCGATAAATATCTAATCTGGAATCCAAAGAGAAGGGTGACATCCCCTAGGGGAAAGTCCCTCTTCATTTGTACATCTAGATTAGGATACTTTAAGAATCCAAAGAAAAAAATAACACCCTTTTCTAAGGGGAGTTTCTTTTCCGTTGGATATCAAGACCCGATGTATCCAAGGAGCCCGCAGAAAGGCATAGAAGTGAAGATCGAGAAGAATCCCATTCTCAAAGTTAGTTTAGTTCTATGAATAGAATCCAGGTTATTGTTAGTAGTACTCGACCACTTTACTTTTTATGCAGACCTTGTGATGTAAAATTAACTGGTGCTTGCCATATATACTATTGAATTTATCTAATTAAATTAATTTGGTTTGATTGATTTGTTTACTCTATTTATGATTAGGATTGCCTCTCTTTTTAGTTTTTTTGAGGTGATTACATGTCATATTTTGATTTAGCCTAGAACCCGATCGGATGCTCATGAGAATATAATAAAATGTTTTCAATCTTAATTAAATTTAACAAAATTTTAAGCTCATATAGAAACTCTAACAATTTTAGGAAGTAAGCTCGGATTGCCGAGGGTCACATGCATTTATATTATTACTTTCTCTACCTTGTTAGGCATCTCCCTGCTTGCGGGTTCTTGGAAGCTGCTTGACCTACTATATTGCAGTTCTATCAAGGGAAAGTTGAACAATCTCTAGGATAAAATATATTTTTATGCTTTTTTTAAAAAATATTTCATTTTTATTTAAGCATTTATTGAATCAACTAGCATGCATTACATTAGAAACAAACTTTTATTGTCTAAAAATACAATTACATTTTTAATTTCAAGCATCAAATTACACAATATAAGTCAAGGGGTCAATTAGGATCTACTTTAGATGTCATCCCCATTTCATAAAACTTAACTAAATAATGTCCTTACCACTCTTTTATAAGTAATCAGACTCATAATTTTTAAACGACTAGGTAGTTAGCTAGGTCCTCAATTCAGGATGGGATAAGTTTAGATTTGCACTACATTAGCTAGATTCAGGTTACTAATTTTTTAATGCCCAATTTAGATTTAAGTTATGAGACAGGTTCATACTATAAGACCTCAACCTTCTGGGAATATAATCCCAACATTCTAATAAAATTGACAATTCAAATTAGAACTTCTCCTCAATCCAAAATTTATGTCCAACACTTAAGATAGGTTGTGGTGCTTCTGAAATGTTTTAGAATCCCAATGCACCTCCTATTTTTCTCCCTTTGACCTCCAGAAATAAGTGTTCAGTCTTGATCCAATCCCAGTTAAAATTTAAGCCGTGCTCCTTTGAGATCATTCTTTGAAAATTCAAGATGAAATTTTTACCCTTATTTCAATCAAGAGTATTCATAGGAAATTTAGCATTCCTATAATGTAATTAACTATGATGACTTGCACTCATAGAAGATTTAGAAATCTAGATTAAATTTTTAAAAAATCAACTTTTTTAAACTTATATTAATTATCTTTGAGAAAATCAAATTCAACAATTATTATCATTATACATATTATTCTATTATTATGACTTTTATTATGAAAATAATGATCTCTTTATCCAGATTAGCACAATCAAATACTAAATTGAACATCATTTTTACCCTTTGGGATCATATGTGATTCTTTCATGAATCTGACTATGATAATCAAGATGAACTCAAAGTTTTGCAATCTAAACCTATTAGAGAATGATATGTTCACATTTCGAGGTAATATATTGTTCATAATGAGATTTTTAATTTCAAAATAAAACTTTCAGAAAATCAGCTATTCCCAAAGAAAACTAAGTTTTCAAAACTCAAAACTTTTTCAATCAAAAAATTAGTTTTTGAGAAAGTAGCAAATTTGAACATTGACTTGTTTTTAATTTTACTCTAAAAGTTGCTCAGTTTAATCCGGCATAGAGAATACATTCGGATGTTGTAGTGCTAGGCAACAACACTTGTGCCCTAGCCCCCATTTATTTCCCAGTGTTCCCAATTTCTTCACTTTAGCACTCTCTCGATCTTCATATTAAATTAGTTTTTATTATTATATTCATAAATTTGATGTTAATAACCTTTGATAACTATTTTATTTAATGTTATGTTAGATGCAAAATATATGACTACTGATCGCACTTTGTTTAATGAAGACCTATTTAATTAATTTAAATATCCACCCAATAATTTTAGATGTGGCAAAATTTTTAAAATAGTAGGAAGATGATCACGATGAGGCATGTGTAATCACACAAATATCAAGATCATAATGAACGGTCCATAATCAACTCATTACGCTTGTTTAGCGGAAGTGATTAGGCTAATTTGGGGCATTTCACATGCGTCAAATCTAGTGCGTCGGCTAGATATGGCCTTAGTCAAAGAGGTCTGAGTTCAAGTCATTAGGTATGTATTGCACCATAATTATTGAACCGAGGAGAGCTCAAAGCCAATGAAAGTGTGCATGCAACGATCAGTGGTGAAGCTATGTTTTTTTTTTTTCTTATAGGTGCATGAATTGTTGATTTTTAAATGCCTCAACCTTTTTCATCTGGCCTGGGATCAGTATTGACAATTTTAATTTTTTTATTAGATCTATAATTATAAGATAATTTATATGATAAATAATTTATTGAGAACATCGACTCTTCATATTATCCGTATATGTTATGTATAATTTCTCCATTTTAGTCTTCATATTTTGAAATCATTAGACATTCATCTCATTATAAATACAACAACAACATCAAGCCTTTGCCCCACTACGTGGGGATTCATCTCATTATCAATATTTAAAAAATGTATATTTTTAATGTATATGATTAGACAATCATTCATCTAAAAGTATATAATTACGCAAATGATTTTTGACAATCTTCATAGAAAATATGGTCCGTTCGACCGCTATTGTAGCTATTTGTAATATTAGTGCAAGCTTTATATTAATAGTAATAAAGAATAAATATTATTTTTGTTAGTCTTCATTAATTATTGAGCAAACTCTTTAATTTTTTTATTCATAAATACATAATTATATTTTATATTAATGAGCTCAAATGTTTACATCAATCATTTCTTGTTGAAATTTGAAAATAAATCTCATTTGTTCAAGCATGCCACTCACGTAAGTAACTTAGTGTTTATCTCATAAAATTTATTATTGAGCTCTTAGTATTTATCAAAGTTATGATCATTATGATATATATATATATATATATATATATATATATTTGCATTCCTAAGATAACTCATTTGTAACCCTAGTATAACCTCATCATAAACAAATAAAAAAAGAGCCTTGTAAAACATAAATTAGTAGGGCATATGCTTTGCCTTTTTTCTCACAACTTGATTCATCTTGTATTATTATCTAAAAAATCTCAATAAAAAATCCAACAAAAGAGTTCAATGTTATTGTTTATGGAAAAAATAGAGTAAGCAATAATAGAGGACTTATTACTATACAACAATAATAACAACATCAACCCTTTATCCCACTACATTAGGTCGGCTACATGAATCAATTTTTCTCCATTATTTCCTATTAAGAGTCAAATTATAATTTAAATTGTATAAATAAAGGCCTTTTCTAATACTTTCTAACCAAGACTCTTTAGGTCAACCCCTACCATTCTTAACATAACTTGGATCTAAAACATCTACTCTCCTAACTGGATAATCAAAAGGTCGACACTTTATGTGAGAAAACCATCCAAGGTGACTCTCTAATTTTATCTACAACTAAAGCTATTTCAACCTTTTCACATATATACTCATTTTGCATTATGCCTCTAAGTATTAAGCCACTCATCCACTTAAGCATCCTCATCTTCTCAATACTTAACTTAATTTTTATGCTTCTCATTTAATATCCAACACTCTGCACCATAAAGTATTATAGGTCTCACCACCATCTTATCAAAAACTTTCTTAAGTTTGAGGGGTACTTTTCTAACAAACAACAAGGTTGATGCATACCAACCTACAACCACAACTTGAATTCTGCTAATAATATCCCCATCTATTTTAACGGCTCTTTAAGTAATAGACCCAAGATATCTAAAAAATTCACTCTTTTTAAAGACTTGATCACCCAAAGTAACAAACCCACCATTAGATCTATTACTACTACAAGTTTACTTCATATATTCAATTTCAAATCTACTCAAATTAAAATATTTAGACTCTAAGGTGGGTTGACCTTCATAATTTAAATTTTCCTTCTACTCCTCTAATATTATCTACAAGAATAATATCATCAATAAAAGTATACAACAAGGTATATCCTCTTGCAAATGTCTAGCAAGAACATCCATGACTAAAGCAAATGGATATGGGCTTAAAGCTGATATTTGATGTAAAACAACTAAAATAGAAACATATTTAATCAAACCACCTTGTGTTTGAACACATGTAATAGCTCATGTATAAATATCCTTAATGACTTTAATGTAAACATTATTATCTCCTTTCTTTTTTAGAACTCTCCATAGCACTTCTCTTGAAACTTTATCATGTGCTTTCTCTAAATCAACAATTATCAAATGTAGATCCTCCTTACTCTCCCTATATTATCCATCAAACCTCTCAACAAATGTATAGTTTCCATAGTAGACCTACACAACATGAATCCAAACAGATTTTTAAAAGTATTAGTATCACTTCTTAACCTATTCACAGTTACTCTCTCCCATAATTTTAATGTAAGACACATAAACTTAATTTCTCTATAATTTTCACTCTATTGTGAATCATCTTTATTATTCAAAATAGAAACCAACACAATCATTTTCCACTCATTTGATAACTTTTTAGTTTCAAAATAATATTAAAAGGTTTTGTAAGCTAATAAATTCATTGATTTCATAAGCATTTCATACTTCATTTTCCTTAAATCCTCTTCAACATTGATTTTACTAAGATAATTTTTAAAAATCTTTATTTTCATTTAGGATGCTAAGGTCACTAAAATCAATCGTATTCTTTCAAATTTTTTTGAAATACTTATCAAAATATATCATCCTCTTCAACATTAATTTTATTTAAAATATTTTTTTGATCTTCATTCTTAATATACTTCACTTGAACTAGATATTTAGTTATTCTATCTCTTTACTTACCTAACTTATGCATTGTGGGCTCAAAAATTTTGCACCTTGGCCTCTACGTGACCATTTTTTGTGTATATGAGAGTTTTAACAAGTTTAAGTTATGGGGTAAATTTTCATAAGGCGGATTGGATTTTAGATAAGACACTACCAAAAATTTTGCCCTCATTCTGTGAGGACATCATGATTTGAGTTCAGGTTTTCTATAAATGCAAGCCCCTAAAGTTAATTACCCTTCACAATAATGTAAAAGAACTTTTGATTAAGGATAATCATAAAATAAATATATAGTATCCAGTATATAATAATAGCAATTTTAGATGTGAAAATATGAAATCTTATTATCATGCACTTAAAGTGGATGGTGGGGGGAATGATAATGAACCTGATCAAGATCCAATGGTTTCGCCATTCTAGATCATCAGTCTACTTAGTCAGAGGAGGTAGTCGACCCAACCTCACCAAAGTATCCTTGTCGACAGCCATGGGTTGCTTTGTCCATGGTAACCTTATAAACTTAGGGTGAATATTTGTTTAAGTGGGCAGATTTGAGTCTACGTTAGCTAACAATGGGTTCTATATACCATTTATTTTGATTCATTACTCAAGGATTTAGAGCCATTAGGGAACATACAAGCTCTATCCATAATCATAATTTAATGGTACCATTTTTTTATTAAAATCACCGATCAGAGGCCTCCAATCATAATTGTTTACCTGTGGTGTCAATTGATGGTGAAACCATTGGTTAGAGGACACGTGTCACATCCTTACTGGCAAGAGACTGTTTGAGAAATAATCTTAATGATAATTTTTAATATACATTCACTCTTTGCTAACTGAAGTAATTTTTTAATTTATCCACCTCGATAAATTATTGCACGGTTTAAATGAGAATTTGACTTTTAATAGAACACAATGGAGAAAAAGGATTCATGTAGCCGACCCCACGTAGTGGGATAAAGGCTTGATGTTGTTGTTGTTGTTGTTGATAAATTATTGCACGGTGGGGGGTTGGGGTGTGGATGGATTTTGTTTATATTTAAATGATTTGATTTCATTTAAAATTTTAGATTTTGGTTATTCTTGTGTTTTAGATTTTTTTATTGAAATCAAAACTCTTTAATAATTAATTTTGATATTTGAGAGATTTTAAAATATAGGGACCTCTCAGGTCAAGATTAACTTTCAACACAGCCATCATCGGGGTAACATTAAAATCACTTTTAAATATTTATATTTTTATAGGAATTTGGGAGGCATTTTAAGAGTTTAGGGTATCCTCTGGTTGAAATTTTTTATCAACACGGCCATCATCATATATTTTGGATAATTTCATTTTTTATTTGAATCTTATTGTCTCTATTTGATTTCCAACAGAGGATCGGGTTCAACTCCTAATTTTTAAAGTTGTTGTATTTTTATGAATGAATTTTTTTTAATAAAATATCTTAAAGGCTTAATATGAATGAATAAAATTTAAATATTTTGATTGATTTAATGAGCGATGATCCCAATAATTTATATTTTTAGTAGTAAACATTTCTTTTAATAGACCTTGAAGGCCTAAATGAATTTATTAAACAAAATACTCTGGTTGAAACTACGACTGTGTATTTGTTCAATGGTTCAAGTCATGTCAACTCTGGTCCATTCAAAGAGGAGATCGAATTTAAACTTATGTTGACTTTTGACCTACACAACATTCTTAGGCAAGGGCTTAGGAGTGCAACACATTTGTAGGAGCATATGCAGGTACTGTGCTTTTCTAATGCATTTGGCAAGTTGTATTTATTCATCAAATAGTATATATGCATTTGACATATTAGATGTGTATGACATATATGCATGTTTGTATACACATTCATATATTTATTTATATATCTGCATGTTTTCCTATGTATTTGCATGTTATGTGGCATGTACGTATATTGTATCTACATGTTGCATAGTGTATGGATGTGATGAGTTTACATGTAGTGTGGTGCGCACACGTGATTTACTTGTATGTTTAATAGTAAATATGCATGATGCATTTGCATGTTGTGCGATACACTTAAATATATTTTAGTGCATTTTAAATGAGGCATTTTTATTTTACTTAGCGCACGGCATGATGTATTTGTATGTTTGCTTATTATTCATGCATGCTATCTTTATATGATTGCTAGTGCATTTGCAAGATGTATTTGTATAATCAATGGCATGCATATATAATATATAGTGTACCCATAGAATTGGTAGTATACATACATGCCACATACTTCGTCCGTGTAGTGCACTTATATAGAGCAAAAGCATTTGCATTATACAATCAAGAGAAGTGTAGGATACATTTCTTTTTAATGATTTGACACATCTCACACACTAAAATGATAAAGATGTATTTTTTGGGACTTGCAATAGCGTACTATTTTATTTCTTTTAAAAGTCAAATGTTCACATAGTGTATGACACATTCATGGGGCGTACGAGTATTCTAACTTTAATAGCTGGTGTGCACATTATCTAAGACCTTATGCACTTGTGACTCATCCCCTTGTCATTTTGTGCTTAGATTTTAGTTTAGCAGCTCCCACAAGGGGATCAACTTTTTGGGTTATAAACAGGAAACCCAACCCTAGTTCTTTTTTTTTTTTTTATATAGTTCATAGTGTGTTACTAAGGGGTTTGAGTGCGTACAAGCTAGGAGCTAAGAGAGAGAAAAATTATATCTTACTTGCATTGGTTGATGAGCAACTAGTTATCCTATAAGTTTGTTGTAAGTTCTTTTTGTTACATTTTGATTTTTGCTCATTTTTTTGTTTCAGTGTTTAAAACATAGGATATCATGCATTTTATATTTTGTTGACTTAGAAATTTGAATAAATTTTGATTTCTTTAAATATTTATAACTCGTGTGTTTTGTTATAAATTTTGGTAGCACCCCACGTTGTCGCTGCATAGGGGGCTGCATCAAGGTGTGCAAAGAATTCCTGCTTGCTAATAAAAGCAGTCATGGTATGTGTTAGGGGACACTATGACCAAAATTTCATTCCCCACTCACTAATAGAAATGGTCATGGGTCTTCAAGTAATTGTTTATAAAATATAATATTTCCCCGCCTGCTAAAAAAGCAGTCATCTATACTTAGGCTTCGTTTGGTTTGGGTTTCTTATGGCTTCTTAAAGCAATTTTAAGTACAAAAATTAAAACTTTTGTACTAAAAAAATGCTTTAAGAAGAAATAAGAAAGACGTCCCAAACAAAGCCTTAGTCTTTCATATATAATAGATTTCACTATTAGCTAATAAAAGAAGTCACATGTACTTATTTCATGCAAAAGAATTTCCTCACTTGCTAATAAAAACAGTCACAAGTACTTATATCATTCAAACAAATTTCTCAACTCATTAATAAAAATAGTCACAAGTAATTATAATCCATGCATACAAATTTTTTCGCTTCCTAATAAAAACGGTCATGAACACTTATATTCCCCGCATACTAATAAAATCGGTTATGAACATTTATATCGTGCATACAAATTATAAATACTAGTGTCGGGTTTATACCTTAGGTGTGCAGCCGAAGCGGTGACAGTGATGCACGAGACTTGCGATGCGTCAACATTTTTTTTATGATTGTTATTTATTTTATTTAATTATATGCATATATATATTTTATTTGAAATGAGGGCTAGAGAGAGAAAGAGAGAGTGCAAGCTCTCTTTCTAGAGAGAAAGAGAGGGAAAGGGGGAATTTGTTTAGGGTTTTGGTGGGGAAGGGTATAGGAAGGTTGTAGAGGAGAGAGGTGTGGTGTTAGAGAGAGAAAATTCCTTTCTCTCTCTCTCTTTCAAATTTTAGAGAGAGAAAGAGAGGGTAATTTATTTCTCTCTAGGAAGAGAGCAAGGAGAGAATAAGGAAAAGATGAGGTCTTTGGGATGGAGAAGGAGGTGTTTAGGTAAGGATTTTATAAAATTTCTCTCTTTCTAGAGAAAGAATATTTTATCTCTCTAGACCTAGAGAAAAAAATGGAGGATAAAGGAGCTTTTTGGTGGAGAAGATGTAGGAAGTATAGGGAAAACTTTTTTGTGAAGGGGGATTTCGATTTGAGGAATGAAGAGAGATAAATATATTTTTTAGGGTTAGGGTTAGGTTAGGTTTGGGTAGGTGCGTGATGAGGAGGTGGAAGTAGATGGGGAAGAGTAAGAAGGGAAGAATGAGAGAAAAAAATGGAGGGAAAAAAGAAGAAGGAAAATAGAGGGAGGATGAAGACGAAGAAAATGGAGGGAGGAGAAAAAGAGGGAAGAAGAAGAAGGAGGAGAAGAAGAAGAAGAAGAAAAAGAAGAGGCTTTACCTTGGTGGTGGTGGCAAGACGAGGCTGGCGACTTGGAGAGTGAGGGAGACGAGAGAGAGGGAGGGGCGTGAGCTCTTGTGTGGTTGAGATTCGTGAGTGAATGAGTTGGCTGGTTGGGAGAGAGTTGGGTGAGTGTATGAGTGTGGGTTTTAGTGGGATGAGGGGCATTTTAGGGATTTAGGAATTTTTTCTCTTTTTTTTTTAAATCCCTCTCTCTCTCTCTATCATTATTAAAATTTATATGAAGCAATATATATATATATATATATATATATATATATATATATATATATATATATATATATATATATATATATATATATATATATATATATATATATATATATATATATTGTGCTTCACCTCATTCTCTACGTCATTGTCATCATTTGCAAATGTTGCCACCTTGATTTGCGAGCACGAACTTTAAGTTTTTGTCGATCGACAACTCCAATCAATGTAGGTGTCGATCTTAGCTATTTTCGTTACTCTTGACACATCGACGTTGTTTGTTTCATGAAAGGTGATCATTTTGGTGATTTTGGTTTTTGGTCGACGCGCGTTGAGTGAGTTATGCGTAATGTTGTGCTCTTTCACTTTTGAAACTCACCTTGCGCGGTCTACTCAATCTAGCACTAATATTGAGGTCAACATACATATATCTTTCACTATCCTTAGTATCTAATATATTCCTATATATGATGAAAATATTTGATGATGTGTTATGCCTAAATGGCACGAAGAGTTTCCTTCAATAAGTTTGAATTGAATGGAGAGGCTAAGAAAAGCCAACATAAGGATGAGATTTGAGAGAATCCTAACTAAATGATATGGTGAAGAGAGTTTCTTAAGATTTTCATAGATTGATTTTTGTCACCTTCCTCCAAATAATAGATGTAGGAGCAATTCCTCATATTGACTTTGAGAACAAAGATTGCACTATAGGGGTGTCAATTCGGGTCGACGGGTCGGGTTCGGGTCGACGGGTCGGGTTCTGGTCGAACCCGACTTGACCCGGGCGTAAACCAGTTAACCCGAACCTGACCCGTTTATATAAACGGGTCAGAAAATTAAACCCGAACCCGACCCGCACGGGTTGCCAGGTTGACCCAGCACGACCCGCGAACCCCTTTGACTAGGCGAAACAATGGCAGGGGAGGCGATGCTAGAGACGTTGCAGTCTGAATGGAAGCTGACGGAGTGCGGACTCGACGGGACATTAACGACAGCCGGTGGCCCGGTGCGTTGCGTAGTGCAGACCGCGGCGTGAACTGTGAAGTCGCCGTTTCCAGACTAGGGGAGTCCGCGTCTCTGCGAGTAGCGGACGGCCGGAATGCAGACGACGGACGTGTTGACGCCTGACGGCTTGACCGCTTGAGCCTTGATGTGGATTATGGACGGCTGGCCATGTGAGATTAGTTCGAGTCATCCTGTGATTCCGGACTTTCGGTGCAATCCCTCTAAGGCAAACTGGCAAAGCAGTAGAGGCTCTAACAAAGTAAGGTCAAATCCCATTAAGACTACAGCGGGACACCCCTACTCATAGATTTGGCAACAACAACAACAACAACAACAACAACATCAAGCCTTTATCCCACTACGTGGGGTCGGCTACATGAATTCTTTTTCTCCATTGTGTCCTATTAAAAGTCAAATTCTCGTTTAAATCTAATAAAGAAAGGTCATTCCTAATATTTTCTAACCAAGTCTTTTTAGGTCTACCCCTACCTTTCTTAACACAAGTCAAATCTAATACCTCTACTCTCCTAACCGGGTCATCGGAAGGCCGCCTTTTTATGTGACCAAACCATCTAAGGCGACTCTCTCTAATCTTATCTTCTACTGGAGCTACTCCAACCTTTTCACGTATATGCTCATTTCGTATCCTATCTCTAAGGGTAAAGCCACTCATCCATCTAAGCATCCTCATCTCTGCCACACTTAACTTAGTATTATGCTTCTCTTTTAATGGCCAACATTCGGCACCATAAAGCATTGCAGGCCTCACTACCATCTTATAGAATTTTCCCTTAAGTTTGAGGGGTACATTTCTATCACATAACAAGCCCGATGCATTCCGCCACTTCAACCATCCAACTTGAATTCTGCTGATAATATCCCCATCTATTTCACCATCACTCTGAACAATAGATCCAAGATATCTAAAACGTATACTCTTATTAATGACTTGATCGCCCAAAGTCACAATCCCCTCACTAGGACTATTACTACTAAAATTACACTCCATATATTCCGTTTTAGATCTACTCAAGCGAAAACCTTTAGACTCTAAGGTTGACCTCCATAATTCCGTATAGATTTGGCAAGTAGAGGGAAAATTAAAATGGGAAGACTGCATGCAGAGGCGCTAAGCCGGGTTACCGGGTTACTTTCAGGTGAATTTCGGGTTACCGGGTTGACCCGGACCCGGCCCGTTTATTAAACGGGTCGAAAGTTGAGACCCGAACCCGACCCGTTTGTTAAACTGGTTGACCATAACCCAGATTTTTTAGGTTGTGTTCGGGTCGGGTTGTCGGGTCGGGTCAATTATTGACACCCCTATTGCACTGTTTGATTTAAAGTTCATTTTATGTGCACCAAAACAAATAAAAGTTTTAGATTCTTAAAGGATTTAAACATTGATATCAAGAAGTTATTGATTTCTCTTAGGATTAATAACATTGTATAGATTTTAAGAAGAACCATTAATTTTGATAGATAGAGATTTGGTTTAGCAGAGCTACACAAGAAATTTATATGTTCTAATGGGGTAAGAAGGTATTTATGCTCCAATATGTATTATTTTTAATGAAAAAAGAAAAAAAATTTGGGCCAATTGTTATTATATGATAGATTTAACAATCTGATGCGATGAACTATGATATATGATAACATAATCTTTTGCCCTAGAAGGAAGAGAGAGAGAGAGAGAGAATTAATATCTTAAAACTTAATTCTCATTAGTGAAATAAATAAGTAATTAGAGAGAGAGAGAGAGAGAGCATAGGAGAGATTTCATTTAATTAAATTATTAATTTTAAAAAAGAGTATATTTAATTAAGTTAAAATGAAAAGTTATTAAATATGAAAAGATTATAAATTAATTATGAATAAATCATGATTCATATATAATTAATAATGCGAGGACAATAAATTCTATTATAAGAACTATTTAAATATATTTAATAATTAGTTAGAGAGAAATATGATCTTAGTATAATTAATTATATATATAAGTTACAATAATATTATGAAATTATTTATTATTATAGGTGTCATATTATTGAAGTCAAAACAAAAACATAAGAGCAAAAGTTATTTAAGCTCAAGGTGAGTACTTATGTTCTTAAAGTATAGTAAGGTTATTGTTTCTTCTAACAGAATTTAATTTATCATCAACATTGCAAATTACTTACATGTTATCTCTCTTTAAAGTAATTAATTATATTGAGCATGATAACACAGACATACATAAGTTAGCACAAGTTATATATTGTGGATTTCTTTTAAATGCATAGAATGATAGTGACACATACCTATTTAATTGTAAGTTAAAGCATGAGTATGTTTTTTTCATATTTAATGAATGGTCATCTTAGAATTTATGATAATTAGATGTTGAGTTTCCTATTTTCATATAAAATTAATGAATGTCATATGAATGAAATAACTAGATATATATGTTTGTATATGCATGTTGACTAATAGAGCACATCCCCTTATGGTACTGACTGAGGATGCAACGCATCCATACATATAAATGAAAAAGGTTATAAAAAAAGAGAATGGAAATGAAAAAGGAGTACCTTTGTTGGTACTATTTTAGATGGTGACTAATGTGACAGTTATATTATTTATGAGAAATGATAAAAATATGATATATGCATAACATTGAAAGTCTTGAAATGAAATAATTAAATATAATTACTCTATGTTTTGAAATGATCATACATATTATTCTTAATGTCTTGTGTTACTGTAATTTATAAGCATGAATTACTCACTGAGTTCTTTATGACTCACTCCTAAATTTATAAATGAATAAATATTATTCAAAGCTTAAAATGAATAGAAGGGAAGATAATGTATATCATAGATGCAGCGCACCAAAAGAAATGTATTTATAATATTTAACTTTATTTCAAATTTTAAGATTTTAGTAGCTCTTTCAGTTTATTTGAAATAAATTTAAATTCATTGAAAATATAAATCACCATTCGACCACCTTTTCCCTCCTCGTTAATTCGAGCATCCTGGCCAGGTCATGATAGTAGAAGACTAAAAATCTAACAAATAAATAGACTTCATTTGTGATAATTTTTTTATTGCTTTCTAAAGTAACTTTCTTGTTCAAAAAATTTTAAGCTAAAATTTTTTGTATTAAAAAACTACTTTAGAAAACAATAAGAAAGCTGTCCCAAATGAATTCTTAGTATTTTTGTGTTAATGTAAGAGATTAGGGCTATACCATTTAGAGGTGTGAATGAACTAAGAAAATATCGAGTTACTCTTGGCTTGAGTTTGAGCTTGATTAATTAAACAAGTTCGAGCTCTAGCTTAATTCTAAAAGTTCAAGCTTTTTCATGAGTCTGCTCATTTATAACGAACGAAAAAATAATAATAACATCAAGCATTTATCCAACTACGTTCGATAAGCCATATAAATTCTGTTTCTCGATTATGTCTTATAAAGAGTCAAATTCTCATTTGAATCTAATAAACATATGTTATTTCTAATGCTTTTTAGGCCTACCTCTACATTTCTTAATATAAGTCAGATCTAATATATATACTCCCTTAATCAGGTCATTGGAAGGCTGACATTTTATGTGATCAAATCATCTAAAGAGAATCTCTCTAATCTTATCTACTGCTGGTCCTACTCCAACTTTTTCACGTATATACTCATTTCACATTTTGTCTCTAAGTGCAAATTCACTCATCCACCTGAGCATTGTCATCTCTGTAACACTTAATTTTATGACTCTATTTTATTGGCCAACATTCTACGACATAATGAATAAAAGAAAATAATTATAATAAAATTATAAAAAAACTGAAATTAAAAGATAAAAAATAAAGAATCACTCGGTATAAGAAAATAAAATAAATTTTTACAAATTTTTAATAATTTTATACTTAAAGCTCCATAATTATAATGTATTTTAAGTACATTTTATAGTAATATTTTTAAATTAGCTCACTAGCAAGTGAACTAATTGAGTTGAAGCAAATTCAAATTTGACTCATTAGCTTTGATACGTTACCAAAAATCATGTTGATCTGGCATGAATCTCAATGAATATTTAAATTAAAAACAGACAAAATTCAATTTATGACCATCTAAACACCGTTCTCTGCAAACTTATTGTCAAATTGAATGTTTCAACAATATGAGCTCGATGACACAAAAATTGGTCCAATCCGAGTTCAAATGGGGTCAAATCAAAAGGCTAAAGTGTATTTGAAAACTTAAAAGCATTAATTAGATGAGAAATTATTATCCAAATATGATATTCTTATAGTCGAATCAAGCAACTCAACGAGACGAATCCAACGAGCACAAGATCACTCAATTCTAACATCATTAAGCCGATTAAATGCTTGATGAAAGTTCAATGATAAAAGGAATCACTATGAGCCTTCCGATAGAACACTCAAAATTTACCATGGATTTTCTACATATTTACTAAGTTTGCCACTCCAAGAAACTATAAATAAACCCAAGCTCTATAGCATTTTCTAGCCATTATCGCTATTGACTAGGCGTGTCAATGTTTGACACGACTTAAAAACCTAACCCGAACCTGAACCAGGTCGGGTTCGGTTTAGAAATTTCTACCCTTTTGTAAAACAGGGTTGTTTCACCCGGAAACAACCTGACTGACCCGGGAAATCACTGTCGTCCATTCGAAATCCAATGTTAAATCGCGTATGTCATCCATCGCATATGTTTTCACTCATTCGCTAGTCACGTCTGCCAGTCGCATCTATCAGTCATGTCCAACCTCCAGTCCTTTCGTCGTCGCTGCCTCGCCGTTCGGTTCGCTCTGTTCGTTTGCTGTTGCAACATTGAAACCGCAGCATCTGCCGCCTGAAGCCAATGTGATTCAACACCGCCGTCTTACCACCCACCGTCACCTCTCTTCCTCGCCGCATCTTCCTCGCTATCAACCCGCCATTGAAGTGCAAACCCTAGCTTTCTTGCTTCAGGCAAATAGGCGACAGCAAATAATGTAGATTGATGGGATTTGGCTAAATATTAGTTATGAGTCTGGTTGGGTTGACCCTATGTGGGTCGGGTTTGAGTTCGAAAATCTGATCCGTTTTCAAAAACTGATCGGGTTCGGGTTGACCTGAATAGTGTCGGGTCAGTTCCCAGTTGAACCCGAACTTGACCCATGACCTGATTTTGACAGCCATACTATTGACGACCATGCACCATCTATTGTTACCGACAACCACCAATTACTATTACTGACAACCATCATCATCTCTAGAGTATTATCAAGATTTGACCCTATTGTTGGGTATATTTGTTCACCAGAGGACACTTACTTTCTAAAATTTCTCCTATGAAGATTAAGCCCTATTGTAAGGTGTAAATATTCGATCCTTATACTCTTCCTCTTCTTCAATAGTAAAGAAAGAAAGATATTTGTATCATTTAGTAAGAGCTGGGCCCATAATTTTTTTTTTTACTTCTACAATTTTTCACGCAAAAAAATTCTCTAATCTTACTAATTTTATATTTTCGTTATACTCCATCAACACAAACTTTTTAGCACACGCAACAAACTTATCAAATTCAATTTGCAAATCATTTATTGAGCAGAGCTAAAACCAGCCCTGTCACACCACCATCTATTCTTTCTTTTACTGTAGCACCACGCTAATATTGTTTACATTCAACCAGGGAAGGAGCGACACAGTACATTTCTCCATCTCGGCGGCGGTTGCGGCTGAGGCTAAAGATGAGATTTTGCCATTTTCGTCGTCTAGAGAGCACAACCATCGTTACCTTCGCGCTCCTATTCGTGCTTTCATTGTTTCCAAACCGCGCTGTTGGTGACAAATCGGCCGATGCTTTCGTTCAGAACGCGGTTTACTCCAACAAGATCACTATATTTTCTAAATCTTACTGTCCGTAAGTCTCCCCACTTTACCAACTTCTGACTTCTTTTGGATTTGATTTCTTTGCCATTTGTTTGTTTTTTCCTTGTTATAGATGAACTCGTCTGAGTTTGGTTTTTCGGTGCATGATTTGCATAAAAGTCGTCTTTGAAATTACTTTTCTTGGTTTGTTAATGTTTTGATGGTGGAAAATATTACGGTTTGCTGCGAAATATTGCAACTTGCATTGCATTGATGTAACCCTAGCTTAGAGTAAATGCGTGTGCTAGCTATCACAGAATTACACAGAAGGTTCCTTGATGGAATTTGTGAAGTCTGAATGGATCTTTATATCTCATTTTGTTGGCTGAGTTTAGAAACATGTTTTGAAATGGATTAATTTTTAAGTTTCCGCCATTAGTTGGAATTGTTCATGCATTTTTCAACTTTACGAACCCCTTCAAAACCTCTCAACAGCGAGAATTTTATTTTCGCACTCAAAAGTGTTGAAACAAAATCATTGCCTCCAAAAACATGTTATCTGCAATCATACAAAGAAGACCTTAGAAATTTAGGACTGCGCTTTACTTGGTGATGTTTCAGCTCCAATTTGATGCGGTGCATCATAGTTATCATATTCCTTTAGTGTATTTTATTCTTTGTGACTTTCTGTTATTCTGTGTTAGCCTCTACTTCCGTAGTATCTGTTTCTGATAATGTAGTACAGGTTCAGCTTTTATTCTATTAGAGTTATTTTCAGCAAGGGGAGATGTCCCTCTTGATAATAGTTGCATATATAGCTTCTTACAAAATGAGGAAGAAAGCATATTATTCTTATTATACATTTACAGCGAAGCCTTTTATCTGTTCTTTTGTTCTCACATGCTTCTTCTACAGTATACCACATCACAATTAGTGTTGTAAGTTTAATTGATCTAACTTGGATTTAGCATGGCTTGATATGCTGAACTCAGAGAAGCCATCAAGCAAAAATTGAGCTAGTTCTAACGTGGCTCATGAACTCATGAGTTGTCTCATTTAAACAATATTAACATAAATTATACACAATATAGTTGCCTTCAAGATTTTAATTTATAAAGTATTAAAAAGATCTGAATTTTAGCTCCCATCTATCCTTTTTCTAATTTCTTATTGTTTTTCCTTCTATTTCTCATTCCTGATGGGATTGTCCTGAGATTTGCATTCATCTTCTCTCTTTTATAATAAGATAAGCTGGCTCAAATTCATTCAATTTAAATCAAGCTTCAGCTCCATTAATTCGCCATGCTGAAGCTAAGCTTGGGGCAGCTTGAGCTTGTCTTGCCTTTAGCTCCAATAACACTAGGAAGTCACTGGATAATTTTTTTTTTTAATGTCACATGCAGCAGCAACAACAACATCAAGCCTTTATCTCATGATGTTGTGTCGGCTACATGAATCCTTTTTCTCCACCGTGCCCTGTTAAAAGTTAAAATCTTATTTAAATCTAATAAAGAAAGGCCATTTCTAATATTTTCTAACCAAGTGTTTTTAGGTCTACCTATACCTTTCTTAACATAAGTCATATCTAATACATCTACTTTCCTAACTGGGTCATTGAAAGACCGCCATTTTATGTGACCAAACCAACTAAGGCGACTCTCTCTAATCTTATCTTCCAATGGAGCTACTCCAACCCTTTCACGTATATGCTCATTTCGTATCCCATCTCTAAGAGTAAAGCCACTCATCCACCTGAGCATCCTCATCTCTGCAACACTTAACTTAATAATATGCTTCTCTTTTAATGACTAACATTCAGCACCATAAAGCATTGGAGGTCTAACCACCATTTTATAGAATTTTCCTTTAAGTTTGAGGGGGACTTCTGAGTGAATGAGCAAATTGTTTCAGTGAAAAAAAGTCAATGGGTGTAATTGTTACTGTGTTTTAAACTCGTAACTGTGAAAATCTTCTCTTTTGAAAATCTTAAGATGACATATTGGAAGCTAAGGTAATTTAAACAAACAAAAAATTTAATGGCAAGGTACTTTTAATATAGTTTTTTTGTTTGATATTTTTTATATTATATGGAATATGTAGCATGGAATATGATAGGATGGAACCACCAAGTAGGCAGTAGTTGTCCTAGGAGGCGGAAAATCAATATTCAATTAAAGAAACACAAGACGTGCATTTCACTTGTGGTTATGCGCATGTCTGCACTGATTATTCTATGTTAAAACTAACAAGGATTCTTCCCTAATTTCATTACTTCAGTTTCATGATCTTCTCCATTGGAAGATCTTTCAAGCTTATAAACATGAGGCATTTTGGAAAATAATTGTTGTTTGCAGGATATTGAGTTGGGAAAATGTAGATTGATCATGATTATTTTAACCTTTTTTGGTAAAAACACATTAGTTAAAATAGAAGATGTAGACATAGGATTTATTGTGTGAAAATTGTGAAAAAAAAAAGATATCGGATTTTTCCCAGTTGAACATTTTTCACTATTATAAAAAGAGTTAACAGTGTACCTCTCTTCCTTGTATGATAAAAAAAATTGGCCAATATAATGCAAGAGGGCGAGCTGCCATGATTGTTTTTTAGCAATAGCTGCATAGACACAGTTAGGAGTTGGTGTTGCAGCTAACGGAGCATAATAGTTGACCTAAACAAAGATAGCAATGGTGTAAGTTTGTGGACATTAGACATGGCGACGGGGATGTAGCATACTTTGAGGTAGCTGCAGCCATGTTTTGTTAGAGTTGCAATGTTCTTGAAGGTTGTTGTGTCATAAGACTTACCAGATAGAGCTGCGGCCAGAGTCGTGATGTACCCGGAGATAGTTGTAGCACTTGTGTTGCTGGCAAAAACTGTGATGTAGGTTTTGTAGGCGATGATTGTGATGTATGTTGACTGTTGTGGAGGCTACTCGTTGGATTTCTTGGAGAATATGAACACTTTTTCAAAATTGAAAAAATATCTTTTAATGAACCATATATTGGGCTGTTCATATGGATTTGATAATTTTTTTCTGTAAGCTACCATGATTCATGATTTGGTCTGTAATTTAGTTTTTTGTAGTTGTATTGCTAAGTTTTCTAATGAGCTAAATGACCACAAATGATGATCCAGAAATCTCTAAGCCTTCTAACTTTATCAAATAGTTGTCATTGATGATATTCAACTTGTTTATTCGTTTTTTTTTTAATTGTTATTCTATAATACAATAAAAATCCGATCATTGATGCTACTCTGCGGTTTTTTTATTGAACTTGCTGCACAATAAAAGAAAAAAGCTATGTTGATGCTCATTAATCTTTGGAGTACTTTTGCGGGCAATATTCACATGCTCGTTTTTATATCTTTTGAATATAATGAGAAGTAGAACCAGCATTTGCTGTACTCCCACATCAATGTGAGAATCTTAATTTATACATGTTTTTAAAGAAATTCCTGAATCTCATAGCTATCAATCTGATAATTAAGCATCATTTATCCTTGTCTTGAGAGAGTTCTAATCGTCCAAGTAGTTATTTATAACACAACGCCATCTTCCCAATTTTGGAACTATTAAAAATGAGAAAATGATATATGTTTTTCCCCTTAATGTAATATGCCAACTTTCATTCTTATGCTTTTGTTGTTGTAGATACTGCAAACGCGTGAAAAGGATATTCAGTGAACTTAACGAGAAACCATTTGTTGTGGAACTTGATCTTCGAGGTATGTGATATGCACTGATAGTACATTTTGAAAAGTTAGTGTACTTGTGAAATGTCTTTCAGTGGCATTGAAAATGAAATGATGTCAACAACTTTGTATTTGTTAGTTTTATGTGTGAATAACTATGCACACTCTGTTATTTTTTAGGCAATATTTTTAAGAGATTTTTATTGGACTACAATCATAAATATTTTTATTTATTGACATGCCAATATTTTTGCATATTATTGATGTACCTTCCTATTCTATTAACTCTTAGTGATATTATTCTAATTTGTCGATGATAATACAAAGTGAATATCATGTTAATTTAAAAAGAGTATTCTCTTGATTCTCATTAAATTTCTAATATTTACTTATTTATAAAAATTCTAAACGTACTTTCTAATTTTTTCTTTGGAACAAAAATTGAATTTTATTCTTTCTGTTAAAATTTTATCTGTTAAAAAAATGTAAAATTAATGTTTTCATAAAAATTATAATGTTTAATCATAACAAATTGGTACAATCATAAACCGTTTATTTTTCTCTTTAGGATCTAGAGATTGCAAAAGTGAATCTATAAGCGACCTGAGAGGACAAAGTGACTGAGGTTATTTCATTAGAAAGAACAATGAAAATTGATTAGGGTGTGAAAGAATGAAAATTTAGAAATTAGTATTGTAGGGTTTTTTTTGGTATAGCTATAGCACATATGTCATTAGCTGGCTATTGCCTATGAGTCTCATCTCTTGTGCTATTTATATTGCAAGGTATGGGTAGTCAAAATAGCATGAACTGTATGCCTTATAGTTCATGCTGCATTGTCCTTGCAATGGGCCCTATTTAATTTATTTCCATTAGGCGTTAGATAAATTTATTATATTTAATATTATTATTATATTGCTAATATTTTTTAATTTCTTTATTCTCTATAAATATTATTCTTTTTTAGCTAGGGTTTTTGTTTCTCACTCATGTCATGTTCCTCCCCATTTTGAAGTGATGGGGATGTTGTAAAGAGGTTTCAAGGATTGTTGAAGTGGTGGTTGAAGGTTTATGGTTGGTGGATGGCTCAGGAAATGTTGTCTAGTTTAGGATTTATGGATGATTTTCTGGGTGTAATTTTCGTGCAATGGTTAATCAGGTTTTCTTTACTAGAAATGGGTAAGGACCTCCAAACTTGAGGCTTGGGATGTTAGCTAATTAATGGATGTGATTTTAGTCAATTGAATGTATTGTTAGGAAGTTATGAATTTCTTATGTGGATTGGTTAAGTGTGCAATAGGAGCTATGATTTTGCAAAAGGAGTATGATTAGGTTAAGAATACAAAATTAGAAACTGAGACATTTTGCCTCAAACTGAAGACATTTTGCAAAAGGAGTATGATAAGAAGCGTAAGACTCGAATAAAAAATCAAAACATAATAAAACTCATAAAACTAAGAAAATTTAAAATAAAATACAAAACATAAATGAAATTAGCTAAAAGAAAAATATGTAGAAGTAAATAAAAAATCATAAAAAAATGAAAATAAAAATAAAAAGAAAATCAAGAAAATTATTTTTTTAAAGAAAAAAATAACAAAAAATTTATCCTAAAACCACTTCTATAAAAACACACATGCTCTCAAACTCCTCCCCGCACTTACTGACTCCACCCCTGCGCTCTTCGAGCCTTCCCTGTTCAGATGATCCCCATTCACAAGCTCCCGCTCTCACTCCATCCCTCACTTGACTTGTATGACTCCCAACCACTTGCTAGACCTAAACCCATTATTGCTCAACTAACCTAAAAGAAAAAGATATGTAAATGTATCATAAGTTTTTTTTATGTAAATGTATTATAAGTTATAGCAACTTTTAAGCATATTATAATTATATTAATATAACAAAATAATTTTCTTATACTAACTATTTTTAAGCACTCGATACGAACGTCTAAAGCATAAAACCTCTAGGTATTTTTTTTTGTACGCCTCATGTTGAGGCATGCCTCGAGGCATATGCCTCATCAATTTTTTAAATCAATAGGGTTTGGATGTGTCAAATTTTTTTAGGGTTTTAGATTGAGGGTTTGAGAAGATGGTCAAGATTCATGAGAATAAGAAATAGAAGAGAAAATGATATGTTAAATATTACAGTGTTGACCCGTATGAGTTAAAAAAAAAATCAAATAAAAATTATACCTGCCCGCACGTCGTCGCCGCCCAAATTGCGAATATCCCGCGACCCAGACATCCCACACATGTCGACGTCGTTTCATCGCACGATCCCTCTGCCTCGTTAAAACCCGAAGAAACGAGAGAGTTCCGCTCTCTCTGGCTCCCCCGCCCTCACTCTCATTCCGACTCTCTCTCTCGCTCTGGCTCCCTTCTTTAAGACTGATCGGAAGTTAGGACATTTTGATCGGGTGCAACAATTGGAGCTTGCGGCTGTGAAGACAACTTCCTCCCTTTCGTGCTTCTTCTCCGGCACCTTCGTGGCTCGCCGACTTTGCTCCGTCGATGTTGTCCCTTGCCATCGCACCGAAAGTTACGGCAGTTTGATCGGAAGCAAGAGCGGCAGTCTGCTCGCTGTGACGCTAACTTTCTCCCTTCGGTGCTGCTCGACGCCGCTCATACGACTTTCCCTTGCTGTAGGATCGGAAGTTCCGATGTTTGATCGGAGACAAGAGCGGAGCTCGTTCGCTGTGAAGCTTTGGCTCTTACCTGGTTGTTCGACTTGGCTGCCTTCGACGACTTTCCCTTCCTGTATGAATCGGAAGTTACGACATTTTGAAAGGAAGCACAACAGGAGCTCGTTGTGATCGCAACTTTCTCCCTATCACGTGCTTCTTTGGCTCCTTTTGGCTGTTTCGACATCGCTCCTCAGACAACTTTCCCTTCCCGTGGATTGGAAGTTACGACATTTTGTTCGGAAACAACGGGAGCCCGACGGCTGTGAGGGTAACTTTCTCCCTTTGCATACGCTACTCCGGCCAAATCCCATAAATCCACCAAGCCGAGGGATTAGTGATATTTTTAAAATTAATTAAAATTAATTTTCATTAATTAAAATTAAGTAATTTTTATTAATTATAATCATTTTAATTAATTATTTATTATAATTAATTTTAATTAAAATTAATTATAATTAATGGTAAGAAATTTTAATTTTAATTGTAATTAATTATTATTAATTAGTTATAATTAATTAAATTTAATTAATATTAATTAGTTATGATTAATAAAAAATCATAATTAATTATGTTAATTAAAAATAAATAATTATAAATAATTATTCTAATTAATTTTAATTAACAATTAATAAATATAATTAATTAGAAATGATTATAATTAATTAATTGATTAATTAATTATAATTAATTAATATTAATTATAATTAATAAAGATGCATGCCTACTCCTCCTGCTCCGGTCTACGAGCCTACACTGCCAGTCCGTCGAGCCCAAAGATATAAAATTCTAACTTAAACCCCGTTCTCGACACTTGTAGTGGACCGGAGAACCACCTATACGCGCTCTTGTAGCACGGTAGGAGGGTGCCCGGTGCGAAGCATACGACGAGGCGGGTAAGCCTTATACACGCTCTTGTAGCGTGGTGGGGACAGTCCTCGGCCTCGACCTCGACACCGACACCGCCGACACTGCTACGAAAGGTACGATGTTCCAAAATCCCATTCTCGACGTTTGCAGCGGATCGAAGAACCACCTATACGCGCTCTTGTAGCACGGTAGGAGGGAGCCCGGTGCGACGCATACGACGAGGTGGGAGAGCCCTATACACGCTCTTTTAGCGTGGTGGGGAGTCACTGCTGTTCTGGTACATCACTGCTGTTCTGTTGTACGGGTACTGCTGAAGGCCCCATACACGCTCTTGTAGCGTGGTGGGATGAAAATTACTACGGCTGCGTTGTCTAAGGACACCTACCATACACGCTCTAGTAGCGTGGTGGGAAGGCCCAGCTCCCCAATTTTCCTCCAAACGGGGGATATGCCGGGGTGCTGCCGAAATTTTCACTGAAATATACAAAGACTTGAACAATTTGAAGACCTTAGGCAACAATATAGAAGACCTATACTCGAACAAAAATACACAAAAATTGAATTAAAATGAGCAGAGGACTTGTACGAAGAACAGAGGACTGGTGGACCTAAATTTGAACAAAATTCTAAATGATTTTTAAAGGTCAAAATCAAATGAAATAAAATCAAATTGGAATCAGACTCAAACCAATTTGAACCTACACTTGAATTCAAAGGACTGCAGGGGACTTGAACAAGACTAGAACATCAAACAAAGACTTTGATTTGGACTGAATCCGAATCCGAATAAAGCAGTTGAACTCACACTTGAACTCAGACTATACGACATCAAGTGGGGACTTGTGAACTTGATGAATTCAAGTTTGAATGAAACTTAACTCGGATTCAAATACATGCAAGGAACAAAGCTTGAATCACACACGAGGGAACTCAGACTACAAGACATTTGTGCGGTCAACAGTGACTCAATGTCAGATGAAATACACTGATCTTAATAAACAAATGTGACTAAGGCATACTACAAGATCTCAATGCACAAACTCCTATGACAATCCCCACAAATACTTGTTGATTGAGATGGCAATACTGGAGACCAGCAATCAAAGATCTACCCCTACAAGCAAGTACAACCAAACCACCTGAGATTGGTGAAATGTGGATATGGTGTAGGAACAACTGCTCTTCTGCAAATACCTTCAGGAGCTCGTAGTAGATACAACAGTTCCTACAAAATCAATGCACAATACTTGTGACAAGTAACAGACAGTTGCAAGGCATACGAGTACTGTCCATTTGTTGCAGCCAAAGATCCGTCTCCTACAAACAAGTACAATCAATACCCACCCGAGATTGGTGAAAGGGTGGATATGATGCAGAAGCAATGGGTCTTCTACAAACATTTTCGAGAGGTTGTAGTGGATATAGCGGTCCCCTGCAAATGGATACTTGTGGATAACAACAGTATATTGAAAGTACAATGAATCACTGTGGACACAAGTACGAATATCACCTACGACAGTGATGATCAAGATCTTCAAGTATGTCGAGTATTAGGGCAGCCCGGTGTATGAAAGAGGACCGTCCCCTGTAAATAAGTACAATTAGCAAAACCACCTGAGATTGGTGAAAGGTGGTCGTGACTAAAGGATAGTGGCTCCCCTACGAATACTTCTAGAAGGTCATAATTGATACAGCAGTCCCCTGCAAATGACTACAAACCACTTGTGGATAACAACAATGAGAACCTCGTAAGCATAGCGAACCACTGTGGACACAAGTATGGATATCACCTATGACAGTGATGGTCGAAATCTACAAGTACACCGGGTACAAAACCAGCTCGATGTACGAAAAGTACACTCCCTTGCAAAATCAGAAAAGAAATGTTTGAACAAATTAGAACTAAACTTCTTGGTGTTCCAAAGCCTCTTCTTGATCCTATACTCAGGAAGAAAACAACTCCGATATCTACAAATACCAGAAATGACAAGTCCTCTATACCAAAGAGCCTGAAAGGAGTTCTTTCCAAACCAACAGTCATTGACTCCAAAGTTCAAAAAAATCCATCCCCGGTGATTGACAAAGGGGAGTCAATGTCAATATGAGGAAATACCTCATGACATCTAAATAACAACGCCACCGGATCTGCAACATTCATACAAGAAGACATAAGGCGTCTATTCCAAGAATATCCCCACACGTGCACTATAAATTGTATACACATAGGTACACTAAAGGGGTATACAATCAATCACCCGGACGGGCCCCGGCGAGCGTGTTATTGGTACACACGTGACGCCTAAGGATGCTGCGCGGGTCGATAAGTGAATCCAAGTTCGAACCCGATCCTTCTATACGGATCTATAAGAGTCGACAGGGTTCAAACCTTTAAACAAATACACGGTTGTGGCGACCAGTGTATTTGTTTCAATACATTCATATTAGGCTTTCAAGGCCTACAATCAAAAGAATTCACTAAACAAAAGGCATAAAGCCTATGAAACCCGATCCTCCTTAGTGGATAAATAGGAGTAGACAGGGTTCGAACCATCGGATAAATATGCGGTCACGAAGTCGACCAGAATATTTATCTTATACATGCATATTCGGCCTTCAAGGCCTACAATCAAAAGAAATTTCATAAACTAAGGCACAAAGCCTACGAGAAACCCGATCCCCGATCAATAGCTTGGCCGGGTTGACAGGGTGCAATCAACAAATGAAAATGACCTCAAGTACACCCCGATGATGGCCGTGTTGATTGCTTATCTCAACCGGAGGGGTCCACAATATATTTCAAAAATGCCCTCAAACCTATACAAAATCCAAATATTTTTCAAGTGACCTCAAGGTCACCCCGATGATGGCCGTGTTGAACGAAGATCTCAACCGGAGGGGTCCACAAATATTTCAAATTCCACTCAAGTGTCTATCAGAATCCAAACTCTACAAAATCCAAATCTCAAGATATTTAAAATTGAAATCAAATCATCAACCACTCAAAGCAAAATCCATCCACCCTCCGCAACAGTTTGCCGGGGTGGACAAATTTAAATAAACTCTAGCTCACAAAGAGCCAAATGTCTAGTCGAAAATATCACTAGGATCCATTCTCAAAATAATCTCCTGCCAGTAAGGACGTGGTACGTGTCCTCTAAAAGGCGGTTTGCCGCCAAATGGCACCGCAGGATAAACGGTTACGACAACCCGGGGCCCTCTGAACCGAGTGGTTTTGCCGCCAAATGGCACCACGCAATACCGGTTATGGCCAGAGCCAATACGCTCCTTATTGGCATCAAATCCTTGAGATATGAATCAATAGGATATGATCGATAGGGCACAAAGCCCTCTGTCAGCTAAGGTGGATTCAAATTTGTCCCCTTAGACAAACATTCAACCCCGGTCTACAAGGTCCCCTTGGACGAAGCAACCCATGGCTGCCGACAAGGATCCTTCTGTCAGGTTGGGTCGACTACCTCCTCTGACTAAGTAGACTAGGGACCACGATGGCCCGGGACGATGGAACCATGGGATCTTGATCGGGCCCATCATCCATTCCCCCACCATCCGCTTTAAGTGTAAGATGGTGAAATTTCTATTTTAAATATTAAACCTTCCAAAACCATCAAATATCCCAATCTCAATCATTCAAATTCAAATTTCTAAATTCCAAACCATTGATGCTACTATATGCCAGATAACATGTATATCTTACGTATCTGATCGACGACTAGCCTTAATCGAAAGTTCTCTCTCGTGATCGGGAGAGGTAATTAACTATAGGGGCTTGCGCCTATAGGAAATCAGAACTCAGATCATAAAGTCCTCACAAAATGAGGGCAAAATCTCTGGGTAGTGTCTTATCTACAAACCCATCTGCCTTCCAAAATTTACCTCGGAACTTAGTTCGTTAAAACTCCCTCGCCGAATAAGAAAAGCGAGTGGACGCCGAGGCCGAATTTTCGGAGCCCACATACAGACCTTAACTCTGGATGATTCGCAAATCAATCCAAAAACTGGAAAAACTGGTTTATTCCTTGTAGAGACACAAGTTCTTGCAAAATATAAAACTTTTTTTGTTTAAAGCAATAGCGATATAAATAGTACATGGAGTACTAAGAAAATAAGGGCACTAATAAAGTAATACACGAGATTCCTCCTTGAAAATTAGTTCATAGTCTAAAATGGCAGCCCTCTTAAATCTCTCTATATTCAAAAATAAATATTGCCAATTCAGCATTGTTTATCTTAAATCTTTAATTTGAGATGATTTATTTATTTCTAAAATAGGTTTTGGTATCTTAAAAATTCCCTTCAAATAATATATGGTGGCCCTCCCTTCATTTTTAATACAAAAATAAAATAAAATGCTAATTGTCATGCTTTTTAGTCATGAATTTGGTGATAAGCCTTTTTGCTTATCCTGCATCATCTCCCCTGAGCTCAAAAGAACACTTCTCCAGAAAATTGAAGTCAATGTAGTTATGGGCCAGGTTTGGTGTTATCTTCTATAACTCTTTAGTAAATATAACTCATGAAGGTGGTAGATTTTTTTATCTCACCAAGAATTTGTACTTTTTATTTGTGTTGATTGATGCTTTATCGGTAATAACACTTTAAATCTCAATGAACTTTGGTTATTGGGATAATTGTAGATTGGAGTTGGATCACGTGCATTAAAACTAGCTTGTAAAATTTCTATTTGTAGTTTTTAAGAATAAGGTATTAAATTTTCTATGTTAAAGATATGATTGATTAACATATCTAAGGGTAAATCTTGGTGGCATACATTTGAGATAATTTTTCTAATAATTTTGAATGGCACACATGCTTTAGCATGAGGATATTTTAACTAGTAGTTTTATATCTTTCAGGGTGATTGAATACTAGTATATAGTCATTTTTTTATTAAAATTCCTCTGTGACCTCTTTTTTTTTTAATCGCTTTAGCATATGTATCATTGTCCACCTTACATTGTCGCTTAATATTAGCATGCAATTTTTGAAAGTTCTTGTCAAAAGTAAAGGCAGAACAAAAAAAACACAAGTGTCGAGTACTTGTGAGGTTAATAGGTTCTTCAGTATTAAAACCATTAACAATTTCAAAAGGGATTTATTTTGTGATTTTAAAAAGATGCTATTATTTTCAAAATATGATGCGGATAAATGCAACTCTCAATGTTCTATGTTTTTTTTTTTTAATGCTAATATATGGAGTGTAATTTTAGCAGTAATAGTCCTAGTGAGGGGATTGTGACTTTGGGCGATCAAGTCATTAATAAGAGTACACGTTTTTGGTATCTTGGATCTATTGTTCAGAGTGATGGTGAAATAGATGGGGATATTATCAGCAGAATTCAAGTTGGATGGTTGAAGTGGCGGAATGCATCGGGCTTGTTATGTGATAGAAATGTACCCCTCAAACTTAAGGGAAAATTCTATAAGATGGTAGTGAGGCCTGCAATGCTTTATGGTGCCGAATGTTGGCCATTAAAAGAGAAGCATAATACTAAGTTAAGTGTGGCAGAGATGAGGATGCTTAGATGGATGAGTGGCTTTACCCTTAGAGATAGGATACGAAATGAGCATATACGTGAAAAGGTTGGAGTAGCTCCAGTAGAAGATAAGATTAGAGAGAGTCGCCTTAGATGGTTTGGTCACATAAAAAGGCGGCCTTCCGACGACCCAGTTAAGAGAGTAGAGGTATTAGATTTGACTTGTGTTAAGAAAGGTAGGGGTAGACCTAAAAAGACTTGGTTAGAAAATATTAGGAATGACCTTTCTTTATTAGATTTAAACGAGAATTTGGCTTTTAATAGGACACAATGGAGAAAAAGGATTCATGTAGCCGACCCCACGTAGTGGGATAAAGGCTTGATGTTGTTGTTGTTGTTGTTAGGGTTATCAATAGGTTCCTAAGGTTCTATTTTTTACCTTTATTTGTCCATCTATTTGAGATTGGAAAGTATAAAAGAATTTCAACTTATTACTTTAGAGTCTTCATAATATTTTTCAAAGTATGAAACAAATCTAACATCTTTATTTGACATAATGGTGGAAGATAACCCATATTACTTCACATCATCCCTAAATAAAAGCTTAATATGAGATATAGCATTCGTTTTAGAACATGATAAGAAGTGTGTCATCCTTGAAAATCTGGCAACAACTAAAAAAATGCTATCATAGTGCCTAGGTGTTCTAGGAAGTTCTAAAACAGAATTCATTAATATATTTTCTTAGAGTTTATATGTTACCGGCAGAGCTATTTATTTTTTAGATTTTTGTCTAGTTGTCTTAGCTTTTTTGTAAGTGTAGCATCCTAGTAAGATCTTTTAAATCACATTTGATAAAAGACCAGTAAAATCTATTATCCATTAGAACTATGATTTTCTCCCTTTCGAAATGACCATCTTATGACTGTAACTCATGAATTAGAAATCCCTAAGTGAAGGTCTTGGAATGCATGAATATTTCCCCTAAAAATATAGCCATCTTAAAGCAAGAAAGAGTTTGCCAAATTGAATGGCTGGTCATTTTATTCATTATATAAGATGTGAAAATCAGGACAGGAGGTATAATCCTCCTTTAATTTACCAAAACTAGTGATCTGAAGTTATAAGGAAGTAAGCTACTTTAAATAAGACTTAACCAACTTTATTTTCAACTCCTGACTTACGTTTAAAAATAAAGGCGAAATGTTAGAGGTATTCAATCCATGTGGGATACCTATGATTTAATTTTTGTTTCGTATTATGGCATGTTGGTTGGTGTTTAAGATGAATTTTTTGTGCAATAGTTAGTCTCTCCAGTGCGTTGAGGATTTGATAATGTTATAAAACTCGATGCTAAAAGTGGAATATCTTTATTTCATCTCATTGTGTTTCTCACTAATAAAAGTTAGGGAAGATTTTCTTGACTAAGGACACCATACATATTCCGGAAGCATCATAAATTATTTCAAATATTTTAGGAAAATTAGGTAGTTTAAAGTACATGGGAAGAGACCACTAGGATTTTAACCACATTAATGCACCGAGGGTTATGATGATTTTTTTCTTTCAAAGGAGATCAGTTATTGGGGTTACTAGAACACTGAAGTTTTCAATGAATTTATTATAGAAAGTACCTAGCTCATGAAAACTTTTTACACTAGTGATGGTTTTTGGGTCTGCCAACCAATGATAACTTAGTGGGGCTACATTTTATCTTGCCATTATCTTTTATTGGTAGATAAAAGTTTATTCAGCAAGTTAACTGGAGTTTTATTGAAAGATTCAGCTAAATTATTGGCCCTAGGATAATAGCTTGTTGAAAACACTTCCTCAATGGAAGAGTCTAAAACCGGCTATCAAGCTTGGTAATTTTTAGATTAAATTGAATTTTTGAAAACACTTCCTCAATAGGAGAGTGCAAAATTGGTCATCGAGCATTGTACTTTTTTGATAATGCCCATTTATAGTTGACATTGGGGGAGTACCACCTTTATGGATTGAAAGGTAAAACCCACCTTCATAAATAATCTCTATTATGAAGGGGCCTTCTCAGATGGGCTCCAATCTCCCATATTGTAATTGGTGAGTGATGATTGATCATCATAAGGCCAACACCAAATTACCAATGCCAAATTTTCTTAGTCTAGCGAGTTTGCTTGAGTTATATGAGTGCAATAAAACTCCATACTTGATTAAGTTTAGTCTAAGCTCATCTGGATTATCCAATTGTTCAAGGTGAAGAATTGGATAACTAGACTTAAGCTTTCTTCTAGGAATTCATTTTTCAATAAATCATCCGCTTTTCTTTTTAATTCAGCATATTTAATTGGGTTCATACTATAATATGTGAGATTTTGAAGTTATGAATCACATATAAGATATATGGCATGTTGCATGTCCATAATAGGTTGTAATTCATCATGTGATTATTTGAGTTCAATGCCACTAAATTCATTCAACAAGATCAGTGATCACAATAGTTATGTGAATCTTAATAGCTATATGGCCAATCTTCTTAATATGTAGTCAATATAGTACGTAAGTGTCATCAAATTTTATTTTTGGAATTTTAAATCCTAAGTTATTTGAACTTGTAGAACTAGGTCTTCAATAGGGACTAAACTAGACTCCTTAGATGTGAGGTTGATGATAATGAGTTGGAGTTATTTTAGCTAAACAAAGATACTAAATAAAATTTTCCTTTTCCAATCCTTAGATTGAGTTTTGTCTATTGCTAAACACCCCGACTCCTAACTGGGTTTCTTTCTTTGCACTAGATCTTCAATTAGAAAGGGGTTGATCCATTGGTTCAGTCTCTGAGTGAACACATTCATCCTCTTTTAGCTACATTAGTTGGGTTTACAATGGTATATCCGATGACACTTTTTATGGCAGTTTTGATAAACTAAATCTCCTCTAGTCTTGATGGATTTATTAAGGGGTAGGTTAGGGGCAGGACTTGTAGAAGGGGTAGACCAATGTGATCTTAAAATGACTAAGCAGCACCTCCTATGTTTTTTCACTAAAGAAACCTCATTCCTTATGTCGAACTTAAATCCAATAATAAATTTTGTTATAAAGTTGTTGATTATTATCAGGATTGTCGGTTGTAGAAACGTGATCTTAAAAAATGTTTAGGTAATCAATCACTAACATACTACCTTGGGTTATTATGGGGTTGGGTATGAAGTTTCATATCATGGTGTTGAGTGCAATACTTATTCTTGAGCATTTAATTCATTTCCTCCCACCCAAGGACTCTTTAATTATTACTTTTCTATAGTGAAAACATTATTCCATTAGATTTTAGCATGCCCATTTAATTTGAGTTTAGCTAAATTCATCCTCGGGTTGTCATACATCTTATATCAATAAAAAAATCCATCAATTTTGTAAGCTAACCTAGGAATTTATTTAGGTCATGTCTGCTTTGAAAGGCCAGCGCTTCAATATATATATATATATTTTTCTAATCTGGTCATCAAATGGTTCTTTCCTTTTGGTGTATTTGGTGATATGATGCTTTTTATTATTTGGGATAAATTTTTGGGTAGATTTTAGGTCATCCTTAAAATCATTTTTTGATGTGTGATCAAGATGTTGCTTTACCAAAACTTCTCTCATCAATTTTTCGAGTTTGTTTAGTTAACTTTGTCTAAAATGAAATTCAGGTGAGGGGGGCACAAATTCAGCTTATCACGATCTCTTCTCGGTGGGCTAAACCTTCAATAAAGTCCTTCTAGATTTTGATTCTCACAAAACTTGTATATCTTGTAGTATTTATTTTAGAAATAATTGTGTGCAAAGTGACAATGAATGTAAAATATGCAAAGTAAAAGAAAGATTTTTTTTTTAGCTCGTTGTTGGTTTAGCAAGTAATAATGCTCTTTTAACACCTACAAATAAATAAAATATACCATACAAGAGAATTCTAATAAATGTTATGCATACAAATTGAAATTTAGGTCAAGGTTTAAATTTTATTTTTGTGGAACTCTCCCTAATGTTGGAGTGTGAGGGGATCAATGAGTATGTTTAAGCTAGAAAATTTAGTTAGGCTTTGATTTGTAGAGGCAACTTATTCAGGTTCATTCAATAACCTTGGTTTTGCACCTAAATATATGATTTGTTTTCTTCCAAAATAAGTTTTAATATTTAAAATATTTCCTTTAAATAATATATGGTGCGGGCCCTTTATTTTCTAACAAGAAAACAAATAAAAGAACAAAATACAATGTTAATTGTCATGCTTTTTGGTCATATAGATTTGGTGATGGACCTCTTAATTTGTCCTACATCACAAGTATCTCATGCATACACAAACCTTTAGGTTACAGACGCTGACGAGAGTAAAAGGGAAACTAAGAACACAACTAATGAACGAGGAGACGAGCTCTTCTTCCTCTTCATTTAACGAAGGGGGTGAGCATAGATCTCAAATAGTGAACAGGAAATGAAGTTAAAAATGTGGAACACAATGAGCTCTTCTTAGGCTTTGTTTGGGACAGATTTCTTACTGCTTCTTAAAATAACTTTTAATTACAAAAGTTAAAATTTTTGTACTCGAAAGCTGCCTTAAGAAGCAGTAAAAAAATCATCTCAAACGAAGCCTTAATCATTGCAAAACACAGACATCTTTCTTCCCTTGCCCAACACAGAGCTCTTGGCCGTTGAAGTTCAAACACAATCCTCCCAATACTTGAACACAGGAGCTTCTCTTAGCTTACCCATGCGCTTATCTGCTAGAATCCGCTTAGTTGTGTCCATTTTAAACATGTTATGTTCATTAAGATGAGCACTAATCTAGATTTGACTTACAAATGTAATCTTTCTTGATTAATTGTCACTCTAAATTCATTTATGCTTTATTTCCTTAATATAATCCTCTATATGCTCCAAAATCCTTAGAATCTGAGAAATTATTTATACTCTCCAGTTCACAATATTTCCATTTACAAAATTTTGCTCTTCTATTCTCACCTATCATTTTCAACTAAAATTTCTACGCTGTTTAAGATGCAGATGATGGGAGTGAAATTCAAAATGTTCTTCTGAATTTGGTTGGCCGACAAACTGTTCCACAAGTTTTTGTGAATGGAAAGCATATTGGTGGTTCAGATGGTTTTTAACTAATCACTACTAAATCTATGTTCTCTTATTTATTGATTTTTTTTTTTCCACTTCATAATATATCTTTCTTACATTTTTGCAGATACCATGAAAGCACTTTCTAACGGTCTACTTCATAAACTTCTAAAGAAAAACCAATGACATCTTACACCGTTGATTGCAACTTAACTTTATGTAGAAGCCTTATCTGATTTTTTTTTTTTAAACTATGGGTTCGTTTGGGATAGCTTTTTTACTGCTTTTTAAAGTAGTTTTTTAAACAAAAATTTTAATTTTGTACTGAAAAACTTCTTTAAAAGATAGTAAAAAAGCTATCTCAAATGAAGCATATATCTATTTGCTAACAAAGCAGCATACTGTACTCCTTTCTCGGTTTAATGAACATTTTATGTATGGGATTATAATTATTAATTTTGAATCTTTTTCTTAAGATGTAAATTGTTTCGAGAGTTGCAGACTGAGAAAAATATTGAACAGTATTTCCAATGGCATTATGCGTTGCAGTTGTTATATGTGCTGATTTATTTTTACCTTAAGGCCATGTATGAGAATAGTTTTAATAGTTAAATTTTTTTTTTTAACTAGAAATTTTTGTGCTAGAAAGTTGATTTAGAAAGCACTAAGAAAGTTGTCTCAAGGGACGGCTGTCTTACGACTTTTTAAAATAGTTTTCTAGTTAAAAAATTTTATTTTTTATACTAAAAAGCTATTTTAAGAAGCAGTAAGAAAGTTGTCTCAAATAAATCCTTAGTTTGTATTAAGGGTTTGGTTGAGAATGTATTTTTGTTATTTTGTTTTCTTGATTGTAATAATAATTATATTTTGCCACTGCTTTTAGCTATATTCTAATATTTTTTGTATTGAAAATTATTTTTTACAATTTACAATCATAGTTGCTAGTTTGTAATAGTTTTAAAAAAGTGGTTGTTCAGTTTTTTTTTTTAAATAATTTATTTATAATATCCAAAGTTATTTTAAAAAAATTATTTTTTTCACAATAATTTTACAACCGTCTTTTCAAAATGCTACAAGCGATCTCATATAGATCATAATTTTTTCAATTTTTTATAAAGGTGTTTATAAAATTATTTTGAGAAAACTAATTATTTTTAACTATGCTATAAAAAAACAATTTTTTAGTAGACAAATTAAATTGTTATTACGGTTTGAAAAAAATACTAGTAAGAAGGTTATCTCAAATAGTAATAGGGTAATTAATTTATCATGAAAAAGGAATTCAATCAAAATTGATCGAGTGTATAATGCATAAAAATATGAACTATAGAGTGAGAAAGGAATTTATTAAAATTTTACAATACTTTTTAATTAAACAAAACACCCAAAGTTTAAATTCTCTTATATTTGAAATATTTTGCATTTCTTTTTTACCTAATCAAATAGCCACTTAGATATGTTATTTACTCCCTTGAGTCATAGCTGAATTGATTTAAATATATAATGATTGAGCCACATAAAATGTGGATTTAAGGAAAAAAAAAATTATATGTTAACTTATGTAGAGAATAACATTTTATTATACTTTAAGTATGATACCCTCAAAGTGTAAACAAGTTTAGCATTTGTGAGTTTGTTTTGTGTTTTTGTTCGGATTGTTTGAATTTTCATGTTTGTATTGAATTTTCATGCTTGTGTTTGGGTTTTGTTTGAAACGATTGAATCATTCTATTTACCTGCTAATCAATATTATATATATATATCATCCAAAAATTATCTTGATCGGGTACGAATCTCGAGGAAAAATTAAGTTGGAAACTTCCAAGATTAAAATTGGGACCATCCAAACTCTGATTTTAGCAAACTTATTTGTCGAATTGAACGTCTTCGAAATACGAACCCAACGACACCAAATTTGACTCAATCCAAGCCCAAATGGGTCCGAATCGAGGGCCCGAAGCGCTATTGGAGAGTTCAAGCCAAAATTTGGATTACTAAACGGTTTCTAAATATTACATGCTTAAAGTCGAATCGAGCAGCTCAACTAGACGAATCCAACGAGTCTAAGATCATGGAATTCCGACATCATTAAGACCTTCAAATGTCTAAAAAATGGTCCACAACCAAGGAATTCGATATTGACCGTCCATCCAAACCACTTCCCATTTACCTTTGATCTTCCTTTTATTTACGGACCATGCCACTCTAAAAAATCTATAAATAGACCCCCCCTCCTCTTCAAAAGAAACCCTAAGCCTAAGGAGAAAACAGAGAGATTAGAGATTGCTCTAGCCTCATTGCCTCCTCAACAACCGTCGGAGCTTTGTCGGACCACCACTTGAGGCCCTGAGTTCTACCGGACCACCACTTGAGGCCTTGAGCTCTGCCAGACCACAACCTAAGGCCCTGAGTTTCGCTGGACCACCATATAAGGCCCTAAGTTCTATCAGACCACCACTTGAGGCCTTGAGCTTCACCGGACCACCACGTGAGGCCCTGAGTTCCGCCGGACCACCATATGAGGCCTTGAGTTCCGCTGGACCACCACCTAAGTCCCAGAGTTTTGCCGGACCACCACTTGAGGCCCTAAGTTCCGCTGGACTGCCACCTCAAGCCCGAAGTTCTGCCGGACCACCACCTGAGGCCCGGACTTCCGTCAGATCACCACTTAAGGCCCGAAGTTCTGCCACACCACCACCTGAGGCCCAGACTTTTGTTGCACCACCACTTGAGGCCTAGAGTTTTTCCAAAGCACCACCTGATGCCCAGAGTTCTATCGGACCACCACTTAATGCCCAGAGTTATGCCAGACCATCACTTGAAGCCTAGAGTTTCGCCGGACTGCCACCGAACCACTGCCTCAAGCTGAAGTTCTGCCAAACCAACGACAAGCGACCAAATTAATGACAACCAAATTTTCAACTAACACTAGACTTTTGCCAGACCACCAAGTGACGCTGTACTTTCATCCTCGTTTGTCACTAGATTTCCACCAAACGGTTGACATTTATAATCTAATCGCCCTTAGGGACGAGTCGGCCCTTTTTTTAATCTATCCAAACACTAGTGGAATCATTTCAGACTGGGCAAGGACCTGTGGTTTTTCCCCTTTCCAAGGTTTTTCACTTAAAAATATCTTGTGTTCTCTATGTCTGAACTAGATATTCGTATAATGCTAAGATGTAGTATTTTAACTCTATCGTCGCATATATTCTAATATGCAATAATATATATATATATATATATATATATATATATATATATATATATATATATATATATATATATATATATATATATATATATATATATATATATAATTAAATAATTATTGATATATGTGTGTAACGTCCAAAAATCACAATTTGAAGAATTGTCTATTTATCTTTTTAAGACTATAGCAGAGCTTCTATAAAATTTCAATATAAATAATTACTAGCGAAAGCATCTAAAATCATATACATCAAGATATTTTGCTATTCATTCACAAAAATATCATTTACACTAGCCACGAAATCACTATAATCAATAATCTACCATAAGCTCATAACTAAAAAAAATAAAAGAAAATACATAACAAATTTTAAAGAGAACTTAAGGATCACTGTCAACCTCACTCCAAGTGGTCATGATCCCTTCCCCGACTTGAAATTATTTAAACCACATATAATGAGCTACAAAAACTCAGCACGAAACCAAAATTCTATAACTACTTTCAATATAAAATTAATATGTATGTTTAATTCTAGTCAATATCAATCATCACTTAATATAGGCAGTAAAATTTCAAAAATCAATAATAAAGTCAATATGATTAGTAAAATTAAAAGAGATTTATGAAGCTATTAGACATACGGTAAAAAGTATTATCATTAAATGAATCATGTCAGTATGTTATATTAATATTAATGCTATAATGAGCTATCAATCTGTCAATCAGTTTAATGTACTTTTATTGAGGTAAATATCATTAAGAGTATAATTATTAAAAGCAAAGCATGACATTTAGCTTTAATGTGGTGTTTTTCTTTCGTACATCTGTTATCTATAATAACTATCAATATGTCAATTATACTTACCTGGACGTTGTCTAACGGGTGATCAGCAATGCCTGTGGCCTAGACCCGTGACCATCATTGCACTCTGAAGGGGCGCTGGTCTACCATCTGCCCAAGTGGCAGAGTGGACGTCATAATTTGTGTTAGGGGGGTTCGCATCCGCGCGGCCCCTACTAAATAAAAAAACTATCAATATGTCAATCTCATCTTATCTTTCATTTATTTCTATAAATCATTTATTTTAACATGATGCTTTCAATAATTATTTAAGAGTCATTGCCCTCTACCTGTCGGTGTAATTCAATCAATAAGTTACAAGCTACAACTATGATTATACCACAAATCATCCATTTAAAGAAAAGCCCTTCATCCCAACCTTATAAATGTTATGACAAGGCACTTTCCAAATTTGGCTTAAAATGGTTCCTTAAAAAATTAGTTGTTTGGGTCAAATTACATGTCATTACAATATGTATTTGTTTTATGGTATAGAATGTTGACCATTAAGCATAAAATTAAGTATTGTAGAGATGAAGATACTTAGGTGGATGAGTACGTAGCTTTACTCCTAGAGACAATACTAAATGAGTATATATGAGAAAAATTTGTAGTAACTACAATGACAAATAAGATTAAACAGAGTTAGTTGTCTTAGATGATTTGGTTATATAAAACATCATCCTTCCGATGACTCAGTTATGAGATTACATGTATTAGATCTAACCTATGTTAAGAAAACTAGAGGTAGACATAAAAAAGACTTGGTTAGAAAGTATTGAAAATGACATTTAATTATTAGATTTGAATAAGAATTTGACTCTTAATAGGACACAATGGAAAAAAATGATTCATGTAGCCGACCCTACGTAGTAAGATAGACTTGGTGGTGTATACATGCGTATGTGTGCACATGTGTGTGTGTGTGCTGTTTTTATTTGGCTTATTTAGAAAACTAGCTGAAAGACTTAAAAAAATTGTTCAATATCAGCTCTTATAACGACCAAATTGAATATGAACTTCTTAACTAATCAAAAAAAAAAATTCTTATATACACTATATTCTTTATCATCCATACCAAAACACAAAAACTCATATAGCTATCAAGTTCAAAAACACATTGAAAAACATAAACATACCAAACTTGAAATAGAAACAACTGAACAAGCAAATGAAAGGATAGTTCTCTGAATCTATCACTCATCTCATGAACTCACAAATCGTTAGTCTCTCCAATCTTATTAAACACAACATCAAATCATAAAGTTTATAAGACTTCTTCATATCATGCGAGGCTAAGATCATGTGATTCATATCCTATACCAAGCAGATTTGGCTGGATTGGCTGAACAACCCTGAAAGAAAACATCTGAGGACAATCATTCACCATTGGAATCGAGTTTTCATAGACTCTGTTGTGGTTTTCTGCACTGAAAGCATAATTCGGATTGTCGTCTTTCATCTCCTGCTTTCATGGAAGCTTGAAGCTTTAAATATGGAGGCTTTTTCTTAAAAGGGAATTGTAAGGGAAGTGTAGAATACTAACCAGTTCATGTACTAGAGCTCTGTAGGTCTCCCTGGTGCTTTTAAGCTGCAAATACATGTAAGTGATTGAGATTACTAGAATTCACTTTGAAAAAATTGAAGTTTTTTTTTTTTTTTTCTGTGAGAATAATTGTGATATTGAAATCATATGAAATATAATTCTTACAAAAATTTTGAAGAGCATGTATATAAGTATATATTACATTGACCATTGCATGTTTAAGATCATTAAATGAAATTAAAAAAAAAAAGAATTTTCTAAAATATGAAGAGAACACGAAAAAGGAGTTTTCTTTGGGATATTATAAGAGGAATGATCACACCACCAAATTAAAAAATATAATATTGAAAATGAGAGAAGGGGTCTCTAATTTTTATAAGAGAAGCTACAATAAGCCTCCTAACTTATTTTCTTAAGCTTCTCCCACACCACTCTCTATATCTCTAATCTTCTTTTCTCTTCCTCAGAACTGATTATTATTGTAATCATCATTAGCTTTACTAATAATAATACATGAAAAAAAAATCATTAGCTTTACTATAATAAATTTATTAAATTATATTACATTTCTTAAATTTTAAAATTAATCATTAATCTAATATTAACTCTCAATCATAATCATTAGATCATTAACTCTCAATTTTTATCAATACAAATTACGACTAATAATCAAGTTATTTTTTTTTAAAAGGGCATATAAAATCATTATCCTTAAAATATACTAAATAATTAAAATAATGAATTTAAAATTATTTATATTTACTTTAAAATTATTGTAATAATAATGATGCTTAACTTCATCCTAATATAATTTTATCAAAATCCATAACATAATTTTCTTAAATCAATAAATCCTTGTATGCCCTAAATTCTTTTCTTATTCTCTAAAATTAGCTGTTCAATAAAAGAGATTATTTATCAATATAAAAACACTAAAGCTACACCATACAATAGGCCACACCAAAAGCCACACTAAATACAAGGAATGACTTCTCACTTTGATTGATTGGTCAAATGGTGGACTTCAATAATGGATTCATATTATTTTATGAACTTAGTTTATTTGCAAAAAATTAATTATATCTATACCATCATTAATATAAAAGGGTGCAAGGGCCTATTTCATTTGTTATATTTCTATCCTCATTTAATGATAAATAAGCATAGGAAAATTTAATTTTTGTAAATATTTCTTCTTTACAATTTCAAAAAAAAAAAATGATTATTCTTTTTATGCAAAAATACAACAACTTTAATTGCAAATTTTCAAACAAAAAGTATAATATTTGTACAATTACATGAATCAAAATATACCAACTTAAAAGAAAATAGCATAAAATGAAAGCATTTTTGCAAATCTGAGATTCCTTTGGTCAACTTCATAAATCTTCAGCATAAATATTTTTGTTTTTATGACAAAAATAATTCAAAATCCTTTATTTTCTTTTTGGGGGGAAATAAAATCCTTTATTTAAAAGAGAAGATTTGAACATTTCATTTAAAGATGACAAGAAAAATGAACAGAACAATGTGTTTGTTTCTACTTACCTTTTTCTTGTAAGTGTCAGTTTGTGTGGCGATCACATGATACTGCTACCAAACAATCAAATCATGTAAAATTTGTCAGATAGTTGTTTCTATTTAAGTAAGCAGAAAGTAAAAAAAAATAAAATAAAATTAAGTATAGAGTATTATGCATTTTCTCCTTAAACATTAATTAATTTGTAGAAAGAAGGATTGATGATTTGGAATGAAAGATAATAAACTTTTATGGCAATAATGTCACCAATCCATACTTCATATGATGACAACGATTACATTACAAGATTGACTTCTTGTCAACTACTATAATGGTGCCTTAAATTTCGTGCATGACAGGGCCGATTGCATTGCCTTTTGACCCCTAAAGACCAAATATAACCTTGCAAGTCACATATAATAATAATAATAATAATAATAATAATAATAATAATAATAATAATCACAAATGAATTAATATTTGATGACACTTGCTACAAGTATCTTGTATGCCTCAGTATATATAATAACTCAAAATAGTAATTTTAATATTTACAACTTTGACACTTTATGTTTTAATTTTTTTTTGCATGTATTTGGAAGTATTGTTGTATATGAAAAATATATGTGTGTTTTCTGGAATGAGTCCCGGGTGTTTGGATATTTTTTTGAGAAAAAGTTTAAATTTTTACTATTTGAGGGCCTAAGTATTGGGTGTTCAAGCATCAATAGCGTTGAGGGCCAAATAGTAACATTTCAGCTCTATAGTTTCGGGGTTTTGGAAAATGAATTAACGTAATAACGTCACAATGCTAGTTGATAGTATTGTAGCGTTATGCCACTATATACAATTTAAATATTAAATAAATCAACTATTACTTTCATTCGAGCGTCATAGCCAGTCGAGCAAGAGAGAGATCGAAGGAGAGGGTTTTGGAGGGGGAGAAGCATTTTTTAGCCGTCAGCCAAGTTGGAAAAGTTGTCTGAATTGAGGTAGTTCATATTATACATATCTCAGTTTAAAAAAAAAAAATATGAGGTGATTTTTTTTTAATTTTTTCATTAAATTAATATTTTTATTGCTTAAAAATAAGGATAACTTTGCAATGGAAAAAATTTTATTGGTTAACTTTTTATATGTTATAGAGATTGAGATTTTAAACATTTTGAATATTTTTTGAAAAATTTCTCTAGGATTTTTAAAATTGTGTGGTTTTTATTTAATATAAAATAATATGGATTTTGAAAAATAGTGTTGTTGTACGATTAAAATCTTTAAAAAATATTTCACGTAATCTGTGAGAATTTGCTTATATTTTAAAACTATACATTTGTACTTAGTAGGTATTATATTTATTCATATTGTTAATACAAGCTTTGAGAATGAATATGGTATATGAATGGGTGATAGTTGATTGTTATTGCTGTTATAATATTGTGATAATAAAATGTATGGAAATAAGAAAGGCTTGTTATTCACTAACTTTGATTAAAGACTAATTGACTTGTACAAGATGACAGACTAACGGGCTTTCCTTTAAATATTGTGATTTGGTGTTATTCTCTACTGATTCACTGATTGAGAGTTATAAGAAATTATTACTATGCTAATATGCAAAGAGTGACAACTCTATTTATTAAGCGAACATGTTATTAATACGAATTATTGACAATACTCTGTTAGTAAGGGCTTTTTATTTATTTTAGTATGATTACTGAAATGCATGCCAATGATTTGCTGCTACTATATGACTTTATTGATATTATATCAACTTACTATCATTATACATATTTACTGTAACGTAATTTTACTACTACTATTATAGTAATATTCTATTGTTATTGTCACTAATGATACCAATACTGTTACGATATGATTAACTATATTGCATACTAATTTATTATTACTAATTAGGAGATATACAAAGTATATGATCTATTGTATACACTAAGCGTGTGATTAATCTACTATGGTTGGATATAATATATACTCTTGCATATAATTTGTTTACATTGATATTATTCTAACAGATTTATTGAGGCTTTGGTTATACCAATTAATATGATTTCTTTATGGATTGAATAATACTACTATGACATGATTGTTCACTATTTCATTTAATTGAAGCTATACTGATTTAAAAGATTACTCCAAATTAGATTATGGGATGTGACAGTATATTTACATGCCATAATTTTCATATATGATGATGGTCATTACATTTTCACGAACATCTAATGGCACCCATCTCTTATCTATGATAACCTTAGGCTTTATTTGAGAAAACTTTCTTATTACTTTTTAAAGAAGCATTTTAATACAAAAATTTATTGAATTACAAATTTTTATACAAAAAAAAAAAAAACTTTAGAAAGCAAAAAGAAAGCTGTCCTAAATGAAGCCTTACTTAAGGGTGTAGGTGAGTCAAGGTGGCTCGGGAACAAGCTCATTAATGAGCACATGAGTTATGCTTATCAATGTACGAGCTCGAATTTGAGTTTTTATTCATAATACGAGTCATATATTATATGAGGCAAAGTTTATGTTTGATAAGGCTTGGCTTGTTATCTCGTCAAGCAGCTCGATTATCTTCAGTTCTGACTAACAATCTCTTAGGGGAGTTAAAAAGGATTTTCAAGCCGAGTTAGGGTAAAACTCAAAACTGACCCTTCTTTAATTGTTCTAACTTGAACTCAACTTGATTAGATAAATGGGTTAGAAATTCAGACCCAGACCCAACTCGATAGGTTACCAAGCTGACCTAACTTGACTCGCTAACCCTCAAATGTGAGAGCACAGAATGTGAGTGTCGAGTGTGGGTTACATGTTGGACTATGAGAAAACTATTGTAGGCTAAGGCGAGTGCAGGAGTGCATGTCTGTAAGCGAGGGAAGGATTGTTTGAGTGCGTGATTGCTCAGATGCGAGAGCGGGTGCCAACAATGGCGCGACTGTGAGTGGGAGGGATCGAAGCCATGTTATCACGAGTGTGTTGACTGTGGGCAAATTCTGATAGCACAACTACACATTTATGCTAGTCCCGGGCAAGGCACCTACGCGGGGGCTACTTGTGAGGTCAAACAAGTCAAAAATTGGAACTCAAACCTGATGTATTTGTTAAATGGTTGACCCGAACATGAATTTTTTTGGGTCGGGTCAATAATTGACACCCTTACTATTTCTCCTTATTCCTCATAAATCTAGTTTAAATAAGATAGACCACAAGTCTTATGAAATCTTCTTCAAACATTGCTACCTCCATCGATGTCTTCTCCAATGAGCTCTCATTGCAACTTCCTCACTTATCATTGAGGGTTTTAAGAATTTTGGGGATTGAGTTTTGGGTGGAGAATGAAGAGCCTTTGTCCCCCATTTTGTATTGCTTTTAAAACTTAAGCTCAAGCCTAGTATTGATAAAAGAACTTAGTTTTAGTTCAATATATGAGTTCCAATTGAGCTTAAGCTCGAGTTTAAGCCTAATATAAGACCGATAAGTCAAGCTTGAGTTAGCTATTACTTAAGCTTGACTCTAGTCATTTACATCCTTAATCTCACCCGTCATAATAGCATCATTGAATGCATTGCCAAAGACAAAAACGATCTCATCACCTATTGCCACCAAAAGACTAAATGACGCGTCTCTAATATTATGTCATCTTATCACATCAACAATCATGTTGAACTACACAACGACTTCAATCACATCAATTGCTACAACCTAATGATCAATCATCAAATTTCACCCTTTTATGATCATCTTATATATCAACATGAAAGCAATGTCAAATGCACTTCTCCTAAGATGAACTTTATAATAGAAGTATGTAACAACATACTTTATAACATCAAATACTTTGCAATGTCGATTGATGTTGTTTTCATTATTGTCTTAGAGAGAGAGAGAGAAAGGTAGAGAGAGCCTTTTCTCTTAAATTTTATTATCTCTTCATGAATTTAGTTTTCATCATAGATTTAAATACTCTCTAAATTCAAAGTAATAGTGTTCATTATGATTTACATCTTGAAAATTAAAATTTGACCTTTTTTGTTAATTTTTATGATAATTTAAATATCAATCAAATATGAGCAAAATATACAACAACAACAAGCCTTTGTCCTGCTATGTGGGGTCGGCTACATGAATCCTTTTTCGTCATTATGTCTTGTTAAAAGTCAAATTCACATTTAAATCTAATAAAGAAAGATCATTTCTAACATTTTCTAATCAAGTAGTTTTAGTTCTACCTTTACTTTAATTAATATAAGTCAAGTCTAATACCTCAACTTTCCTGACATGTTCATCAGAAGGCCTCCGTTTAATATGGCCAAACCATCTAAGGAGACTCTCTCTAATCTTATCTTCCACTTGAGCTACTCCAACCTTTTCACGTATATGCGCATTATGTATCCTATCTCTAAGGGTAAAACCACTCATCCACCTAAGCATCATCATCTCTGCAACACTTAACTTAGTATTATGCTTCTCTTTTAATGGACAACATTCGACACCATAAAGCATGGTAGGACTCACAACCATCTTATATAATTTTTCCTTAAGTTTGTGGGGGACTTTTCTATTGCACAACACGTCTGAAGCATTCCTCCACTTCAGCAATCTAACTTGAATTCTGTTGATAATATCCCCATTATATGAATATGAGCAAAATATAAATATAATTAAACAAATACTATATAAAAGCTTACTTAAAATATCTACTTTTATTTTATATTTATCACCAATTAAAATCTTTTGTTGAAAAGTCAGATTTATTTATTCATTCTTTATTTCTCTCAATTAATTTAATTTTAATTTTAAATCAATTAAGATTTAAATAATTAATTATTATTGTTTGAAATTGATTAATTAATAATTTTTCTTTATTAAAAAAATTTCAAGTCCATCTATAAGCTAATTTATCTTGATACAAAAGAGACAACATGATTGAAGGAAAAAAAGAGAAATTGAAGGAGAAAAGATGAGTTAATGGGAAAGAGAAAAAGTGAGCTATAATATTTAGGCTTCTTCAAAATTGGAACTAAACACTAAAGTTTTAGTATTTTTAAGTATATTTTATATTTATATTTTCTAAAAATTCATTAGTTGTGTTAAGGCCAACTAAAGTTTGGCATCTTATTCGGCTGATTTTAGCCTGTTAGTTCGAAGCTTAGGCTTTGAATCAAGACATCTTAGGGTGTGTGCGTGAGTTTGTGATTTAGGTTTTGTTTGTGACAACTTTCTTATTGCTTGCTAAAACAACATTTTAGTATAATTTTTTTTGGATTAAAAATTTAATACTAGAAAGCTGCTTGAGAAATCAGCAAGAAAGTCATCCCAAATGAAGTCCTAGCTTGCTCAAAGTCTAAAATTTTTTTGGCATCTATTGCACAACTTTCTTATCAATATAGCCTTTCAAAAAAATATAATTTGATATATGCACATGAAAAAATTGATTCAACAACCCAACAAATCCCTAGAGGTGGAATATGCCACACATTAATTGTTATAAGAGAAGTTAAATGATATGCATTCAATACATACCTCTATAAGAATTTTGATGAATTGTCAATGAGAGAGAGAGAGAGAGAGAGAGAGAGAGAGAGAGAGAGAGAGAGAGAGAGAGAGAGAGAGAGAGAGAGAGAGAGAGAGAGAATTTAATGCTACCATATGAATGTGTACCATAGTTAATTTTTTTGTCACCTAAATATTCAACTGATAAAATTTCATCTGTTTTACCTATGATTCAAGTAACATAGCATTGGATATAAAAAAAATGGAGGGATTAACATATGCACTATATATTTATATATATGATATCTAATTTTTTATAATGTATTTATATAAAATTAAAATATGTAAGCCACATAAAAATGTCATTAACATCAATTTATTTAAAGTGAAATAATTCTTTTCATGCATAAAGATGTTATATGATTTACAATAAAGATTTAAATATTAGATATATAAATGCATAACATGAGAAAGGATTGATTATAGCTATGCATATCCTATTAATTTATTATTATATAAATTAATGAGTTTCTGACGCATAAAGCTAATGTTAATGGGAAGTCTAAGAAGGAATTATTATTTAAAACATCATTGTTGCATCTAAACTACAATGTATTACTATTTATTAATATGTTAATAATTTTTATAATGAATACCTATTTTGCAAATAAAAATTATGCATTAATCAAATACATATAGCTTCCATGCTTTCGATGCGCAAAATGAAAGTTTGAGATATCCATTAAAAAAAAACAAATATGTGTAATATAAAATATTAACTAGGAGTATTATTTAAATATGAATAAGTAAGATGAGCTTAATTAAAATTTAATTTAAAAAGTAGCAAAAATGTAAATTAGATTTGCATTTTCAATAAAAAATGCTTATTAAAATTGCTTTTTTTACTGAAAACGTACATCTAATTTCGGTTTTCAATAAAACTTAGTTAATTTTTTTATAAATATATTTCTCGACTCACCAAATGTTATCAGATTTTTGCTTGATGACCATCGAACTTACGCTCAACTGTCATCACACGAAGTCCAATACACTTTCTAAACTCTTATAATTTGACGGTCCTTAAATCTAGGGACGAGTCAACTTTTGTAACTTGTTCTGACAATACAATAATAATAACAACATCAAGCTTTTATCTCACTACATGGGGTCGGCTACAATAATCTTTATTTCTTGATTGTCCTATTAAAAGTTAAATTCTCATTTACATGCAAGGGGGGACACGTAAATATAGTATACATGCAAAGTTTAAGTACAGTAAATATTTCTTATATTTTAAAGCTAATAATTTTATTATTTTTTAATTTCTTTACATATGTAATTTTATGCTATTTAAAAATAATAAAAATTCACATGTTAGTTTTTTAAATTTGAAAAAAATATCATATATTTTTTATGTTATATAACTTTTATAAATATTATATAATTAGAATTTGTTTGGGACAATTTTCTAACTGTTTTGCTATTAAGACAATAATCATATTTTTTTTGCTAATATTTTTAGCTATTTTTCAAATGTTTTTTTTTAACAGAGGAAGTCTTTTTTACTACCAAAGTAGCTAAACTAATTTTCCTATGCTACCAAAATTTTTTTTACTGTAAATTATTTATTATTTTATATTTAATATTCTACCTTCTTAAATAATAATTTTAAAAATATAAAATTGTCTATTCCAATCCCAAGCCTGGATGAAAGAAGTTGAGAGAAAAAATAATAATTCAGTCCCCCTTAAATATATTTTCTGGCTCTGCCACTAACAACTGATATATATATTTTTTGAAAGGAACACACGTAGAGAAAATTTTCTTGTAGAGTTCATTGAGTTAGAGAAATTTTTATATTTTTACAAACACGTATTTATCCAAAAAAATATTTTTTCACTGAAAATATAAATTTAACTAAGCTTCTTTTATTTTATTATATTTAAATAATGTTCCTTACTAAAATTTTACATATACAAAATAGCTTCCAAATATTGTGAGATGGTAAAAGAGGGATACAGACCCATCAGATCATAGAAGACATTCTCTTGAACGAGGGACCCAACAGGACAGCCTTTATTGTACTTGCTAGTTATCATCCCCTAATGATGAGCACCCTATGCTAATACTTTATTTGAGAGAGTTTTTTTTTATCATTTTTTAAACCATTTTTCTAGAATAATATTTTTTAAACTAAAAATTCTATCTTAAAAATTTACTATAAAAAATAAAATAAAAAAATTGTCTTAACTTTTTAGTATGAAAATTTTAATTTTGTACTAAAATTTTACTTTAAGAAGCAGTAAGAAAATCATCCCAAACTAAATTAAGTATTCCTATTATTACTTAATTAGCTTAAAAATTGGATTTATTAGTTATCTATGAACTTATAAATTTATCTCAATGTTTAAGTCGGGATGGATTTATACTCATTGAGATTAGTTATTACACTGATATCAACACAAATCCAACGATTATAAACTCCATGCTGAAGCAATTTGTATCGAAATATGCTAAAATAAAAATTTTCATATCTATTGCCGGAAAAATTATTACGTCCGGTGTCCGTACACGTCCGGAGGCCAATTTTGACGAGCCACATCATCCAATGCACAATGTATTGGATGATGTGAGACGTCTGAATTAACCTCCGAATGCGTTCTGACTCTGAACAAAATAATCTCTCCTATTGCAGTGTATTATAAATGGAAACAAAAAATAACATTTATGTAAGCTAAGAAATAATCACCATTGAAGAATAAAAAAAAAGGTTAATAAGAAGCGTTCACCTTTCTCTGTCTAACAATTCTTAGAGACTCTTCCAAAGTTTGCTCAAGACCGCGCAGTTCCTTTATTTCCATCCCCTCCAGTTCTTCTCCCTTCCTCTGCCTGCATTCAGCATTCAACCCAATCAAAATCTGTTCATATTTCTATCATAGTAAATTTCACAAATGTTATGTACTTAGCGTTATTTAATTCATTGGTAAGTGCCATCTAATATCATAGAAAAAAGGTTAATTTGCCAAGAAAAATCACTTATTTTCTTACATATTTATCAAATAAATTTTCATCAACATTTTATTTTTACATAATTCATTGTTATCAATACAAAACAGAAGTGCAGAAACACTCTCAAAAGAGCAGACTTTACCTAATCTCCTTGCGAAGGTTTTGGTTGATCTCGTTGAGATGCTTCAGTGTATTTTGCATCCTCTGCTCCGTTCATAAAAATAAGATTTTTACATAAATATACAGAAGAAAAAGACCAGAGAAACAATGGCTCTTACCTCATATTGAGCATTCCATAGATCCATGCCAGTAACAACCTGGTACCTCTCATATACCCCCTTAATACTGTCCAAACACATATTTTCATCATCACAAAGTAACATAGAGAGAGAAAGAAGAGAAAGAAATGGTTCACTTACTCAGTAGAAGGGCTACAGTAATCAGCCAGCTTGCCAGTGCTGGAGAACATGATGAGAGAGACTTGAGCGTCGCAGAGAACAGTGAGCTCCTTGGCCTTCTTTAAGATCCCAACCCTCCTCTTAGAGTATGTCACTTGCCTGTTCGTTGGGTTCTCTATCTTTTTAATCTCTATCTTCCCCCTCCCCATCTCTGTCTTGCTCTGTTTTGCTCTGTTTTGCTCTGTTTTGCTTTATTCTCAATCGTTCTTCTTCTTCCTCCTCTCATATAAATAGAAAGAGAAAGATCAGTTTTTTAGAGAGAGAGAGAAAGGGGGTGGTTAATACAAGTGAGAATATTCTTCTATGCTTAAATTTTTACTAAAAATTCAGTTTTGATTGTTCCATTGAAATGCACTTACAGTAACTATCTATCATAGCTTAATTTTTAACTTGGATCGATTGATTATCCAATTTGTTTTAGATTCTGATTAAACGGGCTCTTTTTAATGCTTAATTCTCCATTATGTTAACAGTTTGGATTTAAAAAAAAAACTAAGAAGAGAACTGTACAGAAAAAAGAGAGAGAAATGGAGAGCTTCCATTTACAGAGCAGGAAGCAAAAGCTATAGTTTCTTAGAACGGAAAGAGTTGCCTTTTTTGTGAAAGAAGTTGCGGGCAGAGATAACATGTGATGTTTTTCTTCCATTTAAAGCAAAGGTCACTTTACTTTCTCCTTTCTCTCAATCTTCTCTCTCTCTTTCTCTGATTTTTGTTACAGTTTCTCAGCTTTAAGCTCTTTATCGCACTCTTCTACTGCTATAAGTACGCGTTCGGCTGGTTTAATTTCGTTACTGATACGCCATTTGAGGAAAACAAGGGGGGGAGGTCAGACTTCTGTAGCTTAATCTCTTTTCTGGAAATACAAATTTCTAAGGGGGATTTGTATATATATCACATAATTACAAAATTTATTATTTGTTTATATAACATCTAAATATCAAATTCACCCACCGTTGTTTGTCCGGGTGGTGAAGAGCCGGCTGGGCAAAACCTAGGTCCCTGGTTCGAATCCCTTGACAAGCAGTGAAAGCCTTAAGTCTTGGCCCGTGTAAATTGGTGTGGGTTGCATGCTACGTCGACTGTGGTTTTCACTGGCCTATGAACAGTGCTTTCTCGTCAAAAAAAAAAAAAAATTCAGATTAAAAATATTATTAATATTGTTTTTTTAATATAATATTAGTGGTTTAATAAGTTAGTTCAGTTTATAAGATTTTAAAATTATTTTTAATGTTTTTGTAAAGGTGTTGTACAAAAAATGATATTTTTGTAATTTGATCATTTAATGAAAATAATAATAAGTACAAAAGTTTATAAATAAGACTAAAATGATAGGGTTTCTTGGCTGTGATAGTACAGCTAGGGTTTCTCCTAAATGGTGAAAGCAATAATATGATTAGTCATAGAATCTGATAATTAGTATTTTATAATAAATATCTATATTAATTTAGAGTATTATAATATAGAAACTTTAGTGTCCAGTTTCAAAAGATTCTGACCTAAGGCTAAAATAATTGTCTAAATTTTCAGGTATCTTTTATAGAAAAATATTTAAACTATTATTTTTTACATAATTTATTCTAATTTTCTTATATTATATGAGATGAAATTATCAAAACTTATTATTAAAATATCACTAAAAATTAATTGGATCAAACACTATAGAAAAATAGATAAAATTCGTCGACAAATTGCATTTCATATATATGTGTTTTCACAGATAAATATGTGCTAATAAAATTCCCAACAAAAACACTTTCCACAAGCAAAAAAGTCTATCAAAGAAGCATTTTTGGTAAAAAAAATTGTTGGAAAATTTTAAACTCAAAATCGACAACAATTCAATGGATTTTTTACTTGAAAATTAGGGTTTAGAGAAAATTTTCTCCTGTTATATGGTCAGGAGTAGAATCAGTCTCTCTTTTGAGAGTAGGCCAAATAAGATTGGGTGACATAACCTTAGAGATAAAATATATAATAAATTTTCTCTTAGAATTCTTGATAAATGCATTTATTAAGAGTGAGCAAAATAATTAAAATAATTATTATAATATGAGAAAAAAAAATCATGTAAACACAAAAAAACCTCCGAAAATCGTTCGTACGTGGTTTTTACCGGCGGTATTTGAACAGCCGAAAAGCCGCCAGTTTTTTACAAAACTACTCGAAAGCTTATAATAACCGCCGGAACAAACCGCCGGTAATGAGTGATTTTTCTATAGTGTCAGGGTGGCAATTACCCACCCTAAGCTCCTCCTAGATCCACCCCTGTCTATGGTATGCTAGCATTAAGTGTAGATATCAAAGCAATTTTCAGAGCTCAAAGCATACCAATATTTGAACGAAAACTTTTAAAATTTACTTCGACATCACTTGAACTCCTTTTTCAACAATCTGGAAGTCAAATTTACCATCTTGAAGAGAAGAACAATAATGATAATAATAATAACTCGATTTAAAACCAAATGAGCCTAATTCGAGCTTTTAGGTATAGTTCAAAACTCTTTGACATAATTTTGGACATCAAATGGCCTTAAATTTTTATGTACTTAAAATCAAAATGAGTATATCAATGAGAAAATCTTTTTTACGTGCCCAAAAGCACTCAATTATAAATTATTAACGCATTAAAATGTATAAAAAAACTAAATAATAATAAAAAATGATTAGATTGAGCTAGCATCTTAATTTCTAGTTGAAATGATTAAACTTCCATCTTCAAAAATTTACAAGTAGGCTTTATATTACATATATACATGACTAAGAATTCTAAGACTCAAAAGCTCTATAGTCCTACCTACAAATTGATCATATCCATTATTGATAGTCATTAATGTCTACCATGCATAGACCACCACTAATATCTATCATTAAATAACATCAATGTCAGTTGTGCATCTCCAATCCATGCCAACACCCATTGCCTTATCTTTGAATCCTATCTTCTTTTGCTCTTAGGGTGGGCAAATTGTTGTAACTTTTAAAATATATATTAAAATTATTTGAATTGTGATAGACTTCAAGATTCTTCTCTTTAAAAATTTTAAATGTTTTTTTTTAAATAACTTTTTAATGTAAAAATTTTTTTAGTTAGAAATTTTTATACTAAAAAATTGTTTTAGAAAATAATAAAAAAACTATTCCAAATGAAACCAAAGACTTTTCACGTTAAAAATATTATACATCTTATGAGTTATATTCTATTCATTTATATTTGTCTAATCTTTGCAAAACTTTAGACAATAAATTTATCCTCTACATATTATAAATATTATATAAAAAAACTTGACATATGTTATAGCTTATTCACACTTCTAAGAAAGTATAAAAAAAGGCATTTGTAAAATAATAAAATTGTAAACCCTATCAAATACTTATTTGAGTTATTAAGGTCTTTATGTGGTTGGAGAACGAGTTAGGCCGAGATTTTTTTTCACTAGTGGGTTCCTTTGTTTCACCCTACTAGGGCTTTTGTCCTAGCCGTCGCTGGAGGTGGTTTCGCTCCGGTGCCTTCGTGCTAAGGGGAGTTTTCTTTTTTGTCTCTTCTCCATCCATTTTTCGCATTGTTGTTTTTGTTTGTTTTTTTCTTGACCCTTATTTGGTGCTATGGAGAATTTTGTTAAGTGCTTAGACCCTGTCTTTTTCGACTGTAAGAATCGATCCAAATCTTTCAAGGAGATTTTGTCTAGATCTGATATGTCTAAGGCGTTTCCGGATCTACAAGTCACTACAATTTTGGGTTTGACAGCTTTAAGGATATTGGAGGATGAAGTACTTCATCTCGCTAAGCCTTTTGATTTCGCTTTAGAGGGGAAATGTTCGTTTAAGTATCCGACATTAGACTCGATTAGGAGGTTTTTTTCAACATAAAATTATTGGGTGTGTTTTCTGTTACTTTTTTGGATCAGAGCAATGTCTTGATCAAGCTTTCTAATGATCTCGACTACGGTAGGGTTTTTGCGCATATATCTTATTTCATTTTTTGTTGTTTTATGAAAGTAATTAAATGGATGTCATTCCTTGACCTATCGGAGGAGTCTCCGATCATCCCTGTCTGGATTTCCTTTACGAAGCTTCACCCTCACCTATTTTCTCCTCACATACTTTTTGGTCTGGGGTCTTTATTTGGGTGTCCTCTTCATACCGACAATGCAACTGCTATGGATTCAAGGCCATCCGTTGCTCGCATCCTTGTGGAAATGAACATTTCTAAAACTTATCCTTATTTTGTTTGGCTTGGCCCTGAGAAATTATGATACATTCAGAGAGTTGTTTTTGAAGGTTTTTCTAGTTACTGCCCTCATTGCAAATATGTGGGGCATAAGAAGTCTGAATGTGTTAAGCTGTTTCCTCATTTGAGGCAGGCTGTTGCATCTGTCCAGCCTCCTGTGGTTTCTGGACCTATTCATGTTGTGGACCCTCCTTCCTTGGATCTAAATGATCCCTTTATTTCTGTGAATTTCCTTCCCCCTACTACTTCTGAATGTCCCTCTGTTTCCACCCCTATCATTGTGGAATTGGCTCCAGAGCATGTGTCGTCGGATGTGTGTGCTCAGGTGGGGGATTCTTCACCCCCTAATGACTATATGGTGGAAATGGCTAACATTGCTAATGCTTTGAGTCCCATTGGTGTTGTTGCTGAAAGTGTTGCTAATTGTTTGGGGGTTAATGTTGTGTCATTGGATTATACTATAGCTTTTGGTGACTCTATTCTTGTGGTGAAGGTGCCTGCTCCTTTTGTTGCTTTTTCAGATCTATTTGAGAATGTTTGTTGTGATGGAGTGAATGACATTTTGAGTGATAATTATTGTGGTTTAAATCTTATAGCTAGCCATTCATGTGAGGATGCTTTAGCTGATTCGGGTGATTTGTTGGATGAGGTGGATTTAGGGGTTGGTTTTATCTCTAGTAAGGATCTCCCTTGTTCTCCTTCCTAGGAGTTGGTTGTTTCTGATGGCTCCATTCCTTTGGAGCTTGTGGCAAGAGAGGTTGAAATTTCGGCGGTTAATTTGACTTATGATTTACCTGTTAATGTTGATGCTAATGTGTCTCCTTCTGTGAATGTCTCGAAGGGGAATGTGGGGTATGTTGATATTTATATTTCCATTATGTCTAATGCAGATTGAAAGCCCATCTATCCTGCCCTTTGAATAATTTTGTTTTGCTTCAATCAGATTGGATGGTATTGGATGAGACCCTCTCCTCTTCTTCTTTTGTGGAGGGTGATGATTTTGATGGTTGTGTTTGTGATGTTAAGTATAGTTCCAGTGACGGAGGTAAAAGACAGAACATTAAATCTAAGAAGAAATAAGCTTTGGGTTTTCTTCTCGCTTTCGTTGTCGTGGGCTTTATTGATGTTTTGGACGATGATGAGGCGGCTTCCTGCTTTTCTCCATGTTGGCCTTGGCTTGTTGGCAACCTTGGTTGTGTGCCCATGTGCTTGGTGGATGTGTTGGTTGATGATGAGTGATTGTTATCGATGAATGGTCCGTGTCTGGCTGCTGGTTGGTTGCAGGGACCTGCCACCCTGAGTCTGCGGTTGTCTGTTGAATTAGTTTTTGTATATTTCTATGTCTGGTTTATCTAGTTTGCTCTAGTTTCCTATCTTTTGATGTGCTTTGATACCTACTATTTTTGAATCGGTGTTGTAATATCTTCTTTGTTGGAATAAAATTTGTTTGTGTTAAAAAAGAAGTTCTTTATGTGGTTTGTCATAACAGTCAATTCTTCGGTCAAAAAGTTATTCTTTGTGTAAGATTAGGCCGAAATGGGAGAAATCTCTGCTTGGTTTATAGGTTTTAAGGCCGATTTAGCTTATGACAGACAGACTTAGGACCATGCATGGCTACCTACGCATGAATACTTTGAAGCAAGTTGTAATTATTGCTGTTGCTTTGATCGTGGGATTAGAAAATATTTTGTTTTTCTTTGTTTATTTCAATGATAATTAACGAAAATAAATTGTTTAAAAAAATGAGAAATATTTGTATTTCTTTTATAATAACATAAAAAAATCCCTATATAATGCCGACTTTACTTTTAATTCAAAAGGACATCAATTGAACTAGAAAATAGGACCGGACGTTAGATCGGACCTTGAATCAGAAAAATAAGATGTTAAAGATTTAATGATTTGACCGGAGTGAAACGAGATGATGTAATAACTATCATAATTATTTAAATAAAAAATAATGATAGAATAATCATATAATGATATAAATTTTAGGCAAAATAAATTTAGTTCAGATATAAATTTATAAATTTTTTGTAAATTATTACTAATTTATATAAAATTTAATATAAATAATTATAAATTATATACTAAATTCATATTATAATATTGCATCAATAATTCATTCATATTAAATTATTTATAATTAATAAATAGATAAAAATTAAATATAATTAATCAACAAAAAAATATTAGTCTCATTATTAAAAAAATATGTTTAAAAATATATAATATATGTGTTTTTAAGTTGAAAATTTCAGCTAAGTTTTGTTTATATAGCTTTTATGTGTTACGAGGTCACATGTGGTGATGGGACTATATAGGAATATTTATTTGGTGCATTGTTGGTAAATAATCATTATAAAATTTATGCTCATTAAAATATATTATATTTATATTAATTTATTATGATTAATTAAATATATATGTTTTTAAATTAGTTTATTTAATTATTTAAATATGATATCAATTGAACCGGACGATTCTTAAAAATAACGCTTGCTAAGCATTATACATGAAGTTTATTCACTCAGAAAAACTTAAATCCATTATTTAGCTGTGATAAAGCTTTGTTAAGAAATATATATATATATATATATATATATATATATATATATATATATATATATATATATATATATATATATATATATATATATATATATATTTTTTTTGTATTTTTTAAAATTTGAAATTTTAAAAGATATATATTATATGTAAATATATATGATATTACTGGAACGCATGCAAATCACTGATAAAATTTCAATTTCTAAAATCATTTTTAAAAAGATTAACAATTTTATTAATTTCATCATATCTTAAGTGGATACTATTTTGTCTTAATTTGGAAATTGTGTTCTTCTTGGAATAAGATTTTATCATCACTTTATCATAAATAGAATAGAGTAATATTTTAAAATAAAACTTTTAATAATTTATTCAATAGTGGATTAAAAGTGATGATATATGGAAGTTTGAATTGAGTTTCCTTGTAGATAGTTTTATTCTTAATGTTGGTAAATACATTGAATTTTTATTGATGATTTTTTTTTTCTTTTTTGAATGAAAAAATAAGATCAACTAGAGAAAGAAAAACATGTATGCTTATTAGTGTTTTGTTAAATTGATCAATTGATACACAATAAAAGTAAAATGAAACATAAAGATGTATAAGAAAGAGATAACATCATGATCATCATTGTCATCCTTAGTGCATGAAATAAATTATGGCAAAAAAATGATGCTTAGATAAAGAGCAATAGAAAAGGGGGTGCAAAAAAAAAAATCTATGTGATTTGACATTAAAGCCTACATCGATGCCTTAACCCCTCCAAATCAACCATTCACTACTATGAACTTAGGCCATCACCCAGCGAAAATCCCCATTTTGCTTAATGAATGGTAGAGAGACCGTGCACCCTCCACTTTATTTCCAAGAGAAAAGAATGTAAAACTATCCCACCAGTTAATTAATGCACCTATTTACAGCACAAAGGTTTTATGATCTGACTAATCTCTTATAAACTCATTCAAATGATAGCACTCATCACTCAACAACAAATATCAAAGGAATAAGGTAGAAGAGATATGGAAACAAATAATTGGTGCACAAGTTCACAAGAGATTTTCACGCTTGGGTTTTCAATTGAAAATTTCAAAGAAACCTCCTTCAAGGCACACCTCTCTTTTTTTTTTGTCTATAATCAATTTTAGAATTTTTAGATGACATTGATATTAAGTAACTAAAAAACAAACCCTAAAAAAAGTTAATTTATAAAATATTGTATGATTAGTTCAAATAGCCAAAAATATAAAAAATTGTATCTATTTATTCCTTCATTATAATTATTTTTTTTTATATTTCATAGTAAAATATATTAATCTTGTTTACTTTCTCAATCAGCTCATATCTTACTGTATGATCCTGATTATAGAGTGTCATCTAACAGAGATCAATTTATATTCTTATTTTAAATATTTTAGAATTATTTTTCCATTTAATCTCATGTGTGTGAGCTAATTATGTCATAAATTCCTTTATATGGAACATCAAATAGAGTACTAAAAAAGGAAAAAAAAATATATATATATATATAATTATTGACTTGACTTGTATCACTTTATTGTTTGGATGATCCATGATTTATATTGAAGCTTGACTCCTAATTTCTTTTCTTGACTTGAGCATTTTTATTCATAACCTTGATGTTTTCATCTTAACTCCAAGTTAATAGATCCCATTTCCATTTCATCCTAGAACACTAGCATTTTTTAATTCTACCTCCTAAAGAAGTATTGGCCCTAAAAATATCTCAATTAATAATTATGCCAATTTATATTTGTCATCAAAATAATGTAATATGAGTAAAGGCTCATGGGGTCAACAAGTTTTTGTTTTATCTCAAATTAAGAAAGATATTTTTATTTATATGGTGGATAATTAATTAATAACTTATTCCTTGCATGTGATTGCTTATACTATATTGATGTATAGAGATGATGTGGAGAACTTTAAAAGTCTATCATATGTACTTCTAAGCCTATCCCAGCTAGATTTTTAAAGAAGAATAAGAGCACCTTCAATTTTGATGACAAAGTAAACGAAGTAAGAAGAACACCTTCAATTTCATGGTAGCTCACATTGGTTTGTTGGTTGGGAGATTTAGCTATCAAACAAGAGCTCTTGGATTCAAGTTTATCATATGTAATGTGTGTGTGAGTTTTCCTTAATTGACCTTAATGTCAACCCCCCCCCCCCCCCCCCCCCCCCCCCCCCCCCCCCCAACCCAACCCACACACACACACACGCACAAAATCCTCATCTATTTCACGACCACTCTAAACAATAGACCTAATATATTTAATATGTGTACTGTTATTAATGACTTGATCACCTATAGTCACATCCCCCCACTATAACTATTATTACTAAAATTATACTTCATATATTCAATTTTAGATCTACTCAATTAAAATTCTTTAGACTCTAATGTTGACCTCCATAATTCAAGTTTACATTCAACTCCTATCATAAGAAAAAAGCATAAACCAGGGTAAAACCTCTTACAAATTTCTAGTGAGAACATCACACACAAAATATAAAAAGTGGCCAATGCCTTTTTATGAAGGATTCAAGCAACTACTTATCATTTTATAGGAGCTGAGAAGATTTGAATTATGTTATAAATTGATCAAATAAGGCTGGAGCATAAATTAAATGTTTTGACTAATCTTATTCTTAGTTTTGTTCATATGGATGAGTATAAGAGAAAGGAAAAGAGTAAGGTGGTACCAACTATTTACTCATCAATTCAAAAAACTATGGTTAAAGAAGGTGGAGGTTATATGTATCCAATCTCTCATAATCATATATCTCAATAAGGAGGTCAACAAGATGGGATATTTTAGCCAATCTCTTGCTATTATATATTAGATTGATGTATAGTTAATAAGGTTTATTAAAAGTAAGCATAATAATAAGAAGTATTAAATTGGAAATTTTAAAGATCCATCAAGGAAGAGAAACAAACCTATGTATTTGTGTCATTGAATCCCTCCACCCGATTGATATGGAGTACTTATCCTCCTTCAAAATATAGATGCCAAGCCTAGTTAACAACTTCAAGGTAAAGGTGAGTTAATAGGGTTTATTAAAAGGAAGCATAAGAGTAAGAATTACTAAATTGGAAATTTTAGAGATTGATAAGGGAAGAGAAACAAGCCTATAGATTTATGTGGCATTGAATCCCTCTACCCAATTGATAAGGAGTATTTATCTTCTTTCAAAACGTAGATATTAGGTCTAGTTAAGAACTTCAAGGCAAAGGCGATATGAGTAGACAATAAAAGCACATCGTGATTCTAATTGAAGCTCTCACAACAAAGTTGCATAGTAAGGTAAGTAATTTTTTTACTTTGTTTAAAGTATGATTTCTTAAATAATATTTACACTAATTTCATTTTTAATTTTTTAGCATATATATCATCATTATATTGGATGAATTATTTGATCAATACTACAAATAAACAATCTCCATTTTTAGCAAGCTTAAGAAAAAGGCAAATTTTCAAGTGGCCTATAGAGGCCATCATCTATGTGATTGGAGGAGAAGTTAAGTTTATGAAGTCATGGGTTGATGCAGAACTCATATAATTCTTGTTGAATTAAAATATAGTTCATTAGATGATATGTTTGGTACCACTTCCTATGAAGGCCATGATGTTATATGACTCTCACAACTTAGCACAAATCTTACAACAATGATGAGTTCATTCTACAAGTGCTTCCCTATGTTATCTGAAAATTTTAGGTTATTTGTAAATAGGTGGAAATTTTTCTCCTCTAAATCTCTTTAGAAGTGTAGGAGGCCACAAATGATAAGATCCCAAGGTTTCATGTAAGGTAAGCCACTTGAAAATTTAATTATAATTTAAGTAATTTACAGGGATCTTGTACATATAATCTAATGAATTATTTGCATCTTATTATAGAGGTGAAAGAGCATAGTATGACACACCTAACATCAATAAAATAAGTTACACCCAATTACATATGATTTACATAGGTATAGTTTTATTTCACAATAATGTACATCCATAGGTCCATTCAAATGTACATTACTTTCTTTTGTTGTAAATAATAATTTATTGTGTCTATTTATGATTTCATTAATATAGTTTATGTACACTGACCTTAATTCTCAATTTACATCTTTTCTATTAAGGATGTTGTGCTATGGTAGTTTAATTGCATTACTTTTGCATTGCTATATCTCTTATAATGAGATTGTTCTATGTTAAGACTAGTGTGCTATAATACTCAACTATATTAACTTTGTAATTTATTGGTTAAAGAAGATGTTTGAATCACATTAGAATCATATTTGAACTATATTTGGACCTTAATCGAATCTTGTTTGTAACACAATCGATCTATACTCGAATTATATGTGAATTTGGTTTGAAACTTGCTTGAACCATATTTGAAACCTCACTAGAATATTATTTAAACTTTTTTTTGAAGCTGTATCATTTAAGGCAAATTTTTAAAAAAGTATTCTACATTCTAAAGTTGGGTATATTGGTTTAAGATGAACTTTTGGATACATTTTTGTCATATAACAAATAACATAAAAAAGTTTCTCCAATTATAGCAATATTTAGGGTGTTAAATTGTTAATATATGACACGATAAAAAACTCGTCCGGGACCTGACCAAAAAATTCCGGGTTCAAATTGGTTGGGTTTGAGTTTAATTTTTTGACCTGATTAAAATATCGGGTAAGGTTCAGGCTAACCCGTGAACCCAAATACAAACTGTTTGACCTGTCTGTTGCACACTCGCTCTGACACATCTCATCTTTCTCACTCGCACTCATTCGTGCCCGCACTCGCTTCTCGCTCTCGCTCTTGCTCACTCGTACACGCCCTGGCCCTCATCCTCGCCCTCGCCCTCACCCTCTCAAGCTCACACTCATCCTTGCCCTCTCGCTAGCCCACTCGCAATTGCCTGTTGAACTCAACCGTGTTAGTGGGTCATGTCATGTCGAGTCAGGTTGGTGTTGAGTTGGGTTCAGATGTAGATTTTTAACCCGAATGAAAAAAAAAAACATCTTGAATTTGGGTAGGATGCATTATGAGCTGGTAAATTTTGGATTTGTCCTGAGTTAAATTTGAAAAACTGTTTTGATACCCCTAACTATATTGAGGAATGTATATTCAAATTACTCTCATGGAAATACATTTTTTACACAATTTATAAAGAATTTGTAAAAGAAGATTTCAAATGGAAAGGATTGGGATCCACAATTAGAGAGAATATATTTGGTTGTCTATCCAAATTTAACCAAATATTAAATTGATTTATTAGTATATTTGATATTTGATTTTTTTTTTCATTTTATAATATAATGTTATAAAAAAGCTACTTATTTTATTATTTAATATTTTAAAACAATAATTTTATAAATGGAATTAAAAGTTAATATTTATGTATCCGTCAAATCATATGATATTTGATTGCTGGAAAAATTGGTGTTTGGCTGTCAAATTGATTGATATTTAAATGTCATCAAAACAAGATATTATGTCATTGTCTAATATCAAACTATTTAATGACTAAAATAAAGGAAAGAAAAAACAAATCACATAATTAATATTTATATTTTTAGATAATATTATATTTTTTAAATAGGACACTATTAAACCAAATATATGATACTAAATTTATAAAATTATTCTTTAAATAATAATATTATTTAGACAATATTTTTTTTTTTTTCACATAACAAGCAAAACAAACATATAGTTGCTAGCACTTGCTTGATTTAGCCCATATGAGCTAAAGTGTCATATATTCAATTGTTTAGATTTGCAGGTTTTTATTTCTTTATTTTTGAGGATGCTAATTTTACTGTTTTTTTTTTTTTTTTACTTTAAAAATTTCTAGAATTAAATAATTGAGTTCATTTAGATTTTAACCTAGCTTAATAATGATTTCAATGTGAATTATAAAGGGCAAAATTGTAAATAAATTGTTTTATATTTTTCAATATTTTTTTACTAAAATATTGAATAAAACTATTCTATTTTTCCTTTTTATTTTTATTAGGGGGTGTTAATAAATGACCCAATCAACCAATCTGACTCAGACTTAACCCAAACAATTATGGTTCAAATTGATTCGTTTGATAAACATTAAACAGGTCGGGTTAGGATCTAAAATTTTGACTCATTTATTAAACAAGTAGAGTTTTGATTGACTCATTTAATTAGCAATTCTAATTCGACTCTTGAATTCTAGTCCATTTATTAAATAAGTTAATTCTGGTTGACTTGTGAACCAACTTTTTACCCGAAAAAGACCTGTTTAAAAAAATTTCCTTTATTTTTTTCTCGTTGTTATGATTTTCTTATTTGTATGAATTAATCAAAACTTTATAGTTAATAATTTATAAATGATTTATTTTTTAATCAAAGCAGGCTATTGAGTCAGGTTGATGTAATCTCATTGATATTTACTATAAAAATGTGGAATTTATTTCACCAGTAATTAAAAAAAATGCTTTCAAGGCATGAGATATTTTGTTAATGTGAGAATTGAGATCATTAATATAAGAGATATGGAATGAAAAAATTAATTTGTTGAAGAGAGAGTTTTGATGTAATTTCCCCATATCTAAACTAAGTATTTGAAAATTTTCAAAAATTATTTCAAAAAGCCATTTAGGGTATGATTTTAGTACATTTGCAATTGAGACAATGTTTCTCAATGTAATGAACCTAATGGTTAGAATTTTCATAAAGGATAATATTATTTATAGCATTTCAGATCTATTATAGCCTTCATATCTCAATCATCGAGCTAATAACTTGATGTTCATCATCGATTGTTGCATGATATCTTCTATCACCTCACACTAATTATCAACCAACATTGACATTATTCATCCTCACCCCATCAACAATCTAGCAATATTAACCATCAATAACCTATTTTCTAATGCCAACTATAAACCGACATATTTTAGCCATCAACATCTAATGCATATCTTCTCAGCTATTACTCTCCTCTTATTGGAGTATGAACAAGACAAGTGCCTACTATACTTAAAAATGAGACATTATTCTTTATAAATAATGATATCATTGTTAGGAAACTTATCATAATGAAGACTTTTGATAGCATAGTTGTGAATATAAGCTTCAAACATATATCTAAACAAGTACTTAGCATATCACTTGGTATATGATCCTCTATATAAATCTATTGCAAACAAACATATATCTAAACAAGTACTTAGCATATCACTTGGTATATGATCCTCTATATAAATCTAATGCAAACATAGGAAATCATGAGGGGACCTGCAACTTGAATTTTAAATATGTTAAGAAAGCTTGACCTTTAATCTTACAATCTCACTCAAAAGGGACATCAAACAAGACCAACCAAAAATTTTAGAATTCTTGGCATCTTACTAATTTATGCAAATACAATATTGGGTTATTATTATTATTATTTAAAAGTGGGATTTATAGCTTTCCACTAAAACAAAGGGGGTTGTCCTTTTTTAGGTATGAAATGCAATTTTTTATTTGTCTTCTCCTAATATAAAAGAAAGTTATCTTATCTTGAGACTCACTAGGCCTATGTATGGTATATATCAATTGAAATAATTATTGATTATGAAATATGTTATCCTTAGTGAATGGTATATCGATATATACCCTAAACAAAAATAGAGCAAATGTTTGAGTATTTTAAAATCATTCTCTTAAAGTGAAGCCAAGCATTAACCTTAATAAAATCAAAACCTATGATTTGTTTTATACTACTAATTAGGGTTTGGACACATAAAATGTGAAAATGTGGGAGTAGCTCCAGTGACAAATACGATTAGAGAAAGTAAATGCCTTATATGGATTGGACACATAAAGCATCAACCTTCTAATTATTGCGAATCTGATTTCAGGGAATAGAATTTTGATGATAGCTAACATTTCTATTTTTCTACGACTACCTTGCCTACTAACATTTTAGGTACATAAGATCAAATTGCAAATCAAATCAGCTCAAAATTGGGTAAATTAAGACTGAGTTAGCTTGTAATGTACGTCAAGTGTCTTTTACATTTTCATGAGTCTATTGTAACATTATGGGTCCTGATGCTAAGTAACCTTACACACTCACACTTGGGGAAAAAATTCTATCTATTGATTAGTATTTTCTATTTTGATCACATCGCTCGAGACGATCCAAAAAATTATCCTAGACAATCAGTTAAAAACATAAACCCTAATTAGGGCATCCTAGTTAAGAAAGCTACTTTTAAATCAATCATCATGGATGATATTAGTATCGTCAAGAATGATAACCTCAAATTAGAAAGAATTAGCTGCTAGATCTATTTAGGCATATTGTATTTTTAGACATCATCCAGGATGATGCAGTGCAATTATGCTTAAATTAATATGATAATTAAAAAAAACAATTAAGGTTTGATTGCTTGATCATATTGTCTTGGACAATCGTAGGATCATCCGGGACGATCAGTTCATAAACCTTAGTTCTTTTTGGATGATCAATAATCGGCCTGACTCCATTCAGGATGATGCTCTAGACGATATGTACTGAATTGAACTAATTGTCCGGGATGATCAAGTTATTTTTTCATCGTCCAGAAATCCATTCAGGGCGATATTCTGGACGATATTTGTCATTTTCTACTAATCAGCCTAGATGATCATAAGAATTATCCTAGACGATATAGTTATTTTTTTATCATCCAGACATCCATCCAGGGCGATGGTCTTGATAATATTCGACGACTTGAACTAGTCGTACAGTATGATGTCCTATAATCCAAGATTATCTGAACAAAGTAACCTTTTAATCGTCCAGACTCTTCCAAATCATCTTGGCTAATTGAGCTAAATTTGAAGTGATTGTACAAGATGATAAATAGATCATCCTAGATGATATTTAATGATTAGTTGCTAATTAGGGCTAATTTGGAGCCCTTATTTAAAAAGATCTTTTATTTTATCAAGAGAAGATCTTTTGCTGCTATCCTAACCTGAGAGAGCTAGGAGGTGAGGGAGAGTAAGGGGGAGAGAGAAAGAGGATCTTATAATGGGGAGTTTGTGAGGGGTTTCACAAAGGTTGCTCCAAGCAAGGATCCAAGTCATCTTCTCTAGTCGTCATCCCTGGTTCCTTGGAGGTTTGAGAGAGATCTACTTCAACAACTGATCAAGGTTCTCTGCCTGCTTCTGGAGGAAGCAAAAGGAGTTAAGCTCTTTGTCTGCTTTTGGAGAAAGCAAAAGGAGTTAGAATCAGTGCCTGCTTTTAGAGCAAGTAAAAGGAGTTGGGTTCTCTACCTGCTTCTAGATGAAGCAAAAAGAGTTGAGTTCTCTACCTCACCTAGGTCGGTGGAAAGGAGTTTTTGTACAGGCTTCTCTTCCTTGTTGTGGGGGGAAAAGGAGTGATACTGAGTTTAATGAAATACCCAGAGGAGAGGCTCCAGGGACTAGATGTAGGTCAAGTTGACCAAACCACTATAAAATCTAGTGTATTTTTCTTATTATTCTTCTACATTTAATTTCTGCACTTTGTTTCTCTTGTGGTGAATCTTGGTTTGATTTAAGATTGTGTTCTAATTTGAAGAAATTTTTAAATACCAATTCAGCCCCTCTATGTTAGCCTCGGGAGTAGTTCATAAGGGCTTAATATCCCTAATGAGCTTTCAAGTGGTATCAGAGTGGGATTCATAAAATGAGTTTTGAAAACTTTTGAATTTTAATTAATGGCTAACTTTGGTAATCGTAATACTGCGGAAGGTTATTCTATTACCCGACCACCTTTATTTGATAATATTCATTTTGATTTTTAGAAAACTCACATGTCTACATTTTTATAATCGATTGACTATAGCATGTGGATGCTTGTTAAGGATATTTATTCACCTCCATCATATGAAATTAATGGCATTAAAATTGAACTTCTTTTTACTGAATGGACTTTTGATGATAGGATTTAGCACAAATGAATGTAAAATATTTAAACTATTTTTTTTGTACTTTAAAATTGGAAGATTATATGCGTGTTTCAACTTGTGCTACCGGTAAAAAAAATTTGGATATATTGTGTATTACTTATGAAGGAACAAATGAAGTCAAGCAATCTAAGTTAAGTATTCTATTATATGACTATAAATTTTTTTGTATGAATTCTATTGAATTAATTTCTGGCATGTATACTAGGTTCACTTAAATTGTCACCTCATTGCATGCCTTAGGAAGAGAACTCATGAATTATGAAAGAGTCAATAAAATTTTGAAATGCTTGCCTTATTCCTTTGATTATAAGATTACTGCAATTACTAAATCTAAGTATTTGAAGACTTATTCTATTGATAATTTACTTGGGCCACTCATTGCTTACGAGCAAGGGGTGAACCAAAGAAAACTTGATGCAGGTGAGAAGAAGAAGGAAAAAAGTTATGATGCTGAAAGCTAACGATACGAATATAAATTCTTTCGAGTCTGAAAGTGATGATGTTGCCTTCATCACTAGAAAATTCAAAAGCTTTCTAAGAAAAAATCATAAGAATCATCATAAGTGGAAAAAGGTAAGGATAGCAAAAATTTTAAAAGTTCTTATGATATTATTTATTTTGAATGTAGAAAGCCTGAACATGTCAAAGTTGATTGTCCTACACTTAAGAATCACTCAAGTAAGGAGAAGGGTGAGGAGAAACCCAAGTTCAGGAAGGATAAGATGCGATTCTAAAAGGCATTATGGGCAGATTTTGTATCTAACTCCTCTGAGATTGAAGCGGAGGAGGAGACAATAAACTTATGCTTGATGGTCGATGATCATCTTGGTTGGTCTAACCAAAAAAAGATATGCAAACCAACCTATGATCAATTACTTAAAGTTAAAGAACAAATTCATGCATCATATTGGAAGTTTAAGAAATTGCATGCTAGTTTGAAATTGAAGTTTTTGAATTTGCAAAAAGAGAATGAAATTTTAATAAAAGATCACTCCCAAATTGATAGTAATCACATGTCATTACTTGATGAGTTTAATGAGTTGAATAAAAAGCATTCTGAGTTGGTTATTGAGTATGATTCATTGAAAGCATCATATACTGCACTTGAAATTGATTTTAAAGTATATATTAATGAATATTAGTATAAGGAGCACTATTTGAGAGCTGATAATATCATTTTAGAAAGTACTAACTCGAGGTTTAAAGCTGAATTGAATGCACTTGAGGAAAATAGGACTACACCCACACTTGATTCAAAGCCAAAACCTAAGAAGAGACACTATAACCTGAATATATTAGTAAAAGGACGATATTGATCGTACTGGACGATCTGTCAGTTATCTCCTATAGAACACTTGGAACGAATAGGAACTTGCTTTGAAAAAATTTTCTAAGTCCTATTCGTCCAGGACGAAATTTATCATCGTCCCAGGCGATGGGTTCTCTGGATAATTTTCGTCCAGACGAATTTTGACCATCGTACGAGGCGATGGGTTCACTGGAAAAATTTCGTACAGACGAAAATAAATATCGTACAGGACGATCAGCTCTCTGGAAATTTTTTCGTCCGAACGAAAACAAATCATCGTCCCAGGCGATGGGTTCACTGGAAAAAGTTCGTCCAGACGAAATAAATATTCGTCCAGGACGATCAGCTCTCTGGAAAATTTTCGTCCAGACGATCACATTTTCGTTCAAACGATAAACCGACTTAGAACAGTTTTCAGCAGTTTCTAGAACCGACCTTGCAATAACCGTTCGTACTGGACGAACCAAGTTCGTACAGGACGATCAGCTGTACGAAGTCAGTTCGTACACATATACAAATTGGGTCGTTTCAGATCGTTTAAGTAAAATCGTCCAGGACGATCCAGAATCGTACCGGACGATCCACTGCGTACAGAATTGAATATTTGCAGTTTTTGGGCGGTTTCACTTGTCTTTTATATAAATAGTCCAAATTAGACTGCCACCCAATCTTTTTGTCATTTGATCTTCGTGCCTATTGAGAGAATAGCCAAGGAGAGAGTGGAAGAGAGCATTCAAAGGAGGATTCCTACCACTGGAGCGAGAAGGCTTCACTTGGATTGCTAAGGTAAGAGTCTCTACTTGTGAAATTGGATTTCTTCACTCTTTTTCTTTCTTCCTTCTAGATTCTTGTGAGAAGATCATTCAAGAAGATCCGGTTCTCTGCCGACACTTGGAGAGTGTGAACAGCCGAAGGGTTCTCTGCCCACACTAGGAGAGTGTGAAAGGACGAAGGTTCTCTGCCCACACTAGGAGAGTGTGAAAGGACGAAGGTTCTCTGCCCACACTTGGAGGTGTGAAAGGACGAAGGACGGACGGTTTCTCTGCCAACACTGGGTTTTGTGTAAAAGGACGGACGGTTCTCTGCCGCACCGGGGAGTGGTGAAAAGAGTGTGTTGTAAGGGCTTCTCCGCCTTGCTGTGGGTGCAAAAGGAGAGTCACTATTGGTATTAGTGCAATACTCAGAGGGCGCCTCTGAGGAGTGGATGTAGGTCTGGTTATAGACCGAAACCACTATAAATCTGGTGTCATTTACTTTACAGCTTTTACGTTTCCGCACTTTAAATTTCAGTTTTAACAACTCTGTGGTTGAAAAACATTTTTCTACTAACCTTAAAAGAAAATTTTATTTCGGTTCAACTTTAACATTAAGAGGGTTTAAAATTTTTAAAACTACCAATTCACCCCCCCTCTTGGTAGCCTTGGGACATTTACTTAGGCTTAACAACCTAATTACTGGACTCAACAAGTGGTATCAGAGCAGAGTTTCAAAATCATAAGTTTGAACTACTTTTTGATTAACGTAGATGGCTACATTTGGAAACCGAAACACACCTGAGGGTTACTCTATCACTAGACCTCCACTGTTTGACAATATTCCTTTTGATTTTTGGAAAACACGCATGTCTACTTTCTTACAGTCACTTGATTATCGCATGTGGATGCTAGTCCAGGAAGGTTACACAAAACCAACTAGATTAGTTGATGGAATTAGGGTAGATACACCCTTTGCAGATTGGACTATAGAAGAACGTGACTTAGCACAATTAAATGCGAAATGTTTAAATAGTTTCTTTTGTGCTTTAAAATCTGAAGACTACATGCGAGTTTCCACTTGTAAAAGCGGAAAAGACATATGGGATAGACTTTGTATTACTTATGAAGGGACAAATGAGGTTAAGCAATCAAGACTCAATATCTTGTTACATGACTACGAATTATTTCGCATGAAACCTAATGAATCTATATCTGACATGTACACAAGATTCACTCAAATTGTCACCTCTTTGCATGCACTTGGTAGGGAATTAACTAATGCTGAAATGGTTAATAAAATTCTTCGTTGTTTACCTACTGCATACGATGCTAAAATTACTGCAATTACAGAGTCAAAAGATCTGAACATTTATTCTATTGACAATCTTCTTGGTTCACTCATTGCTTACGAGCAAGGAGTAAGTCAAAGAAAGATTGATGCAGGTGAACCAAGAAAGGAAAAGAATCTTGCATTAAATGTGGAAGAGTCAGAAAGTGAACACTCACAACCTGAGGATGAAGACGATATAGCACTGATGACTAGACAATTCAGAAGCTTTTTAAAGAGGAAGCAGAAGAGACGCCAGCAATGGAATAGAGGTAAGTATAACAAAAATGGCAGGGTTTCTAATGAAGTGATTTGTTATGAATGCAGGAAACCAGGTCATATAAAAACTGATTGTCCAAAACTTAAAGCCACTCCTAGCAAGGAGAAGGTAGAGGAGAAACCAATGGTAAAGAAGGGCAAGAAGAAGTTTCAAAAGGCTTTTTGGGCGGACTCAGCTTCAGACTCATCTGAGACTGAAAACGAAGAAGAAGTCACCAACCTTTGCTTGATGGCAGATAAAGCTGAACAATCAGATCAAGAAGAGGAATACTCTCACACAAGACCTCGTGAGAGTATATGGTACCTGGACAGCGGATGTTCTAAGCACATGACTGGAGATACTGCTCAATTCATAACGCTGGAAACCAGGAGTGGAGGCAAGGTTACACTTGGAGATAATACCACAAAGAAGGTGGTTGGATCAGGTATGATTGGAAATTTGAAAAACTTTTTCATAGATAATGTTTTATTAGTTGAAGGCTTAAAACATAATTTGCTTAGCATAAGTCAGCTATGTGATAAGGGCTATAATGTAAAATTTTTACCTACTAGCTGCATAATTAGCCTAAATGGGAAAATTGTTTTAAATGGAAAAAGGGTGAACAATGTCTACATGCTAGATTTAAATTGTATTCAATCTCCTACTGCTTTTTGTTTGAAAACTGTTTCTGATGAATCATGGCTTTGGCATAGGAGACTTTGTCATTCTAGTATGAAAAATCTTAGAAAAATTACCCAAAAGAATTTGGTTAGAGGAATACCTAAACTAGACTTTAATAAGGACCACTTATGTGATGCATGTCAATTAGGAAAACAAGTGAAGTCCTCTTTTAAGTCCAATAAAGATCTTAGGACCAGTAAACCTTTAGAAATTCTTCACATGGATCTTTTTGGACCTGTAAGCACGGTTAGTCTAGGAGGAAAGGTATATGGATTTGTAATAGTAGATGATTTTTCAAGATTCACCTGGGTTAAATTTCTTTTTCATAAGAGTGAATCATTTGAGGAATTCAGAAATTTTTCAACTTGGATACAAAGAAAACTAGGATGTGAAATAATTTCTATACAAAGTGATCATGGAGGAGAATTTGAAAATGAAAGATTTGAAGATTTCTGTAAAGAAAAGGGGATTGATCACAATTTTTCTGCACCTAGAACTCCTCAACAAAATGGAGTAGTTGAAAGAAAGAACAGAACATTAATAGAAGCCGCCCGAGCAATGTTAGCAGAATACTCTCTTCCTAGATATTTTTGGGCTGAGGCAGTTAGCACTGCATGCTATGTTCTGAATAGGGTAAATGTGAGATCAAATTTGAATAAAACACCCTATGAATTGGTAAAAGGTAGAACACCAAATTTTATCTCATTTACATGTATTTGGTTGCAAGGTGTTCATACATAATAATGGAAAATCTGCCTTAGGAAAATTTGATCCAAAATCAGATGAAGGAATTTTCGTTGGATATTCAAGTGTTGGAAAATCTTATAGAGTATTCAACAAAAGAACTTTAGTCATTGAAGAAACCACACATGTTGTTTTTGATGAAAATGAAAATATGGAAGAGCCAAAAGTTGTTGAAGAAGAAATTGAAGAAAACTCCCAAAAGATTGATAGATTAAATTTGGAAGAAAATGTGGAAGAAAATATAGAAAGAGAAGACCCTTTGCCTAGAGATTTGAGATTTTCTAAAAATCACCCAAAGGAATTAATTATAGGTGAACCAAGTGAGGGTGTTAGAACTAGGCGTGGATTAAACAAGGAAGTCAATCATTCAGCCTTTATTTCAACCATTGAACCCACTAACATTGATCAAGCACTTTCAGATGAATTTTGGATATTGGCCATGCAAGAAGAGTTAAATCAATTTGTAAGAAATAAAGTTTGGGAACTAACTACAAGGCCAAAAGATCAAAGTGTTGTAGGAACCAAGTGGGTGTTCAAAAATAAAATGAATGACTCAGGAGTAGTCATTAGAAATAAGGCTAGATTAGTAGCTAAGGGGTATAATCAAATTGAAGGAATTGATTTTGAGGAAACTTTTGCTCCTGTAGCTAGACTTGAAGCAATTAGGGTTTTACTAGCCTTTGCCTGTTTTAAAGGTTTTAAATTGTTTCAAATGGATGTTAAAAGTGCCTTTTTAAATGGAGTAATTGAAGAAGATGTTTTTGTAGAACAACCTCCAGGTTTTGAAAATTCTAAATTTCCAAATCATGTTTTCAAATTAAAAAAGGCATTATATGGATTGAAACAGGCACCTAGAGCTTGGTATGAGAGGTTAAGCACCTTCCTACTTGAAAGATCTTTTGAAAAAGGAAGTGTGGATACAACTCTCTTTTTAAGAAAAAAATTGGAAAGGATATACTTATTGTTCAAATTTATGTGGATGACATCATCTTTGGATCTTCAAATAAACATCTTTGTGATGATTTTTCTAAAACAATGAGTAATGAATTCGAAATGAGTCTAATGGGAGATTTAAATTACTTTCTAGGATTTAGCATTAAGCAACTTGAGGAAGGTACTTTTCTTAGTCAAAACAAATATATTAAGGACATCCTCAAAAAATATGAAATGGACAATGCTAAACCTGTTAGTACACCAATGAGTTCTTCAGTTCAGTTGGATAAAGACCTTAAGGGAAAATCTGTTGATCAAAAGAAATTTAGAGGGATAATTGGATCTTTACTTTACTTGACAGCTAGCCGACCAGATATTATGTTTAGTGTTTGCCTATGTGCTAGATTTCAATCAGATCCAAAAGAATCACATTTGACAGCAGTAAAAAGGATTTTAAGATATCTACTAGGAACTCAAAACTTAGGAATTTGGTATCCAAAGTTTAGCTCTTCATTTGAAATTATTGGTTACTCAGATTCTGACTTTGCAGGCTGTAGAGTGGATAGGAAAAGCACTTCTGGAACATGTCAATTCATTGGAAATTCATTAGTTTCATGGTCTAGTAGAAAACAAAATTCAGTGGCACTATCTACTGCAGAAGCAGAATACATTGCATTAGGAAGTTGTGTGGCACAAGTACTTTGGTTAAAACAACAGTTGATTGACTTAGGATTAACTATAGGCACTATTCCAATTTATTGTGACAATACTAGTGCTATTTGTATTTCAAAAAATCCTATTCAACATTCTAGAACCAAACACATTGATATAAGGCATCATTTCATAAGGGATCATGTATCCAAAGGAGAAATTGAACTCATACATGTTTCAACTGAAAATCAACTTGCAGACATTTTTACAAAACCTTTAGCCTTTGATACCTTCAGTACTTTAAGAACAAGGCTTGGTGTTATTGATTTGAATGCTTAACCAAAATGTCTTTGCAACATTGATACTTGTTGTGTTTTGTTTTTGTGATTTTGTGAATTTTGTGTGTTTTTGAATGAATTGTTTTTGGATTTATGATTTTGTCTTATGTTTTCTGTGTTTTGTTTTTTTTTTTTTTTTTTTTTTTTGATTTTTTTGTTAAATTAAAAATTTAAAAATCAAAATTTTTTTTTTTGAGGAAATCGTCCAGGACGAAATATTTTCGTACGGGACGATGTGTAAAGGAACAGTTTGCGAAAATTTAAACCGTTTTAGAGCAGTTTTTTATTGGATCGTCTGTACGATCTGTGATCGTCCAGGACGAATTTTTTTTCTCTCTCAAACGTCGGGACGATTGAATGCAGCGGTTGAGTGGATAAAACAGTTTTTAATACGAACTTCGTCTGTACGAAATTTTTGTTCGTCCAGACGAACATGTGTCGATTCATTGTAGGGGACGGTTTTCAAGAGTCATTAAAACGAAATACTTTTCGATCGTCTGTACGAAATTTTTTTGTCTGTACGATCGGTCAAGTCAAAAAGCCTGTACGAAGGGACGCATCGTAAGTTGTGTTGAATACGAAAAGCCGTTACATTTTGGACGAATTGGATCGTCTGTACGAACCTACTTCGTCCAGACGAACTATTATGTTTCGTCCAGGACGAATATTTTCGTCCAGGACGAAAGTATCGTTTTCCTTTAAATATGAAGGCTTTTCAAACTTGAAAATCACACTTTCAAATCTCTTTCTCAATCCCTTTCAACATCAAATCAACAATGGCCTCCTCTAGCAAGAGACAAAAGGTTTTGGTGAAGAAACCCAATAGGAATGCCCCAGACAACTTTCTTTCTAAAGAAAATGAGGAATCTTTTCCTCGTTTTGCCTCTGCAAAAATCACTCCGTCTCGCATTCTTATCCCAGCAGAGTTGAAATATCGGGTAATGCACCTTTTCGCCTCAACCCAATTTCAGTTCATTCTTTCTCTCGTCCACTTCTACAACAAACAAACCTACCATTACTTCCTTGCCAACATGAGTTTCAATTCTGACCACTCTATCATTAGTTCTTTTGTTTTTAAGAAGAAGGTTGAGATCACCAAGCACGATCTTGGTGCATTTTTAAACTTAAGAACTGAGGGATATAGAGCCCACACCCTAATGTCAGAAAACTCTTTCAAATGGTTTCAAATCAATAACATAATTAGAGGAAATGCAATTGACAATCATGTTGCTAGAGTCTCAGGTATGACTCAAGATGCCCGAATCATCCAGCATATCCTTAGATCCTCAATTATTCCTAAAGCTGGTGATAGGATTAACATCACTCCTCTCCTTTCTTGTCTAACCTTTTTAATCATGTCAAGACATCCTATTGATGAAGCCCAACTCATCATAGATCATATCTATGGGCTTTCAGAAATAGGACATGCTGATCAGAAGAAGAAGAAGAACATTTCATTAGGGCACTTGATTACTTACATTTTGGAGAAGAAATACAATATAGTGCATCCTGATGAGGAATATGAAGAGCCAGTTTACTATAACAATGCATCATTTAGACTGCTCTTCAAAGGAAGGAAAAGATAAAGGGAGAGCACATGACAGTGCTTCAGAAGAAGAAGAAGAAGAAGAAGAAGAAGAGAGAGCATACCTCTGCACCTCAGTCAGATTATCAGAATCTGATTGAGAGATTTGATCGATTAGAGACTCATATTGATCAAAGATTTGATCAATTTGATGCTCAACTTGTGCAGCAACAACATGACATTGGTGTTATTAGAAATGAAGTACATGATATCAATACCAATGTAATGTTGATGGCCTCCTACTTTAACCTTTTCGGTGGCATTCCTCCTCCTCCTCCTCCTCCAGAACAGTAGAGATGATTTTATGTGTTTTTGTTGTTCTTGTGTTGTATTTTTGTTGTGTTGTTGTGTTTGTTTCTCATTTTTTTTTATGTCTTGTTTTGTTAATGTTTTTGTTAGTGTTTTTTGTTTAATGTTGTGTCTTGTACTTTATGTTGTGTTTAATTTTTGTGAAATGTAATCCTTTCATATAAATCAATGCATTTCGCACTTGTTTCAGTATTGATTTGTTATTGAAATGTGGTTAATTTTTATGAATTTCATTAGTATTATTTAATCTTCATCGTGCTTAAATTAGATCGTAATTTGAGATTATCTACATTAGAAAATCTAGTCTTTCTAAGTTTAAAAGTTGTTTATAACTTGTTGTAATTAGAATTTTTAAATTCATGTCTATTCATTTAGACTACATCAAAGTTAAAATTATTATTGCAATTTAGATGTTTACTTATTTTGTATTTCCTTGTTCAAATAATATTTATGTACTTAGAAATATTTGAAATTTTAGATTATTGATTTTGGAAAGAATTGGTCTAAATTACTCTTGAAAATTGTACAAAAAGTACAAAAATCAAAAGAAATGCGCAATGGTTCGCAAATATGAAAAAGAGGCACAAAAACAACTCAATATCAATAGATGCACAAAAATGTGCTCAAAAGTTTGAAAAAGATGCGCAAAGCGCCACATGTGGTAATTCTCTTCTTTCCAAATTCTTTCAATCTCTTAATTCAAATTGATCTTATGTTCATTTATATTCTTTTGAAATTTTGAAATATAGAATTTTTTTTTTCTTCATCTCTCTTGTAATGATTTTCTATATTGAAATGTCTAAATTGAATCATGTCTTTGCTAAATTCTTCTTACTTACAATGTTATATCAGTTTTTAAATCTCCTGAATTTCTATGATTGACCTAATGTTTTTAGTTGAAAATTGCATACCTTATATCAATCACCATTTAGATTAAATATTCAAATGAATTTTCATACAATTACTTACATTTCTTGTCTATTTCTTCTTCACTTTTTGTTGCTGTCAAAAAGGGGGAGAAATTATTAGTTTGTGTATGTTTGTGTTTGTGTATGTTTGTTTGTTTGCAAGTTTTTGTGTTGCAAGTTTGTGTTAAAATTTTTTAAAAAAAAAAAAATAAAAATTTTGTTCGTTAAATATTGTTCTTTAATGCCTCCTTATTTTAATGTACTCATAAATTCAGGGGGAGTTTAGGAGATAAAAGATGTGTTTTTAACTTGAAACCATACTAATAATAATTGTTTTGCCATCATCAAAAAGGGGGAGATTGTTTGAATAGTTGCTATTTGAATGAGTTATATTTATGCAACTTATGTAGTTTTGATGATTCCAAACATTATTGTTCAAATGTATAGTTATCTCCTAACAATTTCAGAAGATTTGCACTTGCTCTTGTGTGTACTAACATTTCAGGAAAATCAGACTCCAGACTACGAAAACTTCAATTCAAATTCAACATGAGATATTTTGTTTAATTGATGTTTTTTTTTTTTAATTAATTTTGAAAGGGAGTGATTGTAATTGAGTGAATAAAATCTCACACACACACACACAAATAAGGAGATCTTGAAATTCTATACTGATCGTACAGGACGATATTTATCGTACTGGACGATCTGTCAGTTATCTCCTATAGAACACTTGGAACGAATAGGAACTTGCTTTGAAAAAATTTTTCTAAGTCCTATTCGTCCAGGACGAAATTTATCATCGTCCCAGGCGATGGGTTCTCTGGATAATTTTCGTCCAGACGAATTTTGACCATCGTACGAGGCGATGGGTTCACTGGAAAAATTTCGTACAGACGAAAATAAATATCGTACAGGACGATCAGCTCTCTGGAAATTTTTTCGTCCGAACGAAAACAAATCATCGTCCCAGGCGATGGGTTCACTGGAAAAAGTTCGTCCAGACGAAATAAATATTCGTCCAGGACGATCAGCTCTCTGGAAAATTTTCGTCCAGACGATCACATTTTCGTTCAAACGATAAACCGACTTAGAACAGTTTTCAGCAGTTTCTAGAACCGACCTTGCAATAACCGTTCGTACTGGACGAACCAAGTTCGTACAGGACGATCAGCTGTACGAAGTCAGTTCGTACACATATACAAATTGGGTCGTTTCAGATCGTTTAAGTAAAATCGTCCAGGACGATCCAGAATCGTACCGGACGATCCACTGCGTACAGAATTGAATATTTGCAGTTTTTTTGGCGGTTTTCACTTGTCTTTTATATAAATAGTCCAAATTAGACTGCCACCCAATCTTTTTGTCATTTGATCTTCGTGCCTATTGAGAGAATAGCCAAGGAGAGAGTGGAAGAGAGCATTCAAAGGAGGATTCCTACCACTGGAGCGAGAAGGCTTCACTTGGATTGCTAAGGTAGAGAGTCTCTACTTGTGAAATTGGATTTCTTCACTCTTTTTCTTTCTTCCTTCTAGATTCTTGTGAGAAGATCATTCAAGAAGATCCGGTTCTCTGCCGACACTTGGAGAGTGTGAACAGCCGAAGGGTTCTCTGCCCACACTAGGAGAGTGTGAAAGGACGAAGGTTCTCTGCCTACACTTGGAGGGTGTGAAAGGACGAAGGTTCTCTGCCACTAGGAACACTGTGTTTTGTGTAAACTTGGAGGGTGTGAAGACGGTTCTCTGCCAACACTGGGTTTTGTGTAAAAAAGACGGACGGTTCTCTGCCGCACCGGGGAGTGGTGAAAAGAGTGTGTTGTAAGGGCTTCTCCGCCTTGCTGTGGGTGCAAAAGGAGAGTCACTATTGGTATTAGTGCAATACTCAGAGGGCGCCTCTGAGGAGTGGATGTAGGTCTGGTTATAGACCGAACCACTATAAATCTGGTGTCATTTACTTTACAGCTTTTACGTTTCCGCACTTTAATATTGCAGTTTTAACAACTCTGTGGTTGAAAAAACATTTTTTTCTACTAACCTTAAAAGAATAATTTTTTCTTTTTGTTCATTGCTGAAATAATATTTTTTGCCTTATTTTTGTTTTTAAAAATTTGTCGTCAATGTTTTATATCTCTTAATCAGTTAAAGGGAAAAACACCGTTGATTGTTGTTAAGATAGTTGCTATTTGCATGCTTTACATTTTTGCAACTTATGAAGTTTTGATGATTCCAAACATTATTGTTCAAATGTGTAGTTATCTCCTAACAATTTTGGAAGAATTGTATTTGCTCTTGAGTGTACTAACATTTCAGGGAAAACAAACTCCAGATTACGATGACTTCAAATTGAATTCAGCATGAGATACTGTAATATTTGAAGCTTGCACTTTTCTTTGAAATAAAAAATTGAAAGGGAGTGATTGTAACTTGAGTGAATAAAAACATACACACACACATGAGGAGATCATATAAAATTTATATTGATCGTACAGGACGATATACGTTCGTACTGGACGATCAGACAGTTATCTCCTATAGAGCATATAGAACGAATAGGAACTTGCTCGGAAAATTTTTTCTAAGTCCTATTCGTCCAGGACGAAATAAATTATCGTCAAGGATGATTGGCTCTCTGGGAAATTTTCGTCCAGACAAAATTACATTATCGTCCGTGGCGACTGGTTCTCTGGAAATATTTCGTCCAGACAAAATTAAAAATCGTCCAGGACGATCGGGTCTCTGGAAAATTTTCGTCTAGATGAAATTAATTTATCGTCCGTGGCGATTGGTCCTCTGGAAAATTTTTGTCCAGACGAAGTAAAGAATCGTCCAGGACAATCGGTCCTCTGTAAAAATTTTGTCCAGACGAATAAATTTTCGTCCAAACGATTAACCGACTTAGGACAGTTTTCAGCAGTTTCTAGAACCGACCTTGTAATAACCGTTCGTACTGGACGATCCTAGTTCGTACAGGACGATCATCTGTATGAAGATATTTCGTACACATATTCAAATAGGGTCATTTCAGATCATTTAAGTAAAAATGTCCAGGACGATACACGATCGTACAGGACGATCCACTACGTACAGAATTGAATACTTGTAGTTTTTGGGCAGTTTTTCTTGTCTTTTGTATAAATAGTCCAAATTAGACTGCCACCCAATCTTTTTGTCATTTGATCTTCATGCCTCTTGAGAGAATAGCCAAGGAGAGAGTGAAAGAGAGCATTCAAAAGAGGATTCCTACCACTGGAGCGAGAAGGCTTCACTTGGAGTTCAAAGGTAAGAGTCTCTACTTGTGAATTGGGATTACTTCACTCTTTTCCTTCTTCCTTCTAGATTCTTGTGAGAAGATCTGTCAAGGAGATCCGGTTCTCTGCCGACACTTGGAGAGTGTGAACAGCCGAAGGGTTCTCTGCCCACACTAGGAGAGTGTGAAAGGACGGAAGGGTTCTCTGCCGACACTTGGAGAGTGTGAAAGGACGGACGATTCTCTGCCAACACTGGGGATAGTGTGAAAGGACGGACGGTTCTCTGCCAACACTGGGGATAGTGTGAAAGGACGGACGGTTCTCTGCCAACACTGGGGATAGTGTGAAAGGACGGACGGTTCTCTGCCAACACTGGGGATAGTGTGAAAGGACGGACGATTCTCTGCCAACACTGGGAATTATGTAAAAGGACGGACGGTTCTCTGCCGCACCGGGGAGTGGTGAAAAGAGTGTGTTGTAAAGGCTTCTCCGCCTTATTGTGGGTGCAAAAGGAGAGTCACTATTGGTATTAGTGCAATACTCAGAAGGTGCCTCTGGGGAGTGGATGTAGGTCTGGTTATAGACCGAACCACTATAAATCTGGTGTCATTTACTTTATTGTTTTTACGTTTCCGCACTTTATATTTCAGTTTAAAAAAAAAACTCTGTGGTTGAAAAACATTTTTCTAAAAAATTTAAAAGAAATTTTATTTCGGTTCAATAACTTTCTAAAAGGATATTTAAATTTTTTTAAACTACCAATTCACCCCCCTCTTGGTAGCCTTGGGACATTCACTTAGGCTTAACAGCCTAATTACTAGACTCAACAAGTGGTATCAGAGCATCGTTTCAAAATCATAAGTTTGAACTACTTTTTGATTAACGTAAATGACTACTTTCGGAAACCGAAACACACCTGAGGGTTACTCTATCACTAGACCTCCACTGTTTGACAATATTTCTTTTGATTTTTGGAAAACACGCATGTCTACTTTCTTACATTCACTTGATTATTGCATGTGGATGCTAGTCCATGATGGCTACACAAAACCAACTAGATTAGTTGATGGAGTAATGGTAGAAATACCTTTTACAGATTGGACTGTAGAAGAACGTGACTTAGCACAATTAAATGCTAAATGTTTAAATAGTTTCTTTTGTGCTTTAAAATCTGAAGACTACATGCGGGTTTCCACTTGCAAAAGCGGAAAGGACATATGGGATAGACTTTGTATAACTTATGAAGGGATAAATGAGGTTAAACAATCAAGGCTCAATATCTTGTTACATGACTATGAATTGTTTCGCATGAAACCTAATGAATCTATTTCAGACATGTACACAAGATTTACATAAATTGTCACTTCTTTGCATGCACTTGGTAGGGAATTAACTAATGCTGAAATGGTTAATAAAATTCTTCGTTGTTTACCTACTACTTATGATGCAAAAATTACTGCAATTACAGAGTCTAAAGATTTAAACATTTATTCTATTGACAATCTTCTTGGTTCACTCATTGCTTATGAGCAAGGAGTAAGTCAAAGGAAGATTGATGCAGGTGAACCACGAAAGGAGAAGAATATAGCACTAAAAGTGGAAGAGTCAGAGAGTGAACACTCACAACCTGAGGATGAAGATGATGTTGCACTGATGACTAGACAATTCAGAAGCTTTTTAAAGAGGAAGCAGAAGAAACGCCAGCAATGGAATAGAAGTAAGTTTAATAGAAATGGCAAAGTTTCTAATGAAGTGATTTGTTATGAATGCAGAAAATCAGGTCATATCAAGACTGATTGCCCAAAACTCAAAGCCACACCTAGTAAGGAGAAGATTGAGGAGAAACTTATGGTAAAGAAGGGCAAGAAGAAGTTTCAAAGAGCTTTCTGGGCAGACTCAGCTTCAGACTCATCTGAGACAGAAAAAGAAGAAGAAGTCACTAATCTTTGCTTAATGGCAGACAATGTGGATCACTCAGATTAAGAAGAGATATGTGACTTATTCTATGATGAATTATTTGAAGTTTCTGAACACATGCATGATGCATATAGGAAAATGAAAAAGATGCATGCTAGTGTTAGCTTAGAACTGGAAGAACTCAAAAAGGAACATGAAATCCTTAGGAAAGATCATGCTTTAATAGATGACAACCACATGAAACTACTTGATGAATATGATGACTTGAATAAGAATTTTTAAAATCTAAAATCATCCTATGCTGATCTTGAAAAGGAATTTAAAAATTTTAAGGATGAATCTGAGAGCAAAGCATATAGAATCAATTATACAAATCGAATTTTGGAAGATATGAATTCATTTTACAAACTAACTATAAGAGCTCTCGAGGATAATAAGATACCCCCTAGACTTGAAGATTTTACAAATCCTAAATATTATTCTAAATTTATGAAATCCCTTAGAAGACAATCACATGGAAGAAAACATAGGAATATTTTTCCTAATGTTAAATGTAATAATTGTGGATTTTTAGGACATATAGCTCACACTTGTACCTTGATGATAAAATCTAATTTGGTGTGGAGACCTAAGATGCATAAACCTAGACATATCATACATGCATCTGATTATAAATTGCTAAAAGGTGAACCCAAACTTGTTTGGGTTTCCAGGTCTAACATTTGATATTTTTGCAGGATTGCTCTCACACAAGACCTCGTGGGAGCATATGGTACCTGGATAGCGGATGTTCAAAGCATATGACTGGAGATACTGCACAATTCATATCGCTAGAAGCCAGGAATGGAAGCAAGGTTACACATGGAGATAACACCACAAAGAAAGTGGTTGGATCTGGTATGATTAGTAATTTCAAAAACTTTTTATAGACAATGTGTTATTGGTTGAAGGCTTAAAGCATAATTTGTTAAGTATAAGTCAGCTATGTGACAAGGGATATAATGTGAAATTTTATCTACTAGCTGCATATTAAGCCTAAATGGGAAAGAAGTTTTAAATGGAAAAAGGGTAAACAAATGTTTACATGCTAGATTTGAATTCATTTTATACTCCTATTGCTTTCTGTTTGAAAACTATTTTTGATGAATCTTGGCTTTGGCATAGGAGACTTTGTCATTCTAGTATGAAAAATCTTAGGAGAATTACCCAAAAGAATTTAGTAAGAGGTATACCAAAACTAGACTTTACTAAGGACCACCTTTGTGATGCATGTCAATTAGGAAAACAAGTGAAGTCCTCTTTTAAGTCCAATAATGATCTTAGAACTAGTAAACCATTGGAAATTCTTCACATGGATTTTTTGGACTAGTAGGAACTGTAAGTCTAGAAGGAAAGGTATACGGATTTGTTATTGTGGATTATTTCTCAAGATTCACTTGGGTTAGATTTCTTTTTCATAAAAGTGAATCATTTGAGGAATTCAAAAATTTTTCAATTTGGATACAGAGAAAACTAGGATGTGAAATAATATCTTTATAAAGTGATCATGGAGGAGAATTTGAAAATGAAAGATTTGAAAATTTTTGTAAATAAAAAGGGATTGATCACAATTTTTCTGCACCTAGAACCCCTCAACAAAATGGTGTAGTTGAAAGGAAAAACAGAACATTAATAGAAGCCGCCAGAGCAATGTTGGCAGAATACTCACTTCCTAGATATTTTTGGGCTGAGGCGGTTAGCACTGCATGTTATGTTCTGAATAGGGTGAATGTGAGATCGAATTTAAATAAAACACCCTATGAGTTACTAAAAGGTAGAACACCAAATTTGTCTCATTTGCATGTTTTTGGTTGCAAGGTGTTCATTCATAATAATGAAAAATCTACCTTAGGAAAATTTGATCCAAAATCAGATGAAGGAATTTTTGTTGGATATTCAAGTGTTGGAAAATCTTATAGGGTATTCAATAAAAGAACTTTAGTTATTGAAGAAACCACACATGTTGTATTTGATGAATCTGGAAATTTAGAAGAGCCAAAAATTATTGAAGAAGAAATTGAGGAAAACTCCCAAAAGATTGATAGATTAAATTTGGAAGAAAATGTAGAAGAAAATTTGGAAAGAGAAAACCCTTTGCCTAGAGATTTGAGATTTTCTAAAAACCACCCAAGAGAATTGATTATAGGAGAACCTAGTGAGGGTGTTAGAACTAGGCGTTGATTAAATAAGGAAGTCAATCATTCAACCTTTATTTCAACCATAGAACCCACTAATATTGATCAGGCACTTTCTGATGAATTTTGGATATTGGCCATGCAAGAAGAGTTAAATCAATTTGTAAGAAATAAAGTTTGGGAATTAACTACAAGGCCAAAAGATCAAAGTGTTGTTGGAACTAAGTGGGTGTTCAAAAATAAAATGAATGACTCAGGAGTAGTCATTAGAAATAAGGCTAGATTAGTTGCTAAGGGGTATAATCAAATTGAAGGAATTGATTTTGAGGAGACCTTTGCCCCTGTAGCAAGACTTGAAGCAATTACGGTTTTACTTGCCTTTGCCTGTTTTAAAAGTTTTAAATTGTTTCAAATGGATGTCAAAAGTGCCTTTTTGAATGGTGTTATTGAAGAAGATGTTTTTGTAGAACAACCTCCAGGATTTGAAAATTCAAAATACCCAAATCATATTTTTAAGTTAAAAAAGGCATTATATTGATTGAAACAGGCACCTAGGGCTTGGTATGAGAGATTGAGCACTTTCCTACTTGAAAGATCTTTTGAAAAAGGAAGTGTGGATACAACTCTCTTCTTAAAGAAATTTGGAAAAGAAATACTCATTGTTCAAATTTATGTGGATGATATCATCTTTGGTTCTTCAAATAAAAATCTTTGTGATGATTTTTCTAATACAATGAGTAGTGAATTTGAAATGAGTCTAATGAGAGATTTAAATTACTTTCTAGGTTTTAGCATCAAGCTACTTGAGGAAGGGACATTTCTTAGTCAAACTAAATATATTAAAGAAATCCTGAAGAAATATGAAATGGACAATGCTAAACCTGTTAGTACACCAATGAGTTCCTCAGTTCAGTTGGATAAGGACCTTAAGGGAAAATCTGTTGATCAAAAGAAATATAGAGGGATTATTGGATCTTTGCTTTACTTGACTGCTAGCCGACCAGATATTATGTTCAGTGTTTGCTTGTGTGCTAGATTTCAATCAGATCCAAAAGAATCACATTTGACAGCAGTGAAAAGGATTTTAAGATACTTACTAGGAACTCAAAACTTAGGAATTTGGTATCCTAAGTTTAGCTCTTCATTTGAAATTATTGGTTATTCAGATTCTGACTTTGCAGGCTGTAGAGTGGATAGGAAAAGCACTTCTGGAACATGTCAATTTATTAGAAATTCATTAGTTTCTTGGTCCAGTAGAAAACAAAATTCAATAGCCCTATCTACTGCAGAAGCAGAATACATTGCATTAGGAAGTTGTGTGACACAAGTACTTTGGTTAAAACAACAGTTGATTGATTTAGGATTATCTGTAGGCACTATTCCAATTTATTATGACAATACTAGTTCTATTTGCATTTCCAAAATTCCTATTCAACATTCTAGAACCAAACACATTGATATAAGACATCATTTCATAAGGGATCATGTATCCAAAGGAGAAATTGAACTCACACATGTTTCAACTGAAAATTAACTTGCAGACATTTTTACAAAACCTTTAGCCCTTGATACCTTCAGTACTTTAAGAACAAGGCTTGGTGTTATTGATTTAAATGCCTAAACGAAATGTCTTTGCAACATTGATATTTATGTTTATGTTTTGTTTTTGATTTTGTGAAATTTTGAGTGTTTTGAATGAATTTGTTTTTGAATCTATTATTTTGCTTTATGTTTTCTGTGTTTTTAAATGTTTAGTTTGATTTTCTTAAATTAAAATTCAAAATTCAAAAATTGGAGGATCGTCCGGGATGACTTTTGTTTCGTACTGGACGATGTGAGAAAAATTGGTTTGCGCGAATTTTAATCGTTTTGAGAGCAGTTTTTAATTAGATCGTCTGTACGATCTGACGATCGTCCAGGACGAAATTTTTCTTTTTCTCAAACGTCGAGACTATTGAATGCAGCGGTTGAGTGGATAAGACAGTTTTAAATATGGATTTCGTCTGTACGAATTTTTTGTTCGTCCAGACGAACAAATGTCATTTCATTGTAGGGGACGGTTTTCAAGAGACTGGAAAATAAGTTACTTTTGGATCGGCTGTACGATATTATTTCGTCTGTACGATCGGTCAAGTCAAAAAGCCTGTACGAAGGGACGCATCGTAAGTTGTGTTGATTACGAAAAGCCGTTACATTTTGGACGAAATGGATCGTATGTACAAAATATTTTCATCCCGACGAATGATGATTTTCGTCCAGGATGAAATGTTTTCGTCCAGGACGAACGTATCGTTTTTCTTTAAATATGAAGGCTTTCTAACTCAACAATCACACTTCCAAACTTCTCTTTTAATCCCTTTCTACTTCAAATTGTAAATGGCCTCCTCAAGCAAAAGACAAAAGGTGTCAGTGAAGAAGCCGAATAGGAATGCCTCAGAAAACTTCCTTTATAAGACGAATGAGGAATCATTTCCTCGTTTTGCTTCCGCCAAAATAACTCCATCTCGCATCTTAATCCAAAGCGAGATAAATTTTAAGGTAATGCACCTTTTTGCCTCAACCCAATTCCATTTCATACTTTCTCTCGTCCACTTCTACAACAAGCAAACCTTCCACTATTGTCTAGCAAATATGAGTTTTAACTCGGACCACTCTTCCATTAGTTCCTTTGTTTTCAAGCAAAAAGTAGAAATCACCAAGCATGACATTGGTGCATTTCTAAACTTAAGAACTGAAGGATATAGAGCCCACACCCTAATGAGTGAAAACACTTTCCAATGGTATGATGTCAATAGGGTAATTAGAAAAAGTGGCCTAACCTATCATGTTGCTAGAGTATCCGGTATGACCAAGAATGCCCGTATCATCCAGCATATCCTTCGTTCTTCAATCATTCCTAAAGCTGGTGATAGGATCAATATTACCCCTCTCCTTTCTGTTCTAACCTTTTAATTATGGATGATCACCCTATCGACGAAGCCCAACTTATCATAAATCATATTTATGGGCTTTCAGAAATAGGACATGCTGAACAGAAGAGAAAAAGGAATATTTCTTTGGGACATTTAATTACTTACATTTTGGAAATAAAATATAATTTGGTGCATCCTTATGAAGAATATGAAGAGCCAGTTTACTATAATGATGCTTCCTTCAGATTGCTCTTCAAGGAGGAAAAGGAAAAAGAAAAAGAACATGACAGTGCCTCAGAAGAAGAAGAAGAAGAAGGAGTGCAATCCTTTGCACCTCAGTCAGATTATCAGAATCTGATTGAGAGATTTGATAGATTAGAGACTCATGCTGATCAAATGTTTGATCAATTTGATGCTCAACTTATGCAGCAACAACAAGACATTGGTATCATTAAAAATGAAGTACATGAAATCAATACCAATGTAATGTTGATGACCTCCTACTTCAACCTTTTCGGTGGCATTCCTCCTCCTCCTCCTCCAGAACAGTAGAGATGAATTTCTGAGTCTTTGTTGTACTCGTGTTTTTATGTTTTGTTGTGTTATTGTTTATGTTAAGTGTTTGTTTTTATATTTTTTTTTAAGTTAAGTGTATTTTGTTAATTGTCTTTAGATATTATGAAATGTGTAATCCTTTCATTAATATCAATGCATTTCGTACTTGTTTCAAAGTTGATTTGTTTTTGAAATGTGATTAATTTTTATGAATTTTATTAGTATTATTTAATCTTCATAGTGCTTAAATTAGATTGTAATTTGAGATTATCTACATTAGAAAATATAGTCTTTCTAAATTTAAAAGTTGTTTATAACTTATTGTAATTAGAACTTTTAAATTCATGTCTATTCATTTAGACTACATAAAAGTTAATATTATTATTGTAATTTAGATGCTTTCTTATTTTGTATTTTCTTGCTCAAATAATATTTATGCACTTAGAAATATTTGAAATTTTAGATTATTAATTTTGGAAAGAATTGATCTCAATTACTCTTGAAAATTGTACAAAAAGTATAAAAATCAAAAGGAATGCGCTAAGGTTCGCAAATATGAAAAAGAGGCACAAAATCAGCCCAATATCAAAAGATGCACATAAATGTGCCCAAAAATTTTGAAAAAGATGCGCAAAGCGCCACATGTGGTAATTCTCTTTTTTCCAAATTCTTTCAATCTCTTAATTCAAATTGATCTTATGTTCATTTATATTCTATTGAACTTTAAAATATCGAATTTTTCTTCATCTCTCTTGTAATGATTTTCTATATTGGAATGTCTAAATTGAATCATGTCTTTGTTAAATTCTTCTTACTTACAATGTTATATCACTTTTTAAATTTTATGAATTTCTATAATTGACCTAATGTTTTTAGTTTAAAATTACATACCTTGTGTCAATCACCATTTAGATTAAATGTTCAAATGAATTTCATACAATTACTTACATTTCTCGTCTATTTCTTCTTCACTTTTTGTTGTTGTCAAAAAGGGGGAGAAATCATTGTGTTTGTATGTTTTGTATGTGTGTCTCTTTGAAAAATAAAATTTTTTATTTTTGTGTTTTATGGTTCAAATTGCCTCCTTATTTTCATGTATTCATCAATTCAGGGGGAGTTTAGGAGATAAGAGATTTGTTTAAATTGAAACCATATAAACAATAATTGTTTTGCCATCATCAAAAAGGGGGAGATTGTTAAGAAGTTGCTATTTGCATGCTTTACATTTTTGCAACTTATGAAGTTTTGATGATTCCAAACATTATTGTTCAAATGTGTAGTTATCTCCTGACAATTTTGGAAGAATTGTATTTGCTCTTGTGTGTACTAATATTTCAGGGAAAATGAACTCCATATTACGATGACTTCAAATTGAATTCAGCATGAGATACTCTGTAATATTTGAAGCTTGCACTTTTCTTTGAAATAAAAAATTGAAAGGGAGTGATTGTAACTTGAGTGAATAAAAACATACACACACACATGAGAAGATCATATAAAATTTATATTAATCGTACAGGATGATATACGTTCGTACTGGACGATCAGATAGTTATATCCTATAGAGCATATGGAACGAATAGGAACTTGCTCGGAAAATTTTTTCTAAGTCCTATTCGTCCAGGACGAAATAAATTATCGTCCAGGATGATTGGCTCTCTAGAAAATTTTTGTCCAGACGAAATTATATTATCGTCCGTGGCGACTGGTTCTCTGTAAATATTTCGTCCAGATGAAATTAAAAATCGTCCAGGATGATCGGGTCTCTGGAAAATTTTCGTCCAGACGAAATTAATTTATCGTCCGTGGCGATTGGTCCTCTGGAAAATTTTCGTCCAGACGAAGTAAAGAATCGTCTAGGACGATCGGTCCTCTGTAAAAATTTTGTCCAGACGAATAAATTTTCGTCCAAACGATTAACTGACTTAGGACAGTTTTCAGCAGTTTCTAGAACCGACCTTGTAATAACCGTTCGTACTGGACGAACCTAGTTCGTACAGGATGATCATCTGTACGAAGACATTTCGTACACATGTTCAAATAGGGTCGTTTCAGATCATTTAAGTAAAATCGTTCAGGACGATACACGATCGTACAGGACGATCCACTGCGTACAGAATTGAATACTTGCAGTTTTTGGGCGGTTTTTCTTGTCTTTTATATAAATAGTCCAAATTAGACTGCCACCCAATCTTTTTGTTATTTGATCTTCGTGCCTCTTGAGAGAATAGCCAAGGAGAGAGTGGAAGAGATCATTCAAAGGAGGATTCCTACCACTAGAGCGAGAAGGCTTCACTTGGAGTTCAAAGGTAAGAGTCTCTACTTGTGAATTGGGATTACTTCACTCTTTTCCTTCTTCCTTCTAGATTCTTGTGAGAAGATCTGTCAAGGAGATCCGGTTCTCTGCCGACATTTGGAGAGTGTGAACAGCCGAAGGGTTCTCTGCCCACACTAGGAGAGTGTGAAAGGACGGAAGGGTTCTCTGCCGACACTTGGAGAGTGTGAAAAGACGGACGGTTCTCTGCCAACACTAGGAATAGTGTGAAAGGACGGACGGTTCTCTGCCAACACTGGAGATAGTGTGAAAGGACGGACGGTTCTCTGCCAACATTGGGAATTGTGTAAAAGGACGGACGGTTCTCTGCCGCACCGGGGAGTGGTGAAAAGAGTGTATTGTAAAGGCTTCTCCGCCTTGCTGTGGGTGCAAAAGGAGAGTCACTATTGGTATTAGTGCAATACTCAGAGGGTGCCTCTGGGGAGTGGATGTAGGTCTTGTTATAGACCGAACCACTATAAATCTGGTGTCATTTACTTTACTGTTTTTACGTTTCCGCACTTTATATTTCAGTTTAAAAAAAAAAAAAACTTTGTGGTTGAAAAACATTTTTTTAAAAAAATTTAAAAGAAATTTTATTTCAGTTCAATAACTTTCTAAAAGGGGATTTAAATTTTTTTAAACTATCAATTCACCCCCCTCTTGGTAGCCTTGGGACATTCACTTAGGCTTAACAACCTAATTATTAGACTCAACAATTGTTTCCCTCTCTCTAACCTCTTTTAGCGGTATAATTTTTTTTTAAAATAAAAGTCTATCTCAAATTAACAACTAGACTTTACAAGTGAGATCTTTTCTATCTTGCTATAGTAATCTATCTTATATGTATAATATTCAAATTCTTTATATTACTTTCAAATTCTTTGAAATCATATTGTTGCATTTATCATATGAATTTGAATCTATTTTGTGATTTATTCTTCCTTATATTAGAGAGTGAGTTTTTCTTCTATAATATCTTAAAGATATACTAACAACTGAGAGTATTTAAGAGTTTTGAAAGGGATCTTGCTTACAAAAATGACAAGGGCATAAAATGAGTTAAAAAAAGAAAATATGTGCAATTACCGCCAAAAATATTGAAAGATACATAAAGAGTATAAAAAATTAAAAGATGTGCAAAGTGCGCCAATCAACTGACAAGATGTATAAAATGAGCATATAAAAGGCAAGCTTCCTTCTCTTTCAAATCCTTAAATCTTAGAAGAATTCATGTGTCACTTGATATTTTTAAAGGCTTGATTTTGAATTTTGAAATTGTGACAAATTACTTTGGTATATTATTCTATAAGATATTTTTCTATAACCAAGTTTTGAACGGATCTCTTTTTCTTATCCAATTAGTTTTACTGAGTTAGGTCTTTTGTTTTCAAAAGATGATTTGCCCTAAGATAAGTCTTAGCTAGGGCTAACAGGATTGGTTATTCTATTATTTTTTAGATTTTAATGATGTTAACTCATTATTATTATAAATTTTTAATTCAATTATATTGAGAATTTATCATTTTTATGTTTCAATTAAAAAAAAAACTTTATTTTCATTCCATTTTTCATTTTTATTATCTTTTTGGTATTTTTTTTATCTTTTACTATTATTTTTTATGTTTTTGGGCCTTCTCTGATCATCTTCATCCATTTTCAAATTTTCAATCTTTGGTCACATCATACTGGATGATGCATTCAATCCACTCTTAAAACTTCATCTGATGGCTGATATGACTTCTCTGTTTATGATCGTCTTGGATGATCCATTATCATTCTAAATGATCTAATTGTCTTTCGCTTTAATTATTTGTGATCATCCTAGACGATCCTCCTCATCTTGGATGATCTTTATAATTTATGCTCAATTATTGATGATCGACCTGGACGATCTACCTGTTCGTCTTGGACGAAGCACGTGACAAATATTCGGTGCACATTTTAAATTTGGCCTGAAATATCCATTATTGTTTATCATCCTGGACGATCAACCTAATCATCTTGGACGATATACTTTTTTAACAGTCATCCAGCTTGACTCCACAGGATGATCTCCTGTGTCTTATTATCCCGGATGATGCCTTATCGTCCTGGACGATATTACAGCCTTTTTAACCAATCGTCCCGGATGCAATTATTTCACTTGCTCATCCTAGATGATTATGTGATCGTCCTAGGGTTCAATCTATTTTCTTTTCAAACTAAGGATTGCAAACAAATTTTCTCACCCAACCTCTTTCATCCACTTTTGCTCTCATTCCTTCTCTGGTTTTGTGTTCATAGCTGGTGGAAAGCGCTTACGTATGGCTTTTGGAAGCTCTTTGAGGGCCAATCTTGACACTCATTTCATTGAGGCGGCCAACCAAGCTGCATATCTGTGATACAAGACCGTCCGAATCACTTTATCCCAAACTATCAACCCTCGCATACTTTCTTATCCTATTCTCGACTTGTTTATACACATATCTCTTACATTTATCCTTACACTTATCGTCCCATTCAATTTTGAATTGTTGTTTGAATTCTTTGCTAGCCTCCGCATCAACTCCTCCTTTACTGCTCTTTAGTCTTATATTAATAAGCATCCTATTGAAATCACATATCAAGACTTTCACGAGCTCTTGCATTTATCCACCATTGGAGAGAAGCTTCACATCTTATCTCAAGACCCCGATTATAACTGAGCTCTAGCCAATCACTTTCTGAGGAACACTAATATTTCTTTTTATGTTGGAGTGTCTAGAAGCTTACTCAAAGATACTAGGACTATCCAACATGTCCTTCATACCTCAATTCATCTAAAAGCTGGTGATCGTATTCATATCACTTAAACTCCTTTTGATCACCATTTTCTACATCATGGCCCACCATGAATTTAATGCTACTAATATGATTTTTTTGATATATTGAGCAACTGACGAGCATTAGAGATTCAGGACATAAAAGGAAGTCTAATCTTGCCTTAGGATACATCATAATATATGTTTTGGAATCCAAATAGAACCTTCAATATCCTATCCCACCAAACTTTCAGCCTGCCTTCTTCTCCAACATCTCCTTCCATGTTCTTCACAGTACTCGTCTCCACCTAATGCATGAGGAAGCTAAGGGAGCTAAGGAGGAGGCATCTTCTGCACCTGTTCCTGCACCTGCTCTGCTCCGCCAGCACTCACAGCTAGACTAGCTGGTGGAGCGGTTCGATAGGTGGGAGACTGATCAGTTTGAGTCCTATATTACTGAACAATAGCAGCAACATGTAGAGGATGTTGCTCACTTTGACTCATTTGTAGCTCACCAGCAGCACCAACACGACCAGGACATGGCTTAATTTGGGGAGCAGTTTGCTACTCTTTCCAGTTTCTTTCAGCTAACCACCACCTCCTTCAAATGATTAGGGGACATCCTTCTTTTAGTTTATTTTTGTGATGTTATTTTTTCCTTGATGTAGTTTACTTATGTTTGGTAGTTTATATTTTATTTCTTTTCTCTTTCCCTCCTCCTTTTTGTGATGTCAAAAGAGGGAGTAGTTGTGCTATTTTATGTTATACTATATTCATTCTTTTATGTTGATTAGTTGTATTATGTTCATCTCTCAGTAAAATTTGAACTTCATGCTATTTCTATTGAACTGTTTTAATTGTTTTGTATTTGTCATCATCAACAAGGAGGAGATTATTATGAATCTAATTTCAAAAAATATAATTTTGATGATAGCAAACATTTCTGTTTTTCTACGATTGTCTTGCCTACTTACGTTTCAGGTCCAAAAGATTAAATTACAAATTGAATCAGCTCAAGACTGGGTAGATTAAAACTGAGTCAGCTTGTAATGTACGTCAAGTGTCTTTTACCTTTTCTTGAGTCTATTATAATATTATGAGTCCTGATGCTAAGTAACCTTGCACACACATACTTAGGGGAAAAATTCTATCTGTTGGTTAATATTTTCTGTTTTGATCACATCATCCATGATGATCCAAAAATTGTCCTAGTCGATCAGTTAAAAATAGAAATCCTAATTTGGGCATCCTGATTAAGGCTATCGCTATTAAGCGAAACATCTTGGACGATATTAGCATCTTTTAGGATGATAGGCTCAAATCAGAAAGAATCAGCCGCTAGATCTTTTTAAGCATATTTTATTTTTGGACATCGTCCTTGATGATGCCGTGTAATTTTACTTAAATTAATATGGTAATTAAGGAAAGTAATTAAGGTTAGATTGATCGATGATATCATCCTAGATGATCGTAGGATCATCCGGGATGATCAATTCATAAATCTTAGTTCTGTCTGGACGATCAATAATCAGACTGGTTCCATTCAGGGCAATGCTCTGGATGATATGTACTAAATTGAACTAATCATCCAGGATGATCAAGTTATTATTTTATCATTTAGACATCTATTCAGAGTCATGTTCTGGATGATATTTGTCATTTTTTACTAATCAGTCCGGACGATCTAATTATTTTTCCATCGTCCAGACATCCATACAGAACAATGATTTGGATGATATTTGACAACTTGAACTAATCTTAAAGGATGATATCATATCACTCTAAACCCTAAATATCATATCATCCTGGATGATCTGAATAAAATAACCTTCTAATCATTTAGACTATTCCAAATCATCCTAGCTGATTGAGCTAAATTTGAACTGATTGTACAAGATCATCGGTAGATCATCCTGGATGATATTTAATGATTAGTTTCTAATTATGGCTAATTTAGAGTCCTTATTTAAAAAGATCTTTTATTTTCTCAAGAGAAGATATTTTTCTACTATCCTGACCTGAGATAGCCAAGAGGAGAGGGAGAGCAAGGGAGAGAGAGAGAGAGAGGATCTTGTGAGGGGTTTCATAAAGGTTACTCCAAGCAAGGATCCGAGTCATCTTCTCTAGTCATCATCCCTGGTTCCTTGGAGGTTTGAGAGAGGTCTACTTTAACAATTGATCAAGATTCTATGCCTACTTCTAGAGGAAGCAAAAGGAGTTGGGTTCTCTACCTGCTTCTACAGGAAGCAAAAGGAGTTGGGTTCTCTGCCTGCTTCTAGAGGAAGTAAAAGGAGTTGGTTTCTATGCCTGCTTCTGGAGGAAGCAAAAGGAGTTGGGTTCTCTGCCTCATCTAGGTCGGTGGAAAGGAGTTTTTGTATAAGCTTCTCCACCTTGCTATGGGGGCAAAAAGAGAGACACTGAGTTTAGTGCAATACCCGGAGGAGAGGCTCTAGGGAGTGGACGTAGGTCAGGTTGACCGAACCACTATAAAATTTGGTATGTTATTTCTTATTGTTCTTCTGTATTTAATTTCCGCACTTCATTTCTCTTGTGGTGAATCTTGGTTTGATTAAAGATTGTGTTTTTATTTGGAGAAATTTTTAAATACCAATTCACCCCCTCCCTCTTGGTTAGCCTCGGGACTAGTTCATAAGGTTTTAACATCCCTGACGAACTTTAACTAATGATCTGATTAAAGTAGATGATTTAGCCTATGCTTAGAAAGGTAGAGGTAGACCTAAAAGAACTTGGTTAGAAAATATTAGAAATGATCTTTTTTATTAGATTTAAATGAAAAATTTTAATAGCACATAATGAAGAAAAATGATTCATCTAGCCAACCCCACATAATTGGATAAAGGCTTGAAGTTGTTATTGTTATAACAATTTAGGGGTTGAAGACTTAATCTTTAAGAGCCTAAAGATGGACATAGACAATCATAATAAATAATAAAAAGTAAAGTATAATGGCAATTTGAAAGCAATCAAATTGAATAAAAAAAACATTATGTAATATCCAATTATGGTAAAAATGCACAATATTAATCTTGCTACTATTGGAAAATGTGATCCAATGATTTAACTTGTTTTGTCGGTGACTAAGGATCTTGGGGATAGTTCTGAGTGATTAGCTTAATCTTTATTAGCTCCTCTTGACTATTTGAATCTTTGGTTTTTAAGAACATAATGATAGTTAAATTAAATTAATTATTGTAAATTAAGTGATTAATATAATAAATAAACAAAAACCTTAATTAAATGATTTTAATAAACATAATTGAAAATCCAACATCAATTAAATTTGTTATCATAGAAGAGTGAGTAAATATTAGATGAAGAGATATTAAGCACATGATCACTAAAATATAGTAATAATTAAACAAAATTTCATATATTAAAAATATGAATAAATCAAAAGAATTAAAAATTGCCCTAAGTTATTTCCAAAAAAGTTATTTGATGAATCTATGAGTTTGAACATAATTGAGATATTTTTAACTAATTTTAGTTGAATGTTTATTAACTTTAAGACTATTAGGATAGTATATCTAATCGAGTATAATTGGATCTAATTTATAACATGCATAGAAGATTAGTTTTGCCTTGGAGCATGATCCTTTACTTGAGTATTCTTAAGTTAACCTTTGAGCTCTCCTTCAAGCTATGTATCATTTTCAATTAATGAATCCTCCAAGTAGCTTAGTAAAGTCATCATCATCTTCATGGTTGTTAGAATTTGATTAGCTTGAAATAAAATACTTAACAAATTATTAGACGATGATGCTATAAAATATTTGTTATCTTTCAAATCAAATATTGAGACACAGATAACTGCTAGGTTCATAGGTCAACAATAGTCATGTAGGTTTATGGGGCCAACATCTATCTATCAAAAGATATACCAAGTCATACAATTTTCTTTGCCTAATTTTTGACTTCCATCATCAATTGCCATATGACACTCATCGCCCAATGAATAATTCAACTTTGAAAACTACTCTTTCTCATGGTTCAAGTATATTACATTATATTAATGCATTTATACTTTTATGAAAGGAAACCCTATATAATTCTTAATTTTCACAAGTAAAATTTGTTAAACAAGGTAAGGCCACATTAATGTTTTCCTTTAAACATTTTCTATGTAAACAATATTTATTCTATGTTGCTTTCAACTTATTATTTTGTATGTGCAAGATCGTTATATAAACTCTAAGGAATTAAATTATCTTTAATATGGTGAATGTTTTAGCTTGTAATAATAATGAAAGAAATAATTACCATATCTTTTCCCCATGGAATCAAAATTTTATACGTCTCACAAAATCATCATTTTGTTAATGTTTAATCTCTAGGTTTTGTAATATTTTAAGGGGTTTATTACTTGAAAGCATTTAGAATTCAAGGCTATTCTAAATGCAATGTAAGCTAAAAACAATATATTTAAATTTTAGAAGATTATGTATTGTATTTATTTAGAGAAAATAAAAGTAAAGATTGAAAGTAAAATAAAAACCAACCTAGGAGAGAGAAAATCAAAATGGGAGATCATTTGCGCAAGCATCGATGTGCTATATCGATAGCTTGTGAAGAAAACAAGGATGCTATCACAAGGGCTCATTTGGTTATGATTGGAAGCATGAAGAAGAAGGGGACTTTGGTGATAGGACCATGCTTGGATGGGATCAACAACATGTTAAGGAAAAGTTAACTTCATGAAAGGTGCTCACTAAGATGGAAAAGACAACACATGAAGGAAAAGTGGACTTTGTGATGAGAGCTAGATATAAAAAGCTTCAATAGGATTAATAACATGTGATGGAAAGAGGATTTTACATTGGGAGTTTATTCGGGGAAGGGATATGATAATAAATATGTGCATTTTGAAATCACATAATTCAAACAATTTTATTATAAAAAATGATTTTTAAAATTTTCAAAAATATTTTTGTTTTACTTTTGAGCTAACCAATCACGTAAATTTTTAAAACCTTGCTTTTAAAATGTAGTAATAAAAAACACTCAAATCAAACAATCATAAGTAAGGTTTGATTTGGTATAACATGATATCTATTTTTATTTCAATGAATAACAAAAAATATTTTAAGGTATTAATCATAATTTTTGTGAGAAAAAAATAAGGTATACACACAATTTAAATATAATATTCTAAGAAAGATACATTAAGTGGCTTCTTAAAAAAAAAATTTGTGAATTTAAAATTTTTTGCAATGTTGTGAATAATTAAATAACTATAAATTATTATGGTATTATATTATAATTAATGGAATTTATAACATATTCATCAAACTAATTCTTTCAACGTAATTAAATAATTTATTATGAAATTTGACATTATATGACTCATAATAGTCATAATTGGAAAAATATGCACATTATTTTGATATTTGGAGAAATATGCATAAAAGTTCATTTCAAACTGAAAGCCCTTTTGTGCTATGTCCTTCCTTCTTAGTAAGAGTGATGTTCCACCCTTCGACACTTTGACCTTCTCCATTGTTGATTTCATAGACAATTTATTTGAGATTTCTTCATTCAACAAGATAAGATTATGAAGGCAAAGCTCAATCAGACAAATCAAGTTAACACTAATATTAGCAAAAATGTGCAAATGTTTAACATTTGAATGATTTTGTATAGCATGATTCAAACAAATTGCGTCATTTTGATTGAGTTACAACACAAAGCTAGATAAAGGATCATAGAGGCAAATTCAAACTTTGTTCAAACCATGTGTCAGAATCTTATTATAACCATGTTTGAATCACATGTTTGAACCAAGTTTGAGCTTGGTTCAAATAGGTTCAAAAAAGGAAAAAAAAAAAGTAAATGAGATTTAAACATAGTTAAAACAATTTTTCAAAGCTTATTCAAATAAATTTTTGAACCTTGTTTGAGCTACTATTCAAACTTGGCTCAAACTTGTGTTCAAAAAATTCCTGAGTTATGTTCAAACATGTGTTTGAATGTTGTTCAAACCTAGTCCAAATATGGTTTGATTAAGGTTCAAACCTATTTTAGGCAAGTTCAAATATTATTCAAATCATGTTTAAACGCATATCCCTTCAAACCCCAAGCTTATATACTTACCAACTATTTATAAAGGAGAATATAATATCAATATTCTTGTGTTCTATGGGAAAGAATAGAATTATGACAAGCAAGTTAATTAATTAGATATTTACTAACAAATAGAGCGAATAATTGATGGTTCAAATAGGTATTTCTCGTGAAGATATCATGGATCATATATATAATATTATTAATACTATAATAACCAATTTAGTGTGAAATTAATGATAATATATCATTTTGTGTGAACACAGCCCATGATATCAATTCCTTTATAGATATTTTAATAAATTATGGTCTTACTTTCTTTTTGAATGCAATATCCATGTTCATTTAGCATAATTCCCTAATATGTGTGTCTATTGCTCCCCAAAAAAAATTCATGTATAAATTATTATGCAAATGATAATGATGCTAGGTCAATTCACCATCTTTTGCTAATATAGGTGATGTGATAGACATACAAAATATATAAGTAGGTAATGATATGGATATACAAGATACATTAGTAGGTAATAGTTGCTCCATAGGCACTTTAATACTAAAACATCAATTAGAGATCTCAATCTAAACTAGTAAATTTGATCAGAAAATAATAATTCATGATATCAAAAACACATAGATAACTCTATCCTATAAATGCTATTACTAGAAAACAATTCCAATTCAATTGCTATTGACATAATAATCACATGCATGTGTGTTCCTTTCAATACATTTAGAAGTTGGGTACACTGAGAGTAACAATGATATCAAATTGGAAGTTATACGCCATAAAGGGGAAATTTTAATTCAAAATAAAGAAATTAGAAAAGGACATTTCATATATCATCTCCACTTCTACAAAATATATCTATGGAGCTCGCAAATTAAAAACTGTGATATTAGACATGTTTGAGATCAAAAGCTGTGAATCAAAACACATTTGTACTTACGATGTAAGATCAAAAGATTAAAGGAAGGCATAATCATGACTTCTTGGAAATATTATCAAGGATATGCTAATTGGATATGACCCTCATTTGAAGGCGAGCATGATAATATTAGAAGTAAAGAGGAATTATTTCATTAATTTATCTTATTAAAATGATTGGAGATGTTGTGAGCTTGGCATCACACATAAAATAAGGTACCTAAATCATCATTTAATTACCATCATATTTAATTTTGTTAAATTAAAAGATCTTAGGATATTTATTGATCTTAAACTTGATATTTTTATGGTGTTACAAGTGTGTTTACTCTCTTTCGTATTTGTATTGAAGGCTTCAAAGTTGCATGAAGTTCATTATTGAATATAAATGAATTGTTTATAAGTTCTTATTATTGAGGTACTAAGCTCATGGAAATGGTGCAAGATGCTAGCAGTCAAAATCACCTAATGACTTTTGTAGATTTTAACTTAGAAGATAATGAACAAGGGACATATTTATGATAAAATTGTGGAAGCTAATGAGCTTGGGGGAAAACATAATGTTTCTCTTTAATATGCATAACAACATTGCCAATTATTTATCCATAGTATTTTAAGGGCACATCATAAACTTACACTCATCATATTACAATAAATATCATGGTGAGTCGTAATGATGTCACTTGGCTTCTCGATGTTACAAAAGAATTTAGTTTTACAGGCACTTTATCAAAATACTAGTCAAGAACCCTTCCATAATTGCTTATCTTAAGAATAAAGTTGAATTTAAGAGATGGGATCACACATTATTGATTGAGAATTAATAATATTTAATAACAATTGTTATTTCAAAGCGCTTCAACAGTATGCCTAAGAGTGCTTGCTCTTATCTAGTGATTACTATGTAGGAGTATAACACATAATGTAAAATTGTTTTTGTTTTAATAGTAGCACCATTTTTAAGAACAAAAAAAAATTAGCAAAGAAAATTGGAGATGCATTAAGGAAACTTTTGATTAAATCTCAAAGTTTTATTGTCTATTGTTTTAGTTCAAATGATGGTGATTTTAATTATGATGTTAATTTTCGTATGAGGTCATGTACATATAGAAATTTTAATATGAAGGGTATCTCATCGAAACATGCGTTATTTGCAGCTCAAATTGGGGTGTTAGTATAATAATTATTGTTACATAAATGAGTCAATCTGAAATGACCAAACAAAACATGGTAAGAATTTCATGTTTGCCTTTATAACATTTAAGAATTTTAAGTTATCCTAAATTTAACTAAGTCTAATTGAGTTTGTGGTGAGTTAGAGAAGTGAAGAATATTAAAATATAGAAAGCTCATTGGGAGTACTGTGGCATTATCATCTCTATTTAGAAGATATTGGCAGTGGAAATGCTACAACACTGATCTCTATTTATAAAGAGGTGCTCAGGAGCACTGCGATGTTGGAAGTAGGCATTGGAGTGCTGAGGTCTCTATGCATATTATCTTAAATATTCAAAAATGGTGTTGGGACATTATTGGAAGTTTCATAATCTCATTGGGAAAAATTTTAGATTTTAATATAAATATCTAAAAGCATTATCACTTAAACCATTTCCATTCCCAATTTGCTAGAAGCATTGGAGAGGGGCACAAGGAAGAGAAAAAAGAGTGAAAAAAGAAAAGTTAGGTTTTGGAGGCTCTTATTCATAATTATAATATTACTTTAATAAAATTGTAAGACTTACTATTCATTCTCAAGCTATTTATTTTAAATAAAGGATATTGAATGCTTTAATAAAGTTTCATAATGCGTACTGAGCAAGTAGTTGCTTACCATATGTATTCATGTGTTATTTCAAGGAAAGGTAAAGCTGGTATGAGTACATTATAAGTGGGTAAAGTCAAGGTTTGATCAGGATACATCTTTTTAAGGTATTCTTATCACACCCTAGAATCCATGTTGAAAGAATGTTATTTTTTCATCATTTAAATTAATTTAAACATTAGGTAGAACTGGCTAGTTTCAAATAAACAAAAGAATATAAATGGCTGAAAATACAAATTCATTTATATAACATTTACAACTTGATACAAGCCGAAAATACCATATGTATAATAATCACGATACAAAATAAAATAGTCTATCACTACTTCCCATCATGACTATAAAGAATAACTAATAAGTATATAATAGAAAACTAAGCATGCTGTCTAGATTCTCACTTCACATGATCCTTACCATTACCTAAAATTATTTAAAAATTACATAATGAGCATAAAAGCCCATCAATTTACCAATATTTATAAATAAAGGAATACATCAAATATAAACAGTCAACATATAACTATATGAACATGTAGCAATCAATATGAATAGTATCATGTATATTATATAATTATATGTAGTCTTATCATATGCATGTATCATTCATATCCTCATCATATATAATATTTTCACATTATGATCCTATCATTCCACTCCATATGTATCATGTCAATCAATCAATCATTCTCATTAATCAATCATATCATCAGTTAATCAATCATTATATTCATATGTCACATATCATCAGTCTTATCATTCATCAATAATCGATCACATTTTAATCTATCTATCTGTCATATTTATCATTAATTTATCTATCATTAACACATCTGTCATCGATCTATCTATCATATCTATCACTAGTCTATCACATATGTCATTAGTCTTATCGGTTGTATTTATCATATATCATCCATCATATCAATTATCAATCTTATTTTATCACTAATTAGTCTTATTAATTACCAATTTCCACTTATCAGTCATTTCATTAATCATATATTGCTCACCAGCCTTATCAATCATATGGCACATCAGTTCATTTATTTTGCATGTGCTTACACTCATTTTATATGATGTGGATCATAATAACAAGCATCCTGTACATATCATATCCAATGATCATAACACACACACACACACACACACACACACACACACACACACACACACACACACACACATATATATATATATATATATATATATATATATATATATATATATATATATATATATATATATATATATATATATATATATATATATATATATATCCAATATGCTCATCAATATGTATGTATTATGTCGAATGTTGAATAATCCTATGCATATTAGTATCTCATATCCAAATTTAGTATATTAGTCCCTGATTAATTTGTACCCTCAATTTCCCTAATCAATTTATTTAAAATAATATATAAGCCAAACTACCCCATAAAAATTTAATATAAGGCTGTCAAAATGTTTAGAATAATAATGCATACCAAATACCAAAAGTTACAATGTGAAAGTTCACTAAAAAGGGAGATCTTACATTTTTACTAATTTTAGAGGTAAGAAATTACGTTGATGTATGAATCAATAAAAACAAATATATAGTAAAGGTTACTTACTATAATCAAAATACTTTTATAATAGAAGCAACGAAAGAAAAAAGCTCTGAGAGCTTCCTCTCTCTTTTATCTCTCTCCTCTTCACTTTTCTTCTTCTCTTCTCCCTTCTCTTCTTCTTCTCCTCAGTTTCTTCCCAGCAAGATAACAAATATAAGAAGAGGGGGAGGTGGAATGTGTAATGCCCCAAAATTTAATTTGAAAGAATTCTTTCATTTATCTTTTTTTATACAACTAGAACTTTTTAATTTCATAAATCAGTAATGAATAGTGGAAATAAATTATATAATTTAAAATATCAATACAAATCAATATTCATTGACCCAAAAATAAATTATATATAATACTCAGAAATTATATAATCATAACAAATTATTTCATTCCTAAGTAAAAGAATAGCTAGAATAAAAAAATAAAACATAAGGAATCCTAATAAGTCACACACTCGTGAACCTCTTCCCTGACCTAAAATCATTTAAATCACATATAATGAGAAAAATAATCCAATAGATCACTAAAACCCTATAATTGAATTCAAAGCATAGTAAAAAAATAATATGTATATTGCCAGTCAATTCATAATAGTACTAATCATATGATCTTGAATATGTATAAAAATAGTAAAACTCACATGCAGTAATAATAGAATCTATAAATAGTAAAATAGAATGGTATGAAAGTTAATAAAATAGTATATTAGAGAAACTAGTATATCAGTATGAGAGTCAAACTGATAAAACAATCATCGTATCAATACTATCAATTGGTAAAATTAAAATATCGATAAATATTATCAGAAACATATCAATACAGTAAAATCCTATAAAGATGTACATATGCTATTTAGTTATTATATATCAATATCAAATCAATATCTTAATAGCGTGCTCAGTATATCATGTGTTGTTTATTATTGAATCTCGATTAGGTTGTTAAACCTAAACTAATGTTCCAAGGGTAACCAAGAGGGGGGGGGGTGAATTGGTAATTTTAAAAAAATTACTCTTGGATTTAAAAGTTTAAAACCAGTTAACGATTAGTAGCAAGTTAATTAAGGTTTTAAAAATTTTTTCAACCAGGAAAAAATAAAACTTGCAGTAAGTAAATAAGCAGGGGAAAAAAATGACATAAAGATTTATAGTGGTTTGGTCAAACACGACCTACATCCACTCCATGAAGCCTCCCACTTCAGGTATTGTACTATTACCAAAGTGACTCTCCTTTAGCCCCCACAGCAAGACGGAGAAGCCTTTATAAAACTCTCTTCCACCAATCCCCGGTGCGATAGAGAACCGTCATCCTTTCACACTCTCTAAGTGTAGGCAGAGAACCTTCATCCTTTCACACCCTCCAAGTGTAGGCAGAGTACCTTCGGCTGTTCATACTCTCCAAGTGTCGATAGAGAACCATCATCCTTTCACACCTTCCATGTGTAGGCAAAGAACCTTCATCCTTTCACACTTTCTAAGTGTCGGCAGAAAATTGGATCTTATCCGAAGATCTTTTGATGAGCAATCTAGAAAGATAAGAGGAAGAGTGATAACCACAATTACAAGGAGATCCTTACCTTTGAGTAACCTTGTGAACCCTTCACACTCCACTTGAAATAAATCTCTCTCAAACACTCTCTCACACTCTCTCCTTTAATTTCCATTGAAAATTCATGTAGACGGGATTTTTAGAAGTCAGTTTTAGTGGACCTTTTATACAAAAGACACGAAAAATAGTCTAAAAAATGAACTTTTCAATTTTGAACGCATGATTGTATAATATGATCACATATTTGTACATACGAATAGTTCAAATATTATTACGTATGAACCCATTGTGAATCAGTATGAAATCATTTTGTACCTTATCATCGTCCAATACAAACTAAGGTCATTCGGGACGAACAGTTAGAAAATAAAATTTTGTTTATACGAAACATCAGGATGAAATGAGCGAGGATAAAACAGAGACATTTGTCCTGAGAAAATCATAAATAATATCCGTATAATCTTTGTCTGAGGACAAAATAGAGACATTCGTCATGTGATGATCATAAAATATCATCCGTACGATCTTCGTCCGAGGACAGAATAGAGACTTTCATTTTGGGACGATCATAAAATATCGTCTGTAAGATCTTCATCTAGGGACAGAACAGAGACACTAATCCTGGGATAATCATAAATATCATATGTACGATCTTCACCCGAGGATAGAATAGAGACATTCATCTTGGGATGATTATAAAATATCATCCATACGATCTTCGTTCGAGGACAGAATAGAGACATTCGTCCTGGGACAAAATTAAATATCAACTATACGATCCATACTTAGAAAAAAATTTCTCTAATTTGTTCGTTCAACTGCTCGTTGGTGAAAATAACTGACTAGATCGTCCCGTATGAAGTGATATCGTACAGTACGATAAGTTTAAAATATGAATTTTAAAACTCTCCCCCGATGTGTGTGTGCTCAGTTACTCAATTACAATTACACACTCTCAGACTCAATAAAATAAAAAATGTAGACTTCGATTATAATAAACTCTAAACTATTCTTGATTTGAAATCCTCAACAATCTGGTGTATGATTTTTCTAAAATGTTAGTACACACAAGAGTAAAAATAATTCTTTAAAAATATATTTGGAGAATTAGCAATCAAATCAATAATATTTTGAATCATAAAAAATATATAAATTGCAACATATCAAACATGCAAAACTAAGTAGCAACTATGTAAATAATCTCCCCCTTTTTTATGACGGTAAAATAATTATTGTTTGAATAAAATTGACAATCCTAAATTTCTTCTTAACTCCTCCTAAATGAATAAGCATATGAATATAAGGGAATTTCTATTAAGAACAAATTAATTTTTTAATTTTTTAAGTTTTAAAAACACACAAATCGAGAAACAAAAATAAAATGCAAAACACTACGAACAAAGCAAACAATAATACAAGAAACAATCAAAAAGACAATAAATAATCAGATGCAAACACAAAAACAATCAAATGCAAGAATATTTCTCTCCCTTTTTAACAACAATAATAAGAGAATAATAAAAATAAAAGAAATGTTAGAAGTCATATGAGAAATATTTTGATAATTGATCCAGAAAGAGATTGATTTATAATTGCAATAACAAGATTAATGTTCATTAAAAAAAAATAAAGATTCATAACTTTTAAATTAAGATATAACATAGACAAGATAAATCTATTAAGGTCATGAAGCATTCTAGACAATTGGATAAGAAAAAACATTATAAAGGTGACGAAATGAAGATTAACTTAAGTCAATTTCCAATACAAAATATAATTTCTGAGTTCCCAAGAGATATCTCAAAACCCTTTTCACTGCTATCAAATGTGATTCTTTTGGATTTGATTGAAATCTAATATACAAATAAATACTAAATATAACATCGGATCTGCTAGCAGTCAAGTAAAGTAAAGATCTAATAATCCCTCCAAATTTTTTTTTATCAATAGATTTTTTCTTTGGGTCCTTATCCAACTGAACTGAGGAACTCATATGTGTACTAATAGGTTTAATATTATCCATTTTATACTTTTTAAGGATATCCTTAACATACTTTGACTGACTATGAAATATATCTTCCTTAATTTGCTTAATGCTAAAATCTAGAAAGTAACTCAAATCTCTGATTAGACTAATCTCAAATTCATTACTCATTATTTTAGAAAAATTATCATAAAAATTTTTATTTGTAGATCCAAAGATGATATCGTCAACATAAATTTATACAATGAGTATATTGTCTCCCAATTTTTTTTAAAAAAGAGTGGTGTCTACACTTCCTTTTTCAAAAGTTCTCTTAAGTAAGAAAGTGTTCAACCTCTCATACCAAGCCCTAAGTGCCTGTTTCAATCCATATAATGTATTTTTCAATTTAAAAACATGATTTGAGTATTTTGAATTCTCAAAACCTGGAGATTGTTCAACATAAATATCCTATTGAATTATCCCATTCAAAAAGACACTTTTAGCATTCTTTTGAAATAATTTGAATCCTTTAAAATAGACAAAGGCTAATAAAATCCTAATTGCTTCAAGTCTTGCTACAGGGGCAAAAGTCTCCTCAAAATCAATTCCTTCAATCTGATTATATCACTTAGCCACTAATTTAGCCATATTTCTAAAGATTACTCCTGAGTCATTCATTTTATTTTTGAACACCCACTTAGTTCCAACCACACTTTGATCTGTTAACCTTGTAAATAATTCCCAAACATCATTTCATACAAATTGATTTAATTCTTTTTCCATTGCCAAAATCTAAAATTCATCCGAAAGTGTTTGATTTATATTTGTAGGTTCAATCATTGAAATAAAGGTATAATAATTGACTTCTTTACTTAGTCCACGCCTAGTCTTAACACCCTCACTAGGTTCACCTATAATCAATTTCTTTGAGTGATTTTTAGAAAATCTTAAATCTCTAGGCATCATGTTTTCTTTCTCCACATTTTCTTCCATATTAACTTTCTCAATCCTTTGGGGGTTAATTTCTATTTCATCCTCTTCCAAATTTGGCTCTTAATACCAGATTTATCAAATACAATATGTGTGGTCTCCTCAATTATCAAAGTTTTTTTGTTAAATACTCTATAAGATTTTTCAATACTAGAGTATCCAAGAAAAATTGCTTCATCTAATTTAGGATCAAATTTTTTTAAGATAGATTTTTTATTATTATGTATGAATATCTTATATCCAAAAATATGCAAAAGTGATAAATTAGGTGTTTTACCCTTAAGAAGCTCATATGGTATTTTGTTTAATTTTGATCTAATGTTCACCCTATTTAGAATATAACATGCAGTGCTAATCGCTTCAGCCCAAAAATATTTAGAAAGTGAATATTTTGCCAATATGGCTCAAGCAGCTTCAATTAATATTATGTTCTTCCTTTCGACTATCCCATTTTACTGAGAGGTCATAGGTGCAGAAAAATTATGATAAATTCTTTTTTTTTACAAAATTCCTCAAATTTTTTATTTTCAAATTCTCTCCATTGATCACTTTAAATTGTTAAAATCTCACATCCTAATTTCCTCTGAATTAAAGTCAAAAAAATATCTAAACTCCTCAAATGATTCATTTTTATGATATAAAAATTTAACCCAAGTGAATCTTTAAAATTCATCTACTATCATAAATCCGTATACCTTCCCTCCTAGACTTATAGTTCCAACCAATCCAAAAAGATCCATATGTAAAATCTCCAAAGGCTTACTAGTTCTAAGATCCTTATTGGACTAAAAAGAGGACTTCACCTTTTTTCCTAATTGACATGCATCGCAAAGGTGATCCTTAGTAAAGTCTAATTTTGGTATACTTCTAACCAAATCCTTTTGGGTAAATTTTTTAAGGTTTTTTATACTAGAGTGACAAAGTCTTCTATGTCATAACCATGACTCATCAAAAATAATTTTCAAACAAAAAGCATTAGGAGTTTTTATATAATTTAAATTTAGCATATAAACATTATTTACCCTTAATCTATGCAAAATAGCATTACCATTTATGCTTAATATGCAGCTAGTAAGAAAAAATTAATACTGTATCCTTTATCACATAGCTGGCTAATACTCAAAAGATTATGCTTTAAGCCTTCTATAAGTAGTGCATAATCTATGAAAAAGTTTTGCAAGTTTCTAATCATACCTAATCCGTCCACCTTCCTTGTGGTGTTATCTCTAAGTGTAACCCTGCGTCCACTTCTGGCTTCTAGTAATATAAATTGCTTAGTATCTCCAATCATATGCTTTGAGCAACTGCTTTATATATATCAAATGCTCTTACAAGGCCTTGTATGAGAGTGTCCCTCTTCTTGATCCGATTGATCAAGATTATCGACCATTAAGCACAAATTAGTGACTTCCTCATCCTTTTCAGTTTCTAATGAGTCTGAAGCTGAGTCCGCCCAAAAAGCTTTTTGGAATCTCTTCTTGCCCTTCTTCAAATTTGGTTTCTCCTCTGCCTTCTCCTTATTAGGAGTGGCTTTTAACTTTGGGCAATCTGACTTTATATGTTTAGGTTTCCTGCACTCATACCAAATCACATCATTAGAAACCTTAATATTCATATTGAACTTACCTATATTCCACTAGTGGCGTCTCTTCTTCTTCCTTTTAAAAAATCTCCTAAATTGTCTAGTCATTAAAGCTATGTCATCCTCATCCTCAGGTTGTGATAGATCACTCTTCGACTCCACTTTCAGTGCAATATTCTTTTCTTTTTGTTGTTCTCCTGCATCAATCTTTCTTTTACTCACTCCTTGCTCGTAAGCAATTAGTGATCCAAGAAGATTGTCAATAGAGTAAACATTCAAATTTTTAGACTCTATAATTATAGTTATTTTAGTATCATATGCAGTAGGTAAATAATGAAGAATCTTATTAACCATTTCAATATTCGCTAATTCCCTAACTAATACATGCAAAGAAGTGACTATCTGTGTGAATTTTGTGTACATGTCAGAAATAGATTCATTGAGTTTCATGCAAAATAAATCATAGTCATGTAACAAGATGTTATGTCTAGATTGCTTTACTTCCTTAGTCCCTTCATAAGTGATACAAAGTCTATCTCATATGTCATTTCCACGTTTGCAAGTGAAAACTCGCATGTAGTCTTCTAACTTAAGTACACAAAAGAAACTGTTTAAATATTTTATATTAAGTTGTGCTAAGTCACGTTCTTCTACAGTCCAATCTGCAAAGGGTGTTTCAACTCTAATGCCATCAACTAATCTAGTTGGTTTTGTATACCCTTCCTATACTAAGATCCACATACGATAATCTAAAGACTGTAAAAATGTAGACATGCGTGTTTTCTAAAAATGAAAGGGATGTTATCAAATAAAGGAGGTCTAGTGATCAAATATCATTCATAGGTGTTTCAGTTTCCAAAAGTTGTCATGCTCATTTATAAAAAAGTAGTCTAAATTTATAATTTTGAAATAAAGCTCTAATATCTTATTTAATCTTGATTAGACTGTTAAACCTAAATTAATGTTACAAGGCTAATCAAGAGGGGGTGAATTGATAATTTAAAAAATTACTCTTAGATTTAAAAGTTTGAAACCAGTTAACGATTAGTAGCATATTAATTAAGATTTTAAAAACTTTTTCAACCATAAAAAAATAAAACTTGCAGTAAGTAAATAAGTAGCAAAAAAATAAAATGATATAAAGATTTATAGTGGTTTGGTCAAACACGACCTATATCCACTCCCTGAATCCTCCAAATTCATGTATTACACTATTATCAAACTGACTCTCCTTTAGCCCCAATAGTAAGGTAGAGAAGCATTTACAAAACTCTTTTCCACTAATCCTTAGTGTGACATAGAACAGTCGTCCATTCACACCCTCCAAGTATAGGCATAGAACTTTCATCTTTTCACACCCTTCAAGTGTAGGTAGAGTACTTACGGTTGTTCACACTCTTCAAGTGTCAGCAGAGAACTATCATCTTTTCACACCCTCCAAGTGTAGGCAAAGAACCTTCATCCTTTCACACTTTTCAAGTGTCAGCAGAGAATTAGATCTTATCCAAAGATCTTCTCACGTGCAATCTAGAAAGATAAGAGAAAGAGTGATAACCACAATTGCAAGGAGATCCTTACCTTTGAGTAACCTTGTGAATCCTTCACACTCAACTTGCAAGAAATCTCTCTCAAACACTTTTTCACACTCTCTCTTTCAATTGCCCTTGAAAATTCACATAGATAAGATTTTTAGAAGTCAGTTTTAGTAGACCTTTTATACAAAAGACACAAAAAAATTGTCTAGAAAATTAAAGTTTTCAATTTTGAACGTACATGATCGTACAATACGATCATATATTCATATGTACAAATAGTTCAAATACTATTGCGTACGAACCCATTTATGAATCGGTATAAAATTATTTCATACCCGATCATCGCCAGTACGAACTAAGTTCATCTGGGATGAACAGTTAAAAAATTAAATTTCGTCTGTATGAAACATGAGGACAAAAAGGGTGAGGACAGAACAGAGACATTCATCCTGGGACAATTATAAATATCATCCGTACGATCTTCATCCAAGGACAAAACAGATATGTTCGTCCTAGGACGATCATAAAATATCGTCCGTATGATCTTCATCCAACGATAGAATAGAGACATTCATTTTGGGATGATCATAAAATATCATTCGTACGATCTGTTGACCTCATTACTCGAGGTCAATTTCCCCGGATTCAACTCTAGTACATAGGTTTTCGTAGCCTAGTGTAGATGTCACACCCATAGGATTTCTCCTAGGTGGATACCTAATGATGTAGCACCGACTCGGCTTTCCAACTCAACCTTTTGACATGATCTAAACTAAACTCAAATCAACTCTTTTAAACCAAAGTTTTCTGTACAAATCGACATGAAATAAATCAAAATTAAATTGAATTCGATTTCAATGGCTCCCCAATCCAGGCCGGGGTAAGTCCAGATTTGCACTTCATTAGTTAGGTTCGGGTCACTAGTTTATAGTACCCAAATTAGATTTAGGTTCTGAGGCAGATTCTTTTTAGATATTAAGTCCTCTCCCTCCGGGAATATAATCCCAAATTTCTAATAAAATGTCAACTTAAACATAAGATTTCTCTCTTAAAATATAAAGCCCAATATAGGATAGACTGAGGTTGCCTCTGAGCCTCTCAGAATCTGGCACCTCCTACTTTTCTTTCTTTGACCCGCTAATAAATGTTAAACATTGAGCTTTCTCCTTTAAAAATTCCTACTTCTGTTTTCTTGTCTTTTACTTTATACTCAAAAGGGTATGAAATCACTGCTTTAATCGAGAGTTTTTCTTAGGAGTATTCCTCTTAGGACGTAATTAACTATAGGGGCTTACCTCTATAGGGATTTGAGAACCCCAGACTAAAATAAACCTTGTTTTATTTATATAAAATAAGGGAAGAATCTTTGGGAACGTATATATTTTTAAAACCTTATTTCTAATTTAGAATAGACTTGTAGAATATTATTATTATCTTTTTAGATAATATAATATTATACTTGTTATATTCAACTTTAGAAATAATGAATTTTATAAAACTCATTCTGGCTTTTGGATATCTTGAAGAATGTTATATTCGTCTTTTAAGATGATATAATATTTTTCATGCTATATCTAAATAAAAGAATGAATAAATTTTTTTCAAAAAAAAATATTTTTTATTTTTAAACATATTCTATAGAATTTCATGTTCATCTTTTGAGATGATATGTTATTCTTTGAATTATGTTTGATTATAGAAATAATCAATTTTCAAAACCCTATTTTGATATTGAATCCATTTTAGAATATTATGTCGGCCTCTCGAGACCGTATTTTATTCTCAATGCAGTATTCGATTACAAAATAAGAGAAATCAAAATCTGTGTGGTGACATAAATTTTCTCTCCAAGGTTTTTCTGGCGACTCCGCTGGGGATCAATCTTCACTCCATCTTTAGCAGTGTTTTATACCCTTACATCGGTAGTATACTTGTACTTGTTATAAGTTGTAATTACCTTTCTTCCGCCGGTTCTTTTATTCATTTCATTCTTGAATAATTTAGCCGGTATCTAAAAAATTTTTAGAGGTCTTATTTTGGACCCCGTTAGAAAACTAACGGGAAGATCTTTTGTACGACCTTTCTGTAAAGAAATTTTTTGTACTAATTCGAATATTGCAGTTACATATTTCTTGTAGCTTGATGTTTGACTTAGCACTGGGTCCAAAATCCCTTTGTCCAATCTTTAGTAATATGTATAGTTACTTCTTTTAGTAACTTAATGTATTATTTGGATTGGGTCCAAAAAACTTTTAAGTCTTCAAAATTTTAAACTTCTTCGTGTCATAGCAAATATGTTGCAGTTATATATTTTTGTAACTCAATATGTGGCTGGACAAATCTTAAGAAAATTTGAGCTTTTAAATCAAAGTTTTCTCCTTATCTAAACCAGCATATTACAGTTATATATTTTTATAGCTTAATATGTTTGGTAGGACAGGGTCCAAAAGCTCAAACCTTTAAATCAAAATTTTATGCTTATCCTAATAACATATTGTAGTTACATGTCCTTTGTAGCTTGATATGTTTGCTAGGATAGGGTCCAGAATCTGATATATGCAAGATTTTCAAGATTAAATTCGATTTGATTTGAGAAAAGTTTGAAGGTTCAAATACAAGTCAAGCTTATAAAAATAATTTTTGCTAGAAAAAATAGCAAGTTGATTTCTTTTAAAAAGAAATTTACCTCTATCTTCCTTAAATTGTAATTAAAACTTCAGTGTGGTTGACTCTAAACACTTAAAGAATAAGACCAATGGTTATCAATGTTAAAACAAAAGTGTGTTTCCTCCCTCCATCCACTTGGGTAGATTAACGCTTTAGATGAAGATATATTTAATCTAATTTCTTTTTGGAACCTCAAAGCATAAAAGTTTAGCTAATTTTGTTAGGTTCCTAACAATCGCTGAATTAAATTTAAATATATTTTCAAATTTTCTTTTCAACCATATTATGATTTTTCTAATCTTAGAAATATATAAATATTGGTTGATATATTGAAAGTTTGAAAATCATTCTAAATTCCCTCATCTTTAAACCTTTTTGTAGGTTAAAGTTTAATATGTCTATAAATCCTATTTCCTAAGAGTACTACATGGATACGACGATTTGTCCTCTGCCATGTGGTTTAACTCTGATAGAAAATGGATTTTAAGGCATGCGATAAAGATAAATGACCTAATCAATTATATAAATGCCTTCGTTTACCGTCTGAAGTTTTCTCTTATGGTAATATTTTTAAATCAAATATTAGCTAAGTTTACTCTTGGCTTTATTACTCCATTTAAGAAAACTCATGAGCAATTTTTATTAAGATTGATCATCTTAAATTCCTCTTTCAGTCAAAAACTTGGGATAATTCAAGGTTCCTGATTAAGGCTAACCCATGATATGATAAACATTTCTTTGTCATGTGGCTTTTCCTTAAAATTAGATGACACACCTTGAATTGATACCGAGTCAGGTGATTTTATAACATCTTTAATAGTTTTTTCTCTTCAATAGTGATAAAAAAATTATCATATTTGGGTCACCCATTATGATATCAATATGTATTTTCTTTTGAATTAAGATTTATGTCAAATTAAAATTGGAGGAAAGAAAAGTTTTATTCACCTCGTTGTTATACATTTCATAGGCATCTTGCAAATTGATGAACTTATTTCATAATTATCTCATTCAAGTTATTTATTTATACTATAGGATTGGGTATGATTTGTAGATCCATCTTCTTTGTATAAGAGGGTTAATTTTCTACTCTTATACTTGGAAGACGATTTTACAACTGAAATAATCATTTCAAGATTTAAATAAAGGAAGCCCCTTAAAAAAAAAAGGGTGAAGAAGGAAAAGAAAAGAAAAGAAAAAAAGTGACACATTCATTAAAAGTGGCTTCCCTTTCTAAATCTTGAATATCATAGGACCTATTCATCCTTTAGTATTTTTAATACTTGACTTTGAGAATTTATAATTATGGTTCATCATCAAGCATTAATGTTCTATTAGATGTAAAATATGTATACCATCTGAAAGATTTGAAAAGATTGAATTTCTACCTCCAATTTAATTTCTTTATATCTTAGTTTAAAAAGAAGAAAAAAGATGAAGAAGGAAACCCCAGTTTTGCTTGTAGGGAGCTTTGATCTGGGTTAACAAAATCTAAGTCCCGAGACCTCTCTAGTTAGCAAACTTAACCAGGTCAGTTCAGATTTTCAAATCATTATCAAGAAAAATCACATAGATGGTCAATCTAAATGGAATTGTAATGGTACTGGTTGTGCATTATTGGGTTTCACATATCTAACCTAATTAAGATGCATAAACCAACTATTATCCAAATATCTTCAACTCTCTTTTGAACATCTTCCAATTTGAATGAGATTCTAGACAGGGTCCTAATGCTTAATGACCTATTAGTGATATTTATGAATATAAAAATCACTTTATTTAGATTCAAAATTTTGAAACTAAATTAAGGTACATCCCTTAGTTAGTTTTTAGATGATTATCTAATATTATCATTCGCTATTGAGAAGATGACACGTCCAATTTAAATATATCATTGACTGAACTAGGATGTTAGAACATGAGGGGTTCTATCCTTAGTGATGTCAACGATATCTTTGTTTGAATCTTTGCTAAACGCCAAATCAAAATCAAGTTACAATTTGACCTATTCCATTATTGACTAATCTCAGATGTTAGAATTGGAGGGATTCTATTCCTGATAAAGTCAATGGTAACGTCGTCAAAAAGATATAAAATTCAATTCACGGTATATCTTTATCATAAACTAGAATCAGATATTAGAGTCTAAACAACTCTATCCCCATTAAAGAATTTTTCTATAGCATTGAAATTCAAAATCTTTAAAACTACATTTTTCTTTAAAGAAAATTGTTAAGTTTTAGATATTTTGATTAAACTCATGTTGGTCATATTCAAATTATTTAATTTAGAGGGAGTCAACATATTCTTCGTTGAGTTTTTGAATCTTTTCCCATGTCTTTTTTATTGGGTGAAGATGATTAAAACTTAAGCGATCATAGTCAAAGATTATAAGAAAATTATCAAATGAAAAATAAAACTTTCACTTTTTGATGAAAATCAAACTTTTCTCAATCATTATAAATATTTGATATTCCTTGGTACTTTCACTATAAAGGATGCTCAAATATTCTCCTTGTTCTTCAACAACTCATGCAAAAGTTAAAATTTTCTAAGGAAAATTTTATCATGTTGCATTTAGTTCTCCTAGAACATGCAAATGAGGACTCTAAAAAATTCATATGATTTTCTTTGAGTTACTCAAAATAAATTCAATCATAGAATGAATATTTAATCAGGATCTTGCATTCTTCCTTTGGTGTTTGAGAAGCTTTGATAAATATTTACTTTTCAAAGATGATCGAACTACCACCTTCTTTCTCCTTTCTTGACATATGATGATCCGATATAAAAAACACAATCCCTAGTGGATTGTTTGTAAGTTATATAGATCATGTATAATGGAGGAGAAAATAAAATTTTCAATCCAATAATTTCAAGACTATCATTCAAATATTTTTTTCCCCTTCTAGAAAATGACATAAGCAAAAGCTTTTGATCTCTGGTAGAACATTTGTAAGTTGACAATGTCATTTGTGATGAAAGGGAAATGATCCATGGCTTTAAAGAAATCAATTATACTTCTAAATTCTAAATTTTAAATCAGTCTTTAGGTCTAAGTCCGCTTTTACGGCATCCTATTGGCTTTCTGGCTTAAGTCCGCTCTTACGGCAGCCATTCAATCTTAAATCATTCTTTAGGTCTAAGTCCACTTTTACGGCATCCTATTAGCCTTCTGGCTAAAGTTTGCTCTTACGGCAACCAATCCAGTTTAAATCAGTCTTTAGGTCTAAGTCCGCTTTTACGGCATCCTACTAACTTTCTGGCTTAAGTCCGCTCTTAAGGCAGCTAATCCAGTTTAAATCTGTCTTTAGGTCTAAGTCCGCTTTTACGGCATCCTATTAACTTTTTGGCTTAAGTCTGCTCTTACGGCAGCCAATTCAATCTTAAATCAGTCTTTAAGTCTAAGTCTGCTTTTACGGCATCCTATTGGCTTTCTGGCTTAAGCCTGCTCTTACGGCAGTCAATCCTTATTAAATCAGTCGTTAGGTCTAAGTCCGCTTTTACGGCATCCTACTGACTTTCTGGCTTAAGTCCGCTCTTACGGCATCCAATCAAGTTTAAATCTGTCTTTAGGTCTAAGTCCGCTTTTACGGCATCATATTAACTTTCTGGCTTAAGTCCGCTCTTATGGCAGCCATTCAATCTTAAATCAGTCTTTAGGTCTAAGTCCGCTTTTATGGCATCCTATTGGCTTTCTGGCTTAAGTCCGCTCTTACAGCAGCCAATCCTAATTAAATCAGTCTTTAGGTCTAAGTCCGCTTTTACGGCATCCTACTGACTTTCTGGCTTAAGTCTGCTCTTACGGCAGCCAATCCAGTTTAAATCTGTCTTTAGGTCTAAGTCCGCTTTTACGACATCCTATTGACTTTTTGGCTTAAGTCCGCTCTTACGGCAGCCAATTCAATCTTAAATCAGTCTTTAGGTCTAAGTCCGCTTTTACGGCATCCTATTGGCTTTCTGGCTTAGGTCCGCTCTTACGGCAGCCAATCCTGATTAAATCAGTCTTTAGGTCTAAGTCCGCTTTTACGGCATCCTACTGACTTTCTGGCTTAAGTCTGCTCTTACGGCAGCCAATCCAGTTTAAATCTGTCTTTAGGTCTAAGTCCGCTTTTACGACATCCTATTAACTTTCTGGCTTAAGTCCGCTCTTACGGCAGCAAATTCAATTTTAAATCAGTCTTTAGGTCTAAGTCCGCTTTTATGGCATCCTATTGGCTTTCTGGCTTAAGTCCGCTCTTACAGCAGCCAATCCTGATTAAACCAGTCTTTAGGTCTAAGTCCGCTTTTACGGCATCCTACTGACTTTCTGGCTTAAGTCCGCTCTTACGGCAGCCAATCCAGTTTAAATCTGTCTTTAGGTCTAAGTCCGCTTTTACGACATCCTATTGACTTTCTGGCTTTAGTCCGCTCTTACAGCAGCCATTCAATCTTAAATCAGTCTTTAGGTCTAAGTCCGCTTTTACGGCATCCTATTGGCTTTTTGGCTTAAGTCCGCTCTTACGGCAGCCAATCCAGTTTAAATGAGTCTTTAGGTCTAAGTCCGCTTTTACAGCATTCTACTAACTTTCTGGCTTAAGTCCGCTCTTACGGCAGCCAATCCAATTTAAATCTGTCTTTAGGTCTAAGTCCGCTTTTACGGCATCCTATTGACTTTTTGGCTTAAGTCCTCTTTTACGGCAGCCAATTCAATCTTAAATCAGTCTTTAGGTCTAAGTCCGCTTTTACGGCATCCTATTGGCTTTCTGGCTTAAGTCCGCTCTTACGGCAGCCAATCCTGATTAAATCAGTCTTTAGGTCTAGGTCCGCTTTTACGGCATCCTACTGACTTTCTGGCTTAAGTCCGCTCTTACGGCAACCAATCCAGTTTAAATCTGTCTTTAGGTCTAAGTCTGCTTTTACGGCATCCTATTGGCTTTCTCGCTTAAGTCCGCTCTTAAAATTAAATTTCGTCTGTATGAAACATGAGGACAGAACAGAGACATTCGTCCTGGGACAATTATAAATATCATCCATACGATCTTCATCCAAGGACAAAACAGTGATGTTCGTCCTAGGACGATCATAAAATATCGTCCGTATGATCTTCATCCAACGATAGAATAGAGACATTCATTTTGGGATGATCATAAAATATCGTCCGTACGATCTGTTGACCTCATTACTCGAGGTCAATTTCCCCATATTCAACTCTAGTACATATGTTTTCGTAGCCTAGTGTAGATGTCACACCCATAGGATTTCTCCTAGGTGGATACCTAATGATGTAGCACCGACTCGGCTTTCCAACTTAACCTTTTGACCTGATCTAAACTAAACTCAAATCAACTCTTTTAAACCAAAGTTTTCTGTACAAATCGACATGAAATAAATCAAAATTAAATTGAATTTGATTTCAATGGCTCCCCAATCTAGGCCGGGGTAAGTCCAGATTTGCACTTCATTAGTTAGGTTCGGGTCACTACTTTATAGTACCCAAATTAGATTTAGGTACTGTGGCAGATTCTTTTTAGATCTTAAGTCCTCTCCCTCCGGGAATATAATCCCAAATTTCTAATAAAATGTCAACTTAAACATAATATTTCTCTCTTAAAATATAAAGCCCAACATAGGATAGACTGAGGTTGCCTCTGAGCCTCTCAGAATCTGGCACCTCCTACTTTTCTTCCTTTGACCCGCTAATAAATGTTCAACATTGAGCTTTCTCCTTGAAAAATTCCTACTTCTGTTTCCTTGTCTTTTACTTTGTACTCAAAAGGGTATGAAATCACTGCTTTAATCGAGAGTTTTTCTTAGGAGTATTCCTCTTAGGATGTAATTAACTATAGGGGCTTGCCTCTATAGGGATTTGAGAACCCCAGACTAAAATAAACCTTGTTTTATTTATATAAAACAAGGAAAGAATCTTTGGGAACGTAGATATTTTTAAAACCTTATTTTTAATTTTGAATAGACTTGTAGAATGTTATTATTATCTTTTTAGATAATATAATATTATACTTGTTATATTCAACTTTAGAAATAATGAATTTTATAAAACTCATTCTCGCTTTTGGATATCTTGAAGAATGTTATATTCGTCTTTTAAGATGATATAATATTTTTCATGCCATATCTAAATAAAAGAATGAATAAACTTTTTTCAAAAAAACGTATTTCTATTTTTAAACATATTCTATAGAATTTCATGTTCATCTTTTGAGATGTTATGTTATTCTTTGAATTATGTTTGATTATAGAAATAATCAATTTTCAAAACCCTATTTTGATATTGAATCCATTTTAGAATATTGTGTCGGCCTCTCGAGACCGTACTTTATTCTCAATGCAGTATTCGATTACAAAATAGGAGAAATCAAAATCTGTGTGGTAACATAAATTTTCCCACCACGATCTTCATCTGAGGATAGAACAGAGATGTTCGTCTTGGGACAATCATAAATATCGTTAGTATGATATTCTTCCTAGGATAGAACAGAGATGTTCGTCTTAGGACGATAATAAAATATCGTTCGTACAATCTTCGTCCGAGGATAGAATATAGATGTTTGTCTTGGGATGAAATTAAATATCGTCCGTACAATAAATTTGACAGAAAAAATCTTAAAAGTATTAAATTATAAAAATTAGAAGTAGGGTAATGGTTCCTTAAAATGAGATGAGCAAATCTTTCAATAGGATTGTTAGATGGAAATTGCTCGACAACCTCCAAATCCTGAATCTTCTTTCATCTATTCTCTTTTCTCTTCAATTTCACTTAATAGGCCTCTCTTCAACCAAATTGAATGGAAAATGAGGGATTAGTGAGTGTATTTAGATTTTATAATAAAATAATATTATAATGCTGATATAATATATAATTTAATCAATTTTTAGCATACATTTCATATAAATTTTTTTAGACTTAAGAAATTATAAAAAAAATATAAATAAAATAACTTATTTTATTTTATTTTTTAAATTGCAAAGTCAGTTTGCAAGACTGATATCAAGCAGTTCCAAAATTCTCACTTATACAGATAGATTTCAATTTCTTAAAGATGTACATAAATTCTCAAAAATTATGAAAAACTTAGTGTGATTAAATCACTACAATATCTATGTTATGGTGAAGATGATTTGTGATTTGGAATTATAATGACTCCTAAAAAATTTATTTGATTGGCTTAAAATACGAGTTTTTACAAGATGACATGGATATTTATAATAAATATATATAAAAAATTCTTTTTATTGTCGGTGTTGCGGACTCCGATAACCCAACGCCGCAACGCGACAAGTAAAATAACACCGCATCATAGTACCACCTCATCATTATTGCGTTGAATTATTTTTAGAAATTCTAGAGAGCTCAGTGCCATAATGGCACTTTCCATGCTCTTCCCAGTGCCATTAAGCTTGTAGGCACAACACCACAACGCTTATATGAAAATTTTTATATTTTTCATTTTAAAATACTTATTAAAAATTTAGATTCTTATAATCCAAACTCCTTGAAAAATGTCATTCTCAATATTTCATAGCAGAATAGATCACCGATTGCATTAACAATATAGTCAAGAATTCATTTTCTAGTAACATATATGCATATAAATTTAATAAATAAGGAAGCATATGGTGTAATGCAATTAAATCAAGAATGATAAAATTTTTGGGAGCAATCAAAATAGTAAATCGAACAAGTAGAACTATCATGCACTTCCTGTTGGGATAATCAATAGCACTCTTAGCCTCTTCGTTAGTCTAAACAACTCCCTATCCATATCCAGGTAATGGATAATGCATCATTTTATGACCATAACTACCACACCTAAAGTTTTTCCTTATAACTCTATAGCAGGGTCCTATATGCCTTCTTCTACACTAGACACACTATGAAGTAAGGCTTTTGAAGTCTTTTAAGTCCTTTTCTTAATATCTTGACTCAATTTTTGGAATGGTGGAGGTTTCTGATATGACTTCTTGGTTTCATAATTCATTTGTTGTAGAGATGGTTGAATAATCATCAAAGCTAGAATACCATAATCACAATCAATAGGAGAAGTTACTTTCAACTGAAGCCTTTCCATATCCTAAATCAGATATTTATTAGAACTAAGCTACATGCGTGATAATCCAGAAGATTCTCTGCTTAGGGCATTCGATACAATATTAGCCTTACTAGGCTGATACTGAATGGTCAAATCATAATCTCTAATCAGCATAAGCTAACTTTTTTTCACAAATTAATATCCTTATGAGTGAATGTGTACTTCAAATTTTGATGATCAGTGCAGATCTCACACTTGAATCCTTACAAAGGCTCCTCAAAGGTACGGATTTGTTGTTGTGATTTCTTATGCTCTCTTAGCATATTCTATGCAATGTGATGAACCTACCTCATATAAGGAAGCATTGAGGTATGAGGAGAGAAGTGAATGACAACTTGTTATTGAAGAAGACATGGCCTATGTAAGGAAGAATCACAATTGGGACATGGTGGAGAAGCCAAGGGAGAAGAAGCTAGTCACTTGTAGGTGGCTATTTAAAAGATAGGAAGGGTTTGGTGTTGACGATAAGCCTAAGTACAAGGCTAGGCTTATAGCAAGGGAGAATTATTATGTCCGGCGTCCGAACCATTCGGAGGCGAATTCGGACGAGCCACATCACCCGGACCCATCTGGATTCATTGGGGGTTCGGGTGACGTGGCATGTCCGAATTCGCCTCCGAACGCTGAAAGTAATAATTTTCCTGTAGCAAGGGGGTTCACTCAATAAAAGGGTGAGGACTATGAAGAAATCATCTCACCAGTTGTAAGGCACACATCCATTCGTGTGCTCCTTTCTTTGGTTGTCCAAATGGACACACATCTTGAGCAATTGGATGTCAAAACTACATTCTTACATGGAGAATTGGAAGAGACTATCTATATGGAACAACCGGATAAGTTTGCTGAAATTGGGAAGGAAAGCTTAGTTTGGTTGCTAAGACGTTCCCTATATGGATTGAAGCAATCACCAATGATGTGGTATCAAAGGTTTGGCATGAGATGAGTCGAGCTCGAGTTCAATTCGAGTTCAAGCTAGTGCTCGAGCTCGGAATTTGACAGTCAAGCTCAACTGAAACACCACCTAACTCAAGCACCACTTGACTCATTTACACCCCTGGGAAGAGCTCAAGATGAGCAATTAGCACCCTGAAATTTTACTTTTTTAAGAAAAATAAAATTTTTAACTATTTTGTCTGCCTTTAATAATTATGATCGCTCAAATTCTTAACTTTTTCTATTTTATATATATATATATATATATATATATATATATATATATCACAATCTTATTTTATGATTTTACTCAGCTTAAAATAGAGGTATGTACAGATGCCAGCCACCATAAATTGGTCAACAGTACACAGAGAGTAATTGTAGCTGCTTTTATATGCTTTTGTTCATAAAATAAAGAGCCCACACTAAAGTTAAAAACTTTATAAGGACATTCTCTCTCTGTAACTTTCAGTCAATCAGTTTCAGAATCAAGTGCATGTAGCTCAGTCCAGACTACTGTACATTTTACTTTTTTCCCGACGTCAATTATTGCAATTTATTTATTTATTTATTTATTTTACATTTAGGCTAATTTAATTCCACTGCTGCATTTAGGCTAATTAAGATTTTTTCCAATATTAAAAATTTACTTTAAAAAATATTAGAAATAAAATCTCATTCTTAAATTCAAGATATTAATTAATAATCAAAATTCACAACTAACAAATAAAAATGAGCTACATTCATTGCTACGATTGATAAGAAATTCTTCTTCAAGCTTTGAGATCAAACACGCATATTATTAATTAATCAAAGTTTTAAAATTGATTTTTTAAATAAATCATTAATATAAAAATTTTAATTATGCCAATTTATTTAAATATTAAATCAATTATGAATATTACTTATTTTACATTATAAAATTATAAGTTTTAATAAATATTATTTGATATTTCTTTTAATGCATGTTGTTAGAGTTAATGGTAATTAGAGTCATTATTAAAATTAATTATATTTCTGATTCAGCCGGAATTGAACCAAACTGCATGAACTAAAATTTGATTTTATTTAATTTGTTTTGGAAACAATTTGATAAAGTCACTTTTTTTTAATTTTAGGATCCAAATCAATTAATTTGTCAGTCTACAAATCAAATAGATTAAATCGATCAAATGTGCATCCATATTTGACATAAGATTCTACTATATTATAGCCGCTACATCATAATTTACATACATAACACTCAAAATATGTTGTCGCGGTTTAGTTCAAATATGTCTCACAGTGTTCAAATGAGATTCAAATAGGTTATATGGCGTCTAAATATAGTTACAACACATTATATGATGTTCAAATCTAGCTCAAAATCATAAAATGGATTCGAATAAGAATTGAGTCTTGTTAGAATATCAATATTATGTATTCAAACCTAGGTCAAACCTGGTTTGTTCAAACTCTTTTTCGAACTTAGGGTTCAGCCATCGATTGGTAAATTTCAAACTGGCATTTGAATTTTGTTTGAATATAGCACAACAATATCTGTGTCAGTAGATATAGGCTTCGTTTGGAATGATTTTTTTATTACTTCTTAAAGCTGCTTTTTAATAAAAAATTAAAATTTTTATACTAGAAAGTCACTTTAAGAAGTAATGAAAAAGTCGTCTCAAATAAAACGATAGAAAAGATCAATGAGAACTTTAAGAAAAAATATTTCTTATAAACATCAATAATTTTCTCTGTTTCTCAAAAAATGTCTAACTAATTTGGTTATCTTATTCTATCTTTCTTCATATAGTGCAATAATAATGATGTTTGATTAACCTATAAAGAGGAAGTGCTCTAAATATAAGCAAAAGATGATTATTATCTGATTTGAAGAAGGTTCAAATCCTCTTCAACATATTTGGAACCTTATTTGAATTGAAATCAATCATGGTCAAAAGAGGTTTAAACATAAATTGAACATATTCTAACTTGCTTAGAACATTGTACTGATAGAATCTCATAACATTCAAATAATATTTGAACTAAGTTGAATTTATCTTTGAATTAGCATCCAAGTTAGCTCAAATTAGATTAGAATAGGCTTCAAATCAGCTTCATCATATGCCCAAAACATCATTTAAACATTCACAGATGATGAAGTCCAATTCAAATTTTAAATATATAGGAATAGGGTATTCATCTGTTGCCACTCCTGAAAGGGTATTTGGCGGCGTGACTAATTCTCGGCTGACCTATAAGAGTCACCCACCCCAGAAATCTCCTGGCCCGCACTTGATTGGACCCTACTTAAGAGACGCTGCCGGTCGAGGAGAATCGAGCACAGGTTGGGAGGTTCTCAACCGTACTTGTCCACCAACCAAGCTAAGCATCGGTGGGTGTTACCCTACATTTTGAGTAAGAGATAGTTTGATGATTATATATGTGCTTATTTAAGTAAACATTTACCCAAAATGATGCATTTTAAAGAACTGATATATAAGTGAGGGGGCAAAAGTGAAAAAAATAAAATAAATAACAACATGATAGTTCTTATGTTCATGCGAGGAAAATCAAGGATTAGTTTGGGACAACTTATTTATTACTTCTATAATAAAAATTTTTTAATTTAAAAAAATTGTACTAAAAAAAGTACTGATTTAAAAAAAAAAAATTCCAAATAAAGCCTAAATAACTTTCCATGCCCTATTGTTTTTAGTGTTTTGAAATCTTTCCAAGACTATAAAATGTTTGCTGAGTCCTTTTGTGCAGATAAGTGAACAGAACACTTACTGTAGATTTGTTGGAAAATGGCACATCAGTGACAGTATATATTTTATATTTAGAAAGTTCTTGCATTATTCAGAAGGCTGCATGAGTGCTGTCTTAGTCCTTGAAGAGGCTAGAAAGAAAATAAAGCTTTATTTGTTGTAAAAGTAGTTAAATTTTGCCAATGAATCTATAATTTGCTTAAAATTGGCACAAATTATGAGTAAATGAACCAAAATTAAATAAGTTTTTTCAGTTCCATCACTATCCGCACACCATATAAGAATTTACGTATGTAACACTCAAAATTTTTTATTTTATATATTTAATACATAGACTTCGTTATTTATCTAATATTCATCATTCTTTTAAAGGATTTTTTACATATACAACATTTAAAACTATTAAAAATACATATTTAACACTTAAACTTCTATATTTACTAATATATCACCTAAAATCTCCTTTTCATTCTATTCTACCACTCCATTGAAGCAATGAGATACTTAATAAATATAAAAATTTAGGTGTTAAGTATGTATTTTCAATAATTTTAGGTGTTATGGATGTAAAAATACCTTTTTTTTTAATGCTACTAACTTTTCCTTAAGAGTTCCATTGCAACTTCTTGCATCAGGCCGTCGATGCCTTGCCTTAGCAAGCTCCGTCGTGACTTTGCCCCTACATCGGTACCAATGATGCCTTACCCTAACGAGCTTTGTCTCAATCAACTCCTTGCACTAGTGAGCTCCACGCGACTTCCACCAACGATGTGCAATGAAGAAAACGGAAGCGACAATGTACAAAGGAGGCGATGGAGATGAGATCGACTAGCGGGGCATGCAACACAAGATTTAGGCTACAGTTAGAGGATTATGTGTTAACATCTAAAATTTTAAGTGTTATATGAATAAATAATGAAGTTTTTGTAACAAATATATGGAATATGAAAAAACTTTTAAGTGTTGTCTATATAAATACCTCTAAATTTTAAAATGTTAAGGTTATAGCACTATGAACATGAAAATTCAATTTTATTGAAATGCAAGCCATTCATTAAAAAAATATCAATATATTTAATCTAAATCTATAACTCTTATTCTATTCAATAATAAATAATAATCAAATAAAATATAAGTACAATCTTTTAGCTCATTACTAAATTTGAGTTCCACTCATTAATGAATTTAAGCTCAATCATCTTATACTCGACAAAAAAAATATTAATTTATTTATATTGAACAATTTTACGCCCCGAAAGATTTACATCTGAAATATGTTATAGAAATACGATTAACATAGATGTGCTTGAATTTGTAACACATTGATTGAAAATAAATTTAAGAATTATTATGAGCTGAATTAGAGCACTCATTCTTTAAAAAAAAAAAAAAATTGCTGATCCTTAGAAAAGGAAAAATATGATTAAAAAAAAGTGAAGAAGGACTTGAAGTAGTTTGGTCTGAAAAGGAAAGGAATCAACACTAAATACAGAAAATGTCAAAAAGAGGAGATGACAAATGAGTTGGATAGAAGAAATAAAGCATAGGCAATCAAGCCCCCTACTCCCCATTAGACTAGGAAGTAGATGAAACAGTAATGGCATGTAAAGCAAATAGGGTAATGCTACACCCCACCACCCAAATAAAATCTCAAAATATGATTGGATTTTTTTTTTCATTATGAAAATCTTGAAAAAGTTATGGATCTTTGTGTAAAATTTTATGTGAATGCATGAGAAACATGATGTAGTTCACACAAAATTTAATAGAGGATTTTTTTTTTTTGGATTATAATGATGAGAGTTGAGGTATAATTGTAAAAAGCATTTAAAATTTTACAAAATTGAATAAAAAATGAGTTGCAAATATATTACAATTGCTAAAGTAGCACAAACCAGAAGCTTAAAGTAGTAGAAAAGATTATTGACACAAGCAAAACATTTGTTGAATATTGACCCTAGTAAACAAATGTTTTGCTTGTGTCAATAATCTTTTCTACTATTTTAAGCATTTAAAATTTGACAAAATTGAATAAAAAAATGAGTTGCAAATATATTACAATTGCAAAAGTAGCACAAACAAGAAGCTTGAAATAGGAGAAAATATTATTGACACAAGCAAAACATTTGTTAAATATTGAAAAATATAACAAGGACTTCATTAAAGATTAATAAGAGTTAAAGATTTGTAGAGCGCCATCCAGAGTAGAGACTAATCAATTGAGCAAACTCACCTTTTATCTAAGAAAGTTGAATCCAATTTCAAACCAAGTGAAGCAATCAAGATGTAGCAAAAAAAAAAAAAACACCCATAAATGTATGATCCCAAAAAGCGACTCTAAAAGACATTGAAGTGAGGAGAAGAGTAAGGAGAAGAATGAACAATGAGGACGATTACAAAGAAGAAATTTGAAATCTTCTATTCTGACTTTCATCTCTTTTAAGAGTAGGCAGTCTTTTTCATTGATTTTTTCTACTAGAAATGAGTAGTTTACGATTGCATTGCTCAGGTGTGCATTTATGCCCATAAGAGGGGTTGGGTGTAACTTTAAATTTAAAAATATGTGATATATTGTTGCTTAATTAACCTTTCTGAAGTGTGACTCTTTGTCTTCTCATATCTCTATTATAATTTTGACTAGGAATTCACTTTCTTCATCATTCATCATTCTTCATCTCTTTATCTTTTTTGATCGCATCGCGTTATCTCAAACTTTATGTAACATGTCGAGTGATCTCGCTTGCTGTGTTGAGAAAAATTCTCGAGGTTTCATTTTGATTGCCCTTCATTGGTTGTGGGCTCAAGATATCAAATGATTGTCATAAGATTTTGACAATAAGAATATATAATGTTTCAAGCTCCTTGGGAGGGCGAGTCTTCAAACACCCCAAAGGATGGTGAATTATGTTTTTATCTGGACCAAATTCATTGTGGTGGATTGCACTACCTCGTTTTGCAAAGTTGTTAACTATCATCAACCACTATAGGTTAGTCCTCGCCATATTTCTCATATAGGAATGCATTTACCATATTTTTAAGTTAAAATTTGTTGCCTTGGTGCTCTCTCTCACCACAACTGACAAGTAGAGCAGTTATCCCTTTGGCTTGTCATCACTCTTCTAAGAAAACATAAAGTGGGCCTATAATGGGGGAGAAGTGATATGTTGATAAGTTCATTTTTTCAAGAACAAATTTAAAAACTTTGTTGATTGAGCTTCCTATATGGATCAAGATCTGCCAATCCAATAGTTAAAGATCAAGACAATGGCCACCTTCACAACATTAAAAGTATTTCCATTCACTGGCCTACCTTTAACAATGAACATAACTAGGTCTATCTATTGACGTCTTAGATAATGTTTTGCTGAGTTGACTTCTCTCGAGTGAGGTTGCTTAAAACTTACTTCATGAGCACTCTGGCTCTCTCTTCCAAGTATGGGTCAAAACTAGCTTGTTTGCTTGGCCCTCCATGGTGTTTTCCCTACTTAATAACCAAAATAAGACAAGACAAAACTCTTAGAATTTTCCTACTTTTGTTAGTGTCTCTTATGTAAGTACCGACATTTATCAGTGTGAGTGGCTGATAGGAAATACTCGAGTTCATAAATAACCATAAAGGGAAATACTTGAGTTCGCAATCAAACCTAACAATAGTTGATAAAAATAACAAGAAAAACTCAAGAGCTTCAGTGAAAACAATCCAAAACAGTAGATTGTATTATGGAAATCAAATCAAAGCACGCACAAATCAAAGATACAATTGATCCTCAATTCGAGAGGATGATCGTTCTCTCCCAATCTCTAGACGATGAGTCTAGAGCACAAAACACCAAAGAGAACTCCAAGAGAAATAATAATCAATCATGTCCTAACCCTAACCTCTCATCCTCTTTAAATACATATCTTCCTATAAAAAGTTTTCAAAAATGAATCAAATTAAAAATAGCCTCCCTATGCTTTAGCTGCCCCCTTCCCTCTCTATATTTGCTGCCCTAGGGGGGGGCCACATGCTTGGGTGACACTTCTAAGGAGGTGGCTTAGCCCGCCTCCTATAGGAATGAACCGACCCCATCAGGGCTGTTTTGGTTAGTTCAGGAAGAACCGTAATAGTGATATAACATAAAAAATTGAAAATCATCATTATCATAAATTTATAAGCTTAAAATGATCAAATTACTACTTCTAAAAATATTTAAACTTATAATGTTATAACATAATATTATTATTTTTAAAAAGTATGAAAATCATTATTTCCATGATTTCAAAACTTTAAATTTTCATATTATTATTTTTAAATATGAAAAATTATCATATCATGATTTAATTTTATTATCATTATATTATTTTAAACTTTAATATTATTATTATGTTATGCTAAAAGTAAACATCTCAAGCCTATGGATGCCTAAAGGGTTGCTTATCACATCCCCTAGTGCATGCTTCAATTTTAGTGAAGTAATTCATAACCAATCATGGGGTTCTACTTAATCGGTATAGAAAGCTAATCATAAACTAGTTCATGAGGGTGTGTAGGTCAAGAAGATAAATGTGCATATAACTAGTCACAAAGCCCTCTATCAACTTGAGTAGGATTGAAATAAGCCCCACAATCAATTCAACGAACGATCTATGAACTATCAGACCATAATCTACTAAATGTAATGTGCTTATTCTCTTTAGTTACGATCGAAATATGTTTTACCCATTACTGAGATGATAGGATTCACCAATAGATGTTTGCAGGTTGGTAGGTAGATTCCATGAGGGTATAATTATTGATTGGGTTAATATTGTGATGCAAGCAAAAATTTGGGAGAGGGCCCCAAATTTTTGCTAAAAAAAGAAACTCTTCCTAGATAATAGAAGATTACAAGATCTCACAAAAACTAAACGAATTAGACAAAAAACAAACTTTTTATATCATAAAGACGCTTACAAACGACACTTAGAAAAGGACTTACAAACTTAAGAAATAAAGACTTAAACAAGACGACACCCTAAAATTGCTTCACTTAGTGACGAAAGATACAGATGGAGTGGCACTTGCGGAGAGACGAAGAGATTAGAAGCCAAGAAGAAGGGTGGAAAGAGCCCGCAGGATTTTCGGAGGGGATGAGAAAGAAGAACGGACAAAGCTCGCAAGCTTTTCCAATAACCCGCAGGTTAGATTCCAAAAATCGCATATCATTCTCTACTTTTAAAAAGCCCAAAACATCTATTATATATAGGCATAAGAGGGGAACTAAAAAGCCATTAAAATATTAATTAAAAGCTAGAAATAGAAGGTCAAAAGCCGCCTAAAAACTGCAGAAGAAACTCTTGGAATTCTTCCCAAAACAGCTACCAAACAGTCCCAAAAACTGTCCAAATTCTGTCCAAAATACAGCCCAAAAAAACTGTCCAAAAACAGTCCCAAAAACTGCATGATACCCAAGAGTCACAGCCATTCCAAGCAGAACAAGGCAACGGAACCAACCAGGAACAGAACAACCATTGAGAAATCCCAAATGGCACTTTATTTCACAAGGAAAGCCACGGTTTCAGCACAGGAAACCAGGAGTCAAGTATCGGTTCCAGCAGCAGATGTTATTTCACGGTAAATAGGGAGGCCAAGGCAATAAAGAAGGCAGCAAAACCAAAGGGGCAACAGCAGCAGCAAAGCATGAGAGGAAATCAGCAAGAAACCGCAGCAACCCAAGGGTCAAAAGGGAGAGAAAAAGACAATATAAATTATAGAAAAAGAGGAGGAAGAAGAAAAGTCAATGTTTAAGAAGTAATGAGCTAATTTTTAGTTCAATAAATGAACTAAAAATCAGCTCATAATGATCTAACCTTCCACAAGATATTAATAAGATGGAGAAGTCAAAAATCAAATATTAGGATTTGATTTGACCCCCCCCCTGCCTACATCAAACTCCCCTTCTTGAAGACTCAGCTCCCGATGAGTCAATTCTTGTTTTCTTACGAGGAGGCGAAGACTGAGCATCCAGCTCTTGAATCTTTGCTTCAAATTTCTTCAGGATTTCTTCTCGTTCTTATAAGAACTGATCTTGCAAACGTTGTTTCTTCTTCATGTATCTTTCTGTACATAAATGCATCCATGACTGAAGTTTATATAGCTTGAATTCCAAGGGATTTGTTGAATCGGGAATCCATCTGTTCATCGAACCTTGATCTTCAGAATCTTCTTGCTTGTTTTCTCCTGTCTTTTTGTCTTTTTTCATTTTTTTTACGACTCAAAAAAGACTCAAAAGAAAGACTCAAAGAGAGACTTTAAAAGACTCAACCTAAAAAACTAGACTCAAAATAAGACTCACGACAAGACTTGACTTTGACAAACAAGACATGACAAACCTCAAACCAAAACCTAGGACTTTCTAACTCGCTCTGATACCAATTTGATGCAATCAAAAATTTGGGAGAGAGACCCAAATTTTTTATCACAAAAAAAAAACTCTTCCTAGATAATAAAAGATTACAAGATCTCACAAAAACTAAACGAATTAGACAAAAAACATACTTTTTATATCATAAAGACGCTTACAAACGACACTTAGAAAAGGACTTGCAAACTTAAGAAATAAAGACTTAAACAAGATGACACCCTAAAATTGCTTCACTTAGTGACGAAAGATACAGATGGAGTGGCACTTGCGGAGAGACGAAGAGATTAGAAGCCAAGAAGAAGGGTGGAAAGAGCCCGCAGGATTTCCGGAGGGGATGAGAAAGAAGAACGGACAAAGCTCGCAAGCTTTTCCAATAACCCGCAGGTTAGATTCCAAAAATCACATATCATTCTCTACTTTTAAAAAGCCAAAAACATCTATTATATATAGGCATAAGAGGGGAACTAAACAGCCATTAAAATATTAATTAAAAGCTGGAAATAGAAGGTCAAAAGCCACCTAAAAACTGCAGTAGAAACTCTTGGAATTCTTCCCAAAACAGCTACCAAACAGTCCCAAAAACTGTCCAAATTCTGTCCAAAATACGGCCCAAAAATACTGTCCAAAAACAGTCCCAAAAACTGCATGATACCCAAGAGTCACAGCCATTCCAAGCAGAACAAGGCAACGGAACCAACCAGGAACAGAACAGCCATTTAGAAATCCCAAATGGCACTTTATTTCACAAGGAAAGCCACGGTTTCAGCACAGGAAACCAAAAGTCAAGTATCGGCTCCAGCAGCAGATGTTATTTCACGGTAAATAGTGAGGCCAAGGCAATAAAGAAGGCAGCAAAACCAAAGGGGCAACAGCAGCAGCAAACCATGGGAGGAAATCAGCAGGAAACCGCAGCAACCTAAGGGTCAAAAGGGAGAGGAAAAGGCAATATAAATTATAGAAAAGAGGAGGAAGAAGAAAAGTCAATGTTTAAGAAGTAATGAGCTAATTTTTAATTCAATAAATGAACTAAAAATCAGCTCATAATGAGCTAACCTTCCACAAGATATTAATAAGATGGAGAAGTCAAAAATCAAATATTAGGATTTGATTTGAGTCGGAGCGATAATGAATGGGGAAAAAAAGGAAACGATAAAGGAAGTTCATTGATATTAGTTTTCACCTACTTCTTTGGTTGGATGAGTTAGATTAAAAATTTGATAGTCTTCTTTGTTATTTCTTACTAGGGCTAGTAATGGAAATTTCCATTTTAAAAAAAGTATAAATATAAATATAAATATATTTAAAAATATTAGAAAAAGAAATGATCTCAAATACCTCCTTAAGCATATGTTCTAAAGTGAGCCCAACAAGTTTTTGTCATCCTCTTTTTTTTTCCCTTTATAAACTCTTAGATCCATTCCACAAATCCAAATCGTAGTATTTTTGGCACCTTAATGTCCAAGGTAATTATCCCAATTTAGTTAATATAGCCCTCCATAATATTTTTGTTATGCTTCAATGGCTTTATTGGCATTCTGTTCAGCATCAAGATCAAGGACTCCACTCTGCTTTCACCATGATGCGATTTATGTCAATGCAATCGGAGCGATAATCTAGCTTTATTCAATCCGTTAGCCTAGTTTAAAGGTGTCGGCAACATAGGTGGCCTTAGCCAAAGGGCAACCCGCACCAATGAAGAAGATGCATATTACAGAATGGGCATTAGCTAGCTCTAAACCTGCAACTGCTGTAACTTAGGGCAGGAGGCATAAAATGGTAATCCCCAAACTAAACCTCCATAAGAATAGTATCATAGCCCATTTTAGAAAATAATTAGGCATAGGGATTGCATAGGGACTACCCTACCAACCTCAATCAATAGTTCTCTATCTCACATAAGAAAATAATTAGGCATAGGGATTGCCACCTACACAAAACCTTGAGAACAAGAGCAGGAATACTCACAAAATATGCAAAATATCTAGTAATGTTTATCATTGCAAAATCAGGCTCCAAAAAAAAGTATTGTTCCTAAAATGAAATCAAGATTGATTGTTAAACAAAACCAAGAACCTGATAGAACCAACAACAACAACAACATCAAGCCTTTGTCCCACTACATAGAGTCGGCTACATGAATCCTTTTTCTCCATTATGTCCTGTTAAAAGTCAATTTTTTGTTTAAATCTAATAAAGAAAGATCATTTCTAATATTTTCTAACCAAGTCTTTTTATGTCTACCTCTACCTTCTTAACATAAGAAAAATCTAATACCTCTACTTTCCTAACCGGGTCATCGGAAGGTCGCCGTTTTATATGACCAAACCATCTAAGGCGACTCTCTCTAATCATATCTTCCACTAGAGCTACTCCAACCTTTTCACGTATATGCTCATTTCGTATCTTATCTCTAAGGGTAAAGCCATTCATCCACCTGAGCATACTTAGTATCATGCTTCTCTTTTAATGGCCAACATTTGGCACCATAAAGGTTTTCCTATTCAATTATCAGTAATTTGAGATTGTTTCAATTACAAAAATGAAGAAAATCAGACAAGAATAAAAATTAGACAAGACAATCCAATTTGCTTTTGTAATCATTAGAGCTATATAGAGGGGGGAAAAATGAACACATTTAAATGGCATGTAACTAGACAAGAATAAAAATTATTCCCAACTGAGATATATAGACTTGCAAATGAAGTTGATAAAGTATTATAGGTGAATTTTTCCATGAAAAACAATAGCTCTACCTAAAAGTAAGATATGGTTCTACTACACCAACTATGGAAAAGAAGATAAACAATGTTGGTTCAAGCTTAATCTGGTAATACTAGTGAAATTATTCTGTCCATTCGGAGGAGAATCAGAACGTGTCATGTCACCCGTTTGTTGATTTGCCTCCTAACGGTCCAGTGTCCGCACAAAATAATTTCTCGTAATATTGAGATTTTGTGTAATGAATTGAGTTATACAAAATTAAGTAAGAGATCTGCTCATAAATGCAAACACAAAGAGAAGATGCATGCTTTGGGGTTTTACAATACTCATTTCTCACATAAATCAAGTTCAAAAACAAAAGTAGAAGAAAATCATTACCAAATAAACCCTTTGACCGAAATGTATTGGTTTTAACTAATAGAAAGCTTCAATCCTTGATTTTCTGAGCAATCATAGCATGCTTCCAAGAACATCAAGCGAGTGCATGGGCACAAAGAACAGGCTGAAACTTGCCAAACTAAATTTCTATCAAACACAAAAACAACATTTCACTAAAGATGAGAATTAAAATCATAAAAGACATACCAGAGAAAAAACTGACACCAATACAAATAGTGAGGAAAGTGAACTAAAATCCTCCAACCAAAAGATGATTGAATGACAATAAGTAGAAAATTCACATAGAAACATTATAGCAGCAGAAAAAAAAGGTTCACAGTTCTAGTCTTGTAATATAGAAATAATAATGACCGGTGCCTCTTCCATATCACTTCATCTACTCCTCTGCTTCAGATCCTGATTCACCGCTCTTCTTATTGTGCTTCCTCGCATACCTCTGATTCCTAAGGAACTTGGGATCCATCTGCCAAAATAATCCAATCAAAGGTATATATTTAGCAGAGAGCCATGACCCAAATTAGAAAGAATTTCCATTTCTTGGAAAATATGAAACGCAAAGACAACTTCGTCGATAAAATAGTAGAAAAGGAGACTTCAATATACCCCTTTAGTGGATGTCTGCCTCTGCCTCCTAGGCTTCTTGATTCCATTCCTGTGAGCCTTGTGGGACTGGTTGTGAGCTGTGTGATTCTTCGACTTCGCCATTCTAAGCCATCAGAGAAGCAACTATACTTATCACGCGAGTCAAATAGAGGAACTAGTAATCGGATATTCAGGAGGAAGGAACGTACCAGCCGCCGGTAGAGAAGACGAACACACCGCGCTTATAACCCAAATGCCGAATCGATCGCCTGGAGAACCCTAGGGTTTCCGGCGACTATGCGACTTTATATGGAGAATGGGAAAGACGAGGTTGTGGATTTACCAAATTGCCCTTATATTTGGATTTTTTTTAATAATGATTGTTTTATAATAAAATTTAAAAATTTTTAAGCCTTCTTTAAAGTGAATATAATATATAAATATTTTATTTTAAATTTTTCAATTTTTATAGTATTAAATAATATCCTTAAATAATTTTTGAACAAAATTAAGCACTTTTACTAATAACTTAGCACCCAGACTAGCCGTACTACAAATTAAGGTATGTGAAATCTACATCCTATAATAATTTTATGAGTATATGATATTTGATTTGTAAATTTGTTAAATGCATATTTGTAGAATATATATCATATGTCATTTACATATTCAAATGATTATTTAAAAAATAAAGAAAGTTAATAAATATGCAAATATAAATATGACTTAAATAATAAAATTTAATTTTAAATATATTAGTTAACTCTTCAAATCATTTTTTTTAAAATATATTACTTAAATTACCTTAAATTTATTGAATATTAATTATTTTCTTTTTATTTTTCCCTATTTTCAATGAATTCTTTTGTATTGTAAGAAAGAGATTTGTGTTTGAGATTAGTGTAATACATAAATAATTTACATTGTACTCATCATGAAATAAATCCAAGTGTTTTAAAGTCATTTTAACTATTTGTTTTTTTTAAATACCCTCATATCTAGCACATTAATGTTTATGTTTATTTAAGTAACACCTTTGTATTTCAAAATATATGCTTGAAAAAAAAGTGTTTTACATCAAACAATTAAATGTTAGTGGTTTTTTTTTAATATAGTGTTGAATCCAAATATGTTCATTGGTGATACTTGACCTTATTTATCAAGCTAACTATGAAAAAATGACCTAGAAACTTGTGTGAGAATGGACAGAGCAGTCCACTATTTTTAACCATAATACAAGTGCTCAAGATATCAAAGAGTCAAAAGATCGTAAATGCTTATCTTCACCCTTTATTTGTAAAATTTTGAGGACTGTAAGAAAGACTACTTCTATATAAAAAAAAGGTAATGTCATGCTTTACAAACTCTCAATATAGACTGTCATAGATGTGTGCCACACTTTGATTGGATGGAAAGAGAATAACTCTGCATGAACCTTATAATCCAACGTGGGGGAAAGTTTAGTGATGCCAAGTGTGCATGGATGAGTCTGATAGTGCCAAGTGTGCATGGATGAGTTCAGTAGTACTGAGTATGTATGGATGAGTCTGAAAACGAGAAGTAAGCAAGAAGGGCTTATGGCCAATTGATATTCTAAAGTCATCAGTAACCTATGTTGAAGCCTTGGATTGACTAGAAAAGGAAAATGATTGAGTTGGTGTTGCATGAAGGGCGAGCTCCATGATCAAATGGTCGAGGTTGGGTGACCTGAGAGTTCCTTGAGTTGGTACTATTCTTACAGTTAAGGTAGAAAACATGAATGATGGCACTCGACCGTAGATGATGGCAAGCATCTTCTATGGATAATCTTATGTATGAGATGAGTGGTGAGTTTCTTGGTTCATGAGAGCCCTTGATTTCCCCAACCTATGGACAATTTCTCTTTGTGCTTCATGGCGAGTGGGATTTGATAGTCCTTGGGCAAGCTCCCTTGTAGGGCCAACTAGGTGTAAACTCTTTTGCCACATTCCATATACTACCTATTAGATACCTAATTAAAAAGGCATATACATTTAGTTCTCCAATTCAATCGACCCTTTAATAAGTGAATGATGATAAGAAGAAGTTAATTAATAACAAGTATTAAAATGTAGCTACAAAGTAATAATAGTGTATCAACCATGTGTTTAATTTCACTGAATTCTTCAAAATTATCTAAGAGAGTGTTGCAGCACTGAGTCTACTAAGTAGTGCGATGCTAAGCTCTTGAGTTTTCTAGGATTTGAGTGAGCGTAGAGGCGCTAGGTTCTTAAGAACCACGATTTTGGGTTTAATTTTTTTAAAATAAAATATCTAAAATTATTACATCAAAAACTTCCACCACCTACCCCCCCTGCAATCGCATTTATTGTTGTTGGTTGGGAAGGAGAAAGGAAGATAGAGAGAAGAGAGAGAATAATCTATGAGTAAGAATGATTATATGCATATTATCTATTATCTTGCATTGATTATAATTATAAGTTATGATAACCTACTAAACTATTAGCTTACTTTGTAATTTTTATATATTTTTAGGAAGGCATTAAGATCTAGTGGAGTGAGGTTGAAAAGAATATTCAGGTTTAGTATTATTTTTCAATTTTGAGTTTTATTCTTTTGTAGTTAAAAGTAGAAAGATAGACTGATATATTGATTGAACTTCTAACCATTATAAATGAATTTTGGATGAATGATGAATATAGGGAAATGTTTTGAAATTTGTAGCTTCCACTAGTTTTTATTAAATAATTAGAAATTATTAGCTTAGGTAAAATAATTTGATGATAAGATAATTATTCCAAATTTAGAGCTAAGTGGTATTAGTGCAATGGTTATTAAAAGAATTGAATTATAATTAAAGCTTTAGGAATTGATTAAGATGGATAGACTTGGGTAGTGTTAATATATACTTTTGTGTAGTCATTATATGCATATAAATGATTGAATTATATTATATTAACAAAAAATAATTATATTGAGTGTGGTGGATCCATCTAGTAATGAAGTGCCAAATGAGGAGAGCATGATAGCCATGGTGAGTTCTAACAATATGATGCAATTAGCCAGTCTGTTTACTCAATTAATGAGTGATGCATAGAGTATTCAGTCAATAAGTAAGAAAATTGAAGAGGATAGACATCTACATATGTTTTACAAGGGAAAGCTCCCACTATTTAAAGGATTTGTAGAGCTGCGAGCAACAAAAGATTAGGTATTAAGAATTAAGAAGATATTTGATAGCATGTAGTGCCCGAAAGATAGAAGGGTTCCATTAGATATTTTTCTATTTGAAGATGAATTGCTAAGAGATCGTAGATAGGACAACATACAAAAAAAATTAGTGTAGATTGAACTCTCTGATCAAGTTGAAGGAGTTAGTTAATACTTTTAGAGCTAGTTTGTCCCTCCATCACCAAGGGTATATAGCCTGAGTCAATAAGAAGTGAGAGATGCACTTAAGAGATCCACTGGTATAATTATTTATTACTATATAATTGCATGTGATTTTATTGATTGATTGAATGCATTTATGTATGAATGAATAAATATATAATTTAATTTATATAATTAATGTGACTAGTGATCAATAATCATGCATGTTCTATTTGTTAGTGGTATTTAGTGAGAAATATTAAGGATGATATTTTTTAAGGTGGGTAGATTATAATATCCACGAGTTTAATTTCACTAAATTCTTAAAAATTATTTGAGGGAGTATTGCGATGCTAGGTTTATTAGGTGCTCCAACACTAAACTCTTAGGTTTTCGGGTATTTGAGTGAGCGTAGGGCACTAAGGTCTTGTGCACCACAACATTGGGTCTAAAATATATTTTTTAAATAAAATATTTAAAGCCATTACATTAAAAATCCTCAACATCTAAACCCATGCCCCCATTTTCTATTGCTTATCAAGGATGGAGAGAGGGGAGAAGGCGAAAGAGGAGACAGAACGCTCTCCTAAATTTGAGGAAAATATCTCTCATTTTAGTGAACTTCAACCGCATAACTTTTGATATATGATAAATAACATCATTATGAGCATTTTAGCTAGTTTATATTGACATTTCACCAATTAGTTTTCTATGTATGTAATTTTTTTATGAGTAGAATAATATTGAGTATAAAATGATTAAAAAATTAATGTACTACATTTGGACATAAAATACATAATATGTATTAACTTATAATTTATCTGGTAATTTAGGAATAATACATGCAAATTGGTGAGCATATTAGAATAATCTACATGTTGTAATCATTGCATGTGATGTGTATATGATGTATGTTCTTATGATTTATATGATGTGAAATATGTGTAAAAGTAAGAAGACTGGTTAAAAAATGATTAACTTATTCAGGTTAGCTAGAGACATGTTATCTTATATAGGAGGGTGAGCTAACAAGCTTTCTTTTAAATAAGATTTGCGACATAATCTTAAGTAATATGAAAAGGGAGGTATAAGGGCAATGAGTAATATGACTTGATATGCCAACCAGCATGAAGTGTTGACTTCTTATGTGAAAGCTACCTAACTTATGACATATGATATGAGACTGATTCTTGGTAATAGAATCAATATGATTTTAATTGATTCCTATAGAATTGACATGCAAGACATGATACAGGAACACATCATAGATTGCTAGATGTTCTACCTTACTTACATATGCATATGACTTGAGCATACATGATAAATTGCATTAATTATATGATATAATATGGTAAGCATACAATGTAGGACATGACTGATACATACATATAATAAGACTAATAGGATAAATAAATTTGATATAAGTTTACATGATATATGCAGTAACATATAGATTTAAATAAAGCATAATTTATAAGCATGCCTAGATTCATGATAGATTGGTTGTGTTATAGTGGGTATGGGCATAAGAATGATAGAAGATATTAATCTCATATAAAACTACTAATCACTGATTATAAGTTGTATTACTTTTATTAATTTTTATTACTCATATGAAATGACATTAGTCATATTGATTATCATATATTCTTACAGCTATATGCTTATACTGATATGGATTAAATGATTGCATACATATTACTTATATTATCTTGCATTGATTTTCGATGTAGGTTTTGGTAACCTACTATGCTATTATCTCACTTTATGATTTTATATATTTGTTAAGAATGGGTCAGGCGATCCAGTGGAGTGAGGCTTAACAAAATATTTAGATTTTATTTTATTTATCTATTTCAGCTTTATTCTTTTATAAGCATAAGTAAAAAAGATAGATTTATGTAATGATTAAACTTTGGACTATTATAGATGAATTTTGGATGAACAATGAATATAGTGAAATGTTTTGATATATATGTTGCTTCCATTGGTTTTTATTAAATATTTGAAAATTAGTGGCTCTGGTAAAATAATTTGGAGCTAAGATAATTGTTTTCCAAATCTATATCTATGGGTGTCAATAAGTGGTATCAATGGAATGGTTATTGAAAGGATTAAATTTTAATAAGAATTGTGGGAATTGATTGAGAGAGATAAAAATGGGAATTGTCAAGATTTAATTTTTGCGCATTCATTATTTGCATATGAATGATTGAATTATATTATATTATGAAAGAGAACTATAAATATTAAAATAGACCCATTCGACAATGAAGCACCAAATGAGCATAGCACAATAACCTTAGTGAGTTTTGACAAAATGATGAAGTTTACCAATTTGATAGCTCAACTAATGAGTGATACACATAGTAGACAGTATGTGAGTAAGGGAATTAAAGAATATGGGTATATAAAAATTTTTCATAAGCTAAATCAACTACTATTCAAAGGAGTTGTAGAGACATCAATAACAAATGACTGTGTTGAGAATTGAGAATATAATTTTACAGTATACAGTACCCAAAAGATAGAGGAGTTATATTAGTTATTTTTCTATTAGAAGGAAAAGCTGAGAGATGGTGGATAAGACAACATAGAGAGAAATTCCAAGATAGATTGAATTCCCATGTTAAGTGGGATGGGTTTGTGAGTACTTGCAGAGACTAGTTTGTGCATCCATTAGCAATATAATGGATGTAAGAAGCTTTTATGAGACTGGAGTAGAGAGAGAAGACTATGATATAGTATAAAGCTAAGTTCACTTCATTAGTCAAATATGCATCCCAAATGGTGGGTACTACAAAAGAAAAATGTTATAAATTTTTGAGAGGGTTGAAGAATGAACTGAGTTATTCAGTCACACCATCGAGGATTCAAGAGATTTTAGATTTGGTTGAGAGAGCAAGACTAGTAGAGAATCTGTTGGCCATTCCTCAATTTAGATAGGACATGAATTTGAAGAAAGCTATAAAAGATGTAACTGAAGGTGAAGTCAGTGAGAATAAGAGTAATTTTTCTGAAGTTAGAATATGACTTATAGTATCAGCCGGCAGTACACTATAGTGCACCAAATATGGTAGAAGGCTAGCATAACAATGTTAATTGATCACATGATAATATTTCAAATGTGGTCAATATTTATATAGGATGATTCAATATCCGTGGTGGGGATACAGAGAGCACTATGAGTGGGAGAGATGGAAAAAATATGAATGGGAGTCAAAGTCAGCCCACACCGTTAGTGATGACAACACTGATTCAACCAAGGGTATATAACACGAGTTAAGAAGAAGTGAAAGATGCACCTAAGAGATTCACTAGTATAGTTCTCTTTTCTAAATGTTATTACTTATTACTGGCATGCATTTCATATTATTATATGATTACATGTTATATGATTGATTGATTGGCATGCATACATGTGTGAATGAATGAATACATGATTTAGTTGATATAATTGATGTGACCAATAATCAATAATCTTGTTATGTCTATTAATGGACCATAACAAGAAATATTGAGGATGATATTTTTTTAAAGTGGGTATATTATAATAGCCATGAGCATAATTTCACTAAATTCGTACTGAGGGAGCACTACGGTGTTGAGTCTACTAAGTGTTTTGCCACTAAACTCTCAGGTTTTTTGGAATTTGAGTGAGCATAATGGTGCTGGGTCCAAAATTTTAATTTTTTTTAAATAAAATATTTAAAATCATTACTTTAAAAACCACCCCTCACCACCTACCCCCCCCCCCCCCCCCCCCCCCCCCCCACCCCCATTTGTTGTTGTGTGGTTGAGAAGGAGAGAGGGAAGGAGAGGAGGAGAGAGAGAGAGAGAGAGAGAGAGAGAGAGCTCATTTTTAGGTATTTTGGTTTATTGCTCTAATTATAAAAAGAATTCTTATTGTGGTTACTAGTCTTAAACCTACCTCTATGTTCAATAATTTTGTCTTTTATATATTTTCACCATCCTAAAATTTTAAAAAAATTAAGTATCTCCATTTTAGTAAAATTCCACCATGTAACTTTTGGTTTATTGTAAATATCATAATTATGAGCATTTTGGATGGTTTATATTGACATTTTACCCCTTAGTTTTGCGTATATGTTATTTTCTTTGAAATGAGTAGAATATTGCTGAGTATAAATGATCAGGAAGTCCATGAACTATATTTGGTCATGTAATATATGATATGCATTAACTTATAACTATCTTGTATAACATACATTTTGGCATAATATATGCATATTGTTGAGCATATTATGATGATCTACATGTTATAAACATTGCATGTTATGTGTATATGTGTTACTAGAAACTTTTGTTAATATATTGGTATATATTTTATTGTGAAAATCTTTCTTTTGTTTATTTTTATTTAGGAAATTCCAAAAAAATGACTAAAATTTTTGGAAAAAGGTACCACACCACTATGCCACATCATCAATCTACACAGTACTCTTAGCACAATTTAGGCACCACAGAACTAAGGAAGAATGCCATGATGACCTCTTCTTTATATTTTTTATAAAATAATTCAGCGTCGTAGTGTCAATCAAGCACCACCGTGCTCAGGATACATCAATGTCATAGCACCAAATAGCCTTAATATTGTGGTGCCACAGTTGGGATGGTTACATGGTAAAATGACATGTTGATTTAGACGTAGTGTCGCAACAAAAGAAATCAATAGTGTCATGACACTAGTTCACTTGTTCAGTGACATAACACAATTTTTGTTGCACCGTGGTGCCAGTGTCAATTAATGTGTTAATATAAATAATTTTTGTCCAAATTTATGAGGGATGTCCATTGTTTACTATGCAAAATAAACTAATGTTCGAAGCCTTAATCTGATAGTTTAATCATATATATAGGGAGACTAAGGAAAATTCCACTATATACATTTTTTGAGGTATTATTAGATAGTGGAAGTGGTTGTATTTGTGTATTAGGGAGACTATCCTTAGGTTAGAGAAAGCCTAGTGGTTATATTGTGCCAGCTTCAATTCAAGAATGTGTATATAGTCTAACTCAGCATGAGGCTCAAGATGTACCAAATGTTATTATAGGTCTAGCTTACATATCTATTCAACCTTATCATATTTTGTTTGATTAGAGTTAGTCAATCATTTATTTTTGAGTGCTACTTTGATCTAATACACTTACCTTCAATATTATTATCTTTTACTTGATCTATTAATTTACCAATGAGAGAGAATATGAAAGCCAATATGGTATGCTTTTTTATTAAGAAATATTAGATATGAAGTGGAAATATAGTCATATTCTAAGTTTGATATTATTTTGGGTATGGACTAGTTGAGTCGATATGAGGCTCAGATTGATTATTTGAAGAAGTGGCTCAACTTATTTTTAAGTAGTAAGAGTTATCTTTTATAGAAAGTTATATATGTTTTGTCACGTCCATTATGAAAGTTGATATACATAGAAGAAGGGGTGTATGGAATTTTTGGCATAGGTTAGGGACGATAGTTTATGTAATGGATCTTTTTTTGATGTTCTGATAATATAGGAGTTTCGAGATATCTTTCATGAGGAGTCATTCAGTTTGCCTCCATATGAGAGATTGAGTACTGTATTGATGTATTTTTAGGTACATTTTTTATATCTAAGTCTCCGTATAGGATGTCACCTAAGGAGCTTCAAGAGTAGAAAGTATATCTTTGAGAGTTAACGGATAGCTAGTTTATTTGTCATAGTGTATCACCGTGGGGTGCACCTATTCTATATATGAAGAATAAGGATGTTATATTGCGTAAGTGCATTGATTAATATTAAGAATAATTATCATTTATCAAGGATCAATGATTTATTTGATCAACTTATTGGATCTTCTATCTTCTCTAATATTAATCTATGATCTAGTTATCATCATGCAACGGTGAGAGAAGTAGATGTGATGAATATTTCTTTCAATACTTGGCATGGACACTATGAGTTCTTAGTCAAGCTTTTTAAGGTGACTAATATGTAATGCCTCATAATCTAATTTAGAAGAATTATTTATTTATCTTTTAATAAACAATAATTAGAGCTAGTTAATATTATTTATCAATAATAAAAAGTAAAATGGATTATATAATTCAAAATATCAAGATACATATCTATATTCATTCCAAAAACTTATATATAATACTCAAGATCTATATAATTATCACATATCTATCATGTCTTGAATACAAAAGAATAACTAAAATAAAAAGAACTTGAACCTAAAGGAATCCTAATCAGCCTCGCACTCCTACTCCTCTGCCTTGACCTAAAATCATATAATCATATACAATGAGCTAAAAAGCCCAGCAGGTCACCAAAACCTACTATTGAATTCAATGCATGACAAAGGAGTAATATGCATGTCAACAATTAAATCATAGTAGTTATATTCAAATGATCATTAAATCAATAAAGAATAAGTAAAATTCACATACAATAATTGTAGAATCTATAAATAATAAAACACTATTATATATAAAATAGTAAAGAAGTAAATTAGTACGTGTGTCAAATCTATAAAGTAGTCATCATATGTGTAATACCAATCAATATTAAAATCATATAAAGCATCAAATCAAAATATTGGTAAAGACTGTTAAAATCTAATCAATATGGTAAAATCATATCAGAATGTACCCATGATATCCAGTTATTTAATATCACGTGCTCAATATATCAAATACTTAATATTAGTATCTAAATAAGTAACGGTAATAATCGAATGGTAGTAGTAGAATAATACAATAATAGTAAATCCATGCAATAATAATAAATTCATACAATAATAAGAATAATGCATCAAGAATATACATTTTAGTAGTCATACTAAAAAATAAAAAGTCCTGGTTATCATGATATTTTTCAGTATTGTATCAATATCATAAAATTATTGGCTTAGTAAATAGAGTCATCACTCTTTGCCGGTCGGCACAGTAATCATCTTTTTATGACTCATAATTAGTGTATCATATGAATCAGTATAGGATAACACTAAATTGTAGTATTTAAAGAAAAGCCTGTCAGTCTACCATCTTGTACAAGTCAATCAGTTTTTAACCAATATGTCAACCAGTATTTACTTGTCTTTTACACACACATAATAATCACAGTACTATAATAATAATCTCAATCATATATCCACATTTATTTCCAATATATTACAATAAAAAAGTTTAAATGAGCTTAATTCAGAAAATATTAAAATGTCATAATGGTAGACAATAAAAATCATACAGAGCAAAAATTCACATTTTAATATTACAAAAAATAATATTATTAAGCTTTAGTTGAATTAAATCACTATTTTTAAATGTTAAAATAAAATTTTAAGCAGGGAAAAATTATTGTTTTTTCAAAATCACCCTATGAAAAATCTCAAATAATTACTCAAAATGTTTATAATCTCAATATCTATAACATATAAAAAGTTACATGGTGAAAGTTTTATCAATACAAAATTATTCTCATTTTTCAGTAATGAAAACATAAATTTGATAAAAATAAATAAAAAATATAAAATTTTTTAAATCCAAAATAGGGTAAAGATTCCTTACTACTAGATGAGTAAATTTTTTTTACTGTCTCAGCTGACAAAAATTGCTTTGCAACCTCCAAATCTGAACTTTCCTTTTCTATCTCCTCTCTTTTTTCACAAAATTTTCAAACAGTTCTCTGTCAGCCAAATTTGAGAGAAGAAAAAGGATTTAATAAAGTTTTAAATTAGTGACTTAGGATATTTTTATTAAATTAATAATTTTATATTATAATATTAATTTAATCAATTTATTTTAGTATAAAATTTAAATAAATCATTTTAAGACTTTAAAAATTATAAAAAATATCCATAAAATAAATCATTTTATTTAAAAAATATTGATGAAATTGATTTGTAAAACAGACACTTGATAGTCCCGAAACCCTTGTACTAATAGGTTTCAATTTCTTAAGAATTTTTACTAATACCTAAAAATTACAAAAAATCATGTAAGTAAAATAATATAATAACAATGCTATGATAAAGACAGTTTGTGATTTGGAGTTACATTAACCAAAAAAAAAAATATTAACCTAGGTCAAAATATGGGTTATTACAATCAACCCACCTTAAAAAAATGTTATCCCTGATATTTCCCTTAAGAATTCAAGCATGAAATCGAGAAAAATCAAACCTGTATAATCAAAACTCATCAAAAATCATACATTTATGTAGTTCATTCTATCACATATCATTCAATTATGTATCATTCAAATAAATTTCTTATCTATAGAGATTTTTAGGTTATTATTGATCTTCTAGACACTGTAAGTTATACATACATGACATCGCTAGAGTAGGAGCAGTCAATCGTGGTGCAACAGTCTCCCTTAGACCACCACTAATAGCTATATCATCTACCCTATTTATTAATCTTTCAATATGTGTTCTTGACCTGACAGTCCTCTATCAAAGTATGTCTGGACTATTTTGCACCAGAATTAATTATTCCTCCAAATCACCTCTGAGGATAGTCTACTACTTTATGTCCTTTCTATCCTAACAAAAACATCACCCTATCAAGAAGTAGTACTAACCCATATGTCGTCGATAACAATGAAGGCATTCATCATAGATGCCAGAAGATGCTACTGATAGAGAAGCCCTTGAATCACTATACCTATTTTTCTTATCAGTATCTCTCTATGCTTGGTTCATCTCTACTCCTCTTTTTGCTAACATCATATCTGGATCGCCTCATATATGGATGTTGGTGCGGCCAAATTAATCTCTATTAATCTGGCCCATTCCACCAACTTAAAAAACTCCTAAATTTGTAGAGGCACTAATGGATGTCTCAACTCCCTATTCAACCCTTATAGAAAGCATTTTTTTTTTCAGCAATAGGGATCAAGTGTGGAGCATATCTAGCCAATGTAGTAAAATTAGCCTTATACTGCATCACTTTCTTACATCCTTGCTCTAGCTTAATGACAGCCTCCTGCATCTATTGTCAAGTTGATGGAGGTACAAACCAAATCTTGAATATTATAGTGAACTCATTCCAAGTGATCTCAATATTTTTTTCCCTTAAAATTTCTCTCTGAGTTGGCTAATCCACCCTCTCAGCCTCTCCTTTAAAGAGTAATATAACTAACAGTACCTTCTGATTCTCTGGACACTATATGCTGTCAAAGATCTTTTTTATCCTTAGCAACCAGTCTTTTGCAGCTTGAGGTCTTATAACTCCTTTGAATAATTGAGGCTTTAGCTTATGGAATGTTTATAAATGTTACTCTCTCTCTTATTCTTTTCTCTTATCTGACTTACTTTGTGCATCCCCCATTACTTGTCTAATAACAGTAGCCAACTACATCATACTTTTTAATGGCACTGATGCTGCACTATATTGTTCATTTGGAACATTTGACTCTGATAATCCATTTAAATTTTCACATGCACAGTTTAGTATAATATAAATAATACACACATGCAACTATATATGCAAAATAATGCACCTAAAACCACTCATTCTACCCAGCTCTCAATCAAATCCTATAGCTTTGATAATAATTAATTCTTCCAACAATTATGCTTTGATACCAAATATGATGCCCCTGGATCTAATTTGGAAGAATTATTCATTTATCTTTTAATAAGCAATAACTAGAGCTACATTATATCATCTATCAATAATAAATAATAAAATAGATTCTATCTTTTAAAACATCAATATGCACATCTATATTCATTCATAAAAATTATATACATTACTCAGGATATATATTATCATCACATATCTATCCTATCCTGAGTATAGAAGAATAGCTAAAAAAAAGAACCTAAACTTGAAGGAATCTTGACAAGCCTCACACTCGTGCTCCCCTACCTTGGCCTAAAATTATTTAACAAAATTTAATGAGCTAAAAAGTCCAACAAGTTACTAAAACCTATAACTGAATTTAAAGCACAACGGAGGAGCAATATATATATCAACATTTAAATCATAGTAGTTACATTCATATGATCATTAAATTAGTGTATAAATAATAAAATTCATATGTACTAGTTATAGAATCTATAAGTATATTACATAAGCTAGTAAAGTAATAAACTAGTATGAGTATCAAATCTATAAAGTAAGCATCATATATGTAATACTAATTAGTATTAAAATCGTATAAAGCATCAAATTAAAACATTAGTAAAGAATCAATGTAGTAAAATTATATCAGATTTTACACATGCTATTAAGATATTTTATATCATGTGCTTAGTATTAGTATCTAAATGGGTAATAATAATAATATAATAGTAGGAGCAGTATAATAATGCAATAACATTAAATTCATGAAGCAACAATAAATCTGTACAATAATAAGATTAATGCATCAAGAACATGCATTTCAGTAGTCACACTAAAAAAGTAAGAAGTCTTGGATATTATAGTATTTTTTAGTATTGCATCAATATCATTAAATTGTTGGCTTAGTAAACGAAGTCGTTACTCTTTACCCGTCAGCATAGTAATCATCTCCTTATAACTCGCAATTACTATATCCTGTGAATCAGTAGAAGATAACACCAAGCCATAATATTTAAAGGAAAGCATGTTAGTCCACCATCCTATATAGGTCAATGAGTCTCCAACCAATAGGTCAACCAATTTTTACTTATATTTTACACACACATGATTATTACAGTACTATAATAATAATCTCAATCATATATCCATATTCATTTCTAATATATTGTAGCAAATAAAGTATCAATGAGCTTAATTCAAATAATACCAAAATATCCTAACTGTAGATAATAAAAATAAAACTAAGAAAATTTTCACATTTTCAAAATTTAACCAAATTACCTGATATTGCATAAAATAATATTATAAAGCTTTAGTTGAATTAAATCACTATTTTTAGACATTAAAATAAATTTTTGAGTAGGAAAAAATTATTGTATTTTCAACATCACCCAATAAAAAAACTTAAATAAATATTTAAAATATTCATAATCTCAATATCTATAACATATAAAAAGTTACATGGTGAAAGTTTTATCAATAAAAAATTATTCTCATTTTTAGATAACTAAAACAAAAATTTAATAAAAAATAGTAAAAGCACAAAATCTTTGAAATTAGAAATAGGGTATAGGTTCCATACAACGAGATGAGTAAATTTCCTAATTGGCTCGACTGACAAAAATCACTCCGCGACCTCCAAATCTGAGCTTTCTTTTTCTTTATCCTCTCTTTTCTCTCAAATTTTAAAATAATTCTCTGTTAGCCAAATTTGAGATGAGAAAATGGATTTAATAAATTTTTTAATTAGTGGCTTAGGATATTTTTATTAAAATAATAATTTAATATTATATTATTAATTTAATCAATTTGTTTTAGTATAAAATTCAAATAAATTATTTTAGAACTTAAAAAATTATAGAAAAATATCCATAAAATAAATCATTTTATTTAAAAAATATTGGTTAAATTAGTTTGTAAAACAGACACTTGACGGTCCTGAAATTCTCACTTATATTGACATGTGTTAATTTCTTAAGAATTTTTACTCGTGCCAAAAAAATAACGAAAGAATTCATGCAAGTGAAATACTATAACAAAAATGCTATGAAGAAGACAATTTTTTATTTGGAGTTGCATTGACTCCAAAAAAAATTATTTAACTCAGTTTAAAATATGTGTTATTACATAATATACAATAATTTTTGTGGATAAGATGAATAGGATATTTTGTGAGTATTTAAATAAGTTTGTGATTTTTTTTTTAATAAATGTATTTTTATTTATTCTTCTTCTAAGGAGGATCATGCTTTATATTTATGGATTATTCTAGAGAATCTAAGACATCATCACTTGTATGACAAATATTTAAAGTGTGAATTTTGTCTTAAAAGTATTTTTTAGGATATGTAGTGAGTGGTGCAGGTATTTTTATGAATCCCTATAAGATTCAGATTATTATTAATTTAATGAGGCCTACTATTGTATCTGAGGTATACGGTTTTTTAAGCATGGCTAGTTATTAAAGAAAGTTTGTGATAGGATTCTCATAAATTTTTGCACCTCTAACATAACTGACTAAAAAATTAGTAGCATTTACTTGGACATCTAAGTGTGAGGCTAGCTTATAGAAGCTAAAAGACTATTTGATTTATGCTCCAGTTCTTACACTTTCATCTAGTACAGAAGGATTTCAGATATTTAGTAATGCTTCATTTAAAAGACTAAGATGAATTCTGATGCAACACGAAAAAGTTATAACATATACTTCCAAGCAAATGAATCCACATGAAAGGAACTATCCAACATAAAATTTGAAGCTTATTATTGTCATCTATACTTTGAAGATCTTGAGACACTATATGTACAATGTCAGGTGTGAGATCTTTACTAATCATCAAAGTCTAAAGTATATACTTTCTAAGAAGGATCTGAATCTTGAGGCAAAAGAGATGACTTGAGTTGATTAAAAATAAGATTTGATTATTTTTTATTAGCCTGATAAGGATAATATGGTAGTAGATGCTCTGAGTAGGAAATCATTTGGATTATTTTGTATTAAGCTCATTTCTGATGAATATTTGATATAAGAAACATAGAAGCTCTAGTTGGAGTTAATTTCTATAATTGATCACAATTTTAGTATTTTAGCTTAGATGATCATTTAACCATCTCTATAAGAAAGGATTAAGGAATCCTAGAGACCATATGTAGAATATTTGAAGTTGATCAATCAAATTAAATCTGGTAATAAATTTGAATTACGAGTGTGTGATTCTAATATTATCTTATGTAAGAAAAGATTATGAGTTCCAAGTTCTAGATATTTAATATCAATTTTTCTATATAAGGCACATAATTTAAGTTACACTAGTTATCCTAGAAATAACAAAACATAAATGATATGAAAGGTATATTCTTGTAGCTTGGATTAAAGAAGTATGTGGCAAATTTTATTTCTAAATGTGAAGTAAATCAATCAGTGAAAGAAGAACATTAACAAATGGCAGGTTTTCTGTAATCAATGCCCATTCTAGAGTGAAAATAGGAAGAGGTGACTATGGACTTCGTTATGGGTTTTCCCAAGTTGAGAAAGGGACTTGATGTTTATTGGGTTATAATTGATCATCTAATAAAATTTTCTTTACATACACATGTGCCAATATGTCTGCAAAATTATACTATCGGATTGAAATAAAATACATGTGATATTGAAGGTGATCATTTTTGATACAGATGGAAGGTTTACTTCCTGATTATGGAAGGGTATTCGGTAAGGTTACAAAATTACATTTCAGTATGGCTTTTAATCCATAAAAAAGGATAATATGAGAAGGTTATTTAGATATAGAAAGATCTTATAAATTGTGTGTTTTAAACTTTAGAGGAAATTGGGAAGATCATATTCCTTTATTTTAGCTTACTTTATGATAACAACTTTTAGTCAATCATAGGTATGGTCCCTTATAAAGCTTTGTATGGTAGGAGGTGTAAGATCGCTTTATCATACATAAAGATGAGTGAAAGGAATCTAATTGGGCTAGCTTTAGTTGATGATGTTACTAAAAAGATTCATTTGATTTGGGATAAATTAAAAGTTATACATGACAGGTAGAAATAGTATTTTGATGCCAAGAAACAAGTTGTGGAATTCTATGTAAGAGGCTTTTTATATGTGAAAATAACACTAAAGAAAAGAATTAACAAATTTGACAAAGAAGAAAAGTTTAGTCCAAGGTATATTGGACCATTTAAAGTTATTGAAATAATTGGAAATTTTATCTACATGTTATAATTACTATATTCCATGTCTAAGATTCATAATATATTTCATGTGTTGCTTCTGAGAAAATGGTTATCTGATTCTAAAAATTGTATATCTACTAAAGAAGTTGAGATACATCCAAATTTGAGCTATGGAGATAAGCTGAAAAGGATTTTAGCTTATGATGTTAGTAGATTAGGAAATAAATGCTTTCCAATGGTTAATGTTCAATAGAAGAATATAATAGAAAGAGAAGCTATATAGGAGAAGGAATCTAAAATGAAATAGTTATATCCTGATTTGTTCTAAGGGTTTAAGTCTTGAAATGTCAAGGATAATATTTTTTTAAGGAGGGGAGAGGTGTAACACAAGAAAACTTAGTGCAATTTAGCCCATTAAAACTTGACCAAATTCAAGGTAATCTATTAAATTTCTATAATTAAACCCTTCTACATGTGTTTAGAAATGTTATATTTATCATTGAGAGTCTGCATATGTTCTAAAATAGATCCCGGGGGCATATTTGCATGTTTAAAAAGTATAAAACTTTATCTTAAGGCTTCTTGGAGCCAAGGTTGGTGGTGCTCTAATGCTAAGCTCTTTAAAATTTAGAAAAAAATTTAGCACGGCGATGCTAGGGGTGGTGCTACAACATGTTGGGGTTTTGAAAGGAGGATTTGCCTTACAAGGTGCAAAACAAATCTAAATTAAATTTCTTTGAAAATTTTGAGAATTAAATTTAAATTTCAACTATGAAGTTGAACATACCATTAAGGATAATATACCGCCTCAGAAGGTGGAGATAAAATCTCCTAATGGATTCATACCCAAAATTATGGATTTTGTCTTGAATGTCGTAGCCTGATTTAAGAGAGAACTGTTGCAGATCTATGGTTTATAATTTTGATGATAGCAAACATTCCTTATTTCTCTACGATTGCCTTATGTGCTAACGTTTCAGGTCCACACGATCAGACTGCAATCTGGAACCAGCTCAAGATTGGGTAGACTAGGTCTATGTCAGTTTGTAATCTTTTATCCTTTTTTGAGTCTGTTGTATTTGATGTGGCATCTGATGATTTGTAACTTGGAAGATTTTCTGTTGTGCCCTAAAAGATTTCTATTTTTGGTAACATCGTCTGGGACGATATTTATATCATCCTGGACGATCTGACAAAAGTAGAAACTCTAATTAGGGCATCCTCATTAAAGCAACCGTCTTTATGCAAAACACATCGTCCTGGACGATTTTGTATCGACCAGGATGATTGGTTCAATTCAGCAAGAATCTGCCGCCATATTTACTTGGGAAAATCTTATTTTTGGATATCGTCCTGGTATATCGGCCTGGACTATAAAATATCGTCCTGGCCGATCCAGGTCAATTTTTCCAAAATTTCTCAGGCAGTTTTGGAAAGCAATTAATGGGGATTTCTTCCAGGCCGATCTCAAGATCATCCGGGACGATTAAACATCATCCAGCTTCATTTCAGGGCGATATTCAGGATGATTTTCCTCATATTTGAACTAATCAGCCAGGACGATATGCCTATCATCCTGGACGATAATGTCGGCAACTTGCATTAATGAGCTCGTTTTGAGAGCTTATATTTAAGCTATGACAAAGCACTTTGTAAGTGTCTTTGGCAGCCATTGTAGCTTCGTTTTTGTGGGGGAAACTAGAAGAGAGAGCTTGAAAGGGAGAGAGAAAAGGGTGGAGTTTGAGAGGGAGAAGATCCTGTGAGGGGGAGGAACTCAAGGGAGTGTGGTGGGGGATCCACACGGTTGCTCCGGCGAACTCGGACCTTAGTACCATCGGATTCAAGGCATGTCTCGAGGTAAGTTCAACAAAGAAGAAGATCTCTTTGGTGTCAAAGGACCCGGCGACTCCTCCGCACCAGGGAAGGTGGAAGTGATTTTGTAAGGGCTTCTCCGCCTAGCTGTGGGGGCTAAAGGAGAGACACTTGTTTTAGTGCAATACTTGGAGGGTGCCTCCAAGGAGTGGACGTAGGTCAAGGTTTGACCGAACCACTATAAATCCGGTGTGTTCTTTTCTTATTATTGCTTCTGCATTATTTAATTTCCACACTTTGATTTCTGTGGTGATTTTGGTTTGAGTTTTATCTTTGATTTTAAGTTTTCCAGTTCACCTCTCTCTTGGTTAGCTTGGGCCAGTTCTATAGGGCTTAACATCCCTAATGAACTTTCAAGAACCATATGTGCCTTGGGGGGGGGGGGGGGGGGTCAGATGAAGTTCAGTCAAATATCATACTAAGATAATTAAGAGAAGTAATCATTAATTTCATATTCAAAATTATGTTAAAACATGATATATATCCCCGATAAGAGAAGATATCATCCATTTATAATCATTTGAATATGATGATGATGATCATTATAAATTTGATTTCTCAAAAGAAATATTAATTAAGTTTTGAAAAATAAACATGAGTTCTAAATTTCCTACGAGTGTAAGCTCTCATAGTTAATTACATTATAGAAAACTAGAGTCTCCTATAAATACTCTCAATTAAAATAATGATAGAAATTTTATTTAGAAGTTTTCAAAGATTGATATCAATAGAGATGAATTTTGGAATTTTAATATGGACTGGATCAAATTGGAGCACTTATTTCAAGAGTTAATGAAAGAGAGGTAGAAGATACTTTGAGATTCTGAAATAGTCCATAAGTGTCCCAACCTAACATAAGTGTTGAGCTTTAAATTTTGGATCAGGGAAATCTTTAATTTGAGTTGAGTAATTTATTAGAAATTTAGTATTATATAATCTTAGAGGTTGTGGCATTATGACTCAGTATCTTCCCCGGATCCTAAATATATTTTGGGTATCGAACGATAGTGGCCCAAACCTAACTAATGCAGTGCAAAATTTGGACTTAGCCCAGCCTAGATTGGGGAGCTAGCTAGCAACCTAGTTTATTTCAAATCCATGAGTCTGATAGATAATGTAAGAGTGGTAGGGACATTTTTATTAAAGTTTTTAAGAATTGGAACCAATATTTATTGTGGATCCTAATTGATCCCTTGACTTTATTTAGGGTAAAAATGTTTAAGATAAATGCAATTATAATTTAGACTATTTTAATTGATTTCTAATATAATAAATGTTGATCAACTCAATTAAATGCATAAAATGAGTATGTAAGAGTTTAAAAAGGCTTGAAAATATTTTTCCCTAGAGATTGCACAACATCTCCTTAATCAAATGTGTACCCTCAAAGGTAGGTGGGCTGGCAAAACCCATAGGCTGGGAGGTACTAAACGAGGAGGAGAAAGTCAATGATATGCTTATGCTGACTCTCAGCAGTCCCGAGCTTCCTTCTTAGATCGTTAGAGTTTTTATGTGAGCTAAAAATTTTATTATGATTTTAAGTGGAAGAATTTTATACATGCTCTCACAAGCCTCCGCATATCCAGGAAAAAATAAAAATGACACACAATTGCCAAAAAACTAGGAAAAACAGGCAAAATCTTATATGCAATCAATATAATTAATTCTTTAAAGTAATGTTCATAGGCAAATGCCCGATAGGACTATCCCCCAAAAGGGTATCATTTCCTCTTTGGAATCCAAATTTGGATACATGTATCCCAACATAAAGACACTTTCACAACTCTTAACTTTTAAACAAATTACATTTAGATAAAGATAAAAATCTAGACTATCCTGTAAGATTATCCTAATCATTTGAAATAAAAATATATTCCAAGAAGTTTATATATGTACAATAAAATAAATCACACTTGACCCTGCTCTTTTTAATTTTGGGGCTAAGCAGTTGAAATACCTATAATAGTTATAATAATTATTAGTTTAACCCCCTTTTATTGCTCTGCAGGAGTGTGACCACCTGTAGAAAACTCAGTGAGTAACCAAAATAGTCCTAGCCTAAGGGTAAACAATCATCCATCACATTAATTCATCGAGTGTAGTAAAAGTAAATAAAAACTCACATCAATCAAATTTCAATCACATCAAGCAATGAAATCTCAAAAAACCTAATACATAGCGCTAAAGTAAACATCTGGCTAGCCTAGACTAGAGTTGGTTGTCCTAATATACTATCTAATGTATGTGTTGAAGTTGTGTGGCTGGGGTAGTCCCTAATATGGGTAGTTTATTAAGGTTGTCTAATGTTTAGGTTTGTTGAAGGTTGAAGGGTGAATTTATGTTTGAGTCTAAGCATTAGTGCATTAAAGTTTAGTTTAAGATGTATTTAAAGGTTTGATTAATCAAATTAATTTAATTAGTTAAAGATTAAGGGATTGATAAATTTTAATTAATTTGATCAATTTCTAGTTTTAAAGATTAAATTAATTTATATTTTTTATCAATTGGTTTATGGCATTGTGCCACCAAACTCGAGGAACTAGGCCCCCTTAGGACACTTACCCCTAGAGCCCGAAGTAGTTCATCCTAAAAATCTGATTGATATAGTTGAATTAAAGATTTGATTTGATTAAATAATTAAGAGTCATTTTATTTAAATATTTTATACTCTATTAAATTCATTCTTGGCGTTGTGCCACCATGCTTAAGGAACTAAGGCTCCTTAGGACACTTAGCCCCGTAGCTTGGAGTAGTTGATCCTAAAAAAATCTTCTCTAGAGTGTTTTTTGTGGATTAGAATTTTGGTTAAATGATTTTATTAATCAAGTTAGAGTTTTCTAGAATTTTAAGTAGATTATTGAATTTTTAAATTATTGAAATTTCTTTAAATGTATTAATTAAGGACTTAAAAGTTGACTTTTAAAATTAAAGTTAGTTTTGAAAGTTTTAGATTTTAAACAAATATTAAACCTTAAGATGAGTAATTAGATTATTAGTTTGCTTAATTTAGAATTTTCTACATTAAGTTATAATTTTTCGAAGTTTGGACCTAAATTTGAACTATGATTAACCAAAAAGTTGACTTTTTTACTTTGAGCGGATTTTAGAGGTTTGAAATTTTAAAAAAATACAAGATTTTAATTAAATTTGAAGGGTTTTGAGCTTGATTGAATTGAATTTTTCTAGAGTTTTTAATGATTTTTTCAAAGATTGGTTACTTTTTATTTTCTAAAATTGCCAAAATAAGGGGATTTTTAGCTTTTGATCCAAATCAGTCCCAAACCTCTTGGAATTTCCCCCAAATGGAAAGGAGGACCTAAGGGGATGTTTTTAAGCATTTAGATATTTTTGAAATTTTTAAATATATTTAATTAATTAATTGAATTAGTTTTTAATTTTTTTGGAAATTAAATTAAAGTTAGATTGGGGGTTATCTTATAGAAATTTTATTTTTCAATGTCTAAGGGTTTAATTATAAGAAATTAGAGGGCTTATATGAATTTTTAGGATTTAATATAAATTTTTAGTGAATTAATTAAGGTTCTAGGTCAAATCTAAAATGGGATTTTATGGTTCTTAATTAGTGGCCAAATGGGCCCCAAATCAAGTGAATTTTAGACCATGAGATCACCATATCTCAAGGTCCAGTTTCCCTAAATTTGGGCCCAAGTGGAGCTATATAAGGTGGCTAACCAAGCCACCCAAGATAACCATTAGGTTACCTAAGAAAAAATCCTAAGTCACTACTTAGGGCTTAGATTGGGGTGCAATTAGTGGCTCTAAACTCCTTAAATGTAGAATAACCAACACAACAAAATTCAAATCATAAAACCCGTTGGAAAGATCATAAAGCTAATTTGAAATAAGGGGGTTAAACTATGACCCCTAATTTCAAATCAACTTAAAAGTTCCCTTAAATATATTAAAAAAATGGGGAAAATTTTGGACATGTAAGAGACATGCACAAATCTATTCTCCCAAAGTCATAAGCCATGGTGAGATATAATTTGACAAAAAAGCTAAAATATAACAAATGTTATTACTAGAATTAAGATAAACACGTGTAGAATCATGGCTTGGAACCATAGGGCTTTGATAGTGCTCCTCAATATCTTTCTAATAAGCCTAAGAACACCTAAATTGGACAAGTGTGTGAGGAGATATGATTTTTTGAAGATTCTTGTGATTTTTTGGATTAAATAAATCTGAATTTACACAGTCAGCCTGCACTTTCTATGTTATCTCCATCTGATTGGTCAGCCAATCATTAGCACCGACTGTGTAAACACGGAATTCGGCATAGCCATTAGATTACTCATCAAATGGCTGCGATCAAATTGGCTTTGAAACCATGGGATCTCATCCGAACTGTTGATTTAAATTATTAGTTAGGATTATATCTTTAACCTCCCACTCATGTCCACAACCATGAACCTTCTCCAGCATGATCCAGGAGATCCCGCCGGCGAAACTCAACAAAACTTCACAGGAAAGATCTAATCAATACAAACCGTCAATCCAACAATGATCAAAATTCAATGGTTTGATGGTTTTCTTCACACTTGACCACTACCCACTAATTAGGAGCTCGGAAAGGGGATCTCTCCATGTAGAAAGCCCAAATAATTGAATTTTTCTATCAGGAAGCTTGAGGGAAAGGTGGCGAACTCTTTTCCATCAGATGCCTCAGCCAGAGGATCACCAGAAGTAGGAGTTTGAGTAGAACACAGATTGATTTCAGCAGAGCTCGCTCCAAGCACTAGTTGGAGAGGGCTAAGAAGCTTCAGAATGAGAGAAAAATGCTCAGAGAGCTTTGGGGAGGAATTTCAAAAAGCTATAATCGAATAGGGACGTCTGGGTTAGGGTGCCCTGTTTAAGCTATCCCCGTGGCCATGAAAGATTGGGATTGATTGGGGCAGTTGTAAGATGGCCTCTAAGTGGAAGGGGACATGTCCTCTAAGCCTCGTGAGCTCGAAGCCAGTGAGACTAGGCTTTGGAACCCTTTAGATGAGGCCTGTGATCGAGGGGACTACCAGAGCCAAATTTCTATTAGTTTCATTTGCCACCAACCAGGGACTGGGTCAAGTTGAGCTGGAAAGATTTCTTAGGGTCCGGCAAGCTTGAGGGTGAACTCAATTGGGCTTAAGACAGTCCAATTCAATAAGTAGGCTCGGGTTGACCCAAACCTGTATGATTTAGGTCAACTTGGGTGCATCCTGGGTTAAATCAAGTTATGTGATTGAAGTAGGAGATGGGTTAAGTCAAGAACTACTCAATGGAAGTAGAAATTGGGTTAGGATTGGTCTGTAGAAGAAGTTGGTTCGAGTTAAAGTGGTTTTAACCACTTTGGACTAGCCTAGAGGTTGACCCAAGTCAACCTAAGGATTGAGCTGACTAGGGTAGGTACGTTGGACCTAGGGCTACCCAATGGAAGTCTTGATTGGGTGTAATTAAGTTTATGTTGAGAAATGGCTCAACCCAAGGTGGTTTTGGCCATGTTGGGTTAGCCTAATTCCTAACCCAGGGGTTGGGTCAGTTAGGGAAAGTGTATTGGGTTAAAAGGAACCCAATGCCACCATTAGTTTGATCCAATTAGGCTAGGGTTGGAACTTGGCTCAAGGGAAACATCTCATTGGACACTTGGGTCAAGCCAAATGGCTAACTGAAGTGGGCCCAAGGCTTGGGTGTTTAATAAGGATCTCTTGAGGACACAATGGGTCACCCCATGGATTCGAATGGGTTTGGAGAAATCTTGGTCAAAGGATTTGGGAAGGTAGAGGTATATGGGAGGTTTGGTCAACCAAGTTGGCCTAAAGTCAAGGGTTAGGTCCATTATGTTCAAATTGATGGTATGAACTAAATGGCAGCAATTTCATCTCAAGGAGAGGTCATTTGATTTGAAATGTGTGTTTAAACCCTTAAGGGTCACTTTGGTTAACCATAGTTAACTTTGTCAACCAGGTCAAACCAATGTGTGGTTTTAGGTTTATTATGTTCCTAAGGACATTTAGGATCAATTGGGATAGGTTTTGGAGGTTGATAAGGGAAGGTCATGTTGAATTTTGGGGGAAAGATCAAAATTCCCCTTAAAGGATATTTTGATCATTTTGACCCCTGGTCATTCCTGGGACAAATTAGGTCCATGAAAGTACAATTTACTGGTCACCAGGTCATAACAAAGGTGATGGATATGATTAGAGGATTTGAAAAGGGTCTCATGGTCAAATTCCATTGGATGGCAAGTTCAATGGAACTTGCTATAAATATTTGAAGGTTTTGCAGCCTATGAGAAAAGATTCAGTTTTTGGAGATAGGGACCTCAAAATAAGCTCAAATTTGGTGGTTGGATATTAGAACATGTGTGGTAAATAAGCAACTAACATATTATGAATTATAGGTCATTTGCTAGGCTTCTAGGTGATAGAAAATTAATTCAAATAGGTTTTCAGGACATAAGCTTTTGGCCTTGGATTTTGACTTAAATTTTTTGGATTTGAGGTGGGTTTTAGACTTGATTTATTGGATTAGTTTGTTTTTTTTTTAATCAATCTCAATTATAGGAATGGCTGAGAGTGATTGATCAGTATTGGGGTTTGATTGAAAATTGATCTAAGACCTAGGATTGGAAATCAAACTAGATTTGATCAAGGATTTAGAATGAAATTTGGATGGGTTCCATAAGTCTGACATGTGGAGAATTATCAGTCCTTAGATCACTTGAGAGAGATTTAGATTGGCCCTCTTGACCTCATACAAAATGAGGTCAACACGACGTTGTGGGCTCCTAGAATGAGCGTCGTAGCGAGCACCATAAAGAGCTGTGATGCTAAGCTAAATTTAAATAATAAAAATATAATTTTGCACCATTCCATTCATTTCATCTAACTCAAGTGGTCGGCTAGTGAGAGAGAGAGAGAGAGAGAGAGAGAGAGAGAGAGAGAGAGAGAGAGAGAGAGAGAGATTTCTAATAGAGGGAAATCAAAATTTGGGATGCTTCAAGCATTTTTAACTAACAACCCAATTCTAAAAGTTATTCAGATTGAGGTAGGTAATATTTTGCCTATCTCAATTAAAAAAATATATATTATAATGTTGGGAATTTTATTAAATTTATATTTTCATATCTCAAAATCAAAAATAACTTTACACCTACAAATCTTTCACAGTGTAACTTTTGCATGTTATAGAGATAGAGCTCCAAATATTTAGGTATTTTTTTGTAAATTTTACACCAAAGATTTTGTGAATTTTACTATTTTCATTTATTAAAAAATAATCATAACTCTAAAAAATAATACTATAGTACAATTAGTCTTTCAATAGTGCTCAAAACAATCTCTAATAATTTGGTTAATTTTGAAACCATGAATTTCAACATAAGAGTATATTATGCTACCTACCATTATGAAATTTTGGTAATTTCTAAAATGAGCTTACTGGCATTCATGTTACTGCAATGTAATGAATTATGTATTTATCTTATTGAATTGTACGATTCTTAGGAGTTTTGGAGTAAATGGAGAAAGTTATGCTCTGGTACGAAATGTTATTCTGGTGCCAAGGGTATATTCTGATGCCATATTATGCACATTTTATTATGTTGCTAGGCTTTGGGAGCCATAAGGCTCATATTTTTCTGAATTCTATCTGTTAAGAGGTATAATGGTCAGAATTATCTAAGTTATATCTGTTGGGAGGCACAAGTGTAAGAATTATCAAAGTTTTATTTCATATGAAGTGCTTGTTTATTAATTTTTCCAGCACCATTATTTGAATTCTTGATAACTGAAATTATTATTTTATTAAGCATAAAAATTTATTATATTATTTTAGTACTCAATTAAATGCTTAAAATTTTATTCATTTAAAAATTTAGATTAGTAAATGTGGCTTGCTGAGCTATGTTAGCTCATAATTATTTTGTCATCTATTTTTAGGGTCTGAGAGAGGGAAAGGGTCAGTTGAGTAGTAGTATAAGGATCTAATCTCAATTTATATAGGTATTTATTTATTTTGACTTTTGTACAGTCATGACTAGTTATTATTCTATTATATTATATATTATAGTATCTACCTATATACTATAGTGTAATTATTATATATTCATTTTGATGATAAAATGAAAAGAGAATTTTGTGGATGAATTTAGTTTTGGTATATTGACTGTTATTAGTAGCTATGTGATTTGTTATTTATTTTAAAATTAAAATTAGACAAAAATTTTGAATAGTATCCAAAACTTAGATATTAGGATTTTTCTTGTTGCAAACTAAAATGATAGGACATGTCCAATATGTGGGCTTAATCGAGTCAAATTATGACATGAGGGAGGGATATTTTGGCCAAAATGAAAATGAAGTTGAAATTAAATTTTTTATAAAGTATTTTTTTAGCAATATGGCACTCAATGACACAACTTCACAATACTCTCAACGAAGAGCATGACATCACAACACCCCATCTAATATTGTAGAGCTCGATCTAGTGTTGCAGCATTACTCCAAATTCCCTAAATATAAAGATTTTAATGTTGCCCTATCCCCATGGTGCTCCTAAGGGAAAAGTTTAGACTTTATATTTCTTGCACATAGACCCTCAAGGATTTAGAATATAGTTTAAGCATTCCATGCATGCAAAGCATTCTATTAATAAGAAAAATTAAGTATAAACAATACTAGAGGGATATTGGGTTAATTCCTATCCTCATGGGAATGATATTTTACTTACTATTTTATTACTTTTATATGACATATACACTTACAAAGATCTTGGGTTTACATATAAATAGCCTATCAATTTTCTAAGCCTGATTTTGTTAACAAGTGAAAGCTTGTATATCATTCAATTGCATATTATTAGTGATGTTTATTATATACATAATGTATATCATTATGAAAGATATTATAACAAAAAAAATTTAACATTTCTTATTAATGATGTTTTAATAAAATGTCACCTAAAATATAGATGATTTGTTAGAAATAAAAAAAAAACATTTTGATAACTTGTGTTTTTATATCAACATTATATATTTATGTGTTTCAAGTATGTATTATTCTATTATTAAATTTATGTTTGTACTAATGATAGCTAAAATTGCCATCATATGAAGCAACTTCATGTTGAATATGATTGGTGACTTTATAATATTATTTATTTAGGCTTCTTTCGAGATAACTTTGTTACTTCTATCTACAACAGCTTTTAGTTCAAAAAATTCTTGAACTAAATTTTTTATACTAAAAAGCTACTTTAAAAGAACTAGGAAAGCTATCCCAAACAAAGCCTTAATTACAATCTTTTCACGTGTACTTGTCCATATGAATGAATGCTTCTTTTTATGTCCCTTACTCATATCATTTTTAAGCCAACTCATGAAGTATTTAAATTTGGTTAATGTTGCTTATATTTTTTGTAAGCTTAGTTAGATCTAGCCCAAAGTAAAGGTTCAAACAATCTCCCATGATTAGTGCTAGCTCAATGAGGAATTAATATGGATTGATCAATGCAAATTAACTCTTGCCCATATTTTAATTAGTTCGTTGGAACCCTAGCTCAAATAAAACCGTATTGTGATTTAGCCTCATATGAACTAGCTTTTATTAAATATAATCCTAGTCCATCCACTAGAATAATCACAAGCTTGTTTGGTAAGCTAGGAACTACTTTAGGTCAATTGTGAATTTTCTAAGTAACCATGAATAGTGGGCTATATTTAAACCTCTTTAGGCAAACTCTAAGCTAGTGTTTGTCACATATAATCAAATTTTGAGTATTAAGCTAGTTAAACTTAAACCCTAGCTTTGTCTTTCGCTTAGATAACCTAAGGTCACCTTAAATAAAAATAATAATAAAATAAAAAAACTAAGGTCACCTTAAATAAAAAACCTCAAGAAATCATTGTATAGGTTAAACTTATTGAAAGAGTTCGTAATTTTATTTTTCTCAAGTCAATATATGAAAAAAGGTATATGTTAGCTTAGCAGCCATGCACACACACATAAGAAGAGTAAAAAGTAGATATTTAATTTTTTGTTAATTTTATTGTGTAATCCAGTTCATATTATACAATCACTTCAAATAAAAATTAATTAAAATACTTAATTTAAATGAGAAAATAAATTTTAATTATAACTAATTGTACTGGATGAATAATTATTATCAGAAATCATGCCATCGAATCAAACTCACTTAAAATAGTTAAATTCAAATTTTGAAAATTGAATTGTTTATAATGTATGAACCTATTCATATTGTATAATCTTTCAAAATATTTCCTAATTAAAGTTAGGTAATTAAGTAATCAAATCAAATTTGAATTAATTATATATCATACTATATGATCATGTATTAAGGCTCCATATAGGATAACATTTAAGGAGCTTTAGGAGTTTAACTTTCAACTTCAGGAGTTGGTTAACAAAGGATTCGTTCATCCTCCTACATCTCCGTTATCTATTATATTTGTAAATAAAAAGGATGGTACGAGGCATATGTACATTGATAAGGAGTTAAATAAAGTTACTATCAAGAACAAGTATCTTTTATCACGGCTTGATTATCTATTTAATAGCTTACTAGATCTTCTATATTTTTGAAGATTGATTTGCAATCTAGATACTATCAAGTGAAGGTGAGGGATGCTTATGTGATGAAGATAGCTTTTAGTATGAGGTATAGATACTATGAGTTTTTGGTCATGCCTTTTGGGGTGATGACTACACCAGTCTCTTTATGGATATGATGAACAAAGTATTTAGAGATTTTCTGGATCAGTTTGTGATTATTTTTATCGATGATATTTTAGTGTATTATACTTCTAAGGAAGATTATGCAAGATATTTGATTATTATTTTAGAGATTTTGAGGCAACATAAATTATATGCAAAATTTTTCAAATGTGAGTTTTGGTTGAGGAGTATTTCTTTTATATGTGGTGAGTTATGATGGTATTTCTATAGACCCCTCAAAAGTTCAAGTTGTTACCAAGTGGTCGAGACCTTGTACCATATTTGAGGTATGCAGTTTCTTGGATATGGCTGGATATTATAGGAAGTTTTTAAGAGATTTTCTCAAATTTTTGTATCTTTGACAAGAATGACTTAAAAGAATAGATTTTGTCTAGACACCAAAGTGTGATGCTAATTTTTAGATATTGAAGGATTGTTTGAATTCTACTCCATCTCTGGCTTCTATCTGGTACAAAAGGATTTCATATTTTCAGTAATGCTTCACTGAGAGGTTTGTATGTGTTCTGCTGCAGCACAATAGAGTGATAGCCTATGCTTCCAAGCATTTAAAGCCACATAAAAGGAACTATACGACACATGATCTGAAGTTAGCTGATGTTATATTTATTTTGAAGATTTTGCGATATTACTAGTAGGGTGTCAGGTGTGATACTTTTACTGATCATTAGAGTCTAAAATATATATTCACTCAAAAAGATCAAAATTTGAGGCAAAGGTGATGGCTTGAGTTGATCAAATATTATGATTTAACTATTTAGTATCAATCAGGTAATGCCAAAGTAGTAGCATATGCTTTGAGTAGGAAATCTTTTGGAGTTTTATTTCTTCAACTCACTTCTGATAAGTATTTGATACAAGATATAGAGAGATTATAGTTGGAGATGATTTTTTTGGCTGATTGGGATTCTGATATGTTGGCTCAAATATTTATTTAGCTATCTTTATAAGAAAGGATTAAGAAAGCTCAGAAGTCATATGCTGAATATCTGAAGCTGGTTAATCTGATTAAATATGGTAAAAATTTTAAATTTTGTATATGATTATAGTATTATCTTTTGCAAGAATCAATTATGAGTTCCTAGTTTTAGAGATCTAAGGCGAGATATTCTGCATGAGGCTCATTATTTATGTTACACTATTTTCCAAAGAAGTAATATAAATATATATATATATATATATATATATATATATATATATATATATATATATATATATATATATATATATATATATATATATATATATATATATATATATATATATATATATTGATCTGAAAGGTATATTTTAGAGACGTGAATTAAAGAGGATGTGACAAATTTTGTATCTAAATGTGATGCCTATCAGTTAGTAAAGGCATAACATCAACGATTAGGAGGTCTTTTGAAGCCATTACCCATTTCGGAGTGGAAATAGGAAGAAGTTACATAGATTTTACTAAGGGTTTTCCCAAGTTGAGGCAATGACAAGATACTAATTGGGTTGTAGTTGATCATGTGACAAAATTAGCCCATTTCATTTTAATCTAATAGTCTAATTTTGTAGACAAATTTACATAAATATACGTGCGTGAGATTATCAAATTATATTAGATACAAAATATTATAGTCTTTAATAGAGATGGTAGGTTTACCTCTAGGCTATACAGAGGTATTCAATAAGGGTTAGGAACAAAATTGCATTTTAGTATGGCATTTCATTCGTAGATAGACAGACAGTCCGAGAGAACTATTCTGGTACTGGAAGATCTTCTGCAACTTTGTATTCTAAATTTTCGAGGTAGTTAGGAAGACCATATTCCTATAATCAAATTTACTTATAATAATAATTTTCAATCAAGTATATATATATATATATATATATATATATATATATATATATATATATATATATATATATATATATATCTCAATATGAGGCTTTATATGGTAGAAAATACATAGCCCCTTTATCTTAGACAAAGGTAGGTGAGAGACATCGTATTGGGGCAGCCTTGGCTGATAATGCTATTAAAAAGATCTGTTTGATCAAAGATAGATTGATAGTTGAACAAGATAGGCAATGCTAATATTTTAATGATAAACATCAAGTTGTATAATTTTTTGTAGAAGATTATATATATATAAATATAGGACAGATGAAAGGTATTAGCAGATTTGACAATAAAGAAAAATTGAGTCCAAGGTATGTTGGACCATTTGAGATTATTGGAATCTACCTATAGATTATTATTGCTAGATCACATATAAAAAATTCATAATGTATTTCATAAGTCACTTTTGAGAAAATGGATATATGATTTTTGAAATACGATATCTGCTGAAGACATTGAGGTACCTCTGATTCTTATCTATTGGAAAGAACAAGAGACGTATATAGCCAATGATGTTAGAAAACTAAGGAGTAAACAGATTCTTATGGTTAGATTCCACTCAACGATGGGAGCAAATGCATCAACAACATAAGGCTGGTCGTGCATGGTTTAGTGATTAATTTGTCTCCATTCATCACTACTACTAGTCATTACCACTACTACCTTATAAAGGTCCCTCCTATGATTAATATGTGAGGAGATTTATTGTTTGTGCTTGATAGATTGCTTATCTTATTTATTTTTTATTTTTTATTATTATTTAGTCTATAGTTCTTCTTTTTGTGATGTCAAAGGGGGAGTAGGGAGTTGTTGGTTGTATTGATTTATTTTTATTAGTGTAGTTTGTCTTACTTATTTTTCAGTACTTGTTTTGTTTTTATTTTGCTTTTAGTTTATATTATTTACTCATTAAAATATAAATTAAAAATAAAAATATTTTAAAAAAATTCTCCATATTTTTAAAGGAATCGCTTAGTAAGAAATTAAAATTAACTTATAATTTCAACAAATAATATTTTACATTATTAAAAAGGGGAAGTTTATTTCAATCCAAGAGCTCGATCTTATATTTTGATAATTATAACAATTATTGAATGATTATTTATTTTTCCTTACTTTATATACTACATATTTTACTTTGTGCATCACTAATATTTCAGGTTCAAAAAACCCAATGCATCATCATAAAATCTGAGCTCAAGAAAGTATTGTATAAGTTAAACTTGTTGAAAGAGTATTTAATTTCATTTTTCATGAGTTAATGCATATAAAAAGGTGTATGTTAGCTATGCGCGCACAGACACAATGGGAGGAAAAAATAAATATTTTAATTTTTCTATTAATCATACAGTACGATTCAGATCGTTCAATATGATCAGTTCAAACTGAAATTAATTTAAATGAGAAAATGGATTTTAATTATAACTAATCGTACTATACAACAGTCAATCGTACTAGATGAATAATTATTATCTAAAACCCCACAGTCGAATCAAACTTAAAATAGAATATTTTGAAAATTGATTTGTTTGTACTATATGATATTTTATAATCTTGCCTTATTTAAGTCCGATAATTAAGGAAACAAATTGAATATGAATTACTTATAGATCATAGTAGATGATTATGTATCGTACAATACGAATTATATGAATGCTCTTTGGACAAACATTTGTTTGTCCTGTATGATCTGATGTTTAATTTAAGCTAATCGTACTGTAGGATTTATAATCGAAGAGGGCGATCTATGACAATAATGAATTAATCGTGTTGTACGATACTCCAAAGATACTGTACACATAGAGTCGGCAAAATTAAAAATTTAGGATTTTTAGAAGCCTACTATTTAAACTCTATTTTATTTGTTTTGAAAAGTCTTTGGCTGTATTGGGTCATCTGTTGGTGGTCCTTGAGAGGTTGTTTCTTCTTGAGAGAGCTTGAAGAGAGGGATTTGAGCAAAGGAGAGAAAGGGAGAGGTTGTGCGAGAGGAAAAATAATCTTGAGTGTGCCAAGAGAGTGTATGAGGAGTTCATCGCAAGGTTGCTCTAGCAAACTTCAACCCGAGTTCCTCCATGTTTCATTATTTGTCATGTGGGAAGCTTTTTGAAGGAAGTCTTTGAAGCCAAAGAACGTCAGCTACTCCGCCGTACTAAGAAGAAGAAATTGATTTGGGTTACTCCACCGCTCTGAGGAGATTAAATGGATTTTCTTCACTACACTGAGGTAAAAGGGATTTGACACTCACGCTCAACAAAAAGGTGAAAGGGATTTCGACACTCCGCCCTATCAAAAATGTAAAAGGGTTTTCAAGGGTGTCAATATTTAACATGACCCGAAAATCCGACTCGAACCTGACCAGGAAATTTTGGGTATGGGTTGACCTGAGGCATAACCGGGTCAGGTTCGGGTTAAGATTTTTGACCTGTTTTAAAAATTGGGTCAGGTTCGAGTTGACTCAAAAACCTTAGATTGACCCGAAATGGCCCTCCTTGCCCTCGCTAACAAAACTTGCTCGCACTAGCCGCGTCTGACCGAAGTTGCCTATACTGTCTGCTCGTGTCCCAAAGCCTCGCATCTCGAGGCCAGCATCACGTCCCACGTATCATCCCATACCTGCCCGCCACGCTGATCATTGACCCACATGCCTGTCGTCGGTCGCTAGCCTGCTTCCACTACCACTGGTTGCGACCCACAGTTGTTGCCGACCTGGCATTGTCGTGTCCATAGGTCAGGTCGAGTTGACCCAAACTCAAAGCGGGTCAGGTTCGGGTCCGAAAAATCAAACCTTTTGCAAAAACGGGTCAGGTTTGAGTTAACCCAAATAATGCCTGGTCAATTCTAGGCATTACCTAACCCATGACTTGAAATTGACACCCCTAGGATTTTCAACTATCCCGTTGCACCAAGAGGTGAAAATAATTTTGTAAGAGCTTATTCGCCTAGTTGTAAAAGTTGAAGAATAATCATTTTTCTTTAATGCAATACCCAAAGAGGACTTCAGGAAATAGATGTAAGTCAAGTTGATCGAAGTACTATAAAAATATGATTTAATTTCTTTTATTTTTCGCATTTACTTTCTACATATTTACTTCTTACACATTTAATTTACTTCAAGTATGGGTGTTGAATATTATTACATTGTGCTACAACATCATTGTAATTATTTTGAATTTAGTCTTTGTTTTAAAAATAAAAAATAAATAGAAAAATTAAAAGATACAAATATTTTTTTTAGAAAATAAAAAATACACAAATTAGAATTTACTTTAGGTTGACATCTTGAAACGTGATTTCACTTTAACATTAAATTCTGAATTTGTTTTTAAATTAAAAAAAAATTAAAATACCATTTCGCCTCCTTTTTGATGTGTCATTTTATAGTTCAATTGATTTCACAACTACTAAACTTTCAATCTGACATTAAACCAAAATACAATTTATTTATTTAGGTACATATCTTTGTATAGGCTAATCACATTCATCACACATTCCTAGGTTAAATCACACTCATGCTTGGACATGTCAAATCTTCTATAAATGGAGTATATTTGAATTCCAAGGCTCAAAATTGATCTAGACACTCATATTTAGACCTACCAAGTTTACTAAAATAAATAGGCAGATCATGTACAAAAATAAAATCAATTAAAATCACGTACAAAACTAATTCAACACAAATTCTTAGCATACAATATCAAAATCAAATCTTTTTTTTTTTAACTAAAATTTTTTGGTGAAAAGAAAACCTACTCCATACAAAGTTGCTAAATCTTGAAATGCAATTATTTCGCAATGTCATTACACACTGCAAGAGAGATTTACCTAAACAAATAAAAACAATAAAACCACCATCAAAATGAATTTTATAAGCCTGTATTCTTTTCTATCACCCCGAACTGCATTGAACTATTCTATGGCCTCTCTCAGGAGCATAATCATACCAACAAAAAAGTATATTTTTGGCAGATTGCAGAATTACAGTGCACATAGGCAACTCTTCAAGCAGCAAGATGATCGAACTGTGTTTTAGGTTTCATTTGGGATGGCTTATTGCTTCTTAAGCAGCTTTTTAGTTCAAAAATTAAAATTTTTGAACTAAAAAGCTACTTCAAGAAGCTGTAAGAAAACTGCCCCAAACAAAGCCTTACTCTAGCGATTTCCAATTACCAAGAATTTCACCTGTATTCACTGGAAGCCCTTGGTTTACCTTTGCTCATTGAATTCAGTTGCTGCGATACAAAAATGACTCCCATGATAATGATCAGGCAACCAACAAGAGTGCTGAAGAAAAGAGCTCCAGGTTGCCTGGTCTGCACAAAGCCATAGACTCCACTGGATGTAACAAGAATAATGTCAGTGAAACTATCCCCTGAGAAATCATCCAGGACCAAGGCATGTGTAGGAGAGCCAGGCAATTCAATTGAAGATAAAAAGCTGCCTCCAGGAGAGATCACCACAGCTTCTTGTTCGCCGCCGGCGATTATCACCTCTTTGTTGTCATGTGCTCGCAAAGAAAAAGCTTTCAAGGTAGGCACAATCTTAGCTTCTTCCGCCATTCCGGATGGAGATGGAAGATTTGACCATGTTGCACCAGTTGTGAGCTGCCATCTCCAAGTGGCACCTTCACCGTGCACGCCGGGGGAGTATGAAGTAACCTATACAAAACGGAAGAGAAGAAGGGATTAATATGCCATGAATGTGGAGTAAGGCTTCGTTTAGGACGACTTTCTTACTATTTGTACTAAAAAGTTGCTTTTAGAAGAAGTAAGAAAGCCGTCCAAACGAAGCCTAAATCATAATCAGCAAAAGAGAAAACAGACAGAAATTGTTGCACAGCCTGTGAGAAAAACATCTTCATGCATGAGAGAGAATGGCAGTGTGAGCTAGATTGGAAGACTCAAACCTCTCCATGGCTTGTCAAAAAGACAATATCACCATGACTTCCTTTCCGATGCTTATGCCCATCGTCTCTGCGTACCAGTAATGGAGTTGCGACTTCCACGGCACCTGAATCGACTGTCCTGCCGAAACTCCTAGCAAAATCTCCATGCTGGAATAGGTTGAAGTGTGAATGGTGGCAGATAGAAGCATTGAAAAGCTGCTCCCGAACAGGTACACCTGAAGTAGCAACAGCCCAGCAGGGCTTCAACACTTCCATGGAACCAGTCACAACAGTTCTTTCAACTCCATTTCCTCCCACCACCTATAAAAATAACAAACAGCTCAAATTAGCTTGCAAGGGAATAAACTTTTTTCCTGCAAACTCCAGTTCTTTCAAGTACAGTAGTTGTCAAGCTTGAAGTTTCTACAAAATATAAAGATAAACCTCCGTCGGGCTAGGCTTGGACTTCCCAAACCATATGCTCTAGACAAAATCTCTTTATCCCCTCATACTAGTGCTATTGACCTAATGGTTTATCAAATGAGACTTTGAGAGGAATACCATTTTATTATCTTTGTACTGCAATTGCATTGTGAATAAACTTATATCAAGCTACAATTAGATTTTATTTGGGGGCAGTTTAAGATATTCTCATTTTGTTTTTAAAAGCTTCTTTCTCAGCCATAGTTTCAAAATTGTTCATTAAAAACTAACTTTTTAAGGCAAAAGTTTGAAAATCCGATGATAAAGTTGTCTTCCTTACATAATTATTTTTCACTAACTACTTTTCTTTTTATTTGAGATTGAAATGCCTAGCAAGAGGCCACTGTGGCGTCCGTGGGGGACAGTTCTGATGGAAGAAAGGGGGATTGAAATTATTAGAACTGATATTCAATTTTTTTTATTTCACTTTAATAATTATGGTATTTGATAGTATTTGAATCTTTTTTACCATGCCATACACAAAAACTATATAGGTATTTTAGGTATTTGTGATTTTATCTTGTAATATATTAGAACTCTATTTAAAGGCATGTGAAAGGAAAAAGGATTCAATTTTTTGTTGCTAAATTTTGAATATTCTCTTAGTTCTTGAAAAAATGAGTGCTCCTTGGAATTTCTCCATTGCGTTCATCCCAAACTTATCAACCAACCTTCTATAGTTGGTTGTAGCATCATCACATACTCAGGTTCTTGCTCATTGTAAGCACCGGATCGTGTTTTTCCCATCCACCTTCACCTCTTCCTCTTCAGTTTTTTACAAATCTCACTAGCTAGAAGCCACTAACAGGTACAGGGAACTTATCACCACACAAGCCACTTGATTGGAGCATTGAAAACACTTATCATGCAAACAATGCACAAACTATAAATAGAAACAAATCGGGTTCTTAACATCAAACATCTTCAAATTAAATAGGCAGCAAGAGTAACATGGCAATATGCACGGTTGTGGTCTACATTGAAACCATTAAGGAACAGTTATTCATTGCTAAAGAACCTGAAAACCGACCACAAAAGAGGGATTCCTACTAAATCAATATATCACAGAATTTCTTTCTTGAAGATCATTTATATGTAATGAATATTATATACTTGTTTGACGCAATCTGGAAATTGCAGTGAGCAAATTGTAATAATTCTTTAAGATATTAAATGGTAGCGATGGGATCCCAAATTGATCAAAAGGACGCGGAGGTGAGCAATCCATAGGATCTTCATTTGATGATGGTAGAGATGTTGCAAAATTAGAGCAAGTGTTTTATTTTGATGATGGAGAGATGGAGCTGAACTAGGTATAGGTGTTAGAATGCTCTTAGGATTGTGGTTTGGGATGATTTAGAAGATGGCGGCAAACCAAATTCGTTAGATTGTAAGGAAATCTCAAGTTTATGGTAAACAAATCAGCCAACATTATGAACATAAATATTGCAGTGAATCACATCATGAATACAATAAAAAGTCAAACAATTTTGACAAATATTGAGAGATAATCCAGAAATACTAAAAGGGTTAAGGAGAGTTTTAGGATTAAGGTTGTCAATTTTTGATAGAAGAGAAAAGTGTATATTCAATAGGAGTGAAAAACTTCTAATTATAGGAGAGAAAAATGGGAAATCAGGAGCAAGAGAGGAAAAAATATGTGCCAAGTAAAGCATTAGGCAAAGAAGGAAACAATGATTTCATAAACTCTCATATAACTTAAAAGTTATTTAGCTTTTCATGTGTGGTAGCGATGTCATGTTGATGAAATAGAAGGTGATGGATGGCCAACAAAAATTCTGCTGTGGGAAGAACTCTCCTTTAGAGAATACTAATGATGGTACTCATCCATAATATCAGGAGCAACTCATTGATGTTCTTGATTTATTAGCCAGGAATTGTTTAATGGTGGAAGATCGAGCTATTGAATTTGATATTTTTGTTGGCCAAAAAGTGTCTAATATAACTTCATCTGTAGTCATCCAGCCAATTTCAGATGCAGATGAAACTAGCACTATAACAGGAATATGTAGTCTTTGGGGATGCAATAACTCCATTTGAAGATAAAATTGATAAGCAATCTCTTTCTTCTTGGTTATAGAGGGTTCCAAAATCTTCTTTAGATTTTCACTGACATGACACTGCCCATGCAAAATTCCATGACATTTTATGCCTCCTACAACTCCGGATCATCCCAGATTGATTCACATCATCTTCCACCTCTCTTCTGGTGGAAACCCTAAGCCCAGATAACAAATCTATGATGTCCGCAATAGACTTGATGTAGCATAACACCCTTCCTACTTCACAGTTTCGAAATCAAGAACTTCAAATGCAAGGAACTTGTGGTGATGGAGACCGATTGACCATCATTTTAGGTATAAATCTTTAAACTTATTAATTAAATTTAAATTACTTGTTCGTTTATAGGTCCATTAATTTTAGCATGATCCAAAAAGCCCCATTAAAAGTAAGATCAAGTGTTGCCCAACAGTCTTACCTGCTAACTATCCTATGTAAAAGAAAGTTTCACAAAATATCAAGAATTTCAAGTGCATAAAGAAAGAGCACATTACAATCCCAATTTAAACTACTTTGAAAACTATAATTAGGTCACCATTAACATATCTAATCCAGCTTCATGGATAGGCCCCTAATAATAACTGGTTTATGCATATCTTCCCTAAAACCAATTACTTTCAATCTCAACATAAAAAGGAAGCCCTAAATCTTTCAACAACAATAACAACAACAACATCATGCCTTTATCTCACTATGTGGGGTCGGACACATGAATCCTTTTTCTCCATTGTGTACTATTAAGAGTTATATTCTCATTTAAATCTAATGAAGAAATGTCATTTCTAATATTTTCTAATCAAATCTTTTTCAGTCTACCTCTAGCTTTCATAACACAAGTCAAATTTAATACATCTACTTTCCTAACCAGGTCATCAAAAGACCACAATTTTATACGACCAAACCATCTAAGATGACTCTCTCAAATCTTTCAAACAAAGAAAAAATCACACCAGAGATACAATAATCAAATAAGACTAAATAATACCAATAAGTTCTCCATGCAAATGCTCCTCAGAATGATACCTACAATCATGTCCATGAAAGCATCACATTATATTGAATGTCATCAACCATGCACTGAAGAATGGAAGATCGTATTAGTCATGGAGAAAAACTTCCTTCTTCTCTCTCCCTCTTGTTTCCTTTTCAACTTCATTGTTTATGCTCTACAACCAGTCGATTGAATTTTCCACCACAACATGGCACTCTAAATTCCTTCTGATGATTGGATTTCTAAATTTCTCAAGGCCACATGTACGCCTATGCCCATGAACCGGCTCATTTTTTGCTTTTTTTTATTTATAGTAGTTTCAAGGAAATGAATTTTGAATTAAAATCATAGTCAAATTCCAACTTGATACCCAAAATATTAATTTTGTATAAAACTTCAAAATTTGATATTATTTATAAATAAAAGAATAATTTGCATTTATCATGACACATATTTTAAATTTTGTGCTTATGTTGGCAAGTTTATAGAGGCAAATTACTACGCTTAGTGTCCTTAAAGGTGAATCAACACTCACCTAGGCTCCCCAAGTGAGGCAAGACCAAAACATCTCTCATACCTCCTGGACAAGCATTATCGCTATGGCATGCAATCATCCTACACTAAAGTGCTAGACAATGAGGCAAGCACCTCGCCACAATTGGAAAGATGATTACTAGCAATTCTCATAGCAGAAAAGCTAATTTTTCATAATAATAAATTGAAATTAGGTGATGCAAAACAATCGGAGAAACAAGAATGCATATTAGAAAACATTCTATATCAAATGTATGTAAAGTAGCTTTAAGCTCTAGAGTAGTAAATCAAGAGGATGTAAATAATTAGTGAGGAATCCAGGAAGAAATAGAGGGCTATAAATCCAATGATGGAAAAGAGAACATGAATGATGAAGAATATGGAATAAATAAAAAAAAGATTAAATTATACCTAGGTTTACATTCTACAAATATAAGTAGTTCATCGTATTTGTTAAAGATAAATTATTTACCAACAAATTTGCACTTACATGGAACCTTAATATTCACAAATTTCCACATTAACTTAAATATAATGTTTTTTTTTTACTTAAATGTGACGATAATCACTTCATTCTCCCAAACAATATTCATCATGTCTAACAATATTTATAAGTGATATAAGAATTTACTTCATAGCTCCTAACTTTGCTCGGACAAGCACCTACTTAGATGCTAGATATTGGGGTGCCGGGCAATCATATCGTCTTTAGCATGCTTAGTGCTTTCAACAGCAATGACTTGGAAGTTGTTTATTCATCAACAAAATTACACTTTTCACTCGAGAAGCTCCTAAGTTATGTTATTTATGACAGCTCACATATGTTAAAGAAAGAAGAAATTTTTACTGCAAGTAGCATTCTATTGGAATAAAAACAATTTTCTAGTAGATTTTTTTTTTCTTTAAGTAAGAAACTAAGATGCATATCTAGATTTTCCACAACTGGAAAATGCATACGATTGCAATCTAGAAACCAACAATGAAAGCTTTTCCTTAAAAGGTGTTTTTTTTTTTAATCGCTCATTAGAAAGTGGAGTTGAGGAGCAGATTTTCAAACTGTTTTCGCACCTGAACATGGTCCAAAACTCCATCTCCATTAATATCAGCATGAAGGCCTCCTTCTGGAAGATGAAGCTGGAATCGAAAGAGGCAAATAAAATTTCCATTACAAGTATAATAAAACAACAATCAGAAAACTATGTATAATGGCTATGATATACCTAGAAAGCATGAAAATTATATGGGTCTCAAAAAAACCGTAATATAAACATAAGAGTAATTTTATGTGTGCATAAGCATGCATGACTTCCATATGTTTAGATACATATTATGCATCCATGTTATAGAGATTACACTCATCCATGTTGGGATTTAGATAATGCTAATGATCATGATGGAGAAATGCATTTAATCATATTAGTGTTCTATGCATTCATTCAACAACATCAAACCTTTTGCCTCACTACATTGGGTCGACTACATGAATCAATTTTCTCCATTATCTAATTAACAGTCAAATTCTCATTTAAATCTAATAAAAATGTCATTTCTAATATTTTCTAAACAAGTCTTTTTAAATTTATCCCTACCTTTTTTAACATAGGTCAAATCTAATACATCTACTTTTCTAGCCAGGTCATCGGAAGGCTAACATTTTATGTTCTATGCATTCATATATGCAAAAAATTTGTTTGGTGGAGGTTGAAAACTCAAAGTTGACTTTTGAAAATTAGGGGTGATTATGCCTTGTAAATAGGCAAACATATTAATATGACTAATAGAGTCTCAGACGCATAAGTGTAATGCCCACACACAAGCATAATATGAGAGGTGGCATAAAATATTAAGGCTAAAGTTGCTAGCACCTTGACATGAAGTGATGAACTTAGAGGATGAGAGGGGGGAGGGGCTGCGTCCAACCACCAAATTTGGAGTACACCCCTTAATATTATTTATTATATTCAAAAACTTTATCACCCTAGACTTGACAATGTTTCATTACAAAGAAAGTCATAAGACATCCTAAATGCAAAGCACTTGGTATCAAAAATCAAATATCTTCTTTAAAATTTTAAAAAGAGAGGATGGGATTCTTTGCTCCAAATGATGAAGTTATTTTGTAAAAAATGAGATTTACATACTTCAAATATAAATACTCGACACTCTATAGATCAAAAATGCTATTGTCATAGAAAATAACACTATTACAGTGAAATATTATTATAAAGTTGTTATTGTCATCACCACTTTAAAAACAAAATTGCAAGAGGTGAATAACAGGTTTGATGAAGATATTGTAGAGTTTTTTGTTTTAAATTCAAACTTGGATCCATAAGAAGGATACCAATCATTTAAAATTGATGATATTTGTTACCTTGCAGATAAAATTATCCTAAGATTTTGCGTAACTAAAAAAATCTACTCTTAAAATACAGTTGGAGCATTTTGAAATTTAAACTCATCAAAATAAAAAAAAATTAAAACTTATCCATAATTTTTTATCTATATCAAATGTTGGCAAAGATGAAAAATTGATCATCCTCTTATTGATCGATTAATTTGGTTGGTTACTATACATGTTTCTCTTGCAATAACTAAACATGCATTTTTAGCAATGAAGATTGCTAAGGAAAGATTGTGAAATAACATGAAAGATGATTTTCTTGCAAGTTCAATGATAATATATATTGATAAGGATATTGCAATGAATTTTAAGGTATAAATGTATAATCAATTATTGATAATTTCGATGTAATGAAGAATTAACTGACATTTCTAATGTCTAACCATAATAGTTAGATTTTTTTTTTGCTTTGGAGGTTATTCTTGTTTGAATTTTTTTATTTAATCTTTTTTGTCTACTTATGTTAGTAAGTTGCGCATGTGTGAATCCTGGTTTGCCACCCCTCTTTGAATCCTAGTTCTACCACAATAGTGACGAGTGTGAGTGTGTAAAAAATAAACTTGTATATAAGATATTTGTTTCTCCTCCAAGAATGATAATGTCTATTCTCATTCAAATTAAATTTATAAATATGACCTTCAAATGTTAATCAAGCTTTTCAATTATCATTAACACCATTAAAACTAGTGATATGCACAATTTCATGCATTGTTACAATCATTTAATCATCCATCATAGGAACAAAAAAAAAAATTACTCCAGAAACGACTTCAATTGCATGAAATAAATTTATAGCTATCATAGCATCCAATCTTATAAATGATTTGAATTTACATATAGATTATTCATGATATTTATAGCATATTAAATATTTATGGTTGGTGAAATACATGACTTGAATTAAGTTTACTAGGTGGGATGCATGTAACACCTGTAATTTCAAAAAGTACATCAAAATGATTTTTTATATTCTTCTTATATCTCAAGCAATTTTCTAGTGTTACTGACTAATGGAATCATGTAATTATCATTCCCGATTTCATTTCTATAAATCATGAGCACAAATCACGACTTCCATTATGGTCATTTCTTGGTCAAAATCTTGTAAATAAAAAAAAAAGTACAAATAAATCCAGCAAATGGAATTACTATAAAAGCCCTAAAATTGGTAGACTAAAGATAACCAAGCTAAAAGACAGTGTGTGAATAAACACTTATAGACCTGAATTAATATCACATACAGCAAAACTTAATGATCACTAGATAAGAATGATTCATGAAGCCAAACGTTAATTGTTGTGGCAAGGCCAATGACGATGCCAAAACAAAATCAGGTGGATAAAAAAATAATAGAATATACTAAATTATCTATATCTATAAAATATAAATGTGCCAATCTATTTGAAAATTATAAGATGGCTATTTAACTTATTAATGTATAGGTAAATATAAGGGAATGATTCCATGAATATAAGAAGGTAATAGAACCATAGCTCATCCATCTATAAACCTTAGAACACTTGATAGCTGATGCAAAGATTGCAATAGTACATATACAGTGAACTTCTCTTCTATTTTTTTTAGTTATCGCTCTGTCATCCTTTTTAAATAAAAATAGACATTTTGAATGGACTGAAAATAAACACTTTAAGAGTAAGAGTACTAGTTCTATATACAAGCATCGCTGTAACATATAGGATAATCTTTGAACAGGTGTATGAACTTTGAATTACAAAAAGACCTCACAACAAGTGGTAGATATCATGGTTATAGAACCAAACTTGATTAAATTTAACTGGCAACCCAGGCAAATGACCCTGCACCAGTGACAAGGCTGAGTTTGGATGCAGACATTATCTGATGTGTGCACCAGATCAGCAGTCTTAGGCAACCATTTCCTGAAGGTCTATCATTTCGCCTATCTAGCAATGTCCGCTTAAACATGCTGTGGGTGGAATCATAAATTTAAATGAAATGTCAACCTAACGTTAGAACTGGATAGAAACAAGATCAGACAGAGCACAGTTGCCCTCAAGTTTCATTGATTATAAATTAATGGAATAGTTGGGTGGCCTTTGCTTAACAATTGGTGCTCTTGATCAAATGTTTTGCGTATCATTTTACTGGGATTATGGATGAATCCCCTAATCCATTGATCTATAATATATATATATATATATATATATATATATATATATATATATATATATATATATATATATATATATATAATATATATATATATAATATATATATATATTATGGGTAAATTCAAAAGAAAGAGATATTAGAAAACAAGAGTACTAAATTGTCAATGAGAAAAGGTGAATGCATGTGCAGCAATCACCACCAATGCTAAAAAAAGCCTTCACATAAATTAACTAATCACAAACAACGAAGACATGTAATGGAATTGCAAGTTATGGATTGGCATCCGTCAGAAGTGAAGCTAAACTGATTGGATAACCAAGCACTCCTGTAATTAGTTTCTAATTTTATTTTTAGTATATTGGCATAGCAATGGTCCATAGAGGTACACAACAGAATTAAATCCCCCTGACATCTGCATGTTAAAACTTCAGGCATAAGGCTATGTTTCGAAAGTCAAACCTTTACCACATATACCAAACCAATAGAATGATGGTAATTCAAACTATGAAAGATCAGCTGCATGATTTCAACAAAAGAATTCTATACCTTGCAAATTGTTCTTCCAGATGCAAGGTGAACAGCCTCTATTCCTTCCTTCTGATGTGCAACAACAACATTAGGAACCCACCAAAGCTGAGTATGATTTGTTATGGTAGGAATATAAAGATGCCTCTGCATTCATAAATATACAATAGAAAATCAGAAGGCTGCATTAAAGAGTTATTACTACTTATTGGTGATTTGAAAAACAGCTGTATGAAAAAGTAAGGATTCATCATCAAGCAGTTCGTGCAATCAAAACTATAATTAGTAATAGAATCAGAGAACTAATAAGGGTCATTCATCCCTTAGGCGTCATATAGTATTTCTTAAGAAATACGAAAAAGATAGTTAAATCTCATCAATGCGCCAGTATTCAAAACTTCACACACAAATCTGTCCATTCAAATAGGGTGATAAATTACGCATGCATTCATGTGTGATGCCAGGTTTACAACCTCATATATGAAGAAGATTCATGTATGCAAGGAAAACAAAATAGATGCAGTACGAACATGAATCCCATGATAAGCACACCTTATTTTTTTTTGCTGAGCCAGCATAACTTGCAGCTTTCCCAATTGCCCTGGCTATTTTATTAGATGAATCCTTCCCAGGAGGATTGTTTTCAACAGGTAGATGCAAAGGATTTGTTGAGGATTTTCCCGTCATTCTCTTCAGTGGTTTTCTTTTGTGCTTTCTAAAATGTGCAAGCTCCAAGGAAGTATCTTCTCTTCTATCCTAATAAAAGTGTAATCTAGATATGAGTTAACATCATTCGAAGCTTATTTTTTATTTAATACAGAAGAAAGTAATAAATACCCAACGATGAGGCATTACTCCAAGAATTGATTCCCTGAATTCTCTGCATTCAAACTGAAATTTAACATAAATGACTAAAGAATTCTCAGGAAAAATTCATCACAATCAAGAATGGGATAAAGTTTAACAAGAAAAATCAACCTCAAGATGGCACAAAACATGAATTGATTGAAATCATCTCTGAATCAGCACAAGAATACATAAGGAAGTCAATCAGAAAACAATATGAACTTATAGCGTCACATAATGTCAAATCCAACTGTTGCCCGATCTAATAATTATTTCCTGGTAGGATTCAAGAAAGTTGTCTTCAAAACTTGTTCCATCTAGCATCCGGCAAAAGGTAGAATCTATTCCAGTATCAAAATTGCATCAAAAAGATTTTAAGCTTTAGATCATAATTAAGAACAAGAACATTATAATTTAAAATGTGGTTTTCTTCACATTTCATTTGTATGAATATCATGCAAATTGAGCTGAACCTAATGGCAATACAATAGGAATATGACACTCCGGTAAATATACTATATTAAAGCTGATGCCTTACGCTTGCAAACTAGAAATACAAGTATGAAAGATCCCGAAGGAACATCAGCTGGCCCAAAAGCCAGCAGCAAGCACACAGACCGCTCAATCTGCAGTTGGGCCAGGAAAAGTCCAGGCCAGTCCCTTTTGGGCCTACAGGTTGAGTCTAGATGCCGGCCCAAGTTTACATCAGCTCCCATTAGGCTAGAATTTTCAATAAATTTTACTTCATTTCTCTTTTCTTATCCATTTGAAGGTCCTAGGTCTTTTGAATTGGTCAAATCTTCTTATATTTTGGATTTGTTATCCAAAATTTAGGAAAATTGATTTTAGTTTTTGAATTTTAAATCCCTGTTTCACATCTCTTTTCATTTTTTTTAAATGAGAAAATGAGTGAATAAAACATATTGATTAGTATTTTTTTAAAAATAAATAAGTTGTCTTACCAAACTCAAAACAAATTTTATATTTTCTATATTTTTCAAACCAACTTCTTTTTAGCAGTCAATCTCCCTCATGTCATTTAGTGCTCGACAGCGATCTATAGAGTTTGATGGGCCAAACTACAAATGGTGAAGGAAAGGATTGTCTCAACAGAGGCAAAGGAATTGATAGTTGAGGTGGTTGTGGCGTCAGCATTCATGCCAGAGAAGGCTCCCAGGCTTCTAGAGGCTTTGCCAAGAATCTCAGGGGGAGATCAAAGATTTGTAACGCGGGAGAAGAGTTTCTGAGGGCAGTGCTTTAGAGAACGATGAAGGTGGAAAGGGAAGTAGGCAACAGTGGTAGTACTGTGGAGAATTTTAATCGATTCCAAGATCAACATTCAATGGAAGTTATGATGTCCACAAACAAGATTGTGATGAAGATTTTGTTGCTAATGTAGAGCAATTGCTTACCAATAGTGAGTCAAATATGTAGCGATATGTTGAAGATTTTTTGCATGAGTAACAAAAGAGGCATGGATGAGAAGCAAGAAAAATATAGTGGAGATCAAGTGATTTCGCTTTTTATTATTTTGCTTTTTAAAATAATAAATATTTTTTTATTTAATACAACAACAACAACATCAAGCCTTTATCCCATTACGTGGGGTCGGCTACATTAATCTTTTTTCTCCATTGTGTCATGTTAAAAGTCATTCTCATTCAAATTTAATAAAGAAAGATCATTTCTAACATTTTCTATCTATAAGTCTTTTTAGGTCTATCTCTATCTTTCTTAACATAAGCCAAATCTAATACATCTACTAATCGGGTTATCGAAAGGCGGTCGTTTTATGTGACCAAACCATCTAAGGCAACTCTCTCTAATCTTATTTTCCACTGGAGCTACTCCAACCTTTTCATGTATATGTTGATTTCGTATCATGTCTCTAAGAGTAAAGCCACTCATCTACCTGAGCATCCTCATTTCTACAACAATTAACTTAATATAATGTTAGAACAAAAACAAAATAAAAATAATAGCGATGCCAAATAGGCCCTAAGTAAAAAAAAATTCTCTTCTTGATTTTTACAATTACTTAAGGTTTTAAATTCCAAGGTTTTCAGAATCGGACCGGACAACGAACCGGTGGAAGGACAGGTTCACGGTTCGACCGGTTCGACCGGTCGAATCGGGGTCGAACCGGATGACGTAATAAATCATAATATTATTTAAAAAATAAATCACATTAACACCGCAATAGCTACTTCAAAGTTCAAATATTGACAATATGTCACGACCCGTCCCGGATGCTCGATCTAACGAGGCGGGTACGAAAGGTCGGACGATAGTACATTTCCAAAAGTATAAGATAACTAGTCCTCAAAACTTTTACAAAAACTGAAGAGCCACTAAACACAAAAATCTATTTTACCTGTTGTCATTTGCACCTCGCCTTCTGTAAACATGTTCTTCTCTTTCAGCCATTACTTCTCTTAGGAATAGCCTGAAACATTTTAAACTTGTGGTTTGAGTTTACTAAGTAAACTCAGTGGGTAATTCTCATCTTCACTTAATAAACATGAATATCACTAAAATAAAATAAAGTTCAACATTTATAGTAATGTACATTTGCTTCGTTTTATGCATTTCCTTTCATGAATTTCATTTAAACATTTCTCAATCATATATATATCATCATATAACATTTTATTTATTCATAACATTTCTTTTAATCTATATTCCTTTTCCCTTTTTGAATTCATACAGGAGCACCGTCTAAATGTACCCAAAGGTACAGCCATTTCCATTTCCTTTATCCATTTCCATTGCCTTTTCCCTTTTTGAATTTTTTACGTGCACGGGTACGTTGCTTCCCCAGCCAGTACCATACGGGGGTGTACTCCTGTATACTTTACATGCATAACCTTTTCCTTTTTGTTTCATTTGATACTATGTCATTTTCCTTTAATGTTTAAGTATTAATAATCTTAGATGTATAGACATGCAATTTAATTATTTTCCATTTCCTTTGCATATATTTTCTTTCACATATATTGATAAATTTCCACATGCTCATAATAATTCGTTCTTTCCATTCATACAATTTCAATATTAATGCATGTATAGAATACAATCAATCATATGAATATAATTTAAAACTTTTGAAATGAAAATAACTAGTAAAAATTTTCACAAGCATAATTACCCACTTTGAACTTTTCAGGCCTTCGGCGTAGGATACAGCCTCGAACCTCTCTCCAAATCTCTAATATCAATCAACAAAGTTTTCATGTACATGTTTTGTCAATGTAAAACTCAAGAATAGTTTTATAATAGAAATTACTTACAATGGGATTTCCAAAATTTCCCCAAAATCTTTCTTCCTCTTCCAAAACTCTCTCTCTCTCTTTGATTTCAATTCTTTCTTTTTTTTTTTTCAAGAGATAATATTTGCTTTAGAAGAGATAAGAGAAGGGAATTTATACAAAATTTGGGAAGAAAAAAATACCACAAACTTCTTCCTTCTTTCTCTTCGGTCGTTCCTCTCGTTCGTTGCAAATTCTCCCAAAATAACACTCTGATAACTATAAGAATGAAAAGGAATTACTATTTCTTACTCTTGAAGATAATCACTTGCTAAAATCGGAGAAAAGAAAAACCTACCTTGTTCTACGCACGAAGCCGTCGTCGCGCCCCTCTCTGTTTCGCGCGAACGGATCTGTTCCGCGACCCTTTCTGTTTCGCGGGATATAAAGGGTGGGCCGGCCGGTTCAGTTGAACCGGCCGGATGAACCGGTTATTACAATCTCCCTTCCTTAAAGAAAATTTCGTCCTCGAAATTAAACAAATAAACATGAACATACCTCAGTTAAAAAGATGAGGATATTGACTCCTCATTTCAGCTTCTCGCTCCCAGGTAGCATCTCTTTCTAATCCATGTTTCCATAAAATCTTCACAAAAGGAATTGCTTTATGCCTCAACTGTTTTACATCATATTCCAGTATCCTTTCTGGTTCTTCAATATATTTCAAATCAGGCTGCAAGTCAATCGATTTGGACTGTATTCTCTTTGAATCATCTGAGACATACTTCCGAAGCACTGATATGTGAAACACATTATGAATTCCTTGCATGTGTACTGGTAGATCCACTCTATATGCCATATTCCCAATCTTTTCAATGATTTCATAGGGACCTATAAATCTTGGGCTCAACTTCCCTGTCTTTCCAAACCTTTGAACACCTTTCATTGGGCTAACTTTTAAGAAAACAAACTCTCCAACTTCGAATTCCACTGGTCGGTGCTTAGCATCATAATATTTTCGTTGCCTGTCTTGAACTGCCTTTAATCTGTCTCTAATCAATCTGATTTTGCTAGTAGCCTCATCTACCAATTCAGTTCCAATCACCTTTCTTTCACCAGTTTCTACCCAACACAAGGGTGTTCTGCACTTTCTTCCATAAAGGGCTTCATATGGTGCCATTCCAATACTAGCCTGAAAACTGTTGTTGTAAGCAAATTCAATCAATGGTATGTGAGTCTCCCAATTTCCTCCAAAATCTAATACACATAATCGCATTAAATCCTCCAAAGTTTGAATTGTTCTTTCTGATTGCCCATCTGTCTGTGGATGAAATGCTGTACTGAAAGTCAATCGTGTACCCAAAGCTTCTTGAATTTTCTTCCACAATTTAGAAGTAAAACGGGCATCTCTGTCTGAAACTATAGATTTTGGAATCCCATGCAATCTCACAATTTCATCAACATATAGCTTTGCCAACTTTTCAACTGAATCTGTCTGTCTGATTGGTAAGAAATGAGCTGATTTGGTTAATCTGTCAATAATAACCCATATTGCATCTCGACTCTGCCTTGATCTAGGTAATCCAACTACAAAATCCATCGCAATGTCTTCCCATTTCCATTCAGGTATAGGTAGGGGTTGCAGTTGTCCACTTGGCCTTTGATGTTCTGCTTTGATCATCTGACAGGGAATGCATTTTGATATAAATTCTGCAACACTTCTCTTTAATCCTGGCCACCAAAATAAACCTCTGAGTTCCTGATACATCTTTGTACTGCCTGGGTGAATTTCATAAGTTGAGAGATGAGCTTCCTGCAATATCTCTTCTCTTAAGCTTCCAGCATTTGGAATACAAATCCTGCCTTTATACTTTAATAACCCTTCTCTATCAATAACAAAATTCTCTAATTGTCCTGCTTGTACCTTCTGTATGATGGCCTGAAATTTTTTATCTTGAGATAATGAATTGAGCACTCTATCTTTCAAGGTAGATTGGATCATCAGTTGATTCAACATCATATCTTTTGTCTCCTTTTGATTGACTACTGAAATCTCTAACTTTTCCATATCTCTGATAATCTGCTCCTGTTGGGTGATTAACCAATTTGCATTTCCAAAAGTTTTTCTGCTAAGTGCATCTGCAACTACATTTGCCTTTCCAGGATGGTATTGTATGTCCAAGTCGTAATCTTTAATGAGCTCTAACCACCTTCTCTGTCTCAAATTAAGCTCTTTTTGATTGAAAATGTACTTGAGACTTTTATGATCTGTAAACACTTCACATCTGACCCCATACAGATAATGTCTCCATATTTTAAGTGCAAAAACTACAGCTGCCAATTCTAAATCATGAGTAGGATAGTTCTTTTCATGAATTTTCAGTTGTCTTGAAGCATAGGCCACCACTCTACCATGTTGCATCAGCACACAACCAAGTCCCCTTAAGGAAGCATCGCAGAAAATTTGAAACCCTTCTGAACCTGATGGAATTGTCAAGATTGGGGCAGTCATTAGGCAATTCTTTAACTTCTGGAAAGCTCTTTCACACTGATCACTCCATTCAAATTTCACTATTTTCTGGGTTAATCTGGATAATTGGAACTGCTATCTGAGAGAACCCCTCTACAAATCTCCTGTAGTAACCAGCAAGTCCAAGAAAACTCCTCACCTCTGAAACTGTCGTTGGCCTTGGCCAATCTGATATAGCTTGAATTTTATTCTGATCAACTGAAATCCCTTCACCACTAATCACATGTCCCAGAAAATTAACACTGCTTAGCCAAAATTCACACTTTGAAAATTTGGCATATAACTTGTTCTCCTTTAATGTTTGCAACACTGCTTGCAGATGACTGGAGTGGCTTTCTTTATCACTTGAATAAATCAAAATGTCATCAATAAACACAATCACAAATATGTCCAGAAATGGCTTAAAAATTCTGTTCATCAAATCCATAAATATAGCTGGTGCATTTGTCACTCCAAATGGCATTACCACAAATTCATAATGACCATATCTGGTTCTGAAAGCTGTCTTTGCTATATCTTCCTCCTTAATCCGTAGCTGATGATATCCAGATCTCAAATCAATTTTAGAGAAAACTGTAGCTCCTTCCAATTGGTCAAAAAGATCATCAATCCTGGGCAATGGATATTTATTCTTAACAGTAAGCTTATTCAGTTCTCTGTAATCTATGCACATTCTGAAGCTTCCATCTTTCTTCTTTACAAACAATACTGGAGCTCCCCATGGTGAGGAACTTGGCCTGATGAACCCCTTCTCAAGCAATTCCTGTAACTGACCTTTCAGCTCCTGTAACTCTTTGACTGCCATTCTGTAAGGTGCTCTTGCCACTGGTTCTGAACCCGGTATCAATTCAATAGTGAAATCTATCTCCCTTTCTGGTGGTAATCCTGGCAAATCATCTAAAAACACCTCTGGATATTCTCTGATTACAGGTATATCTTTCAACTCTTTAACTTCTTTATTTGTATCCCTTACTTGACTAAGAAAACACTGACATCCCTTGGATACAAATTTGTATGCTTTCAAATAAGTGATTATCATTGAAGAAACTCCTCTTTCTCCATAGAATTTCAACTCTTTTTCTCCAGGAAAATTAAACTTTAAAATTTTCTTGTTGCAGTCAATGATCACAAAATGCTTTGATAACCAATCCATTCCCAATATCATATCAAACTCTTGCAATGGTAAAACATTCATTGAAGCTTCAAACTCTCTTTCATTTAATTTGAAAGTCACTTTACATACACCTTTCACATTTATAAATGATCCATCTGGCATTAAAACTTTCAACATTACATTGATTTCACAAACATTCAATCCAACACCTTTAACCAATTCTTCTGAAATGAAGGAGTGTGAAGCTCCTGTATCAAATAGAATCCGTACAGGCTTTCCTTGCATCATAATTATACCTATAAAATTTCATAAGAAAACATAAACATACATCATTCTTTTAATAATATTTTCATATTACATATTCATTCACTTCTCATTTTTTATCACCTGTAATAACTTCAGGTGAATCCTTAGCATCCTTCTGAGTTAGTGCATATACTCTAGGCAGAGTATTCTGTCGGCTTTGACTTGATCCTGGAGTTGATGCAGCTGATTCCACTGTTCTTGGTCTTCCAACATTCCTCTGAGATCCAGTATTCATCCTTGACTCTCCTGTTGGTCTTTGCCCCAGAGTAGGACAGTTCTTAGCTATATGACCTGGTTGATGACACCAGAAGCAATTATTTGTACCAGATAAGCATTCTCCTTTATGTTGTCTTCCACATTTGCTACAACTGTTCACACTTGAACTGTCACTGCTACTGGACTTTGTCTTTTTCCAATTAAACTTTCCACCTTGTGAAATAGACTTGCCATGTGAATCTTGAGGGGTTTCTATAACTTCTCCACTTTTCCTCTTTTGAAAATCACGTCTCCTTTGAGTATTTTGTAGGTCTGCTTCTAGCCTTCTAGCTCTTTCAACCAGCACTGTATAATCTTCAATTCCAAGAGGAACTAGGGGTAATCTAATTGCATCCTTCAGTCCAGCTAAGAAGCGATGGCATTTATCATCCATAGTGTGTACTAATTGAGGAGCATATCTGGCTAACGTTGTAAATTCAGCTTCATACTGCATAACTGATTTGTCTCCTTGTATCAACCTCATAAACTTGTCCTGCATTTGCCTCCTCGCAGAAGGAGGTACGAACCAATCCCTGAACACTTGAGTAAAATCATTCCATCTGATTTGCATGCCAAGTATTCCTTCAAATTTTTCTCTGATACAGGCCTCTCCACCATCTTTCAGCTTCTCCTTCTAGTGCAAAGGTTGCCAATGCAACTTTTCTCTCTTCTGGACAGTTCATACCTTCTAATATCTTTTCAATCCTCAGCAACCAGTTTTCAGCCTCTATTGGTCCCTCTATTCCTTTGAATAATGGTGGTCTCATATCTTGAAATAATTTCAGATATTTATCCATGACTATTCCACCACCACTACTACTCCCTGATGGTTGATTTCTTGAATCTTGAATCAGCTGAGTCACAGCTGTCATCATTTGTGCCAGTGCATCAGGATTAACATTAACATTAGGCACTGATCTTCCCATTTCCTCTTCTCTAGGATTATCCTGATTCCTGTTGTCAATAAAATATTCATTTCACATTAAACTTTCAATCATTGATATTCATCCTAATGGCTCTTTCAGTATGATTCAGATCTTAATTGGCTCTGATACCACTTTTTGTCACGACCCGTCCCGGATGCTCGATCTAACGAGGCGGGTACGAAAGGTCGGACGATAGTACATTTCCAAAAGTATAAGATAACTAGTCCTCAAAACTTTTACAAAAACTGAAGAGCCACTAAACACAAAAATCTATTTTTACTGTTTGTCATTTGCACCTCGCCTTCTGTAAACATGTTCTTCTCTTTCAGCCATTACTTCTCTTAGGAATAACCTGAAACATTTTAAACTTGTGGTTTGAGTTTACTAAGTAAACTCAGTGGGTAATTCTCATCTTCACTTAATAAACATGAATATCACTAAAATAAATAAAGTTCAACATTTATAGTAATGTACCTTTGCTTCGTTTTATGCATTTCCTTTCATGAATTTCATTTAAACATTTCTCAATCATATATATATCATCATATAACATTTTATTTATTCATAACATTTCTTTTAATCTATATTCCTTTTCCCTTTTTGAATTCATACAGGAGCACCGTCTAAATGTACCCAAAGGTACAGCCATTTCCATTTCCTTTATCCATTTCCATTGCCTTTTCCCTTTTTGAATTTTTTTACGTGCACGGGTACGTTGCTTCCCCAGCCAGTACCATACGGGGGTGTACTCCTGTATACTTTACATGCATAACCTTTTCCTTTTTGTTTCATTTGATACTATGTCATTTTCCTTTAATGTTTAAGTATTAATAATCTTAGATGTATAGACATGCAATTTAATTATTTTCCATTTCCTTTGCATATATTTTCTTTCACATATATTGATAAATTTCCACATGCTCATAATAATTCGTTCTTTCCATTCATACAATTTCAATATTAATGCATGTATAGAATACAATCAATCATATGAATATAATTTAAAACTTTTGAAATGAAAATAACTAGTAAAAATTTTCACAAGCATAATTACCCACTTTGAACTTTTCAGGCCTTCGGCGTAGGATACAGCCTCGAACCTCTCTCCAAATCTCTAATATCAATCAACAAAGTTTTCATGTACATGTTTTGTCAATGTAAAACTCAAGAATAGTTTTATAATAGAAATTACTTACAATGGGATTTCCAAAATTTCCCCAAAATCTTTCTTCCTCTTCCAAAACTCTCTCTCTCCTTGATTTCAATTCTTTCTTTTTTTCCTTCAAGAGATAATATTTGCTTTAGAAGAGATAAGAGAAGGGAATTTATACAAAATTTGGGAAGAAAAAATACCACAAACTTCTTCCTTCTTTCTCTTCGGTCGTTCCTCTCGTTCGTTGCAAATTCTCCCAAAATAACACTCTGATAACTATAAGAATGAAAAGGAATTACTATTTCTTACTCTTGAAGATAATCACTTGCTAAAATCGGAGAAAAGAAAAACCTACCTTGTTCTACGCACGAAGCCGTCGTCGCGCCCCTCTCTGTTTCGCGCGAACGGATCTGTTCCGCGACCCTTTCTGTTTCGCGGGATATAATGAGAAAACAACATTTTGGCATTTTCGGATTTTCTACTCAATAATGATTATGAAAGCAAGAAAAAATGTTGGACTTTGGAGAATAAATGCAAGCTTAAATGCATAAAAAATAACCCAAAAAAAAAATTTTAGAAACCTGCGGTCTGCGGCTGGGCGGGGCTGCGCTCGACTGCTCGGGTAGGAGGATAAACGAGAGTCTCGTTCGCGGCAGAAGCTCCGTCGGGATCGACCGAGGCGGCTGGGAGGTCGGAAGCAGAATCTCCGTCGGGATCGTCAAAGCCAGGCGTCTCCGCGTCTCGTTCCGTCGTGACTTTCTCCCTTCCCGACTTCTTCGTTCGCGACTGCTGTATGCTGGGTCGGGTATATGAGTTGAGTAGCGACGGTATAAGTATTGATACGAAAAATTTAAGCCGTTGGATCGCAGATCAGGGGATCAAATTTCCTCATTAACGAACCGGCCGGTTTTTTCATAACCCCCCTGTTCGGTGGTTCGGCGGTTCAACCGGACTTTAAACCGGTTTTTGCCCGGTTCTTGAATCAGCCGGTTATTTCTTCTCACCGGACCGCCCGCCGGACCGGTTCGCGGTTGAACCGGTCGAACCGGCCGGTCCGGTCCGGTTATGAAAACCTTGTTAAATTCCTTTTAAAAGGACCGTTTAATGCAACAAAAATTAGAGAGTTTCAAGCTCCAAATCTGTGATTTCAAATCTCCCTCCCTCTCTCTCTCTCTCTCTACATAGGAGTAGGCTGACCCTTTCCTTCCTGCTTTCGGTCAATTTGGCTAGAACCAAAAGCCAATAAGGCTAGGGAAATCTGCCAAGCAACTGACCTAGCTTTGGAATGTTCTAGTTGGTCAAACTCTGTACAGAATAGTGAATGTACTAACAAGACAGCAAACTGCAACCATTTCAAGGAGAGTTCCACCAACAACAGTGGAAAGGGAATAGGAGGGAGGGAATCATCTAAAGGCTTGTACACAATTCCCCACCACATTTGCAACCAGTACTCTTCAACCATTTAACCGACCCTTGGTTAATTGATTTTTTAGTTTTTGGATCATCTTTCTTGAATAAAGCCAACAAGATCAGCTTACAGGGGAAAATAGTGAAGGCAAAAACCAACCGATGCACACAACCTAAGAGGTTAATCAAAACTTCAATAAAGTAGAGATATTGAAAAAGACAACAGATGCTAGCAGGCTTGAAAGCAGATTACAGGTCCTAGAAGGTATATTTTGATAGTTAATGGCCTGATAGCAATGAGGAACAATAACGAGTTGTGGTATTTCACTTACCCATGCCATTAACGGTACAAGTGCTACCAATCCAAATGGCAAAAATTTTGAAGAAGCTAAGAAAAGAGAGGGCAGAGAAGTTAAATGCCATTTTGAAGAAGCTCTCTACTATTGGCCACAACTGAGAGAAACGGATACAATGGCAAAGGCAAAAACAAGAATTATGGCAGTCCGTATCAGACGACATTATCGAATCCTACAAGCGGACCAATTCTCTAGACAAAATTTTTGAAGGAATGTCAACCATAATGAAGTTTAGCGTTAAGGTTGCATGAAAACCTTTATCGAGAATTGAAGTTATTCTTCATCGCCTTGATTGATGAAGCTGGTGTCAAGGTGATGGCCATAGCAGCTAAAAATCAACCAATGATTGGCAACAAGAAGAATAACCTCATAAGAACAAGAGCAAATGCAAGGTAAAAGATGGAGAAAAAGGCAACTAAGGCCAGCAAAACAGCAAAAAGGATTTTTTTTTTTTATGCACGTTGCCAACTCTTGTGGACATACCAATGCCAAGTGTTGGCAGCTCAACCCAGAATTGAGGCCAAAAGATGGAAGAAAGGCAAAGCAGCTACCGTGGCATACTCAAAATAAGTGTAAATTGCTGGGATACAACAGATGAACCACACCATCATTTTCATGGCTCATAGGAAGCCATCTAGATGGCAGAAACTGCAGAAATCAGCAAACAGAAAGACAAGTACAGCAGTAGACAACAATTTCAGTTAGTAAGAGATTCATACCATTAAGACTGTTACACTATTTCTAGAACTATTCCATTTTATCTTCATCTGGTCTCCCTCAATCAAGCCTGAAAGATGAATAGTGCCAGTCATGATTTTGTATTGCTTCTCTAGCATCAGATGATAATAAAATCAAATAAGATCTGTTTTCTTTCAGTGCTTGATCCTTCCGAGGGCAAGCAAATAAACCAACTTTTACCAGAGTTTTCTACCATTCTCCAATAAGTGACAGATTTACCACCCAAAAAAGTTATGGAGAATGAACTATCATTGATCGAGGGAGCTACTTTGTCAAATCAACACATGTGATTCCATTCTCCACTAGGGTCTAAGGTGCTTGGATGTGATATGGAAAACCAAAGCACAGTAGGGAACGATCGCAATCAACAATTCCCCAGACAAATCACCAACAGCTGTGGGCTCCGAAAATTCGGCCCCGGCCTCCCCGCCGCGCGATTTCTTTTATTATTCTTTTTATTCGGCGAGGGAGTTTTAACAGAATAAGTTCCGGGGTAAATTTTGGAAGGCAAATGGGTTTGTAGATAAGACACTACCCAGAGATTTCACCCTCATTTTGCGAGGACTTTATGATCTGAGTTCTGGTTTCCTATAGGCGCATGCCCCTATAGTTAATTACCCCTCCCGATCACGAAAGAGAACTTTCGATTAAGGCTAGTCGTCAATCAGATACGTATGATATACGTGTTATCTGGCATATAGTAGCAGCATAGGGATAGGTATTTGGAAATTGGGTTTGGATTTAGAATTTGGAGAAGTTGGATATTTAAAACAGAAATTTCACCATCTAGCACTTAAAGCGGATGGTAGGGGAATGGATGATAGACCCGATCAAGATCCCATGGTTCCGTCGTCCCGGGCCATCATGGTCCCTGGTCTACTTAGTTAGAGGAGGTAGTCGACCCAACCTGACAGAATGATCCTTGTTGGAAGCCATGGGTTGCTTCGTCCAAGAGGACCTTGTAGACCTGGGTTGGATATTTGCCTAAGGGGACAAATTTGAATCCACCTTAGCTGACAGAGGGCTTTGTGCCCTATCAATCATACCCTATTGATTCATATCTCAAGGATTTGATGCCAGTAAGAAGCGTATCGGCTCTGGCCATAACCGGTATATCGTGGTGCCATTTGGCGGCAAAACCACTCGGTTCAAAGGGCCCCGGGTCGTCGTAACCGTTTATCCTGCGGTGCTATTTGACGGCAAAACCGTCGGTTAGAGGACACATACCACGTCCTTACTGGCAAGAGATTGTTTGAGAATGGATCCTAGTGATATTTTCGACTAGGCATTTGGCTCTTTGTGAGCTAGAGTTTATTTGAATTTGTCCACTCCGGCAAACTGTTGCGGAGGGGTGGATGGATTTTGCTTTAAGCATTGATGGATAGATTTCAGATTTAAATATCTGGATTTTAGGATTTGTGGAATTTTGAATTTTGGACTTTGGGAGGCATTTAAAAATGCCTGAAATTGACCCCTCCGGTTGAGATCTTCATTCAATACGGCCATCATCGGGGTGACCTTGAGGTCACTTGAAAAATATTTGGATTTTGTATAGGTTTGAGGGCATTTTTGAAATATATTGTGGACCCCTCCGGTTGAGATAAGCAATTAACACGGCCATCACCGGGGTGTACTTGAGGTCATTTCCATTTGTTGATTGCACCCTGTCAACCCGATCAAGCTATTGATCGGGGATCGGGTTTCTCGTAGGCTTTATGCCTTAGTTTATGAAATTTCTTTTGATTGTAGGCCTTGAAGGCCGAATATGCATGTATAAGATAAATATTCTGGTCGACTTCGTGACCGCATATTTATCCGATGGTTCAAACCCTGTCTACTCCTATTTATCCACTAAGGAGGATCGGGTTTCATAGGATTTATGCCCTTTATTTAGTGAATTATTTTGATTGTAGGCCTTGAAAGCCTAATATGAATGTATTGAAACAAATACACTGGTCGCCACAACCGTGTATTTGTTTAAAGGTCCGAACCCTGACGACTCATATAGATCCGTATAGAAGGATCGGGTTCGAACTTGTATTCACTTATCGAATCGCGCAGCATCCTTAGGCGTCACGTGTGTACCAATAACACGCTCGCCGGGGCCCGTCGGTTGATTTTTATATTGATTTAGACGTACCACATTGTGTACCTATGTGTATACAAACTATAGTGTAGGTGCAGGGGTGCTTTGAAAGTGCTTGTAGATGCCTTCTGTCCGCTAGTATGAATGTTGCGGATCCGATGGCGTTGGATTGTAGATTGTAGATTGTAGACGCCTTCTTTCTGCTTGTATGAGTGTTGCAGATCCGGTGGCATTGGATTGTAGATTGTAGACGTCTTCTGTCTGCTTGTATGAGTGTTGCAGATCCGGTGGCGTGTGTTGTAGATTGTAGACGCCTTCTGTCTGCTTATATATATGTTGCAGATCCGGTGGCGTGCATCTTGATATAGACTCCCCCTTTCTCATTCACCGGGGAATTCTTCTGAACTTTGATATTTTTAGATGTGAATATCATCTTCTTCCTGAATATATAATCAAGAAGGAATTTTGGAACACCAGGAAGTTTGGTTTTAATTTGTTCAAATATTTCCTCCCTTCTGTCAGGGGGTGTCATTTTCGTACATCGGGTTGCCTTTGTACCTGACGTGCTTGTAGATCTTGATCACCACTGTCGTAGGTGATATTCATACTTGTGTCCACAGTGATTCGTTGTGCTTACGAGGTTCTCACTGTTGTTATCCACAAATGGTTTGTAGTCATTCGCAGGGGACCAGTTGTATCCACTACGAGCTCCTGAAAATGTTTGTAGAGGACCCATTGCTTCTGCATCATATCCACCCTTTCACCAATCTCGGGTGGTTTGATTGTACTTGTTTGTAGGGGGGCGGATCCTCCATCATTGGTCTCCCATATTGTAGGAATTCATGCATCGAGGTCTTGTTCGCCACGAGTCCCCCGTTGTTTGTTTGTATTGAAGTATGGTTCAGGCTCCTGATGAACCTCCTATTTGAATCCCATTTCAAATGGAAGATCGTCGTTGCATCTTGTGAGGCAAATAGGCTTGTTATCTTTGATTAGCATCACATTAAGAGGCCGGTCCTCCTTTGTTGGTTGCATTTTAAGAAGACCGTGAAAACTGCTTCAAGCTTTGCCTTCAACAATCTTAAAAATTCAATCAATACAACCCAATGCCACAGAACAACCAGCAAGAACACCTCAGTAAATGAAAAGCCATAAAGAGCGATTCAAATGAGAATGTACAGGTCTTTTTGAAGTTCAACTCAAGTTCTTGCTTGAGTTCAAGTTGATTTGAATTTAGAATGCAAGTTCAAGCAAGTAGTCTGGTTTAATCCATTTCATTTTCAAATTGAGTTTGAGCTCACTTGAGTTTGAGCCAGGTCCTTGTATTATGCTGAATTTCGTATTGCATTTTATTCAAGTTTGAATTTGAACTTTTTTTAGAAATCATTTGGAGTTCGTTCAGGTTCAAATCCTTGTTCTTTGTTGTTCGTACAAGTCCTCTGGTCATTTGGTTCAAGTTCTGTGCGCTTCTGTTCAAGTACAAGTCTTCTATATTATTGTCCAAGTGAAGTCTTTATATTGTTCAAGTCTTGCGCATTTCAGTGAAAATTTCGGCAGCACCCCGGCATATCCCTCGTTAGGGGAAAAATAGGAGAGCTGGGCCTTCCCACCACGCGACTAGAGCGTGTATGGTAGGTGTCCTTAGACACCGCGGCCGTACAAATTTTCATCCCACCACGCTACAAGAGCGTGTATGGGGCCTTCAGCAGTACCCGTACAGTAGACAGCAGTGACGTACCAGAACAGCAGTGACGTACCAGAACAGCAGTGACGTACCAGAACAGCAGTGACTCCCCACCACGCTACAAGAGCGTGTATAGGGCTCTCCCACCTCATCGTATGCATCGCACCAGGCTCCCTTCTATCGTGCTACAAGAGCGCGTATAGGTGATTCTCCGGTCCACAACAAACGTCGAGAATGGGATTTTAGAACATCATACCTTTGCGTAGCAGTGTCGGCGGTGTCGGTGTCGAGGTCGAGGACTGTCCCCACCACGCTACAAGAGCGTGTATAGGGTTTACCCGCCTCGTCGTATGCTTCGCACCGGGCTCCCTCCTACCGTGCTACAAGAGCGCGTATAGGTGGTTCTCCGGTCCGCTGCAAACGTCGAGAACGGGATTGGAGTTAGAAATTATACCTTGAGGTCCGGTAGTGGCTCGTGGACCGAGGTAGGAGGGTACGGAAATCGAGGCGGGTAAGCTTCTTCTTTCTTTCCTTTTTTTTATTTATTTATTTTTTATTTATAATTAATATTAATTAACTATAAATTAATTAATAAATTATTTTTAATTAATTACTTTAATTAATCATAATTAATTAAACTAATTAATTTAAATTTATAAAATTTAATTAAAATTATTAGTTATAATTAATTCATAATTAATTATAACTAATTAATTTTAGTTAATTTTAATAAATTGTAATTAATTAAAATTAATTAATAATAATAATTAATCTTATTATAATTAATTAAAATTAACTCTAATAAAAATTAATTATAATAATTTAATTAGAACTAATTAGAATTAATTATAATAATTATAATTAATTAAAAATAATAAATTTAATTAATTATATTTAATTAATTTAATTATAAAATAACAATAATAATAATAAATAAATAAATAAAAATTTCTCTCCCTCCCCAATCTCTCGGTTCGGCGGATTCGGGATTTGGCCGAGCAAGCGAGCAAAGGGGAGAAAGTTACCCTCACAGCCGGCGGAGCTCCGGTTCTTGCTTCCGATCTTAATGTCGTAACTTCCGGCCGAACAGGAAGGGAAAGTTGACGGAGGAGCGATGTCGGACAGCCAGGAAGGAGCCGAAGAAACGCACGGAAGGCAGAAAGTTATCCTCACGGCAAGCGAGTTCCCGCTCCGGCTTCCGATCAAAATGCGGTAACTTCCGATCCTTCAGGAAGTGTCGTCGAAGGAGCGAAGTCGGACAACGAAGAGGGAGAAAGTTACGATCACAGCCGGCGAGTCTTCCGCTCTTGGTTTCGAACAAAATGTCGTAGCTTCCGATCCTTCAGGCAGGCGAACTCGTCGGGAAAGAGAGTGAGAGCGAGGGAGAAAATGGAGTGAAGGAATGAGAGAAAGAGAGCGGGAGAGGTTTCTGCCTCTTTTTCTTTTCATTTTAAGGACACAAGGTCGTGCGAGGTCGTGGGAGAAAATGACTGTCGCGGGATATTCGCGATTTGGGCGGCGACGACGTGTGGGCAGGTACAATTTTTTTCTTTTTTTTTTTATGCTATTAACAGGTCAACAACAGCACTTGTGCAAAATAAGAATGGTGGATGGTGAATGTGCATCGATTATAATGCACTGAGCAAAACTACATTTAGAACTACTGTCAACTATCACATATAGAAGAGTTGATAGATCAACTAAAATTGACCGAGTAATTCTCCAAGCAAGATTTGAAGTTTGATTATCAACATATCCCAGTCAAAGAAGAATATACCTACAGACTGGCTTCAAAATGAGACACAAGATTGAACAAATGGCAGGTGATGCCATTGGACTTCGAAATGCGCTAAAACTTTCATGAGATTGGTGAATGAGGTCTGCACCGTTTTTTAGATAAACTCATAATTGTTTATCAAGATAACATTTAACATTTTGTTTATAGCAGGTGAGATGAGCATCTACATCACTTGAGCAAACTATGAGGTTTATGCAAGAAGCCAAAATTTTACTTAATCTCAAGAAATGCAAGGTTGACGGCCTCTAATTCGTCTACCACTACTTCACATTGTAGACATATGCTAGAGCTACAAATAGATCTAAACAAGATAGAGGAGATCTAAAATTATCCCAAGCCCTACAAAATTGGAGTTTCATGGGTGCTCGTCAATATGTGAAAAAATTCATCCATCACTTCTTAGTGTTGGTTTCTAGTGGAGTGGAAAGGAGTTGAACACAAATTTAAGGAAAATGAAGATCACTATTGAAGATCTTAAGATTAGACATGAAGGCTCATTGTAGGAGGACAACATTGTGAATAAAACGAATACCACAATGCGAGCTGAAAATAAGGAAACATTCAAGATAACCAAAATGATATTTGAAGGAAGGAGTCTAGAGACTTCCTCAATTTACTATTATTCATAGGAACAAATGACACCAAAGGGGAGAGCCCTAATTTAGGAGGATCTTCAGCCAAACCTATAGGCCAGTATCAATCATGTAGGCCAATGCACGACGAACTTGAAAAAAGGTAGCTTGATCCCTTTAGGGTCAAAAGATTAGATCCAAATACGGGACCAAGTTTAGGTTAGCTCATGCAAGGTTAGAATTTCATTTGAATATTAGTAATTACCTATTTTCTTATTCATACCTAAATTTTTTTAAACTTTTGAGCCGGTTGGTCTTTGTATTAAGAGTTAGTTACCCAAAATCAAAGAAAGCTTGTTTCAATTTATGAATTTTAAAAAGATAAGTTCTCCTTTTCTTACAATAGCTTACAATTTTGAAATCCCTATCTAAATTATAACTAGTACCATTTGATGTAATGAATAACAAAAAAATTTAAGTTTCAAGTCTGACATGTCAAGAACAGTGAATTTATCAATTGGAATGCAAAATGCATCCGTTTCAAGGTGAATTCCAGCAAAGGAGTAGAAGGGAGGGAATCATTTGCAAGCTTGTACACAACTCCCAACCTCTATTATGTCCATAAGTCTTGGATCATTTAACCAACCTTTGATTACTTGAGTTTTGGATTAATGAATAAAGATGCATATCAGTTGCAATGAAGCATGCATCGAAATTGATGAATTTACTCATTCAGGTTCAGCGAGCTTCTATCACTAAAAATCACAGCACATATTTGTTAATTGTAGCAACAAAGAGGAATGGCTCAAGTATTTTGCAATCCATACCTCTCCAGGATGACGACTATTCAAAGCGTGTGCATCAAGCTTATAGTTATGTTGGGGAATCAACTGTGAAGCATCAGAAGGTTCCACCTGGACATTCTGCAAGCCAAGATAGAAGATGTAAGAATATGACTTAATTTTTGGAAAATTTTAATGATACTGCCAATAAATAATCTAGCAAAAGTAATTGAGATAATTAAATATCTGAAAATAAGTACTTCATTTTTCCTAGTCCAGCGTGTTGAGCCTGAACGACCAGCAAATGCATAAAAGGCAAAATGGCGCAGATCTACAGATGCATTGTTTCCAGAGGTCTGTAAGAAAAGCAAACTGTCATGAACAAAATCAAATCATATCGTTATAATAAAATAAAACCTTTAAATATAAAAACAATCTTACTATAAATTTAGAGGAAAGAAGAAAAGATGACATGTCAACATTCTCTCTATCAATATATTTTTTTCTGTCCTATATATATATATATATATATATATATATATATATATATATATATATATATATATATATATATATATATATATATATATATATATGCGGTCCAATCAAGGCATCATTGATGAGCATTTATTGCTTTACTAATTTATTGCATTTAAGAAATATTTATTTTATATTCTTTAAATTGTTTTCCGCATTAATCTTATTAGTCGTGTGATTTGTGTAATTGAACCCAACGAACTTTTCTTTCTTTAAAACAAGCTTCGTGACTTATTTATATGAGTACAGGTTAAGTGGATTATATAATGCTACCTACAGTTGACTCTCTTTCTCCCTGTCTCACACAATATGCCTTTCCCTTTGGTCTCTCTCAACTGTCCCTCTCTCTCAACCATTCCCTCTCATCTCTCTCAATAGTCCTCCTTTCTCTCCCATTCTTAACCTAAAAATCACTTCCTCCTCACCATTTATCCTATATCCAGTACAATTATGGCAACGTAATCAAGATTAAATGATTTATCTTCCATTCTACATCAATTTTGTAAATAGAGAGAATTCATGTTTTTTTTTTTTTTGTGTTTGGTCCCAAAAAAATTTTATTGTTCCTGTGCTCTTATGAAGCAGCTGCATTACAAACATATATTTTTGGAAAGGCATTCCTAACATCATTGCACCTTTAACCGACATTTTGAAAACATACATTTAATTAAATTCCTACCAGTACAGATGGATTTGACCTCATTATCATTCAGAATGAGATAATCTACAATATTTAGACTTACCTAATCCCGCGAAGGATTTAAGTTTTTAATTTATCATGTGATGCTTCAAAACTAAGTATTAGCAGTGTTATAAGCCAAGAAAATTATTATATTGCACATTTTAGTAAAAAGTTGAATAGTTCTGACACAAATACTCCATTAATGACAAATTTTATGTTGCAAAACACGAACTTTATTGTTTGTGTCATTATCAGCTTCATAGGAAGTATATTATATGCTTTCATCACCAGGCCTTATATTATCAATTCCATAATAAATTGAATGATCAACATGCTAAATGGGTTGCATTTATAAAAGGTATTCCTGTTCTCAAGCATCACTCGAGTGTTAAAAATAAAGCTATTAATGATAAAGTAGGGTTTATATCTTAATTATAAAGTAATAATATTTAGGAGGTCATAATGTTCATCTTAGACATAAAAGACAACTAAAACTAATTTCCACCCAATTATGTCACACGTGATGGATTTTTTATAAAAGGATTCAACATAAGTACAACTCATACTTTTGAGACTATCTTGAGGGTTGCAAGCTAGCAGAATGGTTAGTCTCATTAGTCATCACAATATTATGATTACTACAGAATGATTATATTGATTTCTACTTTAAAAATATGTTTTTAGCAGGCAAAATGCTAGATAGTACATTTCGTTGCCTATGCCAAATGCCCCATTGAAAGATATATATCACCATGGATATTGTGTTAGGATCCCTGAGGATTACCAATGGATAGATTTTTTATATTAGTCATAGTCTTTGAGTTTTTGCAAAATGGCCCATTTTATTCCTGCAGAAACACTATTAATGCGTCGCATGTGGCAAATTTAATCCTTAAAGAGAGATTTTGCCCATACCATGCATGCATATTCTGGCTCTATTAAAATTCATTGAGCATGCATGCAAATTTTTAACACTACCGTTGCCATGTCTCAAGTCCTGGATGAGAAAAGTGGAGGGTTGCGTTAGATAGTCGACAGCTAGCATAAAACTTGTCGAATAATCATGACATGAATCCTTTAAAAAATTGTGTTAATGCTAGGGCTGCTGCACCGGCACCCGGGTGCAGTGTTAAATAGGCAAGGGTTCTCACATCAACGACGGATATGGGCAAAGGAGCTAGTTCATGAAACTAAAATTAAGATAAAAACTTGAAAAATAGACTCCCTTACAAGAAAATTAATGGAATTAATAGATATTATAATTCATAAGAAAATAAATATTCTGTGCATTCAGGAAATTAAATGGGTTGGAGAGAAAACTAAGGAGAATAATAGTTTAAGATATAAACTATGATATTCGAGTAAGAGTCATACTAGAAATGGTGTATGTGTGATTATAGATAAGAGTTTGAAGGATAATGTTATAAAAATTAATAAAATTGGAGATATAATTATAGCTTTAAAGAATTTTATTAATGTTAAGATTGTTAATATTATAAGTGCTTATACTCCTCAAGTAGGTTTGGATATGAATTCAAAATTAAAATTTTGGACTAACTTAGAAAAATTAATACAAAATATACCTCTTGAAGAAAGAGTTTTTATTGAAGAATAGTTAAATGGACATGTTGGTAGAGAGGTAGATGATTTTAAAAGCATCCATGGCCATGGATTTGGAATGACAAATGAATGTGGTAAGACTATATTAGATTTTTCTTTAACTTATGACTTCTTAATAGCTAATACCTTATTTAATAAAAGAGATGAGCATCTTATCACTTATAAAAATGGATATAGTAGAATGCATATTGATTATTTTCTTATAAGAAAATTAGATCGTTGAGATTGCACAGATTGTTAAGTTATTTCGAGTGAAAATTTATGTACCTAACATCGATTATTAGTTTTGGACTATAAGATAAAGGGCTAAAAAAATAAAAAATATAGTAAAACGATTTTCTAGTATTAGATGGGGGCATTTAAAGAATATTAATAAAAATATTTTTGAGAGTAAAATTTTAAATCTTAAGATTTTGTCTGTGCATGAGGATGTCAATATTATATGGAAAAAAATGACTTGTGATATTAAGAATATTACAAAAGATGTGCTCGAAATTTCGAAGGGAAAAACTCCTAATAGTAAAAATAGCTAGTGTTGAAATCCAAATGTGCAAGAAAAGATAAAAAATAAGAAGATATGTTATAAAAATTAGTTTAGATGTAAAAATTCTAATAATTGAAAAAGATATAAAGAGGTTCGTAAAGAATCTAAGAAAGCTATTTGCGATGCAAAGAGCTTAGCTTTTAATGATTTATATAATATATTAGATACTAAGGAGGGAGAAAGATATATGCATAAGTTAGCCAAACAAAGAGATAGGAGTAGTAAGGATTTAGTTCAAGTGAAGTGTATCAAGGATGAAGATCAAAAAGTACTTTTCCTAGAAGATGATATTCAACAAAGGTGGATGAGGTATTTTGCTAAACTTTTTAATAAAGAATGTGAAAATACAATCGACTTTAGTTATTTTATCACCCTAAATGAAAATAAAGATTTTTGTTTTTATCGGCGTATAAGTAAAACTGAAGTTAGAGAGGCTTTAAAGAAAATGGAGTGTGGAAAAGCTGTTGGACCTGATGATATTCCAATAGAGATGTGGAAATGCTTAGGAGATGAAGAAATTTCTTGTCTTACTAAACTTTTTAATACTATTTTGAAGATTAAAAAGATGTCAGATCAGTGGAGAATGAGTATGTTAATTCCTATTTTTAAGAATAAAGGTGATGCACAGGAGTGTGTGAATTATAGAGGAATTAAGTTAATGTATCATACTTTAAAACTATGGGAGCGAGTTATGAAGCATAGGTTGCGACGTGATACTAATGTTTCTCAAAATCAATTTGGATTCATGCCGGGTAGGTATACTATGAAAGCCATACATTTATTGAGAGGTTTGATGGAGAAATATAGAGAGAATGAGGATCTATATATGATATTTATTGATTTAGAGAAAGCATACGATAAATTTCTAAGAGAAGTGCTATGGAGAGTCTTGAAAAGGAGTTAATAATGCTTATATTCAAATCATTAAAGATATGTATGCAATAGCTATTACTTGTGTTCAAACACAAGGTGGTTTGACCAAGTATTTTCCTATTTTGGTTGTATTACATCAAAGATCAGCCTTAAGTCCATATATTTTTGCTTTAATCATAGATATTCTCACTAGACATTTGCAAGAGGATGTACCTTGGTGTATACTTTTTGCTGATGATATTATTCTTGTTGATAAGATTAGAGAGGGAGTTGAAGGTAAACTCGAATTATGGAGGTCAACTTTAGAGTCTAAAGATTTTCGCTTGAGTAGATCTAAAATTGAATATATGGAGTATAGTTTTAATAGCAATAGACCTAGTGATGGGATTGTGACTTTGGGTGATCAAGTCATTAATAAGAGTACATGTTTTAGATATCTTGAATCTATTGTTCAGAGTGATGGTGAAATTGATGGGGATATTATCAGCAGTATTCAAGTTGGTTGGTTGAAGTGGAGGAATGCATCGGGCTTATTGTGCGATAGAAAAGTTTCCCTCAAACTTAAGGGAAAATTCTATGAGATGGTGGTGAGACCTGCAATGCTTTATAGTGCCGAATGTTGGCCATTAAAAGAAAAGCGTAATACTAAGTTAAGTGTGGTAGAGATGAGGATGCTTAGGTGGATGAGTGGCTTGATCATTAGAGATGGATACGAAATGAGCATATACGTGAAAAGGTTGGAGTAGCTCGAGTGGAAGACAAGATTAGAGAGAGTCGCCTTAGATGGTTTGGTCACATTAAACAGAAACCTTTCGATGACCCGGTTTGGAAGTTGAGGTATTAGATTTGACTTATGTTAAGAAAGGTAGAGGTAGACCTACAAAAATTTAGTTAGAAAATATTAGAAATGATCTTTCTTTATTAGATTTAAATGAGAATTTGACTTTTAACCAGACACAATGGCGAAAAAGAATTCATGTAGCCGACCCCACATAGTGGGACAAAGGCTTGATGTTGTTGTTGTTGTTGTACAATTCATTGAGCATGCGCATAGGCCACAATTTTTTATATTAAGATAAAATGTTTGTAAAATGGGAAATATAAAACCATGATAAATGCTAAAAAATCGAGAATAAAATGAAGTCAATTTCTTATTAGTTCTTCTTCACATGAGCGCTTTTAAAAAATACATACAACAAACTCCCTGTGAGAATCTTAAGACGTAAGAAGATGCTTATAAAACCTCAACCAAATGTATGTTGATTAGCCTGCTTACATGAACATTAGTTTTAATTTTTAATATTTGGGAATTACCAGCCTATAAAAACACTCTCAAACCTCCAAACCAAAAGATGTATCCAATTGTCGAGCTTATGTTTCTCCTCTTACAGCATTTGTTCTAATTTTGCCACCTCCATTTCTATGAGGCATTGAGTAGATCTCATGAGATCCATCAAATAATCAACATCATTTAATTTGATGGCAACATAATGCTCTAGTTGTGATTTTTGAGTGTCACACAATCAGTTTGGCCATCTTTCGCCAAATTCTCATGAAGCATACCTTAAGAAGAACTTTATGGAAGAGAGTTCTTCATATGATGAAGGAATAGATAATGACATTCAATCAGACTTACATGTGTATTCAATAACAAGAGTGGCAATCCTTCAAAGCATTACTAGTTGTATTTAGAATCCTAATTGTACATCCATTACAATCATAGCAAAAAAACCAAGATATCTCAATTTCTCTTCAGACAAACAATCTTTTTGCCACATGTATTAGGATATATGGTTAAAAAGCAAAAATTATCCTATGTCATAATTTCCAAGTCCATTACACAACTAAATGGGCTGGTTGAAAACTTGTTCTATTTGAATTTTTAGAAGGGGGGTTTATATAAACAACACTAAAAAATATTCTATTTACATATTTAACACATAAAACTTCTTACTTATTAAACTATCACTATGTTAAATTCTGTCACAATTGCCGGTTTCTCGCATTTTGTTCCCCTATTCAAAATTGCCACTTGTTTCTCGCATTCCATTCACCTATTCAAAATCGTGCCTTGTTTCTTGCATTCCATTTCCCTATTCGAAATCTAAAAACCCTTGATGGTGAAGAAAAGGTGAGGAAATCACTATGGAATCTAGTTAAGGGGAAGGGCATTGATGAAACCAACAATGTGTGAAGGATTCTCGATGTTAAAGAAGAAACGAGATAGTCACAACAAGATCTTGGTAGGGGAAGAGTATTGATGAAATTGACGGCATGCGAAGCAGGAGGTAATCGTGACCTACACATGTCATGGGGAATTAACAGGGAGAATGAGGAAGGTATTATTGTTTATGTTATTTAAAGAATTGCATGTTATGTGAGTAAATATAAAGTTTGAGTGTTAAAAAAGTAAATAAGATAGCATTAAATGGTATGTTCAAGTCCCCTTTTTCAATTTTATGTATAAAAACAGAGCCAGAAAAATAACTATTAACTTGAGGTAAGAAAGAGTAAAGAACAATTCAAACTGAGTTTAGAATCATTGTAAAAGAACAAAAAGATTTCTCTTTTGCACTACTTTTGATGATTCAATCACGAGCATGTTCACATGCAACAAGTATGACAACAGTTAATAAAAGCATTGAAAGGAAGTAACGTAACATATAATAACCCACGAGGAAAGTTAGATCTTATAAGCACATGTTTTGCAATCCTTGCAAGGTGAATGCGAATTATAAATATTCTTCTAAGCAATCAAGATCAGTAAGTTGTGCAGAGCTTTTGCCAAGACTAATAATATTAAATTATAACAAAAGAATTCAAAGTGAAGGACAATTTTAAATTAGTATAACGAGATAAGGTCACAAAAAGAACTTGATTACTTAAGCACATTCATTCCCCCAAACCATAAACATTTATTGGATTGCAAGAATATCTGCCCTTAAACCATAAGAAATCAATTAAAAAAAAAACATATAAATCACAAAATCTTAATATTTATAATAAAAAAATTATCTATCAGAAGCAAAAAGATGTTACTTAACAAAAAATCTTAAGTTTTGACGGAATTCATCAATTATTATTTAAAGGTCGGATCATTCATGCTAATTACACAGCATGTGATAAAAAAGTGATCAAATAACTATATACTCGAAGCAATTAGAAGCAAAAATATATACAAGATTCAGACCTCTTTCTCGCTTGCATTTTTCTGGTGCAGCTCCTCAATTTTATCAGACAGCAAGCTCTGTTCAAAGAAATCCATGGTCTACGTAGAAGATGAATAGGAATAAGATTAAACAAACTGGCATATCCAAGGCGGCAAGAGTGGAAGAAAATAAAAAGAATTTACTTGACAATGGGGAAGAATAAATATATAAAGGCATTCCACATACAATTCCACGCAAATAAATAAATATATCTACCGATAGATGCATATGTCCACGGGTGGTGTGAACTTTAGAAAGAAAGTAGCATCAAACAAACAAGCAATACATTACCACAAAATAAACAAAACAACTCAATGGGAACAATGGCAGTCATATACTCGTATGCACATACACCAAGTTAAAGAACCTAGAATAAGTAGCATTGGGGATCAATCAGACATTGATCAGTTTATCAAGAAAAGACACAGGATAATACATAAAAGGTTCATTTAACGGACAAACAAAAATAGCTGGAAAAATATTTAATATCACAGCATTTGATAAGTTCACAAATATAAAAGACAATAAAGCATACATGATGTTTCATTTCCATCCTCGCACCAACAATCACTAGCCCTGCATCTCCATGCTTTAGTGTGAAATTACTTATAGTAATTGCTATCTCTCTATGGTGAGCGCCATGTGGAAAATCTTCCTGACAAATAAGCAAGCAAGGTAGCTACATAAGCATGTTTGCACTATATAGTACCTTGATCTTCAAAGTTGATCAAAATGTGTGGTATATACCTGCAAATTAGTTTCCCAAAGCTTTTTAAGGTTGTGATCAAAGCACATAACCGACCAGCCAGATGTAACAACAACCAAAACTTGCTTCCTTATTTCTCCATCTTTATAACTTCGATCAACATAGCCTGCTGCCATAGCAACAGGCCGTCTTCCAGATGATATGCGGATCTTATCTGGCAGTAAGGAAATCTCAGCCAATACTCGTGCTTCACTGAATCCTTCATCCACACGTCTACCATGTGGCTCCAGTACCTGAGAAATAACGACCAATGTCTCGATCATAGTACACATTATAAACGACCCAATACTTAAAATACCAAATAAGCAAGTTCAATCACTAAAAAGGGTTGACGTAATATCGTTTGGGGTGGCTAATGATTTTCCTTTTGCTGTCAAAACTTTTTAAAAAGTTTTTTTTTTCAAACATAATTTATTCCTTAAAAACAACTTTTTCATCTAAATTCAAAACTCAAATTCTGGTAAAGGCAGGAAAAAAACTTGTTCAATTTTTTCATGCAAATAAATGCTTTTTGTTGGCAGCAGCTGTTACTTAGGATCTGTTTTGAACAATGACAATTTTCTGAGAAATTAGATGTAGAATTATTGTAGGAAAAATAATATTTTTGAAAAATATCATAAGTATTATAAATTTTTTCCCCTTCAGAAAAAAGCAGACTAACTTTCTTACAGCTATAACACAGGCACATTCTAGCAGATATGGTTATGAAAAGCTCCTCAATACAAAAATTTGTGAAAAGCAAGATGGTGTTGCTGCTTTAGATCACTGACGTGATTCAATTGGTGGATTGATGCAGACATCCAACCGTCCATGCCTATCCGAGGAGCTGAAGATGGACGGTCGTGATCGTCCTACGTTATCTTAAATTTTATTTGTAATGTTTATTTTTAATTATGCAATTTTCGTTTTTACCCTTATTTAAGGGTCTTGTCTTATGTAAGCCCAAGGGGCAATTGTTGTTTTTTAATTTTCTTTTAAGGCCTATATATAGAGGCTCTTGCTCTTGTATGAGATCAATGATGAATTATTAAGAAAAGTGATTTTGTTTGCACTTGTGTTCTTTGGAGAGAACTTGGGTGAGATTCCTATGGGAGGAAAGTGGAGTTTCCACCAGCTGCAGGATGGGTTCGGGCTCGTGGCATGAAGTCCCTTAGAGAAGGGCAACGTATCACCCGTCAGCCTTCGGAAGAGTCCAAGGCTCGCGGTTTTATCTTTTATCTTTTGCTTTTGTTCCTTCTTGTTGTTCCTAGTCGTCATCTTCATTCTCTCCCTACTTCCACCAAACCGGACCTAGCTCCACCACCACTTACGACCAAGCCACAAGCCGCCGGCTCTCCACTTGGTTTCCTCCCATCTCCACCTGCCATCAAGTCTTTCCTAAATTAGTTTTAATATTTTAGGTAATTATCTTAATGTTCAAATTCAAATCTATTTGAATTTGAATGAAAACCTCCCAATTACATTAAATCTGAAATTAAATTAAAATTTAATTCCAATCCCCAAATTAATGCATATGGCCCACATATATTGAACCTAGACACCCATGTCCACTCCTCATATGGTCGGCCCTCCTCTCTCCTATCTTCTCCCTCCAAAATTCAAATCACACATTGAATCCTTTCCATAAGGGTCCACTCTTAAATTGGGAAGATTTAATTTTCAAATTTCAAAGCAATTTGAATTTATAAATTTCTTGCCTTTTAATGAAACCTATTTTAGGAAAGTTCTTGAATTAAGTTCAATTTGAATTTGAAATTCAAAAAGGATTTAATTAAAACCTTTCCTATTCCCAATACCCAAATTAAGAAGCTATCAATCCACCTCATCAATCCTCCCCATGCTTGACTGCCTCCAGCCCCTCTAGGGTGGGATTAGGAAATTGTTTCCTAAATCCCAAAATCTCCACTTAGGAAACAACTCAAACCTCATTAATTTGGCCACAAAATCAGCCCCGTCAAGTGGAAATAATCCCAAATCCTAGCCCTACCTGACCGCCTCCTACCCAGCAGCTTTGCTAGGATTATCTTCTCCCAATTCCTCCTACTCTTCACCCAGTTTGGTGTTTCCTGCACCCCAAGTTTGCTGCCAGAATTTTGCTGCTGTCCATGAAGTTCCAGTCCAGATTTTGCTATCCAGAAAATTCCAGCCAAGGTTCTTGCTGGCATGAAATTTTTCAACCAGAACCTTTGCTGTTCCAGCCCTCCTAACGCTAGGAGACTGCTGTCCTGCAAAGTCAAAGTCGCCCTCTTGCTGTCCAACGTCCTCAGAAGCCACCGTTGCCATCCAGAACTTTCTGAAATTGCTGTCCCAGATTTTCTATTTGCTGTCCAAAGGTTCGAGAACGAAATGTGTTGTTATCCAGACGCCCAAAGAGCCACCACCCGATGTCTACTTCCTCAAGCCCTCAAACCACAACAGGAACCTTGGATAACTTCTTTCTTTGGGTGGCTGCCATCAATTCCGTTCTACATCATGGATGGCGGGCACACCAAAGATATTTAGGAAAGGCTATGTTTGATGAAGTTTAAATTTGAGTGGAATTAAGTTTGGGAAGGATTTAGTAGTCAGCAAACTCAATTTCAGCAACTAGCAAGGATCTCGAGCACGAGGTTCTAACCCTTTAAAACTTCCTCTATAAAAGTCCAAATGAGATGACATAAAAATCAAATTGAAGATTAAGATGTCTAGTTATAATATGGAGAATTTGATGATTTTTTGTGGAGGTTTTTTAATTTCCCCTGAATTTTTTCCCAAACTAGTCTGAGATTTCCCTTTTCTGGAAGAAGGTTGTAAGTGACTTAGAACTCCTAGAATTTAGGAATTTAGTGAATAAGAACCCCAAATAAATGTATAGATATTAAATTGTAGGATGTTTACTACAGATCTAGAGTTTTTGAGAATTTTTAGAGGAGTTTATGCCATCCAATTGAAGGCAAACTAAAACTAGGTCAGTTCTAACCCAGTTTGGCCAATTCCCACAAAAGCTCTCAAATGATGGGTTTGAAAACTAGCAAAATTAGGATTATAATTTTCTAGAGTGGGGAATGACTAATAGGACAAAACACAAAGTAAAGAAAAATAAATCATGCTACTCACATTAGTAATAGTCTTAGGAAGGATCACACAACCCCACTAGTTTGGCCGGCCACCAAGCTCCCACCAACAATTTTTTTTCAAAATTTAGTCACAAAACAAATCAATCTCTTCATTCCACAGCCAATTAAGTATTTATACAATTTGCACGAGAAATCTGAATTTAAAAAGAGGAAGTAAAGGGAAGGGCATGGCACACACTAGTAAGCATCACAACTTCTCCCTCCTTCCATGCTTAGCCGGCCCCTACACTCCTTAGCTTCTTGGCTTGGCCAACCACTCACTCCATACATAAGGCACTTAATTAACTTAATCCAGTGCCTTCTACTAGCCAATTAACCATGAAATCCACAATAAAAACACTAAGTCTTACATACAATTCCAATACCACATTAAATTTTCACACATAATTAATTAGAAAATATAAATAAAATTCTATAGTTTATGGTCTTCAATTTGCTCCTAGTGATGAGTCCACTATACTCAGTTGTATTTTTTTCTAAATTAAGCTCAAGTAGTTGGATCATTTCTATCATTTGGTGTTTTTGATGCTCCTAGTGCTACACCAATTCCCCTGTACCTCAAAAAAAAAGCTCTAAAAAGTTAAGGTCCAAATAATCAGTCATCAAACATGGTGCTAACTTCTTCAAATCGTAATTGATGAGCCAGAAGTCCTTAGTGGGTAGTTTGTCTCTCCACCATGCTAAAATCCTATGTTCTCCAAGTTGGTCCTCCTCATATGTTATGATGTGGTCCATCTCCACAAATGAGTGTTGGTTTAGCTTCGGCAAAGAATGATTTTGTATACCTACAAAAGAAGTATCATATAAAATTGGGGGTTGGCTAACTCCCTTATATTATATATGATCTTTCACATTAAAAATTGAGCAAATAAACATGTATTTAGGTAAATTAATAACATATGAATCAGTGTCAATTTTCCTAATAATTTCAAAAGGATCACATGCCCAAGCTTATAACTTTCTACATGATGTGGAAGGATACCACTCCGGACGGATTCGAATTAACACATAATCCTCAATATTGAACTTTTTAAAAGTTTTATCTTTATTTCTAAATTCAACGTATTTTCCATTTGTAATTTCTAATTAATTCTTTATATTATGCTTTGAAAATATTTTGCAAATAAATGCAAAATCAGAAAACGCATGCCTGGGAATATTACCAAGATCAATTGGTTTCTTAGGTTATAACTATAAACTATTTCAAATAAAGTTTTGTTAGTGGCCCTAAAAAGAACTATTATAAGCAAGCTCAGCTGTTGATAAGTGAAGATCTCAATTGCAAAAACTCCTACCCACCAAACTTTTAAGGAGGTTTCCTAAAAATCTATTGATTGCCTCAGTCTGGCCAACAATTTAGGAGTGAAACGCAAAAGAAATTCCAGTGTGGTACCCATCAACTTTGGCAATGTTTTCCAGAAATAAAATACAAATTTGACAACTTTGTTAGAACCAATTGTGAAAACAAGTTTATGGAGAATAACGATCTCTTTAAAGAAAAAGCTTGTTACATATGAAGCGTTATTGGATTTTGAAAAACATAAGAAATGGATCATTTTAAAAAATCACTCAACCATAATAAAAATACTATTGTGATCTCGAGGATTCCTAGGTAAGCCTAAAATAAAATCCATAGAAAGGCCTTCTCGAGGCCTAAAGGGAATGGATAAAGCATAATATCTTCCTGCTTCTTGGTTTGTGGTTGTGATTTTTCTACCATCAAAGCACTAAAGTCACAACTCTTTCAACATCTCGCTTCAAAAAAGTCCAATAAAATCTAAGTTCAAGGATATGTATAGTTTTCATCTTTTCAAAATGTCTAGCAATACGTCCTGAACATAACTCGGACATAACTCCACAATAAGAAAATTCCTTGATAAGACGCCTGAATGCATAATTTCCTTTATATAAATAACCATCGATAGTAGAATAGTCACCAATTAAACAAATAAATGGTGTTTCATTCTTAAAATGCTCTAGATAAATCAAATGAAAATTGAGATAAACTAGATAATCATCATTACGTATTTCAAATATGGGAATTTGAGATTCAAAAGAAGAGATTACCAAAATAACCCTAAAAGTACAACAACGGGTTTGTTTTCAACCCTAGGCTTGTGCTTCAAAATAAATGTAAAATCCTAAAGGCATTCAACCCACTTAGCATGTTTACAGATCAACTTTTTTTGTGTGAATAAACTTTAGAACATGATGCTCAATATTGAGAATGAGCTTCCTATGCAGAAGGTAATATCTCGACTATCTTAAGGTTTGAGCAATTGCATAGAACTCTCCATTGTAGATTATGTATCATTATTTAGCATCATTTAATTTTTTCATTGTAAAAGGCTACAATTTTATTTTCTTGGCTAAAAACACCACCTATACCTACACTAGAGGCATCATAGGTGATCTGATGCAAGACTACAATGATTGGATGATATTGATTTAGGATTTTGCATGCTTATATTTTAGAGAACAATAGTAAATAAACTTATATTGATTTTAAACGATAAAACAAAACAATAAGACGATAAAATAAGCTTAGGTCAAATCATATGCGTAGAGGTTAAGATCCTAAAATAGTCAATTACTCAAAACGTTCCATACATGGAAGGGTTTCATCAAAAATCCTTATGCTAACAATAAGACTAGTCACTATGCAAGGATCCCTCACTCAACTCTCTAGATCACTAAGCTTTAGCGGAGGAGAACAAACATGATTTTGTGAATCAAAATATAGCCACAATTGAAAATAAACTAGGAATACAGGAAACTTGGGGAAGAGTTCATCATCGTCAAGTTCTTAAGTCTGATTTGCGATGCGAGGAAGAAGTTTCGGAGGTTATTGGTTGATCTTGAAGTAGTCCCGCGAGTGGACAGCCGTGTGGGGATCTTCTGGGCATCGAATGGGAGTTTTCCAGTTGGCGAAACGACACTAGAAACCTGTTGGAATCTCGGGACGGCAGCTGTGAACTTTCAGGACAGCAAACAGGAGGCGTCTGGAGAGCAGGACAGCAGCTTGTCTTGCCGAAATTTCCTGGACAGCGGCTGTGAACATGCAGGACAGCAAACAGGAGGTTCCTGGAGAGCAGGGCAGCAGTTTTCCTTGCCGAAAATTTCCTGGACAGCACCCAGGAAATTCAGAAACAGGGAGAAAACTGCGTGGGAGGGTTTGGGTGGAGGTGGCTTGGGCTGAAGGGATTGGGGAAAAAAGTTTTGGGACGTATAGTGGAGTAGATGATTTAGGAAAGAGAGAGGGAAGGGGGCCGACCTAGGGAGAGGGGGGGAATTGTGTCCACATTCATTGAGGGGAAAGATGTCCACATTGAGGGTCTTGGCATTAATTCTAATTGGGACTTAAATCTGAGATTTAATATCAGATTTTGGGTTTATTTCCTAAAAAGATTAGGCTTAAATAGGAAGCCTTTGAAATTCAAATTATTTTGAAATAGGATTCAAAGTCTTTCCTAAAACACAAAGGCCAAATATGGAAAGGGATTAATATGGAAGGAGAGAGAAATAGAGAGAAGGGGGCCGGAGGCATCATGATGGGGTTGGGGAATTTTGGGAAAGAAATTTAAGACTAGTTCAATTGGGAATCCCAAATGAAGGAGGAATTAATTCAAATCCCATCCAAAATTAATTTGAATTTGATTTACGAACTTTCCTAAAATAGAACTCTATTTTAGGAAATGTTTCAAAATTCAAACTTGATTTGAATAATTTAAATTGAAAAGCTTTCCCAAATGAGACTAAGTAAGAAAGGAAAGTATTGATGAGGAATTTGAAAATTTGGAGGCAAGGGGAAGGGGCTAGGGCCGCCGGCTAGGTTAGGGTTTGGGTAAGGGGCCGACGGCTATGGTTGGGAGGATGGTGGAGCTAGGCTAGCGGCTATGGGGGGAAGGTGGTGGGGTGAGGGGAGCGGTGGTTTGGGGTGGCCGGCGGCTAGAGGGTGGCAGCTAGAGAGTGGTTTAAGGTGGCCAGTGGCTAGAGGGTGGTTTAGGGTGGCCGGCGGCTAGAACAAGAGGGGAAGAAGAGAAGGAAAATGTAAGGAAGAAAATAACCACGAACCCGGACACTTCCAAAGTTGGTGGGTGATCCGATAATCCTCTCTAGTGAATTTCTCTCCAAAGACTCTCAAGCTCTCATAAGAACTCAATTTGCAAGAATTTGATTATAATTCATTCATTAACCTCAAAATAAACATATAGGGCTTATATATACCCTCTTACAATGAAAGGAAATAAAAGACGACATTGCCCTTAGGGCGTACATATGACAAAACCCTTAAATAAGGGCAAAATGGGAAATTCTACTAAAACAAATACATAAAGCAAATAAATAAAACAAATACATATGAAGACTCAGAAATAGATCGACGCGATAGCGGCTATCGATCATCGGCCACGTCTCTGAAAGATTTTTCATGATTTGATGTCCGCATCATGATCTCAAATGTCTTATTAAAATCTTAAAGTTTTAGAATAGGTGATTAGGTTAGAAGGAATTTTATTTGCTCCATGGCTTTTTCTGCAGATGTCCAAATAAACTTGTCTTTCTTTAGGATGTCAATGATAGAAGTTACAAAATCATGCTAAAACTTTTAACAAATCTTTGACAAAAGATAGCAAAGTCATGAAAGCTATGGACATTAGTGAAAGTCTTTGATACATGCCAATATAAGATAGCTTGAATTCTAGTAGGGTTAGCTTTCACGCAATCAACAGTCATTATGAACCCAAGAAAACTGTCTTTGAGCAAACAGGAGGAACATTTCTTCAAATTGATATAAATTTTGGCTTCTCTTAATTTAATCAAGATTAATCTCAAGTGACCTAAATGATTTTTCTAACTAAAATCAACATAAAAATATCATCAAAGTATACCACAGAAAATGTCATTATAAATAACTTCAAAATTGTGTTCATAAGTATTATGAATATGCTAGGAGCATTAGAAAATCTGAAAGGTATTATTAACCATTCATACAATCCATCAGGAGTTTTGAAAACAATCTTTCATTCATCTCCTGCCCTAATTCTAATATGATGATATCCACTTTTTAAATCTATTTTAGATAAATAGGTGGCATTTTCAATAAGATCCAGCAATCATCTAATCCCGTAATTGGAAATATGTAATTGTAAACTTGTTGACAGCCACGATTCTCCAAATAACATCCTTTATATATGTGCTAGTACGGCTAGAACTGCAAAAGGACTAAGACCCTCTTGGACAAAGCCTTCTTAAGTAGTTTATTTTACTTGTCTTGATGAGTTCAACATGCCTGATGACTTAGATTAGAATGATTGTAAACTAAGAATGCACACTATGACATATTGTATAACCTCCGAGGTGGTAGACCACAAGTAGGGTCCTCATATATAGACTATACTAAAATTTAGATAAAGAGAGGAGCTACTATATCAGATATACAATGTTTAGAGGGTTCAGGGTACAACATCCCTCACTTGAAGCAAATAATAGGATGTAGGATCAGAAATTTTTGAGCATAGTGTTGAATCCTATCTTTTCAAGTCTAATGTCAAAAGGCATCGGTGCAAGAGTAAGGACACAATAATTGTTAAGTTGAGTGTGTTGACCCTCATCATTAGGATAAGATGAAAATACTATGAGTTAAAGATTGCCATTCTTCTTCTAACTAGGCTTGAGTTGTAATTTGGAATTAGGCATATGGGGAGGTGTCAGGAAAATCTTATATTGATAATTTGTTGGCCTTTTATCCGATGAATCATTTGGAGTAGGAAATACCCTATGAGGAGATGTACCTGAACTCTTTTCTACAAGCTTTAATGGAAATAGCTTTATATTCTTGTCATTGAAATTAAACACATAAGTGTTCTCTCTACCAATATGAATGACATTTAAATCATAAAGCTAAGGCCTTCCTAATAAGATATGAGTGATCTTCATGAGGACATCACATCATATATAATTAACATAGCTTCCTATTCGATAGGCACTAAACACCTAGTTGTGATAGGTACAGATTTTTAACCAGCATACGTGGAAAGGATCTGGGTGGGATTCAGTATTAAAGCCTACTCTAGCCTTAGCATGGCTGGATATGATGTTTATTGCACTACCTCCATCAATAACCATTTTGCACATCTTCTTCTGCACATGGACCTACACAGAGAAAAATACTTCTCCTTCTCTAATCTTCTGCTCCTGCAAATGCAAGATAAATAGCTCATCACACCTAAAGGGTTTCCCACATGCTTAACTTCCACATCAAAAAAGAATATCATCACAAATATCCTCCCTCTCTTCCTCTACTTTTTTCTCCACCTTATCTAAGACATATATTTTGACTTTGCACTGATGCTACGTATAGCCTTCCTAGTGACATTTTTGTGAAATATATTATTATCCTTAGTCATAGAGATGACTTAGTAGTACACCTACTATAGGTGGAGCACTAGATAAAAAAGGTGTAGCTCTAGCATTAGACCTCTAGGTAGAAACATGAGATGATTGAAAAGATAAATTTAGACCTCAAGCTCTAAATGAAGATACTGCTTTCTTATACTTATCTAAGAGTAAAGCATAACAAAAAGCAATCTTCTAGGTTTTGAGAGTCATGTAACTCTATCTAAATAAAAGATCTCACTCCTAAGGACCAATTATGAATTTGTTAGCTAATTTTCACTTTTGATCTATGGAGTTTGGTCCTAACAATCAAATCCTCAAGCATGCATGTACTCTCAATACTTGCATGCTTCATCACCTAGGGGTCATTTGGTTGCTTATGGAGCTTCTGGTCATGATTCCTTGGACAAAATTTAGCCCTTACAGCACTTTCATCTAACCCTAAAGTAAGTTGTGTCTCCCTAACCTCTATTATCCAATCATTAAGACAATAGTACAAAAGAGGTTGAGACATTTCCTATAAAGCTTCATCTTAGCAAATGATGATTTTTTGTAGTCATTACATTTGGTACCAGCCAAAGATCTCATCCATTCAAAGTTCAATCAAAAGAATTTAAATTGAGTCGTGGACTCCATCATAGGTAGGGGGTGGTACTGTTGGCTTTCTAATGGGTGCTGAATATATTTTCGCATTGACACGCCTAAATCTCCGCCCCGATCGAGCTGATTCGAGCCCATAACTCAATCGAGTGCCGTGTACAAAATGAATAACACAAATTGGGACCGGTAATTTCATCACATTGAATTAATTCCTCAAATTAACCAAAACCAACTTGATTCGTTTTCAAATTCGAATCCCGATTGAGGCCTCGTCATAAGCCCTTGTCGCAGAACCAAATTTGACACAATCCGACCTCCAATTCAAGTTCGATTTCATAAAATTGACTAGTTGGAACTTAATCAAACCTGAATCGGCTCAAATTGATCAAATTTAAGGTTAGATTGCGGGCTCAATCCTAGCCCAATTGACCCAAACCAGATCCAATTTAAAGAAATCCAATCTAAGGGCTAGATACAAATATCATTGCTACAGTGTTTTTCCCCCATCGAATCACACGTCTGATTTCAGTGCTTTCAGTAATTTATCTCAACAAAAAATCTAACCGAGTGGAATTTGCCTCGATTTGGCGTATAAAGAAGATTTGGAGACAGGGTGAGAGAAGCCATCCGATTTCACCTGCTTGCATGCGACCCATACGAGGAAAGAGAGAGAGAGGGGATTCGGCTTCTTCAATTCTGTGGGATACAAGAAAGGCAGATGACATAGAGAGAATGGGGACTTTTCTTCCTGCCCATGTGTGGATACATTCGGAAAGGGGCCTTCTTCTATTCGAGGGTTGTCTAGTAAAAAAGAGGCAGAGGAGGAAGGGCTCTTCCACGTGCGTGTTCAAGCGCTCAATCGCTAGTGAGTTCGGACGGCAGCAAGGTTGTCGTCACCTCTTCCGCGTGAGGCTGACTGAGGGCAGGAAGATCAGAAGAAGACGTCGCTCCCAACACTGTGTGGTGAAATCACGAACGAAACCGGACACGAGTGAACACGATGCTGTCGTGTCCATTTCCTCTTCACAGCAAGAGGATTTTGAGATCTTTGGGGTTTATTGTCCCCACTCTCTTTCTTACACGCAAGAATGTTCTAGTGGCTTCTTCCACTCCATTCTTCGACTACATATCCGGTGAGCTTGAAAAAACAAGCGCGTCCGGGAAAGCACTCCAACGGAGAAAGCACAAACGGTAATAGAGCATCTTGGACAACGCAGTTTTCTTCTTCTATCTTCTGCAAAGTCTCGCTTTTAACATTGACAAGTGGAGGTGTGGTTAGCGCCATGACAACCCGGCAAGGTAAAATCAGGTCAAAACTTAGAAATCCCCTAGTTCCTTTGGCCATTTGATGTGTTGACATCCCCACGAACCCTTAGGTCCACAGAAACCTTGCATTTAAATTTCAAAAACCTAAAATAATGGCTGCCATTCTCTGCAAAAAGTGGAAATTCTGATGAGTTTCCACGTGTTGGTTCTCTCATGTTAGAGCCCGAGGAGATGTCAATGTGCGTGGTGGCCAGGTTTTTGTGTCTGACGAACTCCCAAATAGCATGTACTAAGCACTTGTTATAGAGCCCAACAACCTCGCCTATGATCAAACCTTAGGTTAGTTTGCTTATTTCAACCGGCCGAAATCAAATGTTAACTTTGTATACACTCTAAATGTTTGCAAGCTACATTCATTTCCTACCTCCTACATGTGTAGGTCCTCAAATATTGCAATAGGATGCATTCACCTCTACTCCTAACCCTCAATAGTCATGCCAAATTTGTTATATCGTCTCAGAGTAACTTGGATATAAAAACGACCACCTTCTAAAATTGGTGAATATCTAATGAATGTGTTTGGTTGGAAATAATATCTTAAATATCAAATCATTATGGACTTTATCCATAGCTCTTGTAGGGTCAATGTTGGAGGACCTCACATTGTATAGCCCAACCAAACTCACGATTACTTTCAAATTTAGGAGCATTTAAACAATAATAATCGTTATGCTTGAAATTGATGCTCAATTTTGTGGGATGTTTGGAAGACAATTAAATAGGTTCAACGTAACTTTAAAAATACATTTGGAAAACGTAGTATAAGGCAACCAAGAACACTCAATGATTATGTTATTTAATACAATTTATGTGACTTCCAAATTAGAGGATTTGAAGTGAAAATGACCAAAAATATGCATGTTTGGGTCATTTGCTAACTCATTTGCCTAAAAGTTTAGCAAAGCTACAAGCATGCTCATTTTAAATTCTAAATGCTATTAAAGCAGAGATTGAATAACTCCATGGCTTTCAAAGGTATATGGTAATGAATATAATCCCATGACATTTAAATAATTATTTACTATGATTAATGAGACTTGTAAATAAAGAGGTGGAGTGCAAATGATATTCAAATTGAGATATAATGAATCCACTTCCAAACAGAATGATTCTACTGATGCATACACTCCGAGGTTCCCATAATGCATGTCAAAATTGACCTTTAGGATCTATTTGGAGGATGCTCAATGTATGATTCGTTTTCAACCCTAAAGCCTCTAGTTTCTATTTAGATAACCGCCAATAGTTTTTATCTTCCAAACCTCTTCGAAATTCGTATGGAGTGAATTTTACCTCAACCAATTAAATCCATGAGCATATCAATCCATAATGAAAAGGTCGCTCTTCCAACTGCAAAGCTTCCTCATATCATAATGATTTAAATATACGCGCCAAGGATTTGCAATCAATTATCACAAAGCAAGGAAATCCTGAACTTTAGATCCAAACGCTAGGTTTCCTTCCCTCTTCATTTGTTGAAATACAAAACCAACAAATCAGATCCTTGCTTGTTGATCACCGAGTGCCATGTAAGTTTCCTAAAAACGACATCTAAAGGGCCCAAAAGAGCACTAGCAAATCCGAGGTTCAAAACCCTAGGATTCACTGGAAATTGTTAGTTTGAGCCAACACATCACTAAACCACCAGCTTTCCCCAACTTTGTGCATGAATATTTGTGATTATGCCTAAAAATCACCAAATATCCATGATATGGACGCTTGAACTTGGAGCAAAATTCAAGTGATGTCTCATCCCTTGTTTGTTGAAAGACGTCACCTTCACAATAGAATCATGCTTATCCCTTGTCAATCTAGATATTTGGAACCCCTCAATGACTCTAAATGTTGCATTGCATGACACTTAGCCTCCCCTGACAAGTTCTCATCATTCTTTTCCGTCATGTCTTGTATTATGGGATTTCTCGAAATTCCTAATAAAATCTTGGATTTCAAGTTCCTGAAATTAGAAATCCAAACTCATAAGTTTCTCTTAACACAGTTTTTGGAACAAGAAACCACCAAAACCAGCCTTCCCTACGTACCCCAACTCAAAAATCATAAGTGGTGTTCAAATTCCGAATGTTTGAATTCTTTGATGATATTAAAATCAACAAAACAACCATCATCAAGTCACTCTTGCAAGAATTTAGGATTTCCCCAAAGAGCCTGTGTCCCATGCCATAAATAACTAAGCTTATAACCCAAATTTCAAGCTCAGCCTATCGCAGTTTTTTTAAACCAAGAAACCACCAAATATCCTCGCTCATGGCATGATATTTTGAAACATCCATAAGCGTCAAATACACTTATTTCAGAAATTATAATGAACATGTATCAAATTGCCCAATGAGCTCTTCTGCTTTTGATATGTTTATAAGTCACTCTCCTGCCTTTTTTATTGGAAGACAAATTGAAAAACCGACACAAAAAATCCCCTTTCCGAATAGCTGACCCAAATCCTAGCTCTTCCATGTACTTATATCCAATAAAACCTAAGTAACTGATCATCACTACTTGAACAATTCAATTAGTTCAAAGATATCTTTTCCTTATTTTGCATCTGCCGAAGTTTCCACATCCTCTCTATCATCCCTACCAACCCCCTTGAGAGGAATGCCCTTCACCGCTTTGAAACGACTAAATGTTCCATAGAATTTCACCGGATTAGCAATATCAAAGTGCATTCTATTCAGCCATCTCGAACAAGCCAATAATTGTAAAAAAGCCTCTAAGTCTTCTAACACAAATTAGACGACTAGAACAATCTTTTCTTAGAACAAAAAAACCAAATCTTCAAAGGAACTTCTCACTTGTAGTCTACAAGTTGCACTTTTGCTTCTTTACTTATAAACTCAAAAGTTCAAGGAAATGTCTTCATTCCTCCCAACAGCAAAATTGAGTGAATGAAAATCTTTCTTTGGATATTTCAAAGTTCAGAAAAATTTATATGTTGTTTATGTAAATACCCCACACTTTTTAACATGGCAAATCCGTTCCCTCAATTTAACCACTAAAATTAAAAAACTTAGGTTTGATGAAATATAACCCATGAAAGAGAAAAATTCAAAGAGTTGCGATCATAGTTATGGCAGACTCCATCCTTGCATACTACAACTCTCTTTCCCTACATCTTTTTGTATGAAATCCCTATCAATTACCTTACCGCAAATTAGAGAAAATGTAATACCTATCTTCCTTGAATACCCAAAAAATAAGAGAAAACTAGTGATGTTGTAGCCACACCTACTCATCAACCTTCTATGTTGCTTACATAGACACTTGGCATACCGAATTCCCTGCGGGGCGGTCGAGTGGAAAGTCCAAACTCCATGGAGTGTTACGCATGTCATTGTTTGCCGTAAACTTATCAAATGTTCCTTCCTCTTGAATAAATAGATATAAGAGACCGGTCTTGATTGTGTACCTTAAAACGACAATCTCCCTAACTTCTGGGAGTGGCCCAAACAAGTGCCCTAGAAGATTTCTTACCTTAGCTCAAGAGCTATAGTGTTTCCTCTGCAATCCACTATGACTCATCGCAGGGGGGGGGGGGGGGGGGGGGGGGGGGGGGGGGTGGGGGGGGGGGTGGGGGGGGGTGTGGGGGGGTTTGGTGGGGATGTCGTTGGGTGGGGTTGTTGGTTTGTTTGTTGGGTTGGGTGTAAGATTGTGGGGGTAGTTATTTAGAAATTTCATAAAGTTATTGCACTGAGTAGTAGACATGCCATAAGAGGAGTTCTAATCGTCCAAGTAGTTATTTATAACACAACGCCATCTTCCCAATTTTGGAACTATTAAAAATGAGAAAATGATATATGTTTTTCCCCCTTAATGTAATATGCCAACTTTCATTCTTATGCTTTTGTTGTTGTAGATACTGCAAACGCGTGAAAAGGATATTCAGTGAACTTAACGAGAAACCATTTGTTGTGGAACTTGATCTTCGAGGTATGTGATATGCACTGATAGTACATTTTGAAAAGTTAGTGTACTTGTGAAATGTCTTTCAGTGGCATTGAAAATGAAATGATGTCAGCAACTTTGTATTTGTTAGTTTTATGTGTGTAAAGATTTCTGTTTTTATCGGCGTATTAGTAAAACTGAAGTTAGAGAGGCTTTAAATAGAATGAAGGGTGGAAAAGCTGTTGGACCTGATGATATTCCAATAGAGGTGTGGAAATGCTTAGGAGATGAAGGGATTTCTTGGCTTACTAAACTTTTTAATACTATTTTGAAGACTAAAAAGATGCCAGATGAGTGGAGAATGAGTGTATTAATTCCTATTTTTAAGAATAAAGGCGATGCACAGGATTGCACGAATTATAGAGGTATTAAGTTAATGTGTCATACTTTAAAATTATGGGAGCGAGTTATAGAGCATAGGTTGCGGCGTGATACTAATGTTTCTCAAAATCAATTTGGATTTATGCCGGGTAGGTCGACTATGGAAGCCATACATTTATTCAGAGGTTTGATGGAAAAATATAGAGGAAATAAGGAGGATCTACATATGATATTTATTGATTTAGAAAAAGCATATGATAAAGTTCCAAGAGAAGTGCTATGGAGAGTTCTTGATAAGAAAGGAGTCAATAATGCTTATATTCAAATCATTAAAGATATGTATGCAGGAGCTATTACTTGTGTTCAAACACAAGGTGGTTTGACCAAGTATTTCCCTATTTCGGTTGGGTTACATCAAGGATCAGCCTTAAGCCCATATCTATTTGCTTTAGTCATGGATGTTCTCACTAGACATTTGCAAGATGATGTACCTTGGTGTATGCTTTTTGCTGATGATATTCTTCTTGTTGATAAGACTAGAGAGGGAGTTGAAGGTAAACTTGAATTATGGAGGTCAACCTTAGAGTCTAAAGGTTTTCGCTTGAGTAGATCTAAAACGGAATATATGGAGTGTAATTTTAGCAGTAATAGTCCTAGTGAGGGGATTGTGACTTTGGGCGATCAAGTCATTAATAAGAGTACACGTTTTAGGTATCTTGGATCTATTGTTCAGAGTGATGGTGAAATAGATGGGGATATTATCAGCAGAATTCAAGTGGGATGGTTGAAGTGGCGGAATGCATCGGGCTTGTTATGTGATAGAAATGTACCCCTCAAACTTAAGGGAAAATTCTATAAGATGGTAGTGAGGCCTGCAATGCTTTATGGTGCCGAATGTTGGCCATTAAAAGAGAAGCATAATAATAAGTTAAGTGTGGCAGAGATGAGGATGCTTAGATGGATGAGTGGCTTTACCCTTAGAGATAGGATACGAAATGAGCATATACGTGAAAAGGTTGGAGTAGCTCAGTAGAAGATAAGATTAGAGAGAGTCGCCTTAGATGGTTTGGTCACATAAAAAGGCGGCCTTCCGACGACCCAGTTAAGAGAGTAGAGGTATTAGATTTGACTTGTGTTAAGAAAGGTAGGGGTAGACCTAAAAAGACTTGGTTAGAAAATATTAGGAATGACCTTTCTTTATTAGATTTAAACGAGAATTTGGCTTTTAATAGGACACAATGGAGAAAAAGGATTCATGTAGCCGACCCCACGTAGTGGGATAAAGGCTTGATGTTGTTGTTGTTGTTGTTGTATGTGTGAATAACTATGCACACTCTGTTATTTTTTAGGCAATATTTTTAAGAGATTTTTATTGGACTACAATCATAAATATTTTTATTTATTGACATGCCAATATTTTTGCATATTATTGATGTACCTTCCTATTCTATTAACTCTTAGTGATATTATTCTAATTTGTCGATGATAATACAAAGTGAATATCATGTTAATTTAAAAAGAGTATTCTCTTGATTCTCATTAAATTTCTAATATTTACTTATTTATAAAAATTCTAAACGTACTTTCTAATTTTTTCTTTGGAACAAAAATTGAATTTTATTCTTTCTGTTAAAATTTTATCTGTTAAAAAAAATGTAAAATTAATGTTTTCATAAAAATTATAATGTTTAATCATAACAAATTGGTACAATCATAAACCGTTTATTTTTCTCTTTAGGATCTAGAGATTGCAAAAGTGAATCTATAAGCGACCTGAGAGGACAAAGTGACTGAGGTTATTTCATTAGAAAGAACAATGAAAATTGATTAGGGTGTGAAAGAATGAAAATTTAGAAATTAGTATTGTAGGGTTTTTTTTGGTATAGCTATAGCACATATGTCATTAGCTGGCTATTGCCTATGAGTCTCATCTCTTGTGCTATTTATATTGCAAGGTATGGGTAGTCAAAATAGCATGAACTATATGCCTTATAGTTCATGCTGCATTGTCCTTGCATTGGGCCCTATTTAATTTATTTCCATTAGGCGTTAGATAAATTTATTATATTTAATTTTATTATTATATTGCTAATATTTTTTAATTTCTTTGTTCTCTATAAATATTATTCTTTTTTAGCTAGGGTTTTTGTTTCTCACTCATGTCATGTTCCCCACTTTGAAGTGATGGGGATGTTGTAAAGAGGTTTCAAGGATTGTTGAAGTGGTGGTTGAAGGTTTTTGGTTGGTGGATGGCTCAGGAAATGTTGTCTAGTTTAGGATTTATGGATGATTTTCTGGGTGTAATTTTCGTGCAATGGTTAATCAGGTTTTCTTTACTAGAAATGGGTAAGGACCTCCAAACTTGAGGCTTGGGATGTTAGCTAATTAATGGATGTGATTTTAGTCAATTGAATGTATTGTTAGGAAGTTATGAATTTCTTATGTGGATTGGTTAAGTGTGCAATAGGAGCTATGATTTTGCAAAAGGAGTATGATTAGGTTAAGAATACAAAATTAGAAACTGAGACATTTTGCCTCGAACTGAAGACATTTTGCAAAAGGAGTATGATAAGGAGCGTAAGACTCGAATAAAAATCAAAACATAATAAAACTCATAAAACTAAGAAAATTTAAAATAAAATACAAAACATAAATGAAATTAGCTAAAAGAAAAATATGTAGAAGTAGATAAAAAATCATAAAAAAATGAAAATAAAAATAAAAAGAAAATCAAGAAAAAAATTATTTTTTAAAGAAAAAAATAACAAAAAATTTATCCTAAAACCACTTCTATAAAAACACACATGCTCTCAAACTCCTCCCCCGCACTTACTGATTCCACCCCTGCGCTCTTCGAGCCTTCCCTATTCAGATGATCCCCATTCACAAGCTCCCTGTTGACCCTAATACTAGTGTCGGATCGAGTCGACCGCGCAAGGAAGGTTTCAAAAGCAAAAAAGCTCGAAATCGCGCAAAAACTCACCCAACGCGTGTCGACCGAAAACCCAAAATCACTGAGATGATCTCTGTTTGCAAAACGGACAGCGCCGATGCGTCCGGAGCAACGGAAACAGCTAAGATTGACACCCATATTGGTGGGGGTCGACGGTCGGCGAAAATTTAAATTTTGGGCGCGCGAATCGAGACGACGACTTGTGCGAGCGACGACGCGACAACCAACTCGATGCAAGATTAAAAATTTATTTTTATTTTTGTTTTTGTGCAATCTAATTAAAAAGTTTAAAAAAAAAAGAGGGAGAGAGCTTTTTTTTAAATAAAAAATGAATTTTCTTTTAATAAAAAAAAATCCTAAAATACCCTAAAATACCCCTCAAACTCTCATATCCCCAAACCGAGCCCTCCTCTCATTCTCACGCCAAACTCACGCTCCAAGCCGCGAACTCCCTCTCCTCTTGCGATTCTTCAAGCCGCCGGCCTCTCTTCCCTCCTCCAAGCAAGGTTCCTACGTCGTCGTCATCCGCCGTCGCCGCCTCGATTGCTGCATACCCAAGGTAAAAGCTAGTATTTACATTTTTGTGCATGAAATAAGTACTCGTGGCCGCTTTTCTTAGCGGGCGAGGAAAAAACTTAAGTACCCGTGACGCACTGAGCGAGCGGGGAAATTCGTATGCATGAAAATATAAGTACCCGTGACTGCTTTTCTTAGCAGGCGGGAAAATTTGTTATTTGTAGCAAAATTATTTAATTAAGTACCCGTCACTGCTTTTAGGCGGGGAAAAATGCTATATTTTAAATCTGCGCTCAAAGACCCCGTGACCGCTTTTCTTAGCGAGCGGGGGTTAAAACTGCGGCCGCGGTGTCACTCGACACCTACCGTGACTGCTTTTCTTGGCAGGCGGGAAGGCCTTACACACTCTGATGCAGCCCCCTACGCGGGGACGACGTTGGAGTGCTGCCGAATTTCTATTTGAAAATATTGAGGACTTAAACAAAAAGTGAACTTGAATTTTGAGCTGGAACAAAACACCCAAGTAGACTCAAGTGAATTCAAACTTAAGGGATCACAAAGAACATAGAACTTGAACTCAAATAGAGAACTTGTGGACATACACTTGAACTTAAGTCAACAAATAAACGAGGGATCTACTCAAATCAGAATTGGAATTTGAAATGAACTTGGATTCAAACCAAGACTCAATTTTGATCTAAATTGAATTTTAAGTAACTTGAGCATGATTTGAAAAATTTAGACTCAAGTAAAGATTTGATTTGAGTCCACATTGAACTCAAGCTTGAGTATTTGATGATGAACTAGACTTTCAATTAATAGATACATTATCAAGATGCAAACATCACATGATAACTTTAAGTTCTCAAATACATTCAAGTAGACATTGAAATATAAAATGGTGGACAAGGAAGCTATTACATCCTTATCACCAACAAGTCACCATCTCCAGAAAGAAACATCAAGGGAAAAAGATCAAATGCAAATAAATAATAATTTGTAGTGGACAATAATGTTGCCAATACAACTTGCTAACAAGCGTTGGTGAAATGGAAGAAAGGTGACATGATTATAAGTCACGACATGAAACTCTAGAATGATGACATTTGGCTTGAAACATCCACCTCATATTATGCTTACAAAGGAGCATATACGGTCGTAATAAGTAATGCCCGTATTGGTGATATGTGAGGAGCACAATCCATCCAACAACCAGTGCTAGTATATATACAAATGAGTACGCTAGAGGATGATGCATAGTGAATGCGATATGACCCTACAGTTCACATGCAAGCAAGAATCATGAATCCACTGCAAATACAAGTACTTATGAACAATTGAATGAGCATCCACAAGCAATTGCTGAGATTCGTCATATACATAGTAGTTTACCTACAACATGCAAAGGGTACAACATGTACACAAGCGAAGCAAAAGGGATCGTAAAAGAAGATAGTTTCCTTGTTGCTAATGCCGGTCGACTAATAAATCAACACACAACTTTGCGAGAAATAATGATATACGACCCACACTCGGTGAATTCATCAAGAGTTAGGGATGAAGAAATACAAGGGAATCTTTATGGTCAACAATGATTAGCCTTCAAAAAATGTACAATCAATCACCTACAAGTAGAAGGATTCAATGATACTGTCAAAGACCCATCATCTACACTAAATGCTACCTACGAGAAAATGTAGAGGAACAGTAACAAATGCAAAAGCCTATGATCGGTTCTAGAAGATTTATATGTAAAGAGAGCTGACCACGAACAAAGGGATCATGTCTACAACAAATGCAACTCTCTATACGGCAAAAGGCAGGAGATTAGTTAGTGCACTACAATCTATCTGCACAAATCATGTAAGTAGTGCACGACAATCTACCTGTACAAAGCAGCGAGCAACTTTATTCATAAGCTGCTACGCCCCGCCACCGGATCTGCAACACAAATACAAGCAGACAGAAGGCGTCTACAAGTTGCAATGTCCCGCCACCGGATCCGCAATACTCGTACTAGCGAACAGAAGGCGTACATAATCTCTCAAATGAAATATTGTGTGCATTCAAATTACAATTACTTGCACAACTAACATATTTCAAAATTCCCCTGCGCCTGCACCGTAGTTTGTATACACATAGGTACACTAAAGGGGAAAATATAATCTTGACCGGCATGGGCCTCGGCGAGCGTGTTATTGGTACACACGTGACGTCTAGGGATGCTGCGCGGGTCAACAAGTGATTCAAGTTCGAATCCGATCCTTCTATACGGATCAATAGGAGTCGACAGGGTTTGAACCATCAGATAAATATACGGTTGTGGGGACCGGTGTATTTATTTTAATACATTCATATTAGGCCTTCAAAGCCTATAATCAATAGAATTCACTCACAAAGGCTCAAAGCCTAGAAAATTCGATCCTCTGTCGACATCCAGACAGAGTTGACAAGGTTCAAACTACAAATGAAAATGACCACACCCCGATAATGGCCGTGTTGAATGCAGATCTCAACCGGAGGGGTTCTCAAATATTTTCAAATGTCTCCCAAATATCCAAAACCCAAAACTCCACAAAATCCAAAAAACTCCACAAACCCAAAAACTCCATAAAAAACCCAAAACCCCAAAAATATTCAAAATTCAAAAAAATATTTAAAATTGAAATAAAATCATCGAATGCTTAAAGCAAAACTCCATCCACCCTCCGCAACAGTTTGCCGAGGTGGACAAATTGAAATTTACTTCAGCTCACAAAAGAGCTAAATGCCTGGTCGAGAATATCACTAGGATCCATTCTCAAATAATCTCCTGCTAGTAAGGACGTGGTACGTGTCCTCTAACCGGCGGTTTGCCGCCAAATTGCACCGCAGGATAAACGGTTATGACCCGGGGCCCTCTGAACCGAGTGGTTTTGCCGCCAAATGGCACCACGAAATACCGGTTATGGCCAGCGCCGTTACGTTCCTTATTGGCATCAAATCATTGAGATATGAATCAATAGGATATGATTGACAGGGCACAAAGCCCTCTGTTAGCTAAGGTGGATTCAAATTTGTCCCCTTAGGCAAATATTCACCCCAGGTCTATAAGGTCCCCTTGGACGAAGCAACCCATGGCTGCCGATAAGGATCCTTCTGTCAGGTTGGGTAGACTACCTCCGCTGACTAAGTAGACCAGGGACCATGATGGCCCGGGACGACGGAACCATGGGATCTTGATCGGGCCCATCATTCATTCCCCCACCATCCGCTTTAAGTGCAAGATGGCGCAATTTCTATTTTAAATATCAAATCTCAACTTCAAACTATCCAAATTTTCAAGTCTCCAAACCATTCAAATGTCCAATTTCAAATCCTTTGCTGTTACTATATGCCAGATAACACGTATTCTATACGTATCTGATTGACGACTAGCCTTAATCGAAAGTTCTCTCTCGTGATCGGGAGGGGTAATTAACTATAGGGGCTTGCGCCTATAGGAAACCAGAACTCAGATCATAAAGTCCTCGCAAAATGAGGGCGAAATCTCTGGGTAGTGTCTTATCTACAAACCCATCTGCCTTCCAAAATTTACCCCGGAACTTATTCCGTTAAAACTCCCCTCGCTCAAAGAAAAAGAAAAGCACGGCGGGGAGGCCGGGGCCGAATTTTCGGAGTCCACAGATTTCTGGTGACTCCACTGGGGATGGTTATGAGGTTAAGTGGGGGTATTTAGGGTATTTTTTATTTAAAAAAAATTCTTTTTTTTTAAAAGCTCTCTTTTTTATAATTTTTTTTAACTATATTGCACAAAAATAAAAATAATTTTTAATATTCCATCAAGTTGGTCGTCGCGTCGCCGCTCGCACACGTCGTCGTTTCGATTCGCGCGCCCAAAATTTAATTTTTCACCGACCGGCGACCCCCACCAATATGGGTGTCAATCTTAGTTGTTTCCGTTGCTCCGGACGCATCGGCGCTGTCCGTTTCGCGAACGGAGGTCGTTTCAGCGATTTTGGGTTTTCGGTCGACACGCGTCGGGTGAGATTTTGCGCGATTTCGAGCACTTTTGCTTTTCAAACTCATCTCGCGCGGTCGACTCGACCCGACACTAGTATTAGGGTCAACAAATGCCCCCCAACAAATGTGGTTTGCACCTAGAGCGAATCACGTTTGTTGTATGCTGATTGACCCTGTGGATCTCTAAATATTTGTTCTAGATGTCACACTAGGGCTTTCATTTAGTGGATTTCCAAAAGCTTATTTGGATGTCACACTAAGATTTTCTTTCTCCATAGATTTCTTTGATGTATCAATAGATGGTTGAGATACTGATTTCTTTTGCCCTATGCTTTGAGCTGCAGACAATGATGGAGAATTTCCTGATTTGTCTTTATTGACTTGTCAGATGATTTTTGTACCTTCGGCCTTATGCTTCTAGCTTTGGCGGGCTTGATGAAGGAGTAGATGTTGATGGCCTAAACCCTTAGGTTTGTGTTAGGCCGATGTAGAAATGTCATCGGTCTAGGGCTTTCTGCTTAGCGGATTTGTTGATGACGGAATCCACTTAGTTCAGCCTAAGGCTTTTCACGAACTTTGGGATAATTTTCTTCGGTCCTTTGCTTTGTGCTTTGACGGACTTGTTGAAGAAAGATTCCTTCGATCCTCGCTTTGTGCTTTACGGATTTGTTGAAGGATTTGTAAGTTTTGGATTTGGTCGATACTATCGAATGTAGGTAGTATCTTAATCCTCAACCATTTGAGGAGACTTTAATCTGAATCACCTGAGTTCATCAGATCAGGAGAGCTAGGATTTGATAGCCCTTTGTCCTCTGGTTGCTGAAATGGGGGTTCCTCTACTGCGGCCTTTCTTATAGCTTGTTGAGTAGATGGAGCTGCCAGCGATCCAGCCATATTTGGGCGTGTTGGATCCGACCTTTCACACCCATTCGGGCTTCAAACTTGAGCCATGAGAAATGTGCTTCCCAATGCTGATTTTACTGCAGTTGGTAGATTTAGAGTTCTCCTTTGTGTTCGAGGATTTTGGAGTCTACGAACATTTGATAGTTGCTCAAGACTCAGCTTTTCATTGGAACTTTGATTCTCCGGTCAATTAGGAGAATTTAGCGGACTACAACCACTTGAACTTGTTGAATCAGATTGGCCTTCGTTCTTCCTACAGTCCTTACTGACGGGTTGACGAAGTGAGGGTTCCGCTACTACGGCCGTTCTTATGGCGTATTGAGTAGACAGAACTGCCAGCGATCCGGCCATATTTGGGCGTGTTGGATCCGACCTTTTACACCCATTCGAACCTTAAGCTTTAGGCTGTCGAAAGACTTCAAGTTTTTTTGACTCAATTTGTTAGAGTGTGTAGTTATAAAAATCTCTTTCCTGACTTTTGAACCTTGGTACATTGGAGAAGATGGAGTTTTAAGCTTCTTGAAGATGACCTGTACATACTTTGAAGAGAATTCATTGTATCTTCCTTAAGAGAATATTTGCATTGATAATTTTAAATATTTATTCAGGGATTTCGGCATGCAGCGCGATGTCGACCCGAAGAAATCTGTGGGCTCCGAAAATTCGGCCCCGGCCTCCCAGCCGCGCGATTTCTTATTCGGCGAGGGAGTTTTAACGAACTAAGTTCCGAGGTAAATTTTGGAAGGCAGATGGGTTTGTAGATAAGACACTACCCAGAGATTTCGCCCTCATTTTGTGAGGACTTTATGATCTGAGTTCTGGTTTCCTATAGGCGCAAGCCCCTATAGTTAATTGCCACTCTCGATCACGAGAGAGAACTTTCGATTAAGGCTAGTCGTCAATCAGATACGTATAGAAATACGTGCATCTGGCATATAGTAGCAGCATGGGTTTGGATTTAGAAATTGAGTTTGGATTTGTATATTTTGAAATGTTTGAAAAGTTTGATACTTAAAATAGGAAATTTTACCCTCTAGCACTTAAAGCGGATGGTGGGGGAATGGATGATGGACCCGATCAAGATCCCATGGTTCCGTCGTCCCGGGCCATCGTGATCCCTGGTCTACTTAGTCAGAGGAGGTAGTCGACCCAACCTGACAGAAGGATCCTTGTCGGCAGCCATGGGTTGCTTCGTCCAAGGGGACCTTGTAGACCTGGGGTGAGTGTTTGTCTAAGGGGACAAATTTGAATCCACCTTAACTAACAGAGGGCTTTGTGCCCTATCGATCATATCCTATTGATTCATATCTCAAAGATTTGATGCCAACAAGGAACGTATTGGCTCTGGCCATAACCGGTATTTCGTGGTGCCATTTGGCGGCAAAACCACTCGGTTCAGAGGGCCCCGGGTCATAACCGTTTATCCTGCGATGCCATTTGGCGGCAAAACCCGCCGGTTAGAGGACACATACCACGTTTTTATCGGCAGAAGATTGTTTGAGAATGAATCCTAGTAATATTTTTGACTAGGCATTTGGCTCTTTGTGAGCTGAAGTTATATTTAAATTTTTCCACCCCGACAAACTGTTGCGGAGGGTGGATGAAGTTTGCTTTAAGTGTTTTTATGATTGATTTCAAATTTAAATATCTTAGAGCTTGATGATTTTTTTAGATTTTTGTGGAATTTGGATTTTATAGAAATTTTAGGACATTTTGAAATATATGAGAGATTAATCCTTCCGGTTGAGATTCACATTCAACACGGCCATCATCGGGGTATTTGGGGTCATTTCTATTTATTTGATTGAACCTTATCAACTCGGCCAAGCTGTTGATCGAGGATCGGGTTTCTTGTAGACTTTGTGCCCTTGATAGTGAATTCTCATTGTTATAGGCTTTGAAAGCCTGGTATGAATGTATTAAAATAAATACACTGGTCCCTACAACTGTGTATTTATTTAATGATCTGAATCATGTCGACTTCTATTGATTCGTATAGAAGGATCGGATTCGGACTTGAATTCACTTGTTGACCCGCGCAGCATCCCTAGGCGTCACGTGTGTACTAATAACACGCTCGCCGGGGCCCATGCGGGTCGAGATTGTATTTTCCCCTTTAGTGTACCTATGTGTATACAAACTACGGTGTAGGTGCAGGGAGATTTTGAAATATGTTAGTTGTGTAAATAATTGTAATTTGAAGTGAAATTTTCTCTCTCTAGAATGAGAGTGAAATTTCTTCGTGAATAGCTCCATCTCCACCCCAAGCATCTTCCCTCTCAACCATACCTCCAAATTCCTTCTCTAGAGAGAGAAAAAAATTACACACTCTCTTTCTCTCTCCAAAATTGAGAAGAGAGAGATTTTCTCTCTCTAAATCCCTCCTCTCACTTCCTTGCACCTCCTAAACCCACTCTACACAAATTCCCTTCAAATTCCATCTTTCCCCTCTCTTTCTCTCTCTAGAAAGAGAGTTTCCTTCTCTCTTTCTCTCTCTAAAAATTAGAGAAAGAGAGATTTTCTCTCTCTAACCTCACTCCCCCAATTTCCTACACACTCTAAGCCCATTCCACTAAAAAAAAATCCAAAAATCCTTTCTTTCCCTCTCTTTCTCTCTCTAGAAAGAGAGCTCTCTTCATTTCTTTCTCTCTCTACATTTTATTTTAAATAAAAGAAAAGCATAAATAATTAATTTTATTGCACAAATAATAATAAAAAAATTGAAATTATGCATCGCAGGTTCCTACGTCGTCGTCATCCGCCGTCGCCGCCTCGATTGCCGCACACCCAAGGTAAAAACTAGTATTTTTTATTTATATGCATGAAATAAGTACTCGTGACCGCTTTTCTTAGCGGGCGAGGAAAACTTAAGTACCCGTGACGCACTGAGCGAGCGGGAAAATTCGTATGCATGAAAACTTAAGTACCCGTGACTGCTTTTCTTAGCAGGCGGGAAAATTTGTTATTTGTAAAAAGATTATTTAATTAAGTACCCGTCACAGCTTTTAGGCGGGGAAAATGTCATATTTTAAACCTGTGCTCAAAGACCCCGTGACCGCTTTTATTAGCGAGCGGGATTGGAACTGCGGCCGCGGTGTCATTCGACACCTACCGTGACTGCCTTTCTTGGCAGGCGGGAAGGCCTTACACACTCTGAGGCAGCCCCCCCTACGCGGGGATGACGCCGGAGTGTTGCCAAAATTTTCAACAAACTCATGACTTAGAAAATTTTCAAAAAAGAATTAAAATCCACCTAAAATTCCAAGTGAACAAAAAATAAAACACACGACACCCTAGGCTCCCGACACTGGAAAACAAATAAAAAAAATCCAAATCAATTTGAAATACAACATACAGTGAGTCTTCAAGAGAATCAGTCGTCGCCAATAGGCAGGATTCAAGCCTCTTCCTCCTAGCACCTGATTTGTACACACTCAAATCCCTCACCAAAAGTTCCTTACAAAATGGGATGGGAAGAAATGAGTTGAAACCCCCTCCTATTTATAACACTAAGTTTGAATTATTCGCGGGCCCCACCAGCCTAGGATTCCCTACTACAAGACGGAGAAGGTACACATGCGGGCCCCATTTTCTTAGGATCCTAAGATGCCATTTCGAGGCTCTAACATTGGATTCCTAGAGTATTCACTAGCTGGTGAAATACGATCGTAAATACGAAAGTAAATACGAGTGAATACGGCTGGTAATTAGCTTAAAAAAAAAGGAGGGGGGGTAAGAGTAAAAGTAAAAGTAAAAAGAAAATTTACCTTTCCTACAAAATACTTTTGTGCTCATTGTAAACACGTAGGAATTCTCACACATCCCCGATAATTTTTTGATTGAACCCCTTGTAATAAATGTGTCCATCGTATTGCAAGTCACAGGCGCTCTAAGTGGTGTGCGCACCAGCTGTTAAAGTTAGGTGGCTCGTACATCCCGTGAACAAATATCTTCAAAAAGAGACAAAATAATGCACTTTTATGTGTCACGGGTTGTACGACTCTTAATTAAAATAGGCACATCACCACTGAAAAGTTTGTCCCCTACGACCCAAGGCAGAAGATTCGTTAGTGCACTACGATTCACATACATAAATCAACAAATAGTGCACGACAGTCTGCCTGTACAAAGCAGCGAACAAGTCAATTCAGGAGCTGCTACAACACGCCACCGGATTTGCAACACTCGTACAACCAGACAGAAGGTGTACATAATCTCTCAAATGAAATATTGTGTGCATTCAAATTACAATTACTTGCACAACTAACATATTTCAAAATCTCCCTGCAGCTACACCATAGTTTGTATACACATAGGTACACTAAAGGGGAAAATACAATCTCGACCCGCATGGGCCCCGACGAGCGTGTTATTGGTACACACGTGACGCCTAGGGATGCTGCGCGGGTCAACAAGTGAATTCAAGTCCGAATCCGATCCTTCTATACGGATCAATAGAAGTCGACAGGATTCAGATCATTAAATAAATACACAGTTGTAGGGACCAGTGTATTTATTTTAATACATTCATATCAGGCTTTCAAAGCCTATAACAATGAGAATTCACTATCAAGGGCACAAAGTCTATAAGAAACCCGATCCTCGATCAACAGCTTGGCCGAGTTGATAAGGTTCAATCAAATAAATATAAATGACCCCAAATACCCCGATGATGGCCGTGTTGAATGTCAATCTCAACCGGAGGGATTAATCTCTCATATATTTCAAAATGTCCTAAAATTTCTATAAAATCCAAATTCCATAAAAATCTAAAAAAAATCATCAAGCTCTAAGATATTTAAATTTGAAATCAATCATCAAAACACTTAAATCAAACTTCATCCACCCTCCGCAACAGTTTGTCGGGGTGGACAAATTTAAATATAACTTCAGCTCACAAAGAGCCAAATGCCTAATCAAAAATATCACTAGGATTCATTCTCAAACAATCTCCTGCCGATAAAAACGTGGTACGTGTCCTCTAACCGGCGGGTTTTGCCGCCAAATGGCATCGCAGGATAAACGGTTATGACCCGGGGCCCTCTGAACCGAGTGGTTTTGCCGCCAAATGCCACCACGAAATACCGGTTATGACCAGAGCCAATACGTTCCTTGTTGGCATCAAATCTTTGAGATATGAATCAATAGGATATGATCGATAGGGCACAAAGCCCTCTGTTAGTTAAGGTGGATTCAAATTTGTCCCCTTAGACAAACACTCACCCCAGGTCTACAAGGTCCCCTTGGACGAAGCAACCCATGGCTGTCGACAAGGATCCTTCTGTCAGGTTAGGTCGACTACCTCCTCTGACTAAGTAGACCAGGGATCACGATGGCCCGGGACGACGGAACCATGGGATCTTGATCGGGTCCATCATCCATTCCCCCACCATCCGCTTTAAGTGCTAGAGGGTAAAATTTCCTATTTTAAGTATCAAACTTTTCAAACATTTCAAAATATCCAAATCTAAACTCAATTTCTAAATCCAAACCCATGCTGTTACTATATGCCAGATGCACGTATTTCTATCTGTATCTGATTGACGACTAGCCTTAATCGAAAGTTCTCTCTCGTGATCGAGAGGGGTAATTAACTATAGGGGCTTGCGCCTATAGGAAACCAGAACTCAGATCATAAAGTCCTCACAAAATGAGGGCGAAATATCTGGGTAGTGTCTTATCTACAAACCCATCTCCCTTCCAAAATTTACCTCGGAACTTAGTTCGTTAAAACTCCCTCGCCGAATAAGAAATCGCGTGGCTGGGAGGCCGGGGCCGAATTTTCGGAGCCCACAGATTTCTGGCGACTCCGCTGGGGTTGGTTTCTCTTTCCATCTTTGGCTAGTCGTATATTTAAGCTATAGTAGCAGCAAAATTTGATGAGTTAAGATTTAAATGTCTTTTTAATGAACTCATTAAAAATTCTCTAAAAAGTATTTTGAAATTATATGGATTATATGTTTATCATTTCGTTCTGTCGAGTCCCTGCGCTTTGAAAGTATGGGGGAATATATCAGATCTTGATTACTAATCCCCATCTTTCATTTTGTGCAGAATGGACCTCCAGAACACTCCTTTCACCGTTCAACTAGGAAGTGGTGCCAACATCCAGCTAGCAAATGCTATCATTAATACGGGAAACTCCGGAGCCACCATTCAATTTGGTGGGCTACAATTCTCTGCAGCTACTGCAAGCGCTGCTGCCGTTCCAGTATATGGCATTAACACTGAAAAGCCTTCCAGGAGGCCTTATACTTTTGATGTTGCTGCTCGTCGCATGCTTCCAGTGCCACAGCGACCACAACCAGCCCGGGTTGTTACTGCTAATGAGTTCCCTCAAAAGAGGGTCTCAGTCTTCAAAAGGCTATCAAATTCTGAAACCCCTACGACAAGAAGGGTCTTAGCCGGGAAACAAATTTCTGTGACGCATGCTACTACCACCACTCTGCCGACTGGGATATCTATGCCTGGAAGGAATGATGCTGAGGCCTCCTCATCTGGAGGAAGGCCATCAAGAAGGCAGAGGAGAAGGATGAACGCTGAACTGCGAGCTCAGCAGATGCTACAAGTCCACCCATCCACGCTATCGGCTCAAGAACCGGAAGCGAGTGTTCCTACCCAGAATAAGTTTAAAAATTTGAAATGGGTAAAATGGAACAGCTCTATTGGTGAACTTAAACAATCATTTTGGGAGCAACAACCCCAAGCCCTTGCTCCTCAAAAGAAGAAAGAACCAGAGACTTTGTCCGCCAAAGTGCACAGGGTTCTAAAAACAGTGAAAGAAAAGGGGTTGATGAAAAAGAAGTACCAAAGGCCGGTGATGATTGAGGCCAGAAGATCTCCACAAAGAGAGTTGCCACCTTTGGTGACTCGAGGAAAAATTAAGTCAACTTCGCAGGAAGCACATCGGGGTATGACACTTGGACCACGTGTCCAAGAATCCACCGTCGAAAGGGCCCAGCGAAAGGACAAACAAGTTTGGAGGTCAAGACCATATGAAAGAAGAGCACTGGACAAACAAACAAGTACGGGTGTGACATCTGGTGCAGCCTCCCAGAGATCCGCCCCCATTAATAGAAATCATCAAAAATGGGTCCCTAAGAAAGTCCCAATTGATCATTCCTTTGATGGTCGACACCCTGGAGAATCCTCCAGGGGATCCCATCATCAACCAACTGCATCATCCCAAGAGGAAACTAACTTCGATCGCAGCCCACGGATCGAAGAGCTTTTTGTACCAAGTAATGAACCGGAGATTCAGTGGAGACGCCGCTCGGAGATCCGTACACAAGAAGATGATGATGAAGATGATGAAGAGACCATGGGAGTTGAAGTGGTCTATATGGTGGAACATGATGATGAACGACCGACCGCCTTTGCGGGTATACCAGCGGCAATATGGGGCTGGATGCACTGCCGGTAGAGATGCTGACTCCTCGGAGAATGAAGAAGAGGAGGGATTCGAAGAAAATCCTTTGTTCCCTGATGCTACCACATTAGCTGAAGCGCAAAGGCAGATACATCGTCAGATGAAGGCGAAGGATAAAGAAATTGCTCAGTTAAATGCCAAAATGACTGAGATGATGACGCAAATGACTATGATGATGCAAATGATGCAAAGAAATATCACTGCTAATCCTACACCTGCTCAACAAACCAATCATCAGGCGATAAGTAGTGGTCTCGCTAATCCGCCAGCTCATCCTGCACCCCAAGTGTCGGGAGTACGAGGTTCACATGAAGGAGGAATTGAGAATGATCGTTTGGTTCGCCAACCTACTCCTCAAAATGTAGCAAGCACATCCGAGCCTGTGACAGTGGCACAGTTGGAGACAATCATCAATGAGAAGATTAAAGCTGTCATAGCTTTGGATCAGGCAGAAAAACTGGTGAGCAAAGGCCGTCCATATCCTGCTGAATTTGACCAGGTGCCATACCCAAAGGGGTATTCTGTCTCGAAGTTTAACACATTCAATGGTAATAGTAACCCCAAAGAGCATTTGGCTCAGTTTAAAGCCACATGTGGTAATACGGGAGGTGTTGACGCTTTACTCTTCAGACAATTTGTCAGTAGTTTAACCTCGACTGCGTTCGAATGGTATGTTGAATTGCCGAATGACTCTGTGAGAACATTTGCAGAGTTAGAAGCCATGTTTGTGAAAAGGTTCGCCAGCGCGACCGAAAAGATAACAATCGCTGATCTCGCTTTAGATAAACGAAGGAGGGATGAGTCAGTGACAAAATATATAACTCGCTGGCGCAATTTGAGCATGAAATGTGAGTAGCAATTAGAAGAAGAACATGCCGTGCAATTGTTAATGGGAAATATCGATGATAAGATGCAACCATTTTTATGTATGGCCACCATCACCACATTTCAGGACTTGTTGGACAGAGTGGCGAAGTTCGAAAAACTGAACTTATCAAAATCAGAAAATCACTCTGATAAGCTCAAGAAGAATAAAGCCTCGGGTGCCAGAAGGGGTGATGCCGACTCTACATTTTTCTCCAGAGTTGATAAAGGAAAACAAGTGGCTTACAATGTAGATAAAGGCAAGCAACCGATACAGTATGAAGATAAGCCGAAACAAGTCTATAACCCTAACCCTCAATCAAAGTTGACAGTTGGAGGAAATGACAAACCACGAATGTTTCAGGGTGGAGGAGAACGCCCGAGGCAAATAACGGGAAATGGTGATCGAACGTTCCCGTCCCTCAAGGAAAGAATGAATAAAGAATATTCATTTAAGAGGGAGAGTGTTGCCAAATTATTTCGACAAGCGTTAAAAGCTGGCCTAGAACTGCCAGAGTGCAAGAGGCCCGAAGAATCGAAACATACTGGTGACCCGAACTATTGCCCATACCACCGAGTACTTAGTCATCCTATTGAAGATTGCTACATCTTTAAGGATTGGTTGGAAAGAAAATATCAGAAGGGGGAAGTCACATTGTCGGATAATGTGTTGGCACACCCCAGAAAAGAGTCGACTAGAATGGTTACGTCCTCTTCCGTACCTCCGGCTAAAGAAGAAAGAAATAAAAAAGAATCAGCTCAAGAAGGAAAGTGGGAGACTGTGGTCTCCAAGAAGACTGTAAAAATGTTAAAACAACTTAAAGGAGTTTCAGGTGTGAAGTGGAAATCTCCTACCCATCCGGTGTTGGATTTAAAAGGGATGCCTGTGGCACGAGCATCCACTTCTAAACAACATCCCAATCAAGTCAATCATTTAAAATCCGAAAAAGTACAGTCTTCCAAAAGAAGGACCAAACTAAAAAAGCTTAAGGAGAAGAAAACAGCGACTCAAATGTTTAATGACAGTTTGGATGAATATTACCAAACTGTTAGACGTCCCATCAAGCTCGCTGACTTTATGTCAAAGCTTAAAGTGGCTGAAGCAGAAGAAGCGGGTGAGGATTCTCTTCCTGTGGAAACTTGTCGGGTTATTTCAGTATCACTAGTGACTCCAACAAAAGAAAAATACGTTGAAGAAGCAACTTCTGAAACTTGTCTTGTGGCATCATCAATGGACTATAGTTCGGAAGAAGATATATTTTTTCCAAATGAGAATGAGTCCGAGCAGGATATAGCGTCGCAAATGGGGCATGTGAGATTGGAGGGTGATTCTGAATAAGAAAATGAGTCTTTGGATGCTATGATGGCTGATTCTGAGGAAGATGCTCCATCAAATGAGCTTGTGCCAGATGAAATAGCGCAAGTGCAATTAAGAAGCGGTAAGGTGCTGCCAACTCCGTCAAAGAAGGAAATTTCTAATAAAGACAAGGGGAAAGAAATAGTTGTCAATGAAGATATCATCCCTAAGGACTCTAGAAAGAAAGACCCTCCAATTAATGGGATAGATTACAATATCTTGTCTCACCTGAGGAAAATCCTGGCACAGCTTAGCATATACGATGCTCTGATAATGTCTAAGGATCTTCGGGAGACTTTGATTCAGGCTCTCAAAGACCCCGAAAGGTACGAGGCATATTTTGCTGAACATAACATGACGGAAGTTCTGCAAGCCCGTAACGACCCGTTCATTACCTTCTCCGAAGAAGACATGATGCTTGGGACGGCAGATCATAACCGCCCTCTGTATGTTACTGCAGAGAGCGACGAAATGATAATCAACCGAATTCTGATCGACCCTGGGTCCTCCATCAACCTTATAAGCTTGAAAGCGCTGAGATCGTTATGCCTCGACGTGCAACATCTCGGGTCAGATAAGCTAATGGTGCATGGTTTCAACGAGAAAGGGCAGAAGACCCTAGGATCATTCATGCTCTCCCTAACATTTGGGGAGCTTCATACAGAAGCCAAATTTCATGTGATTGATGCAGATACTTCATTCAAGGCGCTCCTGGGTCGCCCTTGGTTGCATGAGTATTGCATTGTCCCGTCAACACTACATCAGTGCATGAAGTACCTTAAGGATGGAGAAAAGTTCAGGATCTCCGGTGACATCCAACACTTTGCAGTGCACGAAGCAACAATCTACGAAGATGCCAAATATTTCATTCCAAAGAAGCTGAAGCCATCGAGCTCTCTTGAGGTCCAGGCATCAAGTACTAAAACTACAGAGCGATCAAAACAAGAAGGTGAAAAGAAGCAGGTCGGGAGAAAGAGGGGAACGACAACTCTTCCCAAAGCAGCGATCGCTACTAAAGAAAGAAAACATGTACCTCACCTAGGGAGCGACACAGATGAAGACCCTACAAAATCTTGGAAGGAATGTAAGTCAATTGCCAAAGGGAAGAAGAAGTCTGAATACTCAGATTCTGACTATGATTATGAGTCTACCTACACGAGTAATGTGCAGTGTGTATTCTCAAGAAGAATGGGTAACTTGTCAATCTCGGACAGCGTATTCGTAGTCACGCGCATTCCCATGCAACATTTCAAGGAAATTATTCCTCGAGAGGTGCATAATATCGAAGAACTTGTAACATTCTATGTGCCTCACAGAAAAAGGGGTGGGTCAGGAAGCTTATTCTATAAAGGTGGAGAGCGTGAAGAAGAAGCAAATCGCGTCTGGTTTTGTAGGCTCGTTGATTCTGGGGAGCTAATACCTACGAGGATGCCTAGGTTTAATACAAGAAATGTTCGGAAAATGTTGCAAAAACAAGTCAACATTCCCACCTCCAAACAACAACTTTGCTTTTGCCTGAGCATTTGGTATGGAAGACATCCACGTGCATTACGAAAGAAAGATATCGCTGCAAAGAGAGGTCTCGGATTCATCGTGCAAAAATGTCCCCAAAAGGAGACTTGCCGGGCAATCACGTGTGGGGAAGTCAAATATGACGATAACAATGATGAGGCAATATACGAAGTTGATGATTATGACGATCAACCAGCTGATGCCGAACCTGCACCAGAAGAGCTTGAAGATGGCGGACAGGCAGCCACTATGGATGAGCTAAAAGAAGTCAATTTGGGAACTGAGGAAAACCCTCGTCCGACTTTTATTAGTTCCCTCCTACCTGAAGAACAGATAAGAGAAATAAAAGAGCTGCTCTGTGAATTTAGGGATTGTTTTGCCTGGACATATGCTGAGATGCCAGGCTTATCCCCTGATGTGGCAGTTCACAAGTTAGCCATCAAGCCTGATGCAGCTCCCGTCAAACAAGCTCCAAGGAGAATGAGATTGGAGATTGAAGAACAGGTGATTGCTGAGACAAAGAAGCTAATTGATGCAGGTTTTATTCGTGAAGAAAAATATGCCGATTGGATTGCAAATATCGTCTTAGTGAAGAAGAAGAATGGCCAGATTCGTATCTGCATCGACTTCCGGGACCTCAATAAGGCGTGCCCAAAAGATGACTTTCCACTCCCTGTATCCGAACTCCTGGTGGACAATACGTCCAACTACGACATGTTCTCCTTCATGGATGGATCGTCAGGATACAATCAGATCAAGATGGCTCCAGAAGATGAAAAGCACACGTCATTCAGAACACCCATCGGGATTTTCTGCTACACAGTCATGCCCTTTGGCCTGAAGAATGCTGGTGCAACCTATCAGCGGGCGATGACTCACATATTTGATGATCTGATACATCAAAAGGTCGAGTGCTATGTGGACGACCTTGTCGTCAAGAGCGTAGACCGAAGAGACCACTTGAATGACTTAAGGATTGTGTTCGAAAGGATCAGGAAGTATGATTTGAAGATGAATCCTCTCAAGTGTGCTTTTGGGGTCTCTTCCGGCAAGTTTCTGGGCTATGTTGTTCGACATCGAGGCATTGAAGTCGACCCCAACAAGATCAAGGCGATCATGGAGATGCCACCTCCAAAGAACCTTCGACAGCTCCGCTCTTTACAAGGACAACTGGCTTTCATTCGAAGGTTCATATCAAATCTGTCAGGTAGATGCCAACCATTTTCAAAACTGATGAAAAAAGATGTCCGCTTCAAATGGGATATAGAATGTCAGGAGGCGTTTGACAGTATCAAGAGATATCTGTTGAATCCTCCCATTCTAGCAGCGCCAATTCCGGGGAAGCCTCTTATACTGTATACGGCAGCACTAGAAGAGTCCCTCAGAGCATTATTAGCCCAACACAATGAAGAAGGCAAAGAAAATGCACTCTACTACATCAGTCGGAGGTTGATTGGAGCAGAAATCCGCTATTCCCCAATTGAGAAGCATTGTTTGGTATTAATATTTGCAGTTCAGAAGCTCCGCCATTATATGCTGTCTCATAAGATCACCTTGATATCAAAGATCGATCCGTTGAAGTTCTTGATGACAAGACCAGCATTGACAGGTCGTTTAGCCAGGTGGGCAGTGATATTACTACAATTTGATATCACGTACATGCCACAGAAAGCGGTAAAGGGACAAGCCTTGGCAGATTTTCTCGCCGCACATCCTATCCCGGCAGACTCCCCGCTTAATGATGATTTGCCTGACGAGCAAATCATGCAGGTCGAGGAAAGCGAAAAGTTACCATTCTGGGAGATATATTTCGATGGGGCATCATCGATTAAGCCTGTCCGACCTCCAAATATTGCAAGGGCCCGAGCCGGCATCGGTCTCCTTTTCGTGGCACCCGGAGGAGGTATAATGAGATTTTCATTCAGTTTGACTGAACCTCGGACCAACAATGAAGCCGAATACGAAGCTCTAATAGCAGGGCTGGAGATTGCAATCAATATCAAAATTCAAAATCTTCAAATCTTCGGCGACTCTCAACTTGTGATAAATCAAGTCTTGAGCATTTACAAGATTTGTAAGGTTGAGCTGGCTCATTATCACCGGCGGACCCTTGAGCTCCTGAAGCAGGTGCCAAATGTTAAAATAGTTCAAGTTCACCGAGGACAAAATGCCAAAGCAGATTGCTTGGCCAAATTGGCCAAGGAAATGGCGAATACTAACGAGGAGAGACCTATATATATCGGAGTTTATAACCGTCGGGTGTTGGAACCCGCCCTGTTGCAATTCCCGCGGGCAGAAGAAGTATCAGATTCAAGCAAACGAGATACAATTTCGAGTGACCCTCAACCTCTTCACCAGATTATTATGGAAAATTATCCAGAAGGATATCATGTAGCCAAGAGACGTAAAGCTAGTCAAGCTTCAGAATCATGGCTGCATTACTTAGATGTTGATGTAGAAAATGATTGGAGGAAACCCTTCATCGAGTATTTCAAAGAAAGCAAACTCCCAATAGATAAATCTCTTGCCACGCAAATTAGGAAGAGAGCATTGCGGTATGCATTTGTTAACGATATGTTGTATCGACGAGCTTTTGATCAAATGTGGCTAAGATGCCTAGGGACCAAGGAAGCTGATAGAGTGGTGACAGAAGTTCACGAAGGACTTTGTGGTGCACATCAGTCAGGTCCCAAGATGGCAGCTAAAATTAAAAGAATGGGTTATTATTGGCCAACAATGGTGAGGGACAGTATCGACCACGCTAAGAGGTGTCACGAGTGTCAAATCCACGGTGATGTTATACATCAACCGCCAAATCCTCTGCACCCAACAATATCGTCATGGCCATTTGAATGCTGGGGCACAGATATAATTGGACTGATAGATCCACCATCATCAGTCGGGCACCGCTTTATTTTGGCAGCTACAGATCACTTCTCGAAGTGGGCAGAGGCGGCTCCATTCAGAGAGGTCACATCCGAGCATGTGATCAACTTCTTTACCCACAACGTTGTCTACAGATTTGGTGTACCGCGCCGCATAATCTCAGATAACGGCACAGCATTCAAAAGCACCAAAATTTACAAGTTTGTTGATCGACACAAGATCAATTGGAGGTATTCATCAATATACAATCCAAGAGCGAATGGCTTGGCAGAAGCTTTCAACAAGACGCTGGTGAAATTGTTGAAGAAGATCCTTACGAAGAATAAAAGAGAGTGGCACACGAAGATGGCAGAAGCGCTGTGGGCGTATCGTACAACCTATAAAACGCCAACAAAAGCCACTCCTTACTCTCTAGTGTTCGGTGTTGAAGCCGTATTACCATTGGAGATCGAACTACCATCACTCCGGGTAGCAATCCAGAACGATCTCACTCAAGAGCAAAATGCCCGCCTCAGAATGGAAGAGCTCGATGCACTTGATGAACTCAGGTTACAAGCCCAACAAAACCTGGAAATCTATCGAGGAAGAATGACAAAGTCTTTTGATCGAATGGTGCGTCCTCGATCATTTCAAGAAGGAGAATTGGTTCTGGTGCTGAGAAGACCAATCATCCCACATCGAAAAATCGGTGGCAAATTCGTATCCAATTGGGAAGGCCCCTTCGTCATCGAAAAGGTGTACCAAGGAGGAGCCTATCAACTTATCGATCTGCACGGTCAAAGGCCCATGCCGCCGATCAATGGTCGATACCTAAAGAAGTATTACGCGTAAAATTGCCCAAGAAAATATTTTGTTTAACGCACTGTGTATTTTATACATGCTTACTAGCGTATATGCTTTACATTTTGAAATTCTCTTGTGTCACAAGAATGCATTTCAAAGAACTCATAAAAATCCCCCATAAGACTGGTGGCATTTTAAATATTTATTCGGGTCGACATCGCGCTACATGCCGAAATCCCCGAATAAATATTTAAAATTATCAATACAAATATTCTCTTAAGGAAGATACAATGAATTCTCTTCAAAGTATGTACAGGTCATCTTCAAGAAGCTTAAGACTCCATCTTCTCCAATGTACCAAGGTTCAAAAGACAGGAAAGAGATTTTTGTAACTACACACTCTAACAAATTGAGTCAGAAAAACTTGAAGTCTTTCGACAGCCTAAAGCTTAAGGTTCGAATGGGTGTAAAAGGTCGGATCCAACACGCCCAAATATGGCCGGATCGCTGGCAGTCCTGTCTACACAATACACCATAAGAACGGCCGTAGTAGCGGAACCCCCACTTCGTCAACCTGTCAGTAAGGAGTATAGGAAGAACGAAGGCCAATTTGACTCGACAAGTTCAAGTGGTTGTAGTCTACTAAATTCTCCTAATTGACTGGAGAATCAAAATTTCAGTGGGAAGAAGTGTTGCGAGCAACTATCAAATGTTCGTAGACTCAAAAATCCTCAAACACAAAGGAGAACTCTAAATCTACCAACTCCAGTGAAATCAGCATTGGGAAGCACATTTCTCATGGCTCAAGTCTGAAGCCCGAATGGGTGTAAAAGGTCGGATCCAACAAGCCCAAATATGGCCGGATCGCTGGCAGCTCCATCTACTCAACACGCCATAAGAAAGGCCGTAGTAGAGGAACCTCTATCTCAGCAACCAGAGGACGAAGAGCTGTCAAATCCCAGCTCTCCCGATCTGATGAACTCAAGTGATTCAGATTAAAGTCTTCTCAAATGGTTAAGGATTAAGATACTACCTACATTTGATAGTGTCGACCAAATCCAAAACTTACAAATCCTTCAACAAATCCGTAAAGCACAAAGCGAGGATCGAAGGAATTTTTCTTCAACAAGTCCGTCAAAGCACAAAGCAAAGGACCGAAGAAAATTATCCCAAAGTTCACACAAAGCCTAAGGCTGAACTAAGAGGATTTTGTGATCAACAAGTCCGTTATGCACAAAGCTCTGGACCGATGACTTTTCGCCATCGACTGAATACAAACCTAAGGGTTTAGGTCATCGGCATCCACTCCTTCATCAAGCCCGCCAAAGCTAGAAGCATAAGGCTGAAGGTATAAATCTCTTGACAAGTCAACAAAGACAAATAAGGTGATTCTTCATCAATGTCCGCAGCACAAAGCACAAGACAAAAGAAATCAGTATCTCAATAATTTATGGATACATCCAAAAGAGTAGTGGAGAAAGAAGATTAGTGTGACATCCAAGCAAATTTTTTGGAGATCCACTAAATGAAATCCCTAGTATGACATCTATAATAAATATCTAGAGATCCACAGGGTCAATAATTTTACAACAAACATGGTCCGCTTTAGGCGCGCACCATATTTGTTGGTGGGCATTTGTTGACCCTAATACTAGTGTCGGATCGAGTCGACCGCGCAAGGAAGGTTTCAAAAGCAAAAAAGCTCGAAATCGCGCAAAAACTCACCCAACGCGTGTCGACTGAAAACCCAAAATCACTGAGATGACCTCTGTTTGCAAAACGGACAGCGCCGATGCGTCCGGAGCAACGGAAATAGCTAAGATTGACACCCATATTGGTGGGGGTCGACGGTCGGCGAAAATTTAAATTTTGGGCGCGCGAATCAAGACGACGACTTATGCGAGCGACGACACGACGACCAACTCGATGCAAGATTAAAAATTTATTTTTATTTTTGTTTTTGTGCAATCTAATTAAAAAGTTTAAAAAAAAAGAGGGAGAGCTTTTTTTTAAATAAAAAATGAATTTTCTTTTAATAAAAAAAATTCCTAAAATACCCCTCACACTCTTATATCCCCAAACCGAGCCCTCCTCTCATTCTCACGCCAAACTCACGCTCCAAGCCGCGAACTCCCTCTCTTGCGATTCTTCAAGCCGCCGGCCTCTCTTCCCTCCTCCAAGCAAGGTTCCTACGTCGTCGTCATCCGCCGTCGCCGCCTCGATTGCTGCATACCCAAGGTAAAAGCTAGTATTTACATTTTTGTGCATGAAATAAGTACTCGTGACCGCTTTTCTTAGCGGGCGAGGAAAAAACTTAAGTACCCATGACGCACTGAGCGAGCGGGGAAATTCGTATGCATGAAAATATAAGTACCCGTGACTGCTTTTCTTAGCAGGCGGGGAAATTTGTTATTTGTAGCAAAATTATTTAATTAAGTACCCGTCACTGCTTTTAGGCGGGGAAAAATGCTATATTTTAAATCTGCGCTTAAAGACCCCGTGACCGCTTTTCTTAGCGAGCGGGGGTTAAAACTGTGGCCGCGGTGTCACTCGACACCTACCGTGACTGCCTTTCTTGGCAGGCGGGAAGGCCTTACACACTCTGATGCAGCCCCCTACGCGGGGACGACGCCGGAGTGTTGCCGAATTTCTATTTGAAAATATTGAGGACTTAAACAAAAAGTGAACTTGAATTTTGAGCTGGAACAAAACACCCAAGTAGACTCAAGTGAATTCAAACTTGAGGGATCACAAAGAACATAGAACTTGAACTCAAATAGAGAACTTGTGGACATGCACTTGAACTTAAGTCAACAATACTCAAATCAGAATTGGAATTTGAAATGAACTTGGATTCAAACCAAGACTCAATTTTGATCTAAATTGAATTTTAAGTAACTTGAGCATGATTTGAAAGATTTAGACTCAAGTAAAGATTTGATTTGAGTCCACATTGAACTCAAACTTGAGTATTTGATGATGAACTAGACTTTCAATTAATAGATACATTATCAAGATGCAAACATCACATGATAACTTTAAGTTCTCAAATACATTGAAGTAGACATTGAAATATAAAATGGTGGACAAGGAAGCTATTACATCCTTATCACCAACAAGTCACCATCTCCAGAAAGAAACATCAAGGGAAAAAGATCAAATGCAAATAAACAATAATTTGTAGTGGACAATAATGTTGCCAATACAACTTGCTAACAAGCTTTGGTGAAATGGAAGAAAGGTGACATGATTATAAGTCACGACATGAAACTCTAGAATGATGACATTTGGCTTGAAACATCCACCTCATATTATGCTTACAAAGGAGCATATACGGTCGTAATAAGTAATGCCCGTATTGGTGATATGTGAGGAGCACAATCCATCCAACAACCAGTGCTAGTATATATACAAATGAGTACGCTAGAGGATGATGCATAGTGAATGCGATATGACCCTACAGTTCACATGCAAGCAAGAATCATGAATCCACTGCAAATACAAGTACTTATGAACAATTGAATGAGCATCCACAAACAATTGCAGAGATTCGTCATATACATAGTAGTTTACCTACAACATGCAAAGGGTACAACATGTACACAAGCGAAGCATAAGGGATCGTAAAAGAAGATAGTTTCCTTGTTGCTAATGCCGGTCGACTAATAAATCAACACACAACTTTGCGAGAAATAATGATATACGACCCACACTCGGTGAATTCATCAAGAGTTAGGGATGAAGAAATACAAGGGAATCTTTATGGTCAACAATGATTAGCCTTCAAAAAAGGTACAATCAATCGCCTACAAGTAGAAGGATTCAACGATACTGTCAAAGACCCATCATCTACACTAAATGCTACCTACGAGAAAATGTAGAGGAACAGTAACAAATGCAAAAGCCTATGATCGGTTCTAGAAGATTTATATGTAAAGAGAGCTGACCACGAACAAAGGGATCATGTCTACAACAAATGCAACTCTCTATACGAGCATAAGGTAGGAGATTAGTTAGTGCACTACAATCTATCTGCACAAATCATATAAGTAGTGCACGACAATCTACCTGTACAAAACAGCGAGCAACTTTATTCATAAGCTGCTACGCCCCGCCACCGGATCTGCAACACAAATACAAGCAGACAGAAGGCGTCTACAAGTTGCAATGTCCCGCCACCGGATCCGCAATACTCGTACTAGCAGACAGAAGGCGTACATAATCTCTCAAATGAAATATTGTGTGCATTCAAATTACAATTACTTGCACAACTAACATATTTCAAAATTCCCCTGCGCCTGCACCGTAGTTTGTATACACATAGGTACACTAAAGGGGAAAATATAATCTTGACCCGCATGGGCCCCGGCGAGCGTGTTATTGGTACACACGTGACGTCTAGGGATGCTGTGCGGGTCAACAAGTGAATTCAAGTTCGAATCCGATCCTTCTATACGGATCAATAGGAGTCGACAGGGTTTGAACCATCAGATAAATATACGGTTGTGGGGACCGGTGTATTTATTTTAATACATTCATATTAGGCCTTCAAAGCCTATAATCAATAGAATTCACTCACAAAGGCTCAAAGCCTAGAAAACCCGATCCTCTGTCGACATCCAGACAGAGTTGACAAGGTTCAAACTACAAATGAAAATAACCACACCCCGATGATGGCCGTGTTGAATGCAGATCTCAACCGGAGGGGTTCCCAAATATTTTCAAATGTCTTCCAAATATCCAAAATCCAAAACTCCACAAAATCCAAAAAATTCCACAAACCCAAAAACTCCACAAAAAACCTAAAACCCTAAAAATATTGAAAATTCAAAAAAATATTTAAAATTGAAATAAAATCATCGAATGCTTAAAGCAAAACTCCATCCACCCTTCGCAACAGTTTGCCGAGGTGGACAAATTGAAATTTGCTTCAGCTCACAAAAGAGCTAAATGCCTGGTCGAGAATATCACTAGGATCCATTCTCAAATAATCTCATGCTAGTAAGGACGTGGTACGTGTCCTCTAACCGGCGGTTTGCCGCCAAATGGCACCGCAGGATAAACGGTTATGACCCGAGGCCCTCTGAACCGAGTGGTTTTGCCGCCAAATGACACCACGAAATACCGGTTATGGCCAGCGCCGTTACGTTCCTTATTGGCATCAAATCATTGAGATATGAATCAATAGGATATGATTGACAGGGCACAAAGCCCTCTGTTAGATAAGGTGGATTCAAATTTGTCCCCTTAGGCAAATATTCACCCCAGGTCTATAAGGTCCCCTTGGACGAAGCAACCCATGGCTGCCGACAAGGATCCTTCTGTCAGGTTGGGTCGACTACCTCCGCTGACTAAGTAGACCAGGGACCACGATGGCCCGGGACGACGGAACCATGGGATCTTGATCGGGTCCATCATTCATTCCCCCACCATCCGCTTTAAGTGCAAGATGGCGCAATTTCTATTTTAAATATCAAATCTCAACTTCAAACTATCCGAATTTTCAAGTCTCCAAACCATTCAAATGTCCAATTTCAAATCCTTTGCTGCTACTATATGCCAGATAACACGTATTCTATACGTATCTGATTGACGACTAGCCTTAATCGAAAGTTCTCTCTCGTGATCGGGAGGGGTAATTAACTATAGGGGCTTGCGCCTATAGGAAACCAGAACTCAGATCATAAAGTCCTCGCAAAATGAGGGCGAAATCTCTGGGTAGTGTCTTATCTACAAACCCATCTGCCTTCCAAAATTTACCCCGGAACTTATTTCGTTAAAACTCCCCTCGCTCAAAGAAAAAGATAAGCGCGGCGGGGAGGCCGGGGCCGAATTTTCGGAGCCCACACTCCCGCTCTCACTCCATCCCTCACTTGACTTGTATGACTCCCAACCACTTGCTAGACCTAAACCCATTATTGCTCAACTAACCTAAAAGAAAAAGATATGTAAATGTATCATAAGTTTTTTTTATGTAAATGTATTATAAGTTATAGCAACTTTTAAGCATATTATAATTATATTAATATAACAAAATAATTTTCTTATACTAACTATTTTTAAGCACTCGATACGAACGTCTAAAGCATAAAACCTCTAGGTATTTTTTTTGTACGCCTCATGTTGAGGCATGCCTCGAGGCATATGCCTCATCAATTTTTTAAATCAATAGGGTTTGGATGTGTCAAATTTTTTGAGGGTTGAAGTAGATTGAGGGTTTGAGAAGATGGTCAAGATTCATGAGAATAAGAAATAGAAGATAAAATGATATGTTAAATATTACAGACCTTAACTCTGGATGATTCGCAAATCAATCCAAAAACTGGAAAAACTGGTTTATTCCTTGTAGAGACACAAGTTCTTGCAAAATATAAAACTTTTTTTGTTTAAAGCAATAGCGATATAAATTGTACATGGAGTACTAAGAAAATAAGGGCACTAATAAAGTAATACACCGAAATTCCTCCTTGAAAATTAGTTCATAGTCTAAAATGGCAGCCCTCTTAAATCTCTCTATATTCAAAAATAAATATTGCCAGTTCAGCATTGTTTATCTTAAATCTTTAATTTGAGATGATTTATTTATTTCTAAAATAGGTTTTGGTATCTTAAAAATTCCCTTCAAATAATATATGGTGGCCCTCCCTTCATTTTTAATACAAAAATAAAATAAAATGCTAATTGTCATGCATTTTAGTCATGAATTTGGTGATAAGCCTTTTTGCTTATCCTGCATCATCTCCCCTGAGCTCAAAAGAACACTTCTCCAGAAAATTGAAGTCAATGTAGTTATGGGCCAGGTTTGGTGTTATCTTCTATAACTCTTTAGTAAATATAACTCATGAAGGTGGTAGATTTTTTTATCTCACCAAGAATTTGTACTTTTTATTTGTATTGATTGATGCTTTATCGGTAATAACACTTTAAATCTCAATGAACTTTGGTTATTGGGATAATTGTAGATTGGAGTTGGATCACGTGCATTAAAACTAGCTTGTAAAATTTCTATTTGTAGGTTTTAAGATTAAGGTATTAAATTTTCTATGTTAAAGATATGATTGATTAACATATCTAAGGGTAAATCTTGGTGGTATACATTTGAGATAATTTTTCTAATAATTTTGAATGGCACACATGCTTTAGCATGAGGATATTTTATCTAGTAGTTTTATATCTTTCAGGGTGATTGAATACTAGTATATAGTCATTTTTTTATTAAAATTCCTATGTGACCTCTTTTTTTTTTTAATCGCTTTAGCATATGTATCATTGTCCACCTTACTTTGTCGCTTAATATTAGCTTGCAATTTTTGAAAGTTCTTGTCAAAAGTAAAGGCAGAATAAAAAAACACAGGTGTCGAGTACTTGTGAGGTTAATAGGTTCTTCAGTATTAAAACCATTAACAATTTCAAAAGGGATTTATTTTGTGATTTTAAAAAGATGCTATTATTTTCAAAATATGATGCGGATAAATGCAACTCTCAATGTTCTATGTTTTTTTTTTTAATGCTAGGGTTATCAATAGGTTCCTAAGGTTCTATTTTTTACCTTTATTTGTCCATCTATTTGAGATTGGAAAGTATAAAAGAATTTCAACTTATTACTTTAGAGTCTTCATAATATTTTTCAAAGTACGAAACAAATCTAACATCTTTATTTGACATAATGGTGGAAGATAACCCATATTACTTCACATCATCCCTAAATAAAAGCTTAATATGAGATATAGCATTCGTTTTAGAACATGATAAGAAGTGTGTCATCCTTCTGGCAACAACTAAAAAAATGCTATCATAGTGCCTAGGTGTTCTAGGAAGTTCTAAAACAGAATTCATTAATATATTTTCTTAGAGTTTATATGTTACCGGCAGAGCTATTTATTTTTTAGATTTTTGTCTAGTTGTCTTAGCTTTTTTGTAAGTGTAGCATCCTAGTAAGACCTTTTAAATCACATTTGATAAAAGACCAGTAAAATCTATTATCCATTAGAACTATGATTTTCTCCCTTTCGAAATGACCATCTTATGACTGTAACTCATGAATTAGAAATCCCTAAGTGGTCTTGGAATGCATGAATATTTCCCCTAAAAATATAGCCATCTTAAAGCAAGAAAGAGTTTGCCAAATTGAATGGCTGGTCATTTTATTCATTATATAAGATGTGAAAATCAGGACAGGAGGTATAATCCTCCTTTAATTTACCAAAACTAGTGATCTGAAGTTATAAGGAAGTAAGCTACTTTAAATAAGACTTAACCAACTTTATTTTCAACTCCTGACTTACGTTTAAAAATGAAGGCGAAATGTTAGAGGTATTCAATCCATGTGGGATACCTATGATTTAATTTTTGTTTCGTATTATGGCATGTTGGTTGGTGTTTAAGATGAATTTTTTGTGCAATAGTTAGTCTCTCCAGTGCGTTGAGGATTTGATAATGTTATAAAAACTCGATGCTAAAAGTGGAATATCTTTATTTCATCTCATTGTGTTTCTCACTAATAAAAGTTAGGGAAGATTTTCTTGACTAAGGACACCATACATATTCCGGAAGCATCATAAATTATTTCAAATATTTTAGGAAAATTAGGTAGTTTAAAGTACATGGGAAGAGACCACCAGGATTTTAACCACATTAATGCACCGAGGGTTATGATGATTTTTTTCTTTCAAAGGAGATCAGTTATTGGGGTTACTAGAACACTGAAGTTTTCAATGAATTTATTATAGAAAGTACCTAGCTCATGAAAACTTTTTTACACTAGTGATGGTTTTTGGGTCTGCCAACCAATGATAACTTAGTGGGGCTACATTTTATCTTGCCATTATCTTTTATTGGTAGATAAAAGTTTATTCAGCAAGTTAACTGGAGTTTTATTGAAAGATTCAGCTAAATTATTGGCCCTAGGATAATAGCTTGTTGAAAACACTTCCTCAATGGAAGAGTCTAAAACCGGCTATCAAGCTTGGTAATTTTTAGATTAAATTGAATTTTTGAAAACACTTCCTCAATAGGAGAGTGCAAAATTGGTCATCGAGCATTGTACTTTTTTGATAATGCCCATTTATAGTTGACATTGGGGGAGTACCACCTTTATGGATTGAAAGGTAAAAACCACCTTCATAAAAATAATCTCTATTATGAAGGGGCCTTCTCAGATGGGCTCCAATCTCCCATATTGTAATTGGTGAGTGATGATTGATCATCATAAGGCCAACACCAAATTACCAATACCAAATTTTCTTAGTCTAGCAAGTTTGCTTGAGTTATATGAGTGCAATAAAACTCCATACTTGATTAAGTTTAGTCTAAGCTCATCTGGATTATCCAATTGTTCAAGGTGAAGAATTGGATAACTAGACTTAAGCTTTCTTCTAGGAATTCATTTTTCAATAAATCATCCGCTTTTCTTTTTAATTCAGCATATTTAATTGGGTTCATACTATAATATGTGAGATTTTGAAGTTATGAATCACATATAAGATATATGGCATGTTGCATGTCCATAATAGTTTGTAATTCATCATGTGATTATTTGAGTTCAATGCCACTAAATTCATTCAACAAGATCAGTGATCACAATAGTTATGTGAATCTTAATTGCTATATGGCCAATCTTCTTAATATGTAGTCAATATAGTACGTAAGTGTCATCAAATTTTATTTTTGGAATTTTAAATCCTAAGTTATTTGAACTTGTAGAACTAGGTCTTCAATAGGGACTAAACTAGACTCCTTAGATGTGAGGTTGTTGATAATGAGTTGGAGTTATTTTAGCTAAACAAAGATACTAAATAAAATTTTCCTTTTCCAATCCTTAGATTGAGTTTTGTCTATTGCTAAACACCCCGACTCCTAACTGGGTTTCTTTCTTTGCACTTAGATCTTCAATTAGAAAGGGGTTGATCCATTGGTTCAGTCTCTGAGTGAACACATTCATCCTCTTTTAGCTACATTAGTTGGGTTTACAATGGTATATCCGATGACACTTTTTATGGCAGTTTTGATAAACTAAATCTCCTCTATTCTTGATGGATTTATTAAGGGGTAGGTTAGGGGCAGGACTTGTAGAAGGGGTAGACCAATGTGATCTTAAAATGACTAAGCAGCACCTCCTATGTTTTTTCACTAAAGAAACCTCATTCCTTATGTCGAACTTAAATCCAATAATAAATTTTGTTATAAAGTTGTTGATTATTATCAGGATTGTCGGTTGTAGAAACGTGATCTTAAAAAATGTTTAGGTAATCAATCACTAACATACTACCTTGGGTTATTATGGGGTTGGGTATGAAGTTTCATATCATGGTGTTGAGTGCAATACTTATTCTTGAGCATTTAATTCATTTCCTCCCACCCAAGGACTCTTTAATTATTACTTTTCTATAGTCAAAACAATATTCCATTAGATTTTAGCATGCCCATTTAATTTGAGTTTAGCTAAATTCATCCTCGGGTTGTCATACATCTTATATCAATAAAAAAATCCATCAATTTTGTAAGCTAACCTAGGAATTTATTTAGGTCATGTCTGCTTTGAAAGGCCAGCGCTTCAATATATATATATATATTTTTCTAATCTGGTCATCAAATGGTTCTTTCCTTTTGGTGTATTTGGTGATATGATGCTTTTTATTATTTGGGATAAATTTTTGGGTAGATTTTAGGTCATCCTTAAAATCATTTTTGGATGTGTGATCAAGATGTTGCTTTACCAAAACTTCTCTCATCAATTTTTCGAGTTTGTTTAGTTAACTTTGTCTAAAATGAACTTCATGTGAGGGAGGCACAAATTCAGCTTATCACGATCTCTTCTCAGTGGGTTAAGCCTCCAATAAAGTCCTTCTAGATTTTGATTCTCACAAAACTTGTATATCTTGTAGTATTTATTTTAGAAATAATTGTGTGCAAAGTGACAATGAATGTAAAATATGCAAAGTAAAAGAAAGATTTTTTTTTTTTTAGCTCGTTGTTGGTTTAGCAAGTAATAATGCTCTTTTAACACCTACAAATAAATAAAAGATACCATACAAGAGAATTCTAATAAATGTTATGCATACAAATTGAAATTTAGGTCAAGGTTTAAATTTTATTTTTGTGGAACTCTCCCTAATGTTGGAGTGTGAGGGGATCAATGAGTATGTTTAAGCTAGAAAATTTAGTTAGGCTTTGATTTGTAGAGGCAACTTATTCAGGTTCATTCAATAACCTTGGCTTTGCACCTAAATATATGATTTGTTTTCTTTCAAAATAAGTTTTAATATTTAAAATATTTCCTTTAAATAATATATGCTGCGGGCCCTTTATTTTCTAACAAGAAAACAAATAAAAGAACAAAATACAATGTTAATTGTCATGCTTTTTGGTCATATAGATTTGGTGATGGATCTATATGCTCCAAAATCCTTAGAATCTGATAAATTATTTATACTCTCCAGTTCACAATATTTCCATTTACAAAATTTTGCTCTTCTATTCTCACCAATCATTTTCAACTAAAATTTATACGCTGTTTAAGATGCAGATGATGGGAGTGAAATTCAAAATGTTCTTCTGAATTTGGTTGGCCGACAAACTGTTCCACAAGTTTTTGTGAATGGAAAACATATTGGTGGTTCAGATGGTTTTTAACTAATCACTACTAAATCTATGTTCTCTTATTTATTGATTTTTTCTTTCCACTTCATAATATATCTTTCTTACATTTTTGCAGATACCATGAAAGCACTTTTTAACGGTCTACTTCATAAACTTCTAAAGAAAAACCAATGACATCTTACACCGTTGATTGCAACTTAACTTTATGTAGAAGCCTTATCTGATTTTTTTTTTTAAACTATGGGTTCGTTTGGGATAGCTTTTTTACTGCTTTTTAAAGTAGTTTTTTAAACAAAAATTTTAATTTTGTACTGAAAAACTTCTTTAAAAGATAGTAAAAAAGCTATCTCAAATGAAGCATATATCTATTTGCTAACAAAGCAGCATACTGTACTCGTTTCTCGGTTTAATGAACATTTTATGTATGGGATTATAATTGTTAATTTTGAATCTTTTTCTTAAGATGTAAATTGTTTCGAGAGTTGCAGACAGAAAAAGATTGAACAGTATTTCCAATGGCATTATGCGTTGCAGTTGTTATATTTGCTGATTTATTTTTACCTTAAGGCCATGTATGAGAATAGTTTTCTAGTTAAAATTTTTTTTAACTAAGTGCTAGAAAGTTGATTTAGAAAGCAGTAAGAAAATTGACTCAAGGGACGGTTGTCTTACTACTTCTTAAAACAGTTTTCTAGTACATAAATTTTATTTTATATACTAAAAAAATTATTTTAAGAAACAGATAGAAAGCCGTCCCAAACAAAGCCTTAGTTTGTATTAAGGGTTTGGTTGAGAAAGCTTTTTTTTTATATTTTGCTTTCTTGATCGTAATAATAATTATATTTTGCCACTGCTTTTAGCTATATTCTAATATTTTTTGTATTGAAAATTATTTTTTACAATTTACAATCATAGTTGCTAGTTTGTAATAGGTTTCAAAAAGTAGTTGTTTAGTTTTTTTTTTTAAAAAAGAACTTATTTATAATATCCAAAGTGGTTTTAAAAAAAAAATTATTTTTTTCACAATAATTTTACAACCGTCTTTTCAAAATGCTACAAGCGATCTCATATATATCATAATTTTTTCAATTTTTTATAAAGGTGTTTATAAAATTATTTTGAGAAAACTAATTATTTTTAACTATGCTATAAAAAAACAATTTTTTAGTAGACAAATTAAATTGTTATTACGGTTTGAAAAAAATACTAGTAAGAAGGTTATCTCAAATAGACTCTAAGGTTATCTCAAATAGTAATAGGGTAATTAATTTATCATGAAAAAGGAATTCAATCAAAATTGATCGAGTGTATAATGCATAAAAAAATGAACTATAGAGTGGAAAGGAATTTATTAAAATTTTACAATACTTTTTAATTAAACAAAACACCCAAAGTTTAATTCTCTTATATTTGAAATATTTTGCATTTCTTTTTTTACCTAATCAAATAGCCCCTTAGATATGTTATTTACTCCCTTGAGTCATAGCTGAATTGATTTAAATATATAATGATTGAGCCACATAAAATGTGGATTTAAGAAAAAAAAATTATATGTTAACTTATTTAGAGAATAACATTTTATTATACTTTAAGTATGATACCCTCAAAGTGTAAACAAGTTTAGCATTTGTGAGTTTGTTTTGTGTTTTTGTTCGGATTGTTTGAATTTTCATGTTTGTATGTGGGTTTTGTTTGAATTTTCATGCTTGTGTTTGGGTTTTGTTTGAAACGATTGAATCATTCTATTTACCTGCTAATCAATATTATATATATATATATATATATATATATATATATATATATATATATATATATATATATATATATATATATCATCCAAAAATTATCTTGATCGGGTACGAATCTCGAGGAAAAATTAAGTTGGAAACTTCCAAGATTAAAATTGGGACCATCCAAACTCTGATTTTAGCAAACTTATTTGTCGAATTGAACGTCTTCGAAATACGAACCCAACGACACCAAATTTGACTCAATCCAAGCCCAAATGGGTCCGAATCGAGGGCCCGAAGCGCTATTGGAGAGTTCAAGCCAAAATTTGGATTACTAAATGGTTTCTAAATATTACATGCTTAAAGTCGAATCGAGCAGCTCAACTAGACGAATCCAACGAGTCTAAGATCATGGAATTCCGACATCATTAAGACCTTCAAATGTCTAAAAAATGGTCCACAACCAAGGAATTCGATATTGACCGTCCATCCAAACCACTTCCCATTTACCTTTGATCTTCTTTTTATTTACGGACCATGCCACTCTAAAAAATCTATAAATAGACCCCCCCCCCCTCCTCTTCAAAAGAAACCCTAAGCCTAAGGAGAAAACAGAGAGATTAGAGATTGCTCTAGCCTCATTGCCTCCTCAACAACCGTCGGAGCTTTGTCGGACCACCACTTGAGGCCCTGAGTTCTACCGGACCACCACTTGAGGCCTTGAGCTCTGCCAGACCACAACCTAAGGCCCTGAGTTTCGCTGGACCACCATATAAGGCCCTGAGTTCTATCAGACCACCACTTGAGGCCTTGAGCTTCACCGGACCACCACGTGAGGCCCTGAGTTCCACCGGACCACCATATGAGGCCTTGAGTTCCGCTGGATCACCACCTAAGTCCCAGAGTTTTGCCGGACCACCACTTGAGGCCCTAAGTTCCGCTGGACTGCCACCTCAAGCCCGAAGTTCTACCGGACCACCACCTGAGGCCCGGACTTCCGTTAGATCACCACTTAAGGCCCAAAGTTCTGCCACACCACCACCTGAGGCCCAGACTTTTGTTGCACCACCACTTGAGGCCTGGAGTTTTTCCAAAGCACCACCTGATGCCCAGAGTTCTATCAGACCACCTCTTAATGCCCAGAGTTCTGCCAGACCATCACTTAAAGCCTAGAGTTCCGCCGGACTGCCACCGAACCACTGCCTCAAGCTGAAGTTCTGCCAAACCAACGACAAGCTACCAAATGACAACCAAATTTTCAACTAACACTAGACTTTTGCCAGACCACCAAGTGACGCTGTACTTTCATCCTCGTTTGTCACTAGATTTCCACCAAACGGTTGACATTTATAATCTAATCGCCCTTAGGGACGAGTCGGCCCTTTTTTTAATCTATCCAAACACTAGTGGAATCATTTCAGACTGGGCAAGGACCCGTGGTTTTTTCCCTTTCCAAGGTTTTTCACTTAAAAATATCTTGTGTTCTCTATGTCTGAACTAGATATTCGTATAATGCTAAGATGTAGTATTTTAACTCTATCGTCGCATATATTCTAATCTGCAATAATATATATATATATATATATATATAATTAAATAATTATTGATATATGTGTGTAACGTCCAAAAATCACAATTTGAAGAATTATCTATTTATCTTTTTAAGACTATAGCAGAGCTTCTATAAAATATCAATATAAATAATTACTAGCGAAAGCATCTAAAATCATATACATCAAGATATTTTGCTATTCATTCACAAAAATATCATTTACACTAGCCACGAAATCACTATAATCAATAATCTACCATAAGCTCATAACTAAAAAAAATAAAAGAAAATACATAACAAATTTTAAAGAGAACTTAAGGATCACTGTCAACCTCACTCCAAGTGGTCATGATCCCTTCCCCGACTTGAAATTATTTAAACCACATATAATGAGCTACAAAAACTCAGCACGAAACCAAAATTCTATAACTACTTTCAATATAAAATTAATATGTATGTTTAATTCTAGTCAATATCAATCATCACTTAATATAGGCAGTAAAATTTCAAAAATCAATAATAAAGTCAATATGATTAGTAAAATTAAAAGAGATTTATCAAGCTATTAGACATACGGTAAAAAGTATTATCATTAAATGAATCATGTCAGCATGTTATATTAATATTAATGCTATAATGAGCTATCAATCTGTCAATCAGTTTAATGTACTTTTATTGAGGTAAATATCATTAAGAGTATAATTATTAAAAGCAAAGCATGACATTTAGCTTTAATGTGGTGTTTTTCTTTCGTACATCTGTTATCTATAATAACTATCAATATGTCAATTATACTTACCTGGACGTTGTCTAACGGGTGATCAACAATGCCTGTGCCCTAGACCCGTGACCATCATTGCACTCTGAAGGGGCGCTGGTCTACCATCTGCCCAAGTGGCAGAGTGGACGTCATAATTTGTGTTAGGGGGGTTCGCATCCTCGCGGCCCCTACTAAAAAAAAAAAAAAACTATCAATATGTCAATCTCATCTTATCTTTCATTTATTTCTATAAATCATTTATTTTAACATGATGCTTTCAATAATTATTTAAGAGTCATTGCCCTCTACCTGTCGGTGTAATTCAATCAATAAGTTATAAGCTACAACTAGGATTATACCACAAATCATCCATTTAAAGAAAAGCCCTTCATCCCAATCTTATAAATGTTATGACAAGGCACTTTCCAAATTTGGCTTAAAATGGTTCCTTAAAAAATTAGTTGTTTGGGTCAAATTATATGTCATTACAATATGTATTTGTTTTATGGTATAGAATGTTGACCATTAAGCATAAAATTAAGTATTGTAGAGATGAAGATACTTAGGTGGATGAGTACGTAGCTTTACTCCTAGAGACAATACTAAATGAGTATATATGAGAAAAATTTGTAGTAACTACAATGACAAATAAGATTAAACAGAGTTGTCTTAGATGATTTGGTTATATAAAACATCATCCTTCCGATGACTCAGTTATGAGATTACATGTATTAGATCTAACCTATGTTAAGAAAACTAGAGGTAGACATAAAAAAGACTTGGTTAGAAAGTATTGAAAATGACATTTAATTATTAGATTTGAATAAGAATTTGACTCTTAATAGGACACAATGAAAAAAAAATGATTCATGTAGCCGACCCTACGTAGTAAGATAGACTTGATGGTGTATACATGCGTATGTGTGCACATGTGTGTGTGTGTGCTGTTTTTATTTGGCTTATTTAGAAAACTAGCTGAAAGACTTAAAAAAATTGTTCAATATCAGCTCTTATAACGACCAAATTGAATATGAACTTCTTAACTAATCAAACAAAAATTCTTATATACACTATATTCTTTATCATCCATACCAAAACACAAAAACTCATATAGCTATCAAGTTCAAAAACACATTGAAAAACATAAACATACCAAACTTGAAATAGAAACAACTGAACAAGCAAATGAAAGGATAGTTCTCTGAATCTATCACTCATCTCATGAACTCACAAATCGTTAGTCTCTCCAATCTTATTAAACACAACATCAAATCATAAAGTTTATAAGACTTCTTCATATCATGCGAGGCTAAGATCATGTGATTCATATCCTATACCAAGCAGATTTGGCTGGATTGGCTGAACAACCCTGAAAGAAAACATCTGAGGACAATCATTCACCACTGGAATCGAGTTTTCATAGACTCTGTTGTGGTTTTCTGCACTGAAAGCATAATTCGGATTGTCGTCTTTCATCTCCTGCTTTCATGGAAGCTTGAAGCTTTAAATATGGAGGCTTTTTCTTAAAAGGGAATTGTAAGGGAAGTGTAGAATACTAACCAGTTCATGTACTAGAGCTCTGTAGGTCTCCCTGGTGCTTTTAAGCTACAAATACATGTAAGTGATTGAGATTACTAGAATTCACTTTGAAAAAATTGAAGTTTTTTCTCAGTGAGAATAATTGTGATATTGAACTCATATATGAAATATAATTCTTACAAAATTTTTTGAGAGCATGTATATAAGTATATATTACATTGACCATTGCCTGTTTAAGATCATTAAATGAAATTAAAAAAAAAAAAGAATTTTCTAAAATATGAAGAGAACACAAAAAAGGAGTTTTCTTTGGGATATTATAAGAGGAATGATCACACCACCAAATTAAAAGATATAATATTGAAAATGAGAGAAGGGGTCTCTAATTTTTGTAAGAGAAGCTACAATAAGCCTCCTAACTTATTTCCTTAAGCTTCTCCCACACCACTCTCTATATCTCTAATCTTCTATTCTCTTCCTCAGAACTGATTATTATTGTAATCATCATTAGCTTTACTAATAATAATAAATGAAAAAAAATCATTAGCTTTACTATAATAAATTTATTAAATTATATTACATTTCTTAAATTTTAAAATTAATCATTAATCTAATTTTAACTCTTAATCATAATCATCAGATCATTAAGTCTCAATTTTTATCAATACAAACTAGACTAATAATCAAGTTATTTTTTTTTTAAAAGGGCATATAAAATCATTATCCTTAAAATATACTAAATAATTAAAATAATGAATTTAAAATTATTTATATTTACTTTAAAATTATTGTAATAATAATGATGCTTAACTTCATCCTAATAATCAAAATCCATAACATAATTTTCTTAAATCAATAAATCCTTGTATGCCCTAAATTCTTTTCTTATTCTCTAAAATTAGCTGTTCAATAAAAGAGATTATTTATCAATATAAAAACACTAAAGCTACACCATACAATAGGCCACACCAAAAGCCACACTAAATACAAGGAATGACTTCTCACTTTGATTGATTGGTCAAATGGTGGACTTCAATAATGGATTCATATTATTTTATGAACTTAGTTTATTTGCAAAAAATTAATTATATCTATACCATCATTAATATAAAAGGGTGCAAGGGCCTATTTCATTTGTTATATTTCTATCCTCATTTAATGATAAATAAGCATAGGAAAATTTAATTTTTGTAAATATTTCTTCTTTACAATTTCAAAAAAAAAAAATGATTATTCTTTTTATGCAAAAATACAACAACTTTAATTGCAAATTTTCAAACAAAAAGTATAATATTTGTACAAATACATGAATCAAAATATACCAACTTAAAAGAAAATAGCATAAAATGAAAGCATTTTTTGCAAATCTGAGATTCCTTTGATCAACTTCATAAATCTTCAGCATAAATATTTTTGTTTTTATGACAAAAATAATTCAAAATCCTTTATTTTCTTTTTGGGGGGAAATAAAATCCTTTATTTAAAAGAGAAGATTTGAACATTTCATTTAAAGATGACAAGAAAAATGAACAGAACAATGTGTTTGTTTCTACTTACCTTTTTCTTGTAAGTGTCAGTTTGTGTGGCGATCACATGATACTGCTACCAAACAATCAAATCATGTAAAATTTGTCAGATAGTTGTTTCTATTTAAGTAAGCAGAAAGTAAAAAAAAAAATATTAAGTATAGAGTATTATGCATTTTCTCCTTAAACATTAATTATTTTGTAGAAAGAAGGATTGATGATTTGGAATGAAAGATAATAAACTTTTATGGCAATAATGTCACCAATCCATACTTCATATGATGACAACGATTACATTACAAGATTGACTTCTTGTCAACTACTATAATGGTGCCTTAAATTTCGTGCATGACAAGGCCGAATGCATTGCCTTTTGACCCCTAAAGACCAAATATAACCTTGCAAGTCACATATTATAATAATAATAATAATAATAATAACAACAACAATAACAAATGAATTAATATTTGATGACACTTGCTACAAGTATCTTGTATGCCTCAGTATATATAATAACTCAAAAAAGTAATTTTAATATTTACAACTTTGACACTTTATGTTTTAATTTTTTTTTGCATGTATTTGGAAGTATTGTTGTATATGAAAAATATATGTGTGTTTTCTGGAATGAGTCCCGGGTGTTTGGATATTTTTTTGAGAAAAAGTTTAAATTTTTACTATTTGAGGGCCTAAGTATTGGGTGTTCAAGCATCAATAGCGTTGAGGGCCAAATAGTAACATTTCAGCTCTATAGTTTCGGGGTTTTGGAAAATGAATTAACGTAATAACGTCACAATGCTAGTTGATAGTATTGTAGCGTTATGCCACTATATACAATTTAATATATTAAATAAATCAACTATTACTTTCATTCGAGCGTCATAGCCAGTCGAGCAAGAGAGAGATCGAAGGAGAGGGTTTTGGAGGGGGAGAAGCATTTTTTAGCCGTCAGCCAAGTTGGAAAAGTTGTCTGAATTGAGGTAGTTCATATTATACATATCTCAGTTTAAAAAAAAAAAATATGAGGTGATTTTTTTTTAATTTTTTCATTAAATTAATATTTTTATTGCTTAAAAATAAGGATAACTTTGCAATGGAAAAAATTTTATTGGTTAACTTTTTATATGTTATAGAGATTGAGATTTTAAACATTTTGAATATTTTTTGAAAAATTTCTCTAGGATTTTTAAAATTGTGTGGTTTTTATTTAATATAAAATAATATGGATTTTGAAAAATAGTGTTGTTGTACGATTAAAATCTTTAAAAAAATATTTCACGTAATCTGTGAGAATTTGCTTATATTTTAAAACTATACATTTGTACTTAGTAGGTATTATATTTATTCATATTGTTAATACAAGCTTTGAGAATGAATATGGTATATGAATGGGTGATAGTTGATTGTTATTGCTGTTATAATATTGTGATGATAATAAAATGTATGGAAATAAGAAAGGCTTGTTATTCACTAACTTTGATTAAAGACTAATTGACTTGTACAAGATGACAGACTAACGGGCTTTCCTTTAAATATTGTGATTTGGTGTTATTCTCTACTGATTCACTGATTGAGAGTTATAAGAAATTATTACTATGCTAATATGCAAAGAGTGACAACTCTATTTATTAAGCGAACATGTTATTAATACGAATTATTGACAATACTCTGTTAGTAAGGGCTTTTTATTTATTTTAGTATGATTACTGAAATGCATGCCAATGATTTGCTGCTACTATATGACTTTATTGATATTATATCAACTTACTATCATTATACATATTTACTGTAACGTAATTTTACTACTACTATTATATAGTAATATTCTATTGTTATTGTCACTAATGATACCAATACTGTTACGATATGATTAACTATATTGCATACTAATTTATTATTACTAATTAGGAGATATACAAAGTATATGATCTATTGTATACACTAAGCGTGTGATTAATCTACTATGGTTGGATATAATATATACTCTTGCATATAATTTGTTTACATTGATATTATTCTAACAGATTTATTGAGGCTTTGGTTATACCAATTAATATGATTTCTTTATGGATTGAATAATACTATTATGACATGATTGTTCACTATTTCATTTAATTGAAGCTATACTGATTTAAAAGATTACTCCAAATTAGATTATGGGATGTGACAGTATATTTACATGCCATAATTTTCATATATGATGATGGTCATTACATTTTCACGAACATCTAATGGCACCCATCTCTTATCTATGATAACCTTAGGCTTTATTTGAGAAAACTTTCTTATTACTTTTTAAAGAAGCATTTTAATACAAAAATTTATTGAATTACAAATTTTTATACAAAAAAAAAAAAACTTTAGAAAGCAAAAAGAAAGCTGTCCTAAATGAAGCCTTACTTAAGGGTGTAGGTGAGTCAAGGTGGCTCGGGAACAAGCTCATTAATGAGCACATGAGTTATGCTTATCAATGTACGAGCTCGAATTTGAGTTTTTATTCATAATACGAGTCATATATTATATGAGGCAAAGTTTATGTTTGATAAGGCTTGGCTTGTTATCTCGTCAAGCAGCTCGATTATCTTCAGTTCTGACTAACAATCTCTTAGGGGAGTTAAAAAGGATTTTCAAGCCGAGTTAGGGTAAAACTCAAAACTGACCCTTCTTTAATTGTTCTAACTTGAACTCAACTTGATTAGATAAATGGGTTAGAAATTCAGACCCAGACCCAACTCGATAGGTTACCAGGCTGACCTAACTTGACTCGCTAACCCTCAAATGCGAGAGCACAGAATGTGAGTGTCGAGTGTGGGTTACATGTTGGACTATGAGAAAACTATTGAAGGCTAAGGCGAGTGCAGGAGTGCATGTCTGTAAGCGAGGGAAGGATTGTTTGAGTGCGTGATTGCTCAGATGCGAGAGCGGGTGCCAACAATGGCGCGACTGTGAGTGGGAGGGATCGAAGCCATGTTATCACGAGTGTGTTGACTGTGGGCAAATACCGATAGCACAACTACACATTTATGCTAGTCCCGGGCAAGGCACCTACGCGGGGGCTACTTGTGAGGTCAAACAAGTCAAAAATTGGAACTCAAACCTGATGTATTTGTTAAATGGTTGACCCGAACATGAATTTTTTTGGGTCGGGTCAATAATTGACACCCTTACTATTTCTCCTTATTCCTCATAAATCTAGTTTAAATAAGATAGACCACAAGTCTTATGAAATCTTCTTCAAACATTGCTACCTCCATCGATGTCTTCTCCAATGAGCTCTCATTGCAACTTCCTCACTTATCATTGAGGGTTTTAAGAATTTTGGGGATTGAGTTTTGGGTGGAGAATGAAGAGCCTTTGTCCCCCATTTTGTATTGCTTTTAAAACTTAAGCTCAAGCCTAGTATTGATAAAAGAACTTAGTTTTAGTTCAATATATGAGTTCCAATTGAGCTTAAGCTCGAGTTTAAGCCTAATATAAGACCGATAAGTCAAGCTTGAGTTAGCTATTACTTAAGCTTGACTCTAGTCATTTACATCCTTAATCTCACCCGTCATAATAGCATCATTGAATGCATTGCCAAAGACAAAAACGATCTCATCACCTATTGCCACCAAAAGACTAAATGACGCGTCTCTAATATTATGTCATCTTATCACATCAACAATCATGTTGAACTACACAACGACTTCAATCACATCAATTGCTACAACCTAATGACCAATCATCAAATTTCACCCTTTTATGATCATCTTATATATCAACATGAAAGCAATGTCAAATGCACTTCTCCTAAGATGAACTTTATAATAGAAGTATGTAACAACATACTTTATAACATCAAATAGTTTGCAATGTCGATTGATGTTGTTTTCATTATTGTCTTAGAGAGAGAGAGAGAAAGGTAGAGAGAGCCTTTTCTCTTAAATTTTATTATCTCTTCATGAATTTAGTTTTCATCATAGATTTAAATACTCTCTAAATTCAAAGTAATAGTGTTCATTACGATTTACATCTTGAAAATTAAATTTTGACCTTTTTTGTTAATTTTTATGATAATTTAAATATCAATCAAATATGAGCAAAATATACAACAACAACAAGCCTTTGTCCTGCTATGTGGGGTCGGCTACATGAATCCTTTTTCGTCATTATGTCTTGTTAAAAGTCAAATTCACATTTAAATCTAATAAAGAAAGATCATTTCTAACATTTTCTAATCAAGTAGTTTTAGTTCTACCTTTACTTTAATTAATATAAGTCAAGTCTAATACCTCAACTTTCCTGACATGTTCATCAGAAGGCCTCCGTTTAATATGGCCAAACCATCTAAGGAGACTCTCTCTAATCTTATCTTCCACTTGAGCTACTCCAACCTTTTCACGTATATGCGCATTATGTATCCTATCTCTAAGGGTAAAACCACTCATCCACCTAAGCATCATCATCTCTGCAACACTTAACTTAGTATTATGCTTCTCTTTTAATGGACAACATTCGACACCATAAAGCATGGTAGGACTCACAACCATCTTATATAATTTTTCCTTAAGTTTGTGGGGGACTTTTCTATTGCACAACACGTCTGAAGCATTCCTCCACTTCAGCAATCTAACTTGAATTCTGTTGATAATATCCCCATTATATGAATATGAGCAAAATATAAATATAATTAAACAAATACTATATAAAAGCTTACTTAAAATATCTACTTTTATTTTATATTTATCACCAATTAAAATCTTTTGTTGAAAAGTCAGATTTATTTATTCATTCTTTATTTCTCTCAATTAATTTAATTTTAATTTTAAATCAATTAAGATTTAAATAATTAATTATTATTGTTTGAAATTGATTAATTAATAATTTTTCTTTATTAAAAAAAAAATTCAAGTCGATCTATAAGCTAATTTATCTTGATACAAAAGAGACAACATGATTGAAGGAAAAAAAGAGAAATTGAAGGAGAAAAGATGAGTTAATGGGAAAGAGAAAAAGCTTCTTCAAAATTGGAACTAAACACTAAAGTTTTAGTATTTTTAAGTATATTTTATATTTATATTTTCTAAAAATTCATTAGTTGTGTTAAGGCCAACTAAAGTTTGGCATCTTATTCGGCTGATTTTAGCCTGTTAGTTCGAAGCTTAGGCTTTGAATCAAGACATCTTAGGGTGTGTGCGTGAGTTTGTGATTTAGGTTTTGTTTGTGACAACTTTCTTATTGCTTGCTAAAACAACATTTTAGTATAATTTTTTTTGGATTAAAAATTTAATACTAGAAAGCTGCTTGAGAAATCAGCAAGAAAGTCATCCCAAATGAAGTCCTAGCTTGCTCAAAGTCTAAAATTTTTTTTTGGCATCTATTGCACAACTTTCTTATCAATATAGCCTTTCAAAAAAATATAATTTGATATATGCACATGAAAAAATTGATTCAACAACCCAACAAATCCCTAGAGGTGGAATATGCCACACATTAATTGTTATAAGAGAAGTTAAATGATATGCATTCAATACATACCTCTATAAGAATTTTGATGAATTGTCAATGAGAGAGAGAGAGAGAGAGAGAGAGAGAGAGAGAGAGAGAGAGAGAGAGAGAGAGAGAGAATTTAATGCTACCATATGAATGTGTACCATAGTTAATTTTTTTGTCACCTAAATATTCAACTGATAAAATTTCATCTGTTTTACCTATGATTCAAGTAACATAGCATTGGATATAAAAAAAATGGAGGGATTAACATATGCACTATATATTTATATATATGATATCTAATTTTTTATAATGTATTTATATAAAATTAAAATATGTAAGCCACATAAAAATGTCATTAACATCAATTTATTTAAAGTGAAATAATTCTTTTCATGCATAAAGATGTTATATGATTTACAATAAAGATTTAAATATTAGATATATAAATGCATAACATGAGAAAGGATTGATTATAGCTATGCATATCCTATTAATTTATTATTATATAAATTAATGAGTTTCTGACGCATAAAGCTAATGTTAATGGGAAGTCTAAGTAGGAATTATTATTTAAAGCATCATTGTTGCATCTAAACTACAATGTATTACTATGTATTAATATGTTAATAATTTTTATAATGAATACCTATTTTGCAAATAAAAATTATGCACTAATCAAATACATATAGCTTCCATGCTTTCGATGTGCAAAATGAAATTTTGAGATATCCATAAAAAAAAAACAAATATGTGTAATATAAAATATTAACTAGGAGTATTATTTAAATATGAATAAGTAAGATGAGCTTAATTAAAATTTAATTTAAAAAGTAGAAAAAATGTAAATTAGATTTGCATTTTCAATAAAAAATGTTTATTAAAATTGCTTTTTTTACTGAAAACGTACATCTAATTTCGGTTTTCAATAAAACTGAGTTTATTTTTTTTATAAATATATTTCTCGACTCACCAAATGTTGTCAGATTTTTGCTTGATTACCATCGAACTTCCGCTCAATTGTCATCACACGAAGTCCAATACACTTTCTAAACTCTTATAATTTGACGGTCCTTAAATCTAGGGACGAGTCAACTTTTGTAACTTGTTCTGACAATACAATAATAATAACAACATCAAGCTTTTATCTCACTACATGGGGTCGGCTACAATAATCTTTATTTCTTGATTGTCCTATTAAAAGTTAAATTCTCATTTACATGCAAGGGGGGACACGTAAATATAGTATACATGCAAAGTTAAGTACATAAATATTTCTTATATTTTAAAGCTAATAATTTTATTATTTTTTAATTTCTTTACATATGTAATTTTATGCTATTTAAAAATAATAAAAATTCACATGTTAGTTTTTTAAATTTGAAAAAAATATCATATATTTTTTATGTTATATAACTTTTATAGATATTATATAATTAGAATTTGTTTGGGACAATTTTCTAACTGTTTTGCTATTAAGACAATAATCATATTTTTTTTGCTAATATTTTTAGCTATTTTTTAAATGTTTTTTTAATAGAGGAAGTCTTTTTTACTACCAAAGTAGCTAAACTAATTTTCCTATGCTACCAAAATTTTTTTTACTGTAAATTATTTATTATTTTATATTTAATATTCTACCTTCTTAAATAATAATTTTAAAAATATAAAATTGTCTATTCCAATCCCAAGCCTGGATGAAAGAAGTTGAGAGAAAAAATAATAATTCAATCCCCCTTAAATATATTTTCTGGCTCTGTCACTAACAACTGATATATATATTTTTTTGAAAGAAACACACGTAGAGAAAATTTTCTTGTAGAGTTCATTGAGTTAGAGAAATTTTTATATTTTTACAAACACGTATTTATCAAAAAAAATATTTTTTCACTGAAAATATAAATTTAACTAAGCTTCTTTTATTTTATTATATTTAAATAATGTTCCTTACTAAAATTTTACATATACAAAATAGCTTCCAAATATTGTGAGATGGTAAAAGAGGGATACAGACCCATCAGATCATAGAAGACATTCTCTTGAACGAGGGACCCAACAGGACAGCCTTTATTGTACTTGCTAGTTATCATCCCCTAATGATGAGCACCCTATGCTAATACTTTATTTGAGAGAGTTTTTTTTTTATCATTTTTTAAACCATTTTTCTAGAATAATATTTTTTAAACTAAAAATTCTATCTTAAAAATTTACTATAAAAAATAAAATAAAAAAATTGTCTTAACTTTTTAGTATGAAAATTTTAATTTTGTACTAAAATTTTACTTTAAGAAGCAGTAAGAAAATCATCCCAAACTAAATTAAGTATTCCTATTATTACTTAATTAGCTTAAAAATTGGATTTATTAGTTATCTATGAACTTATAAATTTATCTCAATGTTTAAGTCGGGATGGATTTATACTCATTGAGATTAGTTATTACACTGATATCAACACAAATCCAACGATTATAAACTCCATGCTGAAGCAATTTGTATCGAAATATGCTAAAATAAAAATTTTCATATCTATTGCCGGAAAAATTATTACGTCCGGTGTCCGTACACGTCCGGAGGCCAATTTTGACGAGCCACATCATCCAATGCACAATGTATTGGATGATGTGAGACGTCTGAATTAACCTCCGAATGCGTTTTGACTCTGAACAAAATAATCTTTCCTATTGCAGTGTATTATAAATGGAAACAAAAAATAACATTTATGTAAGCTAAGAAATAATCACCATTGAAGAATAAAAAAAAAAATTTAATAAGAAGCGTTCACCTTTCTCTGTCTAACAATTCTTAGAGACTCTTCCAAAGTTTGCTCAAGACCGCGCAGTTCCTTTATTTCCATCCCCTCCAGTTCTTCTCCCTTCCTCTGCCTGCATTCAGCATTCAACCCAATCAAAATCTGTTCATATTTCTATCATAGTAAATTTCACAAATGTTTTGTACTTAAACGTTATTTAATTCATTGGTAAGTGCCATCTAATATCATAGAAAAAAGGTTAATTTGCCAAAAAAAATCACTTTTTTTTTACATATTTATCAAATAAATTTTCATCAACATTTTATTTTTACATAATTCATTGTTATCAATACAAAACAGAAGTGCAGAAACACTCTCAAAAGAGCAGACTTTACCTAATCTCCTTGCGAAGGTTTTGGTTGATCTCGTTGAGATGCTTCAGTGTATTTTGCATCCTCTGCTCCGTTCATAAAAATAAGATTTTTACATAAATATACAGAAGAAAAAGACCAGAGAAACAATGGCTCTTACCTCATATTGAGCATTCCATAGATCCATGCCAGTAACAACCTGGTACCTCTCATATACCCCCTTAATACTGTCCAAACACATATTTTCATCATCACAAAGTAACATAGAGAGAGAAAGAAGAGAAAGAAATGGTTCACTTACTCAGTAGAAGGGCTACAGTAATCAGCCAGCTTGCCAGTGCTGGAGAACATGATGAGAGAGACTTGAGCGTCGCAGAGAACAGTGAGCTCCTTGGCCTTCTTCAAGATCCCAACCCTCCTCTTAGAGTATGTCACTTGCCTGTTCGTTGGGTTCTCTATCTTTTTAATCTCTATCTTCCCCCTCCCCATCTCTGTCTTGCTCTGTTTTGCTCTGTTTTGCTCTGTTTTGCTTTATTCTCAATCGTTCTTCTTCTTCCTCCTCTCATATAAATAGAAAGAGAAAGATCAGTTTTTTAGAGAGAGAGAGAAAGGGGGTGGTTAATACAAGTGAGAATATTCTTCTATGCTTAACTTTTTACTAAAAATTCAGTTTTGATTGTTCCATTGAAATGCACTTACAGTAACTATCTATCAGAGCTTAATATTTAACTTGGATCGATTGATTATCCAATTTGTTTTAGATTCTGATTAAACGGGCTCTTTTTAATGCTTAATTCTCCATTATGTTAACAGTTTGGATTAAAAAAAAAACTAAGAAGAGAACTGTACAGAAAAAAGAGAGAGAAATGGAGAGCTTCCATTTACAGAGCAGGAAGCAAAAGCTATAGTTTCTTAGAACGGAAAGAGTTGCCTTTTTTGTGAAAGAAGTTGCGGGCAGAGATAACATGTGATGTTTTTCTTCCATTTAAAGCAAAGGTCACTTTACTTTCTCCTTTCTCTCAATCTTCTCTCTCTCTTTCTCTGATTTTTGTTACAGTTTCTCAGCTTTAGGCTCTTTATCGCACTCTTCTACTGCTATAAGTACGCGTTCGGCTGGTTTAATTTCGTTACTGATACGCCATTTGAGGAAAACAAGGGGGGGAGGTCAGACTTCTGTAGCTTAATCTCTTTTCTGGAAATACAAATTTCTAAGGGGGATTTGTATATATATCACATAATTACAAAATTTATTATTTGTTTATATAACATCTAAATATCAAATTCACCCACCGTTGTTTGTCCGGGTGGTGAAGAGCCGGCTGGGCAAAACCTAGGTCCCTGGTTCGAATCCCTTGACAAGCAGTGAAAGCCTTAAGTCTTGGCCCGTGTAAATTGGTGTGGGTTGCATGCTACGTCGACTGTGGTTTTCACTGGCCTATGAACAGTGCTTTCTCGTCACAAAAAAAAAAAAATTCAGATTAAAAATATTATTAATATTGTTTTTTTAATATAATATTAGTGGTTTAATAAGTTAGTTCAGTTTATAAGATTTTAAAATTATTTTTAATGTTTTTGTAAAGGTGTTGTACAAAAAATGATATTTTTGTAATTTGATCATTTAATGAAAATAATAATAAGTACAAAAGTTTATAAATAAGACTAAAATGATAGGGTTTCTTGGCTGTGATAGTACAGCTAGGGTTTCTCCTAAATGGTGAAAGCAATAATATGATTAGTCATAGAATCTGATAATTAGTATTTTATTATAAATATTTATATTAATTTAGAGTATTATAATAAACTTTAGTGTCCAGTTTCAAAAGATTCTGACCTAAGGCTAAAATAATTGTCTAAATTTTCAGGTATCTTTTATAGAAAAATATTTAAACTATTATTTTTTACATAAATATAGAACTTTTATGAATTTATTCTAATTTTCTTATATTATATGAGATGAAATTATCAAAACTTATTATTAAAATATCACTAAAAATTCATTGGATCAAACACTATAGAAAAATAGATAAAATTCGTCGACAAATTGCATTTCATATAAATGTGTTTTCACAGATAAATATGTGCTAATAAAATCCCCAGCAAAAACACTTTCCACAAGCAAAAAAGTCTATCAAAGAAGCATTTTTGGTAAAAAAAATTGTTGGAAAATTTTAAACTCAAAATCGACAACAATTCAATGGATTTTTTACTTGAAAATTAGGGTGTAGAGAAAATTTTCTCCTGTTATATGGTCAGGAGTAGAATCAGTCTCTCTTTTGAGAGTAGGCCAAATAAGATTGGGTGACATAACCTTAGAGATAAAATATATAATAAATTTTCTCTTAGAATTCTTGATAAATGCATTTATTAAGAGTGAGCAAAATAATTAAAATAATTATTATAATATGAGAAAAAAAAATCATGTAAACACAAAAAAACCTCCGAAAATCGTTCGTACGTGGTTTTTACCGGCGGTATTTGAACAGCCGAAAAGCCGCCAGTTTTTTACAAAACTACTCGAAAGCTTATAATAACCGCCGGAACAAACCGCCGGTAATGAGTGATTTTTCTATAGTGTCAGGGTGGCAATTACCCACCCTAAGCTCCTCCTAGATCCACCCCTGTCTATGGTATGCTAGCATTAAGTGTAGATATCAAAGCAATTTTCAGAGCTCAAAGCATACCAATATTTGAACGAAAACTTTTAAAATTTACTTCGACATCACTTGAACTCCTTTTTCAACAATCTGGAAGTCAAATTTACCATCTTGAAGAGAAGAACAATAATGATAATAATAATAACTCGATTTAAAACCAAATGAGCCTAATTCGAGCATTTAGGTATAGTTCAAAACTCTTTGACATAATTTTGGACATCAAATGGCCTTAAATTTTTTATGTACTTAAAATCAAAATGAGTATATCAATGAGAAAAATCTTTTTTACGTGCCCAAAAGCACTCAATTATAAATTATTAACGCATTAAAATGTATAAAAAAACTAAATAATAATAAAAAATGATTAGATTGAGCTAGCATCTTAATTTCTAGTTGAAATGATTAAACTTCCATCTTCAAAAATTTACAAGTAGGCTTTATATTACATATATACATGACTAAGAATTCTAAGACTCAAAAGCTCTATAGTCCTACCTACAAATTGATCATATCCATTATTGATAGTCATTAATGTCTACCATGCATAGACCACCACTAATATCTATCATTAAATAACATCAATGTCAGTTGTGCATCTCCAATCCATGCCAACACCCATTGCCTTTTCTTTGAATCCTATCTTCTTTTGCTCTTAGGGTGGGCAAATTGTTGTAACTTTTAAAATATATATTAAAATTTTTTGAATTGTGATAGACTTCATGAATTCTTCTCTTTAAAAATTTTAAATGTTTTTTTTAAATAACTATTTAGTGTAAAAATTTTTTGAGTTAGAAATTTTTATACTAAAAAATTGTTTTAGAAAATAATAAAAAAAACTGTTCCAAATGAAGCCAAAGGCTTTTCATGTTAAAAATATTATACATCTGAGTTATATTCTATTCATTTATATTTGTCTAATCTTTGCAAAACTTTAGACAATAAATTTATCCTCTACATATTATAAATATTATATCAAAAAACTTGACATATGTTATAGCTTATTCACACTTCTAAGAATGTATAAAAAAAGGGATTTGTTAAATAATAAAATTGTAAACCCTATCAAATACTTATTTGAGTTATTAAGGTCTTTATGTGGTTGGCGAACGAGTTAGGCCGAGATTTTTTTTCACTAGTGGGTTCCTTTGTTTCACCCTACTAGGGCTTTTGTCCTAGCCGTCGATGGAGGTGGTTTCGCTCAGGCACCTTAGTGCTGATGAGAGTTTTTTTTTCTCTTCTCCGTCCATTTTTCGTCTTGTAATTTTTGTTTGTTTTTTTCTTGGCCCTTATTTGGTGCTATGGAGAATTTTGTTAAGCGCTTAGACCTTGCCTTTCTTGATTGTAAAAATTGATCCAAATCTTTCAAGGAGGTTTTGTCTAGCTCTGATATGTCTAAGGCGTTTCCAGATCTACAAGTCACTACAATTTTGGGTTTGACGGCTTTATGGATATTGGAGGATGAAGTTCTTCATCTCGCTAAGCCTTTTGATTTCGCTTTATAGGGGAAATTTTTGTTGAAGCGTCCGACATTAGACTCGATTAGAGGCTTTTTTCAACATAAAATTATTGGGTGAGTTTTCTGTTATTTTTTTGGATCAGAGCAATGTCTTGATCAAGCTTTCTAATGATCTCGATTACGGTAGGGTTTTTGCGCATCTATCATATTTCGTTTTTGGTTGTTTTATGAAAGTGAATAAATGGATGCCATTCCTTGACCTATCGGAGGAGTCTCCGATCGTCCCTGTCTGGATTTCCTTTCCGGAGCTTCACCCTCACCTATTTTCTCCTCGCATACTTTTTGGAATGGGGTCTTTATTTGGGTGTCCTCTTCATACCGACAATGCAACTGCTGTGGATTCGAGGCCATCCGTTGCTCGCACCTTGTGGAGATGAGCATTTCTAAAACTTATCCTTATTTGGTTTGGCTTAGCCCTGAGAAATTAGGATATATTCAGAGAGTTATTTTTGAAGGTTTTTCTAGTTACTTCCCTCATTGTAAATATGTGGGGCATAAGAAGTCTGAATGTGTTAAACTGTTTCCTCATTTGAGACAGGCCATTGCATTTGTCCAGCCTCCTGTGGTTTCTGGACCTGTTCCTGTTGTGGACCCTCCTTCCTTGGATCTAAATGATCCCTTTATTTCTGTAAATTTCCTTCCCCCTACTACTTCTGAATGTCCCTCTATTTCCGCCCCTATCATTGTGGAATTGGCTCGAGAGCATGTGTCGTCGGATGTGTGTGTTCCGGTGGGGGATTCTTTTACCCCTAATGACTGTAGGGTGGAAATTGCTAATGTTGCTAATGCTTTGAGTCCCGTTGGTGTTGTTGCTGGGAGTGTTGCTGATTTTTGGGGGGTTAATGTTGTGTCATTGGATTCTGCTCTAGCTTTTGGTGACTTTGTTCTTGTGATGAAGGAGCCTGCTCCTTTTGGTGCTTTTTCAAATCCGCGTGAGAATGTTTATTGTGATGGAGTGAATGACATTTTGAGTGATAATTATTGTTGTCTATATCTTATAGATAGCCATTCATGTGAGGATGCTGTAGCTGATTTGGGTGATTTGTCGGATGAGGTGGATTCAGGAGTTAGTTTTATCTCTGGTGAGGATCTCTCTAGTTCTCCTTCCCAGGAGTTGGTTGTTTCTGATGGCTCCATTCATTTGGAGCTTGTGGAAAGAGAGGTTGAAATTTTAGCAGTTAATTTGGCTTCTGATTTACCTGTTAATGTTGACGCTAATGTGTTTCCTTTTGTGAATGTCTCGAAGGGGAGTGTGGGTATGTTGATATATATTCCTATTTTTGTTATGTCTAATGCAGATTTGAAATCCCATCTATCCCGCCCTTTGAATAATTTTGTTTTGCTTAAATCAGATTGGCTAGTATTGGACGAGACCCTCTCCTCTTCTTCTTTGGGGGAGCTAGAGTGATGATTTTGATTACCATGTTTATGATGTTAAGTATAGTTACAGTGGCGGAGGTAAAAGACGGAACAGTAAATCTAAGAAGAAATAGGCTTTGGGTTTTCTTCTCACTTTCGTTGTCGTGGACTTTATTGACGTTTTGGACAATGATGAGGCGGTCCCCTGCTTTTCACCCTGTTGGCCTGGGCTTGCTGGCAACCTTGGTGGTGTGCCCTTGTGCTTGGTGGATGCCTGTGTTGGTTGATGCTGAGTGGCTGTTATCGATGGTGGTTTGTGCCTAGCTGCGGTTGGTTGCATGGGGCTGCCACCCTGAGTCTGCGGTTGTCTGTTGAATCAGTTTTTGTATCTTTCTTTGTCTAGTTTATCTAGTTTGTTCTAGTTTCCTGTCTTTTGATATACTTTGGCGTCTACTATTTTTGAATCGGTATTGTAATCCTTCTTTGTTGGAATAAATTTTATTTGTGTTAAAAAAAAAGCCTTTATGTGGTTTGTCATAACAGTCAATTCTTCGGTCAAAAAGTTATTCTTTGTGTAAGATTAGGCCGAAATGGGAGAAATCTCTGCTTGGTTTATAGGTTTTAAGGCCGATTTAGCTTATGACAGACAGACTTAGGACCATGCATGGCTACCTACGCATGAATACTTTGAAGCAAGTTGTAATTATTGTTGTTGCTTTGTTCGTGGGATTAAACAATATTTTGTTTTTCTTTGTTTATTTCAAGGATAATTAACGAAAATAAATTGTTAAAAAAATGAGAAATATTTGTATTTCTTTTATAATAACAAAAAAATCCCTATATAATTCCGACTTTACTTTTAATTAAAAAGGACATCAATTGAACCAGAAAATAGGACCGAACACTAGATAGGACCTTGAATCAGAAAAATAAGCTGTTTAAGGTTTAATGATTTGACCGGAGTCGATCGAGATGATGTAATAATTATTATAATTATTTAAATAAAAAATAATGATAGAATAATCAATAATATTGATATAAATTTCTGGCAAAATAAATTTAGTTCAATATAAATTTATAAATTTAATATAAATTATTACTAATTTATATAAAATTTAATATAAATAATTATAAATTATATACTAAATTCATATTATAATATTGCATCAATAATTCATTCATATTAAATTATTTATAATTAATAAATAGATAAAAATTAAATATAATTAATCAACAAAATAAATATTAGTCTCATTATTAAAAAATATATATGTTTAAAAATATATAATATATGTGTTTTAAGTAGAAAATTTCAGCTAAGTTTTGTTTATATAGCTTTTATGTGTTACGATATCACATGAGGTGATGGGACTATGTAGGAATATTTATTTGGTGCATTGTTGGTAAATAATCATTATAAAATTTATGCTCATTAAAATATATTGTATTTATATTAATTTATTATGTTTAATTAAATATTTTTTTAATTATTTTATTTAATTATTTAAATATCATGTCAATTGAATCGGACGATTCTTAAAAATAATGCTTGATAAGCAATATACATGAAGTTTATTCAGTCAAAAAAAATTTAAATCCATTATTTAGCTCTGATAAAGCTTTGTTAAGATATATATATATATATATATATATATATATATATATATATAATATATATATATATATATATATATATATATATATATATATATATATATATATATATAATATATATATATATATTATATATATATAATTGTATTTTTTAAAAATTGACATTTTAAAAGATATATATTATATGTAAATATATATGATATTACTGGTACGCATGTAAATCACTGATAAAATTTTCAATTTCTAAAATCATTTTTAAAAAGATTAACAATTTTATTAATTTCATCATATCTTAAGTGGATACTATTTTGTCTTAATTTGGAAATTGTGTTCTTCTTGGAATAAGATTTTATCATCACTTTATCATAAATAGAATAGAGTAATATTTTAAAATAAAACTTTTAATAATTTATTCAATAGTGGATTAAAAGTGATGATATATGGAAGTTTGAATTGAATTGAGTTTCCTTGTAGATAGTTTTATATCTTAATGTTGGTAAATACATTGAATTTTTATTGATGATTTTTTTTTTCTTTTTTGAATGAAAAAATAAGATCAACTAGAGAAAGAAAAACATGTATGCTTATTAGTGTTTTGTTAAATTGATCAATTGATACACAATAAAAGTAAAATGAAACATAAAGATGTATAAGCAAGAGATAACATCATGATCATCATTGTCATCCTTAGTGCATGAAATAAATTATGGCAAAAAAATGATGCTTAGATAAAGAGCAATAGAAAAGGGGGTGCAAAAAAAAAATCTATGTGATTTGACATTAAAGCCTACATCGATGCCTTAACCCCTCCAAATCAACCATTCACTACTATGAACTTAGGCCATCACCCAGCGAAAATCCCCATTTTGCTTAATGAATGGTAGAGAGACCGTGCACCCTCCACTTTATTTCCAAGAGAAAAGAATGTAAATCTATCCCACCAGTTAATTAATGCACCTATTTGCAGCACAAAGGTTTTATGATCTCACTAATCTCTTATAAACTCATTCAAATGATAGCACTCATCACTCAACAACAAATATCAAAGGAATAAGGTAGAAGAGATATGGAAACAAATAATTGGTGCACAAGTTCACAAGAGATTTTCACGCTTGGGTTTTCAATTGAAAATTTCAAAGAAACCTCCTTCAAGGCACACCTCTCTTTTTTTTGTCTATAATCAATTTTAGAATTTTTAGATGACATTGATATTAAGTAACTAAAAAACAAACCCTAAAAAAAGTTAATTTATAAAATATTGTATGATTAGTTCAAATAGCCAAAAATATAAAAATTTGTATCTATTTATTCCTTCATTACTATTTATATTGTACTGTACAATTAGTTATGATAGAAATACATTAAATTCCATCTTAATTTTTATGATTTAATTAGATTAATTTAAGAAGTTGATTTTATAGTAAGACAATGCATCCTACAGTTTGGTGAGTTAAAATTTTGGATTAAGTTGAGAAAATAATATTGTAATTATTGTTTAATTTAAAATTTGGTCAGATCATACAATATGATTATTTTATTATATTTTTTTTTTATATTTCATAGTAAAATATATTAATCTTGTTTACTTTCTCAATCAGCTCATATCTTACTGTATGATCCTGATTATAGAGTGTCATCTACCAGAGATCAATTTATATTCTTATTTTAAAATATTTTAGAATTATTTTTCCATTTATTCTCATGTGTGTTAGCTAATTATGTCATAAATTCCTTTATATAGAACATCAAATAGAGTATTAAAAAAAGAAAAAAATATATAATTATTGACTTGACTTGTATCACCTTATTGTTTGGATCATCCATGATTTATATTGAAGCTTGACTCCTAATTTCTTTTCTTGACTTGAGCATTTTGATTCATAACCTTGATGTTTTCATCTTAACTCCTAGTTAATAGATCCCATTTCCATTTCATCCTAGAACACTAGCATTTTTTAATTCTACATCCTAAAGAAGTATTGGCCCTAAAAATATCTCAATTAACAATTATACCAATTTATATTTGTCATCAAAATAATGTAATATGAGTAAAGGCTCATGGGGTCAACAAGTTTTTGTTTTTATCTCAAATTAAGAAAGATATTTTTTATTTATATGGTGGATAATTAATTAATAACTTATTCCTTGCATGTGATTGCTTATACTATATTGATGTATAGAGATGATGTAGAGAACTTTAAAAGTCTATCATTTGTACTTCTAAGCCTATCCCAAATAGATTTTTAAAGAAGAATAAGAGCACCTTCAATTTTGATGACAAAGTAAATGAGGCAAGAAGAACACCTTCAATTTCATGGTAGCTCGCCTTGGTTTGTTGGTTGGGAGATTTAGCTATCAAACAAGAGGTCTTGGATTCAAGTTTAGCATATGTGATGTGTGTGTGAGTTTTCCTTAATTGACCTTAAATGTCAACCCCCCCCCCCCCCCCCCCCCCCCCCCCCCCCCCCCCCCCTTCCCCCCCCCCCCCCCCCCCCCCCCCCCCCCCCCCCCCCCCCCCCCCCCCCCCCCCCCCCCCCCCCCCCCCCACACACACAACACACACAAATATCCTCATCTATTTCACAATCACTCTAAACAATAGACCCAAAATATATAAAATGTGTAGTATTATTAATGACTTGATCACCTACAGGCACAACCACCCACTATAACTATTATTACTAAAATTACACTCCATATATTCAATTTTAGATCTACTCAATTAAAATTCTTTAGACTCTAATGTTGACCTCCATAATTCAAGTTTACATTCAACTCCTATCATAAGAAAAAAGCATACACTAGGGTAAAACCTCTTACAAATTTCTAGAGAGAACATCACACACAAAAAAACAAAAAGTGGCCAATGCCTTTTTATGAAGGATTCAAGCAACTATTTATCATTTTATAGGAGCTGAGAAGATTTGAATTATGTTATAAATTGTTCAAATAAGGTTGGATCATAAATTAAATGTTTTGACTAATCTTATTCTTAGTTTTGTTCATATGGGTGAGTATAAGAGAAAGGAAAAGAGTAAGGTGGTACCAACTATTTACTCATCAATTCAAAAAACTAAGGTTAAAGAAGGTGGAGGTTATAAGTATATATCCAATTTCTCATAATCATATATCTAGATAACGAGGTGAACAAGATGGGATATTTTAGCCAATCTTTTACTATTATATATTAGATTGATGTATAGTTAATAGGGTTTATTAAAAGGAAGCATAAGAATAAGGAATACTTATCTTCCTTCAAAACATAGATATTAGGCCTAGTTAAGAGCTTTAAGGTAAAGACGATATGAGTAGACAATAAAAGCACATCGTCATTCTAATTGAAGTCTCTCATAACAAAGTTGCATAGTAAGGTAAGTAATTTTTTTACTTTGTTTGAAGTATGATTTCTTAAATAATCTTTACACTAATTTCATTTTTTATTTGTTAGCATATATATCATCATTATATTGGATGAATTATTTGATCAATACTACAAATAAACAATCTCCGTTTTTAGCAAGCTCAAGAAAAAGGCAATTTTTCAAGTGGCCTAAAGAGGCCATCATCTATGGGATTGGAGGGGATGTTAAGTTTATGAAATCATGGGTTGATGCAGAACTCATATAATTCTTGTTGAATTAAAATATAGTTCATTAGATGATATGTATGGTACCACTTCCTATGAAGGCCATGATGTTATATGACTCTCACAACTTAGCACAAATCATACAACAATGATGAGTTCATTATGCAAGTGCTTCCCTATGTTATTTGAAATTTTTAGGTTATTTGTAAATAGGTGGAAATTTTTCTCCTCCAAATCTCTTTAGAAGTGTAGGAGGACACAAATGATAAGATCCCAAGGTTTCATGTAAGGTAAGCCACTTGAAAATTTAGTTATAATTTAAGTAATTTACAGGGTTCTTGTACATATAATCTAATGAATTATTTACATCTTATTATAGAGGTGAAAGTGCATAGTATGGTACACCTAACTTTAATACAATAAGTTACACCCAATTACATATGATTTGCTTAGGTATAGTTTTATTTCACAATAATGTACATCCATAGGTCCATTCAAATGTACATTACTTTCTTTTGTTGTAAATAATAATTTATTGTGTCTATTTATGATTTCATTAATATAGTTTATGTACACTGACCTTAATTCTCAATTTACATCTTTTCTATTAAGGATGTTGTGCTATGGTAGTTTAATTGCATTACTTTTGCATTGCTATATCTCTTATAATGAGATTGTTCTATGCTAAGACTAGTGTGCTATAATACTCAACTATATTAACTTTGTAATTTATTGGTTAAAGAAGATGTTTGAATCACATTAGAATCATATTTGAACTATATTTGGACCTTAATCGAATCTTGTTTGCAACACAATTGATCTATACTCGAATTATATGTGAATTTGGTTTGAAACTTGCTTGAACCATATTTGAAACCTCACTGGAATATTATTTAAACTTTTTTTTGAAGCTCTATCATTTAAGGCAAATTTTTAAAAAAGTATTCTACATTCTAAAGTTGGGTATATTGGTTTAAGATGAACTTTTGGATACATTTTTGTCATATAACAAATAACATAAAAAAGTTTCTCCAATTATAGCTATATTTAGGGTGTTAAATTGTTAATATATGACACGATAAAAAACTCATCCGGAACCTGACCAAAAAATTCCGGGTTCAAATTGGTTGGGTTTGAGTTTAATTTTTTGACATGATTAAAATATCGGGTAAGGTTCAGGCTAACCCGTGAACCCAAATACAAACTGTTTGACCTATATGTTGCACACTTGCTCTGACACATCTCGTCTTTCTCGCTCGCACTCATTCGTGCCCGCGCTTGCTTCTCACTCTCGCTCTCTCTCACTCGTACACTCCCTAGCCCTCATCCTCACCCTCGCCCTCACCCTCTCAAGCTCACACTCGCCCTTGCCCTCTCGCTAGCCCACTCGCACTTACATGTCGAACTCAACCGTGTTAGTGGGTCATGTCATGTCGAGTCAGGCTGGTGTTGAGTTGGATTCGGATCTAGATTTTTAACCCGAATGAAAAAACATGTTGAATTCGGGTAGGACGTGTTATGAGCGGGTAAATTTTGGATTTGTCCTGAGTTCAATTTGAAAAACTGTTTTGATACCCCTAACTATATTGAGGAATGCATATTCAAATTACTCTCATGGAAATACATTTTTGACACAATTTATAAAGAAATTGTAAAAGAAGATTTCAAATGGAAAGGATTGGGATCCACAATTAGAGAGAATATATTTGGTTGTCTATCCAAATTTAACCAAATATTAAATTGATTTATTAGTATATTTGATATTTGATTTTTTTTTTCATTTAATAATATAATGTTATAAAAAAGCTACTTATTTTATTATTTAATATTTTAAAACAATAATTTTATAAATGGAATTAAAAGTTAATATTTATGTATCCGTCAAATCATATGATATTTGATTGCTGGAAAAATTGGTGTTTGGCTGTCAAATTGATTGATATTTAAATGTCATCAAAACAAGATATTATGTCATTGTCTAATATCAAACTATTTAATGACTAAAATAAAGGAAAGAAAAAACAAATCACATAATTAATATTTATAGTTTTAGATAATATTATATTTTTTAAATAGGACACTATTAAACCAAATATATGATACTAAATTTATAAAATTATTATTTAAATAATAATATTATTTAGACAATTTTTTTTTTTTTCACATAACAAGCAAAACAAACATATAGTTGCTAGCACTTGCTTGATTTAGCCCATATGAGCTAAAGTGTCATATATTCAATTGTTTAGATTTGCAGGTTTTTATTTCTTTATTTTTGAGGATGCTAATTTTACTTTTTTTTTTTTTACTTTAAAATTTTCTAGAATTAAATAATTGAGTCTCATTTAGATTTTAACCTAGCTTAATAATGATTTCAATGTGAATTATAAAGGGCAAAATTGTAAATAAATTGTTTTATATTTTTCAATAATTTTTTTACTAAAATATTGAATAAAACTATTCTATTTTTTTCTTTTTATTTTTATTAGGAGGTGTTAATAAATGACCCAATCAACCAATCTGACTCAGACTTAACCCAAACAATTCTGGTTCAAATTGATTTGTTTGATAAACATTAAACAGGTCGGGTTAGGATCTAAAATTTTGACTCATTTATTAAACAAGCAGAGTTATGATTGACTCATTTAATAAGCAAGTCTAGTTCGGCTCTTGAATTATAATCCATTTATTAAAAAAGTTAATTCTGGTTGACTTGCGAACCAACTTTTGACCCGAAATTGACCCGTTTAAAAAATTTTCCTTTATTTTTTTTTCTCGTTGTTATGATTTTCTTATTTGTATGAATTAATCTAAACTTTATAGTTAATAATTTATAAATGATTTATTTTTTAATCAAAGCAGGCTATTGAGTCAGGTTGATGTATTCTCATTGATATTTACTATAAAAATGTGGAATTAATTTCACCTGTAATTAAAAAAAAAATGCTTTCAAGGCATGAGATATTTTGTTAATGTGAGAATTGAGATCATTAATATAAGAGATTTGGAATGAAAAAATTAATTTGTTGAAGAGAGAGTTTTGATGTAATTTCCCCATATCTAAACTAAGTATTTGAAAATTTTCAAAAATTATTTCAAAAAGCCATTTAGGGTATGATTTTAGTACATTTGCAATTGAGACAATGTTTCTCAATGTAATGAACCTAATGGTTAGAATTTTCATAAAGGATAATATTTTTTATAGCATTTCAGATCTATTATAGCCTTCATATCTCAATCATCGAGCTAATAACTTGATGTTCATCATCGATTGTTGCATGATATCTTCTATCACCTCACACTAATTATCAACCAACATTGACATTATTCATCCTCACCCCATCAACAATCTAGCAATATTATCCATCAATAACCTATTTTCTAATGCCAACTATAAACCGACATATTTTAGCCATCAACATCTAATGCATATCTTCTCAGCTATTACTCTCCTCTTATTGGAGTATGAACAAGACAAGTGCCTACTATACTTAAAAATGAGACATTATTCTTTATAAATAATGATATCATTGTTAGGAAACTTATCATAAATGAAGACTTTTGATAGCATAGTTGTGAATATAAGCTTCAAACATATATCTAAACAAGTACTTAGCATATCACTTGGTATATGATCCTCTATATAAATCTATTGCAAACAAACATATATCTAAACAAGTACTTAGCATATCACTTGGTATATGATCCTCTATATAAATCTAATGCAAACATAGGAAATCATGAGGGGACCTGCAACTTGAATTTTAAATATGTTAAGAAAGCTTGACCTTTAATCTTACAATCTCACTCAAAAGGGACATCAAACAAGACCAACCAAAAATTTTAGAATTCTTGGCATCTTACTAATTTATGAAAATACAATATTGGGTTATTATTATTATTATTTAAAACTGGGATTTATAGATTTCCACTAAAACAAAGGGGGTTGTCCTTTTTTAGGTATGAAATGCAATTTTTTATTTGTCTTCTCCTAATATAAAAGAAAGTTATCTTATCTTGAGACTCACTAGGCCTATGTATGGTATATATCAATTGAAAGAATTATTGATTATGAAATATGTTATCCTTAGTGAATGGTATATCGATATATACCCTAAACATAAATAGAGCAAATGTTTGAGTATTTTAAAATCATTATCTTAAAGTGAAGCCAAACATTAACCTTAATAAAATCAAAACCTATGACTTGTTTTATACTACTAATTAGGGTTTAGACACATAAAATGTGAAAATGTGGGAGTAGCTCCAGTGCCAAATACGATTAGAGAAAGTAAATGCCTTATATAGATTGGACAAATAAAGAATCAACCTTCTAATTATTGTGAATCTGATTTCAGGGAATAGAATTTTGATGATAACTAACATTTCTATTTTTCTATGTTTACCTTGCCTACTAACATTTCAGGTCCACAAGATCAAATTGTAAATCAAATCAGCTCAAGATTGGGTAAATTAAGACTAAGTCAGCTTGTAATGTGAAAGTTCGTTAGGGATGTTAAGCCCTATAGAACTGGCCCAAGCTAACCAAGAGAGAGGTGAATTGGAAAACTATAAAATCAAAGATAAAATTAAATCCAAAATCACCAAAGACAAAGTGCGGAAATTAAATAAATGAGGAAGCGATAATAAGAAAAGAACACACCAGATTTATAGTGGTTCGGGCAAACCTTGACCTACATCCACTCCTTGGAGGCACCACCCATTAGTTCAAATTCAGCTCAACGGCCTGGGACGATTTGGGACGATCAGAAGAAAATTGGCTATATCGTCCTGGCCGATCTCATGATCGTCCCGGCCGATTAGTTTAAAATCGATTTTAATCGTCCTGATCATCGCCCTGATTTGGTGCTGGCCGAAGTCAATCGTCCAGGCCATCGTCCTGGCCGATCATAAGATCGTCCCGAACGATGTGATCATATCAATCATCCATTAATGCTTTCTAATTATACCAGATCAATTTAGGCATAATTGAGTTAGATCGGCCTGGACTATATAAATATCGTCCTGGCCGATTTCCTAAAACAAAGAATTCCTAAACTGATTATGGCGGTTGGTTCTTTCTGAATTAAGACTATCGTCCTGGCCGATACATGTATCATCCAGGCCGATCTCAATGACGACTGCCTTAATGAGGATGCCCTAATTAGGGTTTTTGATTTTGTACATATTGTCTAGGACGATATAAATATCGTCTCGGCCGATATTACAAAAAATAGAAATCTTATAGGGAACAACAGGAACTCTTCCATGTTACAAATCAACATATCCCACACCAAATACAACAGACTCAAGAAAGGAAAAAGTTTACAAACTTATACAGACCTAGTCTACCTAATCTTGAGCTGGTCCCAAATTACAGTCTGATCGTGTGGACCTGAAAAGTTAGCACAAAAGGAAATCGTAGAGAAATAAGGAATGTTTGCTATCATCAAAATCATAAACCATAGATCAACAACAATCTCCCCCTTTTTGATGATGGCAAACAATTTAATTTGAATTATCAAAAAAAAAAAAACAATTTCACCTAATCTCCCCCTCACTAGAATAACACTTTTAAAAAATAGGAGAGATGAAAATATTTTTGTTATTTTTAAGTTTTTGAAAATAAGATACAAATATGATAACAGTAAAAAAAATTCAACAATACGTTCTCCCCCTTTGACATTATCAAAAAGAGAGGCACAAACAAAAAACAAAAAGAATAGAAGACAAAATTTTTCTCTGATCTTAGTGAAAAAAATAAATATTCTTAAAATGATAAAGTTACCTCTTGGTTTTAATCAAAATTATAGTAGAATCGGATTTGAAAACGCATAGCCCAAAAAAGGTTAGAAACTCAGAAATTGATAATCCAAACTCAAGTTCTTTAAAAAGGCCAAAAAAACTTTTTAATTCAAGATCTAAATCAAGGAATAAATTAGAGAAAGAAACAATAATTTTTCAAAAACTCCTTCCATAAAATATATCTAATAGAAGATCAATGCACAAATTTTTTGAATCAAGAATCAAGATTTTCAAACTCAAGTATCGAAAGTATCAAGGGTTTTCTTAAGCTTTTTAAGAAGTACAAGAATGGTAAGCATTAACTTTGTGGGCTCATTTTATGCCTCTTGACAATTGGTTGGCGCACTGCGCATCTTTTGATACACTTTGTGTATTCTATATTTTCAATTTGGCGACTTTGCGCATCTTTTATTTTTGTCATCATTGACCAATTTTTTTGAATTTGATTCCTTTCTTAAATCTTAAAAAAAACAAAGGAAAACCCATCTTAGTGACAATGCAAATTGCTTGATTAAGAAAATTATGATTTAGATTCAAAAACTTGCAAAAGATTCCTATGCGATAAATAAAACGTAGGGAGATAAAAAAATTTGTTTCAAAAACCAATTTAAAAGATGAAAATGATTTTAAATCAAAAGTATGATAACCTCTTTTAGAAAATAGAGATTGAGAGTTAAAAATAAATGAGTTTCCTTTCTTTGACTGTTTTAGAAAAGTCAAACACAACTTACCAAAGATTTCAAGAAAAATCAGGAAGTATATTTTTCATTTTTAGTAAAGTGAATGTGTATGTTGATGAGAGAAAAAATTTCACAGAAACAAAAAAGAATAAACAAAAATGAAAAAGCACAAAATAAAAATGAAAAAAACAAAAAAAAAAAACAAAAAAAAAAAAAACACGAAAGGCTCTTAACCATTATCTCTCTCCCTGGTCCGATGCTTCAGAGACCAGATCTGCCTATGAGATTTTTTGCCTTTCATTATTTTCCCAGTTTAAATTTTGCTTCGCCTTGCCCTTTTCTTTCGTAGGAAGAATTCTTAAATTAGGACACTGATTTTTCATATGTCTAGGCTTCCTGCATCGAAAGAAAATAACGTCAGAAGAAATATGGACATCCTTACCACTTTTACCTTTTTTCCACTTTTGCTTATGCTTAGGTGAGCTTTGGGATTTGCTTGATACGTCATTTCCTTCATCACTAACTAGACTATCTCTTTCTGTATCTCCAGCTTTTAGAACAATAGTTTCACCTGCATCCAAAAGTCTTTGATCCAAACTTTTCTCGTAGGCAATGAGTGGGCCAATCAAATTATCAATCGAATAATCATTTAAATCTTTTGATTCACAAATAGCAACAACTTTGGCATCAAATTTTTCAAGTAAACAACGAAGAATTTTATTGACTTTTTCAAAATTTAAAAAATCTTTTCCTAAAGCATGTAATGAGTTTACAATTTGAATGAATCTGGTATACATGTCTAAGATCGTTTCAAAAGGTTTCATGGAAAATAATTCAAAATCATGCATTAACAAATTCAACTTGGATTGCTTGATTTCACTAGTGCCTTCGTATATGGTGTGCAATTTATCCCAAACTTCCTTACCGGTAGTGCACGTGGATACTAACATGAAATCATCAGAATTTAAAGCACAGAAAAAATAGTTTAAAGATTTTGCATTCAATTGAGCATTTACTTGTTCTTCCTTTCTCCATTGATTAAAAGGAATATCAATTTTAACTCCATTAAAAAAACGTGACGGTGAAGAATAACCATTTAAAATCATATGCCACATTTGATTGCAAGAAAATAGACATGCGAGTTTTCTAAAAATCAAATGACATATTTTCAAATAAAGGAGGTCTGGTGATTGAATAACCTTCCGCAATAGTACGATTAGCCATGGATCGAAATTCAAAAGCTTTTAAAAACTAATTTTATGAAAACTTGCTCTGATACCACTTGAAAGCTCTTTAGGGATGTTAAGCCCTATAGAACTTGCTCAAGGCTAACAATAAGAGAGGTGAATTGGTAATAAAATTCTTTACACAAAGAAATAAAATCACAAATCAAATAACCATAAACAAAGTGCGGAAATTAAATAAATGCGGAAGCGGTAATAAGAAATAACACACCAGATTTATAGTGGTTCGGTCAAACCTTGACCTACGTCCACTCCTTGGAGGCACCCTCCAAGTATTACACTAAAATCGTGACTCTCCTTTAGCCCCCACAGCTAGGCGGAGAAGCCCTTACAAAATCACTTCCACCTTCCCCGGTGCGGCGGAGTCGCCGGGTCCTTTGACACCAAGGAGATCTTCTTCTTTGGTGAACTTACCTCGAGACAAGCTTTGAATCCGATGGTACTAAGGTGCGAGTTCACCGGAGCAACCGTGTGGATCCCCCACCACACTCCCTTGAGTTCCTCCCCCTCACAGGATCTTCTCCCTCTCAAACTCCACCCTTTCCTCTCTCCCTTTCAAGCTCTCTCTTCAAGTTTCCCCCACAAGAACGAAGCTACAATGGCTGCCAAAGACACTTCCAAAGTGTCATGCCAAGCTTAAATAGAAGCTCTCAAAACGAGCTCATTAATGCAAGTTGCCGACATTATCATCCAGGACGATAGGCATATCGTCCTGGCCGATTAGTTCAAATTCAGCTCAACGGCCTGGGACGATTTGGGACGATCAGAAGAAAATTGGTTATATCGTCCTGGCCGATCTCACGATCATCCCGGTCGATTAGTTTAAAATCGATTTTAATCATCCTGATCATCGCCCTGATTTGGTGCTGGCTGAAGTCAATCGTCCAGGACATCGTCCTGGCCGATCATAAGATCATCCCGGACGATGTGATCGTATCAATCAACCATTAATGCTTTCCAAAGATACCAGATCAATTTAGGCATAATTGAGTTAGATCGGCCTGGACTATATAAATATCGTCCTGGCCGATTTCCTAAAATAAAGAATTCCTAAACTGATTATGGCGGTTGATTCTTTCTGAATTAAGACTATCGTCCTGGCCGATACTTGTATCGTCCAGGCCGATCTCAATGACGACTGCCTTAATGAGGATGCCCTAATTAGGGTTTCTGATTTTGGACATATCGTCCAGGACGATATAAATATCGTCTCGGCTAATATTACCAAAAATAGAAATCTTATAGGGAACAACAGGAAATCCTCCATGTTACAAATCAACAGATCCCACACAAAATACAACAAACTCAAGAAAGGAAAAAGTTTACAAACTGACACAGATTTATTTTGATCACATCGCTCGAGACGATCCAAAAATTATCCTAGATAATGAGTTAAAAATAAAAACCCTAATCAGGGCATCATAGTTAAGAAAGCTACGATTAAATGAATCGTCATGGATGATATTAGTATCGTCTAAAATGATAAGCCCAAATTAGAAAGAATCAGCCGCCAAATCTATTTAGGCATATTATATTTTTAGACATCATCCAGGACGATGCAGTGCAATTATGCTTAAATTAATCTGATAATTAAGAAAAGTAATTAAGGTTTGATTGATCGATCATATCATCCTAGACAATCATAGGATCATCCGGGATGATAAGTTCATAAACCTTAGTTCTTTTTGGATGATCAATAATTGGCCTGACTCCATTCAGGGCGATGCTCTAGACAATATGTACTGAATTGAACTAATCGTTGGGGATGATCAAGTTATTTTTTCATTGTCCAGAAATCCATTCAGGATTGTACTAACCTTTCTTTATTAGATTTAAACAAGAATTTGACTTTTAATAGGACACAATGGAGAAAAAGGATTCATGTAGCCGACCCCACGTAGTGGGATAAAGGCTTGATGTTGTTGTTGTTGTTGTTGTAGAAATCCATTCAGGGTGATGTTCTGGACGATATTTTCCATTTTGTACTAATCAGCTTAGATGATCGTAAGAATCATCCTGGATGATCTAGTTATTTTTTTATCATCCAGAAATCCAGCCAGGGCGATGGTCTAGACAATATTCGATGACTTGAACTAATCGTACAGAATGATGTCCTATCATCATAAATGATCTGAACAAAGTAACATTCTAATCATCCAGACTCTTCCAAATCGTCTTGACTAATTGAGCTAAATTTGAACTGATCGTACGAAATGATCAATTGATCATCCTAAATGATATTTGATGATTAGTTACAAATTAGGGCAATTTTGGAGCCCATGTTTAAAAGATCTCTTGTTTTCTCAAGAGGAGATCTTTTATTGTTATCCTGACCTGAGAGAGCCAAGTGGAGAGGGAGAGCAAGGAAGAGAGAGAGAGGATCTTATGAGGGGGAGTTTGTGAGGGGTTTCATAAAGGTTACTCCAAGTAAGGATCAGAGTCATCTTCTCTGGTCGTCATCCCTGGTACCTTGGAGGTTTGAGAGAGGTATACTTTAGTAATTGATCAAGGTTCTCTGCTTGCTTCTGGAGGAAGCAAAAAGAGTTGGGTTCCTGCCAGCTTTTGAAGGAAGCAAAAGGAGTTGGATTCTCTGCCTACTTCAGGAGAAAGTAAAAGGACTTAGGTTCTTTGCCTCACCGGGGTTGGTGGAAAAGAGTTTTTGCATGGGCTTCTCTGCCTTGCTATGGGGGCAAAAGGAGAGACACTGAGTTTAGTGCAATACCCGGAGGAAAGGCTCTAGGAATTAGACATAGGTTAAGTTGACCAAACCACTATAAAATCTAGTGTATTCTTTCTTATTATTCTTCTACATTTAATTTGTACACTTCATTTCTCTTATGGTGAATCTTGGTTTGGTTTTGTTTGTGTTTTTCCTTAGAGAAATTTTTAAATACCAATTAAACCCCCCCCCCCCCCCCCCCCCCACTCTTAGTTAGCCTTGGGACTAGTTCAAAAGGGCTTAACATTCCTGACAAACTTTCAAGTGGTATCAGAGTGAGATTCATAAAAATGAGTTTATGGAAACATTTAAATTTCAATCATTGTCTAACTTTGGTAATCATAATACTATGGAAGGGTATTCAATTATACGACCACCTTTATTTGATAATATTCTTTTAATTTTTGGAAAACATGCATATCTACAATTTCATAATCGATTGACTATCACATGTGGATGCTTGTTAAGGGTGATTATTCACCTCCGTCATATGAAATTAATGGCATTAAAATTGAACTTCCTTTTACTGAATGGACTTTTGATGATAGGGATTTAGCGTAACTAAATGCAAAATGCTTGAACTATTTTTTATTTCTAGGGCTTTGAAATCTTAAGATTGCATGCATGTTTCAACTTGTTCTACTGGTAAAGAAATTTAGGATAGATTTTGTATTACTTATGAGGGAACAAATAAAGTTAAGTAATCTAGATTGAATATTTTATTTCATGACTATGAACTTTTTTGTATGAAATCTACTAAATCGATTTCTGACATGTATACTAGGTTTACTCAAATTGTCACCTCATTGCATACCTTAGAAAGATAGCTAACAAACTATAAAAGAGTCAATAAAATTTTAAGATGCTTGTCTTCTTTCTTTAATGCTAAGATTATTACAGTTATTGAATCTGAGGATTTGAATACTTATTCTGTTGATAACTTACTTGGGTCACTCATTGCTTATGAGCAAGGGGTAAACTAAAGACAAATTAATATAGGTGAGAAAAAGAAGGAAAAAACTTTGGTGCTGAAGGCTAACGATATGGATACATATTCTTCTGGGTATGAAAGAGATGATGTTGCCTTAATCACTAGGCAATTCAAAATCTTTCTAAGGAAAAATCACAAGCATTATCAAAACTGGAAAAAGGTAAGGATAAATTTTTTTTTAAAAGTTCTTCTGATGTTGTTTGTTTGAATGTAGAAAAGCCTGGACATATCAAAGTTGATTGTCCTACACTTAAGGAGAACTCAAGCAAGGAAAAGGGTGAGGAGAAACCCAAGTTCAAGAAAGACAAGAAGCAGTTCCAAAAGGCATTCTGGGAGAATTCTGCATATGACTCCTCTAAGACTAAAGGTGAGGAGGAGACAACAAACTTATGCTTGATGGCCGGTGATCATCTTGGTCAGTCTGACCAAGAAGAGGTATGTGAGCTAAGTTACAAACAATTACTTGAAGTTTATGAGAAAATTCATGTATCATATAGAAAACTTAAGAAATCGCATGTTATTTTGAAATTGGAGTTTTAAAATTTTTAAAAAGAGCACAAAGTTATTTTGAAGATCACGCCCAAATTGATAGCAATCACTTATCATTACCTGATCAGTTTGATAAATTAAATAAAAAGCATATTGAATTAACTGATGCACGTGATTCGTTAAAGTCATCTCATGTTGAGTTAGAAAAGTAGTTTAAGAAGTTAGAAAAACTAAAAGCTTTTGAAAATGATAAAACTAACTTTGTATGCATCACATAATGTTAAGAAGAAAAATCACCACCTGAGTAGATTAGTAAATCTTTTTCTTGGTGTTAGATGTTTTTCTTGTGGCAACTACGGAACATTTCACACACTTACACTATTTATGATAGTACATATTGGGTATGGAGACCAAAATTGCATGACTCACAGCATAAAACACATGCATCCTTTTCTTCCTTCCATAAGATGGGACCCAAACTTGTTTAGGTTCCTAAATCTGATGTTTGATCATTTTGCAGGCTTGCTCTCACAAAGGCCACGTGAGAGCATGTGGTACTTTGACAGTAGAGGCTCACAACTCATAATTTCATAAACTTGTTGCTTGATAAACTCTAATTTGCATATTTTTTGCTCTATAGCTTGTTGTTATTTTCTATTCTTTCTTTTTAGTTTTGAGTGTTGATTTTTTATTTGTTGTTATTTTGTAGTGCTTTCATATCTGATGTTCTCTTTATGTTTTTCTTTTTGGTTATAGTTAAAATGATATTTTATGCCCTATTTTTGTTTTTAAAAATTTGTAGTCAATGTTTGACATCTCTAAATCAGTTAAAGGGAGAAACAACGTTGATTGTTTTCCTCCCCCTAACCTCTTTTAGCAGTGTAATTTTTTTTTTCTAAATAAAAGCTTATCTCAAATTAGCAATTGGATTTTGCAATTGAGATCTTTTTTATCTTGCTACAATAATTTAACTTATATATATAATGTTAATAGTCTTTATATTACTTTCAAATGTTCATAATCTTATCGTAAATGAATTTGATTCTATTTTATGGTTTATTCTTTGTTATATTAGAGAGTGAGTTTTTCTTATCTAATATTTGGAAGATATACTCACTATTGAGAGTATTTAAGAGTTTCAAAATGGATCTTTCTTGGAAAAATGTCAAGGGCATAAAATGAGCCCCAAAAAAATGAAAAGATGCACAACGACTGCCAAAAAAATTGAAAGATACACAAAGTGTATCAAAAATCAAAAGATACATAAAGTGGTTCAATCAATTAATAAGAGGCATAAAATGAGCACATAAAAGGTAAGCTTACTTCTCTTTCGAACCTTTAAATCTTAGAAGAATTTATGTGTCACTTGATATTTTTTAAAGGCTTGATTTTGAATTTCGTGATTGTGATAAATTACTTTGGTATATTATTTAATAAGATATTTTTCTGGAAGCAAGTTTTGAACGGATCTCTTTTTCTTATCCAATTGGTTTTTCTGAATTAGGTTTTTTTATTTTCAAAAGATTATTTGCCCTAAGAGAAGTCCGAGCTAGGGCTAATAGGATCGGTTATTCTACTATTTTTTGGATTTTGGCGATGTTAACTCATTTTTCTTATAATTTTTTAATTCAATCACATGAAGAATTTATCATATTTATGCTTTAATTGAAAATTTAAAAAAAAAAATTGTATTTGTTACTTCTGTCTTTTTATTATCTTTTTTGTAATTTATTTTTATATTTTACTATTATTTCTTGTGTTTTTGGGCCTTCTCTGATCATCTCCATCCATTTTAAGATTTTTAATCTTTGGTCACATCATCCTGGATGATATTTATATTTTCCTAGATGATATATTATATCCACTCTTAAAACTCCATCTGACGGCTGATATAACTTTTCTATTTAGGATAGTCTTGGACGATCCATTATCATCCTGAATGATCTGATTCTCTTATGCTTCAATTATTTGTGATCATCCTGGACGATCCTCCTCATCCTGGATGATCTTCATAATTTTTGCTCAATTATTGGTGATCATCCAGGATGATCCACCTATTCATTCTAGACGGTCCATATGGCGATTTTTGGCATACATTTTAAATTTGGCCGATATGATCCATTATTGCTTATCATCCCAAACGATCCACCTAATCATCCTGGATGATATATTTTTTCAATGGTCATCTGGCTTGACTCCTCAGGATGATCGCTTATGTCTTATCATCCCGAACGATGTCTGATCATCCTGGATGATATAACTGCCTTTTTGACCAATCATCCCAGACATAATTATTTCACATGATCGTCCTGGATGATTTTGTGATCATCCTACATGATCGATTTGTTTCTTTTTAAATCAAGGCTTTAAAACCATTTTTCCTCACCAAAATGTCACCTTTAATCCTTATCTTTCTATTTATTTATTTTTCATACTCATAGCTGGAGGAAAGAGATCTAGAATACCTAATGGAAGCTCCTCAAGGGACAATCATGACCCTTATTTCACTGAGGCGGCTAACCAAGCTGCCTATCTATGATACAAGATAGTCATAATCACTTTATCCCAGACTATCAACCCGAGTACACTTTCTTATCCTATGCTCGACCTTTTCGCACACACCTCTTTGACTTTTATCCTTACCCTTGTCGTTCCTTTCAACTCCAAAGTGCTTGTTAATTTTTGGCTAGCCTCAGAATCAACTCCTCCTTCACTGCACTCCAGTCTTATATTAATAGGCATCTTGTTGAGATCGCATATCAAGATTGTCATGAGCTCTTGCAATTGTCCATCTCAGGAGATAAGCTTCACCTCTTATCTCAAGACCTTGATTTTGACTGGGCTCTGGCCAATCACTTTCTTAGGAACACTACTATTTCCTATCATATTGGGGAGTCTAACAGCTTACTCAAAGATACTAGGATAATCCAACATGTCCTTCATACTTTAGATCTTCTGAAAGCTAGTGATCATGTCCATATTACTCCACTCCTTTTGATCACCCTTTTCAATATTATGGCCCATCATGAATTCAATATGACTAATTTTATTTTTTGCTACATTGAGCAATTTCACGAGCATTAGAGATCCAGGACATAAAAGGAAGCCCAATGTTACCACTCGGACACACATCATAACTTATGTCCTGGAATCTAAATACAACCTTTAATATCCTGCCCTGCTGAACTTTCAGCCTGCCTTCTATGCCAATAACTCTTTTCATGTTCTTCATAGTACTCACCTCCACCTAGAGCACGAGGAAGCTAAGGGAACAAAGGAGGAGGCAGGCTCCTGCACCTATTCCTGAACCTTCTCCACTTTGCCAGCACACCCAGCTGGATCAGCTCGTGGAGTGGTTCGACCAGTGGGATACACAGTTTGAGTCCTATATTGCTGCACAGCAGCAACAAGATATGGAGGATGATGCTTAGTTTGACTCTTACGTGCTCACCAGCAGCACCAAGACAATTAAGACCAGAACATGGCTGGTTTGGGGAGAGCAGTTTGCTACTCTTTCTAGTTTCTTTCAGCCCCCACCACCAACTCCTTCTGATAATCATTTCCATCCTTCTTTTATTTTGTTTTTGTGATGTTGTTTTTCTTTCTTTGGTGTAGTTTACTTTTGTTTGGTAGTTTCTATTTTGTTTCTTTTCTCTTTCCCTCCTCCTGTTTATTATGACAAAAGGGAGTAGTTGTATTTGTGTTTATTTTTTTTTTAGTAAATTTTGAACTTCCTAATTTATACTATTTTTTTGTGATATTTCAATTAACTACTTTTAAATTATTTTGTGTTTGCTATCATCAAAAAGGGGGAGATTATTACAAATCTGATATCAGGAAATATAATTTTGATGATAGTAAATATTTCTATTTTTCTATGACTGCCTTGCCTACTAATATATCAGATCTATAAGATCAAATTATAAATCGAACTAGCTCAGGATGGGTAGATTAGGACTGAGTCAGCTTGTAATATACAACAAGCATCTTTTACCTTTTCTTGAGTCCATTGTAATAATGTGGGTTCTGATGCTAAATAACCTTGCACATACACACTTGGAGAAAAATTCTATCTATTTTAGTGTTCTCTATTTTTTATCACGTCATCCAGGATGATCCAAAAATTATCCTGGATGATTCGTTAAAAAATAGAAACCCTAATTAGGGCATCCTGGTTAAGGCAGTTGTAATTAAGCAAGATGTCCTAGATGATAGGATCAAATCAGAAAGAATCATTCTCCATAATCTATTTAGGCAGCTGTGTTCTTTTTGGACATCATCCAGGATATCATTCTAGACATCATTCTAGATGATACAGTTCAATTATGCCTAAATTAATCTTGTAATTAAAGGAAAATAATTAAACTTTTATTGCTCGATCATATCATCATGGATGATCACATGATTATCTAGGACAATCAGTTACAAATCTTAGTTCTTTCCTGGACGATTCATAATCAGCGTGGGCTCCATCCAGGGTGATGTTCTTGTCGATATGTGATGTTTTGTATTATCATCATTTAGGACAATCGTGAGATCAACCTGGATGATCTAGTTAATTTTTCATCATCATCCATATATCCATCTAGAGCGATATTTTGGATTATATGTGATGTTTTGTACTAATCGGTTCAGGAACGATCATGAGATAATAATGGACAATCAAGTTACTTTTTCATCATCTAGACATCCATCTAGGATGATGGTCTGAATGATATTCATCAAATTAAACTAAGCGTATAGGATGATATAGTATCTTCTTGGATAATATGAATAAAGGAACCTTCTAATCATCCAGACTCTCCCAAATCTTCCTGACTAATTGAGCTAAATTTGAACTGATCATACAAGGATGATCAGTAGATCATCCTGGATGATATTTAATGATTAGTTGCTAATTAGGGCTAATTTGAAGTCCTTATTTAAAAAGGTCTCTTATTTTCTCAAGAGAAGATATTTTGCTACTATCCTAACTTGAGAGAGCCAAGAGGAGAGGGAGAGCAAGGGGGAGAGAGAGAAAGAGGATATTGTGAGGGATTTCACAAAGGTTGCTCCAAGTAAGGATCCGAGTCATCATCTCCAGTCTTCATTTCTGGTTCCTTGGAGGTTTGAGAGAGGTCTACTTTAATAACTGATCAAGATTCTATGCTTACTTCTAGAGGAAGCAAAAGGAGTTGGGTTCTCTGCCTGCTTCTAGAGGAAGCAAAAAGAGTTAGGTTCTCTGCCTGCTTCTGGAGGAAGTAAAAGGAGTTGGTTTCTTTGTCTGCTTCTGGAGGAAGCAAAAAGAGTTGGGTTCTCTGCCTCACCTGGGTCGGTGGAAAGGAGTTTTTGTATAAACTTCTCTGCCTTGTTGTGGGGGCAAAAGGAGAAACACTGAGTTTAGTGCAATACCCGAAGGAGAGGCTCTAGGGAGTGGACGTAGGTCAAGTTAACCAAACCACTATAAAATTTGGTATATTCTTTCTTATTGTTCTTTTGTATTTAATTTCCGCACTTCGTTTCTCTTGTGGTGAATCTTAGTTTGATTAAAGATTGTGTTTTTGTTTGGAGAAATTTTTAAATACCAATTCACCCCCTCCCTCTTGGTTAGCATCGGGACTAGTTCATAAGGGCTTAACATCCCTGATGAACTTTCACTACTGATCTGATTAGAGTATATGATTTAGCCTATGCTAAGAAAGGTAGAGGTAGACCTAAAAGTACTTGGTTAGAAAATATTAGAAATGATCTTTTTTATTAATTTAAATGAGAACTTTTAATAGGACACAATGAAGAAAAATGATTCATCTAGCCAACCCCACATAATTGGATAAAGGCTTGAAGTTGTTATTGTTATAACAATTTAGGGGTTGAAGACTTAATCTTTAATAGCCTAAAGATGGACATAGACAATCATAATAAATAATAAAAAGTAAAGTACAATGGCAATTTGAAAGCAATCAAATTGAATAAAAAAAAACATTATGTAATATCCAATTATGGTAAAAATGCACAATATTTATCTTGCTACTATTGGAAAATGTGATCCAATGATTTAACTTGTTTTGTCGGTGACTAAGGATCTTGGGGATAGTTCTGAGTGATTAGCTTAATCTTTAATAGCTCCGCTTGACTATTTGAATCTTTGGTTTTTAAGAACATAATGATAGTTAAATTAAATTAATTATTATAAATTAAGTGATTAATATAATAACTAAACAAAAACCATAATTAAATGATTTTAATAAACATAATAGAAAATTCAACATCAATTAAATTTGTTATCATAGAAGAGTGAATAAATATTAGACGAAGAGATATTAAGCACATGATCACTAAAATATAGTAATAATTAAACAAAATTTCATATATTAAAAATATGAATAAATCAAATGAATTAAAATTTTCCCTAAGTTATTTCCAAAAAAGTTACTTGATGAATCTATGAGTTAGAACATAATTGAGATATTTTTAACTAATTTTAGTTGAATGTTTATTAACTTTAAGACTATTAGGATAGTATATCTAATCGAGTATAATTGGATCTAATTTATAACATGCATAGAAGATTAGTTTTGCCTTGGAGCATGATCCTTTACTTGAGTATTCTTAAGTTAACCTTTGAGCTCTCCTTCAAGCTATGTATCATTTTCAATTAATGAATCCTCCAAGTAGCTTAGTAAAGTCATCATCATATTCATGGTTGTTAGAATTTGATTAGCTTGAAATAAAATACTTAACAAATCATTAGATGATGCTATAAAATATTTGTTATCTTTCAAATCAAATATTGAGACACAGATAACTGCTAGGTTCATAGGTCAACAATAGTCATGTAGGTTTATGGGGCCAACATCTATCTATCAAAAGATATACCAAGTCATACAATTTTCATTGCCTAATTTTTGACTTCCATCATCAATTGCCATATGACACTCATCGCCCAATGAATAATTCAACTTTGAAAACTACTCTTTCTCATGGTTCAAGTATATTACATTATATTAATGCATTTATACTTTTATGAAAGGAAACCCTATATAATTCTTAATTTTCACAAGTAAAATTTGTTAAACAAGGTAAGGCCACATTAATGTTTTCCTTTAAACTTTTTCTATGTAAACAAAATTTTATTTTATGTTGCTTTCAACTTATTATTTTGTATGTGCAAGATCATTATATAAACTCTAAGGAATTAAATTATCTTTAATATGTTGAATGTTTTAGCTTGTAATAATAATGAAAGAAATAATTACCATATATTTTCCCCATGGAATCAAAATTTTATACATCTCACAAAATCATCATTTTGTTAATGTTTAATCTCTAGGTTTTGTAATATTTTATGGGGTTTATTACTTGGAAGCATTTAGAATTCAAGGCTATTCTAAATGCAATGTAAGCTAAAAACAATATATTTAAATTTTAGAAGATTATGTATTGTATTTATTTAGAGAAAATAAAAGTAAAGATTGAAAGTAAAATAAAAACTAACCTAGGAGAGAGAAAATAGAAATGGGAGATCATTTGTGCAAGCATCGATGTGCTATATCGATAGCTTGTGAAGAAAACAAGGATGCTATCACAAGGGCTCATTTGGTTATGATTGGAAGCATGAAGAAGAAGGGGACTTTGGTGATAGGACCATGCTTGTATTTCCCACAACATGTTAAGGAAAAGTTAACTTCATGAAAGGTGCTCACTAAGATGGAAAAGACAACACATGAAGGAAAAGTGGACTTTGTGATGGGAGCTAGATATAAAAAGCTTCAATAGGATTAATAACATGTGATGGAAAGAGGATTTTACATTGGGAGTTTATTCGGTGAAGGGATATAATAATAAATATGTGCATTCTGAAATCACATAATTCAAACAATTTTATTATAAAAAATGAACTAAAAAATGATTTTTAAAATTTCAAAAATATTTTTGTTTTACTTTTGAGCTAACCAATCACGTAAATTTTTAAAACCTCGCTTTTAAAATGTAGTAATAAAAAACACTCAAATCAAACAATCATAAGTAAGGTTTGATTTGGTATAACATGATATCTATTTTTATTTCAATGAATAACAAAAAATATTTTAAGGTATTAATCATAATTTTTGTGAGAAAAAAAGAAGGTATACACACAATTTAAATATAATATTCTAAGAAAGATACATTAAGTGGCTTCTTAAAAAAAAAATTGTGAATTTAAAATTTTTTGCAATGTTGTGAATTAATTAAATAACTATAAATTATTATGGTATTATATTATAATTAACGGAATTTATAACATATTCATCAAACTAATTCTTTCAACGTAATTAAATAATTTATTATGAAATTTGACATTATATGCCTCATAATAGTCATAATTGGAAAAATATGCACATTATTTTGATATTTGGAGAAATATGCATAAAAGTTCATTTCAATCTGAAATCCCTTTTTGTGCCTATGTCCTTCCTTCTTAGTAAGAATGACGTTCCACCCTTCGACACTTTGACATTCTCCATTGTTGATTTCATAGACCATTTATTTGAGATTTCTTCATTCAACAAGATAAGATTATGAAGGCAAAGCTCAATCAGACAAATCAAGTTAACACTAATATTAGCAAAAATGTGCAAATGTTTAACATTTGAATGATTTTGTATAGCATGATTCAAACAAATTGCGTCATTTTGATTGAGTTACAACACAAAGCTAGATAAAGGATCATAGAGGCAAATTCAAACTTTGTTCAAACCATGTGTCAGAATCTTATTATAACCATGTTTGAATCACATGTTTGAACCAAGTTTGAGCTTGGTTCAAATAGGTTCAAGAAAGAAAAAAAAAAAAAACTAAATGAGATTTAAACATAGTTAAAACAATTGTTCAAAGCTTATTCAAATAAATTTTTGAACCTTGTTTGAGCTACTATTCAAACTTGGCTCAAACTTGTGTTCAAAAAATTCCTGAGTTATGTTCAAACATGTGTTTGAATGTTGTTCAAACCTAGTCCCAATATGGTTTGATTAAGGTTCAAACCTATTTTAGGCAAGTTCAAATATTATTCAAATCATGTTTAAATGCATAGCCCTTCAAACCCCAAGCTTATATACTTACCAACTATTTATAAAGGAGAATATAATATCAATATTCTTGTGTTATATGGGAAAGAATAGAATTATGACAAGCAAGTTAATTAATTAGATATTTACTAACAAATAGAGCGAATAATTGATGGTTCAAATAGGTATTTCTCGTGAAGATATCATGGATCATATATATAATATTATTAATACTATAATAACCAATTTAGTGTGAAATTAATGATAATATATCATTTTTTGTGAACACAGTCCATGATATCAATTCCTTTATAGATACTTTAATAAATTATGGTCTTACTTTCTTTTTGAATGCAATATCCATGTTCATTTAGCATAATTCCCTAATATGTGTGTCTATTGCTCCCCAAAAAAAATTCATGTATAAATTATTATGCAAATGATAATGATGCTAGGTCAATTCACCATCTTTTGCTAATATAGGTGATGTGATAGACATACAAAATATATAAGTAGGTAATGATATGGATATACAAGATACATTAGTAGGTAATAGTTGCTCCATAGGCACTTTAATACTAAAACATCAATTAGAGATCTCAATCTAAACTAGTAAATTTGATCAGAAAATAATAATTCATGATATCAAAAACACATAGATAACTCTATCCTATAAATGCTATTACTAGAAAACAATTCCAATTCAATTGCTATTGACATAATAATCACATGAATGTGTGTTCCTTTCAATACATTTAGAAGTTGGGTACACTTTTGAGAGTAACAATGATATCAAATTGGAAGTTATACGCCATAAAGGGGAAATTTTAATTCAAAATAAAGAAATTAGAAAAGGATATTTCATATATCATCTCCACTTCTACAAAATATATCTATGGAGCTTGCAAATTAAAAACTGTGATATTAGACATGTTTGAGATCAAAAGCCGTGAATCAAAACACATTTGTACTTACGATGTAAGATCAAAAGATTAAAGGAAGCCATAATCATGACTTATTGGAAATATTATCAAGGATATGCTAATTGGATATGACCCTCATTTGAAGGTGAGCATGATAATATTAGAAGTAAAGAGGAATTATTTCATTAATTTATCTTATTAAAATGATTGGAGATGTTGTGAGCTTGGCATCACACATAAAATAAGGTACCTAAATCATCATTTAATTACCATCATATCTAATTTTGTTAAATTAAAAGATCTTAGGATATTTATTGATCTTAAACTTGATATTTTTATGGTGTTCCAAGTGTGTTTACTCTCTTTCGTATTTGTATTGAAGGCTTCAAAGTTGCATGAAGTTCATTATTGAATATAAATGAATTGTTTATAAGTTCTTATTCTTGAGGTACTAAGCTCATGGCAATGGTGCAAGATGCTAGCAGTCAAAATCACCTAATGACTTTTGTAGATTTTAACTTAGAAGATAATGAACAAGGGACATATTTATGATAAATTTGTGGAAGCTAATGAGCTTGGGGGAAAACATAATGTTTCTCTTTAATATGCATAACAACATTGCCAATTCTTTATCCATAGTATTTTAAGGGCACATCATAAACTTACACTCATCATATTACAATAAATATCATGGTGAGTCGTAATGTTGTCACTTGGATCTCGATGTTACAAAAGAATTTAGTTTTACATGCACTTTATCAAAATACTAGTCAAGAACCCTTCCATAATTGCTTATCTTAAGAATAAAGTTGAATTTAAGAGATGGGATCACACATTCTTGATTGAGAATTAATAATATTTAATAACAATTGTTATTTCAAAGCACTTCAACAGTATGCCTAAGAGTGCTTGCTCTTATCTAGTGATTACTATGTAGGAGTATAACACATAATGTAAAATTGTTTTTGTTTTAATAGTAGCACCATTTTTAAGAACAAAAAAAAATTAGCAAAGAAAATTGGAGATGCATTAAGGAAACTTTTGATTAAATCTCAAATTTTTATTGTCTATTGTTTTAGTTCAAATGATGGTGATTTTAATTATGATGTTAATTTTTGTATGAGGTCATGTACATATAGAAATTTTAATATGAAGGGTATCTCATCGAAACATGTGTTATTTGCAACTCAAATTGGGGTGTTAGTATAATAATTATTGTTACATAAATGAGTCAATCTGAAATGACCAAACAAAACATGGTAAGAATTTCATGTTTGCCTTTATAACATTTAAGAATTTTAAGTTATCCTAAATTTAACTAAGTCTAATTGAGTTTGTGGTGAGTTAGAGAAGTGAAGAATATTAAAATATAGAAAGCTCATTGGGAGTACTGTGGCATTATCATCTCTATTTAGAAGATATTGGCAGTGGAAATGCTACAACACTGATCTCTATTTATAAAGAGGTGCTCAGGAGCACTGCGATGTTGGAAGTAGGCATTGGAGTGCTGAGGTCTCTATGCATATTATCTTAAATATTCAAAAATGGTGTTGGGACATTATTGGAAGTTTCATAATCTCATTGGGAAAAATTTTAGATTTTAATATAAATATCTAAAAGCATTACCACTTAAACCATTTCCATTCCCAATTTGCTAGAAGCATTGGAGAGGGGCACAAGGAAGAGAAAAAAGAGAGAAAAAAGAAAAGTTAGGTTTTGGAGGCTCTTATTCATAATTATAATATTACTTTAATAAAATTGTAAGACTTACTATTCATTCTCAAGCTATTTATTTTAAATAAAGGATATTGAATGCTTTAATAAAGTTTCATAATGCGTGCTGAGCAAGTAGTTGCTTACCATATGTATTCATGTGTTATTTCAAGGAAAGGTAAAGCTGGTATGAGTACATTATAAGTGGGTAAAGTCAAGGTCTGATCAGGATACATCTTTTTAAGGTATTCTTATCACACCCTAGAATCCATGTTGAAAGAATGTTATTTTTTCATCATTTAAATTAATTTAAACATTAGGTAGAACTGACTAGTTTCAAATAAACAAAAGAATATAAATGGCTGAAAATACAAATTCATTTATATAACATTTACAACTTGATACAAGCCGAAAATACCATATGTATAATAATCATGATACAAAATAAAATAGTCTATCACTACTTCCCATCATGACTATAAAGAATAACTAATAAGTATATTATAGAAAACTAAGCATGCTGTCTAGATTCTCACTTCACATGATCCTTACCATTACCTAAAATTATTTAAAAATTACATAATGAGCATAAAAGCCCATCAATTTACCAATATTTATAAATAAAGGAATACATCAAATATAAACAGTCAACATATAACTATATGAACATGTAGCAATCAATATGAATAGTATCATGTATATTATATAATTATATGTAGTCTTATCATATGCATGTATCATTCATATCCTCATCATATATAATATTTTCACATTATTATCCTATCATTCCACTCCATATGTATCATGTCAATCAATCAATCTTTCTCATTAATCAATCATATCATCAGTTAATCAATCATTATATTCATATGTCACATATCATCAGTCTTATCATTCATCAATAATCGATCACATTTTAATCTATCTATCTATAATATTTGTCATTATTTTATCTATCATTAACACATATGTCATCGATCTATCTATCATATCTATCACTAGTCTATCACATATGTCATTAGTCTTATCGATTGTATTTATCATATATCATCCATCATATCAATTATCAATCTCATTTTATCACTAATTAGTCTTATTAGTTACCAATTTCCACTTATCAGTCATTTCATTAATCATATATTGCTCACCAGCCTTATCAATCATATGGCACATCAGTTCATTTATTTTGCATGTGCTTACACTCATTTTATATGATGTGGATCATAATAACAAGCATCCTGTACATATCATATCCAATATGCTCATCAATATGTATGTATTATGACGAATGTTGAGTAATCCTATGCATATTAGGTATCTCATATCCAAATTTAGTATATTAGTCCCTGATCAATTTGTACCCTCAATTTCCCTAATCAATTTATTTAAAATAATATCTAAGCCAAACTACCCCATAAAAATTTAATATAAGGCTCTCAAAATGTTTAGAATAATAATGCATACCAAATACCAAAAGTTACAATGTGAAAGTTCACTAAAAAGGGAGATCTTACATTTTTACTAATTTTAGAGGTAAGAAATTACGTTGATGTATGAATCAATAAAAACAAATATATAGTAAAGGTTACTTACTATAATCAAAATACTTTTATAATAGAAGCAACGAAAGAAAAAAGCTCTGAGAGCTTCCTCTCTCTTTTATCTCTCTCCTCTTCACTTTTCTTCTTCTCTTCTCTCTTCTCTTCTTCTTCTCCTCAGTTTCTTCCCAGCAAGATAATAAATATAAGAAGAGGGGGAGGTGGAATGTGTAATGCCCCAAAATCTAATTTGAAAGAATTCTTTCATTTATCTTTTTTTATACAACTAGAACTTTTTAATTTCATAAATCAGTAATGAATAGTGGAAATAAATTCTATAATTTAAAATATCAATACAAATCAATATTCATTGACCCAAAAATAAATTATATATAATACTCAGAAATTATATAATCATAACAAATTATTTCATTCCTAAGTATAAAAGAATAGCTAGAATAAAAAAATAAAACATAAGGAATCCTAATAAGTCACACACTCGTGAACCTCTTCCCTGACCTAAAATCATTTAAATCACATATAATGAGAAAAACAATCCAATAGATCACTAAAACCCTATAATTGAATTCAAAGCATAGTAAAAAAAATAGTATGTATATTGCTAGTCAATTCATAATAGTACTAATCATATGATCTTGAATATGTATAAAAATAGTAAAACTCACATGCAGTAATAATAAAATCTATAAATAGTAAAATAGAATGGTATGAAAGTTAATAAAATAGTATATTAGAGAAACTAGTATATCAGTATGGGAGTCAAACTGATAAAACAATCATCATATCAATACTATCAATTGGTAAAATTAAAATATCGATAAATATTATCAGAAACATATCAATACAGTAAAATCCTATAAAGATGTACATATGCTATTTAGTTATTATATATCAATATCAAATCAATATCATAATAACGTGCTCAGTATATCATGTGTTGATTCTTATTGAATCTCGATTAGGTTGTTAAACCTAAACTAATATTCCAAGGCTAACCAAGAGGGGGGGGGGTGAATCGGTAATTTTAAAAAATTACTCTTGGATTTAAAAGTTTGAAACCAGTTAATGATTAGTAGCAAGTTCATTAAGGTTTTAAAAATTTTTTCAACCAGAAAAAAATAAAACTTGCAGCAAGTAAATAAGCAACGGAAAAAAAAATGACATAAAGAATTATAGTGGTTTGGTCAAACACGACCTACATCCACTCCATGAAGCCTCCCACTTCAGGTATTGTACTATTACCAAAGTGACTCTCCTTTAGCCCCCACAGCAAGACGGAGAAGCCTTTATAAAACTCTCTTCCACCAATCCCCGGTGCGATAGAGAACCGTCATTCTTTCACACTCTCTAAGTGTATGCAGAGAACCTTCATCCTTTCACACCTTCCAAGTGTAGGCAGAGTACATTTGGCTGTTCATACTCTCCAAGTGTCGACAGAGAACCGTCATCCTTTCACACCCTCCATGTGTAGGCAAAGAACCTTCATCCTTTCACACTTTCTAAGTGTCGGCAGAAAATTAGATCTTATCCGAAGATCTTTTGATGAGCAATCTAGAAAGATAAGAGGAAGAGTGATAACCACAATTACAAGGAGATCCTTACATTTGAGTAACCTTGTGAACCCTTCACACTCCACTTGAAAGAAATCTCTGTCAAACACTCTCTCACACTCTCTCCTTCAATTGCCATTGAAAATTCATGTAGACGGAATTTTTAGAAGTCAGTTTTAGTGGACCTTTTATACAAAAGACACGAAAAATAGTCTAAAAATGAACTTTTCAATTTTGAACGCATGATTGTATAATATGATCATATATTCGTACGTACGAATAGTTCAAATATTATTACGTATGAACCCATTGTGAATCAGTATGAAATCATTTTGTACCTTATCATCGTCCAGTACAAACTAAGGTCATCCGGGAAGAACAGTTAGAAAATTAAATTTTGTTTATACGAAACATCAGGATGAAATAAGCGAGGATAAAACAGAGACATTTATCCTGAGACAATCATAAATATCATACGTATAATCTTTGTCTGAGGACAAAATAGAGACATTCGTCATGTGATGATCATAAAATATCATCCGTACGATCTTCGTCCGAGGACAGAATAAAGACTTTCATTTTGGGATGATCATAAAATATCGTTTGTAAGATCATCATCTGAGGACAGAACAGAGACACTAATCCTGGGATAATCATAAATATCATATGTACGATCTTCACCCGAGGATAGAATAGAGACATTCATCCTGGGATGATTATAAAATATCATCCATACGATCTTCGTTCGAGGACAGAATAGAGACGTTCGTCCTGGGACAAAATTAAATATCAACTGTACGATCCATACTTAGAAAAAAATTTCTCTAATTTGTTCGTTCAATTGCTCGTTGGTGAAAATAACTGACTAGATCGTCCCGTAGAAGTGATATCGTACAGTACGATAAGTTTAAAATATGAATTTTAAAACTCTCCCCCGATGTGTGTGTGCTCAGTTACTCAATTACAATTACACACTCTCGGACTCAATAAAATAAAAAATGTAGACTTTGATTATAATAAACTCTAAACTATTCTTGATTTGAAATCCTCAACAATCTGGTGTATGATTTTTCTAAAATGTTAGTACACACAAGAGTAAAAATAATTCATTAAAAATATGTTTGGAGAATTAGCAATCAAATCAATAATATTTTGAATCATAAAAAATATATAAATTGCAACATATCAAACATGTAAAACTAAGTAGCAACTATGTAAATAATCTCCCCCTTTTTTATGACGGTAAAATAATTATTGTTTGAATAAAATTGACAATCCTAAATTTCTTCTTAACTCCTCCTAAATGAATAAGCATATGAAATAAGGGAATTTCTATTAAGAACAAATTAATTTTTTAATTTTTTAAGTTTTAAAAACACACAAATCGAGAAACAAAAATAAAATGCAAAACACTACGAACAAAGCAAACAATAATACAAGAAACAATCAAAAAGACAAGAAATAATCAGATGCAAACACAAAAACAATCAAATGCAAATAATATTTCTATCACTTTTTAACAACAACAATAAGAGAATAATAAAAATAAAAGAAATGTTATAAGTCATATGAGAAATATTTTGACAATTGATCCAGAAAGAGATTGATTTATAATTGCAATAACAAGATTAATGTTCATTAGAGAAAAATAAAGATTAATAACTTTTAAATTAAGATATAACATAGACAAGATAAATCTATTAAGGTCATGAAGCATTCTAGACAATTGGATAAGAAAAAATATTAGAAGGGTGACGAAATGAAGATTAACGTAAGTCAATTTCCAATACAAAATATAATTTCTGAGTTCCCAAGAGATATCTCAAAACACTTTTCACTGCTATTAAATGTGATTCTTTTGGATTTGATTGAAATCTAATATACAAATAAATACTAAATATAACATCAGATCTTCTAGCAGTCAAGTAAAGTAAAGATCTAATAATCCCTCCAAATTTTTTTTGATCAATAGATTTTTTCTTTGGGTCCTTATCCAACTGAACTGAGGAACTCATATGTGTACTAATAGGTTTAATATTATCCATTTCATACTTTTTGAGGATATCCTTAACATACTTTGACTGACTATGAAACATTTCTTCCTTAATTTGCTTAATGCTAAAATCTAGAAAGTAACTCAAATCTCTGATTAGACTAATCTCAAATTCATTACTCATTATTTTAGAAAAATTATCATAAATATTTTTATTTGTAGATCCAAAGATGATATCGTCAACATAAATTTATACAATGAGTATATTGTCTCCCAATTTTTTTAAAAAGAGAGTGGTGTCCACACTTCCTTTTTCAAAAGATCTCTTACGTAAGAAAGTGCTCAACCTCTCATACCAAGCCCTAAGTGCCTGTTTCAATCCATATAATGTCTTTTTCAATTTAAAAATATGATTTGAGTATTTTGAATTCTCAAAACCTGGAGATTGTTCAACATAAACATTCTATTGAATTATCCCATTCAAAAAGACACTTTTAACATTCATTTGAAATAATTTGAATCCTTTAAAATAGACAAAGGCTAATAAAATCCTAATTGCTTCAAATCTTGCTACAGGGGCAAAAGACTCCTCAAAATCAATTCCTTCAATCTGATTATATCACTTAGCCACTAATTTAGCCATATTTCTAAAGATTACTCCTGAGTCATTCATTTTATTTTTGAACACCCACTTAGTTCCAACCACACTTTGATCCGTTAACCTTGTAAATAATTCCCAAACATCATTTCATACAAATTGATTTAATTCTTTTTCCATTGCCAAAATCTAAAATTCATCCGAAAGTGTTTGATTTATATTTGTAGGTTCAATCATTGAAATAAAGGTATAATAATTGACTTCTTTACTTAGTCCACGCCTAGTCTTAACACCCTCACTAGGTTCACCTATAATCAATTTCTTTGAGTGATTTTTAAAAAATCTCAAATCTCTAGGCATCATGTTTTCTTTCTCCACATTTTCTTCCATATTAACTTTCTCAATCCTTTGGGGGTTAATTTCTATTTCATCCTCTTCCAAATTTGGCTCTTAATACCAGATTTATCAAATACAATATGTGTGGTCTCCTCAATTATCAAAGTTTTTTTGTTAAATACTCTATAAGATTTTCCAATACTAGAGTATCCAAGAAAAATTGCTTCATCTAATTTAGGATCAAATTTTTTTAAGATAGATTTTTTATTATTATGTATGAATATCTTACATTCAAAAATATGCAAAAGTGACAAATTAGGTGTTCTCCCCTTAAGAAGCTCATATGGTATTTTGTTTAATTTTGATCTAATGTTCACCCTATTTAGAACATAACATGCAGTGCTAATCTCTTCAGCCCAAAAATATTTAGAAAGTGAATATTTTGCCAATATGGCTCAAGCATCTTCAATTAATATTATGTTCTTCCTTTCGACTATCCCATTTTACTGAGAGGTCGTAGGTGCAGAAAAATTATGATAAATTCTTTTTCTTTACAAAATTCCTCAATTTTTTTATTTTCAAATTCTCCCCATTGATCACTTTAAATTGTTAAAATCTCACATCCTAATTTCCTCTGAATTCAAGTCAAAAAAATCTCTAAACTCCTCAAATGATTCATTTTTATGATATAAAAATTTAACCCAAGTGAATCTTGAAAAATCATCTACTATCATAAATCCGTATACCTTCCCTCCTAGACTTACAGTTCCAACCAATCCAAAAAGATCCATATGTAAAATCTCCAAAGGCTTACTAGTTTTAAGATCCTTACTGGATTGAAAAGAGGACTTCACATTTTTTTCTAATTGACATGCATCGCAAAGGTGATCCTTAGTAAAGTCTAGTTTTGGTATACTTCTAACCAAATCCTTTTGGGTAAATTTTCTAAGGTTTTTTATACTAGAGTGACAAAGTCTTCTATGTCATAACCATGACTCATCAAAAATAATTTTCAAACAAAAAGCATTAGGAGTTTTTATATAATTTAAATTTAGCATATAAACATTATTTACCATTAATCTATGCAAAATAGCATTACCATTTATGCTTAATATGCAGCTAGTAAGAAAAAATTTAATACTGTATCCTTTATCACATAGCTGGCTAATACTCAAAAGATTATGCTTTAAGCCTTCTATAAGTAGTGCATTTTCTATGAAAAAGTTTTGCAAGTTTCTAATCATACCTGATCCATCCACCTTTCTTGTGGTGTTATCTCTAAGTGTAACCCTGCGTCCACTTCTAGCTTCTAGTAATATAAATTGCTTAGTATCTCCAATCATATGCTTTGAGCAACTGCTTTCTATATATCAAATGCTCTTACGAGGCCTTGTATGAGAGTGTCCCTCTTCTTGATCTGATTAATCAAGATTATCGACCATTAAGCATAAGTTGGTGACTTCCTCATCCTTTTCAGTTTCTAATGAGTCTGAAGCTGAGTCCGCCCAAAAAGCTTTTAGGAATCTCTTCTTGCCCTTCTTCAAATTTGGTTTCTCCTCTGCCTTCTCCTTATTAGGAGTGACTTTTAACTTTGGGCAGTCTGACTTTATATGTTTAGGTTTTCTGCACTCATACCAAATCACATCATTAGAAATCTTAATATTCATATTGAACTTGCCTATATTCCACTATTGGCGTCTCTTCTTCTTCCTTTTAAAAAAGCTCCTAAATTATCTAGTCATTAAAGCTATGTCGTCCTCATCCTCAGGTTGTGATAGATCACTCTTCAACTCCACTTTCAGTGCAATATTCTTTTCCTTTCGTTGTTCTCCTGCATCAATCTTTCTTTGACTCACTCCTTGCTCGTAAGCAATTAGTGATCCAAGAAGATTGCCAATAGAGTAAACATTTAAATTTTTAGAATCTATAATTGTAGTTATTTTAGTATCATATGTAGTAGGTAAATAATGAAGAATCTTATTAACCATTTCAATATTCGCTAATTCCCTACCTAATACATGCAAAGAAGTGACTATCTGTGTGAATTTTGTGTACATGTCAGAAATAGATTCATTGAGTTTCATGCAAAATAATTCATAGTCATGTAACAAGATGTTATGTCTAGATTGCTTTACTTCCTTAGTCCCTTCATAAGTGATACAAAGTCTATCTCATATGTCATTTCCACGTTTGCAAGTGGAAACTCGCATGTAGTCTTCTAACTTAAGTACACAAAAGAAACTGTTTAAATATTTTATATTAAGTTGTGCTAAGTCACGTTCTTCTACAGTCCAATCTACAAAGGGTATTTCAACTCTAATGCCATCAACTAATCTAGTTGGTTTTGTATACCCTATTGACCTCGATTTTGCCTAGACCCGGGGCCTAAAGAGTTGACTTGGTCAAATTGACCAAGCCAGACCTTATGGCCATTCCCATTGGGTTCAGTGGGTCGAGTCGAGTCTGTCGAGCTCGAGCTCGGACCCCGGGTCAACCTAGTTGACCAAGTCAACCATGGTTGACCAATTTGGGTCCTTTAAGCCTAAAATTAATTTTAAATTAATTTAATGGGTTCCGTGGCTCGATCCTCCACCCACTTGGGTCTAATTGACCATGTTGACTGGATTGACTCATGTCTTGGTCAAATCTAGTCTTGCATGGTCAAACATGACCTATTTTGGTCAAATTCATCCAAATTTAATCCCATTTAATGCCCTAATTGATTTCTAACATTTTAGAATTCAAAATCCCGTGGTCTTAAACCTAATTTCCCTCCTAAATTCATTTAGATTAGATCCTAGCCGTCCCTTTGCCGTTTAGGAGTTTAAATAGGAAGAAAATTAGGTTTAGAGGGACCTTTTTTTGCTCTTGCTTTTTGGAGAGACCACCTGAGGCCTCCAAATTTTCGGTGAGAACTCCTGCACCTTCCCTCCACCTTTCCCGACCGGATCCCGACCTGCTCGAGTCGCCGGCGACGAGAAGTCCGGCGAACCCGAACGTGAAGCCCTTTCGATGTGAATCCCGTCTGATCCAGGCTGTTTTGGCGTCGAAGCTCAAGAGAAGAATTGTTCTAGACGATCCCACGAGTCCAACGAGACCAAGAACTCCCGAATCCACCGTGTGGATTAAGGTATATCGCAAACCCTAGTCTAGAACACTTAGGGTTAATTAGCACCATGATTAGTGCACATTAATTCAAAAAAAATCCCCCCCATGGATGCTCTTTGTCTCTAGAACATAGATCTAAAATTTTATGCAATTCGGTCCAGCCGTTTGGGAGAACGAAGCCAAAAACGGATTAGGGTTTCGGATCGGGCGTGGTTTGGTCTGCGAGGTCTCTGAACCGTTGATCTTAGGATCAACGGTTCGGATCACGCCATACCGCGGGTGATCCGAACCGTGTATTCGGTTCTGTCGGACGGGTTTCTGACCGCCTCAATCCCCGCCGTCCGCGTCTGATGGCGCTCGATCAGACGGCTCCGGATCGCCGCCCACGTGGCAAGTGAGCCGTTACCGCGGTAATCATTGCCGCGGACCTCGGAGCGAGTCCGGTGCCGCCGCGTGGCGCACTCAGCCGCCGGCCGTCCCGCTGCCGCCGCGTGTCCTGACCGCCGCCGCCCGCGGTTTTGACTGCCGCCGCCGCGTGTCAGCGCCGGATTGGCCGCCGCCGATTTTTCTTTTATTAATAATTATTTTAACTATTTTTAGGCTATTTTAACTTCAAAAAATCGTAGAAAATTCGTTTTTTGTCCGATTTTGACGTATAATACCTCGTTTTGTTCGTATTTTTATTCTCTACATTATAATTTTTTTTTATTAAAATAATATATATATTTTATTAATTATTAAAACAGTAAAAATACCCTATTTTTGTTATTATTTAAATTATTATTTTTAATATAATTATTATTATATTATTATTATTTATTTGTTTAGTTATATTAATGTTATTTTGAAATACTAACCTAGTATTTATTATGATTATTGTTATTATTATTATTATTATTATTATTATTATTATTATTATTATTTCTTTTAAAAAATTATTTTTTTAAAAATAGACTTTAATGCCCTTTAAACTTCAAATATTAATAGCTCTCTCGTTTTCGCTCCGCTTTTAACGCACAACGCCTTGTTTTGAACGTATTTAGATTCTGCATTTTTTGGAATTAGTTTTATTTGAAAATCTTGGGCCTGTGTGCAATTATTTTCAAAACAGTAAAATAGCAATGTTTAAAAATATTTAATTATTGTATTTGAACTTCGAAATTACATAACTTTGTCTTTTTAAGTCCGCTGTCGACGCACAGCACCTTGTTTTGTATGTACTCTGAATTCTGCATATTTTGAAACTATTTTCAGATAAAAAGCATATCTGAGTTTGCTGTTATTACAAAAACAGTAAATCTACACTATTTAAAAATACTATTTTATTATATTTAAAACTTCGGAAATTCGTATCTTCGCCATTTCAAATCGGATTTTTGCGTATAACCCCTCGTTCTTTTCAGAAAAGCGAGCTTTATGTTTTGAAGCCATTTCTAGCCCTTGATTTTGGCTATTTTGACCAATCATTATTTGGATTCGATTATTCGAGTATTTTCGATATTAAATATTAATTATGATAATTATTTTCAGGATACAAAATATTTTTAAATCGCTTGAGACTTCGTTAGGGTGGTCAGCGGGTTTCCCTATACTTATGTATTATAAATTGAATTATTTTCAATTATTTTATTTTCCAAAAATATATTTATATTTATAAGTATTTTGAAACTATTTTAAAACTACTTATACATAAATCCTAACTTTGGGAGACTCGCTATCGTATGAAATTTTAGACATAGATTCTAGATGTGAAGAGCAATCATGGGGGAGTGGGTTAGTGAATGGTTGAGTCCCAATCATTCACTAACCCGTTCTTTAGGTGTCTGGCTTTTTATTTTCGTAGAATGCATGTATAGGACTGCACCACGAGCACTTAGCCTAGGCTCTCCTAGATCTAAGTACATGGTGTGTTTATTTCATTTTTCTACTCCCATGCATTTATTACCTGAAGGGTTAGACTAAACATCACTTTAAACTCCTACAACATAGTGACACCCTAAGGACAATAATTAAGGACTCGTCTAGCGAACTTAGAAGTCTTCTAGGGACTAGGATAGACCCCAGAACGACATGAAAACTACAACACTTAAACTTAGTGACATCTAAAACATCACTGAATTTTCTAGGAATTTTTAGGGCTAGTTAGACCCCTTAGATAACCAACCCTAATTAACCTGTTAAATAAGGCCCCCGAGACCTTCCGGAAATTGTAATAAATACACCTTAGGTCAGAAAATTACCCATAATACCTTGAACTGACCAGAATCTGATCCTTGACCTTAGATAAATAGGACTTCCTAGTTTGACCTCAGGTTGACCCCTAATTTGAACATAGGTGGAATTTACCGTTTTGCCCTAATAAATCATTAAAAATTAATAAAAATCCTAAATCTTCTCCAAACACTTGGGAACACTTTTTCTGGTCATCCCTGACATTTGCGAGTGATTCCAATCAGTTTGGAACTGATTTGGAGCAAAACAATAAAAAAGGCTATTTAGTAGGAAATTTAGAAAATTCCAATAAATACCCCGACCTTAGAAAACTCATAACTAATTGTAGAAAACTCCAAATTAGGTAAACTCACTTGCATTAGACTCCAATTAGGGCCTAGTATTTATTAAAAAATTTAGGTTTCCAGAAATTGGCTTAGATTAGAATGTCAACTTTTTGGTCAACCCTAGTCTATAGGACAGGGCCCGAAACTTAGAAAATTCATAACTTGGCCTAGAAAACTCTGATTTCAGCCTACTACCTGTCTAACTACTCGTATTAAGGTCTAGTATTTTCCTAAGGTGTTAGGAATCCTAGATTTAGCCTTTTTCCCATAGTGACTTTTTGGACCTTTAGTCTAGTTCCTAGGAGGACCCGGGACTTTCCAAAATTGGCTAATGCAACTTAAACTTCAAATATGATTGTCCTAAGTTCTTAAAACTCATCAACAAACTGAAATAATTAAAATGAACTCTAATTCACTAATACTTGAATTCCAACTAAAACATCCTTTTCAGACCCCCAACAAACATGAACTTTAGATAACTTTAATTAATTACCCCACTTAGGATTTATCCAAACCACATTAGCCTTATACACACATAGAATTGTTTGCTAGGGCACCACTTCTAAATCTAGGTTAGGCCGCTGGGATTTACTTTTCTGCTGTGTGCCGGAGCTTTCGCAGATTTCATTATATGCTGTTTGAAAAATGATTGTCGTGTTTGCTTACTTTTTCTGTACTCTGAAATGTGAACGCTAGACTTACCCATAGGTTAGGAGCGCCATATATATATTGTTCTTCCGTGCAGGTGGCCATGCTCAAGCTAATAAAAGGGGGGAGCAATATCATGATTTATAATAATATTTTATGCAGGTGCTTGCTCAGCCCCCCCTAAACAAAAATGAGGGCTAAATTAATTATAACTGCACAGGTGGAGCGCTTAGCCCTCAAAATTAAGAGCATGGCTTGGCACAGGGTCAATGGTGTTAGCACTTTCATTTTTATATAAACTGCTTGGGATTTTTTTTAGGATAACCTTGCAGGGCTTTAGAATTTACTGCTTTCCATAAATGTAAATTTATTTGTAATATTTGTTAAGAGTTGTGAAAATAACTTCTGAGTCGGGATATTCTTATCCAGCTCGGATTCCAAAAGAAGAAGGCATCCCTAAGGGGAGAGTCTTCTTCCATTTGGAAGATCGAGCTGGATGGCTTTAGATATCCAAAGAGAAAAGGCAATACCCCCATACTGGGGGAATTGTCTCTTCGTTTGGATATTCAAGCCACGACGGATCCAAGGAGTCTAAGGAGGAGAGATCCAAGGAGTCCAAGGAGGAGAGATCCAAGAAGTCCAAGGAGAAGATATCCAGAAGACTAAAGATTTGAAGACCCAATATCCCACTCAAAGTTATTAGTGTCTGTCATAGGCTTAGAAATCCGGGTTGTTGGCAGTGGTGCCCGGCCACTTTACTTTATGCATATCTGGGGTGTAATAAGGGAAATTTGCCTATGGACATTTAGATGATTAATTTTGGGATTTATATTGATGTGTTTACCTGATTGCGCAGTAGAAATTGCCTGCTTTTCTTAGGTTTCTTTCTTGCATGCCGTCTTTGATTTCACCTGGATTTTCGTTAGGCTCTTTAAGGACTACAAAATTTTTCTACTCATAACTAATTCCTAAAATTTTAAGTTCTAAATAATATAGAAACTTAACGAACCTAGGGAATTGCCGGAACCGTCCGGGGTCGCATGCATATTACTGCATCTTTCTTTCCTTGTTATAAGACATTTCCCTGCCTGCGGGTTAAGTCCGGATAATCTGGCCTATGAGGATGAAGTGCCGGACCTAGGGAGACTCAGTCTTTTCAAAAAATTATTTTTTATAAGCCTGTTTTTAAAATTCTATAGCATTCATGAGCTGACGATTCAACTAGCATGCATTGCATTAGTAACTAACTAATTAAAATTTAATTGCATTAGCTAGGAGCATCTAACCCACATAAGTCCATGACCACTTAGGAAATTCTCTAGATGTCGGTCCTACTTCCAAATAACTGTACCACCCACCCATCTTTCATAATTGACATGATAGCATGGTTTTAAATCGATTAGGTGGTTAGCTGGCTCCCCAATCCAGGCCGGGGTAAGTCCAGGTTTTGCATAGCATTAGCTAGGACACTGGTCTTAGTGTGTGTCGAACACTAAGTCCAAACTAGATTTAGGATTCAAGGCTACTATATTTGGTATCGTAGTATGCCTTAAATAGTAGGTAGGTCTCTTCTTTTCAGGGACCCTAAATCCTACTTATCCGCGTCACAGGATGACGCCACCTCCATCTTTCTCTCACGCATGTGATTGATTGCTTGTCTTTTTTTCTCCAGTTTCTCTCTAGTACCCTAGAGCCTCCGAATGCTGGTATGAGCCACGCATGTTTGATTCAGCCCTTCGGACCTTTCTTCCTTTTGAGTAGGATTTCCTAGTCTATATCCATGTGTCAATCCCAATTTGGAAAAGATAATGTATGATCCTTAATCGAGAGTTTTCTCGGGCTCCGGCTCGGGATGTAATTAACCACGGGGGCATGCGCCCGTGGGAAACTTGGCCCCGCAATCTACTTTACCCCGCTCGATCTCTCGTATCGGGTGGGGAAAACCCGTGACTAGGTCGTGTATATTGCTACCCATCAGGGTGTGCTGGCGACAGCATCTATCCCCAATGGTTAGTCGTATGCGCGATCCAATCTGCCCTCCCATCGACCCGTTCGTGTCGATCGTAGAGGCCTACGATCGTTTTGTTCTACGGGATAGTGCGGCCGTACCCTCTGCATTCGAACCCCCACGAGCGGTGCTCCTTCGGAGGTCCACAGGTTTCTGGCGACCACGGTGGGACCAGTTTCTCTCTCCATCTTTGGATCATATATTATCTTTTCTTGTGTGTACTCCGGGAAATGTACTCCTTAGATTAGGTCCGTCCCACTCTTAGTTAGGGTCTCTCCTTAGTTAGGGTTCCTTTCCCTTAGCTAGGGTTTTCTTCCCTACTCTACTTCCTTCCAGCATAGCAGGCTATTCCGTCCTTTATCTATTTCTATCTATCCTATCAAATTCTTACTCGTCCATTCTTTCTTGATTTACAGTCTTACTGACCTTTTCACTTTCTTTTCTTGGCAGCAGTGCCATGGCTTCCTTCGTACCTTCCGTTACCTTTGCTTTCGGTTCGGACGCGCGGGTGACTCTCCCTGGGTCCCTGCTCGCTAGTCCGCTAGTGGGAGGAATCACTTTTGGTTCCTTCACTGACTCGGCCTTCGTCACTCTTGGCGGGCCGACCCCACCGGAGGCTGCTGCATTCTCTCCTCCTCAGAGGAGAGGACGCGCAGCCATGCGCCCGTTTGGACGTCCTGCTGCTCGGCGCCCAGTCCGAGCACCACGTCCTGTTCCTGTTCCTGCGCAGCCAGTGCGCCCTGTGGCTAGGCCACCAGTGCCTAGGCCACTTCCTGTTCCAGCGGTCAGGCGTCCAGTGCCTGTCGCTCCTACTGCACAGGTTGTCCCGGCCCCTCAGCGCCGGCAGCCTGCTGTAGTTCCCCCCGTTCGTCCAGTGGTCCGGCATCCAGTGCCTGCCGCTCCTGCAGCACAGGTTGCTCCGGCCCCTCAGCGCCGATAGCTTGCTGCTACTGTTGCTCCCGTTGTTCCAGCGGAAGCACCTCGTGTTCGGGTTCCCCCTCCCACTCCCACCAGGAAGTGGGGTGCCCAGACCGAGGTGCCTTCGCCTTCCACTGGTCGGGTTTCTGTTTTCGCCCGACTTTCTCACCCCGAGGTTGTTGGGCAGACCCCGACACTTCCTGTTGTTCATGTTCCCGGTCCTGATGTTCCTTCCTCTTCCACCTCTGGCCTTGGGAGAAGGGCCAGGAGGAATAGGAACAGGAGACTTCATTTAGCTGCGTCAGAGGCAGAGAGGCAGCAGATGGCTGATGCTATAGCTCACCAGGAGCTAGTTGAGAGGACAGTGGCTCCCAGGCAGCAGAGGCCACGACGAGTTGCAGATGTGCCAGTTCCAGAGGTTGTAGTGGCTCCCGAGATAGAGGCAGTTCAGGGAGGACGCTTTTCCCCGTTGACACATAGTGGGGACGAGGAGGACGTTGCCCGCATTGCGGCGGCTCCTCCTGTTACCACTACCCTACCCCGTGCTAGGATCCCTAGGGACGCTGCTGTTCGAGCCCTCACCCAGAGGATTCGAAACATCGTCCGCCTAGCAAGTGGTAGGGGTCCTGTCGATCGGCAGAAGATACTCCGTCAGATTTCTCCGGCCACCTTTCAGTTGTGAGGACAGACTGCTAGGAGACTTTATAGTTGGCAGAGGGGACAGACAGCTCAGCAGCCTGCAGATGCAGTTCCAGTAGTCAGACCCCCGACGGTTACTCCTACTGCAGGACGACGCCCACGTCGTCGAGGATGGAGACAGCAGCGGAGGCCTGCCCAGCCTCAGGTCAGTTCAGAGGTTGCAGTCCCAGAGCAGCCAGTTGCCCGTGCAGCAACCCACCGTAGGAGGTGGGTTTGGAGGCGTCGGCAGGCGGACACCCCTGTCGACCCAGTTGAGCCAGTAGAGACAGCACCACCGTCAGATACAGAGCAGTTTGACGATGTAGATGATTTGATGGATATAGCAGTTACTTCCGAGGCAGCGGCAGTCCCGATGATGTGCGATGAGGAGGTGGCACCTACTCCAAAGGGATCCCCAGAGAGAGTTGAGACAGAGTCAGTCCGTAGCCCTCACAGGATTGGTTCCCCTATGAGTCCGTACATAGCAGCCCTCCAATAACATTTCTTGGAAAATGATGCACACTAGTAGATGAGTTGGAGGAGGAGGTACCAGTTCACCGGGTATGTGTGGTTACCCGACGAGGTCACTCGGATGAGAGAGAGCCCGAGGACCAGGACGAGCAGGGAGACCCCGAGGTGGGTGGATCTCCCAGGTCAGTTGACACGGATGCTACCGTTCTACACTTGCAGACACAGATGGCAGAGATGGCCAGAGCCATGGCAGCCATGACAGCACAGTTGACAGCTCTGGGGGCGATGCCTCAGGTGATAGGTGTAGCAGCTACCAGTACCTCCAGAGAGCAGCCAGTAGTACCACCTGCTACAGTAGACCCCGTGGGAGTGGACAGGGTCCAGAGAGTAGTCCAAGCACCACCCACGGTACTTCCCTACACTACTTCAATTCAGAGTCAGCCAGCTCAGATGTCAGCAGGTCAAATCCAGGATTTGATTGCCCAGAAGGTCGAGCAGGCCATTTCCTCCAGGAAGACTGGAGAGTCAATCAGCAGAGGGCGTCCTTACCCAGTAGAGTACGAGCAGGAGCCTTACCCCCCTGGCTTTATCCCTCCTAGGTTCAGAGTTTTTGACGGGTTTGGAAACCCGAGGCAGCATGTGGCTCAGTACCGAGCCATATGTTGCAATATAGGAGGGAGTGATCCACTGATGTTGAGGTTGTTCGTCAGCAGCTTGGCGAGGGTGGCGTTTGCTTGGTACGCCGACCTCCCCAACGACTCAGTCAGGACCTTTGCAGAGTTGAAGCAGCTGTTTGTGCAGAGGTTTGTTAGCACAGAGCACAGAGTTACAGTGGGAGAGCTAGTGGTGACCAGGCAGCATCCCAGAGAGAGTCTCACAGATTACATAGTCAGGTGGAGGAATCTCAGTTTGCAGTGCGAGCCATAGTTACAGGAACAGCATGTAGTTGAGATCTTGATGAAGAACATAGATGGTCCGATAGCACCATACCTGAATGGTTTCACCATTAGAACCTTTCAGAAGCTCCTCACCAAGGTCACCAGCCTACAGGACAGCATACCCGCTGCAGTCCCTCCTAAGGTTGAGAGTCAGCCTTCGCGCAGACCTCAGCGGCAGGAGTTTTCAGGGGCACCTCCACCTAGGAGAGGAGAGGTTCACAGTACTCAGGGACCATCAGATAAGGGCAAGAAGCTCTTAGTCACTTCAGTACCCCAGCAGCCACGACCAGCTAGTCAGCCACACTCAGCCAGCAGGTCTTACTCAGTTGACCAGCCAGGGGGACAGCCTAGGACCTCCCGCAGGACTCCAGAGAGTCAGCAGTACCTGCAGGAGAAGCTTAGGAAGGAATATCCCTTTAAGAGGGAGAGTGTGAAGAAAATTTTTAGATTCCTTACTAAGAACAACCTGTTGGTATTCCCTGAGAGCAGTAAAGCAGTAGAGCAGAGGAGGGTCAGACTGAGCACCCCCTTTACTGTCCTTACCACAGACATGTCGGACATGTGTTGGAAGACTGTTATGTCTTCAATGACAGAGTAAATAGACTGATGATCACAGGACAGATACGCCTTCAGGATAGTGATCTAGTGCAGCCCAAGGGCAAGACCCCTCAGACAGTTCAGCTAGTCTCCAGCCCCAGTGATTGTCAGAGTGATGCTTAGGGCACTACTAGCAGTTTACCCACGGGTTTTGAAAATTATTGGTAGATCTCACTTTCCAGGAAGACTAGGAGGATGATAGACAGAGCAGTTCAGAGCTCAGAGGCAGTTGAGAGTAGGCCACCTCAGGCCAAGTCGACAGTTGCCGCTGCAGTTAGCACTCCAGCACTTTCTTCCTCTTCTTCTCCTTCTGTTGTAGTGCTAGATAAGCATATTTCCTCTTCTACTTTTTCTTCTTCTGGATGTAACAAAAAAATGTATGAAAGAGAAAAGTATGTTGTAACTGCAGAGGGGAAGACAGGGTTCCTTCCAGCACTTACGCTGAAGGACTTTGTTCTCCCTTCATTTGATGAGGAAATAAAAATAGAAGACGATTCTGAGTACTTTTGGTCTTCTGCACCTTTTACTTATGTTTCTATTGTTACTCCTAGTTCTTCTTCTTTCAGCACTCGCTCTTCCTCAGTACTACATGTTTCTTATAATATGGATAATTCTAATGATGAGTTTGAGTCTGATGAAGAACCTATTTTTACAATTCCAGAGGGTGGATGTTACATGGATTCAGATGATGAGTCCGAGGACCCACTCCCAGTACTTGCCTTAGAACCAACACCTACCACCACCCCTGAACCAAAGGAATCTCCTGTTGAGGATGACTCAATACAGGAAGTTCATTTGCGTTCAGGAAAAGTTCTTCCACTCAGGTTGGCTAAAAATATAAAAGATAAGAATATCATTACCCAGCAGGATGATCCTATCCCTTCCTCCCAGGAGCAGTCTAAGGAAAAAGGGAAAGGCCCTCAGCTGGAAGTTGATTATAATGTGTTGGCACATCTAAGGAAAATTCTTTCTCTTCTTAGTGTCTATGATGCTTTGATGTTGTCACCTGACTTGAGAGAGACACTGGTTAAAGCCTTGCTTGAACCAGAGACCTATCAAGCATTCTTTACTTCCGACCCTGATGATGGGGCATGGCATTTATACAACACGTCATGCATCACTTTCTCTAGTCGTGACCTGTTGTTAGGGACCACTGAGCACAATCGTCCCTTGTATGTTACAGCTGAAGTCAATGGTTTTGAGGTGAACAGGGTCCTCATTGACCAAGGGGCTTCAGTGAATATTTTGACATATGAAACTTTGAAGAACCTCTCCCTAGGTCATTTGAAGCTTACTTCTGATAAGATTATGCTGAAAGGCTTCAATGACCAAGGCCAGCGAGCTTTAGGGTCTATCACCCTACCGCTGAAGTTTGGAAGTTTTCTAACAGAGGCAAAGTTTCATGTGATTGAGGCTGATACTTCATACAGGGCTCTCTTAGGAAGGCCTTGGATCCATGAGTATGGAATGGTGCCCTCTACCTTGCACCAATGTATGAAGTTCCTGAGGAATGATGTCGAGTATACCATTCCTGGAGATACCCAGCCCTTTTCCGTGCATGAGGTTTCCATCTACGATGATGCCGAGTACTATGTACCTTGGAAAATTCGTAGAGCTCCACCAGCTCAGTCACCAGTGATGCCTGATACTACCGTACAAGGTCCTGCGCAGTCACCTGCACAGGGTCCTGTACAATCACTAGTACAGGGTCCATCACAGGTTAGTATTGAGCCAGGTGTTTCCACTGCCCATTCTGATGGAGATCCCTCTCAGTTTGCAGTGAGGCACGATGGTCCCCCTAGTAGAGGTAGGGGAGGACGAGGTAGGGGTAGAGGTAGAGTGTCGATTCGCGAGCCGCGGAACCACGACACTCGGACTCCCCCTCCTCCACACCTTTACACTTTGTCTTTGACTGTAGAGTCCGACTCTTCCGACGATGAAATGATCGATATCCTTCAGCGTCCAGTCACTTCACCACTCCCACATCCCGTCGGCTATGATTCACGGCTTATCTTTTAAAGCCACTTGATACCTGAGGGTGGATTGGTTATTGATATTAGCTCAGACGAGGAAGAAGACTTCCGACGTCAGACTACTACCAGAAAACCTTCCCCACATCAGGTACGCGGGATAGGAGTTGGGGATTCCAGTCGAAGAACTTTTAACACCCCTATGGTTGATGATGACATCCCAGTATGGGGTAGTCATAATCCTATACCTCACTTGTACGAGACTTTTTCACCGGCACGATCTGAGGAGCGCCTTTCTGTACCCCGTAGTATAGGTGCTCCACTGGGTCCTATGAGACAAGATCTAGAGGAGACCGCTATGGATATAGAGGTCAAGAGTGGCCCTCGCTACTTTTCACCTACTGTAGAGAGCTTTGTTGAGCGGTGTCTAGTCCGTTCCACTTTACCCAATGAATAAGCTCTACAGCAGGCCCGAGTCTGGCAAACTGATTTCCCCCAAGGTCTAGGAGGCATATGTTATATGGGATCAAACCAGTCTAGTGAGGCCAGCATTCGTGCCATTTCCCACGCTTATCCGGTTGTTTTTCTTGCCGACGAAGAAGACCCGGATGGTGAGGAAGATGACATACTTGATGCACCACAAGAGTTCGAAGATGGCGTCACTTCCGCCATTGATGAATTGTGTGAGATAAACTTAGGCACTGAGTCAAATCCTAGGCCTATTTTTTATAGTGTTTTACTGTCTGATTCAGAGGCTCAAGAATACATCAAGTTATTGTCAGAGTTTAGAGATTGCTTTGCCTGGAACTACACTGAGATGCCTGGTCTAAATCCAGAGGTAGCAGTCCATAAATTAGCCATTAAGCCTGATGCAGTCCCTGTTAAACAAGCACCTCGTAGGATGAGGTTGGAAATTGAACAACAGGTGATCGCTGAAACCAAGAAGCTGATAGAAGCTGGTTTCATTAGGGAAGAGAAGTACCCCACTTGGCTTGACAATGTTGTTCCAGTCCGGAAGAAGAGCGGGCAGATTCGTGTCTGTATCGACTTTCGTGATCTAAATAAGGCATGTCCAAAGGATGATTTTCCCCTTCCCATTCCTGAGCTTATAGTGGATATAACATCATCACATAGCATCTTCTCATTCATGGATGGTTCATCTGGTTATAATCAGATAAAGATGGACACTGAGGATGAGAAATTTACTGCATTTCGTACACCTATAGGTGTCTTTTGCTACAAGGTAATGCCCTTCGGTCTCAAGAACGCCGGGGCCACCTATCAACGTGCCATGACTGTCATCTTTGATGAGATGATACATGAGCAAGTTGAATGCTATGTGGATGATTTGGTCGTCAAAAGCAAGGTCCGCGAAGATCACCTCAGAGATCTGCGAATCGTTTTTGAACGCCTGCGCAAGTTTGATTTAAAGATGAATCCTTTAAAATGCGCATTTGGAGTTAGTGCAGGAAAGTTCTTAGGGTTTATAGTTCGTTATCGTGGCATTGAGATAGATCCCTCTATGATCAAGGCCATAGTAGATTTAAAACCCCCTAAGAGTCTTACCTAGTTGAGGTCATTCTAGGGTAAACTCGCTTTCTTGCGGAGATTTATCTCCAATCTTTCTGGTAGGTGTCATCCTTTCTCTGCACTAGTGAAAAAGGATGCCCGATTTTGTTGGGATGAGAGTTGTCAGGAGGCCTTTGAGAGTATAAAGCGCTACCTGATGAACCCCCCTGTTTTAGCTGCACCGATCCCAGGCAGGCCGTTGATTCTCTACACTACGGCCCTGGATGAGTCTTTAGGTGCATTGTTGGCTCAAGAGAATGAGGAAGGCAAGGAGAATGCCTTGTACTACCTTAGCAGACGATTGATTCCTGTAGAGCTTAAGTACCCAGCGATGGAGAAGCAATGTTTAGCCTTGATCTTTGCGGTATAAAAGCTTAGGCATTATATGCTTTCACATAAAATTAATTTGATCTCTAGAGTCAATCCATTGCAGTACTTGATGACCCGTCCGACCCTCTCAGGTCATCTAGCACGATAGTCTATGATACTACTGCAATTTGATATCACTTTTGTTCCTCAGCGGGCCGTCAAAGGATAGACTCTAGCTGACTTTTTGGCTGATCACCCGATCCCTGCTGATTCCCCACTTAATGATGATCTACCTGATGAATCAATTATGAGTGTGGATGAACAGGAGTCCCCTATTTGAGAGTTTTACTTTGACGGTGCGTCATCTGCTAAAGCATCAAATCTAAATGAAACTCCTACGATTAGGGTAGGATTAGGCCTGATTTTTGTGTCCCCTGAGGGTCATACTCTACGGTACTCCTATAGTTTATCAGAACCTCGTACCAATAATGAAGCTGAGTACGAAGCTCTGATTTTGGGGCTAGAGTTGGCCATTCAGATGAGTCTTACGCGGGTAAAGATCTTTGGAGACTCCCAACTGATAATCAATCAAGTGGCTGGAGTCTACAAAGTACTTAAGCCTGAGCTCATTCAATATCACAATAAAGCAATGGAGCTCCTGTGCTTAATACCTGAAGTAACTTTGGCCAAAATACCTAGATCTGAAAATGGAAAAGCAGATGTATTGGCCAAGTTAGCAAAGGAGTTAGCTGACCCTACTGGAAACCCAGTTTCTATTTCTGTCTAGTATCGTCAAGCTCTGTGCCCCGCAGATTTGTCCTCCCCTAATCAGACCTTCACAGTCCTTGCTGTCAATGAGGAGTCAGACTGGAGAGAGCCCTTCATAGAATATTTAAAGCATGGTAGGCTCCCAGATGATAAGTCTCTCGCTGCTCAAATTAGAAAGAGAGCTCTATCATTCGCCTATGTAAATGAAACTTTGTATCGACGCTCTTTTGACCAGATGTGGTTAAGATGCCTCAATAAAGAAGAGGCTACTAGAGTCATAAGCGAGATACATGAAGGGCTTTGTGGTGCTCATCAGTCCGGACCTAAAATGAAAGGCAGAATTAAACGCCTTGGCTACTACTAGCCTACGATGATCCGAGATTGTATGGAGCATGCTAAAAGGTGTCACCAGTGTCAGGTTCATGGCACTGTGATTCACCAACCCCCTAATCCGTTGCACCCTACTGTTTCTTCTCGGCCATTTGAGGGCTGGGGCACGGATGTAGTGGGTCCTATAGACCCTCCTTCTTCCAAGGGTCATAGGTTCATTCTAGCCGCCACTGATTACTTCTCTAAGTGGGCAGAAGCTGTCCCACTTAAGGAAGTTAAATCAGAAGATGTGATGCGTTTCTTTCGAGATAATGTTGTTTATCTCTTTGGTGTTCCGCGCCGTATCATTTCAGATAATGGTCCGTCCTTCAGAAGCACCAAAATTGCCAGATTTGCCTGCCGCCATAACATTAATTGGCGATATTCTTCGATTTATTATCCCAAAGCCAATGGCTTGGCAAAGGCATTTAATAAGACTCTTGTGCAGCTGATAAGAAAAATCCTTGTTGCAAACAAGAGAGAAAGGCATGATAAGTTACCTGAAGCATTATGGGCATATAGGACTACCTATCGTACTCCTACTCAGTCCACCCCATATGCTTTAACTTTTGGGGTTGAAGCAGTCCTCCCACTTGAGGTCGAGCTCCCCTCACTGCGTATAACAGTTAGTTACAATCTATCTGAGGAAGATAATGCCCGACTGAGGTTGGAAGAGCTTGATGGTTTAGAAGAGCTTCGCTTACAAGCTCATCAGAACCTTAAGCTATACCAGGCCCGAATGGCCCGGTCGCACGATCGCCTTGTTAGACCCCGTGCTTTCCAGGTAGGTGATTTAGTGCTTGTTCTGCGTAGGCCTATCATCTCGCATCGTCGGCGAGGTGGTAAGTTTGAGCCTATTTGGGAAGGCCCTTTCGGTATAGAGCGAGTTTACGAAGGTGGTGCCTACCTACTTGTTGATGCAAACGGCGTTCACCCAATGCCTGTCGTCAACGGGCAGTACTTGAAAAAGTATTATGCCTGAGTCTAGTACTTCACAGGGGAGCCTCCCTACCGCCTGTAGATATCCCTCTGTACATGTAGCTCCTAAAAGGATTCCCCTACTTTTCAGCAGTCTGTGTGGCCACGACGATTTGTCCTCTACCACACGACGTTTGCTTAGAAAAGTATAGGGCTATCCTTAGAGGTGATACACTAATACGCCGTAGGGATATTTGGTACTTTTGTCTGTGCGCACCAATTGTGTTGGTGCTATCGCATAAGAATTTTTAGTTTGCTCTCCCCTTTGTTGGGCTTAGTCCCCCAGTTTCACTTGCCATCCCAAGTATGGTCTGGGATATCAAAACCAATAATTTGAGTCCAGTTTTGAGAGGTGACACTGGGTCCACACCCTCCTATGATAGTTAGGAGTGGTGAGCATGGTCCAATGTCCCTATTGTAGCCTCCTGCCCCTATCAGTCCTACTCTGATAGATGTGGCTCTCAGCCCATTCATATGAGTTGAAAGTGATCAAGGATGTTAGAGTCATTGGTTTAGACTCTTTTGAGATAGGATACCGGGTCCACACCATCTCATGCTAGTCAAATATGGTAGTGTTGATCCTCTATCCTGATGATAATTTTAGTTGTACATCAATTTCTACATGATTGTGCTCCCCAGTTCATTCACATGAAATGAATGTGGTCTGGGTTATCAAAACCATCTACTACCCCTAATTTAAAAAAAAAAAAATTTGTGTGATAAAGGAGGGGAGCTCTTAGTAGGGCAAAACCGGTTGCCCTTGTCACAGGAGGAACCTGGTTAAACTCTCCACAAGCACAAATTTCTCAGTCTTGTTCATGTGACGAACATGATCCGGGTCATCAGAATAATTCACAATTCCTAAAAAAAAAAAAAAAAAAAAAAAAAACATATGTATATATATACATGTGATAAAAAGAGGGAAGCTCTCGATAGAGCAAAACCCGGTTGCCCTTGTCACAGGAGGAACCCGGTAAAACTCTCTATGAGCTCAAATTCCCCAAAAAAATTTTTTTTTCTTTTCCCTCCCTTGAGAGTACTTTGATGATCTCTTCAGGGTTGAGTTCCCACTTAGTTGGTCGAGAAATTTATATGATTTTAAATGCATTTCTTCATTAGTGATGTAGTACCTTGTGTTTTAAGGTGTAACCATCACTATTTTTTGGGCTTGAGTCTTTCTGAGAAGAGATCGCCCCCAGCTGCTCTCTTTTGGCAGTCTACCTCCCATTCATGAATTACCCTGAGCTACCAGAGTAGTCCTATGAATGTGGCAGTATTACCTCCACTTCGCACAGGGTCCTACCTAATTAGGGTAGGTGTTACCACTGTGGTCTTATGATAATCATAGATCTTACTCATGATTATCAGATTAGGTGTCAGGAGTGCTCCCTTGCCACCTCGGAGTTGTGCTGTGATGTAGTACATCTATTCTCAGGTGTTAGCATTACAGTTCCAGGAGCCCCGGTTTTTCATCGGATGACCGACTCCTTGGTTTCTTTCACCAGCTTACTTTAGCATTCGTTCCCTACTCTTAGTTGCTAGAGTAGCCCTACGAATGTTGTTTGGTTGTTTTCACTTCTCGCAGGGTCCTACCTAGTCAGGGTAGGTGCTACCACTGTGACCCTTCTGATGATTCTTCACTCTTATACATGATTACCATCCTCAGGTAGTGAGGGTGTCCACTTTACTACCTAGAGCTGTTTTCCTTGTAGTGATGTGGTATACCTTGCCTAGGATATCAACATCACTACTTTGAGAACTTTGAGCTTCTAGCAGAAGATCAGTTCTCCTACTCCTTTTTTGTGACCCATCCTACCATTTATACACTAGGCTCAGTCTCCTGATTGATCTTATGAATGAGTTGAGGTCACTTTCACTTCCCACGGGGTCCCACTAGTCTATGTGGGTATTACCACTGTGAGGTTTTACCTACTCAGAGTCGTTGACCTTAGTAGAGGTGGTACTTCCTCACTACTTTGACTCTTTTTCTCCTACCTGGTGATACAAAGCATCATACCATAGATGCTGCCATCACCTTTTTCTTGAGCTTTAATTCTCTAGTAGAGAGTCAGCAATTTTAGATACTTCTACCACTTGTTTCCCCATTGAGATCCCACTCCTAGCTGCCGGAGAGGTCCTTTGGAAGTTTTGATACTACTCCTGCTTCTTACAGGGTTCCCATCAGTTAGTATGGGTCCACCACTGTAGCCTCTTTGAGGATTGTTTTTACCAGGCATAGTCCTGCCTTCTGTAGTTGAGGTGCCCCCTCACTACTCGAGTTCTTTTTACTTCTTTGGAATGAGATCACCCCTTTACACACTTTACAGCGGGTATATCTCTTCCAGCCTTCTGGAGGGATTTCGTTCTGATGTCTTCTCCCCCCTTGTGTGGGGTTAGGGTTCTCTAGGAGATCCTGACAGCATTTGGATACTCATGGCCACGACGATTTGTCCTCTACCATGTGGTTACCAGGTTGCTAGAAAGGGTTCCTTAGGTGGCTCTGCCCTCAAAATTGTCATATTTACTTACATCTTTTTCCCTCATATCCCTACACAGATGCGTGTTGGGCTGATGTCGAGGTGACTTTTGACCTTCTATTTTGCTGTTTGAAATGAACAGACAGATAGTTGAGTTTACCTGGTAGAGAGGACCTGACAGAGCACCTGGAAGATACTCCTCGCCACGCTCTCGTTTGCCCTGTCCTGATCAGGCAGGCATCAGGCCTGACTCTTTATTCACTCAGTTGAAATGACTGGGTGGGTATTGAGCCCTTCTTCATCTGCAAGACCGCACTGGCTACAGCAGATGTTGAAGCTTACCCGTTGAGTGAGCCCGACAGAGTCCCTGGGAGGCGTAATTCCTCAACGTTTCTTTCTTTTACTTCGGATGTCCTGTAAAAGACTAAGCAGGCTTCCATTTCATGGTTCATGAGCTTCTTGCTGAGGTCAGGCAGAGGTAGTGGCCACCCTAATCCACTGTTTCGAAAGGAGCAGGAGGGGCGGGATCCTTTCACCCTCTACCCGCTGTCCAGATGCGGTCAGCCTGGTAGTTGGTTTTACTTTACCGTTGAGTGAGCCCGACAGAGTCCCTGGGAGGCGCAATTCCTCAACAACCCTTTACTCCGGATGTCCTGTAAAAGACTAAGCAGGCTTCCATTTCGTGGTTCATGAGCTTCTTGCTGAGGTCAGGCAGAGGTAGTGGCCACCCCAATCCACTGTTTCGAAAGGAGCAGGAGGGGCGGGATCCTTTCACCCTCTACCGCTGTCCAGATGCGGTCAGCCTGGTAGTTGGTTTTACTTTACCGTTGAGTGAGCCCGACAGAGTCCCTTGGAGGCGCAATTCCTCAACAACCCTTTACTTCGGATGTCCTGTAAAAGACTAAGTAGGCTTCCATTTCGTGGTTCACGAGCTTCTTGCTGAGGTCAGGCAGAAGTAGTGGCCACCCCAATCCACTGTTCCGGAAGGAGCAGGAGGGGCGGGATCCTTTCACCTTCTACCCGCTGACCAGATACAGTCAGCCTGGTAGTTGGTTTTACTTTACCGTTGAGTGAGCCCGACAGAGTCCCTAGGAGGCGCAATTCCTCAACACCCCTTTACTCGGATGTCCTGTAAAAGACTACGCAGGCTTCCACTTCGTGTCTTCTTTACTTTTGCTGAGGTCAGGCAGAGGTATCGAGTCACCCCAATCCACTGTTCCGAAAGGATCAGGAGGGGCGGGATCCTTTTCACTTTCCACCCCGCTGTCCAGATACGGTCAGGCGGGTAGCTGGTTTTACTTGGTAGAGAGGGCCTGACAGAGCACCTGGCAGGAACTCCTCGCCTTTTTCTTTGAAGTGTCCTGTTCTGATCAAACAGGCACCAGACTTCGTGGCTCCCTTTATTTGTCGCCCTGAGTAGGCTGGGCAAATACGGAGTCACCCCAATCCACTGTCCGGAAATAGGCAGGAGGAGATGGGATCTTTTCACCTTCTATCCCACTGTTTGAAATGAACAGATGGGGAGTTGGTTTACTTGGTAGAGAGGGCCTAGCAGAGCACCTGCTAGGAACTTCTCGCCACCTTTTTCCCTGAGTGTCTTGTTTCGGTTAGGCCGACACCAGGCTTCGTGATTCTTTGGTTTGCTAACTTGATTTGGTCAAGCAGATACTGAGTCACCCCAATCCACTGCTACGAGATGGGCAGGAGGATATGGGATCCTTTCACCTTCTATTCTGCTGACCCGATATGGTCAGCCAAATAGTCGGTCTACTCTCACTACCTTACTTTTGATTCTTCTCTTGGCTCCGCTCCTGCTACGGAGTGAGGCCAGAAGAAAATCCCCCTACCCTTTTTCACCTTAGTGGTGATCTTCACTTTTGATTCTCCTTTCTGCTCTGCCCTCGCTACAGGGCAAGGCTAGGAGAGAATCCCCTTACTTTGTTTTCACCTTTCTAGGCGATCTTTACCGTTGGTTCTGTCCTGGCTCTACCCTTATCGAGGGGTAAGGCCGGGAGGAGACCCTTCTACTGGTTCACTGCTTCAGTGATACCTTGCCTGCGCACTGCTGTTTTCACTCTCCCCTAGGCTCTACCGTCGTTGTAGGATAAGGCCAGGGGATGAGTTTCATACCTTCTTCCACCTTTGCTGATGCCCTTTCGTTCTTTTACTTGGGCTCTCCACTTTACTTTCTGTGGCTTAGTCGGTCAACGCCAACACGAGTGGTTCACTAGTTGTTCGCCACTCCTGTTAGGGGTCCGTTTGTTGACCTCGATTTTGCCTAGACCCGGGGCCTAAAGAGTTGACTTGGTCAAATTGACCAAGCCAGACCTTATGGCCATCCCCATTGGGTTCAGTGGGTCGAGTCGAGTCTGTCGAGCTCGAGCTCGGACCCCGGGTCAACCTAGTTGACCAAGTCAACCATGGTTGACCAATTTGGGTCCTTTAAGCCTAAAATTAATTTTAAATTAATTTAATGGGTTCCGTGGCTCGATCCTCCACCCACTTGGGTCTAATTGACCATGTTGACTGGATTGACTCATGTCTTGGTCAAATCTAGTCTTGCATGGTCAAACATGACCTATTTTGGTCAAATTCATCCAAATTTAATCCCATTTAATGCCATAATTGATTTCTAACATTTTAGAATTCAAAATCCCGTGGTCTTAAGCCTAATTTCCCTCCTAAATTCATTTAGAATAGATCCTAGCCGTCCCTTTGCCGTTTAGGAGTTTAAATAGGAAGAAAATTAGGTTTAGAGGGACCTTTTTTTGCTCTTGCTTTTTGGAGAGACCACCTGAGGCCTCCAAATTTTTGGTGAGAACACCTGCACCTTCCCTCCACCTTTCTCGACCGGATCCCGACCTGCTCGAGTCGCCGGCGACGAGAAGTCCGGCGAACCCGAACGTGAAGCCCTTTCGACGTGAATCCCGTCCGATGCAGGCTGTTTTGGCGTCGGAGCTCAAGAGAAGAATTGTTCTAGACGATCCCACGAGTCCAACGAGACCAAGAACTCTCGAATCCACCGTGTGGATTAAGGTATATCACAAACCCTAGTCTAGAACACTTAGGGTTAATTAGCACCATGATTAGTGCACATTAATTCAAAAAAAATCCCCCCATGGATGCTCTTTGTCTCTAGAACATAGATCTAAAATTTTATGCAATTCGGTCCAGCCGTTTGGGAGAACGAAGCCAAAAACGGATTAGGGTTTCGGATCGGGCGTGGTTTGGTCTGCGAGGTCTCTGAACCGTTGATCTTAGGATCAACGGTTCGGATCACGCCATACCGCGGGTGATCTGAACCGTGTATTCGGTTCTGTCGGACGGGTTTCTTACCGCCTCAATCCCCGCCGTCCGCGTCTGATGGCGCTCGATCAGAAGGCTCCGGGTCGCCGCCCACGTGGCAAGTGAGCCGTTATCGCGGCAATTATTGCCGCGGACCTCGGAGCGAGTCCGGTGCCGCCGCCGGCCGTCCCGCTGCCGCCGCGTGTCCTGACTGCCGCCGCCCGCGGTTTTGACTGCCGCCGCCGCGTGTCAGCGCCGGATTGGCCGCCGCCGATTTTTCTTTTATTAATAATTATTTTAACTATTTTTAGGCTATTTTAACTTCAAAAAATCGTAGAAAATTCGTTTTTTGTCCGATTTTGACGTATAATACCTCGTTTTGTTCGTATTTTTATTCTCTACATTATAAAATTTTTTTTTATTAAAATAATATATATATTTTTATTAATTATTAAAACAATAAAAATACCCTATTTTTGTTATTATTTAAATTATTATTTTTAATATAATAATTATTATATTATTATTATTTATTTGTTTAGTTATATTAATGTTATTTTGAAATACTAACCTAGTATTTATTATGATTATTGTTATTATTATTATTATTATTATTATTATTATTATTATTATTATTATTTCTTTTAAAAAATTATTTTTTTTAAAATAGACTTTAATGCCCTTTAAACTTCAAAAATTAATAGCTCTCTCGTTTTCGCTCCATTTTTAACGCACAACGCCTTGTTTTGAACGTATTTAGATTCTGCATTTTCTGGAATTGGTTTTATTTGAAAATCTTGGGTCTGTGTGCAATTATTTTCAAAACAGTAAAATAGCAATGTTTAAAAATATTTAATTATCGTATTTGAACTTCGAAATTACATAACTTTGTCTTTTTAAGTCCGTTGTCGACGCACAGCAACTTGTTTTGTATGTACTCTGAATTCTGCATATTTTGAAACTATTTTCAGATAAAAAGCATGTCTGAGTTTGCTGTTATTACAAAAACAGTAAATCTACACTATTTAAAAATACTATTTTATTATATTTAAAACTTCGGAAATTCGTATCTTCGTCATTTCAAATCGGCTTTTTGCGTATAACCCCTCGTTCTTTTCAGAAAAGCGAGCGTTATGTTTTGAAGCCATTTCCAGCCCTTGATTTTGGCTGTTTTGACCAATCATTTTTTGGATTCGATTATTCGAGTATTTTCGATATTAAATATTAATTATGATAATTATTTTCAGGATACAAAATATTTTTAAATCGCTTGAGACTTCGTTAGGGTGGTCAGCGGGTTTCCCTATACTTATGTATTATAAATTGAATTATTTTCAATTATTTTATTTTCCAAAAATATATTTATATTTATAAGTATTTTGAAACTATTTTAAAACTACTTATACATAAATCCTAACTTTGGGAGACTCGCTATCGTATGAAATTTTAGACATAGATTGTAGATGTGAAGAGCAATCATGGGGGAGTGGGTTAGTGAATGGTTGAGTCCCAATCATTCACTAACCCGTTCTTTAGGTGTCTGGCTTTTTATTTTCGTAGAATGCATGTATAGGACTGCACCACGAGCACTTAGCCTAGGCTCTCCTAGATCTAAGGACATGGTGTGTTTATTTCATTTTTCTACTCCCATGCATTTATTACCTGAAGGGTTAGACTAAACATCACTTTAAACTCCTACAACATAGTGACACCCTAAGGACAATAATTAAGGACTCGTCTAGCGAACTTAAAAGTCTTCTAGGGACTAGGATAGACCCCAGAACGACATGAAAACTACAACACTTAAACTTAGTGACATCTAAAACATCACTGAATTTTCTATGAATTTTTAGGGCTAGTTAGACCCCTTAGATAACCAACCCTAATTAACCTGTTAAATAAGGCCCCCGAGACCTTCCGGAAATTGTAATAAATACACCTTAGGTCAGAAAATTACCCATAATACCTTAAACTGACCAGAATCTGATCCTTGACCTTAGATAAATAGGACTTCCTAGTTTGACCTCAGGTTGACCCCTAATTTGAACATAGGTGGAATTTACCGTTTTGCCCCTAATAAATCATTAAAAATTAATAAAAATCCTAAATCTTCTCCAAACACTTGGGAACACTTTTTCTGGTCATCCCTGACATTTGGGAGTGATTCCAATCAGTTTGGAACTGATTTGGAGCAAAACAATAAAAAAGGTTATTTAGTAGGAAATTTAGAAAATTCCAATAAATACCCCGACCTTAGAAAACTCATAACTAATTGTAGAAAACTCCAAATTAGGTAAACTCACTTGCATTAGACTCCAATTAGGGCCTAGTATTTATTAAAAATTTTAGGTTTCCAGAAATTGGCTTAGATTAGAAGGTCAACTTTTTGGTCAACCCTAGTCTATAGGACAGGGCCCGAAACTTAGAAAATTCATAACTTGGCCTAGAAAACTCTGATTTCAGCCTACTACCTGTCTAACTACTCGTATTAAGGTCTAGTATTTTCCTAAGGTGTTAGGAATCCTAGATTTAGTCTTTTTCCCATAGTGACTTTTTGGACATTTAGTCTAGTTCCTAGGAGGACCCGGGACTTTCCAAAATTGGCTAATGCAACTTAAACTTCAAATATGATTGTCCTAAGTTCTTAAAACTCATCAACAAACTGAAATAATTAAAATGAACTCTAATTCACTAATACTTGAATTCCAACTAAAACATCCTTTTCAGACCCTCAACAAACATGAACTTTAGATAACTTTAATTAATTACCCCACTTAGGATTTATCGAAACCACATTAGCCTTACACACACATAGAATTGTTTGCTAGGGCACCACTTCTAAATCTAGGTTAGGCCGCTGGGATTTACTTTTCTGCTGTGTGCCGGAGCTTTCGCAGATTTCATTGTATGCTGTTTGAAAAATGATTGTCGTGTTTGCTTACTTTTTTTGTACTCTGAAATGTGAACGCTAGACTTACCCATAGGTTAGGAGCGCCATATATATATTGTTCTTCCGTGCAGGTGGCCATGCTCAAGCTAATAAAAGGGGGGAGCAATATCATGATTTATAATAATATTTTATGCAGGTGCTTGCTCAGCCCCCCCTAAACAAAAATGAGGGCTAAATTAATTATAACTGCACAGGTGGAGCGCTTAGCCCTCAAAATTAAGAGCATGGCTTGGCACAGGGTCAATGGTGTTAGCACTTTCATTTTTATATAAATTGCTTGAGATTTTTTTTAGGATAATCTTACAGGGCTTTAGAATTTACTGCTTTCCATAAATGTAAATTTATTTGTAATATTTGTTAAGAGTTGTGAAAACAACTTCTGAGTCGGGATATTCTTATCCAGCTCGGATTCCAAAAGAAGAAGGCATCCCTAAGGGGAGAGTCTTCTTCCATTTGGAAGATCGAGCTGGATGGCTTTAGATATCCAAAGAGAAAAGGCAATACCCCCATACTGGGGGAATTATCTCTTCGTTTGGATATTCAAGCCACGACGGATCCAAGGAGTCTAAGGCGGAAAGATCCAAGGAGTCCAAGGAGGAGAGATCCAAGAAGTCCAAGGAGAAGATATCCAGAAGACTAAAGATTTGAAGACCCAATATCCCACTCAAACTTGTTGGCGCTGTCATAGGCTTAGAAATCCGGGTTGTTGGCAGTGGTGCCCGGCCACTTTACTTTATGCATATCTGGGGTGTAATAAGGGAAATTTGCCTATGGACATTTAGATGATTAATTTTGGGATTTATATTGATGTGTTTACCTGATTGCGTAGTAGAAATTGCCTGCTTTTCTTAGGTTTCTTTCTTGCATGCCGTCTTTGATTTCGCCTGGATTTTCGTTAGGCTCTTTAAGGACTACAAAATTTTTCTACTCATAACTAATTCCTAAAATTTTAAGTTCTAAATAATATAGAAACTTAACGAATCTAGGGAATTGCCGGAACTGTCCGGGGTCGCATGCATATTACTGCATCTTTCTTTCCTTGTTATAAGACATCTCCCTGCCTGCGGGTTGAGTCCGGATAATCTGGCCTATGAGGATGAAGTGCCGGACCTAGGGAGACTCAGTCTTTTCAAAAAATTATTTTCTATAAGCCTGTTTTTAAAATTCTATAGCATTCATGAGCTGACGATTCAACTAGCATGCAATGCATTAGTAACTAACTAATTAAAATTTAATTGCATTAGCTAGGAGCATCTAACCCACATAAGTCCATGACCACTTAGGAAATTCTCTAGATGTCGGTCCTACTTCCAAATAACTGTACCACCCACCCATCTTTCATAATTGACATGATAGCATGGTTTTAAATCGATTAGGTGGTTAGCTGGCTCCCCCATCCAGGCCGGGGTAAGTCCAGGTTTTGCATAGCATTAGCTAGGACACTGGTCTTAGTGTGTGTCGAACACTAAGTCCAAACTAGATTTAGGATTCGAGGCTACTATATTTGGTCTCATAGTATGCCTTAAATAGTAGGTAGGTCTCTTCTTTTCAGGGACCCTAAATCCTACTTATCCGCGTCACAGGATGACGCCACCTCCATCTTTCTCTTACGCATGTGATTGATTGCTTGTCTTTCTTTCTCCAGTTTCTCTCTAGTACCCTAGAGCCTCCGAATGCTGGTATGAGCCACGCATGTTTGATTCAGCCCTTCGGACCTTTCTTCCTTTTGAGTAGGATTTCCTAGTCTATACCCATGTGTCAAACCCAATTTGAAAAAGATAATGTATGATCCTTAATCGAGAGTTTTCTCGGGCTCCGGCTCGGGATGTAATTAACCACGGGGGCTTGCGCCCGTGGGAAACTTGGCCCCACAATCTACTTTACCCCGCTCGATCTCTCGTATCGGGTGGGGGAAACCCATGACTAGGTCGTGTATATTGCTACCCATCGGGGTGTGCTGGCGACAGCATCTATCCCCAATGGTTAGTCGTATGCGCGATCCAATCTGCCATCCCATCGACCCGTTCGTGTCGAGCGTAGAGGCCTACGATCGTTTTGTCCTACGGGATAGTACGGTCGTACCCTCTGCATTCGAACCCCCACGAGCGGTGCTCCTTCGAAGGTCCACATACCCTTCCTGTACTAAGATCCACATACGATAATCTAAATACTGTAAAAATGTAGACATGCGTGTTTTCTAAAAATTGAAAGGGATGTTATCAAATAAAGGAGGTCTAGTGATCAAATATCCTTCATGTGTGTTTCAGTTTCCAAAAGTTGTCATGTTCATTTATCAAAAAGTAGTCGAAATTTATAATTTTGAAATAAAGCTCTGATATCACTTGTTGATTCTTGTTTAATCTTGATTAGACTGTTAAACCTAAATTAATGTCACAAGGCTAATCAAGAGGGGGTGAATTGATAATTTTAAAAATTTCTCTTAGATTTAAAAGTTTGAAACCAGTTAACGATTAGTAGCATATTAATTAAGATTTTAAAAACTTTTTCAACCATAAAAAAATAAAACTTGCAGTAAGTAAATAAGCAGCAGAAAAATAAAATGATATAAAGATTTATAGTGGTTCGGTCAAACACAACCTATATCCACTCCCTGAATCCTCCAAATTCATGTATTACACTATTATCAAACTGACTCTCCTTTAGCCCCTATAGTAAGGTAGAGAAGAATTTACAAAACTCTTTTCCACTAATCCCTAGTGTGACATAGAACAGTCGTCCATTCACACCCTCCAAGTGTAGGCATAGAACTTTCATCCTTTCACACCCTTCAAGTGTAGGTAGAGTACTTACGCTTGTTCACACTCTTCAAGTGTCATCAGAGAACCATCATCTTTTCACACCCTCCAAGTATATGCAGAGAACCTTCATCCTTTCACACTTTCCAAGTGTCAGCAGAGAATTAGATCTTATCCAAAGATCTTCTCACATGCAATCTAGAAAGATAAGAGAAAGAGTGATAACCACAATTGCAAGGAGATCCTTACCTTTGAGTAACCTTGTGAACCCTTCACACTCAACTTGCAAGAAATCTCTCTCAAACACTTTTTCACACTCTCTCTTTCAATTGCCCTAGAAAATTCACTTAGATAAGATTTTTAGAAGTCAGATTTAGTGGACCTTTTATACAAAAGACATGAAAAATTGTCTAGAAATTTAAAGTTTTCAATTTTGAACATACATGATCGTACAGTACGATCATATATTCATATGTACAAATAGTTCAAATACTATTGCGTACGAACCCATTTTGAATCGGTACAAAATTATTTCATACCCGATCATCGCCAGTACGAACTAAGTTCGTTTGGGATGAACAGTTAGAAAATTAAATTTAGTCTGTATGAAACACGAGGACAAAAAGAGCGAGGACAGAACAGAGACATTCATCCTGGGACAATTATAAATATCATCCATACGATCTTCATCCAAGGAAAAAATAGAGATGTTCGTCCTAGGACGATCATAAAATATCGTCCGTATGATCTTCATCCAATGATAGAGTAAAGACATTCATTTTGGTATGATCATAAAATATCGTCCGTACAATCTTCATCTGAGGATAGAACAGAGATGTTCGTCTTGGGACAATCATAAATATCGTTAGTATGATATTCGTCCTAGGATAGAACAGAGATGTTCGTCCTAGGACGATAATAAAATATCGTTCGTACGATCTTCGTCCGAGGATAGAATAGAGATGTTTGTCTTGGGATGAAATTAAATATCGTCCGTACGATAAATTTGACAGAAAAAATCTTAAAAATATTAAATTATAAAAATTAGAAGTAGGGTAATGGTTCCTTAAAATGAGATGAGCAAATCTTTCAATAGGATTGTTAGATGGAAATTGCTCCACAACCTCCAAATCCTGAATCTTCTTTCATCTATTCTCTTTTCTCTTCAATTTCACTTAATAGGCCTCTCTTCAACCAAATTGAATGGAAAATGAGGGATTAGTGAGTGTATTTAGATTTTACAATAAATAATATTATAATGCTGATATAATATATAATTTAATCAATTTTTAGAATACATTTCATATAAATTTCTTTAGACTTAAAAAATTATAAAAAAAAAATATAAATAAAATAACTTATTTTATTTTATTTTTTAAATTGCAAAGTCAGTTTGCAAGACTGATATCAAGTAGTTCCAAAATTCTCACTTATAGAGATAGATTTCAATTTCTTAAAGATGTACATAAATTCTCAAAAATTATGAAAAACTTAGTGTGATTAAATCACTACAATATCTATGTTATGGTGAAGATGATTTGTGATTTGGAATTATAATGACTCCTAAAAAATTTATTTGATTGGCTTAAAATACGAGTTTTTACAAGATGACATGGATATTTATAATAAATATATATAAAAAATTCTTTTTATTGCCGGTGTTGCGGCACTCCAATAACCCAACGCCGCAACGCGACAAGTAAAATAACACCGCATCATAGTACCACCTCATCATTATTGCGTTGAATTATTTTTAGAAATTCTAGAGAGCTCAGTGCCATAATGGCACTTTCCATGCTCTTCCCAGTGCCATTGAGCTTGTAGGCACAACACCACAACGCTTATATGAAAATTTTTATATTTTTCATTTTAAAATACTTTTTAAAAATTTATATTCTTATAATCCAAACTCCTTGAAAAATGTCATTCTCAATATTTCATAGCAGAATAGATCACCGAATGCATTAACAATATAGTCAAGAATTCATTTTCTAGTAACATATATGCATATAAATTTAATAAATAAGGAAGCATATGGTGTAATGCAATTAAATCAAGAATGATAAATTTTTTGGGAGCAATCAAAATAGTAAATCGTACAAGTAGAACTATCATGCACTTCCTGTTGGGATAAATCAATAGCACTCTTAGCCTCTTCGTTAGTCTAAACAACTCCCTGTCCATATCCAGGTAATGGATAATGCATCATCTTATGACCATAACTACCACACCTAAAGTTTTTCCTTATAACTCTATAGCAGGGTCCTATATGCCTTCTTCCACACTAGACACACTATGAAGTAAGGCTTTTGAAGTCTTTTAAGTCCTTTTCTTAATATCTTGACTCAATTTTTGGAATGGTGGAGGTTTCTGATATGACTTCTTGGTTTCATAAATCATTTGTTGTAGAGATGGTTGAATAATCATCAAAGCTAGAATACCATAATCACAATCAATAGGAGAAGTTACTTTCAACTGAAGCCTTTCCATATCCTAAATCAGATATTTATTAGAACTAAGCTACATGCGTGATAATCCAGAAGATTCTCTGCTTAGGGCATTCGATATAATATTAGTCTTACTAGGCTGATACTGAATGGTCAAATCATAATCTCTAATCAGCATAAGCCAACTTTTTTTTCACAAATTAATATCCTTATGAGTGAATGTGTACTTCAAATTTTGATGATCAGTGAAGATCTCACACTTGAATCCTTACAAAGGCTCCTCAAAGGTATGGATTTGTTGTTGTGATTTCTTATGCTCTCTTAGCATATTCTATGCAATGTGATGAACCTACCTCATATAAGGAAGCATTGAGGTATGAGGAGAGAAGTGAATGACAACTTGTTATTGAAGAAGACATGGCCTATGTAAGGAAGAATCACAATTGGGACATGGTGGAGAAGCCAAGGGAGAAGAAGCTAGTCACTTGTAGGTGGCTATTTAAAAGAAAGGAAGGGGTTGTGTTGATGATAAGCCTAAGTACAAGGCTAGGCTTATAGCAAGGGCGAATTATTATGTCCGGCGTCCGAACCATTCGGAGGCGAATTCGGACGAGCCACGTCACCCAGACCCACCTGGATGCATTGGGGTTAAGGTGACGTGGCACGTCCGGATTCGCCTCCGAACGCTGAAAGTAATAATTTTCCTGTAGCAAGGGGGTTCACTCAATAAAAGGGTGAGGACTATGAAGAAATCATCTCACCAGTTGTAAGGCGCACATCCATTCGTGTGCTCCTTTCTTTGGTTGTCCAAATGGACACACATCTTGAGCAATTGGATGTCAAAACTACATTCTTACATGGAGAATTGGAGGAGACTATCTATATGGAACAACCGGATAAGTTTGCTGAAATTGGGAAGGAAAACTTAGTTTGGTTGCTAAGACGTTCTCTATATGGATTGAAGCAATCTCCAATGATGTGGTATCAAATGTTTGGCATGAGATGAGTCGAGCTCGAGTTCAATTCGAGTTCAAGCTAGTGCTCGAGCTCGGAATTTGACAGTCAAGCTCAACTGAAACACCACCTAACTCAAGCACCACTTGACTCATTTACACCCCTGGGAAGAGCTCAAGATGAGCAATTAGCACCCTGAAATTTTACTTTTTTAAGAAAAATAAAATTTTTAACTATTTTGTCTGCCTTTAATAATTATGATCGCTCAAATTCTTAACTTTTTCTATTTTATATATATATATATATATATATATATATATATATATATATATATATATATATATATATATATATATATATATATATATATATTTCACAATCTTATTTTATGATTTTACTCAGCTTAAAATAGAGGTATGTACAGATGCCAGCCACCATAAATTGGTCAACAGTACACAGAGAGTAATTGTAGCTGCTTTTATATGCTTTTGTTCATAAAATAAAGAGCCCACACTAAAGTTAAAAACTTTATAAGGACATTCTCTCTCTGTAACTTTCAGTCAATCAGTTTCAGAATCAAGTGCATGTAGCTCAGTCCAGACTACTGTACATTTTACTTTTTTCCCGACGTCAATTATTGCAATTTATTTATTTATTTATTTATTTTACATTCAGGCTAATTAAGATTTCATCCAATATTAAAAATTTACTTTAAAAATATTAGAAATAAAATCTCATTCTTAAATTCAAGATATTAATTAATAATCAAAATTCACAACTAACAAATAAAAATGAGCTACATTCATTGCTACGATTGATAAGAAATTCTTCTTCAAGCTTTGAGATCAAACACGCATATTATTAATTAATCAAAGTTTTAAAATTGATTTTTTAAATAAATCATTAATATAAAAATTTTAATTATGCCAATTTATTTAAATATTAAATCAATTATGAATATTACTTATTTTACATTATAAAATTATAAGTTTTAATAAATATTATTTGATATTTCTTTTAATGCATGTTGTTAGAGTTAATGGTAATTAGAGTCATTATTAAAATTAATTATATTTCTGATTCAGCCGGAATTGAACCAAACTGCATGAACTAAAATTTGATTTTATTTAATCTTTTTGGAAACAATTTGATAAAGTCACTTTTTTTTAAAATTTTAGGATCCAAATCAATTAATTTGTCAGTCTACAAATCAAATAGATTAAATCGATCAAATGTGCATCCATATTTGACATAAGATTCTACTATATTATAGCCGCTACATCATAATTTACATACATAACACTCAAAATATGTTGTCGCAGTTTAGTTCAAATATGTCTCACAGTGTTCAAATGAGATTCAAATAGGTTATATGGCGTCTAAATATAGTTACAACACATTATATGATGTTCAAATCTAGTTCAAAATCATAAAATGGATTCGAATAAGAATTGAGTCTTGTTAGAATATCAATATTATGTATTCAAACCTAGGTCAAACCTGGTTTGTTCAAACTCTTTTTCGAACTTAGGGTTCAGCCATCGATTGGTAAATTTCAAACTGGCATTTGAATTTTGTTTGAATATAGCACAACAATATCTATGTCAGTAGATATAGGCTTCGTTTGAAATGATTTTTTTATTACTTCTTAAAGCTGCTTTTTAATAAAAAATTAAAATTTTTATACTAGAAAGTCACTTTAAGAAGTAATGAAAAAGTCGTCTCAAATAAAACGATAGAAAAGATCAATGAGAACTTTAAGAAAAAATACTTCTTATAAACATCAATAATTTGCTCTGTTTCTCAAAAAATGTCTAACTAATTTGGTTATCTTATTCTATCTTTCTTCATATAGCACAAGAATAATGATGTTTGATTAACCTATAAACAGGAAGTGCTCTAAATATAAGCAAAAGATGATTATTATCTGATTTGAAGAAGGTTCAAATCCTCTTCAACATATTTGGAACCTCATTTGAATTGAAATCAATCATGGTCAAAAGAGGTTTAAACAAAAATTGAACAAATTCTAACTTGCTTAGAACATTGTACTGATAGAATCTCATAACATTCAAATAATATTTGAACTAAGTTGAATTTATCTTTGAATTAGCATCCAAGTTAGCTCAAATTAGATTAGAATAGGCTTCAAATCAGCTTCATCATATGCCCAAAACATCATTTAAACATTCACAGATGATGAAGTCCAATTCAAATTTTAAATATATAGGAATAGGGTATTCATCTGTTGCCACTCCTGAAAGGGTATTTGGCGGCGTGACTAATTCTCGGCTGACCTATAAGAGTCACCCACCCCAGAAATCTCCTGGCCCGCACTTGTTGGACCCTACTTAAGAGACGCTGCCGGTCGAGGAGAATCGAGCACAGGTTGGGAGGTTCTCAACCGTACTTGTCCACCAACCAAGCTAAGCATCGGTGGGTGTTACCCTACATTTTGAGTAAGAGATAGTTTGATGATTATATATGTGCTTATTTAAGTAAACATTTACCCAAAATGATGCATTTTAAAGAACTGATATATAAGTGAGGGGGCAAAAGTGAAAAAAATAAAATAAATAACAACATGATAGTTCTTATGTTCATGCGAGGAAAATCAAGGATTAGTTTGGGACAACTTATTTATTACTTCTATAATAAAAATTTTAATTTAAAAAAATTGTACTAAAAAAAGTACTGATTTAAAAAAAAAAAAATTCCAAATAAAGCCTAAATAACTTTCCATGCCCTATTGTTTTTAGTGTTTTGAAATCTTTCCAAGACTATAAAATGTTTGCTGAGTCCTTTTGTGCAGATAAGTGAACAGAACACTTACTGTAGATTTGTTGGAAAATGGCACATCAGTGACAGTATATATTTTATATTTAGAAAGTTCTTGCATTATTCAGAAGGCTGCATGAGTGCTGTCTTAGTCATTGAAGAGGCTAGAAAGAAAATAAAGCTTTATTTGTTGTAAAGTAGTTAAATTTTGCCAATGAATCTATAATTTGCTTAAAATTGGCAGAAATTATGAGTAAATGAACCAAAATTAAATAAGTTTTTTCAGTTCCATCACTATCCGCACACCATATAAGAATTTACGTACGTAACACTCAAATTTTTTTATTTTATATATTTAATACATAGACTTCATTATTTATGTAATATTCAACATTTTTTTTAGGATTTTTTACATACATAACATCTAAAACTATTGAAAATACATATTTAACACTTAAACTTCTATATTTACTAATATATCGCCTAAAATCTCCTTTTCATTCTATTCTACCACTCCATTGAAGCGATGAGATACTTAATAAATATAAAAGTTTACGTGTTAAATATGTATTTTCAATAATTTTAGGTGTTATGAGTATAAAAATACCATTTTTTATAATGCTACTAACTTTTCCTTAAGAGTTCCATTGCAACTTCTTACATCAGGTCATCGATGCCTTGTCTTAGCAAGCTCCGTCATGACTTTGCCCCCTACATCAGTACCAATGATGCCTTACCCTAACGAGCTTTGTCTCAATCAACTCCTTGCACTAGTGAGCTCCACGCGACTTCCACCAACGATGTGCAATGAAGAAAACGGAAGCGACAATGTACAAAGGAGACGATGGAGATGAGACCGACTAGCGGGGCATGCAACACAAGATTTAGGCTACAGTTAGAGGATTATGTGTTAACATCTAAAATTTTAAGTGTTATATGAATAAATAATGAAGTTTTTGTAACAAATATATGGAATATGAAAAAACTTTTAAGTGTTGTCTATATAAATACCTCTAAATTTTAAAATGTTAAGGTTATAGCACTATGAACATGAAAATTCAATTTTATTGAAATGCAAGCCATTCATTAAAAAAATATCAATATATTTAATCTAAATCTATAACTCTTATTCTATTCAATAATAAATAATAATCAAATCAAATATAAGTACAATCTTTTAGCTCATTACTAAATTTGAGTTCCACTCATTAATGAATTTAAGCTCAATCATCTTATACTCGACAAAAAAAATATTAATTTATTTATATTGAACAATTTTACGCCCCGAAAGATTTACATCTGAAATATATTATAGAAATACGATTATCATAGATGTGTTTGAATCTGTAACATATTGATTGAAAATAAATTTAAGAATTATTATGAGCTGAATTATAGCACTCATTCTAAAAAAGAATTGCTGATCCTTAGAAAAGGAAAAATATGATTAAAAAAAAGTGAAGAAGGACTTGAAGTAGTTTGGTCTGAAAAGGAAAGGAATCAACACTAAATACAGAAAATGTCAAAAAGAGGAGATGACAAATGAGTTGGATAGAAGAAATAAAGCATAGGCAATCAAGCCCCCTACTCCCCATTAGACTAGGAAGTAGATGAAACAGTAATGGCATGTAAAGCAAATAGGGTAATGCTACACCCCACCACCCAAATAAAATCTCAAAATATGATTGGATTTTTTTTTTTTTCATTATGAAAATCTTGAAAAAGTTATGGATCTTTGTGTAAAATTTTATGTGAATGCATGAGAAACATGATGTAGTTCACACAAAATTTAATAGGATTTTTTTTTTTTTTTGGATTATAATGATGAGAGTTGAGGTATAATTGTAAAAAGCATTTAAAATTTTACAAAATTGAATAAAAAATGAGTTGCAAATATATTACAATTGCTAAAGTAGCACAAACCAGAAGCTTAAAGTAGTAGAAAAGATTATTGACACAAGCAAAACATTTGTTGAATATTGACCCTAGTAAACAAATGTTTTGCTTGTGTCAATAATCTTTTCTACTATTTTAAGCATTTAAAATTTGACAAAATTGAATAAAAAAATGAGTTGCAAATATATTACAATTGCAAAAGTAGCACAAACAAGAAGCTTGAAATAAGAGAAAATATTATTGACACAAGCAAAACATTTGTTAAATATTGAAAAATATAACAAGGACTTCATTAAAGATTAATAAGAGTTAAAGATTTGTAGAGCGCCATCCAGAGTAGAGACTAATCAATTGAGCAAACTCACCTTTTATCTAAGAAAGTTGAATCCAATTTCAAACCAAGTGAAGCAATCAAGATGTAGCAAAAAAAAAAAAAAAAAACACCCATAAATGTATGATCCCAAAAAGCGACTCTAAAAGACATTGAAGTGAGGAGAAGAGTAAGGAGAAGAACGAACAATGAGGAATAATCAAACATGAAGGCAACGGTCAAAATATTCATCCACCTTATAGCCGAGAATATAAAAGTTTTTTGTTGGAACTAAGTTTGTTCATGGAAGACATCATGACTTTACCGTCATGACTAGTTGAAATGATGGATTGAGAGAGAGGTGGACGATTACAAAGAAGAAATTTGAAATCTTCTATTCTGACTTTCATCTCTTTTAAGAGTAGGCAGTCTTTTTCATTGATTTTTTCTACTAGAAATGAGTAGTTTACGATTGCATTGCTCAGGTGTGCATTTATGCCCATAAGAGGGGTTGGGTGTAACTTTAAATTTAAAAATATGTGATATATTGTTGCTTAATTAACCTTTCTGAAGTGTGACTCTTTGTCTTCTCATATCTCTATTATAATTTTGACTAGGAATTCACTTTCTTCATCATTCATCATTCTTCATCTCTTTATCTTTTTTGATCGCATCGCGTTATCTCAAACTTTATGTAACATATCGAGTGATCTCGCTTGCTGTGTTGAGAAAAATTCTCGAGGTTTCATTTTGATTGCCCTTCATTGGTTGTGGGCTCAAGATATCAAATGATTGTCATAAGATTTTGACAATAAGAATATATAATGTTTCAAGCTCCTTGGGAGGGCGAGTCTTCAAACACCCCAAAGGATGGTGAATTATGTTTTTATCTGGACCAAATTCATTGTGGTGGATTGCACTACCTCGTTTTGCAAAGTTGTTAACTATCATCAACCACTATAGGTTAGTCCTCGCCATATTTCTCATATAGGAATGCATTTACCATATTTTTAAGTTAAAATTTGTTGCCTTGGTGCTCTCTCTCACAACAACTGACAAGTAGAACAGTTTTCCCTTTGGCTTGTCATCACTCTTCTAAGAAAACATAAAGTGGGCCTATAATGGGGGAGAAGTGATATGTTGATAAGTTCATTTTTTCAAGAACAAATTTAAAAACTTTGTTGATTGAGCTTCCTATATGGATCAAGATCTGCCAATCCAATAGTTGAAGATCAAGACAATGGCCACCTTCACAACATTAAAAGTATTTCCATTCACTGGCCTACCTTTAACAATTAACATAACTAGGTCTATCTATTGACGTCTTAGATAATGTTTTGCTGAGTTTACTTCTCTCGAGTGAGGTTACTTAAAACTTACTTCATGAGCACTCTGGCTCTCTCTTCCAAGTATGGGTCAAAACTAGCTTGTTTCTTGACCCTCCATGGGTGTTTTCCCTACTTAATAACCAAAATAAGACAAGACAAAACTCTTAGAATTTTCCTACTTTTGTTAGTGTCTCTTGTGTAAGTACCGACATTTATCAGTGTGAGTGGCTGATAGGAAATACTCGAGTTCATAAATAACCATAAAGGGAAATACTTGAGTTCGCAATCAAACCTAACAATAGTTGATAAAAATAACAAGAAAAACTCAAGAGCTTCAGTGAAAACAATCCAAAACAGTAGATTGTATTATGGAAATCAAATCAAAGCACGCACAAATCAAAGATACAATTGATCCTCAATTCGAGAGGATGATCGTTCTCTCCCAATCTCTAGACGATGAGTCTAGAGCACAAAACACCAAAGAGAACTCCAAGAGAAATAATAATCAATCATGTCCTAACCCTAACCTCTCATCCTCTTTAAATACATATCTTCCTATAAAAAGTTTTCAAAAATGAATCAAATTAAAAATAGCCTCCCTATGGTTTAGCTGCCCCCTTCCCTCTCTATATTTGCTGCCCTAGGGGGGCCCACATGCTTGGGTGACACTTCTAAAGAGGTGGCTTAGCCCGCCTCCTATAGGAATGAACCGACCCCATCAGGGCTGTTTTGGTTAGTTCAGGAAGAACCGTAATAGTGATATAACATAAAAAATTGAAAATCATCATTATCATAAATTTATAAGCTTAAAATGATCAAATTACTACTTCTAAAAATATTTAAACTTATAATGTTATAACATAATATTATTATTTTTAAAAAGTATGAAAATCATTATTTCCATGATTTCAAAACTTTAAATTTTCATATTATTATTTTTTAAATATGAAAAATTATCATATCATGATTTAATTTTATTATCATTATATTATTTTAAACTTTAATATTATTATTATGTTATGCTAAAAGTAAACATCTCAAGCCTATGGATGCCTAAAGGGTTGCTTATCACATCCCCTAGTGCATGCTTCAATTTTAGTGAAGTAATTCATAACCAATCATGGGGTTCTACTTAATCGGTATAGAAAGCTAATCATAAACTAGTTCATGAGGGTGTGTAAGTCAAGAAGATAAATGTGCATATAACTAGTCACAAAGCCCTCTATCAACTTGAGTAGGATTGATACAAGCCCCACAATCAATTCGACAAACGATCTATCAACTATCAGACCATAATCTACTAAATGTAATGTGCTTATTCTCTTTAGTTACGATCAAAATATGTTTTACCCATTACCGAGATGATAGGATTCACCAATAGATGTTTGCAGGTTGGTAGGTAGATTCCATGAGGGTATAATTATTGATTGGGTTAATATTGTATTAACCGTTCATTTATCGGGTTGACAAGTAAGGCTTTGAACTGAGATAGAAGTTGGTTGAGTTGAAATTGGATGGCTTGATCGGGTTTTACTTGGGTTGATTGATGGTTGATTGGGAATAGAGTTGACTTGAGTTTATCAACCTTGATGGGATGGATTTTTTGCTCAAAGTTTCACTTGGTCGATATTAAGTTGACCGAGGTGGATTTTATACTATATTTATGGCTTGTTACATTTCTACATAGCAATACCAATAAATAATAAGTTAGCAAGATCAAATTAGCAACATGTAAATCAATTAGTTTATCTATAAATTGCAAGAACTCCTCCCTTGCTTGCTTATCTTGCAAAAAGATAAAATGCAAGGGCTCATAATCTCAATGCATATGTAGTTTTATGCCAAAATTTTATGTTAGGATGATTGTTTTGCTCTTTCGGTTTGAAGGAAATGGAGGAGAGGAAATGAAAGGGGAAAAAAAGGAAACGATAAAGGAAGTTCATTGATATTAGTTTTCACCTACTTCTTTGGTTGGATGAGTTAGATTAAAAATTTGATAGTCTTCCTTCTAATTTCTTACTAGGGCTAGTTATGGAAATTTCCATTTTAAAAAAAAGTATAAATATAAATATAAATATATTTAAAAATATTAGAAAAAGAAATGATCTCAAATACCTCCTTAAGCATATGTTCTAAAGTGAGCCCAACAAGTTTTTGTCATCCTCTATTTTTTTTCCCTTTATAAACTCTTAGATCCATTCCACAAATCCAAATCGTAGTATTTTTGGCACCTTAATGTCCAAGGTAATTGTCCCAATTTAGTTAATATAGCCCTCCATAATATTTTTGTTATGCTTCAATGGCTTTATTGGCATTCTGTTCAGCATCAAGATCAAGGACTCCACTCTGCTTTCACCATGATGCGATCTATGTCGATGCAATCGGAGCGATAATCTAGCTTTATTCAATCCGTTAGCCTGGTTTAAAGGTGTCGGCAACATAGGTGGCCTTAGCCAAAGGGCAACCCGCACCAATGAAGAAGATGCATATTACAGAATGGGCATTAGCTAGCTCTAAACCTGCAACTGCTGTAACTTAGGGCAGGAGGCATAAAATGGTAATCCCCAAACTAAACCTCCATAAGTATAGTATCATAGCCCATTTTAGAAAATAATTAGGCATAGGGACTACCCTACCAACCTCAATCAATAGTTCTCTATCTCACATAAGAAAATAATTAGGCATAGGGATTGCCACCTACACAAAACCTTGAGAACAAGAGCAGGAATACTCACAAAATATGCAAAATATCTAGTAATGTTTATCATTGCAAAATCAGGCTCCAAAAAAAAGTATTGTTCCTAAAATGAAATCAAGATTGATTGTTAAACAAAACCAAGAACCTGATAGAACCAGCAACAACAACAACATCATGCCTTTGTCCCACTACATAGAGTCGGCTACATGAATCCTTTTTCTCCATTATGTCCTATTAAAAGTCAAGTTTTTGTTTAAATCTAATAAAGAAAGATCATTTCTAATATTTTCTAACCAAGTCTTTTTATGTCTACCTCTACCTTCTTAACATAAGAAAAATCTAATACCTCTACTTTCCTAACCGGATCATCGGAAGGTCGCCGTTTTATGTGACCAAACCATCTAAGGCGACTCTCTCTAATCATATCTTCCACTAGAGCTACTCCAACCTTTTCACGTATATGCTCATTTCGTATCCTATCTCTAAGGGTAAAGCCATTCATCCACCTGAGCATACTTAGTATCATGCTTCTCTTTTAATGGCCAACATTTGGCACCATAAAGGTTTTCCTATTCAATTATCAGTAATTTGAGATTGTTTCAATTACAAAAATGAAGAAAATCAGACAAGACAATCCAATATGCTTTTGTAATCATTAGAGCTATATAGAGGGGGGGGGGGGGGGGGGGGGGAATGAACACATTTAAATGGCATGTAACTAGACAAGAATAAAAATTATTCCCAACTGAGATATATAGACTTGCAAATGAAGTTGATAAAGTATTATAGGTGAATTTTTTCATGAAAAACAATAGCTCTACCTAAAAGTAAGATATGATTCTACTACACCAACTATGGAAAAGAAGATAAACAATGTTGGTTCAAGCTTAATCTGGTAATACTAGTGAAATTATTCTGTCCGTTCGGAGGAGAATCAGAACGTGTCATGTCACCCGTTTGTTGATTTGCCTCCTAACGGTCTGGTGTCCGCACAAAATAATTTCTCGTAATATTGAGATTCTGTGTAATGAATTGAGTTATACAAAATTAAGTAAGAGATCTGCTCATAAATGCAAACACAAAGAGAAGATGCATGCTTTGGGGTTTTCCAATACTCATTTCTCACATAAATCAAGTTCAAAAACAAAAGTAGAAGAAAATCATTACCAAATAAACCCTTTGACCAAAATGTATTGGTTTTAACTAATAGAAAGCTTCAATCCTTGATTTTCTGAGCAATCATAGCATGCTTCCAAGAACATCAAGCGAGTGCATGGGCACAAAGAACAGGCTGAAACTTGCCAAACTAAATTTCTATCAAACACAAAAACAACATTTCACTAAAGATGAGAATTAAAATCATAAAAGACATACCAGAGAAAAAACTGACACCAATACAAATAGTGAGGAAAGTGAACTAAAATCCTCCAACCAAAAGATGATTGAATGACAATAAGTAGAAAATTCACATAGAAACATTATAGCAGCAGAAAAAAAAGGTTCACAGTTCTAGTCTTGTAATATAGAAATAATAATGACCGGTGCCTCTTCCATATCACTTCATCTACTCCTCTGCTTCAGATCCTGATTCTCCGCTCTTCTTATTGTGCTTCCTCGCATACCTCTGATTCCTAAGGAACTTGGGATCCATCTGCCAAAATAATCCAATCAAAGGTATATCTTTAGCAGAGAGCCATGAACCAAATTAGAAAGAATTTCCATTTCTCGGAAAATATGAAACGCAAACACAACTTCGTCGATAAAATAGTAGAAAAGGAGATTTCACTATACCCCTTTAGTGGATGTCTGCCTCTGCCTCCTAGGCTTCTTGATTCCATTCCTGTGAGCCTTGTGGGACTGGTTGTGAGCTGTGTGATTCTTCGACTTCGCCATTCTAAGCCATCAGAGAAGCAACTATACTTATCACGCGAGTCAAATAGAGGAACTAATAATCGGATATTCAGGAGGAAGGAACGTACCAGCCGCCGGTAGAGAAGACGAACACACCGCGCTTATAACCCAAATGCCGAATCGATCGCCTGGAGAACCCTAGGGTTTCCGGCGACGATGCGACTTTATATGGAGAATGGGAAAGACGAGGTTGTGGATTTACCAAATTGCCCTTATATTTGGATTTTTTTTTATTAATGATTGTTTTATAATAAAATTTAAAAATTTTTAAGCCTTCTTTAAAGTGAATATAATATATAAATATTTTATTTTAAAATTTTCAATTTTTATAGTATTAAATAATATCCTTAAATAATTTTTGAACAAAATTAAGCACTTTTACTAATAACTTAGCACCCAGACTAGCCGTACTACAAATTAAGGTATGTGAAATCTACATCCTATAATAATTTTATGAGTACATGATATTTGATTTGTAAATTTGTTAAATGCATATTTGTAGAATATATATCATATGTCATTTACATATTCAAATGCTTATTTAAAAAATAAAAAATGTTAATAAATATGCAAATATAAATATGACTTAAATAATAACATTTAATTTTAAATATATTAGTTAACTCTTCAAATCATTTTATTTAAAATATATTACTTAAATTACCTTAAATTTATTGAATATTAATTATTTTCTTTTTATTTTTCCCTATTTTCAATGAATTCTTTTGTATTGTAAGAGAGATTTGTGTTTGAGATTAGTGTAATACATAAATAATTTATATTGTACTCATCATGAAATAAATCCAAGTGTTTTAAAGTCATTTTAACTATTTGTTTTTTTTAAATACCCTCATATCTAGCACATTAATGTTTATGTTTATTTAAGTAACACCTTTGTATTTCAAAATATATGCTTGAAAAAAAAGTGTTTTACATCAAACAATTAAATGTTAGTGGTTTTTTTTTAATATGGTGTTGAATCCAAATGTGTTCATTGGTGATAGTTGACCTTATTTATCAAGCTAACTATGAAAAAATGACCTAGAAACTTGTGTGAGAATGGACAGAGCAGTCCACTATTTTTAACCAGAATACAAGTGCTCAAGATATCAAAGAGTCAAAAGACCGTAAATGCTTATCTTCACCCTTTATTTGTAAAATTTTGAGTACCGTAAGAAAGGCTACTTCTATATAAAAAAAAGGTAATGTCATGCTTTAAAAACTCTCAATATAGACTGTCATAGATGTGTGCCACACTTTGATTGGATGGAAAGAGAATAACTCTGCATGAACCTTATAATCCAACGTGGGGGAAAGTTTAGTGATGCCAAGTGTGCATGGATGAGTTCTGTCGTACTAAGTATGTATGGATGAGTCTGAAAACGAGTACTAAGCAAGAAGGGCTTATGGCCAATTGATACTCTAAAGTCATCAGTAACCTATGTTGAAGCCTTAGATTGACTAGAAAAGGAAAATGATTGAGTTGGTGTTGTAGGAAGGGCGAGCTCCAGGATCAAATGGTCGAGGTTGGGTGACCTGAGAGTTCCTTGAGTTGGTATTATTCTTACAGTTAAGGTAGAAAGCGTGAATGATGGCACTCGACCGTAGATGATGGCAAGCATCTTCTACGGATAATCTTATGTATGAGATGAGTGGTGAGTTTCTTGGTTCAAGAGAGCCCTTGATTTCCCCAACCTATGGACAATTTCTCTTTGTGCTTCATGGCGAGTGGGACTTGATAGTCCTTGGGACTTGATATGTTATTTTCTTTGAAATGAGTAGAATATTGCTGAGTATAAATGATCATGAAGTCCATGAACTATATTTGGTCATGTAATATATGATATGCATTAACTTATAATTATCTTGTATAACATACATTTTGGCATAATATATGCATATTGTTGAACATATTATGATGATCTACATTTTATAAACATTGCATGTGATGTGTATATGTGTTACTAGAAACTTTTGTTAATATATTGGTATATATTTTATTGTGAAAATCTTTATTTTGTTTATTTTTATTTAGGAAATTCCAAAAAAATGACTAAAATTTTTGGAAAAATGTACCACACCACTATGCCACATCATCAAGCTACATAGTGCTCTTAGCACAATTTAGGCACCACAGAACTAAGGAAGAATGCCATGATGACCTATTCTTTATATTTTTTATAAAATAATTCAGCATCGTAGTGTCAATAAAGCACCACCGTGCTCTGGATACATCAATGTCATAGCACCAAATAGCCTTAATATTGTGGTGCCACAGTTGGGATGGTTACATGGTAAAATGACATGTTGATTTAGACGTAGTGTCGCAACAAAAGAAATCAATAGTGTCATGACACTAGTTCACTTGTTCAGTGACAGAACACCATTTTTTGTTGCACCGTGGTGCCAGTGTCAATTAATGTGGTAATATAAATAATTTTTGTCCAAATTTATGAGGGATGTCTATTGTTTACTATGCAAAATAAACTAATGTTCTAAGCCTTAATCTGATAGTTTAATCATATATGTAGGGAGACTAAGGACAATTCCACTATATACATTTTTTGAGGTATTATTAGATAGCAGCAGTGGTTCTATTTGTGTATTAGGGAGACTATCCTCAGGTTAGAGAAAGCCTAGTGGTTCTATTGTGCCAGCTCCAATTCAAGAATGTGTATATAGTCTAACTCAGCATGAGGCTCAAGATGTACCAAATGTTATTATAGGTATAGCTTACATATCTAATCAATGTTATCATATTTTGTTTGATTAGAGTTAGTCAATCATTTATTTTCGAGTGCTACTTTGATCTAATACACTTACATTCAATATTATTATCTTTTACCTTATCTATTAATTTACCAATGAGAGAGGATATGAAAGCCAATATGGTATGCTTTTTTATTAAGAAATATTAGATATGAAGTGGAAATATAGTCATATTCTAAGTTTGATATTATTTTGGGCATGGACTGGTTGAGTCGATATGAGGCTCAGATTGATTATTTGAAGAAGTGACTCAACTTATTTTTAAGTAGAAAGAGTTATCTTTTATAGAAAGTTAGATATGTTTTGTCACGTCTAATCTCCATTATGAAAGTTGATATACATAGAAGAAAGGGTGTATGGAATTTTTGGCATATGTTAGGGAAAATAGTTTATGTTATGGATCTCTTTTTGATGTTCTGGTAATATAGGAGTTTCGATATATCTTTCCTGAGGAGTCATTCAGTTTGCCTCCATATGAGAGATTGAGTACTGTATTGATGTATTTTTAGGTACATTTTTTATATCTTAGTCTCCGTATAGGATGTCACCTAAGGAGCTTCAAGAGTAGAAAGTATATCTTTGAGAGTTAACGGATAGCTGGTTTATTTGTCATAGTGTATCACCGTGGGGTGCACCTATTCTATATATGAAGAATAAGGATGTTATATTGCGTAAGTGCATTGATTAATATTAGGAATAATTATCATTTATCAAGGATCAATGATTTATTTGATCAACTTATTGGATCTTCTATCTTCTCTAATATTAATCTATGATCTAGTTATCATCATGCAATGGTGAGAGAAGTAGATGTGATGAATATTTCTTTCAATACTTGGCATGGACACTATGAGTTCTTAGTCATGCTTTTTGAGGTGACTAATATGTGATGCCTCATAATCTAATTTAGAAGAATTATTTATTTATCTTTTAATAAATAATAATTAGAGCTAGTTAATATTATTTATCAATAATAAAAAGTAAAATGGATTATATAATTCAAAATATCAAGATACATAACTATATTCATTCCAAAAACTTATATATAATACTCAAGATCTATATAATTATCACATATCTATCATGTCTTGAATACAAAAGAATAACTAAAATAAAAAGAACTTGAACTTGAAGGAATCCTGACCAGCCTTGCACTCCTACTCCTCTGCCCTGACCTGAAATCATATAACCACATACAATAAGCTAAAAAGCCCAGCAGGTCACCAAAACCTACTATTGAATTCAATGCATGGCAAAGGAGTAATATGCATGTCAACAATTAAGTCATAGTAGTTATATTCATATGATCATTAAATCAATAAAGAATAAGTAAAATTCACATACAATAATTATAGAATCTATAAATAGTAAAACACTATTATATATAAAATAGTAAAGAAGTAAATTAGTATGTGTGTCAAATCTATAAAGTAGTCATCATATCTGTAATACCAATCAATATTAAAATCATATAAAGCATCAAATCAAAATATTGGTAAACACTGTTAAAATCGAATCAATATGGTAAAATCATATCAGAATGTACCCATGATATCCAGTTATTTAATATCACATGCTCAATATATCAAATACTTAATATTAGTATCTAAATAAGTAACATTAATAATTGAATGGTAGGAGCAGTAGAATAATGCAATAATAGTAAATCCATGCAATAATAATAAATTCATACAATAATAAGAATAATGCATCAAGAACATACATTTTAGTAGTCTTACTAAAAAATAAAAAGTCCTAGTTATCATGATATTTTTCAGTATTGTATCAGTATCATAAAATTAGTGGCTTAGTAAATAGAGTCATCACTATTTGCCCGTCGGCACAGTAATCATCTTTTTATGACTCCTAATTAGTGTATCATATGAATCAGTATAGGATAACACTAAATTACAGTATTTAAAGAAAAGCCTGTCAGTCTACCATCTTGTACAAATCAATCAGTCTTTAACCAATATGTCAACCAGTCTTTACTTGTCTTTTACACACACATAATAATCACAGTACTATAATAATAATCTCAATTATATATCCACATTTATTTCCAATATATTACAATAAAAAAGTTTAAATGAGCTTAATTCAGAAAATATTAAAATGACATAATGGTAGACAATAAAAATCATACAGAGCAAAAATTCACATTTAATATTACAAAAAATAATATTATTAAGCTTTAGTTGAATTAAATCACTATTTTTAAATGTTAAAATAAAATTTTAAGCAGGAAAAAATTATTATTTTTTCAAAATCACCATATGAAAAATCTCAAATAATTATTCAAAATGTTCATAATCTCAATATCTATAACATAAAAAAAGTTACACAGTGAAAGTTTTATCAATACAAAATTATTCTCATTTTTTAGTAATGAAAACATAAATTTGATTTAAAAAAATGAAAAATATAAAATTTTTTAAATCAAAAATAGGGTAAAGATTCCTTACTACTATATGAGTAAATTTTTTTATTGTCTCAGCTGACAAAATTGCTTCGCAGCCTCCAAATCTGAGATTTCCTTTTCTATCTCCTATCCTTTTTCACAAAATTTTCAAACAGTTCTCTGTCATCCAAATTTGAGAGAAGAAAAAGGATTTAATAAAGTTTTAAATTAGTGACTTAGGATATTTTTATTAAAATAATAATTTAATATTATAATATTAATTTAATTAATTTATTTTAGTATAAAATTTAAATAAATCATTTTAAGACTTTAAAAATTATAAAAAAATATCCATAAAATAAATCATTTTATTTAAAAAATATTGATGAAATTGATTTGTAAAACAGACACTTGATAGTCCGAAACCCTTACTTGTACTAATATGTGTCAATTTCTTAAGAATTTTCACTGATACCTAAAAATTAAAAAAAATCATGTAAGTAAAATAATATAATAACAATGATATGATAAAGACAGTTTGTGATTTGGAGTTACATTGACAAAAAAAAAAAAAATTAACCTAGGTCAAAATATGGGTTATTACAATCAACCACCTTAAAAAAATGTTATCCCTGATATTTCCTTTAAGAATTCAGGCATGAAATCGAGAAAAATCAAAACTATATAATCAAAACTCATCAAAAATCATATATTCATGCAGTTCATTCTATCACATATCATTCAATTATGTATAATATAATATGTCATTCAATCATTCAAATAAATTTCTTATCTATAGAAATTTTTTAGGTTATTATTGATCTTCTAGATATTGTAAGTTATACATACGTGACATCACTAGAGTAGGAGCAGTCAATCGTGGTGCAACAGTCTCCCTTAGACCACCACTAATAGCTATATCATCTGCCCTATTTATTGATCTTTCAATATGTGTTCTTGACCTGACAGTCCTCTATCCTATAGTATGTCTGGACTATTTTCCACCCGAATTAATTATTCCTCCAAATCACCTCTAAGGATAGTCTACTACTTTATGTCCTTTCTATCCTAACAAAAACATCATCCTATTAAGAAGTAGTACTGACCCATATGTCATCGACAACAATGAAGGCACTCATCATAGATGCTAGAAGATGCTACTGATAGAGAAGCCCTTGAATCACTATACCTATTTTTCTTGTTAGTATCTCTCTATGCTTGGTTCATCTCTACTCCTCTTTTTGCTAACATCATATCTGGAGCGCCTCATATATGGATGTTGGTGTTGGCAAATTAATCTCTATTAATCTGGCCCATTCCACCAACTTAAAAAACTCCTAAATTTGTAGAGGCACTAATGGATTTCTCAACTCCCTATTCAACCCTTACAGAAACCTATAGCATTTTTTTTTTCAGCAATAGGGATCAAGTGTGGAGCATATCTAGCCAATGTAGTAAAATTAGCCTTATAATGCATCACTTTCTTACATCCTTGCTCTAACTTAATGACAGCCTCCTGCATTTATTGTCGGGTTGATGGAGGTACAAACCAAATCTTGAATATTGTAGTGAACTCATCCCAAGTGATCTCAATATTTTTTTCCCTTAAAATTTCTCTCTGAGTTGGCCAATCCACCATCTCTTAGCCTCTCCTTTAAAGAGGAATATAACTAACAGTACCTTCTGATTCTGTGGACACTATATGCTGTCAAAGATCTTTTTTATCCTTAGCAACCAGTCTTTTGCAGGTTGAGGTCTTATAACTCCTTTGAATAATGGAGGATTTAGCTTATGAAATGTTTATAAATGTTACTCTCTCTCTTATTCTTTTCTCCTATCTGACTTACTCTGTGCATCCCCCATTACTTGTCTAATAACAGTAGCCAACTACATCATATTTTCTAATGGCACTGATGCTGCACTATATTGTTCATTTGGAACATTTGACTCTGATAATTCATTTAACTTTTCACCTGCATAGTTTAGTATAATCTAAATAATACACACATGCAACTATATATGCAAAATAATACACCTAAAACCACTCATTCTACCCAGCTCTCAATCAAATCCTATAGCTTTGATAATAATTAATTCTTCCAACAATTATGCTTTGATACCACATATTATGCCCCAGGATCTAATTTGGAAGAATTATTCATTTATCTTTTAATAAGCAATAACTAGAGCTACATTATATCATCTATCAATAATAAATAATAAAATAGATTCTATCTTTTAAAACATCAATATGCACACCTATATTCATTCATAAAAATTATATGCATTACTCGAGATATATATTATCATCATATATCTATCCTATCCTGAGTATAAAAGAATAGCTAAAAAAAAGAACCTAAACTTGAAGGAATATTGACAAGCCTCACACTCGTGCTCCCCTACCTTGGCCTAAAATTATTTAACAAAATTTAATGAGCTAAAAAGTCTAACAAGTTACTAAAACCTATAACTAAATTTAAAGCACAACGGAGGAGCAATATATATGTCAACATTTAAATCATAGTAGTTACATTCATATGATCATTAAATTAGTGTATAAATAATAAAATTCATATGTACTAGTTATAGAATATATAAGTATATTACATAAGCTAGTAAAGTAATAAACTAGTATGAGTATCAAATCTATAAAGTAAGCATCATATATGTAATACTAATCAGTACTAAAATCGCATAAAGCATCAAATCAAAACATTGGTAAAGAATCAATGTAGTAAAATTATATCAGAATTTACACATGCTATTAAGATATTTTATATCATGTGCTTAGTATATCACATTCTTAGTATTAGTATCTAAATGGGTAATAATAATAATATAATAGTAGGAGCAGTATAATAATGCAATAACATTAAATTCATGAAGCAACAATAAATCTGTACAATAATAAGAATAATGCATCAAGAACATGCATTTCAGTAGTCACACTAAAAAAGTAAGAAGTCTTGGATATTATAGTATTTTTTAGTATTACATCAATATCATTAAATTGTTGGCTTAGTAAACGGAGTCGTTACTCTTTACCCGTCAGCACAGTAATCATCTTCTTATAACTCGCAATCACTGTATCCTGTGAATCAGTAGAAGATAACACCAAGCCATAATATTTAAAGGAAAGCATGTCAGTCCACCATCCTATATAGGTCAATGAGTCTCCAACTAATAGGTCAACCAATTTTTACTTATATTTTACACACACATGATTATTATAGTACTATAATAATAATCTCAATCATATATCCATATTCATTTCTAATATATTGTAGCAAATAAAGTATAAATGAGCTTAATTCAAATAATACCAAAATATCCTAACTGTAGATAATAAAAATAAAACTAAGAAAAATTTTACATTTTCAAAATTTAACCAAATTACCTGATATTGAATAAAATAATATTATAAAGATTTAGTTGAATTAAATCACTATTTTTAGACATTAAAATAAATTTTTGAGTAGGAAAAAATTATTGTATTTTCAACATCACCCAATAAAAAATCTTAAATAAATATTCAAAATATTCATAATCTCAATATCTATAACATATAAAAAGTTACGTTGTGAAAATTTTATCAATAAAAAATTATTCTCATTTTTAGATAACTAAAACAAAAATTTAATAAAAAAATAGTAAAAGCACAAAATCTTTGAAATTAGAAATAGGGTATAGATTCCATACAACGAGATGAGTAAATTTCCTAACTGGCTCGACTGACAAAAATTACTCCGCGACCTCCAAATCTGAGCTTTCTTTTTCTTTATCCTCTCTTTTCTCTCAAATTTTAAAATAATTCTCTGTTAGCCAAAATTGAGATGAAAAAATGGATTTAATAAAGTTTTTAATTAGTGGCTTAGGATATTTTTATTAAAATAATAATTTAATATTATATTATTATTTTAATCAATTTGTTTTAGTATAAAATTCAAATAAATTATTTTAGGACTTAAAAATTTATAGAAAAATATCCATAAAATAAATCATTTTATTTAAAAAATATTGGTTAAATTAGTTTGTAAAACAGACACTTGACGGTCCTGAAATTCTCACTTATATTGACATGTGTTAATTTCTTAAGAATTTTCACAAGTGCCAAAAAACTAACGAAAGAATTCATGCAAGTAAAATACTATAACAAAAATGCTATGAAGAAGACAATTTTTGATTTGGAGTTGCATTGACTCCAAAAAAATTTATTCAACTCAGTTTAAAATATGTGTTATTACATAATATACAATAATTTTTGTGAATAAGATGAATAGGATATTTTGAGAGTATTTAAATAAGTTTGTGATTTTTTTTAATAAATGTATTTTTATTTATTCTTCTTCTAAGGAGGATCATGCTTTATATTTATGGATTATTCTCGAGAATCTAAGACATCATCACTTGTATGCCAAATATTTAAAGTGTGAATTTTGTCTTAAAAGTATTATTTAGGATATGTAGTGAGTGGTGCAGATATTTTTATGAATCCCTGTAAGATTCAGATTATTATTAATTTAATGAGGCCTACTATTGTATCTGAGGTATACGGTTTTTTAAGCATGGCTAGTTATTAAAGAAAGTTTGTGATAGGATTCTCATAAATTTTTGCACCTCTAACATAACTGACTAAAAAATTAGTAGCATTTACCTGGACATCTAAGTGTGAGGCTAGCTTATAGAAGCTAAAAGACTATTTGACTTCTGCTCCAGTTCTTACACTTTCATCTAGTATAGAAGGATTTCAGATATTTAGTAATGCTTCATTTAAAAGACTAAGATGAATTCTGATGCAACATGAAAAAGTTATAACATATACTTCCAAGCAATTGAATCCACATGAAAGGAACTATCCAACATATAATTTGGAGCTTATTATTGTCATCTAAACTTTGAAGATATGGAGACACTATATGTACAATGTCAGGTGTGAGATCTTTACTAATCATCAAAGTCTAAAGTATATACTTTCTAAGAAGGATCTGAATCTTGAGGCAAAAGAGATGACTTGAGTTGATTAAAAATAAGATTTGATTATTTTTTATTAGCATGATAAGGATAATGTGGTAGTAGATGCTCTGAGTAGGAAATTATTTGGATTATTATGTATTAAGCTCATTTCTGATGAATATTTGATATAAGAAACAGAGAAGCTCTAGTTGGAGTTAATTTCTGTAATTGATCACGATTTTAGTATTTTAGCTTAGATGATCATTTAACCATCTCTATAAGAAAGGATTAAGGAATCTTAGAGACCATATGTAGAATATTTGAAGTTGATCAATCAAATTAAATCTGGTAATAAATTTGAATTACGAGTGTGTGATTCTAATATTATCTTCTATAAGAAAAGATTATGAGTTCCAAGTTCTAGATATTTAATATCAATTTTTCTGTATAAGGCACATAATTTAAGTTACACTAGTTATCCTAGAAATAGCAAAACATAAATGATCTGAAAGGTATATTCTTGTAGCTTGGATTAAAGAAGTATGTGGAAAATTTTATTTCTAAATGTGAAGTAAATCAATCAGTGAAAGAAGAACATTAACAAATGGGAGGTTTTCTGCAATCAATGCCCATTCTAGAGTGAAAATAGGAAGAGGTGACTATGGACTTCGTTATGGGTTTTAAGGGACATGATGTTTATTGGGTTATAATTGATCATCTAATAAAATTTTCTCTACATACACTTGTGCCAATATGTCTGTAGAATTATACTATCGGATTGAAATAAAATACATGTGATATTGAAGGTGATCATTTTTGATAGAGATGGAAGGTTTACTTCCTGATTATGGAAGGGTATTCGGTAAGGTTACAAAATTACATTTCAGTATGGCTTTTAATCCATAAAAAAGGATAATATGAGAAGGTTATTTAGATATAGAAAGATCTTATAAATTGTGTGTTTTAAACTTTTGAGGCAATTGGGAAGATCATATTCCTTTATTTGAGCTTACTTTATGATAACAACTTTTAGTCAATCATAGGTATGGTCCCTTATAAAGCTTTGTATGGTAGGAGGTGTAAGATCAATTTATCATACATAAAGATGAGTGAAAGGAATCTAATTGGGCTAGCTTTAGTTGATGATGTTACTAAAAAGATTCATTTGATTTGGGATAGATTAAAAGTTATACATGATAGGTAGAAATAGTATTTTGATGCTAAGAAACAAGCTGTGGAATTCTATGTAAGAGACTTTTTATATGTGAAAATAAGACTAAAGAAAATAATTAACAAATTTGACAAAGAAGAAAAGTTTAGTCCAAGGTATATTAGACCATTTAAAGTTATTGAAATAATTGAAAGGTTTATCTACATGTTATAATTACTATATTCCATGTCCAAGATTCATAATATATTTCATGTGTTGCTTCTGAGAAAATGGTCATCTGATTCTAAAAATTGTATTTCTACTAAAGAAGTTGAAATACATCCAAATTTGAGCTATAGAGATAAGCTGTAAAGGATTCTAGCTTATGATGTTAGTAGATTAGGAAATAAATACTTTCCAATGGTTAATGTTCAATAGAAGAATATAATAGAAAGAGAAGCTACATAGGAGAAGGAATCTAAAATGAAATAGTTATATCCTAATTTGTTATGAGGGTTTGAGTTTTGAAATGTCAAGGATAATATTTTTTTTAAAGAGGGGAGAGGTGTAACAAAAGAAAACTTAGTGCAATTTAGCCCATTCAAACTTGACCAAATTCAAGGTAATCTGTTAAATTTCTATATTTAAACCATTCTACATGTGTTTAGAAATGTTAAATTTATCATTGAGAGTCTGCATATGTTCTAAAATAGATCCCGGGGGTATATTTGCATGTTTAAAAAGTATAAAACTTTCTCTTAGGGCTCCTTGGAGCCAAGGTTGGTGGTGCTCTAATGCTAAGCTCTTTAAAATTTAGAAAAAAATTTAGCACGGTGATGCTAGGGGTGGTGCTACAACATGTTGGGGTTTTGAAAGGAGAACTTGCCTTACAAGGTGCAAAACAAATCTAAATTAAATTTCTTTGAAAATTTTGAGAATTAAATTTAAATTTAAACTATGAAGTTGAACATACCATTAAGGATAATATACCACCTCAGAAGGTGGAGATAAAATCTCCTAATGGATTCATACCCAAAATTATGGATTTTGTCTTGAATGTCGTAGCCTGATTTAAGAGAGAACCACATGTGCCTTGGGGGGGGGGGAGTCAGATGAAGTTCAATAAAATATCATACTATGATAATTAAGAGAAGTAATCATTAATTTCATATTCAAAATTATGTTAACACATGATATATCTCCCCGAAAAGAGAAGATATCATCCATTTACAATCATTTGAATATGACGATGATTATCATTATAAATTTGATTTCTCAAAAGAAATATTAATTAAGTTTTGAAAAATAAACATGATTTCTAAATCTCCTACGAGTGTAAGCTCTCATAGTTAATTACATTATAGAAAACTAGAGTCTCCTATAAATACTCACAATTAAAATAATGACAGAAATTTTATTTAGAAATTTTCAAAGATTGATATCAATAGAGATGAATTTTGGAATTTTAATAGGGACTGGATCAAATTGGAGCACTTATTTCAAGAGTTAATGAAAGAGAGGTAGAAGATACTTTGAGATTCTGAAATAGTCCAGAAGTGTCCCAACCTAATATAAGTGTTGAGCTTTAAATTTTGGATCAGGGAAATCTTTAATTTGAGTTGAGTAATTTATTAGAAATTTGGTATTATATAATCTTAAAGGTTGGGGCATTATGACTCAGTATCTTCCCCAGATCCTAAATATATTTTGGGTATCGAACGATAGTGTCCCAAACCTAACTAATACAGTGTAAAATTTGGACTTAGCCAGCCTAGATTGGGGAGCTAGCTAACCACCTAGTTTATTTCAAATCCATGAGTCTGATAGATAATGTAAGAGTGGTAGGGACATTTTTATTAAAGTTTTTAAGAATTGGAACCAATATCTATTGTGGATCCTAATTTATCCCTTGACTTTATGTAGGGTAAAAATGTTTAAGATAAATGCAATTATAATTTAGACTATTTTAATTGATTTCTAATATAATAAATGTTGATCAACTCAATTAAATGCATAAAATGAGTATGTAAGTGTTTAAAAGGGCTTGAAAATATTTTTCCCTATATATTGCACAACATCTCCTTAATAAAATATGTACCCTCAAAGGCAGGTGGGCTGCCAGAACCCACAGGCTGGGAGGTACTAAACGAGGAGGAGAAAGTCAATGATATGCTTATGCTGATTCTCGGCAGTCCCGAGCTTCCTTCTTATATCGTTAGAGTTTTTATGTGAGATAAAAATTTTATTATGATTTTAAGTAGAAGAATTTTATACATGCTCTCACAAGCCTCCGCTTATCCAGGAAAAAATAAAAATGACACACAATTGCAAAAAAACTAGGAAAAACAGGCAAAATCTTATATTCAATCAATATAATTAATTCTTTAAAGTAATGTTCATATGCAAATGCCCCATAGGACTATCCCCCAAAAGGGTATCATTTTCTCTTTGGAATCCAACTTTGGATACATGTATCCCAACATAAAGACACTTTCACAACTCTTAACTTTTAAACAAATTACATTTAGATTAAGATAAAAATCTAGACTATCCTGTAAGGTTATCCTAATCATTTGAAATAAAAATATATTCCAAGAAGTTTATATATGTACAATAAAATAAATCACACTTGACACTGCTCTTTTTTATTTGGGGGCTAAGCAGCTGAAATACCTATAATAGTTATAATAAATATTAGTTTAACCCCCTTTTATTGCTCTGCAGGAGTGTGACCACCTGTAGAAAACTCAGTGAGCAACCAGAATAGTCCTAGCCTAAGGGTAAACAATCATCCATCACATTAATTCATCGAGTGTAGTAAAAGTAAATAAAAACTCATATCAATCAAATTTCAATCACATCAAGCAATGAAATCTCAAAAAACCTAATACATAGCGCTAAAGTAAACATCGGCCTAGCCTAGACTAGAGTTGGTTGTCCTAATATACTATCTAATGTGTGTGTTAAAGTTGTGTGGCTGGGGTAGTCCCTAATATGGGTAGTTTATTAAGGTTGTCTAATGTTCAGGTTTGTTGAAGGTTGAATTTATGTTTGAGTCTAAGCATTAGTGCATTAAAGTTTAGTTTAAGATGTATTTTAAGGGTTGATTAATCAAATTAATTTAATTAGTTAAAGATTAAGGGATTGATAAATTTTAATTAATTTGATCAATTTCTAATTTTAAAGATTAAATTAATTTATATTTTTTATCAATTGGTTCATGGCATTGTGCTACCAAACTCGAGGATCTAGGCCCCCTTAGGACACTTACCCCTAGAGCCCGAAGTAGTTCATCCTAAAAATTTGATTGATATAGTTGAATTAAAGATTTTAATTTGATTAAATAATTAAGAGTCATTTTATTTAAATATTTTATACTCTATTAAATTCATTCTTGGCGTTGTGCCACCATGCTCAAGGAACTAAGGCTCCTTAGGACACTTAGCCCCGCAGCTTGGAGTAGTCGATCCTAAAAAATTCTTCTCTAGAGTATTTTTTGTGGATTAAAATTTTGGTTAAATGATTTTATTAATCAAGTTAGAGTTTTCTAGAATTTTAAGTAGATTATTGAATTTTTAAATTATTGAAATTTCTTTAAATGTATTAATTAAGGACTTAAAAGTTGACTTTTAAAATTAAAGTTAGTTTTGAAAGTTTTAGATTTTAAACAAATATTAAACCTTAAGATGAGTAATTAGATTATTAGTTTTCTTAATTTGAAATTTTCTACATTAAGTTATAATTTTTCGAAGTTTGGACCTAAATTTGAACTATGATTAAACAAAAAAGTTGACTTTTTTTACTTTGAACGGATTTTAGAGGTTTGACATTTTTTAAAAATACTAGATTTTAAATAAAGTTGAAGGGTTTTGAGTTTGATTGAATTGAATTTTTCTAGAGTTTTTAATGATTTTTTCAAATTGGGTACTTTTTATTTTTTAAAATTGCCTAAATAAGGGGATTTTTAGATTTTGATCCAAATCAGTCCCAAACCTCTTGGAATTACCCCCAAATGGCAAGGAGGACCTAAGGGGATGTTTTTAAGCATTTAGATATTTTTGAAATTTTTAAATATATTTAATTAGTTATTAATTTTCTTTGGAAATTAAATTAAAGTTAGATTGGGGGTTATCTTATAGAAATTTTATTTTTCACTGTCTAAGGGTTTAATTATAAGAAATTAGAGGGCTTATATGAATTTTTAGGATTAATATAAATTTTTAGTGAATTAATTAAGGTTTTAGGTCAAATCTAAAATGGGATTTTATGGTTCTTAATTAGTGGCCAAATGGGCCCCAAATCCAGTGAATTTAGACCATGAGATCACCAGATCTCAAGGTCCAGTTTCCCTAAATTTGGCCCAAGTAGACCTATATAAGGTGGCTAACCAAGACACCCAAGATAACCATTAGGTTACCTAAGAAAAAATCCTAAGTCACTACTTAGGGCTTAGATTGGGGTGCAATTAGTGGCTCTAAACTCCTTAAATGAAGAATAACCAACACACCAAAATTCAAATTATAAAACCCGTTGGAAAGATCATAAAGCTAATTTGAAATAAGGGGGTTAAACTATGACCCCTAATTTCAAATCAACTTAAAAGTTCCCTTAAACATATTAAAAAGATGGGGAAAATTTTGGACATGTAAGAGACATGCAAAAATCCATTCTCCCAATGTCACAAGCCATGGTGAGATATAATTTGACAAAAAAGCTAAAATAGAACAAATGTTATTACTAGAATTAAGATAAACATGTGTAGAATCATGTCTTAGAACCATAGGGCTTTGATAGTGCTCCTCAATACCTTTCTAATGAGCCTAAGAACACCTAAATTGGACAAGTGTGTGAGGAGATATGATTTTTTGAAGATTCTTGTAATTTTTTGGATTAAATAAATCTAAATTTACACAGTCAGCCTGCGCTTTTCATGTTATCTCCATCTGATTGGTCAGCCAATCATTAGCACCGACTGTGTAAATACGGAATTCAGTATAGCCATTAGATCACTCATCAAATGGCTGTGATCAAACTGGCTTTGAAACCATGGGATCTAATCCGAACTGTTGATCTAAATTATTAGTTAGGATTATATCTTTAACCTCCCACTCATGTCCACAACCATGAACCTTCTCCAGCATGATCCAGGAGATCCCGCCGATGAAACTCAATAAAACTTTACATAAAAGATCTAATCAATACAAACCGTTAATCCAACAATGATCAAAATTTAATGGTTTGATGATTTTCTTCACACTTGACCACTACCCACTAATTAGGAGCTCGGGAAGGGGATCTCTCCATGTAGAAAGCCCAAATAATTGAATTTTTCTATCAGGAAGCTTGAGGGAAAGGTGGCGAACTCTTTTCCATCAGATGCCTCAGCCAGAGGATCACAAGAAGTAGGAGTTTGAGTAGAACACGGATTGATTTCAGCAGAGCTCGCTCCAACCACTAGTTGGAGAGGGCTAAGAAGCTGCATAATGAGAGAAAAATGCTCAGAGAGCTTTGGGGAAGGATTTCAAAAAGCTAGAATCGAATAGGGACATTTGGGTTAGGGTGCCCTATTTAAGCTATCCCCATGGCCATGAACGATCGGGATTGATAGGGGCAATTGTTAGATGGCCTCTAAGTGGAAGGGGACATGTCCTCTAAGCCTCGTGAGCTCGAAGCCACTGAGACTAGGCTTTGGAACCCTTTAGATGAGGCCTGTGATCGAGGGGACTACCAGAGCCAAATTTCTATTAGTTTCATTTGCCTCCAACCAGGGACTGGGTTAGGTTGAGCTGGAAATTAAGATTTCTTGGGGTCCGACGAGCTTGAGGGTGAACTCAATTGGGCTTAAGACAGTCCAATTCAATAAGTAGGCTCTAGTTGACCCAAACCTATATGATTTGGGTCAACTTGGGTGCATCCTGGGTTAAATCAAGTCATGTGATTGAAGTAGGAGATGGGTTCAGTCAAGAACTACTCAATGGAAGTAGAAATTGGGTTAGGATTGGTCTGTAGAAGAAGTTGGTTCAATTCAAAGTGGTTTTAACCACTTTGGACTAGCCTAGAGGTTGACCCAAGTCAACCTAAGGACTGGGATGACTAGGGTAGGTGTGTTGGACCTAGGGCTACCCAATGGAAGTCTTGATTGGGTGTAATTGAGTTTATGTTGAGAAATGGCTCAACCCAAGGTGGTTTTGGACATGTTGGGTTAGCCTAATTCCTAACCCAAGGGTTGGGTCAGTTAGGGAAAGTGTAATGGGTTAAGGGAACCCAATGCCACCATTAGTTTGATCCAATTAGGCTAGGGTTGGAACTTGGCTCAAGGGAAACATCTCTTTGGACACTTGGGTCAAGCCAAATGGCTAACCGAAGTGGGCCCAAGGCTTGGGTGTTTAATAGGGATCTCTTGAGGACACAATGGGTCACCCCATGGTTTCGAATGGGTTTGGAGAAATCTTGGTCAAAGGATTTAGGAAGGTAGAGGTATATGGGAGGTTTGGTCAACCAAGTTGGCCTAAGTCAAGGCTTAGGTCCATTGTGTTCAAATTGATGGTATGAACTAAATGGCTGCAATTTCATCTCAAGGAGAGGCCGTTTGATTTGAAATGTGTGTTTAAACCCTTAAGGGTCACTTTGGTTAACCATAGTTAACTTGGTCAACCAGGTCAAACCAATGTGTGGTTTTAGGTTCATTATGTTCCTAAGGACATTTAGGATCCATTGGGATAGGTTTTGGAGGTTGATAAGGGAAGGTCATGTTGAATTTTGGGGAAAAGATCAAAATTCCCCTTAAAGGGTATTTTGATCATTTTGACCCCTGGTCATTCCTGGGATAAATTAGGTCCATGAAAGTATAATTTACTGGTCACCAGGTCATAACAAAGGTGATGGATATAATTAGAGGATTTGAAAAGGGTCTCATGGTCAAATTCCACCGGATGGCAAGTTCAATGGAACTTGCTATAAATATTTGAAGGTTTTGCAGCCTATGGGAAAAGATTCAGTTTCTGGAGATAGGGACCTCAAAATAAGCTCAAATTTGGTGGTTGGATCTTAGAACAGGTGTGGTAAATAAGCAACTAATAGATTATGAATTAGAGGTCATTTGACTTGGCTTCCAGGTGATAGAAAATTCATTCAAATAGGTTTTTAGGACATAGGCTTTTGGCCTTGGATTTTGACTTAAAATTTTTGGATTTGAGGTGGGTTTTAGACTTGATTGATTGGATTGGTTTTTTTTTTTTTTAATAAATCTCAATCATAGGAATGGCTGAGAGGGATTGAACAAGATTGAGGTTTGATTGAAAATTGATCTAAGACCTAGGATTGTAAATCAAACTAGATTTGATCAGGGATTTAGAATGAAATATGGATGGGTTCCATAAGACTGACAGGTGGAGAATTATTAGTCCTTAGATCACTAGAGAGAGATTTAGATTGGCCCTCTTGACCTCATACAAAAATGAGGTCAACACGACGTTGTGGGCTCCTAGAATGAGCGTCGTGGCAAGCGCCATAAAGAGCTGTGATGCTAAGCTAAATTTTAATAATAAAAATATAATTTTCCACCATTCCATTCATTTCATCTCTCTCAAGTGGTCGACTAGTGAGAGAGAGAGAGAGAGAGAGAGAGAGAGAGAGAGAGAGAGAGATTTCTAAAAAGAGATTTTTTAGAGGGAAATCAAAATTTGGGATGCTTCAAGCATTTTTAACCAACAACCCAATTCTAAAAGTTATTTAGATTGAGGTAGGTAATATTTTGCCTATCTCAATTTAAAAAAAATATATTATAATGTTGGGAATTTTTATTAAATTTATATTTTCATATCTCAAAAACAAAAATAACTTTACACCTACAAATCTTTCACAGTGTAACTTTTGCATGTTATAGAGATAGAGCTTCAAAATATTTAGGTATTTTTGTGTAAATTTTACACCGAAGATTTTGGGAATTTTACTATTTTCATTTATTAAAAAATAATCATAACTCTAAAAAATAATACTATAGTACAATTAGTCTTTCAATAGTGCTCAAAACAATCTCTAATAATTTGGTTAATTTTGAAACCATGAATTTCAACATAAGAGTATATTATGCTGCCTACCATTATGAAATTTTGGTAATTTCTAAAATGAGCTTACTTGCATTCATGTTACTGCAATGTAATGAATTATGTATTTATCTTATTGAATTGTACGATTCTTAGGAGTTTTGGAGTAAATGGAGAAAGTTATGCTCTGGTACGAAATGTTATTCTGGTGCCAAGGGTATATTCTGATGCCATATTATGCACATTTTATTCTGTTGCTAGGCTTTGGGAGCCATAAGGCTCATATTTTTCTGAATTCAATCTGTTAAGAGGTACAATGGTCAGAATTATCTAAATTATATCTATTGGGAGGCACAAGTGTAAGAATTATCAAAGTTTTATTTCATATGAAGTGCTTGTTTATTAATTTTTCCAGCACCATTATTTGAATTCTTGATAACTAAAATTATTATTTTGTTAAGCATAAAAATTTATTATATTATGTTTAGTACTCAATTAAATGCTTAAAAATTGATTCATTTAAAAATTTAGATTAGTAAATGTGGCTTGCTGAGCTATGTTAACTCATAATTATTTTGTCATCTATTTTAATTAGGGTCTAAGAGAGGGAAAGGGCCAGTTGAGTAGCAGTATAAGGATCTAATCTCAGTTTATGTAGTTATTTATTTATTTTGACTTTTGTATAGTCATGACTAGTTATTATTCTATTATATTATATATTCTAGTATCTACCTATATACTATAGTGTAATTATTATATATTCATTTTGATGATAAAATGAAAAGAGAATTTTGTGGATGAATTTAGTTTTGGTATATTGACTGTTATTAGTAGCTATGTGATTTGTTAGTTATTTTAAAATTAAAATTAGACAAAAATTTTGAATAGTATCCAGAACTTAGATCTTAGGATTTTTCTTGTTGCGAACTAAAATGATAGGACATGTCCAATATGTGGGCTTAATCGAGTCAGATTATGACATGAGGGAGGGATATTTTGGCCAAAATGAAAATGAAGTTGAAATTAAATTTTTTATAAAATATTTTTTTAGCAATATGGCACTCGATGACACAACTTCACAATACTCTCAACGAAGAGCATGACATCACAAAACCCCATCTAATATTGTAGCGCTCGATCTAGTGTTGCAGCATTACTCCAAATTCCCTAAAATATAAAGATTTTAATGTTGCCCTATCCCCATGGTGCTCCTAATGGAAAAGTTTAGACTTTATATTTCTTGCACATAGACCCTCAAGGATTTAGAATATAGTTTAAGCATTCCATGCATGCAAAGCATTCTATTAATAAGATAAATTAAGTATAAACAATACTAGAGGGATATTGGGTTAATTCCTATCCTCATGGGAATGATATTTTACTTACTATTTTATTACTTTTATATGACATATACACTTACAAAGATCTTGGGTTTACATATAAATAGCCTATCAGTTTTCTAAGCCTAATTTTGTTAACAAGTGAAAGCTTGTATATCATTCAATTGCATATTATTAGTGATGTTTATTATATACATAATGTATATCATTATGAAAGATATTATAACAAAAAAAAATTAACATTTCTTATTAATGATGTTTTAATAAAATGTCACCTAAAATATAGATGATTTGTTAGAAATAAAAAAACATATTGATAACTTGTGTTTTTATATCATCATTATATATTTATGTGTTTCAAGTATGTATTATTATATTATTAAATTTATGTTATGTACTGATGATAGCTAAAATTGCCATCATATGAAGCAACTTCATGTTGAATATGATTGGTGACTTTATAATATTATTTATTTAGGCTTCTTTCGAGATAACTTTGTTACTTCTATCTACAACAGCTTTTAGTTCAAAAAATTCTTGAACTAAAATTTTTATACTAAAAAGCTACTTTTAAAAGAACTAAGAAAGCTATCCCAAACAAAGCCTTAATTACAATCTTTTCACGTGTACTTGTCCATATGAATGAATGCTTCTTTTTATGTCCCTTACTCATATCTTTTTTAAGCCAACTCATGAAGTATTTAAATTTGGTTAATGTTGCTTATATTTTTTGTAAGCTTAGTTAGATCTAGCCCAAAGTAAAGGTTCAAACCATCTCCCATGATTAGTGCTAGCTCAATGAGGAATTAATATGGATTGATCAATGCAAATTAACTCTTGCCCATATTTTAATTAGTTCGTTGGAACCCTAGCTCAAATAAAACCTTATTGTGACTTAGCCTCATATGAACTAGCTTTTATTAAGTATAATCCTAGTCCACCCACTAGAATAATCACAAGCTTGTTTTGTAAGCTAGGAACTACTTTAGGTTAATTGTGAATTTTCTAAGTAACCATGAATAGTGGGCTATATTTAAACCTCTTTAGGCAAACTCTAAGCTAGTGTTTGTCACATATAATCAAATTTTGAGCATTAAGCTAGTTAAACTTAAACCCTAGCTTTGTCTTTCGCTTAGATAACCTAAGGGCACCTTAAATAAAAATAATAATAAAATAATAAAATAAAAAACCTAAGGTCACCTTAAATAAAAAACCTCAAGAAATTATTGTATAGGTTAAAATTATTGAAAGAGTTAGTAATTTTATTTTTCTCAAGTCAATATATGAAAAAAGGTATATGTTAGCTTAACAGCCATGCACACACACATAAGAAGAGTAAAAAGTAGATATTTAATTTTTTTGTTAATTTTATTGTGTAATCCAGTTCATATTATACAATCACTTAAAATAAAAATTAATTAAAATATTTAATTTAAATGAGAAAATAAATTTTAATTATAACTAATTGTACTGGATGAAAAATTATTATCAGAAATCATGCCATCGAATCAAACTCACTTAAAATAGTTAAATTCAAATTTTGAAAATTGAATTGTTTATAATGTATGAACCTATTCATATTGTATAATCTTTCAAAATATTTCCTAATTAAAGTTAGGTAATTAAATAATCAAATCAAATTTGAATTAATTATATATCATACTATATGATCATGTATTAAGGCTCCATATAGGATAACATTTAAGGAGCTTTAGGAGTTGAACTTTCAACTTCAGGAGTTGGTTAACAAAGGATTCGTTCATCCTCCTACATCTCCGTTATCTATTATATTTGTAAATAAAAAGGATGGTATGAGGCATATGTGCATTGATAAGGAGTTAAATAAAGTCACTATAAAAAACAAGTATCTTCTATCACGGCTTGATTATCTATTTAATCGCTTACTAGATCTTCCATATTTTTGAAGATTGATTTGCAATCTATATACTATCAAGTGAAGGTGAGGGATGCTGATGTGATGAAGATAGCTTTTAGTATGAGGTATAGACACTATGAGTTTTTGGTCATGCCTTTTGGGGTGATGACTACATCAGTCTTCTTTATAGATATGATGAACAAAGTATTTAGAGATTTTCTGGATCAGTTTGTGATTATTTTTATCGATGATATTTTAGTGTATTCTACTTCTAAGGAAGATTATGCAAGACATTTGATTATTATTTTAGAGATTTTGAGGCAACATCAATTATATGCAAAAATTTTCAAATGTGAGTTTTGGTTGAGGAGTATTTCTTTTATATGTGGTGAGTTATGATGGTATTTCTATAGACCCCTCAAAAATTCAAGTAGTTACCAAGTGGCCGAGACCTAGTACCATATTTGAGGTATGCAGTTTCTTGGATATGGCTGGATATTATAGGAAGTTTTTGAAGGGATTTTCTCAAATTTTTGTATATTTGACAAGAATGACTTAAAAGTCAATAGATTTTGTCTAGACACCGAAGTGTGATGCTAATTTTTAGAGATTGAATGATTGTTTGAATTCTACTCCATCTTTGGCTTCCATCTGGTACAAAAGGATTTCAGATTTTCAGTAATGCTTCACTGAGAGGTTTGTATGTGTTCTGATGCAGCACAATAGAGTGATAGCCTATGCTTTCAAGCATTTAAAGTCACATAAAAGGAACTATACGACACATGATCTGAAGTTAGCAGATGTTATATTTATTTTGAAGATTTTGCGATATTACTAGTATGGTGTCAGGTGTGATACTTTTACTGATCATTAGAGTCTAAAATATATATTCACTCAAAACGATCAAAATTTGAGGCAAAGGAGATGGCTTGAGTTGATCAAATATTATGATTTGACTATTCAGTATCAATCAAGTAATGCCAAAGTAGTAGCATATGCTTTGAGTAGAAAATCTTTTGGAGTTTTATTTCTTCAGCTCACTTCTGATAAGTATTTGATACAAGATATAGAGATATTATAGTTGGAGATGATTTTTTTGGCTGATTGGGATTCTGATATGTTGGCTCAAATATTTATTTAGCTATCTTTATAAGAAAGGATTAAGAAAGCTCAGAAGTCATATGCTGAATATCTGAAGCTGATTAATCTGATTAAATATGGTAAAAAAATTTAAATTTTGTATATGATTCTAGTATTATCTTTTGCAAGAATCAATTATGAGTTCCTAGTTTTAGATATCTAAGGCGAGATATTCTGCATGAGGCTCATTATTTATGTTACACTATTTGCCAAAGAAGTTATATATATATATATATATATATATATAGTGATCTGAAAGGTATATTTTGGTGACGTGAATTAAAGAGGATGTGACAAATTTTGTATCTAAATGTGATGCCTATCTATTAGTAAAGGCATAACATCAACGATTAGGAGGTCTTTTGAAGCCATTACCCATTTCAGAGTGGAAATAGGAAGAAGTTACATAGATTTTACTAAGGTTTTTCCCAAGTTGAGGCAATGACAATATACTATTTGGGTTGTAGTTGATCGTCTGACAAAATTAGCACATTTCATTTTAATCTAATAGTCTAATTTTGTAGACAATTTTGCATAAATATACGTGCGTGAGATTATCAAATTACATTAGATACAAAATATTATAGTCTCTAATAGAGATGGTAGGTTTACCTCCAGGCTATACAGAGGTATTCAATAAGGATTAGGAACAAAATTGCATTTCAGTATGGCATTTCATTCGTAGATAGACAGACAGTCCGAGAGAACTATTCTGGTACTGGAAGATCTTCTGCAACTTTGTATTCTTAATTTTTGAGGTAGTTAGGAAGACCATATTCCTATAATCAAATTTACTTATAATAATAATTTTCAATCAAGTATATATATATATATATATATATATATATATATATATATATATATATATATATATATATATATATATATATATATATATATATATATATATATATATATATATATATATCCATATGAGGCTTTATATGGTAGAAAATACATAACCCCTTTATCTTAGACAAAGGTAGGTGAGAGACATCGTATTGGGGCAGCCTTGGCTGATAATGCTATTAAAAAGATCTGTTTGATCAAAGATAGATTGATAGTTGTACAATATAGGCAATGATAATATTTTAATGATAAACATCAAGTTGTATAATTTTTTGTAGAAGATTATATATATATAAATATAGGACAGATGAAAGGTATTAGCAGATTTGATAATAAAGAAAAATTGAGTCCATGGTATGTTGGACCATTTGAGATTATTGGAATCTACCTATAGATTATTGTTGCTAGATCACATATAAAAAAATTTATAATGTATTTCACGAGTCACTTTTGAGAAAATGGATATATGATTTTTGAAATAGGATATCTGCTGAAGACATTGAGGTACCTCTGAATCTGAGCTATAGGAAAGAACAAGAGACGTATCTAGCCAATGATGTTAGAAAACTAAGGAGTAAACAGATTCTTATGGTTAGATTCCACTCAATGATGGGAGCAAATGCATCAACCGTGCATGGTTTAGTGATTAATTTGTCTCCATTCATCACTACTACTAGTCACTGCCACTACTACCTTATAAAGGTCCCTCCTATGATTAATATGTGATGTGATGTATTGTTTGTGCTTTATAGATTGCTTATCTTATCTTTTTTTTTTGTATTATTATTTAGTCTATAGTTCTTCTTTTTGTGATGTCAAAGGGGGAGTAGAGAGTTGTTGGTTGTATTGATTTATTTTTATTAGTGTAATTTGTCTTACTTATTTTTCAGTACTTGTTTTGTTTTTATTTTTCTTTTAGTTTATATTATTTACTCATTAAAATATAAATTTAAAATAAAAATATTTAAAAAAAATTCTCCATATTTTTAAAGGAATCACTTAGTAAGGAGGAGAGCTTACTAAGAAATTAAAATTAACTTATAATTTCAACACATAATATTTTACATTATTAAAAAGGGGAAGTTTATTTCAATCCAAGAGCTCGATCTTATATTTTGATAATTATAACAATTATTGAACGATTATTTATTTTTCCCTACTTTATATGCTACATATTTTACTTTGTGCATCACTAATATTTCAGGTTCAAAATACCCAATGTATCATCATAAAATCAGAGCTCAAGAAAGTATTGTATAAGTTAAACTTGTTGAAAGAGTATTTAATTTCATTTTTCTTGAGTTAATGCATATAAAAAGGTGTATGTTAGCTATGCGCGCACAGACACAAGGGGAGGAAAAAAATAAATATTTTAATTTTTCTATTAATCATACACTACGATTCAGATCGTTCAATATGATCAGTTCAAACTGAAATTAATTTAAATGAGAAAATGGATTTTAATTATAACTAATCGTACTATACAACAATCAATCGTACTAGATGAATATTTATTTTCTAAAACCCCACAGTCGAATCAAACTTAAAATAGAATATTTTGAAAATTGAATTGTTTGTACTATATGATATTTTATAATCTTGCCTAATTTAAGTCAGGAAATTAAGGAAACAAATTGAATATGAATTACTTATAGATCATAGTAGATGATTATGTATCGTACAATACAATTTATATGAATGCTCTTTGGACAAACCTTGGTTTGTCCTGTATGATCTGATGTTTAATTTAAGCTAATCGTACTGTAGGATTTATAATCAAAGAGGGTGATTTATGACATTAATGAATTAATCGTGTTGTACGATACTCCAAAGATACTGTACACATAGAGTCGGCAAAATTAAAATTTTAGGATTTTTAGAAGCCCACTATTTAAACTCTATTTAATTTGTTTTGAAAAGTCTTTGGCTGTATTGGGTCATCTGTTGGTGGTACTTGAGAGGTTGTTTCTTCTTGAGAGAGCTTGAAGAGAGGGATTTGAGCAAAGGAGAGAAAGGGAGAGGTTGTGCGAGAGGAAAAATAATCTTGAGTGTGCCAAGAGACTGTAAGAGGAGTTCTTCACAGGGTTGCTCTAGCAAACTTCAACCCGAGTTCCTCCATGTTTCATTATTTGTCATGTGGGAAGCTTTTTAAAGGAAGTCTTTGAAGCCAAAGAACGTCAGCTGCTTCGCCGTACTGAGAAGAAGAAATTGATTTGGGTTACTCCACCGCTCTGAGGAGATTAAAGGATTTTCTTCACTACACTGAGGTAAAAGGGATTTCAACACTCCACCATATCAAAAATGTAGAAGGGTTTTCAAGGGTGTCAATATTTAACATGACCCGAAAACCTGACCCGAACCCGACCAGGAAATTTTGGGTATGGGTTGACCTGAGGCATAACCGGGTCAGGTTCGGGTTAAGATTTTTGACCCGTTTTAAAAATTGGGTCAGGTTCGAGTTGACTCAGAAACCTAAGATTGACCCGAAATGACCCTCCTTGCCCTCGCTGACAAAACTTGCCCGCACTGGCCGCGTCTGAACGAAGCTGCCTAGACTGTCCGCTCATGTCCCAAAGCCTCGCATCTCGAGGCCAGCATCGCATCCCACGTATCATCCCATACCTGCCCGCCACGTTGATCACTGACCCACATGCTTGTCGCCGGTTGCTAGCCCGCTTCCACCGGCTTCCACTACCACTGGTTACGACCCACAGTTGTTGCCGACCTGGCATTGTCGTGTCCATAGGTCAGGTCGAGTTGACCCAAAATCAAAGCGGGTCAAATTTGGGTCCGAAAAACCAAACCTTTTGTAAAAACGGGTCAGGTTTGGGTTGACCCGAATAATGCCTGGTCAATTCGAGGTATCACCCAACCCGTGACTTGAAATTGACACCCCTAGGTTTTCAACTATCCCGTTGCACTAGGAGGTGAAAATGATTTTGTAATGTCTTGTTCGCCTAGTTGTGAAAGTTAAAGAATAATCATTTTTCTTTAATGCAATACCCAAAGAGGACTTTAGGAAATAGATATAAGTCAAGTTGATCGAAGTACTATAAAAATATAATTTAATTTCTTCTTTTTTTTTCGCATTTACTTTCTACATATTTACTTTCTTACACATTTAATTTACTTCAAGTATGGGTTGAATATTATTATCATTGTGTTACAACATCATTGTAATTATTTTGTTTTAAAAATAAAAAATAATTAGAAAAATTAAAAGATACAAATATTTGTTTTAGAAAACACAAATTATAATTTACTTTTTGTTGACATCTTGAAATGCTATTTCCCTTTCACATTAAATTCCGCATTTGTTTTTAAATTAAAAAAAAAATAAAAAGAATTTTAAAATACCAATTCATCTCCGTTTTGATGTGTCATTTTATAGTTCAATTTATTTCACAACTATTAAACTTTCAATCTGACATTAAACCAAAATACAATTTATTTATTTAGGTACATATCTTTGTATAGGCTAATCACATTCATCACACATTCTTAGGTTAAATCACACTCATGTTTGAACAAGTCAAATCTTCTTTAAATGGGGTATATTTGAATTCAAAGGCTCAAAATTGATCTAGACACTCATATTTAGACCTACCAAGTTTACTAAAATAAATAGGCAGATCATGTACAAAAACAAAATCAATTAAAATCACGTACAAAACTAATTCAACACAAATTCTTAGCATACAATATCAAAATCAAATCTTTTTTTTTTTAACTAAAATTTTTTGGTGAAAAGAAAACCTACTCCATACAAAGTTGCTAAATCTTGAAATGCAATTATTTCGCAATGTCATTACACACTGCAAGAGAGATTTACCTAAACAAATAAAAACAATAAAACCACCATCAAAATGAATTTTATAAGCCTCTATTCTTTTCTATCACCCCGAACTGCATTGAACTATTCTATGGCCTCTCTCAGGAGCATAATCATACCAACAAAAAAGTATATTTTTGGCAGATTGCAGAATTACAGTGCACATAGGCAACTCTTCAAGCAGCAAGATGATCGAACTGTGTTTTAGGTTTCATTTGGGACGGCTTATTGCTTCTTGAAGCAGCGTTTTAGTTCAAAAATTAAAATTTTTGAACTAAAAAGCTACTTCAAGAAGCTGTAAGAAAGCTGCCCCAAACAAAGCCTTACTCTAGCGATTTCCAATTACCAAGAATTTCACCTGTATTCACTGGAAGCCCTTGGTTTACCTTTGCTCATTGAATTCAGTTGCTGCGATACAAAAATGACTCCCATGATAATGATCAGGCAACCAACAAGAGTGCTGAAGAAAAGAGCTCCAGGTTGCCTGGTCTGCACAAAGCCATAGACTCCACTGGATGTAACAAGAATAATGTCAGTGAAACTATCCCCAGAGAAATCATCCAGGACCAAGGCATGTGTAGGAGAGCCAGGCAATTCAATTGAAGATAAAAAGCTGCCTCCAGGAGAGATCACCACAGCTTCTTGATCGCCGCCAGCGATTATAACCTCTTTGTTGTCATGTGCTCGCAATGAAAAAGATTTCAAGGTAGGCACAATCTTAGCTTCTTCCGCCATTCCGGACGGAGATGGAAGATTTGACCATGTTGCACCAGTTGTGAGCTGCCATCTCCAAGTGGCACCTTCACCGTGCACGCCGGGGGAGTATGAAGTAACCTATACAAAATGGAAGAGCAGGAGATAATATGCCGTGAATGCGGAGTAAGGCTTCGTTTGGGACGGCTTTGTTACTGCTTCTTAAATCAACTTTTTAGTATAAAAAATTTAATTTTTGTACTAAAAAGCTGTTTTAGAAGCACTAAGGATGCCGTCCAAAACGAAGGCTAAATCATAATCAGCAAAAGAGAAAACAGACAGAAATTGTTGCACAGCCTGTGAGAAAAACATCTTCATGCATGAGAGAGAATGGCAGTGTGAGCTAGATTGGAAGACTCAAACCTCTCCATGGCTTGTCAAAAAGACAATATCACCATGACTTCCTTTCCGATGCTTATGCCCATCGTCTCTGCGTACCAGTAATGGAGCCGCGACTTCCACGGCACCTGAATCGACTGTCCTGCCGAAACTCCTAGCAAAATCTCCATGCTGGAATAGGTTGAAGTGTGAATGGTGGCAGATAGAAGCATTGAAAAGCTGCTCCCGAACAGGTACACCTGAAGTAGCAACAGCCCAGCAGGGCTTCAATACTTCCATGGAACCAGTCACAACAGTTCTTTCAACTCCATTTCCTCCCACCACCTATAAAAATAAAAAACAGCTCAAATTAGCTTGCAAGGGAATAAAATTTTTTCCTGCAAACTCAGTTCTTTCAAGTACAGTAGTTGTCAAGCATGAAGTTTCTACAAAATATAAAGATAAACCTCCGTCGGGCTAGGCTTGGACTTCCCAAACCATATGCTCTAGACAAAATCTCTATATCCCCTCATACTAGTGCTATTGACCTAATGGTTTATCAAATGAGACTTCGAGAGGAATTCCATTTATTATCTTTGTACTGCAATTGCATTGTGAATAAACTTATCTCAAGCTACAATTAGATTTTATTTTGGGGCAGTTTAAGATATTCTCATTTTGTTTTTAAAAGCTTCTTTCTCAGCCACAGTTTCAAAATTGTTCATTAAAAACTAACTTTTTAAGGCAAAAGTTTGAAAATCCGATGATAAAGTTGTCTTCCTAACATATATTATTTTTCACTAACTACTTTTCTTTTTATTTGAGATTGAAATGCCTAGCAAGAGGTCACTGTGGCGTCCGTGGGGGACAACAGTTCTGATGGAAGAAAGGGGGATGTACATGCAACATCAACATAAGATTTAAAGAGGAAAAAATTATTATGTCAAGCTAAAGAAATGTGAGATTATTAGAACTGAAATTCAATTTTTTTTTATTTCACTTTAATAATTAGGGTATTTGATAGTATTTGAGTCTTTTTTACCATGCCATACACAAAAACTATATAGGTATTTTAGGTATTTGTGATTTTATTTTTGTTGCTAAATTTTGAATATTCTCTTAGTTCTTGAAAAAATGAGTGCTCCTTGGAATTTCTCCATTGCGTTCTTCCCAAACTTATCAACCAACCTTCTATAGTTGGTTGTAGCATCATCACATACTCAGGTTCTTGCTCATTGTAAGCACCGGATCGTGTTTTTTCCATCCACCTTCACCTCTTCCTCTTCAGTCTTTTACAAATCTCACTAGCTAGAAGCCACTAACAGGTAAAGGGAACTTATCACCACACAAGCCACTTGATTGGAGCATTCAAAACACTTATCATGAAAACAATGCACAAACTATAAATAGAAACAAATCGGGTTCTTAACATCAAACATCTTCAAAACAAATAGGCAGCAAGAGTAACATGGCAATATGCACGGTTGTGGTCTACATTGAAACCATTAAGAAATAGTTATTCATTGCTAAAGAACCTGAGAACCGACCACACAAGAGGGATTCCTACTAAATCAATATATCACAGAATTTCTTTCTTGAAGATCATTTATATGTAATGAATATTATATACTTGTTTGACGCAATCTGGAAATTGCAATGAGCAAATTGTAATAATTCTTTAAGATATTAAATGGTAGCGATGAAGTGGATCCCAAATTGATCAAAAGGACGCGGAGGTGAGCAATCCATAGGATCTTCATTTGATGATGGTAGAGATGTTGCAAAATTAGAGCAAGTGTTTTATTTTGATGATGGAGAGATGGAGCAGAACTAGGGATAGGTGTTAGAATGCTCTTAGGATTATGGTTTGGGATGATTTAGAAGATGGCGGCAAACCAAATTCATTAGATTGTATGGTAAACAAATCAGCCAACATTATGAACATAAAAATTGCAGTGAATCACATCATGAACACAATAAAAAGTCAAATAATTTTGACAAATATAGAGAGATAATGATGCGGACATCCAACCGTCCATGGCTATCCGAGGAGCTGAAGATCAACGGCTGTCATCGTCCCACGTTATCTTATATTTTATTTGTAATTTTTAAATTTTTATTATGAATTTTCCGTTTTTACCCTCACTTAAGAGGGTCGTCCTAAGTAAGCCTTAGAGGCATATGTGTCTTGTTTTAGTTTCTTAGGCCTATATATAGAGGCCCTTTCTTATGTAATGAGAGGAGGAATGGTTAATTTGATATGAAAATTTTGTGTTTTCCACACTTGTGTTCTTCTTGAGAGAGGACGAGAGTAAGATTTCTATGAAAGAAATCGAGAGTTTCACCAGCCGCAGGATGGGTCCGGGCTCGTGACATGAAGTCCCTTGGAGAAGGGCAAACGAATCACCCACCAACCTGGGAGACGGCCGGATTCGTAGTTTTCTCTTTGTATTTTCGTTACTCACCACCCTCCTTTTTCTTCTTCGTCACATCCAATTCATTCACCAAATTTCCCCACTCTTCCCCCACAACAAGCTCCACTAAAATCCTCCCCATAACCTCGGCCACCTCCACCAATCCTCACTTTGGCCGCCGGCCAAGGCCCCAACCCGCCGGCCTCAACCATTCCCCTTCACCCTTGAATTTCCTAACCGGACCGAGGATTGAATTGGGATGATTTTGAAATTCAAATATCTTTGAAATTGCATTCAAGTTCCTTTCTAATTTAGCTACTCTATTTTAGGAAAGTAATTGAATTAGATCTCTTTTGAATTTTAAATTTCAATTGGATTTAATTTAAAACTTTTCTAATCTCAAAACTTAAATTAGGAAGCCTTAATCAATCCCATAAAATCCTCCCACCCTCATGCAAGCTGCCGGCCCTTCCTATACCCATTAAATTCCTTTTATTTATTTCCTAAAACTCTCCCCCTTATTTATGAAATAATTTCAAAACCCCCCAATCTCTCCCTGGCCGAAATTACCTATTCCATTTCTACTTAATTTCTTTCCCACGAAGAATTTCTCTTTGGGAAACAAATCAAAACTCCAGCCCCTTTACAAATCGCAGCTCCTCTCTCTTACCGCCCCTCTCTCCTTCTCATTACTCCTCTCCCTACCTTTATTGCTCCTGTGGGTTGCTGCCATAGTTTTGCTCTTGCTAATCCTTGCCCGTAACTCCTCAATTAATTCCACATCTAAGGAATTAATTAAGGAATTCCAAACCTCTCCCTAACTCCTCCCGCCAACCTCACAATCCCGTCAGCTGCTTCTCCCATCACCTCCCCTCCCCTTGCCTACCTGCATGTGAAGAACTCTCTAATCCATAGCATGTGCAGGAAATCTCACTCAGCCTTCTACTCCTAGTCACGGCTTGGCCTCCTCCCCACTTTTCTCTTCATCTTAGCCTATCAAACTCTGAGGTTCTTCTCAGATTTTGGTTTCAAATTTTGAAATCCTTCTCAGACCAATGAAAGGAGGCTTGGGATTTGCAATCTGCTATCGACCGATCCTTCCCCAAGACCTCACCTTGGGTTGGCTCTCCCTCCCCCATCTCTATTTCCTAAGCTCAAAACTCTAAGACGTCTCACAGATTTTGGGATGAAAATATGAGAATTTTTCAAATTCTTCCTCTCCCTAGCAAAGCCCATTCTCGTTCTACATCAGATAATCCAGAAATACTAAAAGGGTTAAGGAGAGTTTTAGGATTAAGGTTGTCAATTTTTGATAGAAGAGAAAAGTGTATATTCAATAGGAGTGAAAAACTTCTAATTATAGGAGAGAAAAATGGGAAATCAGGAGCAAGAGAGGAAAAAATATGTGCCAAGTAAAGCATTAGGTAAAGAAGGAAACCATGATTTCATAAACTCACATATAACTTAAAAGTTATTTAGCTTTTCATGTGTGGTAGCGATGTCATGTTGATGAAATAGAAGGTGATGGATGACCAACAAAAATTCTGCTGAGGCGGGAAGAACTCTCCTTTAGAGAATACTAATGATGGTACTCATCCATAATATCAGCGCAACTCATTGATGCTCTTGATTTATTAGCCAGGAATTGTTTAATGATGGAAGATCGAGCTATTGAATTTGATATTTTTGTTGGCCAAAAAGTGTCTAATATAACTTCATCTGTAGTCATCCAGCCAATTTCAGATGCAGATGAAACTAGCACTATAACAGGAATATGTAGTCTTTGGGGATGCAATAACTCCATTTGAAGATAAAATTGATAAGCAATCTCTTTCTTCTTGGTTATAGAGGGTTCCAAAATCTTCTTTAGATTTTCACAGACATGACACTGCCCATGCAAAATCAAATTCCATGACATTTTATGCCTCCTACAACTCCGGATCATCCCAGATTGATTCACATCATCTTCCACCTCTCTTCTGGTGGAAACCCTAAGCCCAGATAACAAATCTATGATGTCCGCAATCTGTAGCATAACACCCTTCCTACTTCACAGTTTCGAAATCAAGAACTTCAAATGCAAGGAACTTGTGGTGATGGAGACCGATTGACCATCATTTTAGGTATAAATCTTTCAACTTATTAATTAAATTTAAATTACTTGTTCGTTTATAGGTCCATTAATTTTAGCATGATCCAAAAAACCCCATTAAAGTAAGATCAAGTGTTGCCCAACAGTCTTACCTGCTAACTATCCTATGTAAAAGAAAGTTTCACAAAATATCAAGAATTTCAAGTGCATAAAGAAAGAGCACATTACAATCCCAATTTAAACTACTTTGAAAACTATAATTAGGTCACCATTAACATATCTAATCCAGCTTCATGGATAGGCCCCTAATAATAACTGGTTTATGCATATCTTCCCTAAAACCAATTACTTTCAATCTCAACATAAAAAGGAAGCCCTAAATCTTTCAACAACAATAACAACAACAACATCATGCCTTTATCCCACTATGTGGGGTCGGACACATGAATCCTTTTTCTCCATTGTGTACTATTAAGAGTTATATTCTCATTTAAATATAATAAAGAATGTCATTTCTAATATTTTCTAATCAAATCTTTTTAAGTCTACCTCTAGCTTTCATAACACAAGTCAAATTTAATACATCTACTTTCCTAACCGGGTCATCAAAAGACCACAATTTTATGTGACCAAACCATCTAAGATGACTCTCTCAAATCTTTCAAACAAAAAAAAAATCACACAAGAGATACAATAATCAAATAAGACTAAATAATACCAAAAAGTTCTCCATACGAATGCTCCTCAGAATGATACCTACAATCATGTCCATGAAAGCATCACATTATATTGAATGTCATCAACCATGCACTGAAGAAAGAAAGATCTTATTAGTCATGAAGAAAAACTTCCGTCTTCTCTCTCCCTCTTGTTTCCATTTCAACTTCATTGTTTATGCTCTACAACCAGTCGATTGAATTTTCCACCACAACATGGCACTCTAAATTCCTTCTGATGATTTGATTTCTAAATTTCTCAAGCCCACATGTACGCCTATGCCCATGAACTGGCTCATTTTTTGCTTTCTTTTATTTATGGTAGTTTCAAGGAAATGAATTTTGAATTAAAATCATAGTCAAATTCCAACTTGATACCCAAAATATTAATTTCGTATAAAACTTCAAATTTTGATATTATTTATAAAAAGAATAATTTGCATTTATCATGACACATTTTAATTTTTGTGCTTATGTTGGCAAGTTTATAGAGGCAAATTACTACGCTTAGTGTCCTTAAAGGTGAATCAACACTCACCTAGGCTCCCCAAGTGAGGCAAGACCAAAACATCTCTCATACCTCCTGGACAAGCATTATCGCTATGGCATGCAATCATCCTACACTAAAGTGCTAGACAATGAGGCAAGCACCTCGCCACAATTGGAAAGATGATTACTAGCAATTCTCATAGCAGAAAAGCTAATTTTTCATAATAATAAATTGAAATTAGGTGATGCAAAACAATCGGAGAAACAAGAATGCATATTAGAAAACATTCTATATCAAATGTATGTAAAGTAGCTTTAAGCTCTAGAGTAGTAAATCAAGAGGATGTAAATAATTAGTGTGAGGAATCCAGGAAGAAATAGAGGGCTATAAATCCAATGATGGAAAAGAGAACATGAATGATGAAGAATATGGAATAAATAAAAACAAAGATTAAATTATACCTAGGTTTACATTATACAAATATAAGTAGTTCATCGTATTTGTTAAAGATAAATTATTTACCAACAAATTTGCACTTACATTACAATGGAACTTTAATATTCACAAATTTCCACATTTACTTAAATATAATGTTTTTTTTTACTTAAATGTGACGATAATCACTTCATTCTCCCAAACAATATTCATCATGTCTAACAATATTTATAAGTGATATAAGAATTTACTTTATAGCTCCTAACTTTGCTCGGACAAGAACCTACTTAGATGCTAGATATTGGGGTGCTGGGCAATCATATCGTCTTGAGCATGCTTAGTGCTTTCAACAACAATGACTTGGAAGTTGTTTATTCATCAACAAAAGTACACTTTTCACTCGAGAAGCTCCTAAGTTATGTTATTTATGACAGCTCACATATGTTAAAGAAAGAAGAAATTTTTACTGCAAGTAGCATTCTATTGGAATAAAAACAATTTTCTAGTAGATTTTTTTTTTCCTGTAAGTAAGAAACTAAGATGCATATCTAGATTTTCCACAACTGGAAAATGCATACGATTGCAATCTAGAAAACCAACAATGAAAGCTTTTCCTTAAAAAGTGTTTTTTTTTTTAAATCGCTCATTAGAAAGTGGAGTTGAGGAGCAGATTTTCAAACTGTTTTCGCACCTGAACATGGTCCAAAACTCCATCTCCATTAATATCAGCATGAAGGCCTCCTTCTGGAAGATGAAGCTGGAATCGAAAGAGGCAAATAAAATTTCCATTACAAGTATAATAAAACAACAATCAGAAAACTATGTATAATGGCTATGATATACCTAGAAAGCATGAAAATTATATGGGTCTCAAAAAAACCGTAATATAAACATAAGAGTAATTTTATGTGTGCATAAGCATGCATGACTTCCATATGTTTAGATACATATTATGCATCCATGTTATAGAGATTACACTCATCCATGTTGGGACTTAGATAAAGCTAATGATCATGATGGAGATATGCATTAATCATATTAGTGTTCTGTGCATTCATTCACAACATCAAACCTTTTGCCTCACTACATTGGGTCGACTACATGAATCAATTTTCTCCATGGGATTCTTTGCTCCAAATGATGAAGTTATTTTGTAAAAAATGAGATTTACATACTTCAAATATAAATACTCGACACTCTATAGATCAAAAATGCTATTGTCATAGAAAAAAACACTATTACAGTGGAATATTATTATAAAGTTGTTATTGTCATCACCACTTTACAAACAAATTGCAAGAGATGAATAACAGGTTTGATGAAGATATTGTAGAGTTTTTTGTTTTAAATTCAAACTTGGATCCATAAGAAGGATACCAATCATTTAAAATTGATGATATTTGTTACCTTGCAGATAAAATTATCCTAAGATTTTGCGTAACTAAAAAAATCTACTCTTAAAATACAGTTGGAGCATTTTGAAATTTAAACTCATCAAAATTAAATTTTTTTAAAACTTATCCATAATTTTTTATCTATATAAAATGTTGGCAAAGATGAAAAAATTGATCATCCTCTTATTGATCGATTAATTTGGTTGGTTACTATACATGATTCTCTTGCAATAACTAAACATGCATTTTTAGCAATGAAGATTGCTAAGAAAAGATTGTGAAATAACATGAAAGATGATTTTCTTGCAAGTTCAATGATAATATATATTGATAAGGATATTGCAATGAATTTTAAGGTATAATCAATTATTGATAATTTTGATGTAATGAAGAATTAACTGACATTTCTAATGTCTAACCATAATAGTTAGATTTTTTTTTTGCTTTGGAGGTTATTCTTGTTTGAATTTTTTATTTAATCTTTTTTGTCTACTTATGTTAGTAAGTTGCGCATGTGTGAATCCTGGTTTGCCACCCCTCTTTGAATCCTAGTTCTACCACAATAGTGACGAGTGTGAGTGTGTAAAAATAAACTTGTATATAAGATATTTGTTTCTCCTCCAAGAATGATAATGTCTATTCTCATTCAAATTAAATTTATAAATATGACCTTCAAATGTTAATCAAGCTTTTCAATTATCATTAACACCATTAAAACTAGTGATATGCACAATTTCATGCATTGTTACAATCATTTAATCATCCATCATAGGAACAAAAAATTACTCCAGAAACGACTTCAATTGCATGAAATAAATTTATAGCTATCATAGCATCCAATCTTATAAATGATTTGAATTTACATATAGATTATTCATGATATTTATAGCATATTAAATATTTATGGTTGGTGAAATACATGACTTGAATTAAGTTTACTAGGTGGGATGCATGTAACACCTGTAATTTCAAAAAGTACATCAAAATGATTTTTTATATTCTTCTTATATCTCAAGCAATTTTCTAGTGTTACTGACTAATGGAATCACGTAATTATCATTCCTGATTTCATTTCTATAAATCATGAGCACAAATCACGACTTCCATTATGGCCATTTCTTGGTCAAAATCTTGTAAATAAAAAAAAATGTACAAATAAATCCAGCAAATGGAATTACTATAAAAGCCCTAAAATTGGTAGACTAAAGATAACCAAGCTAAAAGACAGTGTGTGGATAAACACTTATAGACCTGAATTAATATCACATACTTTCATTGATTATAAATTAATGGAATAGTTGGGTGGCCTTTGCTTAACAATTGGTGCTCTTGATCAAATGTTTTGCATATCATTTTACTGGGATTATGGATGAATCCCCTAATCCATTGATCTATAATATATATATATATATATATATATATATATATATATATATATATATATATATGGGCAAATTCAAAAGAAAGAGATATTAGAGAACAAGAGTACTAAATTGTCAATGAGAAAAGGTGAATGCATGTGCAGCAATCACCACCAATGATAAAAAAAGCCTTCACATAAATTAACTAATCACAAACAACAAAGACATGTAATGGAATTGCAAGTTATGGATTGGCATCCGTCAGAAGTGAAGCTAAACTGATTGGATAACCAAGCACTCCTGTAATTAGTTTCTAATTTTATTTTTAGTATATTGGACTAGTAATGGTCCATAGAGGTACACACAACAGAATTAAATCCCCCTGACATCTGCATGTTAAAACTTCAGGCATAAGGCTATGTTTCGATAGTCAAACCTTTACCACATATACCAAACCAATAGAATGATGGTCATTCAAACTATGAAAGATCAGCTGCATGATTTCAACAAAAGAATTCTATACCTTGCAAAGTGTTCTCCCAGATGCAAGGTGAACAGCCTCTATTCCTTCCTTCTGATGTGCAACAACAACATTAGGAACCCACCAAAGCTGAGTATGATTTGTTATGGTAGGAATATAAAGATGCCTCTGCATTCATAAATATACAATAGAAAATCAGAAGGCTGCATGCATTTTAAACAGTTATTACTACTTATTGGTGATTTGAAAAACATGTTGACCTCCACACCGCTGCCAAGAGAAACAAAAAGAGATTAAAATAATATATGCTTAAATGTTTTGCCAGATCTCCTTATTCCGTTGACTGTCCTGCTGCCAAAAAGCCTGCTCAAATCTCTGCAGCAGCAGCCCAAAATCTCTGCCAAATCCTTATCTAACAGCATGTCTGTATCCATCATTTCAGAACAGTTTTATTTTATTTTATTCTCCTAAGTCTAAAGCCAGCTGAACTCAACTTCTCCCAGGCTTTTTATATTTTCAGCTCCACTTTCCTTCCCCCAGGTCTCACGCACAGAGGTCATTCTCTCCTCCTCCCCTCCACACTTTAAGAGCTGCAGCTGAATACCCTGTTGGCTTCCCTTTCAAACTCCATACGTTTCCAGCAATCAGACAGCAGCTCTTCCCATTCCAACTCTTCCTCTTCTCAAGCCACAACTCCCTCTCACATAAAGCTTGCTCTTCTAGTTAACTTTCAGGTAAAAAAAAAAAAAAACAGCAAACTCCCTTTCCTATTTTGAAGGTTCCAAGTGCTCCAACAGCCCTCTACCTCCCATTCTTCCTCTCAACCTGTCGAATCTTCTCACCCAACATAGCACAACAGTCTCCACTCAAATCTCCACCTACGACCTGCTACAGAAATTTCCCTCAAGCTCCATACAACCATCCGTCTCCACTAACCGTGAGCTCCTGCTTTTGGAATCCTTCAGCAGCAAAGCTCATAGCATCCAGCCTACTCTTCCTTTGGTTCAGCCCTCTTTCAATCAAACTCCTCTCCACATAGCAAATCTCTTATTTCAAATTTATCAAACCCTTTTCTCTACCTCTACACAAGCAGCCACTTTACTTTCCTCAATCAGCAAATCCACAACACTCTACTACAGTCAAAGGGCCACAAACCTGCAGCATAACAGCAGTCCAATCCCCACATTCCAAACCAAATGAGCCCAAAACTACCTCCAAACAGCAGTTTTTACACCCAAATCCAGTGCAAACCGAGCCCAACAGCACCCAACAATCATTTGACCCCTCAAAATAAGCTCTTTGTACTCACAGATCCACTCAAGATGCCCAACTCCACATCATAACTCCTAAACAATCCAAATCAGCCCAATTACAACCCTTTTTTTTTTGTTAACATTCAAGACAGCCCCTTTTCTTTTGTCATTGTTCTTATTTAATTTAGTTTGTTTTATTTTAATCTTATATACTTTATTTCTTTTTATTTCCTGCACTAGTCATCATTACTAATTAGTATGTTAGCTGACATTGTTGACTATTGTATTCATTGGCAATCATATTTCCATATATATATAAGCACATATATATGCATAAAAAGAGAGAGAGAAGAAAGAAAAGATGTGGGAGAGAAAAGAGATTTTTTTTAAAAAAAGAGAAAGAAAAAGAAGAAAACAAAAGAAAAAAGGAAGAGAAAGAAAAGAAAAGAGATTTAAAAAAAAGGGAGAAAAGAAAAGAGAAAGTATTTATGCATTTTGTACATTTCTTTTGCCACTTCGCCGTCGACCCCAAAGGTATAATCTCCAAAACTCAGATCTCAAATTCTCGTTGTTCGTAGCAGACCGGGGAACCACCTATACGCGCTCTCGTAGCACGGTGGGAGGAAACCTGGTGCGACGCCTACAACGAGGCGGGTAATCACCTAAAACTCATATTCCCATTTCGGTGTTTGTTGCGGACCGGCGAACCACCTATACGCGCTCTCGTAGCACGGTAGGAGAGAGCCCGGTGCGACGCATACAACGAAGTGTGAATGCCCTATACACGCTCTTGTAGCGTGGTGGGGAGATCTACCTGTGCTCGCCTACGGATATTGTTGAAGACCTCATACACGCTTGAGTAGCGTGGTGGGATGGAAAAAATGTACGGCTCGGTGTTCCCCAACACCTACCATACACGCTCGAGTAGCGTGGTAGGATGGCCCAGTCTCTCGGATTTTCCCCTAAACAGGGGAGACGCCGGGAGGCTGCCGAAATTTCGGGTGAATGTACGACCGAACTCAGACCTGTTTTAACTCAAAGAGAACAAATATTTGGACACATTTGAAAAATCAAGGACTTGGAACTACGCTCAGAACTCAAATCAAATGAACTAAATGCACTTGAACTTAAATTTAAACTTGATTTATACATCAAGTGGATTCTTGAACTTGCAAAATGAAATTAAACATGAGCTTGGAACTCAAATGAAAATGAACTTGGTGCAAAGAACTTGAACCGAGCAAGACTATAGAAGACTTGGATAGAACTTGCACATTGATTTGAACATTAAATGAACAATATAAACCTGTGAACTTGAATTTTGAATCATGCGACAAAGACTTGAACTTGCAAATGAACTACAATGAAGACTTGAGTTAGAACATGATCTTGAACTGGAAAGACAACAGAGGACTCGAAAGGATGGAAGAGGCTCATTAAGAGCCTGAATTATAATTGAACTGAAGCATGAACAAAGGACATAACATTAATTTGAACTTGGACTTAAATTCAAAAGAACAAATACATAAAACTTTGAACTTGAGCTTGAGTTCAACAAGATTATTTGGGACTTAAACTTGCAAGCATTTGATTCGAATTGGAGCAAGTTCAATGTGACAACATGGGACTTTAACTTAGCAATTACTCCATGCTAAGTAGAGACCTAAATCTTTCTAATGGATATCAATAATCAAATAAAAAGCTTGCAGATTTCAACATATCATGCTTGTAATTGATTTAAGCTGATTGCAATGAATGTAACCTCTTCACAAGCAAAGATTGAATAAAGAATGATATGTCCACAATCGACAGCAAAGAATCACATTGAAGTATCAAAGGATCAACATGCCAATCAACATACCAATATCAATGAAGGAAGTTACTTCCCAAAATACAAGATATGTTCAAAGGCAATAAAAGATCCAATGATTCATTAGCCAACACATGTGAAGGGATACGAAGTCTTTTTGACAGTGAGACAAGCCGCATGTTGAGGAGGATGATCAGTATGTGATGTTTGTATAATTTATACAAAAGATACGACAATCCTCACAAACAATATGGTCTCCTACCAGCAAGTTCATTGTAATATATGATGAATATTGGGGCACCCCTACAATTAATGTCAATCCATTCTAATGATCAAGGTTTGGCAAATGTGTTGTTAAAAGACAATACAAATCTTGGTAATCTAAACCCACAACGGCAAGTAGAAAGTACATACACTGCTCCAACTACGTCAAGAGCTACAACGATCATTTTTGGGATGAACATCTCGACGTCAGCAAGGGCACAATCATCCAAGATTAAGAAGATTGATTCTTTATGTGAGACAATAAAAAAAAATGAGAATGATGATATATTGGGGAGTTACTTGTTGGTTCTCATACGAATTTTGGGTAGAGAAAGTCAGATCCAGCCATTATGGTGAGTGAAACTCAGTTCAACCAGATCTTGAATGTTGGGTTGGATAAGATTATTGAGGTTTACAAGTCTCCCGAGGAACAATGGTTGTACATCCAACACACCACCCATAGGCAAATGGTGAAAGAGCTACAACAAGTACAAGTTCCTACGAGTTCTCGTAGAAGATCCGTCGAATGTCTGAAATAAATACCCCTGCACGTGCACTGAAATTTGTATACACAGGTACACCAAAAGGGGTAAATACAATCTCAACCCACATGGGCCCCGACGAGCGTGTTATTGGTACACACGTGACGTATAGGGATGCTGCGCGGGTCGACAAGTGAATTCAAGTTCGAACCCGATCCTTCTATACGGATCAATAGGAGTCAACAGGGTTCGAACCTTCAAACAAATACACAATTATGACGACTGATGTATTTGTTTTAATACACTCATATCAGGCCTTCAAGGCCTGTAATCAAGAGAATTCACTAAATAAGGGCACAAAGCCTATGAAACCCGATCCCCTATCGGCAAGTTGATAGGGTCGACAAGGTTTAACATATGAAAATGACCCCAAACACCCCGATGATGGCCGCGTTGATTGAAGATCTCAACCAAAGGGGTTAATTTCAGGCATTTCCAAATGACTCCCAAAATTCCACACAAAATCTAAACTCCAAAATCCCAAAAATCTCAGATATTTAAAAATTGAAATAAATCCATCAAAAACTTAAAGCAAAATCCATCCACCCTCCGCAACAGTTTGTCGGCGCGGATAAATTAAAGTTTACTTCAGCACTTCAGCTCACAAAGAGCCAAATGCCTAGTCGAAAATATCACTAGGATCCATTCTCAAACAATCTCTTGCCAGTAAGGACGTGGTACGTGTCCTCTAACCGGCAGTTTCGCCGCCAAATGGCACTGCAGGTAAACGGTTATGACCCGGGGCCCTCTGAACCGAGTGGTTTTGCTGCCAAATGGCACCACAGATAGCGGTCATGGCCAGAGCCAATACGCTCCTTAATGGCGTTAAATCCTTGAGATATGAATCAATAGGATATGATCGATAGGGCACAAAGCCCTCTGTTAGCTAAGGTGGATTCAAATTTGTCCCCTTAGACAAGCATCCAACCCCGGTCTACAAGGTCCCCTTGGACGAAGCAACCCATGGCTGCCGACAAGGATCCTTCTATCAGGTTGGGTCGACTACCTCCTCTGACTAAGTAGACCAGGGACCACGATGGCCCGGGACGACGGAACCATGGGATCTTGATCGGGTCCATCATCCATTCCCCCACCATCTGCTTTAAGTGCTAAATGGTGAAATTTTCTATTTTAAACATCAAACTTTTCAAATCTGTTTTTCAAATACCAAAATCTAAACTCTTCCCAAATTCTCAGTTTCCAATCAATTTCCAAATCCAACTCTCCAATACCAATACCCATTGCTGCTACTATATGCCAGATGACACGTATATTCTACGTATCTGATTGACGACTAGCCTTAATCGAAAGTTCTCTCTCATGATTGAGAGGGGTAATTAACTATAAGGGCTTGCGCCTATAGGAAAACAGAACTCATATCATAAAGTCCTCACAAAATGAGGGCGAAATCTCTGGGTAGTGTCTTATCTACAAATACATCTGCCTTCCAAAATTTACCCCGGAACTTATCCATTAAAACTCCCCCTCGCTAGAAGAAAAAGCAGAAAAGCAGGCGGGGAGGCCGGGCCGAATTTCCGGAGCCCACAAAACAGCTGTATGAAAAAGTAAGGATTCATCATCAAGTAGTTCGTGCAATCAAAACTATAATTAGTAATAGAATCAGAGAACTAATAGGGGTCATTCATCCCTTAGGCGTCATATAGTATTTCTTAAGAAATACGAAAAGGATAGTTAAATCTCATCAATGCACCAGTATTCAAAACTTCACACACAAATCTGTCCATTCAAATAGGGTGATAAATTACGCATGCATTCATGTGTGATGCCAGGTTTACAACCTCATATATGAAGAAGATTCATGTATGCAAGGAAAACAAAATAGATGCAGTACGAACATGAATCCCATGATAAGCACACCTTATTTTTTTTTGCTGAGCCAGCATAACTTGCAGCTTTCCCAATTGCCCTGGCTATTTTATTAGATGAATCCTTCCCAGGAGGATTGTTTTCAACAGGTAGATGCAAAGGATTTGTTGAGGATTTTCCCGTCATTCTCTTCAGTGGTTTTCTTTTGTGCTTTCTAAAATGTGCAAGCTCCAAGGAAGTATCTTCTCTTCTATCCTAATAAAAGTGTAATCTAGATATGAGTTAACATCATTCGAAGCTTATTTTTATTTAATACAGAAGAAAGTAATAAATACCCAACGATGAGGCATTACTCCAAGAATTGATTCCCTGAATTCTCTGCATTCAAACTGAAATTTAACATAAATGACTAAAGAATTCTCAGGAAAAATTCATCACAATTAAGAATGGGATAAAGTTTAACAAGAAAAATCAACCTCAAGATGGCACAAAACATGAATTGATTGAAATCATCTCTGAATCAGCAAAAGAATACATAAGGAAGTCAATCAGAAAACAATATGAACTTATAGCGTCACATAATGTCAAATCCAACTGTTGCCCGATCTAATAATTATTTCCTGGTAGGATTCAAGAAAGTTGTCTTCAAAACTTGTTCCATCTAGCATCCGGCAAAAGGTAGAATCTATTCCAGTATCAAAATTGCATCAAAAAGATTTTAAGCTTTAGATCATAATTAAAAACAAGAACATTATAATTTAAAATGTGGTTTTCTTCACATTTCATTTGTATGAATATCATGCAAATTGAGCCGAACCTAATGGCAATACAATAGGAATATGACACTCCGGTAAATATACTATATTAAAGCTGATGCCTTACGCTTGCAAACTAGAAATACAAGTATGAAAGATCCCGAAGGAACATCAGCTGGCCCAAAAGCCAGCAGCAAGCACACAGACCGCTCAATCTGCAGTTGGGCCAGGAAAAGTCCAGGCCAGTCCCTTTTGGGCCTACAGGTTGAGTCTAGATGCCGGCCCAAGTTTACATCAGCTCCCATTAGGCTAGAATTTTAAATAAATTTTACTTCATTTCTCTTTTCTTATCCATTTGAAGGTCCTAGGGCTTTTGAATTGGTCAAATCTTCTTATATTTTGGAGTTGTTATCCAAAATTTAGGAAAGTTTATTTTAGTTTTTGAATTTTAAATCCCTGTTTTACATCTCTTTTCATTTTTTTTAAATGAGAAAATGAGTGAATAAAACATATTGATTAGTATTTTTAAAAAAATAATTAAGTTGTCTAAACAAACTCAAAACAAATTTTATATTTTCTATATTTTTCAAACCAACTTCTTTTTAGCAGTCAATCTCCCTCATGTGATTGAGAGCTCGGCAGCGATCTATAGAGTTTGAAGGAAAGGATTGTCTCAACAGAGGCAAAGGTATTGATAGTTGAGGTGGTTGTGGCATCGGCATTGATGCCAGAGAAGGCTCCCAGGCTTCTAGAGGCTTTGCCAAGAATCTCAGGGGGAGATCAAAAATTTGTAAAGCGGGAGAAGAGTTTCTGAGGGCAGTGCTTTAGAGAACGATGAAGGTGGAAAGGGAAGTAGGCAACAGTGGTAGTACTGTGTAGAATTTTAATCGATTCCAAGATCAACATTCAATGGAAGTTATGATGTCCACAAACAAGATTGTGATGAAGATTTTGTTGCTAATGTAGAGCAATTGCTTACCAATAGTGAGTCAAATATGTAGCGATATGTTGAAGATTTTTTGCATGAGTAACAAAAGAGGCATGGATGAGAAGCAAGAAAAGTATAGTGGAGATCAAGTGATTTCGCTTTTATTATTTGCTTTTTAAAATAATAAATAATTTTTTATTAATACAACTACAACAACATCAAGCCTTTATCCCATTACGTGGGGTCGACTACATGAATCTTTTTTCTCCATTGTGTCATGTTAAAAGTCATTCTCATTCAAATTTAATAAAGAAATATCATTTCTAACATTTTCTATCTATAAGTCTTTTTAGGTCTATCTCTATCTTTCTTAACATAAGCCAAATCTAATACATCTACTTCCCTAACCAGGTTATCGAAAGGCGGTCGTTTTATGTGACCAAACCATCTAAGGCAACTCTCTCTAATCTTATTTTCCACTGGAGCTACTCCAACCTTTTCATGTATATGTTGATTTCGTATCATGTCTCTAAGATTAAAGCCACTCATCCACCTGAGCATCCTCATTTCTACAACAATTAACTTAATAAAATGTTAGAACAAAAACAAAATAAAAAATAAATAAAAAATAATAGCGATGCCAAATAGGCCCTAAGAAAAAAAATTCTCTTCTTGATTTTTACAATTAATTAAGGTTTTAAATTCCTTTTAAAAGGACCGTTTAATGCAACAAAAATTAGAGAGTTTCAAGCTCCAAATCTGTGATTTCAAATCTCCCTCCCTCTCTCTCTCTCTACATAGGAGTAGGCTGACCCTTTCCTTCCTGCTTTCGGTCAATTTGGCTAGAACCAAAAGCCAATAAGGCTAGGGAAATCTGCCAAGCAACAGACCTAGCTTTGAAATGTTCTAGTTGGTCAAACTCTGTACAGAATAATGAATGTACAAACAAGACAGCAAAATGCAACCATTTCAAGGAGAGTTCCACCAACAACAATGGAAAGGGAATAGGAGGGAGGGACTCATCTAAAGGCTTGTACACAATTCCCCACCACATTTGCAACCAGTACTCTTCAACCATTTAACCGACCCTTGGTTAATTGATTTTTTAGTTTTTGGATCATCTTTCTTGAATAAAGCCAACAAGATCAGCTTACAGGGGAAAATAGTGAAGGCAAAAACCAACCGCTGCATCGATATGGATCAAAACTTAAACACAACCTAAGAGGTTAATCAAAACATCAATAAAGTAGAGATATTGAAAAAGACAACAGATACTAGCAGGCTTGAATGCAGATTACAGGTCCTAGAAGGTATCTTTTGATAGTTAATGGCCTCATAGCAATGAGGAACAATAACGAGTTGTGGTATTTCACTTACCCATGCCATTAACGGTACAAGTGCTACCAATCCAAATGGCAAAATTTTTTAAGAAGCTAAGAAAAGAGAGGGCAGAGAAGTTAAATGCCATTTTGAAGAAGCTCTCTACTATTGGCCACAAGTGAGAGAAACGGATACAATGGCGAAGGCAAAAACAAGAATTATGGCAGTCCGTATAAGACAACATTATCGAATCCTACAAGCAGACCAATTCTCTAGGCAAAATTTTTGAAGGAATCTCAACCATAATGAAGTTTAGCGTTAAGGTTGCATGAAAACCTTTATCAAGAATTGAAGTTATTCTTCATCGCCTTGATTGATGAAGCTGGTGTCAAGGTGATGGCCATAGCAGCTAAAAATCAACCAATGATTGGCAACAAGAAGAATAACCTCATAAGAACAAGAGCAAATGCAAGGTAAAAGATGGAGAAAAAGGCAACTAAGGCCAGCAAAACAGCAAAAAGGATTTTTTTTGTTTTTATGCACGTTGCCAACTCTTGTGGACATACCAATGCCAAGTGTTGGCAGCTCAAGCCAGAATTGAGGCCAAAAGATGGAATTTCAAGGCAAAGCAGCTACCGTGGCATACTCAAAATAAGTGTAAATTGCTGGGATACAACAGATGAACCACACCATCATTTTGATGGCTCATAGGAAGCCATCTAAGATGGCAGAAACTGCAGAAATCAGCAAACAGAAAGACAAGTACAGCAGTAGACAACTATTTCAGTTAGTAAGAGATTCATACCATTAAGACTGTTACACTATTTCTAGAACTATTCCATTTTATCTTCATCTGGTCTCCCTCAATCAAGCCTGAAAGATGAATAGTGCCAGTCATGATTTTGTATTGCTTCTCTAGCATCAGATGATAATAAAATCAAATAAGATCTGTTTTCTTTCAGTGCTTGATCCTTCCGAGGGCAAGCAAATAAACCAACTTTTACAAGAGTTTTCTACCATTCTCCAATAAGTGATAGATTTACCACCCAAAAAGTTATGGAGCATGAACTATCATTGCTCGAGGGGGCTCCTTTGTCAAATCAACTCATGTGATTCCATTCTCCACTAGGGTCTAAGGTGCTTGGATGTGATATGGAAAACCAAAGCACAGTAGAGAACGATCGCAATCAACAATTCGCCAGACAAATCACCAACAGCACTTGTGCAAAATAAGAATGGTGGATGGTGAATGTGTGTCGATTATAGAGCACTGAGCAAGACTACATTTAGAACTACTGTCAACTATCACATATAGAAGAGTTGATAGATCAACTAAAATTGACCGAGTAATTCTCCAAGCAAGATTTGAAGTTTGATTATCAACATATCCCAGTCAAAGAAGAATATACCTACAGACTGGCTTCAAAATGAGACACAAGATTGAACAAATGGCAGGTGATGCCATTGGACTTCGAAATGCGCTAAAACTTTCATGAGATTGGTGAATGAGGTCTGCACTGTTTTTTAGATAAACTCATAATTGTTTATCAAGATAACATTTAACATTTTGTTTATAGCAGGTGAGAGAAGCAACTACATCACTTGAGCAAACTATGAGGTTTATGCAAGACGCCAAAATTTTACTTAATCTCAAGAAATGCAAGGTTGATGGCCTCTAATTTGTCTACCACTACTTCACATTGTAGACATATGCTAGAGCTACAAATAGATCTAAACAAGATAGAGGAGATCTAAAATTAGTCCAAGCCCGACAAAATTGGAGTTTCATGGGTGCTCGTCAATATGTGAAAAAATTCATCCATCGCTTCTTAGTGTTGGTTTCTAGTGGAGTGGAAAGGAGTTGAACACAAATTTAAGGAAAATGAAGATCATTATTGAAGATCTTAAGATTAGACATGAAGGCTCATTGTAGGAGGACAACATTGTGAATATAACGACTACCACAATGCGAGCTGAAAATAAGGAAACATTCAAGATAGCCAAAATGATATTTGAAGGAAGGAGTCTAGAGACTTCCTCAATTTACTATTATTCATAGGAACAAATGACACCAAAGGGGAGAGCCCTAATTTAGGAGGATCTTCAGCCAAACCTATAGGCCAATATCAATCATGTAGGCCAATGCGCGACGAACTTGAAAAAAGGTAGCTTGATCCCTTTAGGGTCAAAAGATTAGATCCAAATACGGGACCAAGTTTAGGTTAGCTCATGCAAGGTTAGAATTTCATTTGAATATTAGTAATTACCTATTTTCTTATTCATACCTAAATTTGTTTAAGCTTTTGAGCCGGTTGGTCTTTGTATTAAGAGTTAGTTACCCAAAATCAAAGAAAGCTTGTTTCAATTTATGAATTTTAAAAAGATAAGTTCTCTTTTTCTTACAATAGCTTACAATTTTGAAATCCCCATCTAAATTTTAAGTAGTACCATTTGATGTAATGAATAACAAAAAAATTTAAGTTTCAAGTCTGATATGTCAACAACAGTGAATGTATCAATTGGAATGCAAAATGCATCCGTTTCAAGGGGAATTCCAGCAAAGGAGTAGAAGGGAGGGAATCATTTACAAGCTTGTCCACAACTCCCAACCTCTATTATGTGCATAAGTCTTGGATCATTTAACCAACCTTTGATTACTAGAGTTTTGGATTAATGAATAAAGATGCATATCAGTTGCAATGAAGCATGCATCAAAATTGATGAATTTACTCATTCAGGTTCAGCGAGCTTCTATCACTAAAAATCACAGCACATTTTTGTTAATTGTAGCAACAAAGAGGAATGGCTCAAGTATTTTGCAATCCATACCTCTCCAGGATGACGACTATTCAACGCGTGTGCATCAAGCTTATAGTTATGTTGGGGAATCAACTGTGAAGCATCAGAAGGTTCCACCTGGACATTCTGCAAGCCAAGATAGAAGATGTAAGAATATGACTTAATTTTTGGAAAATTTTAATGATACAGCCAATAAATAATCTAGCAAAAGTAATTGAGATAATTAAATATCTGAAAATAAGTACTTCATTTTTCCTAGTCCAGCGTATTGAGCCTGAACGACCAGCAAATGCATAAAAGGCAAAATGGCGCAGATCTACAGATGCATTGTTTCCAGAGGTCTGTAAGAAAAGCAAACTCTCATGAACAAAATCAAATCATATCGTTATAATAAAATAAAACCTTTAAATATAAAAACAATCTTACTATAAATTTAGAGGAAAGAAGAAAAGATGACATGTCAACATTCTCACTATCAATATATTTTTATCTGTCCTTCCAAATATATATATATATATATATATATATATATATATATATATATATATATATATATATATATATATATATATATATATATATATTCGGTCCTATCATGGCATCATTGATGAGCATTTATTGCTTTACTAATTTATTGTATTTAAGAAATATTTATTTTATATTCTTTAAATTGTTTTCAGCATTAATTTTATTAGTCGTGTGATTTGTGTAATTGAACACAACGAACTTTTCTTTCTTTAAAACAAGCTTCGTGACTTATTTATATGAGTACAGGTTAAGTGGATTATATAATGCTACCTACAGTTGACTCTCTTTCTCCCTGTCTCACACAATATGCCTTTCCCTTTGGTCTCTCTCAACTGTCCCTCCCTCTCAACCATTCCCTCTCATCTCTCTCAATAGTCCTCCTTTCTCTCCTATTCCTAACCTAAAAATCACTTCCTCCTCACCATTTATCCTATATCCAGTACAATTATGGCAACGTAATCAAGATTAAATGATTTGTCTTCCATTCTACATCAATTTTGTAAATAGAGAGAATTCATGTTTTTTTTTTTTTTTGTTTGGTCCCAAAAAAATTTTATTGTTCCTGTGCTCTTATGAAGCAGCTGCATTACAAACATATATTTTTGGAAAGGCATTCCTAACATCATTGCACCTTTAACCGACATTTTAAAAACATACATTTAATTGAATTCTACCAGTACAGATGGATTTGACCTCATTATCATTCAGAATGAGATAATCTACAATATTTAGACTTACCTAATCCCGCAAAGGATTTAAGTTTTTAATTTATCATGTGATGCTTCAAAACTAAGTATTAGCAGTGTTATTAGCCAAGAAAATCATTATATTGCACATTTTAGTAAAAAGTTGAATAGTTCTGACACAAATACTCCATTAATGACAAATTTTATGTTGCAAAACACGAACTTTATTGTTTGTATCATTATCAGCTTCATAGGAAATATATTATATGCTTTCAGCAACAGGCCTTATAATATTATCAATTCCATAATAAATTGAATGATCAACATGCTAAATGGGTTGCATTTATAAAAGGTATTCCTGTTCTCAAGCATCACTCGAGTGTTAAAAATAAAGCTATTAACGATAAAGTAGGGTTTATATCCTACTTATAAAGTAATAATATTTAGGAGGTCATAATGTTCATCTTAGACATAAAAGACAACTAAAACTAATTTCCACCCAATTATGTCACACGTGATGGATTTTTTATAAAAGGATTCAACATAAGTACAACTCATACTTTTGAGACTATCTTGTTTTAAGGGTTGCAAGCTAGCAGAATGGTTAGTCTCATTAGTCATCACAATATTATGATTACTACAGAATGATTCTATTGATTTCTACTTTAAAAAGATGTTTTTAGTATCTTTGATTAGTGTTGAGCTTGTCATTGGGATATTGTCAGGCAAAATGCTAGATAGTACATTTAGTTGCCTATGCCAAATGCCCCATTGAAAGATATATCACCATGGATATTGTGTTAGGATCACTAAGGATTACCAATGGATAGATTTTTTATATTAGTCATAGTCTTTGAGTTTTTGCAAAATGGCCATTTTATTCCTGCAGAAACACTATTAATGCGTCGCATGTGGCAAATTTAATCCTTAAAGAGAGATTTTTCCCATAACATGAATGCATATTCTGGCTCTATTACAATTCATTGAGCATGCATGCAAATTTTTAACACTACCATTGCCAGGTCTTAAGTCCTGGATGAGAAAAGTGGAGGGTTGCGTTAGATAGTCAACAGCTAGCATAAAACTTGTCGAATAATCATAACATGAATCCTTTTAAAATTTGTGTTAATGCTAGGGCGTCCCCTGAAAGAGACGTGTTGTATGGCCTGAATACAGTGACAAGTGTGCAAGGGCCACTGCACCGGCACCCGGGTGCAATGTTAAATAGGCAAGGGTTCCCACATCAAGGACGGATGTGGGCAAAGAAGCTAGTCCATGAAACTAAAATTGGGATAAAAACTTGAAAAATAGGCTCCCTTACCGGAAAATTAATGGAATTAATAGATATTATGATTCATAAGAAAATAAATATTTTATGCATTCAGGAAATTAAATGGGTTGGAAAGAAAGTTAAGGAGAATAATAGTTTAGGATTAAAACTATGATATTCGAGTAATAGTCGTACTAGAAATGGTGTATGTGTGATTATAGATAAGAGTTTGAAGGATAATGTTATAAAAATTAACATAATTGGAGATATAATTATAGCTTTAAAGAATATTGTTAATGTTAAGATTGTTAATATTATAAGTGTTTATACTCTTCAAGTAGGTTTGGATATGAGTTCAAAATTAAAATTTTGTACTGACTTAGAAAAATTAATACAAAATATACCTCTTGAAGAAAGAGTTTTTATTGAACAATATTTAAATGAACATGTTGGTAGAGAGGTAGATGATTTTAAAAGCATCCATGACCATGGGTTTGGAATGACAAATGAAAGTGGTAAGACTATATTATATTTTTCTTTAGCTTATAACTTCTTAATAGCTAATACCTTATTTAAGAAAAAAGATGAGCATCTTATCACTTATAAAAATGAACATAGTAAAATGCATATTGATTATTTTCTTATAAGAAAATTAGATCGTTTAAATTGCACAGATTGTAAAGTTATTCTGAGTGAAAATTTATGTACCCAACATCAATTATTAGTTTTGGACTTTAAGATAAAGGGTCAAAAAATAAAAAATATAGTAAAACGATTTTCTAGTATTAGATGGGGGGCATTTAAAGAATATTAATAAAAATATTTTTGAGAGTAAAATTTTAGATCTTAAAATTTTGTCTGTGCATGAGGATGTCAATATTATGTGAGAAAAAATAACTTGTGATATTAAGAATATTGCAAAAGATGTGCTTGAAATTTCGAAGGAAAAAATTCCTAATAGTAAAAATCTGGTGGTGAAATCCAAATGTGCAAGAAAAGATAAAAAATAAGAAGATATGTTATAAAAATTGGTTTAGATGTAAAAATTTTAATAATTGAAAAAGCTATAAAGAGGCTCGTAAGAAATCTAAGAAAGCTATTTGCGATGCAAAGAGCTTAGCTTTTAATGATTTATATAATAGATTAGATACTAAGGAGGGAAAAAGATATATGTATAAGTTAGTCAAACAAAGAGAAAGGAGTAGTAAGGATTTATTTCAAGTGAAGTGTATCAAGGATGAAGATCAAAAAGTACTTTTCCTAGAAGATGATATTCAACAAAGGTGGATGAGGTATTTTGCTAAACTTTTTAATGAAGAATGTGAAAATACAATCGACTTTAGTGACTTTATCGCCCTAAATGAAAATAAAGATTTTTATTTTTATCGGCGTATAAGTAAAACTGAAGTTAGAGAGGCTTTAAAGAAAATAAAGTGTGGAAAAGTTGTTGGACCTGATGATATTCCAATAGAGATGTGGAAATGCTTAGGAGATGAAGAAATTTCTTGGCTTACTAAACTTTTTAATACTATTTTGAAGACTAAAAAGATGCCAGATCAATGGATAATGAGTGTGTTAATTCCTATTTTTAAGAATAAAGGTGATACTTAGGAGTGTGTCAATTATAGAGAAATTAAGTTAATGTATTATACTTTAAAACTATGGGAGCGAGTTATGTAGCATAGGTTGCGACGTGATACTAATGTTTCTCAAAAGCTATTTGGATTCATGCCGGGTTGGTCGACTATGGAAGCCATATATTTATTAAGAGGTTTGATGGAGAAATATAGAGAGAATAAGGAGGATCTACATATGATATTTATTGATTTAGAGAAAGCATATGATAAAGTTCTAAGAGAAGTGCTATGGAGAGTTCTTGAAAAGAAAGGAGTTAATAATGCTTATATTCAAATCATTAAAGACATGTATGCAATAGCTATTACTTGTTTTCAAACACAAGATGGTTTGACCAAGTATTTTCCTATTTTGGTTGGATTACATCAAAGATCAGCCTTAAGTCCATATATTTTTGCTTTAATCATAGATGTTCTCACTAGACATTTGCAAGAGGATGTACCTTGGTGTATACTTTTTGCTGATGATATTCTTCTTGTTGATAAGATTAGAGAGGGAGTTGAAGGTAAACTCGAATTATGGAGGTCAACTTTAGAGTCTAAAGATTTTCGCTTGAGTAGATCTAAAATTGAATATATGGAGTATAATTTTAGTAGCAATAGACCTAGTGATGGGATTGTGACTTTGGGCGATCAAGTCATTAATAAGAGTACACGTTTTAGATATCTTGGATCTATTGTTCAGAGTGATAGTGAAATTGATGGGGATATTATCAGCAAAATTCAAGTTGGTTGGTTGAAGTGGAGGAATGCATCGGGCTTATTGTGCGATAGAAAAGTCCCCCTCAAACTTAAGGGAAAATTCTATAAGATGGTGGTGAGACCTGCAATACTTTATAGTGCCGAATGTTGGCCATTAAAAGAAAAGCGTACTACTAAGTTAAGTGTGGTAGAGATGAGGATGCTTAGGTGGATGAGTGGCTTGACCATTAGAGATAGGATACGAAATGAGCATATACATGAAAAGGTTGGAGTAGCTCAAGTGGAAGATAAGATTAGAGAGAGTCGCCTTAGATGTTTTGGTCACATTAAACGGAAACCTTTCGATGACCCGGTTAAGAAAGTTGAGGTATTAGATTTGACTTATGTTAAGAAAGGTAGAGGTAGACCTAAAAAAATTTAGTTAGAAAATATTAGAAATGATCTTTCTTTATTAGATTTAAATGAGAATTTGACTTTTAACCGGACACAATGGCGAAAAAGGATTCATGTAGCCGACCTCACATAGTGGGACAAAGGCTTGATGTTGTTGTTGTTGTTGTACAATTCATTGAGCATGCGCATAGGCTACAATTTTTTATATTAAGATAAAATGTTTGTAAAATGAGAAATATAAAACCATGATAAATGCTAAAAAATCAAGAATAAATTGAAGTCAATTTCTTATTAGTTCGCCTTCACATGAGCGCTTTTAAAAAATACATACAACAAACTCCCTGTGAGAATCTTAAGACGTAAGAAGATGCTTATAAAACCACAACCAAATGTATGTTGATTAGCCTGCTTACATAAACATTATTTTTAAGTTTTAATATTTGGGGATTACCAACCTATAAAAACACTCTCAAACCTCCAAACCAAAAGATGTATCCAATTGTCGAGTTTATGTTTCTCTTCTTACAGCATTTGTTCTAATTTTACCACCTCCATTTCTATGAGGCATTGAGTAGATCTCATGAGATCCATCAAATAATCAACATCATTTAATTTGATGGCAACATAATGCTCTAGTTGTGATTTTTGAGTGTCACACAATCATTTTGGCCATCTTTCGCCAAATTCTCATGAAGCATACCTTAAGAAGAACTTTATGGAAGAGAGTTCTTCATATTATGAAGGAATAGATAATGACATTCAATCAGACTTACATGTGTATTCAATAACAAGAGTGGCAATCCTTCAATGCATTACTAGTTGTATTTAGAATCCTAATTGTACATCCATTACAATCATAGCAAAAAAACCAAGATATCTCAATTTCTCTTCAGACAAACAATCTTTTTGCAACATGTATTAGGATATATGGTTAAAAAGCAAAAAATTATCCTATGTCATAATTTCCAAGTCCATTACACAACTAAATGGGCTGGTTGAAAACTTGTTCTATTTGAATTTTTAGAAGGGGGATTTATATAAACAACACTAAAACTTCTTACTTATTAAACTATCACTATGTTAAATTCTGTCACAAGTGCCTGTTTCTCGCATTCTGTTCCCCTATTCATAATTGCCACTTGTTTCTGGCATTCCATTCACCTATTCAAAATCGTGCCTTGTTTCTTGCATTCCATTTCCCTATTCAAAATCTAAAAACCCTTGATGGTGAAGAAAAGGTGAGGAAATCACTATGGAATCTAGTAAGGGGAAGGGCATTGATGAAACCAACAATGTGTGAAGGATTCTCGATGTTAAAGAAGAAACGAGATAGTCACAACAAGATCTTGGTAGGGGAAGAGTATTGATGAAATTGACTGCATGCGAAGCAGGAGGTAATCGTGACCTACACATGACATGGGGAATTAACAGGGCGGCTGACGAAGGTATTATTGTTTATGTTATTTAAAGAATTGCATGTTATGTGAGTAAATATGAAGTTTGAGTGTTAAAAAAGTAAATAAGATAGCATTAAATGGTATGTTCAAGTCCCCTTTTTCAATTTTATGTATAAAAACAGAGCCACAAAAATAACTATTAACTTGAGGTAAGAAAGAATAAAGAACAATTCAAACTGAGTTTAGAATCATTGTAAAAGAACAAAAAGATTTCTCTTTTGCACTACTTTTGATGATTCAATCACGAGCATGTTCACATGCAACAAGTATGACAACAGTTAATAAAAGCATTGAAAGGAAGTAACGTAACATATAATAACCCACGAGGAAAGTTAGATCTTATAAGCACATGTTTTGCAATTCTTGCAAGGTGAATGCGAATTCTAAATATTCTTCTAAACAATCAAGATCAGTAAGTTGTGCAGAGCTTTTGCCAAGACTTATAATATTAAATTATAACAAAAGAATTCAAAGTGAAGGACAATTTTAAATTAGTACAACGAGATAAGGTCACAAAAAGAACTTGATTACTTAAGCACATTCATTCCCCCAAACCATAAACATTTATTGGATTGCAAGAATATCTGCCCTTAAACAATAAGAAATCAATTTAAAAAAAAAACATATAAATCACAACATCTTAATATTTATAATAAAAAAATTATCTATCAGAAGCAAAAAGATGTTACTTAACAAAAAATCTTAAGTTTTGACGGAATCCATCATTATTATTTAAAGGTCGGATCATTCATGCTAATTACACAACAGGTGATAAAAAAGTGATCAAATAACTATATACTCCAAGCAATTAGAACCAAAAATATATACAAGATTCAGACCTCTTTCTCGCTTGCATTTTTCTGGTGCAGCTCCTCAATTTTATCAGACAGCAAGCTCTGTTCAAAGAAATCCATGGTCTACGTAGAAGATGAATAGGAATAAGATTAAACAAACTGGCATATCCGGCGAGAGTGGAAGAAAATAAAAAGAATTTACTTGACAATGGGGAGAATAAATATATAAAGGCATTCCACATACAATTCCACGCAAATAAACAAATATATCTACCGATAGATGCATATGTCCACGGGTGGTGTGAACTTTAGAAAGAAAATAGCATCAAACAAACAAGCAATACATTACCACAAAATAAACAAAACAACTCAATGGAAAAAATGGCAGTCATATACTCGTATGCACATACACCAAGTTAAAGAACCTAGAATAAGTAGCATTGGGGATCAATCAGACATTGATCAGTTTATCAAGAAAAGACACAGGATAATACATAAAAGGTTCATTAAACGGACAAACAAAAATAGCTGGAAAAATATTTAATATCACAGCATTTGATAAGTTCACAAATATAAAAGACAATAAAGCATACATGATGTTTCATTTCCATCCTCGCACCAACAATCACTAGCCCTGCATCTCCATGCTTTAGTGTGAAATTACTTATAGTAATTGCTATCTCTCTATGGTGAGCGCCATGTGGAAAATCTTCCTGACAAATAAGCAAGCAAGGTAGCTACATAAGCCTGTTTGCACTATATAGTACCTTGATCTTCAAAGTTGATCAAAATGTGTGGTATATACCTGCAAATTAGTTTCCCAAAGCTTTTTAAGGTTGTGATCAAAGCACATAACTGACCAGCCAGATGTAACAACAACCAAAACTTGCTTCCTTATTTCTCCATCTTTATAACTTCGATCAACATAGCCTGCTGCCATAGCAACAGGCCGTCTTCCAGATGATATGCGGATCTTATCTGGCAGTAAGGAAATCTCAGCCAATACCCGTGCTTCACTGAATCCTTCATCCACACGTCTAGCATGTGGCTCCAGTACCTGAGAAATAACGACCAATGTCTCGATCATAGTACACATTATAAACGACCCAATACTTATACCAAATAAGCAAGTTCAATCACTAAAAAGGGTTGACGTAATTTCGTTTGGGGTGGCTAATGATTTTCTTTTTTGCTGTCAAAACTTTTTAAAAGTTTTTTTTTTCAAACATAATTTATTCCTTAAAAACAACTTTTTCATCTAAATTCAAAACTCAATTTCTGGTAAAGGCAGGAAAAAAACTTGTTCAATTTTTTCATGCAAATAAATGCTTTTTGTTGGCAGCAGCTGTTAATTAGGATCTGTTTTGAACAATGACAATTTTCTGAGAAATTAGATGTAGAATTATAGTAGGTAAAATAATATTTTTGAAAAATATCATAAGTATTATAATTTTTTTCCCCTTCAGAAAAAAGCAGACTAACTTTCTTACAGCTATAACACAGGCACATTCTAGCAGATATGGTTATGAAAAGCTCCTCAATACAAAAATTTGTGAAAAGCAAGATGGTGTTGCTGCTTTAGATCACTGATGTGATCCAATTGGTGGATTGATGCGGACATCCAACCGTCCATGCCTATCCAAGGAGCTGAAGATCGACGGCCGTGATCGTCCTACGTTATCTTAAATTTTATTTGTAATGTTTATTTTTAATTGTGCAATTTTCGTTTTTACCCTTATTTAAGGGTCTTGTCTTATGTAAGCCCAAGGGGCAATGTTGTCTTTTCATTTTCTTTTAAGGCCTATATATGGAGGCTCTTGCTCTTGTATGAGATCAATGATGAATTATTAAAAAAAGAGATTTTGTTTGCAAGTGTTCTTCGGAGAGAACTTGGGTGAGATTCCTATGGGAGGGAAGTGGAGTTTCCACCAACCGCAGGATGGGTCCGGGCTTGTGGCCAAGCCACAAGCCGCCGGCTCTCCACTTGGTTTCCTCCATCTCCACCTGCCATCAAGTCTTTCCTAAATTAGTTTTAATATTTTAGGTAATTATCTTAATGTTCAAATTCAAATCTATTTGAATTTGAATGAAAACCTCCCAACTACATTAAATCTGAAATTAAATTTAGATTTAATTCCAATCCCAAATTAATGCATATGGCCCACATACATTGAACCTAGACACCCATGTCCACTCCCCATATGGCCGGCCCTCCTCTCTCTTATCTTCTCCCTCCAAAATTCAAATCACACATTGAATCTTTTCCATAAGTGTCCACTCTTAAATTGGGAATATTTAATTTTCAAATTTCAAAGCAATTTGAATTTATAAATTTCTTTCCTAATTTAATGAAACCTATATTAGGAAAGTTCTTGAATTAAGTTCAATTTGAATTTGAAATTCAAAAAGGATTTAATTAAAACCTTTCCTATTCCCACTACCCAAATTAAGAAGCTATCAATCCACCTCATCAATCCTCCCCATGCTTGATTGTCGTCGGCCCCTCTAGGGTGGGATTAGGAAATTGTTTCCTAAATCCCAAAATCTCCACTTAGGAAATAATTCAAACCTCATTAATTTGGCCACAAAATCAGCCCCGTCAAGTGGAAATAATCCCAAATCCTAGCCCTACCTGACCGCCTCCTACCCAGCAGCTTTGCTAGGATTATCTTCTCCCAATTCCTCCTACTCTTCACCCAGTTTGGTGTTTCCTGCACCCCAAGTTTGCTGCCAGAATTTTGCTGCTGTCCATGAAGTTCTAGTCTAGATTTTGCTATCCAGAAAATTCCAGCCAAGGTTCTTGCTGGCCAGAAATTTTTCAACCAGGACCTTTGCTGTTCCAGCCCTCCTAACGCTAGGAGACTGCTGTCCTGCAAAGTCAAAGTCACCCTCTTGCTGTCCAACGTCCTCAGAAGCCACCATTGCCATACAGAACTTTCTGAAATTGCTGTCCCAGATTTTCTATTTGCTGTCCAAAGGTTCGAGAACGAAATGTGTTGTTATCCAGACGCCCAAAGAGCCACCACTCAATGTCTACTTCCTCTCAAGCCCTCAAACCACAACAGGAACCTTGGATAACTTCTTTCTTTGGGTGGCTGCCATCAATTCCGTTCTACATCATGGATGGCGGGCACTCCAAAGATATTTAGGAAAGGCTATGTTTGATGAAGTTTAAATTTGAGTGGATTTAAGTTTGGGAAGGATTTAGTAGTCAGCAAACTCAATTTCAGCAACTAGCAAGGATCTCGAGCACGAGGTTCTAACCCTTTAAAAGTTCCTCTATAAAAGTCCAAATGAGACGACATAAAAATCAAATTGAAGATTAAGAGATCTAGTTATAATATGGAGAATTTGATGATTTTTTGTGGAGGTTTTTTAATTTCCCCTGAATTTTTTCCCAAACTAGTCTGAGATTTCCCTTTTCTGGAAGAAGGTTGTAAGTGACTTAGAACTCCTAGAATTTAGGAATTTAGTGAATAAGAACCCCAAATAAATGTATAGATATTAAATTCTAGGATGTTTACTACAGATCTAGAGTTTTTGAGAATTTTTAGAGGATTTATGCCATCCAATTGAAGGCAAACTAAAACTAGGTAAGTTCTAACCATAGCTGTCAATGGCGCAAAATAGCGCGCGGCACGGCGCACCTATGGCGCCATGTTCATGGCGCATGTGTTTAAAATAGCGCGCGCTATTTGCACCACATGTGAGACATGGCGCATTGCGCACGGCACAAAATAGCGTGCCAAATTGTTTTTAAATTTCGGTATACTTATAAATATTTTTTATATTTAAAAATATATTTATATTTTAAGATAAACGAGTATTTATTGCCCTAATTTCACGAAAGATTTTCTGTTTGTTGCATCCGCCGAACACATCCCGCAGTTCCTAAGTCGAGGTCGCTGAATCTATCCCGAAGTCGAAGGTTTTTTGTTTTATTTTTGCTGCATTCACTGCTTCCGCCGAATCCAGCCGAATCTGTCCCGAATTTGAAGTCGTTGTTATCATCGAATTGTCCCGCAGAGCAGTGCTTCTGCCAAATCCGCCCTCTCCTTCCTCTCTTCCAATAAAAAATCTTACCAGCTGACTCCGATTTGCAACCTCCGTCTGTTCCGCACAGCTCTGTTGTTTTGCACGGCTATTTCTTACAATAATTTACAACTTAACAGGTATGCTCGGTATCGCTAGGAGCATGCTCGATAACGCTAAGTGAATGCTCGATACCGTTATGTATATGCTGGATACCGCTCGGTACAGCTCGGAACAACTAGGTACACGCTCGGTACATGCTCGATACCGCTAAGTAAATGCTCGGTACCACTATGTATATGCTGGATACCGCTCGGTACAGCTCGGTACAGCTAGGTACACACTCGATACATGCTCGGTACCGTTACGTACACGCTCGGTATCGCTAAATACATGCATGATACTGCTCGGTACCGCTATATAAATGCTCGGTACCGCTCGGTACATGCTCGGTACCGCTAGTTACATGCTCGGTACAGCTCGGTACACGCTCGGTATAGGTCGAACCCCGCCAGGGGGCAGCGCCCCCTTGGACCCCCGGCAGCCCCCATATTATGTTTCTTGGACAATATTATGTTTCTTTTATCTAAATTTATTTGCTTTTAGGTGATCATAAAATGTCAGATTCAGTTCAATCTTTAAAAAAAGATCCAGCATGAAAATATGCTATACTAACAAATGAATCCGACAACAACAGTGTGACATGCATTTTTTGTGGTAAAATAACAAAAGGAGGAATTACAAGCCACAAACAACACCTCATTGGGGGTTTTAGGAATGCAAGGCCTTACTCTAACTGTCCCTAGCACGTGAACTCTGAAATTAAGGCTTCCATGTTGGAAAAAAAAAATTAAAGGAACAGTTTAATGACATATCAAATGTAAACCTTGCTGAAGAAGAAGGAGAAGACTTTGATGTGATGACAGATGATATTTTAGTTGCTAAACCAACCAAAATATTGCGGACAAATAAATCTAACACATCTAGTCAAGGATCGACATCTACATCTATATTCAAAACATCACGACCTAAAGGTCCATTAGATACTTTCCTTACACCAAATCCTGAAGATGTAGTAAAGCATAGAAAAGGTCAGTTTAACAAAGAAATGGATGCAGCTAAAAAAGAAATGAGGGGAAGGGCTGTTCAAGTGTTCAGTAGATGGATGTACGATGCTGGGATTCCATTTAATGCTGTGAACTATGATAGTTTCCCTGCTATGGTGGAGGCACTTGGGCAGTTTGGACCTGGTATGAAACCTCCTAGTTATCATGGGGTACGAGTTACTTGTTTAAAGAAAGAGGTTGGACATACACCTGAGCTATTGCGACACCATCAAGAAGATTGTGTACGATATGGCTGTTCTCTAATGGCAGATGGATGGACGTCGAGGAATGGGAAAAGCTTAATCAATTTTCTTGTTAATTGTCCAAGAGGTAGTGCATTCATAGAATCAATTGATGCTAGTTCTTTCTCCAAGAATGCTATGAAAATGTTTGAACTTTTTTGCAAGTATATCGAGGTTATTGGACCACATAATGTGATCCAAGTTGTCACTGATAATGCATCGGAAAATGTTCTTGCAGGTTTGTCATAACTTTTATTCTAAAGTTATGTTATTTCATGAAGAATTTGTGTACATCTTAACTTAAATTATAATGACATAACAGGAAAATTATTGATGGACAAATATCCTCACATTTATTGGACTCCTTGTGCTGCTCACTATTTGGATTTAATAATGGAGAACATTTTCAAAATTCAAAAGCTAAGGCGATGCTTTGAGAAAGCAGTGGCAGTACACAGTTTTATACATTCTAGGCCTCGCTTACTTGAGTTAATAAGAAGGTGCACAAATCAAAGAGCACTTGTCAAACCCGCAAAGACTCGCTTTGCAACAGCTTTCTTACAACGTTTTCATCAACAACTGAACTTGAAAAAAATATTTACTTGTGAGGAATTTATCTTGGGTCCTTATGCGAAAGAGGCTAAAGCAAAACAATCTCAATATATAATCTTACAGCAATCATTTTGGAACACTATAATGTATGCCTTAAAAATAGCTGGTCCTTTATTAAAGATTCTTAGATTGGTTGATGGAGAGAAGAAGCCCCAATGGCTTACATATATGAAGCAATTGATAAAACAAAAGAGGCAATTGCTGCAAGCTTCAAAAACAGTGATAAGTATGATCAAATTTTTAAAATGATTGATAGAAGATAGGAAGTACAATTACATAGGCCTCTACATGCAGCAGGAAATTTTTTAAATCCTGAATATTTCTTCAATAACCCTGATATTGCCAAGGATAAGGAAATAGCTGATGGTCTTTACCAATGTATTGGAAGATTATCTCAAGATGTAGCTGAAGAAGATAAAATCAGTAATGAATTAAGTTTATACATTAGGGGTGAAGGACTTTTTAGTATTCCTCCAGCTGTAAGACAAAGAACTACCCAATCTCCAAGTATCAGTATTCACAAAAAAATTAAGACTGATTTGTTATATAATATTGAAAAAAAAAATCATTTTTTCCAGCTGATTGGTGGTTGGCATATGGACAAAGAGCTCCCAATTTACAAGCTTTGCTATCAAAGTCCTAAGTCTAACATGTAGTTCATCTGGATGAGAACGCAATTGGAGTATTTTTGAACATGTAAGTATTTTACAATGTATGTGTTGAGTTTTTATATATGTTCATAATATAGTAATGTAATAATATTTTTAGTACAGCTTCATAGCAAACGAAGAAACAAATTGGATCATGGTCACTTAAAGGATTTAGTTTATGTGAAATATAATAGAGCACTGATTCGGAGATTCAATCATCGTGATGTCATTGATCCAATTTCTTTGACTGAGATAGATGATGCAAATGAATGGCTAACAGGAAAATTAGATGATGAGTCTGATGATGAAAATGACTTTATTGCTGGAGGGAAGATTTAACTTGGACAAGTGTTGCTAAAGCTACTGGTGTTTATGATAAAAGTTATAATATTCGGGAAAGATCTAAAGGGAAAGAGAAAGAATCTTCAATTAGGCATGATGTTTCTATTGAGAATGATGATGAGGAGGGTGATGAAGAGGATTATGAAGTAGGAGACAATGTTGAAGAAGATAATAAAGCTTTTTTAACATTTGCTGATAATGATGATTCCCAAGAAGAGTAGATTAAATTCTTATTTGATATTTTTAAAAAATATTGTAATATTTGAATTATGAGATATTTGGATGTTACTTAGTCGAACTTATATATGTTATGGTTGTCTTTTATTATTATGATAGCTTGTCTTTCATTTTTAATAATATTTTATATTCATGCTTATTATTTTATAATTTTTATATAGCTTGCGTCATGTTCAAAATAACGCGCGTCGCGCCGTGCGCTATGCGCCATGGCTCCAAAGGGACCTTCGCGCCATGGTGCGCCATTCGCCGTTAACAGGTATGGTTCTAACCCAGTTTGGCCAATTCCCACAAAAGCTCTCAAATGATGGGTTTGAAAGCTAGCAAAATTAGGATTATAATTTTCTAAAGTGGGGAATGACTAATAGGACAAAACACAAAGTAAAGAAAAATAAATCATGCTACTCACATTAGTAATAGTCTTAGGAAGGATCACACAACCCCATTAGTTTGGCCGGCCACCAAGCTCCCACCAACATTTTTTTTCAAAATTTAGTCGCAAAACACATTAATCTCTTCATTCCACAACCAATTAAGTATTTATACAATTTGCACGAGAAATTTGAATTTAAAAAGAGGAAGTAAAGGGAAGGGCATGGCACACACTAGTAAGCACCACAACTTCTCCCTCCTTCCATGCTTAGCCGGCCCCTACACTCCTTAGCTTCTTGGCTTGGCCAACCACTCACTCCATACATAAGGCACTTAATTAACTTAATCCAGTGCCTTCTACTAGCCAATTAACCATCAAATCCACAATAAAAACACTAAGTCTTACATACAATTCCAATACCACATTAAATTTTCACACATAACTAATTAGAAAATATAAATAAAATTCTATAGTTTATGGTCTTCAATTTGCTCCTAGTGATGAGTCCACTATACTCAGTTGTACTTTTTTCTAAATTAAGTCCAAGTAGTTGGATCATTTCTATCATTTGGTATTTTTGATGCTCCTAGTGTTACACCAATTCCCTGGACCTCAAAAAAAAATCTCTAAAAAGTTAAGGTCCAAATAATCAGTCGTCAAACATGGTGCTAACTTCTTCAAATCGTATTTGATGAGCCAGATGTCCTTAGTGGGCAGTTTGTCTCTCCACCATGCTAAAATCCTAAGTTCTCCAAGTTGGTCCTCCTCATATGTTATGATGTGGTCTATCTCCACAAATGAGTGTTGGTTTAGCTCCGGCAAAGAATGATTTTGTATACCTACAAAAAAAGTATCATATAAATTTGGGGGTTGGCTAACTCCCTTATATTATATATGATCTTTCTCATTAAAAATTGAGCAAATAAACATGTATTTAGGTAAATTAATAACATATGAATCAGTGTCAATTTTCCTAATAATTTCAAAAGGATCACATGCCCAAGCTTATAACTTTCTACATGATGTGGAAGGATACCACTCCGGACGGATTCGAATTAACACATAATCCTTAATATTGAACTTTTTAAAAGTTTTATCTTTATTTCTAAATTCAGCATATTTTCCATTTGTAATTTCTAATTAATTCTTTATATTATGCTTTGAAAATATTTTGCAAATAAATGCAAAATCAGAAAATGCATGCCTGGGAATATTACCAAGATCAATTGGTTTCTTAGGTTGAAACTATAAACTATTTCAAAAAAAGTTTTGTTAGTGGCCCTAAAAAGAACTATTATAAGCAAGCCCAGCTGTTGATAAGTGAAGATCTCAATTGCATAAACTCCTACCCACCAAACTTTTGAGGAGGTTTCCTAAAAATCTATTGATTGCCTCAGTCTGGCCAACAATTTAGGAGTGAAACGCAAAAGAAATTCCAGTGTGGTACCCATCAACTTTGGCAATGTTTTCCAGAAATAAAACACAAATTTGACATCTTTGTTAGAACCAATTGTGAAAACAAGTCTATGGAGACTAACGATCTCTTTAAAGAAAAAGCTTGTTACATATGAAGCGTTATTGGATTTTGAACAACATAAGAAATGGATCATTTTAAAAAATCACTCAACCATAATAAAAATACTATTGTGAACTCCAGGATTCCTAGGTAAGCCTAAAATAAAATCCATAGAAAGGCCTTCTCGAGGCCTAAAAAGAATGGATAAAGCAAAATATCTTCCTGCTTCTTGCTTTGTGGTCGTGATTTTTCTACCGTCAAAGCACTAAAGACACAACTCTTTCAACATCTCGCTTCAGAAAAGTCCAATAAAATCTAAGTTCAAGGATATGTATAGTTTTCATCTTTTCAAAATGTCTAGCAATACGTCCTGAACATAACTCCACAATAAGAAAATTCCTTGATAAGTCGTCTGAATGCATAATTTCCATTATATAAATAACCATCGATAGTAGAATAGTCACCAATTAAACAAATAAATGGTGTTTCATTCTTAAAATGCTGTAGATAAATCAAATGAAAATTGAGATAAACTAGATAATCATCATTGCGTCTTTCAAATATAGGAATTTGAGATTCAAAAGAAGAGATTACCAAAATAACCCTAAAAGTACAACAACGGGTTTGTTTTCAACCCTAGGCTTGTGCTTCAAAATAAATGTAAAATCCTAAAGGCATTCAACCCACTTAGCATGTTTACAGCTCAACTTTTTTTGGGTGAATAAACTTTAGAACATGATGGTCGATATTGAGAATGAGCTTCCTATGCAGAAGGTAATATCTCGACCATCTTAAGGTTTGAGCAATTGCATAGAACTCTCTATTGTAGATTATGTATCATTATTTAGCATCATTTAATTTTTCATTGTAAAAGGATACAATTCTATTTTCTTGGCTAAAAACACCACCTATACCTACACCAGAGGCATCATAGGTGATCTGATGCAAGACTACAATGATTGGATGATATTGATTTAGGATTTTGCATGCCTATATTTTAGAGAACAATAGTAAATAAACTTATATTGATTTTAAACGATAAAACAAAACAATAAGGCAATATAACAAGCTTAGGCCAAATCATATGCGTAGAGGTTAAGATCCTAAAATAGTCAATTACTCAAAACGTTCCATACATGGAAGGGTTTCATCAAAAATCCTTATGCTAACAATAAGACTAGTCACTATGCAAGGATCCCTCACTTAACTCTCTAGATCACTAAGCTTTAGCGGAGAAGAACAAACATGATTTTGTGAATCAAAATATAGCCACAATTGAAAATAAACTAGGAATACAGGAAACTTGGGGAAGAGTTTACCATCGTCAAGTTCTTAAGTCTAATTTGCGATGCGAGGAAGAAGTTTCGGAGGTTAGTGGTTGATCTTGAAGTAGTCCCGCGAGTGGACAGCCGTGTGTAGATCTTCTGGGCATCGAATGGGAGTTTTCCGGTTGGCAAAACGACACTAGAAACCTGTTGGAATCTCGGGACAGCAACTGTGAACTTTCAAGACAGCAAACAGGAGGTGTCTCGAGAGCAGGACAGCAGCTTGTCTTGCCGAAATTTCCTGGACAGCGGCTGTGAACATGCAGGACATCAAATAGGAGGTTCCTGGAGAGCAGGGCAGCAGTTTTCCTTGCCGAAAATTTCCTGGACAGCACCCAGGAAATTCAGAAACAGGGAGAAAACTGTGTGGGAGGGTTTGGGTGGAGGTGGCTTGGGCTAAGGGATTGGGGAAAAGAGTTTTGGGACATATAGTGGAGTAGATGATTTAGGAAAGAGAGGGAAGGGGGCCGACCTAGGGAGAGGGGGGGGAATTGTGTCCACATTCATTGAGGGGAAAGATGTCCACATTGAGGGTCTTGGCATTAATTCTAATTGGGACTTAAATCTGAGATTTAATATCAGATTTTGGGTTTATTTCCTAAAAAGATTAGGCTTAAATAGGAAGCCTTTGAAATTCAAATTATTTTGAAATAGGATTCAAAGTCTTTCCTAAAACACAAAGGCCAAATATGGAAGGGGATTAATATGGAGGGGGAAAGAAATAGAGAGAAGGAGGCCGAAGGCATCATGATGGGATTGGGGAATTTTGGGAAAGAAATTTAAGACTAGTTCAATTGGGAATCCCAAATTAAGGAGGAATTAATTCAAATCCCATCCAAAATTAATTTGAATTTGATTTAGGAACTTTCCTAAAATAGAACTCTATTTTAGGAAATGTTTCAAAATTCAAACTTGATTTGAATAATTTAAATTGGAAAGCTTTCCCAAATGAGACTAAGTAAGAAAGGAAAGTATTGATGAGGAATTTGAAAATTTGGAGGCAAGGGGAAGGGGCTACAGCCGGCGGCTTAGGGTTTGGGTAAGGGGCCGACAGCTAGGGTTGGGAGGATGATGGTGCTAGGCCGGCGGCTATGGGGGGAAGGTGGTGGTGGGGTGAGGGGAGCGGTGGTTTGGTGGTGGAGGGCTTAGGGTGGCGGCTAGAGAGTGGTTTAAGGTGGCCGGTGGCTAGAGGGTGGTTTAGGGTGGCCGACGGCTAGAACAAGAGGGGAAGAAGAGAAGGAAAATGTAAGGAAGAAAATAACCACGAACCCGGACACTTCCAAAGTTGGTGGGTGATCCGATTATCCTCTCTAGTTAATTTCTCTCCAAAGACTCTCAAGCTCTCATAAGAACTCAATTTGCAAGAATTTGATTATAATTCATTCATTAACCTCAAAAGAAACATATAGGGCTTATATATACCCTCTTACAATGAAAGGAAATAAAAGACGACATTGCCCTTAGGGTGTACATATGACAAAACCCTTACGTAAGGGCAAAACAGAAAATTCTACTAAAACAAATACATAAAGCAAATAAATAAAACAAATACATATGAAGCCTCAGAAATAGATCGACGCGATCGCGGCTATCGATCATCGGCAACGTCTCTGAAAGATTTTTCATGATCTGATGTCCGCATCATGATCTCAAATGTCTTATTGAAATCTTAAAGTTTCAGAATAGGTGATTAGGTTAGAAGGACTTTGATTTGCTCCATGGCTTTTTCTGCATATGTAGTCCAAATAAACTTGTCTTTCTTTAGGATGTCAATGATAGAAGTTACAAAATCATGCTAAAACTTTTAACAAATCTTTTACAAAAGATAGCAAAGTCATGAAAGCTATGGACATTAGTGAAAGCTTTGATACAAGCCAATATAAGATAGCTTGAATTCTAGTAGGGTTAGCTTTCAAGAAATCAACAGTCATTATGAACCCAAGAAAACTGTCTTTGAGCAAACATGAGGAACATTTCTTCAAATTGGTATAAATTTTGGCTTCTCTTAATTTAATCAAGATTAATCTCAAGTGACCTAAATGATTTTTCTAACTAAAATCAATTTAAATACAATCCAACAGGAGTTTTGAAAACAATCTTTCATTCATCTCCTGCCCTAATTCTAATATGATGATATCCACTTTTTAAATCTATTTTAGATAAATAGGTGGCATTTTCAATAAGATCCAGCAATCATCTAATCCCGTAATTGGAAATATGTACTTAATTGTAAACTTGTTGACAGCCACGTTCTCCAAATAACATCCTTTATATGTGCTAGACGGTTAGAACTGCAAAAGGACTAAGACCCTCTTGGACAAAGCCTTCTTAAGTAGTTTATTTACTTGTCTTTGAGTTCAACATGCCTGATGGACTTAGATTAGATGATTGTAAACTAAGAATGCAGACTATCACATATTGTATAACCTCCGAGGTGGTAGACCACAAGTAGGTCCTCAGCTATGTTGCACCATACACCTATTTATAAAGGCGTGCTGTATCCGATACACCGATACACGGATACGCCTCCAATACTCCACCGATACGTGTCGGATACGCCAAAGACTTATCCATTTAAAATACTATTTAATTTCAAACGGACACGCGTATCTGATACACGTGTCCGTTGAAAAACAAAAAGAAATCCGAAAAAAAAAAAAGATGCGTCGTATTTACTTCCGCGGCTGCGAGCAAAGTTCTCTCATTTCCGAGATGGATTTGAGTCTCTTAATGATATGAGAATATTAGAAATTACTATTCTTTCACTTGATGAGCCTGAATTAAAAGCAATGATATTTATTGAAGATGATATAGAAGTTCAAAGACAAATCACTGAAGAAGCTAATCGTATCATTCCTTCTATTGAATAGTTGAAACTTTATGTGCTAGACAATTTATGTTTATGCTTTTGTTGTTGTATTAGACATTTAATGCTTACTTATATTTAGATATTATAAGCTACAAGGCTACAAATGATGTTGTTGTCATTTTTTTTTTTGTAATTTCAAACATTATGCTTTGATTGCTTTCTTAATTTTTATGTATGATTTATAAATTATGATGTCGTGTCCACGCCGTACCCGTATCCTGTATTTTTAAGAATTGACGTGTCCCGTATCCGTATCGTGTCATATCTGTGTCGCCGTATCCGTATCGGTGCAACATAGGTCCTCAGGATATATATACTGAAATTTAGATAAGAGAGGAGCTATTATATCAGGTATAAAATGTTTAGAGGGTTCTGGTACAACATCCCTCACTTGAAGCAAATAATAGGATGTAGGATCATAATATTTTGAGCATAGTGTTGAATCCTATCTTTTCAAGTCTAATGTCAAAAGGCATCGGTGCAAGAGTAGGACTCAATAATGTTAAGTTGGAGGTGTTGTCCCTATCATTAGGAGACAACAATACTATGAGTTAAAGATTGGCATTCTTCTTCTAACTAGGCTTGAGTTGTAATTTGGATTTAGGCATATGGGGAGGTGTCAGGAAAATCTTATATTGGTAATTTGTTGGCCTTTTATCCGATGAATCATTTGGAGTAGGAAATACCCTATGAGGAGATGTACCTGAACGCTTTTCTACAAGCTTTAATGGAAATAGCTTTATATTCTTTTCATTGAATTTAAACACATAAGTGTTCTCTCTACCAATATGAATGGCATTTAAATCATAAAGCTAAGGCCTTCCTAATAAGATATGAGTAATCTTCATGAGGATATCATATCATATATAATTAACATAGCTTCCTATTCTGATAGGCACTAAACACCTAGTTGTGATAGGTAGAGATTTTTAACCAGCATACGTTGAAAGGATCTGGGTGGGATTCAGTATTAAAGCCTACTCTAGCCTTAGCATGGGTAGATATGATGTTTATTGCACTACCTCCATCAATAACCATTTTGCACATTTTCTCTTGCACATGACCTACACAGAGAAAATACTTCTCCTTCTCTAATCTTCTGCTCCTGCAAATGCAGATAAATAGCTCATCACACCTAAAGGGTTTCCCACATGCTTAACTTCCACATCAAAAAAAGGAATATCATCACAAATTTCCTCCCTCTCTTCCTCAACTTTTTCTCCAGCCTTATCTAAGAACATGATATTGACTTTGCACTGATGCTACGGATAGCCTTCCTAGTGACATTTGAAATATATTATATCCTTAGTCAAAGAGATGACTTAGTAGTACTCCTACTAGGTTGGGCATTAGATAAAAAGGGTGTAGGTCTAGCATTAGACCTCTAGGTAGAACATGAGAATGATTGAAAAGATAAATTTAGACCTCAAGCTCTAGATGAAGATACTGCTTTCTTGTACTTATCTAAGAGTATAGCATAACAAAAAGCATCTTCTAGGGTTTGAGAGTCATGTAACTCTATCTAATATAAGATCTCACTCCTAAGACCAATTATGAATTTGTTAGCTAATTTTCAATCTTGATCTATGGAGTTAGTCCTAACAATCAAATCGTCAAGCATGCATGTACTCTATTACTTGCATGCTTCATCACCTAAGGGTCATTGGTTGCTCATGGAGCTTCTTGTCATGATTCCTTGGACAATATTTAGACCTAACATCACTTTCATCTAACCCTAAGTAAGTTGGTGTCTCCCTAACCTCTATTCCATCATTAAGACAATAGTCCAAAAGGTTTTGACATGTCCTATAAGCTTCATCTTTAGCAAAGATGATTTTTTTGTAGTCATACATTTGGTACCAGCTCCATCTAACTCAATCAAAGAATTTATTTGAGCTGTGGACTCCATCATAGGTAGGGGGTGGTACTTTGACTTTCTTAATGGGTGTTGATATATATTTTCGCATTGACGCCTAAATCCGCCCCGATCGAGCTGATTCAAGCCCATAACTCGATCGAGTGCCGTCGAAGCAAAATTAACACAAATTGGACCTTAATTTCATCAAATTGAATTTAATTTCCTCAAATTAACCAAAATCAACTTGATTCGATCCAAATCGAATCCGATTGAGGCTCGTCAAGCCTCATCAAACCAAATTTGACACAATTCGACGTCGATTCAAGTTCAATTTCATAAAATTGACTTGTTGGACTTAATCGAACCTGAATCGGCTCAAATTGATCCAATTCAGGTTAGATTCGGGCTCAATCCTAGCCAATTGACCCAAACCAGGTCCAATTTAAAGAAATCCAATTTAAGGGTTGAGATTCAAATATCGTTTCTACAGTGTTTTTCCCCATCGAATCACGTTTGATTTCAGTGGCTAAAATAAGTTATCTCAACAAAAAATCTAATCGAGTGGGATTTGCCTCGATTTGGCTTATAGAGAGAGTTGGAGACAGGGTAGAGAGGCCATTCGATTTCACCTGCTTGCATGCGACCCATACGAAGAAAGAGAGAGAGGGGATTCGGCTTCTTCAGTTCTGTGGATACAGAAGAGGCAGACAGCATAGAGAGAATGGGACTTCTTCCTGCCCATGTGTGGATACATCCGGAAGGGGCCTTCTTCTGCATGAGGTGTCTAGTCAAAAGAGGCAGAGGAGGAAGGGCTCTTCCACGTGCGTGTTCAAGCGGCTCAATCGGCTAAGAGTTCGGACGGAGCAAGGTTGTCGTCACCTCTTCCGCGTGAGGCTAACTGAGGGCAGGAAGATCATAAGAAGACCTCGCTCCCATACACGTGTGTTGAAGCACGACCGGACCGGACACGAGTGGAGCGAGGCTGTCATGTCGTTTCCTCTTCACAGCAGAGGATTTTGAGAGCTTTGGATTTATTGTCCCCCCTCTTCTTACACGCAAGAATGGTCTAGTGGCTTCTTCCATTCCTTTCTTCGACTCCGGTGAGCTCGAAAAAACAAAGCGGCGTCCGGAAGCACTCCAACGGAGAAAGCAACTGTCTAGAGATTCTTGGACAGCAGTTTCTTCTTTTATCTTCCGCCGTATCTCGCTTTTAACAATACAAGTGGAGTGTGGTTAGCGCCATGAAAACCCGGCAAGGTAAAATCCGTCAAAACTTAGGAAATCCCTAGGTCCTTTGGCCATTTGATGTGGTTGACATCCCCACGAACCCTTAGGTCCACAGAAACCTTGCATTTATTTCTAAAACCTAAAATAACGGCTGCCTTCTCCGCAAAAGGTGGAAATCCGATGATTTCCACGTGTTGGTTCTCATGTGAGAGCCCCAGGAGGATGTCAATAGTTTTGTGTCTGACAACTCCCAAATGCATGTACTAGCACTTGTTTTGAGCCCAACAACCTCACCTATGATCAAACCTTAGGTTAGGTGTTGTTATTCAGCGCGAGATCGAATGTTAACTTGTATACACTCTAAATGTTACAACTACATTCATTCCTACCTCCTACATGTGTAGGTCCTCAAATATTGCATGATGCATTCACCTCTATCCTACCCTCATGTCATGCCAAATTTGTTATATCTCTCGGAGAACTTGGATATAAAGACGACACCTTCTAGAAATTGGTGAATATCTAATGAATGTGTTTGGTTGGAAACAATATCTTTGATATCAAATCATTATGGAGTTTATCCATAGGCTCTATAGGGTCTATGTTATGGACCTCACATTGTATATGCCCAACCAAACTCACGATTACTTCACCAAATTTAGAGCATTCAAACAATAATAATCGTTTGCTTGAAATGATGCTCAATTAGTGGGAGTTTGGAAGACAATTAAATAGGTTCATGTAACTTTAAAAATACATTTGAGACGTAGTATAAGGCCCATGAACACTCATGATTATGGTTATTTAATCCTATTTATGTGACTTCCAAATTAGAGGTTTGAAGTGAAATGACCAAAAATATGCATGTTGTGGGTCATTTGCTAACTCATTTGCCTAAAAGTTTACAAAGCTACAAGCATGCTCATTTAATTTCTAAATGCTTGTAAAGCAGAGATGGAATACTACATGGCTTTCAAAGGTTTATGGATTATATCCCATGACATTTTAGAATTATTTATGTATGATTAATGTGACTTGTAAATTAAGAGGTGGAGTGCAATGATATTCAAATTGAGTATATGATCCAGCTCCTAACATGATGAATCTACTGATGCATACACTCCTAGGTTTCCCTTAGATCATGTCAAAATTGACCTTTAGGATCTATTTGGAGGATGCTCAATGATGATTCGTTTGCAAGCCTCTAGGTTCTTTAGATAACACCAATAGTTATCTTTCAAACCTCTTAGAAATCGTAGGAGTGAATTTTCCCCTCTCCAATTGAATCCAAAGCATTCAAATCATAATGAAGAGCTCTCTTCCAATTGCAAATCTTCCTCATGCATGATGATTTAAAATAACCCCCAAGATTTCAATAAATTATCACTGCATGGTAATCCTGAACTTAGAACCAAACTCTAGGTTTCCTCCATCTCATTTGTTGAAATACAAAACCAACAAATGATATCCTTGCTTGTTGATCTCTAAGTCCACATAAAGGTTCCCAAACGACCTCTAAAGGGCCCAAAAGAGCACTAGCAAATCCTAGCGTCAAACCCTAGATTCGCTTGAGTTATTTGTTGAAGCACAAAATCAATAAGCAACCATCTTCCCCTCGTGCATGATATTTTGGATTTTCCTAAAAATCCTAAATACATGTTATGGACTCTTGAACTTGGGGCCAAATTTCAAGTTCTTTCATCTCTTATTTGTTGATATTTGCATGACTCTTAGCCTCCCCTACAAGTTCTCACCAATCTTCCTCATGTCTTGTATTATGGATTTCTCGAAAGTCCTAAGTACATCATGTTGCAAGTCCTTGAACTTAGAATCAAACTCTATGTTTCTCTTAACACATTTGTTGGAACAAGAAACCGACAAACCAGCTGCCCTTCGTCACCTCAAAAATCATAAAGTGGTTTTCAAATTCCGAATGTTTGAATTCTTTGATGATATTAAAATCAACACACAACCATCATCCAATCTCTCTTGCAAGATTTTAGGATTTCCCTAAAAATCCTATGTGTGTCATGCCATAAAACCTAAGCTTATAACCAAATTTCAAGCTCTCCTATCTCATTTTTTAGAACAAGAAACTAACAAATATCCTCATGCATATTATTTTGAAACATCCAAAAGTTTCAAATACACTATTGCATGAACTATTTGAACTTGGAACCAAATTCCAAGTCTCTTCTGCCTTATTTGTTGGAGGAAGAAACCAACAAATAATCCTCTTCCGTATAGGATCCAAATCCTAATCTCTTCCATTTACTTATAGCCTAAACTAAGTAAATGATCATCTCTCTTTGAACATCAAAAGTTCAAAGAAATCTTTCCTAGTTTGCAACTCCTAAGTTCCACTTCCTTTCTATCATCCCTCCAACCCAACTTAGAGGAATGGACCTCACCTCTTTGAACACTAAATGTTCAAAGAGTTTCCTCCAATTAGCAATCTCTAAGTTGCATTCTATTCATCATCTCTACAAGCCAAAATTGTAAAAAATCCTCCAAGTCTTCTAACACAAATTAGACGAATGAACATTCCTTTCTTTAAACTCCAAATATTCAAAGGAACTTCTCCAACTTGTAGTCGACAAGTTGCACTTTGCTTCTTTACTTATACAACTCAAAAGTTATAGGAAATGTCTTCATTCTCCCAACCTAAATTGAGTGAATGAAAATCTTTCTTTGGATATCTCAAGTTCAAAGAAATTCTATGTGATATGTAATCCACACTTACATGTCAAATTGTCAATCTTCTACATTTACCTAATTAAACTTAGGTTGATGAATATAACCCATTGAAGAGAAAATTCAATGATTCATTCATAGTTTGCAACCTCCAACTTGCATACTACATATCTCTTTCCTACAACTTTTGTAGAAAATCCTCTCATTTACTTACCCAAATTAGAAAAATGAATACCTTCTCTTGAATACCCAAAAATTTATAGGAAAACTCGTGATTTGTAGCCAAAACCTACACATCAACCTTCTATGTTTGCTTACATACACTTAGAAAACTAATTCCTCATCTGTGATAGCAAAACTCAATGAGTTGTCATGTCATTGCTTGGCCTAAACTTAGCAAATGTGTCCTTTTCTTTGAATAATAGATTTAAGGAGACCTCTTGATGTGTAGCCTTAAAACTACAAATCTTCTCTAACTTCTATGGGCTCCAAAAAGCCATAGAAGATTTCTTACCTTAGCTCAAAAGCTATAGTTTTCCTCTCTATCTCCTATAACTTTCAAGTTGTAGGATATCTATTTCTCTTTAGCTCCAAAAGCTAAGAAGAAATCTCAAATATTTAGCGCAAAAGCTATATGTTGGATTCCTACATCCTCCCCTTTAACTCCAAAAGCTAAAGAGTATCTTCCAACACTTAACCCAAAAGCTATACGATGAACATCTTTCCTTTCCTTTAGCCCCAAAGCTAAAGAGAACTCCATACCTTAGCCGAAAAGCTTTAGGTTTATTTTCTTCTCCTACAACATCAAAGTTGTATGAGATTTCCCTCCCCCTAGCTCCAAAAGCTAAGGAAAATGTCCCATTTCCTTAGTTTCAAAGCTATAGGTTCCATCACATTTCCTTCAACTTCTAAGTTATAGGAAATCCTCTTCTCTCATCTCCGAAAGGTAAGGAGAGTCCTCCAACATCAAGCCCAAAAGTTATATGTTAGGCAACTCTCTCTTAAACTTAAACTCTAAGTGAAATACTTTTTCATAGTGTGGCACGTCACACAAGCCTCACACACTTAGATGCACAGCCCCCTAGGCATAGGATTATAATTTTTCTTTTTCTGCACATGTATTTGATGTTGTGATGTGATGAATATTGAATTGTCTACATTGTGGACATTTTTGCCCTTAAGTGGATAATGTAGAAATATATATGTTTTTTCTTACAAGTAGCAATATCCAAAAGGGGGGCGTAATAAATAATAAATAAAAAAACTTGCATGACAGGTCGTTATTAAACCCCCCAAGAGATATGGTCAATAGAATAGAAGCAAGGGCTTAGCAAATTCTGTATGTGATATTTTTGTTATATAAACTACTTTGTAAAACTTTATTTTGCAGCTTTGAGTCTTTTCATTTTTCAAATAAATTTGATTAAACTTAAGTTGTACTTGAACTTGTGAGGTTCAGTTGGATGAGAGGTGAACTAAGAGGATGTAACTGCTTAAAGGTGAAGCCCAAGATCTACTTGAAAGTTGAAGCTTGAAACCCCACACAAGTAAGAGTCTGCAAATAAATATTTGTCTAGGCTATATAATGGCAAGCAAGTAAGCAAACTCTGCTACCAAACTTAATTATAATAATTGGGACATTATTTATATTTATGCCTTGGTTGATTCATATATGCAAGCATGTGTTGATTTGTTTATCTGATTATGCATTAGAAAATACATATTTTTCTTATGTTTCTTTTTTGCTTTTGCTTGAGGGAGGCCTGGACATGTTGATGCAGTACGCTCTTAGGACAAAATTAATTTTTCTACCTATTAAAATATAAGCAATCTAAAATCAACTTTAGGCTCCATGATTTTCAAATATAAGAAAAATTGCATGGCTCCCTTCAAGGAGAAGTTTTTCAAAATTCAAATTAATCAAGCATATCCCAGTGAGTTTCATGTAGAAAAACCTTCACTTAAGGATCAGATAATTAAAAAAGTATGCATCTTTATGAGTTAAAATTCTGCATATCATTCATGATTAGACATCTTGGCCTCAAAACCAAGTTGTAAGTCATACTTTCTAAATAAAATAATCTCTCTACCTTCATATACATTGAGATTGGATATCATAGTTTAAAAAAGCACTTATGTGGGTTTAGCTAGTAGTCTTTTACAAGTATGGCAATAAATCCAAAGGTCATGCTGACTATGCCTCATATGAGATGTAATTTGTAAGTCCCTTACACTCTGTTAGACTTAAGTTTGAGGTACTATCCCTCAGTAGTCCTCCCTTTAGTTCTAAGGTCCGAGGCAGTTGTGGATTTAAATCACTTCAGAAGCCCTCACATTCCGAGCATTTCCTAAGATAAAAGTGTCATAGCTATCTAGAAAGCAAAGATGTGAAAAAGATGCCCAAAATAAACCCTTGAAAATTCTCAATGCTACAATTTGGTAGACGAAAAGAATCAATAAGGAGCTACTTGGATGCAAGGTTTGCGCAGGATTTAAGCACGAATTTAAGCAGGGCTTTAGCCTAAATCCTACCAGCAAAAATGATAACTTTGAAAACTACAAAACTTAAATCTCATTCCTCATTAGTTTTGCCTTAAATCCCAAATTTAGTAAGTAGTTTGGCAAATTTATATGATCTAAACCAAAGAACTGTGCATAAAGGGAGAAAGATCATTTCTTGGCGAACTACCATGGTGACTTGTGGTCTAACATGAACAATGTCGTCGAAGGATGCGAAGAAACTTCTTTAGCAACTATTTCAAAATGCTACTTTAGCGAAACACACGTAACTGAAGCAGCAACGAAGAGGAAATGGCAATGAGGAAAAGCAAACACTTGGATGCAAGGTTTGTGAAGGATTTAAGCGGTTTTTAGCCTAAATCCTCCCATTAAAAATAATAACTTTAAAACCTAAAAAATTTAAACCTCATTCCTTATTAGTTTTGCCTTAAATCCCTAATTTAGTAAATAGTTCAGCAAATTATGGGATATAGCCGAAGAAGGGCGCAAAAAGGGATTAAGGTCATTTCTTGGCGAACTACCATGGTGACTTGTGATCTAACATGAACAATGTCATTGAAGGATGTGAAGAAAACTTCTTTAGCAACTTTTTCAAAATGCTACTTCAACAAAACACGTGAAGCTAAAGCAACAACAAAGACAATGAGGAAAAGCAAACCCTAGATAGGCCTAAAGGTTTAGGAAGAGCATAGCCAAACCAAAAAGGAGAATTTATAAAAATAGATAAGTAATGACAAAGAAGAATACCTTCTCACCTATCCTAACTTCGGTTTTGCTCCAATCAGCTTTGTTATTTTTGCTCATCTTTTTTTCTTTACAAACCATAGCAATAGTATATCATGTGGGAAAGAGAATCAGCCAATTGATTAATAAAGAAATTCAATTTCTCATGTAGTGATGGTTGATTTTTAGGTCTTCATTTAGAAATTACAGATTTTTTTTTCTGAATTAGTTTAATATTATATTAATTAATAATTAATTCTTATTATTATATTAACATATATATAGTATGAGTTTATCAATCTAATTAGGATTGATAAGAAAATTTTAAGCTAAAATTAATAAGATTCAATCACATAAATTAGAAACAAATAAATTAATCTTAATAATTAATATAAATTAATTTTAATAATTAAAAAGAAATTTAGTATTATTAAAAAAATTTGAGTTAACTTACTTAAATACAAATTAACAAGACAGTTATGGATGTAATAATTCAACCAACCTGAATTTTTGCATCATGTGTCGCAACAAGCACTTCAAATTTTCCATCCCCATTCAGATCAGCAACAATTGGTGGTGGAAGGCGCTCGGCTTCATATTTGATTGGGTATTCATCGGTGAGATGTACCCAAGCCTCCTTAAAAGATAGATCACCTTCATGCTGGGAAGAGACAAATATATTAAAGCATTTGAATGTTTGCCATTCTTTGAAGTTCCCAAAATCAGCTGGAATTCCCAAATATCAAAGGAAATTTTATAAGAATTATTTAGATATTAAATCCGATTAATCCACTAAAACCACCAGATTTTTCACTTAATGCTACCAAACTTCTTTGCACTAGATCGAGTTCTGTGCTATGCTCAACCAAGATTGAAGGTTTAATCTCACTAAACCATAACTTAAATCAACAAACAACCTGGTGTTAAATAAATAGTTTTCGAAGGCTACAGCAAGATATCCATTAGTAATTAAACAATGATTATCAAGTTAAAGTTTAAATGTCTGATAAATAACTATCCATGAATTAGTTATAGAACAACCCAAGAAAGTGAGAAAACATATTAAACAAAAACAGTTGTGATTGGTTATGACCAATGACTAAATAATTCAAGCTCAGTAAATGCGGAGGAAGCAGTAAGATGCCACTACTGAAAATCGCCATTGCTAAAAGGCCAGAGTAAAGGATTTATAGAGTTTCCTTTGTCAAATAAGAAGCAACAACAACAACAACAACAACATCAAGCCTTTATCCCACTACGTGGGGTCGGCTACATGAATCCTTTTTCTCCATTGAGTCATATTAAAGGTCAAATTCTCGTTTAAATCTAATAATAAAGAAAGGTCATTCCTAATATTTTCTAACCAGGTTTTTTTAGGTCTGCCTCTATCTTTATTAACATAAGTCAAATCTAATACCTCTACTCTCCTAACTGGGTCATTGGAAGGCCGCCATTTTATGTGACCAAACCATCTAAGGAGACTCTCTAATCTTATCTTCTACTGGAGCTACTCCAACCTTTTCACTTATATGCTCATTTCGTATCCTATCTATAAGGGTAAAGCCACTCATCCACCTGAGCATCCTCATCTCTGCCACACATAACTTAATATTATGCTTCTCTTTTAATGGCCAACATTCAGCACCATAAAGCATTGCAGGCCTCACCACCATCTTATAGAATTTTCCCTTAAGTTTGAGGGGTACTTTTCTATCACACAACAAGCCCGATGCATTCCTCCACTTCAACCATCCAACTCGAATTCAGCTGATAATATCCCCATCTATTTCACCATCACTCAGAACAATAGATCCAAGATATCTAAAACGTATACTCTTATTAATGACTTGATCGCCCAAAGTTACAATCCCCTCATTAGGTCTATTACTACTAAAATTACACTCCATATATTCCGTTTTAGATCTACTTAAGCGAAAACCTTTAGTCTCTAATGTTGACCTCCATAATTCAAGTTTACTTTCAACTCCCTCTCTAGTCTTATCAACAAGAAGAATATCATCAGCAAAAAGCATACACCAAGGTACATCCTCTTGCAAATGTCTAGTGACAACATCCATGACTAAAGCAAAAAGATATGGGCTTAAGGCTGATCCTTGATGTAACCCAACCAAAATAGGGAAATACTTGGTCAAACCACCTTGTGTTTGAACACAATAATCGCTTCTGCATACATATCTTTAATGATTTGAATATAAACATTATTAACTCATTTCTTTTCAAGAACTCTCCATAGCACTTCTCTTGGAACTTTATCATATGTTTTTTTTAAATCAATAATATCATATGTAGATCCTCCTTATTTTCTCTATATTTCTCCATCAAACCTCTTAATAAATGTATGGCTTCCATAGTCGACCAACCCGGCATGAATCCAAATAGCTTTTGAGAAACATTAGTATCGCGCCGCAACCTATGCTCCATAACTCGCTCCCATAGTTTTAAAGTATGACACATTAACTTAATTCCTTTATAATTCGCACAATCTTGTGCATCACATTTATTCTTAAAAATATGAATTAACACACTCATTCTTCACTCATCTGGCATCTTTTTAGTCTTCAAAATAGTATTAAAAAGTTTAGTAAGCCAAAAAATAACTTTATCTCCTAAGCATTTCCACACCTCTATTGGAATATCATCAGGTCCAACAGCTTTTCCACCCTTCATTATTTTTAAAGCCTATCTAACTTCGATTTTACTAATACGCCGATAAAAACAGAAATCTTTATTTTCATTTAGGGTGCTAAGGTCACTATAGTCAATCTTATTTTCACAATTTTCATTAAAAAGTTTAGCAAAATATCTCATCCACCTTTGTTGAATATCATCTTCTAAGAAAGGTATTTTTTGATCTTAATCCTTAATACACTTCACTTAAACTAAATACTTACTACTCCTATTTCTTTGTTTGGCTAACTTATACATATATCTTTCTCCCTCTTTAGTATCTAATCTATTATATAAATCACTAAAAGCTAAAATCTTTGCATCGCATATTGCTTTCTTAGATTCCTTACGAGCCTCTTTATATCTTCCCAATTATCAAAATTTTTAAAATTAAACTAATTTTTATAACAAATCTTCTTATTCTTAATCTTTTCTTGCACATTTGGATTCCACCACCAACTATTTTTACTATTAGGAGTTTTACCCTTTGATACTCCAAGTACATCTTTTGCAATATTCTTAATATCATTAGCCACTTTATCCCACATAATATTAGCATTCTCATGCACAGAAAAAATCTTAAGATCTAAAATCTTACTCTCAAAAATATTTTAGTTAATGTTCTTTAAATGCTCCCATCTAATCCTAGAATATCGTTTTACTTTATTTTTTATTATCTACCCCTTTATCTTCAAGTCCAAAACTAATCATCGATATTGGATACATGAATTTTCACTCAGAATAACTTTACAATCTTTGCAATCTAACCAATTTAATTTTCTTATAAGAAAATAGTCAATCTGGGTTGTACTATATCCATTTTTATAAGTGAAACAGGTAACAAGAAGCCATTTTTTTAAATTACTATAAATATAATTTTAATAAAATATTTTGGTATAATTAGAAGTGAAACAGGAAACTTAATCAACACAACTTGTAAAATGAAGTTCGAACTATAAACAAAAAAATAAAAAATCTGTTCTTATTTTTAACCCAAAAAATAAGAATACAAGAAACACAGGATTGCACGAATACTATTTTGAAGACTAAAAAGATGCCAGATGAGTGGAGAATGAGTGTATTAATTCCTATTTTTAAGAATAAAGGCGATGCACAGGATTGCACGAATTATAGAGGTATTAAGTTAATGTGTCATACTTTAAAATTATGGGAGCGAGTTATAGAGCATAGGTTGCGGCGTGATACTAATGTTTCTCAAAATCAATTTGGATTTATGCCGGGTAGGTCGACTATGGAAGCCATACATTTATTCAGAGGTTTGATGGAAAAATATAGAGAGAAAATAAGGAGGATCTACATATGATATTTATTGATTTAGAAAAAAGCATATGATAAAGTTCCAAGAGAAGTGCTATGGAGAGTTCTTGATAAGAAAGGAGTCAATAATGCTTATATTCAAATCATTAAAGATATGTATGCAGGAGCTATTACTTGTGTTCAAACACAAGGTGGTTTTGACCAAGTATTTCCCTATTTCGGTTGGGTTACATCAAGGATCAGCCTTAAGCCCATATCTATTTGCTTTAGTCATGGATGTTCTCACTAGACATTTGCAAGATGATGTACCTTGGTGTATGCTTTTTGCTGATGATATTCTTCTTGTTGATAAGACTAGAGAGGGAGTTGAAGGTAAACTTGAATTATGGAGGTCAACCTTAGAGTCTAAAGGTTTTCGCTTGAGTAGATCTAAAACGAAATATATGGAGTGTAATTTTAGCAGTAATAGTCCTAGTGAGGGGATTGTGACTTTGGGCGATCAAGTCATTAATAAGAGTACACGTTTTAGGTACCTTGGATCTATTGTTCAGAGTGATGGTGAAATAGATGGGGATATTATCAGCAGAATTCAAGTTGGATGGTTGAAGTGGCGGAATGCATCGGGCTTGTTATGTGATAGAAATGTACCCCTCAAACTTAAGGGAAAATTCTATAAGATGGTAGTGAGGCCTGCAATGCTTTATGGTGCCGAATGTTGGCCATTAAAAGAGAAGCATAATACTAAGTTAAGTGTGGCAGAGATGAGGATGCTTAGATGGATGAGTGGCTTTACCCTTAGAGATGGGATACGAAATGAGCATATACGTGAAAAGGTTGGAGTAGCTCCAGTAGAAGATAAGATTAGAGAGAGTCGCCTTAGATGGTTTGGTCACATAAAAAGGCGGCCTTCCGACGACCCAGTTAGGAGAGTAGAGGTATTAGATTTGACTTGTGTTAAGAAAGGTAGGGGTAGACCTAAAAAGACTTGGTTAGAAAATATTAGGAATGACCTTTCTTTATTAGATTTAAACGAGAATTTGGCTTTTAATAGGACACAATGGAGAAAAAGGATTCATGTAGCCGACCCCACGTAGTGGGATAAAGGCTTGATGTTGTTGTTGTTGTTGTTGTTGTTGAATCCAGTTTCCACTTCTTCTAGCAAACGCATAGACATGATAGAATTTAGTATTAGTATCTCCTTCCTTAGCCCATTTAACCTTTGCTCTTTGATTCCACCATGTATTCAACCTTCCAAGAGTTGAATTAAACTCAAACACTTTAGCTCTAAGTAAAGCTAATTTGAATTCTGAAAGTCCACCGTCCACCGCCTCTTCAATCTGTAAATCAGAAATTTCTTTTTTCAGCTGCTCCTTCAAAGAGTTGAGTTCAATGTACTTTGCTTTACTCCAAAAGAAGAGTTGAGTTCAATTTCACAATTTCTAGTTAAGTAATTTGTGTGATACCTAATTTCCATACTAAGACTTTCAAATTGATTCTATATATTCATCTTATTGGTGAACCTTTTTCCCTCCTTTATACACACCCAAACTAGTTAAAGGTCTATTTGGAATAACTTTCTCGTTGCTTTGCATTTTAGATAGCAATCATAATTTTGTTTGACTTCTGCTTTCTTACTGTTTTCTCACTACTTTTTTTAAATTTTTGTAGTGGAATGCTACTTTTTACAGCAATAGTAGCAAAGTTGTTTTACCCACAGCAACTTCACAACCAACTTTATAAAAAGTTGCAGCCGTCTCAAATAAATCATAAGTCTATTCTTAGCAACCCTATTCTCAATGAGTGTTATTCCCAAAGCCTCTCTAATGTAAGCATTTTGCAGCCAATCCTTACCAATTTTCTTATTCAATTGCAATTGACGATTGTGTTCCCTAAACTCAGTCTCAAATAAACACAACAAAGTCAACTTTATAAAAAAAATTAAAAATTAGCTTTGAGTCATCATATATTCTTCTATTATGTAATAGCCTCAAACACCTCGGTTTTAATAAGTCATTTCTTACATCTATTTCCCCTTTTTTGGTACAAGTCAAGAACCATATCTAAACCCCTCTCATATAGGGCAACTTCACAACCAACTTAATGATCCAAATTATTGATCGGTCATTATTGATTCAATGTCTAACAAGATATGGAAAATATAGTTCAAATTTCTTCTATTAATTGTAAGCCTCTTATCTTTCAATTTTTCTTCATTGTTCAAAACTTCATTTACATTGACAAGAGACTCATATATCAAGACTAAGTCATCAACAAGTAGCATACAAAAAGGTATCTCACTAAAAATATATGTTACCACCGTGACCAATACAAGATATGGACATATGTTGATCCTTGATGTAACTTTATTTTGATAGATAAATCTTCATCACTCCACAAATTCTTCTAAAGTTCTAATATTATCCCACAAAAAAAAATGATTAAAACAAGTCGTTACATCATCATATATATTTCTACAAACTACAAAATGCATTCCATACACATTGTACCTCCTTACTACCCACCAAATCAGCTCCCATCTTATGAAGTCATATGCCCCTTCAAGATTAACAAATGTCACATGAAGACTTGCCTTCTTTGTCTACACATTACTATTAACTATCATAGCATAAAAATTGATTCCATAACTGCCCTTTACTCTCATTAAACTATTTGATTCTATAAGCTTGGTATGATTTTTCTCTTATTTGTCCAATCACTCTTCCAAAAGTTATTGTATCATCCACACATAGCTGTCAATAGCGCAAAATAGCGCGCGCCATGGCGCACGGCGCGGCGCGGCGCACCTACGACGCCATGTTCATGGCGAGGCGCATGTGTTTAAAATAGCGCGCGCTATTTGCGCCACATGTGAGCCATGGCGCATTGCGCACGGCGCAAAATAGCGCGCCATATTGTTTTTAAATTTCTGTATACTTATAAATATTTTTTATATTTAAAAATATATCTATATTTTAAGATAAACGACTATTCATTGCTCTAATTTCACGAAAGATTTTCTGTTTGCTGCATCCGCCGAACACATCCCGCAATCCCTAAGTCGAGGTCGCTGAATCTATCCCGAAGTTGAAGGTTTTTTGTTTTCTATTTGCTTCATTCGCTACTTCCGCCGAATCTGTCCCGAAGTTGAAGTCGTTGTTTCCGCCAAATCGTCCCGCAGAGCAGTCCTTCTGCCCAAATCCGCCCCCTCCGTCTGTTCCAATAAAAAATCTTACCAGCTGACTCTGATTTGCAACCTCCGTCTGTTCCGCACAGCTCTGTTGTTTTGCACGGCTATTTCTTACAAGAATTTAGAACTTAACAGGTATGCTTGGTACCGCTAAGTAAATGCTCGGTACCGCTATGTATATGCTGGATACCGCTCGGTACCACTAGTTACTTGCTCTGTACCGCTCGGTACAGCTCGGTACAACTAGGTACCAGCTCGGTACAACTAGGTACCAGCTCGGTACAACTAGGTACACGCTCGGTATTGCTAAGTACATGCATGATACCGCTTGGTACCGCTATGTAAATGCTTGGTACCGCTCGGTACATGCTCGGTACCACTAGTTACATGCTTTGTACCACTCGGTATAGCTCGGTACAACTAGATACATGCTCGGTATTGCTAAGTACATGCATGATACCGCTCGGTACTGCTATGTAAATGCTCGGTACTGCTCGGTACAACTTCGGTACCGCTTCCTAATTTCCATACAAACGAATTCAAAATTCCTCTTACAAATAAATTTTGTTCCGGGGGCGCTGCCCCCGGAAACCCCCGCAAGGGCGCTGCCCCTTGATCCCGCGACCTGACCGGACAGGTTGAACCCCGCCAGGGGGCAGCGCCCCCTTGGACCCCCGGCAGCCCCCATATTATGTTTCTTGGACAATATTATGTTTTTTTTATCTAAATTTGTTTGCTTTTAGGTGATTATAAAATGTCAGATTCAGTTCAATCTTTAAAAAAAGATTCAGCATGGAAATATGCTATACTAACAAATGAATCCGACAACAACTGTGTGACATGCATTTTTTGTGGTAAAATAACAAAAGGAGGAATTACACGCCACAAACAACACCTCGTTGGAGGTTTTAGGAATGCAAGACCTTGCTCTAACTGTCTCGAGCATGTGAAGTCTGAAATTAAGGCATCCATGTTGAAAAAAAAAGATTTAAAGGAACAGTTTAATGACATATCAAATGTCAACCTTGCTGAAGAAGAAGAAGAAGACTTTGATGTGATGACAGATGATATTTTAGTTTCTAAAACCATCCAAAATGTTGCGGACAAATAAATCTAACACATCTAGTCAAGGATCGACATCTACATCTATATTCAAAAACATCACGACCTAAAGGTCCATTAGATACTTTCCTTACACCAAATCCTGAAGATGTAGTAAAGCATAGAAAAGGTCAGTTTAACAAAGAAATGGATGCAGCTAAAAAAGAAATGAGGGGAAGGGCTGTTCAAGTGTTCAGTAGATGGATGTACGATGCTGCTGGGATTCCATTTAATGCTGTGAACTATGATAGTTTCCCTGCTATGGTGGAGGCACTTGGGCAGTTTGGACCTGGAATGAAACCTCCTAGTTATCATGAGGTACGAGTTACTTGTTTAAAGAAAGAGGTTGGACATACACATGAGCTATTGCGACGCCATCAAGAAGATTGTGTACGATATGGTTGTTCTCTAATGGCAGATGGATGGACATCAAGGAATGGGAAAAGCTTAATCAATTTTCTTGTTAATTGTCCAAGAGGTAGTGCATTCATAGAATCAATTGATGCTAGTTCTTTCTCCAAGAATGCTATGAAAATGTTTGAACTTTTTTTTGCAAGTATATCGAGGTTATTGGACCACATAATGTGATCCAAGTTGTCACTGATAATGCATCGGAAAATGTTCTTGCAGGTTTGTCATAACTTTTATTCTAAAGTTATGTTATTTCATGAAGAATTTGTGTACATCTTAACTTAAATTATAATGACATAACAGGAAAATTATTGATGGACAAATATCCTCACATTTATTGGACTCCTTGTGCTGCTCATTGTTTGGATTTATTAATGGAGGACATTTTCAAAATTCAAAAGCTAAGGCGATGCTTTGAGAAAGCAGTGGCAGTACACAGTTTTATATATTCTAGGCCTCGCTTACTTGAGTTAATGAGAAGATGCACAAATCAAAGAGCACTTGTCAAACCCCGCAAAGACTCGCTTTGCAACAGCTTTCTTAACTTTACAACGTTTTCATCAACAACAACTGAACTTGAAGAAAATGTTTACTTGTGAGGAATTTATCTTGGGTCCTTATGCGAAAGAGGCTAAAGCAAAACAATCTCAACATACAATCTTACAACAATCATTTTGGAACACTATAGTGTATGCCTTAAAAATAGCTGGTCCTTTATTAAAGGTTCTTAGATTGGTTGATGGAGAGAAGAAGCCCCCAATGGCTTACATATATGAAGCAATGGATAGAGCAAAAGAGGCAATTGCTGCAAGCTTCAATAACAGAGATAAGTATGATCAAATTTTTAAAATGATTGATAGAAGATGGGAAGTGCAATTACATCGGCCTCTACATGCAGCGGGACATTTTTTAAATCCTGAATATTTCTTCAATAACCCTGATATTGCCAAGGATAAGGAAATAGCTGATGGTCTTTATCAATGTATTGGAAGATTATCTCAAGATGTAGCTGAAGAAGATAAAATCAGTAATGAATTAAGTTTATACATTAGGGGTGAAGGACTTTTTGGTATTCCTCCAGCTGTAAGACAAAGAACTACCCGATCTCCAGGTATCATTATTTACAAAAAAATTAAGACTGATTTGTTATATAATGTTGAAAAAAAAAATCATTTCTTCCAGCTGATTGGTGGTTGGCATATGGACAAGGAGCTCCCAATTTACAAAGCTTTGCTATCAAAGTCCTAAGTTTAACATATAGTTCATCTGGATGCGAACGCAATTGGAGTATTTTTGAACATGTAAGTATTTTACAATGTATGTGTTGATTTTTTATATATGTTCATAATATAGTAATGTAATAATATTTTAATTGCAGCTTCATAGCAAACGAAGAAGCAAATTGGATCATGGTCGCTTAAAGGATTTAGTTTATGTGAAATATAATAGAGCACTGATTCGGAGATTCAATCATCGTGATGTCATTGATCCTATTTCTTTGACTGAGATAGATGATGCAAATGAATGGCTAACAGAAAAATTAGATGATGAGTCTGATGAAGAAAATGACTTTATTGCTGGAGATGAAGATTTAACTTGGACAAGTGTTCCTAAAGCTACTGATGTTTATGATAAAAGCTATAATATTCGGGAAAGATCTAAAGGGAAAGAGAAAGAATCTTCAATTAGCATGATGTTGCTATTGAGAATGATGATGAAGAGGGTGATGAAGAGGATTATGAAGTAGGAGACAATGTTAAAGAAGATAATGAAGCTTTTTTAACATTTGCTGATGATGATGATTCCCAAGAAGAGTAGATTAAATTCATATTTGATCTTTTAAAAAAAGATTGTAATATTTGAATTATGAGATATTTGGATGTTACTTAGTCGAACTTATATATGTTATGGTTGTCTTTTATTATTATGATAATTTGTCTTCCATTTTTAATAATATTTCATATTCATGCTTATTATTTAATATTTTTTATATAGCTTGCGCCATATTCAAAATAGCGCGCGCCGCGCCGTGCGCTATGCGCCATGGCTCCAAATGGACCTTTGCGCCATGGTGCGCCATTCGCCGTTAACAGGTATGCATCCACAGGACACAAGCTTGATTCTCCTACAATTAAATTTCATGGGTATATTTTCATTATAAAATTGATAATTAAATGCTTATTCTCCAACCATTCGGCATCCTCTTAGGCATGAAGATTTCATTAAAATAGTTAATTAACATTATTCAAACATCTCCCATAACTTTCTAAACCAAGCTTTTAAATGAGTAAACCCTGTGACAAACTATACGAATTTAAGAAAACTCGAGCAACAGGCATACATTGCTCAAATAAGGTGTAAAGTAAATCTAAAGCAAATTCTTTTTTAAAATGAATAGTCCATAAAAACTTAAGGTGCTCAGGAGGTGTCAATTAGCATGAGTACATGAAAGTTTATGCCAGATTCCAAAATAAATACACAATCCTTTATCAATGAGAAGCATGAAGCGCTAAGAGAGAAATGTATACACAACTAATGGCCAACTGTTGTTTCCTATTGATCCATGGAAAATACAAACAAATCATGCATGAAAAATAAAGAAATCGCCAGTTAGAGAAATATGCCTGAATACAGAATCCAAAAATAGTTAGGCAACTAATACCATGAATCTCTAATAGCAGAGAGGAATAGTCTGATAGGTGCATACAGACAATTCACTCAATAATAACCATAGTTGATTCAACGGTCAAACAAAAGAAACACGGGACAATGATTATTTCATTCAATCCATCCAAAAGCTTTTTTTCCATTATCCAACTACCGATCTCATCAAGCTGTATTAAATCATTCACTCCTATCAATCCCGGTTAGAATTCATACACTATTATACAAATTTGAGTCTTATGTAATTATATGCTCCCCATATACGAGAAGCGTACTCCTCTACAAATAATTAAATCAGACCAAAAAAATGATAGGGGAACAAAAATGAGAATACGTGTTGAGGAGTTCAAATCCACAAAAGTGAAAAGCCCTGGGGTTTTGGCTTGAAACAGAAAACCCTAACCATACCTGAGAAGAATTTCATATAGAGAAAGGTCTCAAAAGAGCGGCAGGATGAAAGATATATAAAAGATAATATCATAATAGTCATCAATACCTGGAGGGAGAAGAAGATTGCAAAGGCGGAGAGCATAAGAATCCCCAAGTCACGCTTCCTCATCTCTTCTCCCCCAACTTCCTCTCAGCAACGAGCGAGCTCTGGTAATCTAACAACACTGCCGCTTCTTTATTTGTCGCCGGGATTAGGGCATCGACCGCAGACCGGGATTGACAGAGGTCAACTGCGATCTTTGGGGGATCGATCAGCCTATGATACCCAAAATTATTAAGTCCGGTGTCTGGATTCTTTCTAGACTAATCCAGATGCTTGACTTCACTCAAATATATGGAGAAATTATTCTGTGTGGAATCTGATCACAATGATGTGTTCGGTCTGTAACAATAGCCAATAAAAACATAACGCGTGGCCAGCTTACGTGGAAAGTTAAGGCCCGACTCGTTTGTATTTTCGAGAGTAAATAATACGAGGCCCGCCCAGTATATACAATGAAAAAGGCGAAAAATTTTAACATTTTCCAAATTCCACATTTCGGCCATTCGCTCCATTTCTCCCGAGCTTCCAGCAAAAAACTCTCGATGAATTCCTCCAGCAATCTCTTCTTCTCATCATGGACGTGGAAAAGGATTCACCTGCAAAGAGAAAGGTGCGAAAATTCTTACATTGACATAAAATGAACTACATATATCTTTGGTATTCAACGCGTATTTGCTGAAGAAACCAAAAAATAAATTTAAATCATTCCGAATAACAATAAAAGTTTAAATTTATCTCACCATTTTCGTTCTTTCTGCGTATTTTCTTTGTACACAATGTGTATAATCTGCGTAAATTTCACTTATTTTCTGCGTATATGTTGAAGACAAAACCTAACATTTTATAATAAGTACTTTGGATCTTTAAATCATAAAACTAAACTTCCAATAAAGAAAAACGATTAGTGTACCCTAAACCCTAGATTTCTGCTGATATTTTTCTCATCCATGGCGTACATTGCGTATGGTATGCGTACCCATCGCGTATGGTATGCGTACACAACGTGTATGGTATGCGTACACGTTGCGTATAAAATGCGTATTTTATTATGTTTTATATGCGTACTTATAATATGCTTCCCTAAATTAATTATAGTTACTTATTCTACGCAGATTTACGTCCGTCATATATCATATAGATGCTATGTTTCGACTTTCAGAACAATGTGTGATATATTTTCATATATAATTCCTGTTGAAATTGAAGAAAAATTGAAGGAACTTAATATTTACCAATTTCTTCAATTTTCTAGATTTGAGCAAAACGCCCCACTTATCTACCAGCTGCTGACAATGTGGAACATTGAAAAGCAAAGCTTCATTATAGAGGGTCATGTTGTCCCTTTCACAGCTGATGAAGTGGCCCTCCTGACTGGACTACCAAACAGATGTGAGGAGATTACTTGGATGACCTTGCCGACTTCAACAATCAGTTCAAAGGATATTAAGACTGAAATGTTTGAGTTGACTAGGGAAAGCTTCCCAAATACCATGTTGAAAACATTTATTATGTATTTGTGTTCTAATTTATTTTTCCAACAAAGCAACTTTAAAGTTCCTAAGATGCTTAAGACAATAGCAAATAATGTTGATGATTTTTCATCAATTAACTGAGCATGGGCAATTTGGGAATGCCTGGTTAAAGATTTTAATAATGTATCTATGAAGATCTCAAATAACAGGCCAGCGGGTTATGTCAATGGATTTGTGACACTGCTTATTGTGAGTGCTAAAAAAATTCATATTAAACATTTTAATTGACTGATTGTTTTGCTAAAACTAACTAAGAATATCTAAATTTTATGCAGGTTTGGTTCCTGGAGCACACTTCCATTCATCTCCCAAAGTATCCTGACAGAAGGTCCCGTTTCCTTCGATGGTCTGATGACATTGTATATAACACAGAGAAGACTGCCAAATTATTTGTTAATTTAAAGAGAAGACAGGTATTTATTGTGAAAAGTTTTATATATTGCTTACATATTGTGTACGGTTTGCGTATACTATGCGTATGTTGTGCGTACGGTTTGCATATATAATACGTATATATTGCGTGTAGATTGCGTATTTATTTGAGAATAATTTTTCACATATTTTTATTGACATCCAAGGAGTAACCCCTGAAGAATCTGATTTCTTGGGTGTAAAGAAATATCCATCAACCCCTCTTTCACCCATTCAAACTAACACACCTGAACATCATCTCCCCCCACAATCTCCTCTACAGCCCAAATCCGCCTTGAAAACCCAACCCCAATCCTTAGATGAACTTGAAAAGAAAATAATAGGGATTGTGCAGGAGTCCATGGTCAACCTCTTCTAGGAATTTGAAGCTAGAATGAGGAAGAATTTTGATCAAATTGTGAGAAGAGTTGATCTTATTGATGAGAAGCTCCAACATTGCATTGTCCAAGAAATTACTAAGCCTGATCAGCAAGCTGCTCCCTCCTCCTCATCATTCATTCCCCATACAATTTCATCCCCCAACAATATTCGGATATCATCTGAACACACCAAGATCGACGCCCCAGAAAAAATGAATGATGTTGAGATGACCCAGGCTGCTGAAAGGGTTAGCAAAAAGAAAACATTAGAGAGAAAATCAAGCCAAAAAAAAAGAAGAAGCAGAAAAGGGTACACCACATCCCTGAAGAAACTGCCCAAGAAGTAACTACCAAAGAACCTCCCAAAGAAGCTGCCAAAGAAGATCCCCCCGAAGAAGAACATGTCAAAGAAGCTCCCCCCCAAGAAGAACAGTCCAAAAAAGCTCTCCCCCAAGAAGAACAGTCTAAAGAACCTCCCCCATAAGAAGAACAGTCCAAAGAACCTCCCCCACAAGAAGAACAGTCCACATAACCTCCCCCACAAGAAGAACAGTCCAAAGAACCTCCCAAAGAAGCTCCCCCCAAAAAAAGAACAGTCCAAAGAAGCCCCCCCCCCCCCCCCAACAAGAACCTTCGAAAGAAATTGTTCCATTCCAAAAAGTTCTCCATAAAGTTTCTCAAACTACAGAAATAATCAATGTTGATGATGTTGTGATAAAGGGTTACCCTACAAGTCCCACAGTTAATTAGAGAGGCGTGGAAATGTTGAGTCCAGTGCAGGAAGTTTTTCTTCGGGAAAACATAAAGAAATATCTTGACGCGTATGTTGTATTACTTGCGTACGGCTTGCATACTCTGTGCGTACGGATTGCGTATTTAATGTGTTTTCTTTGCGTACCTTATGCATATTTTTGTTTAAATATTTCATTGGCATGTGTGTATTTGAATCTGGGAACGTGATGATTTCAAGACGCATGATGGACGAAATATTATCAGACAGTTACCTGGACAATGACCATGTTGATGCTTTTGCCATTTTATTAAATGAGAAGGCTAAAATTTCACCAGATGATTATCAAAAATATCTATACATCTCACCAATATATTGGGTTAGTATACAAGTTTATTTTATACATAATTTTTTATTTGAACTATTTAATTCTTATATTTAATTTTTGCAGCATTACAAGGTTAAGGATGTAAAATCAGTATTGTTCCTCGAGCACATAGACTACAATTATGTTCAGTCATGCAGTATTATAATTAATCTAATTATTCACGGACAGCACTGGACCCTTTTAGCTGGTTACATAAAGCAGAAAAGGTGGGAATTTTACGACTCTATACCCAACCCTATGCATAAAAGTATTGCCGTGAAGATAGTGAGTTTGATTCTAATCTTGAATTGTTAAAAAATTTCGTGATTATTTTTAAGTGACTTAATTCTATTCCATATATTGTTCAGATTGCAAGCTTAAATAAGGATTGCAAAAAAGCCTTTCGTCAAAATATCACTAAATGGAGTTTCAAGACAATGAATAAGGGGCCAACTCAGACCAACAATACAGATTGTGGTATGTTCGTTTGCAAATACATGAAGAATATTGTTCGACAAAACAACTCCAACTGGCAAGAGAGAACGGATTGGCAAGAAAAAATGCCAAAATATAGAGCAGAATTTGCATACGGATTGTTTTGTGCTGCAATGAAATGAACTTTTCATATTTTAAATTTATGTACATAACTGGTATATTTTCCTTGTAATTAAGAAAGATTCCATATGTTTTTAGCATCGTTTTAAAATGATTTGAGAAAGAATTACTCAATAAAGGAGTGTTGAATATAATGTTTCTCACCATTGAACCTTCATTTAAATCGATTAAGAAATTTTTATTATGGAAATTAAAGTACGCACTCTATACGCGAACCATACGCATTGCAGACGCAGCTCATACGCCGTATATACGCAGAAGACAGTTCATGGTTTTTTAATAAAAAACCAAATTAATTCGAATGCAACTCCTCATCAATAAAACCAGCAAGGAGCGTCGAATATAGGGTTTCCCACCATTGATCCTTAATTCAAATCGATTAAGAAGGTTTTCATTTAGGTATCCAAAATACGCAGAGTATACGCATTTCATACGCGTTTAGAACGCAGATCATACGCCGTCTATACGTAGAAGACAGTTCTTGGTTTTTTGATAAAAAAAATCAAATTAATTAGAATTTAAATGATTCGATGCATTCTTTCGGTATGAATCATTCAAATACTCATTTTAGCATCGTTTGAAAATTATTTGAAAGAATTTCTCAATGAGACTTGTTGTTTGTGTACACCCTTGTGCTACACAAGTGATGGTTCTAGAGTGTGGGTGTTATGCTCCTATGGTGGAGCATTCATTAGAGTATGTGGAGGGGAGTCAAATTAATTTGAATGCAACTCCTCATCAATAAAACCAACAATGAGCGTCGAATATAGGGTTTCCCACAATTGATCCTTAATTCAAATCGATTAAGAATGTTTTCATTTAGGTATCCAAAATACGCATAGTATACGCATTTCATACGCGTTCAGAACGCAGATCATACGCCGTCTATACGCAGAAGACAGCTTTTGGTTTTTTGATAAAAAAATCAAATTAATTAGAATTTAAATGATTCGATGCATTCTTTCGGTATGAATCATTCAAATACTCATTTTAGCATCATTTGAAAATTATTTGAAAGAATTTCTCAATGAGACTTGTTGTTTGTGTACACCCTTGTGCTACACAAGTGATGGTTCTAGAGTGTGGGTGTTATGCTCCTATGGTGGAGCATTCATTAGAGTATGTGGAGGGGAGTCAAATTAAATTGAATGCAACTCCTCATCAATAAAACCAATAATGAGCGTCGAATATAGGGTTTCCCACAATTGATCCTTAATTCAAATCGATTAAGAAGGTTTTCATTTAGGTATCCAAAATATGCATAGTATACGCATTTCATACGCGTTCAGAATGCAGATCATACGCCGTCTATACGCAGAAGATAGTTCTTGGTTTTTTGATAAAAAAATCAAATTAATTAGAATTTAAATGATTCGACGCATTCTTTCGGTATGAATCATTCAAATACTCAATTTAACATCGTTTGAAAATTATTTAAAAGAATTTTTCAATGAGACTTGTTGTTTGTGTACACCCTTGTGCTACACAAGTGATGGTTCTAGAGTGTGGGTGTTATGCTCCTATGGTGGAGCATTCATTAGAGTATGTGGAGGGGAGTCAAATCAATTTGAATGCACCTCATCATCAATAAAACCAGCAATGAGCGTCGAATATAGGGTTTCCCACAATTGATACTTAATTCAAATCGATTAAGAAGGTTTTCTTTTAGGTATCCAATATACGCAGAGTATACGCATTTCATACGCGTTCAGAACGCAGATCATACGTCGTCTATACGCAGAAGACAGTTCTTGGTTTTTCATAAAAAATCAAATTAATTCGAATTTAATGTGTGAAATATTTAAATACAACAATAAAGGGAGAGTTGGTGTTAGTGTACATTGAACCTTCATTTTATTTGATTATGAGTATAGTACGCACTATTTACGCAAAGTAGACGCGTTAAGGACGCAGATCATACGCATAAAATACGTAAACGACTGCATTTTTTTATAGTGAAAAATAAATTCATTCAAAGCAATAATGTTACTTCAAAACATTATGAACTGCAATAAAGGAGATCATAAATTCATAATGGGTTAAAATTATTTAGTAATAATGGAAAATAGATTGTATTTTCAGAAACATAGAAAATACGATCTGTATATGTTTTTATACGCGTTGTATAGGCAGGCGCTGTATATGCGCTGTATACGCGCTATATACGCAGGACATACGCAAATTAAAATTGACAGCTCAAACAAATATTCTTACAAATAAATATCCATCAACAAATATTCTTACAAATAAATATTCATCATACAAATATTCTTATAACATAGATTTCTCTGTTTTAATAATATCCATCATCAACTTCAGGTATTTTGCTGATGGCTTTTTGGAAAGTACACTTGTTATGTGTTCCTCAGTGAAGCATTTGGGTATGCTTGTGAAATTAGAATGCTTTGCTCGCTTTACTGATGGTTGACTGGACGGTTCCCCGGTTATGAAATTGTCTGTCATGCACTCAGGCATGCTGGTGAACTGCTGTACTGATGCCTAACTAGACGGGCATGCTTGTGATATGAAATCCTCCGTGAAGCATTCGGGCATCCTTGAGAAATTGTACTGCTTAGCTGGAGATGCCTGACTGGAATGTACAACATTTATGAATTCTTCAGTGAAGCATTCGGGCATGCTTGTGAAATTACACAGCTGATCTGAGGGTTGCTTGGAGTGTATAGAATTTATGAAATCCTTAGTTAAGCATTCGGACATGCTTGAAGGAGTCTTAATTTTTGTTATGTATTTCTTCATTGGTGGCTTCCCTGTTAAAAAAATTAATAATAATATGTCAAAATAGGTAATAAATAAAATTATTCAGAAAATAAAATATCATACTCTTTGTCTTCTTTTCCCAGTGGCTTTTCAGCCTAGCATTGGATATGCCTTTAGGCCTACTCTTTAGAGGGTCTTTCAGTTGTACACTGCCACCCTGTGTAGTCTTGAATGTCTTTCTCTTCCAAAAAACAACCAAATCGAGTTTTTCAGATGTATCCTTCATCGCAGCCATTAGGAATTCTTCACCACCCTCATTCAGCTGCGCTCGTACGCTCATTTCATATGCAAACCTACTGATATAATTTCTGAATATGAATCCACTAGCTTCAGAGCTATTATGAGAATTTTCTTTCAAATTTAGACCAGCATATATATCTTGTCGAGCTCGTGCTGACCATCGCAACAGTAGGTACTTCTCGGGGATTTTCCCAATAGCCATTTGCCTCAAAACTATTATGCAGTGAGAACACAATAAACCCATCGTTTCAAACTTTCTGCAGGAGCATTGAATGTTACCATTTTGTGCATCAAAATCAACAACCCATGGTTTAGAGTGATCCTTGGTCTCTGTGTAATAGACAAAAAAAATAGAAGAATAACTAGACTCAAGATCTACACTCATTACACCTACATCTTGTAAAAATTCTTGTTCAAAAAATGAATATAGTTTCTTTGAATAAAATTGAGCAGCTTGCTTTAATATTGAGCAGTTTTTTATTACAGGTTCTATTTCGGAGTGGCTGCATCTATAATCCTCATCCTAATCATTCCGACGCCAATTCCTCATCAACTTCTCTAACCCAAAAAGCAATCAGTTATAGAACTTGTGGGCTTAGAAATGTCATGACACACATTATTAGTAGACTCGCTACGTTGTGTGGATAGAATGTCCATGCTAAAACAATCCTTATTGAAGGCAGTTGATCACTTATTCCTTATCCTATAAAGATCCTGCAACCAAACATGATCTTGGAGGTTCCCTTGTATGATCAATTCAGCCCATGCATTCTCAAACTCCTCCTCATATTCACATCTGCTCAAACACTTATTGAAGAGGCCTTTGACTTTGTTGTTGGTATTGTAACACGATACTTTTGATGGAGCCTTTTTACGGATATGCCATTGCCACAATCTATGATGACTGTGAGGTAGTGCAACTTCTATGGCCCTAGCCATTGCCTGGTCTTGATATGTATATATTGTTATTGGCTGTTTATCACCCATCATTCGAACAAAAGTTGTAAACACCCACGTAAATGATTCAATTGTCTCTTCGGACAAGAAGGCCACCCCAAGCAAAATGTTTTGCCAATGATTGTTAACCCCGACAAATGGTGCGCATACCAAATTATACTTATTAAGCCTATAACTTGTATAAAAAATTACCACATCACCAAAGCAGTCATAATCTATCTTACCAATCGCATCAACCCAAAAAAAAATTAACAATCTATCAAATTCATCCTTCTGGACATCCCAAGAGAACATGTTATCATTAAGTTATCGTTCTTTAAATAACTCAATCAAAGTATTAGTGTCCCCAAGTTCAATCTTAGCTCTTTTTATTTTTTGAATAAAGTTGTACGCATCCCTCCTTGTGAATCCAATATTTTCGACACCTCCAACTTCGTCAGCAAGGAAGGAAAATGCATCAATTGTTCTTATCCCAGCATCTGTCATTGCTTTAAGAACATAAGCTTTTTCATCACACATATTCCTGCATGATCTAAGAAGATGTCGGTCTTCTGGCCTAGGCAAATCATGATTGTGATTTTCAATAAATTTTTCACTTTCCAATATCCAGCTTCATCCACTGTAAACCTAACCATAGCTGGACAACCAGTTCAAGTATCTGATCTTCGATATTTCCTTTGGATATTAAGATCAGACAACTTCTTGAAACCAGCTTTTGAACAAACAAAGTCCTTGGATTTTAAATTTCTGGAATTTGGCCAGTAACTGTGATGATCCTTATGAACACTAAAACCAAGATTATATACATAAGAACGATAAGCCTCGTATGCCTCTTTCTCATTAACATAAACATCATGAGAAATACTTATTAAGTGAATGGTAAAATACGCAACCAATACGCAACCGATACGCAAAATATAAGCAGCAATTAAGCAACACAATACACAATAAAAACCCAACATATGCGCAATGTATACGCAATGTATACGCAGAAAATATTCAATGTATATCAAACAGATACGCAATACATACGCAAATAATACGCAACAAACCTTTGAAATAAGAAAATCGAACTACAAAATCCTAATTGTAGCCCAGATCAATAATGCTTTAGAAGAAGAGAACATCGAGTATTCTTTTTAAATCAATTATAATTTTACATTATGCACATTGTTGATAAAAAACCGCATCTTTGTTAAACACAATAAATGCACAAAGAAAACTTGGAAGGAGGCGAACTTTACCGAGATGCTGAACTTTTCGTCCAGTCCCACTGGTTCTACGTGTTCTGCTTCATGTGCGCTTGTTTCCGGGACGTCGGCATTCTCCAGGTTATCGGCTTCCTCCGAGACCTGCGAAAATATTGTCTGCCCATAAAAACCAACATCCTCCTCCAGATCAATCTCCATCTTCATCGGCATTTTCACTGCGAAATTTTTGGCTTCTCTGCGAAAATTTTGGCTCTAAGCGTTATATATTGCGGTGATTCGCGCGCGCCTTAAATTCTGAAAAAAGAAGCGCCAACCTAAATCTCCCTAGTCGGGCTGGAAGACGGGTCGGGTTTACGAGGTTTACGTAAGTCAATTGACTGTTTAACCCTTTCCACGTAAGCAATCGAACACATCGTTGTGATCGGATTCCACACAGAATAATTTCTCAAATATATGGGTCCTCGTGTTTTAGAGTGACGTAACACGTTTGGATTGGATGTCCGGACATTCGATGACCGGACCTAATAATTCTACCTATGATAGTGAGCATGCCAGACGAGGCGAGAATTGAGCTAAGGAGCCTGGCTCGAATTAGACTCGCTTGGTGTCGGAGGCCAAATTTGAGCTACAATATTAAACGAGTTTGATTTCAAACTCAATGAAATTGGTGGGCTCACCAACCGGCTTAAATAAATCATTCACGAACCGAGTTCAAGTCGTTTCATGGACCGACTCAAGCTCAAGCTCAATTTTGAGATACCTTTCTGAGCAACCAGTCAAGCTCGAGCTATAACTCGAACCTGACCTGGCTTGTTTGCACCTCTAAATTAGATTTATAAAATTATATAAATTGAGCTCACCCCTATACATAGATTTGATGGTTATGAGTTAAATAATTGTCTACATATATGGATATACCTAAAATAAGAGAAAATACAATAATTATATAGCATAATCGAAATATCTAACTTGATGAAACCATCTTTTAAGTTCTTAAGAATTTATCAGTTTGGTATTTATTGATACTCGAGTAGATGAATAGCCCGTCAATAGTTTTCCTATAGAAGTCATCATTCTTTAAGTAGTCACTATGGATGAATTTAGAGATATTAGTCGCTATGCTCAACTCATAAGTTATGCTCACCCGAAAAAGAAGAGTTCTTAGGTCAGCATACTCAACTGAGAAGCCACCCTAATAAGAAGAGTTATTGGGTCTTAGTTGAATTCGTCGGGTTAGTTCTCTTGTTGACTAGCAAGTTTCTTTTGAATTGAGACAGTTAACTTGGCTTGAACTAACTTGATTAATTTTGAACATATTTTATGGATATCAGGATACACATTTTTTTATTCTCTTATATATTTGAAGGTTTATTGCCAAAAATAAAAAATAAACAATATCCTTCATTAATTAATCATAAAGTTTTGATAAATATTTATTTTAATATTATATATTAGTCAACCCATTTGATGTTGACTTGTGTTATTGTCCTTTCATCCATACAAGCCAATACTTAACCTATAGATAAGAGATTGGTGCTTCTTATTCAAATGATTGCTTCTTTGATTTCTTACTTCTCCCATTGATTTACACAACTCCTCATTCTTATTAAGAATAGACTTTTCAAAGGAAGGGATTAATATTTCAAAATAGGATATAGTCGTTAGCTTATTTGGCATGTGTAAGAAATTTAAAAAAACAAATAAAATAAAAAACTTCTTCTAAAAAGAAGAAAAAAAAAGAGTAAAATTGAGGAGAAAAAGTCTAAGAGTAAGATCTAAAACTCACTGATTGATTGAAATCTTTGATCGATCGACACTCTCTCTCCTATTATTATGGAGAAAAATAATAATTTTATTGAATAAAAAATGTATTAATCATTTAATTTGACGCGTTGATATCTTGACATGACTACCAACAATTTTTTAATTAAAAAATATTAAGACAATAATAGCATGTCAACAAAACTAAATTTAAAATTACTATTAAAGCCATATAATGCATCTTCGATATAATCATCATTTTAGAAACCATGAAAATTTCACTGTGAACATTTTTATGCTTCATACTCTTCTGAGTCCTTGATTCTTCTTGTTCCTTCTATCTCCTTAGTAGTTTTTTTTTTTTTTTTTTTTTTGTTACTGATCTCATAATCAATGCTACTTGCAATAGCCACCTTCAAAAAGAGTAATGAGACTTTCTAGTTTTATCATTGTCTTTGCTCACTAAATTATCAAAGTTGAACCTACCCCTAATACAACTGAAATATATATATTTGACAAGTCTTTTCCAAATTCATGTTGAAAATGCAACAAAGTACACAAAAACCATAATAAAGGATAAAATGTGTTACTTACATATTAGTTCTAACTCAACTTTCAATATCCATTATGTCGAGAGTTTGTAGGAATGATAAATTTTTATGGCGATTCACCCATATCAAGCTAAATAGCTTCCATGAGTATCATGACTTCGGTATGTGATGAGAAAAAAGTAAATGTCTTGGTCGATTATCCTTTTCGCCGGTTCTTACTGATGAAGGTTCTTAAAGAATTTCTTCATCATATTCTCATTTAACCACATTCAGATCGTTGGCCTAGAGAATAAGACCAATAATTGATAGAACAAATTTTATTTTGAGAAGTCGGCCAAAAAGTGGTCGATTGCCTTCCATTTCCTATAGAGAACAATTTAAGGTCAGTGAGCGAGCTCTTTGAGACTTATGCTCAAGCAGTTGAATACATAGAAGCCATTACTAAGACTTTGTTTGGGATGGCTTTCTAGTACAAAAATTAAAAAAATTTCTACTAAAAACCTGCTTTAAGAAGCAATAAGAAAGCAGTCCCAAACGAAGCCTCTAAATGTGCAACATACTCAAGAGGAGGTGGGGAATTAATTTGTGTGTCATTTAAAAATTTTTCAATGGATACTTTTAAGGCTAATTTTAAAAAGATTAACACACTCAAGTCACAACAACTATAGCTAAGATCAGAATGTATATTTTTAATAAATACAATCGGGTAAGTGTTTGGATAAGAAACCAACAAAAATACTAAAGAAATTATTATTTTTTGTTTATTTTCCCTTTTTTATTAAATACAGATAAGCTAGAAACTACGAAATGACATAATAAATAATCTACTAAACCTCATTTTTAAATTTAAAACAAAGATGTGATTCAACACTAAATATAAGTGCACTACTCAAAAAATTAAAATTAAATAATAGAAGCCTCCTCTATACATTTTAGTATTAATACAAAGGTATTTGTATAAAGTGGCTTTCATTAGAAATCCTAAATAGTTATATTAAAAAAAATTTAGTCTAATCATACAACATTATTAGTTCAATCTAAAGATTTTCATGAAAAATCATTTCTATTTGTTCAGACTAACTAATCAAGTTATATAGTACAATCTATTCACCCAAATTTAATTTTAACTTCATCCTAGATATGCAATTATTAATTAGATTAATTTCTTACACCATCATACAATATGATGTATACTATATCGTATGATTAGTTCAATTTTTTAGTTAACCAAATTAATCTAAAAAGCGTGATCATTATTTAATTTACTAATAATGAGTATGATTAACAACGCATAATATGGTTAGTTCAATTTTAAATTTTGAATTTTCTAGCCATCGATAAATTTTGATCTCATATAGAAATATAAAAATACCATGCAACTCATATAGTATGACCACTTCATCATACAACATGAATGCTAAAGTTCAAATTATCTTGGTTAAGAATTTTAAAAAGTCTTTTAAATTTATCTTATGTTAATTTTTTTCTAAAATGTGTGTGCTTGGTTACTTAATATCAATCATGTACCCTTCACATACAAGAATACATGATTAAAAAACTATTGTTTTGCCAGTTGATCAATAAACCCAAATAGCGCCATACCCATGCCTTGTTCTAGGAAAACTCATAGCAAAATCCATTGTTACCTTTTCCCATTTCCACTCTGGAATACGTAATGACTGTAGAAGACCTCATGGTCGATGATCGATGCTCTACCTTCACTAGCTGACAGCCTCACACTTAGATACAAACTCTATGCTATCCTTCTTCAATCGAGGCCAGCAAAATATACCCTTCAAATCTCCATACATCTTGCTACTTCGTGGATGGATAGTATAACCTAAATAATCAGCCTCATATAGAATCTTTTGTCTCAGATCTCCAAAAATAGAAACCCAAAGCCTATCCTTACAGAAAATGACACCAGAACCAGAAACTCGTAATTCAGATTTCTTACCATATATGATATAATCAATCAAATTTTGACTTTGTTGGATGTAAGGTGGATAGAAAAAGCACTTCAGGGACCTGTCAATTCATAGGATAATCTTTAGTCTCCTGGTCTAGTAGAAAGCAAAACTCAGTAGCACTTTCCACTGCTGAAGCTGAGTATAATTCTTTATGAAGTTAAGTGGCCCAAGTCCTTTAATTGAAGTAGTAAGTTCTGGATTTAGGATTACCTGTATGCACGATTCCAATCCTTTGTGACAACACTAGTTCCATCTATATTTCTAAGAATCCTATCCAACATTCAAGGACCAAGCACATAGACATAAGACATCACTTCATTAGAAATCATGTGACCAAGGGAGACATTGAGTTACACCATATGGAAACTGAGAATTAACTGCTGACATCTTTTTTAAACCACTGGCCTTCGACACTTTCAGTACTTTAAGGACCAGATTGGGTGTGATTGACATAAACACATGAACTTGATTTCTGATCTCTATTTTAATTTGTTGTTTTCTTTTTGTTTTTCTTGTGTATGTTTTTTAATTTATTTCTCTTGCTTTTAGACTCTGCTGAATCGATATCTTATGCATTGATTTTGATTTAGAAAATTTATATTCAATAATTAACGTCTATAAATTAATTAAAGGGAAGAACACTGTTAATTGTTACCTTCTCTCTAACTTCTTTTAGTGATGTAATTTTCTTTTCTAAATAAAAATCTATCTCAAATTAACAAATGGATTTTGAAATTGAGAACTTTTCAATCTTGCTATAGTAATCTATTTTATGATTAATATTCAAAGTATTTACTTTACTTTCAAATTTTTGTAATCCTGTCATTGAAATTATCATATAATTTTTTATTATGTTTTGTGATTCATTCTTTCTTATATTAAAGAGTGAGTTTTTCTTCTCTAATATATAAAAGATAAAATTATAACTAAGAATATTTAAGGATTTTAAAAAAGGGATATCGCTTGCATAAAAATATATAAAAAAGTGGACAATGATGCCAAAAATAAAAGATGCGCAAAGTCGCCAAATTAAAAAAAAAAATTACGCAAAGTGTATCAAAAATAAAAAGATGCGTAAAGCGCCAATCAAATTGACTAGAGGCATAAAATGAGCCCACCAAAAGTAAGCTTATTCCCTTTCAAATTTTTTTAAAATCTTAGAAGACTTCATGTGTCACTTGATATTTTTTAAAAGGCTTGATTTCAAACTTCTTATTGTAACAAATTACTTTGATATATTATTATATAAAATATTTTTCTGGAAATAAATTTTTGAACGGATCTCTTCTTCTAAAACCAATTGGCTTTTCTGATTTAGATTATTATTTTTCAAAAGTTAATTTATCCTAAATAAAACTGAGTTAGGGCTAACATGATCGGTTGTTCTACTGCTTTTTCAGATTTAGACGATGTTAACTAATTGATTTTGCAAAATTTTGAAATCATATGGAAAAATTATCGTATTCAGTGTATAAAAAAAACTCCTTGTGTTTTTGTGTTTTTTGATCATTTTTGTCTTTTTTTTGTATCTGATTTTCTATTTGTTTTTATTATTTTTACTATTTTTGAGCCTTATCTGATCATCTCCATCCACCCTCAATTTTCAAAATTTTCACATCATCCTGGACTATCCTCATATCATCCTGGATGATCAGTTTCATTCACTTATTGAATCAATTTGCTGACTGTTCTAATTTTTTTGTTGTTTATCGTCCTGGATGATGTATTATTGTCCTCGACGATATGATCGTCTTCTACTTCAATTATCTTTGATCATCCTGGAAGATCCTCTTTAGTCCTGGATGATGCCTTTCACTACAGGAAAATCACTAATTTCCGGCGGAATTTTCCGGTGGCTTTCCGGCGGTCACGTTTCCAGCATCTTTCCGGCGCGTTTCTGGCGGCTTTTTCTCACCAAATTTTCCGTCGGAATTTCCGGCGGCTTTTTTACTTTTCTGGCGGCTTTTAAAAATTTATTGAAATTGAATAAAAATTTTACTATTTAAATTATTTAACAAAAATTATTAAAACTTATATTAACTATTTAATTAATTCTCATTTTAAAATTAATTAGTTAGTTAATTTTTATTTTATATTAAATATTATTTTTTATTTTAAATTAATTTGTTTTATTTTTCAAAATAATTAAAAAATAATTGATTTACATTCTAAATATACTTTAAATAAAAAATATTGACAATAAAAACGTATTTGCATAATCGACATTTCGGTTGGTTGCTTGAAATTTTTCGCGGAGGACCGCGGTTCGAATCTTATGGCCGACATCGTGCGGGAGCGGTTGCTGGCTGGGTGCGCTGAAGTGGCTGGGTGCGCGGGAGCTGGTCGGTTGCGAAGGAAGGCGGGAGCTCCCCGGAAGCGGCAGGGCGGCGCGGCCGGGACGCTGGAGCAGCTTGCTACGCCGGTAACCGCGGGAGAGCGGGGAGCTGCAGCTCGCCGGCAGTGCGGGAGCGGGTTTAATATATTTTTTTTTATTTTGACCTGCGATTTTGGCCCACCGGCAAGCCGCTGGAATAATTTACCTTCGAAAAAACCGCCAGAATTTATTTTCCTACGCCGTTATTACCGGCAGAAAATTAACCGCCGGAAAACTGCCGAAAAACTACAAAACCGCCGGAAAAGGTTCAATTTCCGTCGGAAATGGGTGATTTTTCTGTAGTGTTTGCTTCTGCACAATTATTGGTCATCGTCCTGTACGATCCACCTGTTCATCCTGGACGATACACGTGCAATAATTAAAAACCTAGCTTTGATATCAATTGAAATTACGAGATCAACAAGACGGGGGGTGAATTGTAAAAATTTTGTAGCAATAATTAAAAACCTAAGCAAGAGTTCTTATTTTTTGATGTTTTTAACATGAAAAATTTATCTACTACGATGAAAAATAATTGAACTCAACTTGAGACAATGAATCCTTTTTCTTTCACAATTTTTACCAAGCAAATATTATGAAAATAAAGTGAAAAAAAGTGATAAGGAAAAAGCACACCAGAATTTTATAGTGGTTCGGTCAAACCATGACCTACGTCCACTCCCCGGATTCCTCCACTACGGGAATTTCACTAAAAACGATAGCTCTCCCTTTGCCCCCCTCGGCAAGGCAGTGAAGCCCTTACAAGACTCAATTTCACCAACCCTACGTGGCGGAGTGCCAAGCGCTCTTCTTACCCACCTGGCGACGGCAGCATACCTTTTCATTTTTCTCCCTCCTTGAGAAGGCAGAGTATATTCGAGGTCACGGATGTAGAAGAGTCTCCCCCTTATAGAGCCTCCCACAAGTTCTTCTCGGGCTATAGGAGGAGTAAGATGCAGTAAGAACAGAGAAACCGTGTGATCTCCCTCACACCTCTTCTCCCTCACCAAGCTCACCTTCTCCTTCCTCTCTTAAACCCAAAAAACTTATCAAAAACTCTCTCCCAAGGATTCCCTCTCTAATAATGTTCTCCTCTCTCTGTCACACACTAAAAAACATAACAATTTTGACACAAAAAATGGGCTCCAAAATCCCTAAAATTTTTCAAAGTTGTCGTTACAATTGTAAAGTACGATTTCACATCGTACAGTACGATATGTATAACGCTCTTCATCCTGGTATGAAGGTTTACGAATAGTTCAAAATAAATCATACAGTATGATAAAATATCGTACCGTACAAACCTCCACTCTTCTGTTCGTACAGGACGATTGTCGGGATGATCAAAACTCGTCTATGTACATCGTAGGGTACGATCAACATCGTACCGTACGATTAGAACAAATCAATGGATCGTCCAGGCCGATCTCCGAGATGATACAAATCGGCCTCTTTTCATCGTATGGTATGATATATATCATACAGTATGATGAGTCAAAAATAAGAGATCGTCCATGACGATGTTCGGGACGATTAAAAATCGTCTCTATTCATCGTATAGTACGAACATATTCATACAATACAATGGCCAATCAGTAATTAAGCCTTGATTTATTCCACTAATCACGAGTTATATTAAGTAAGTATTTGAAATAAATTATATAGTACAAATTACGTCGTACAGTACGAATAGTTGATAAAACTTAAACAAATCTGACGGCTAGGGTTTTTGATTAGTAACACATCGTACAGTATGATATGAATCGTACAGTACGATCTATTCAAAAGAATATATTTTAAACAGATCAGATCATACAGTACGATATAAAGTCGTATAGTACGATCAACAGAAAAAAATCTTCATTTTTGTTTCTTTTAAAAAACCCTCTCCCCCTATGTGTATGTGTGGTTGCTCAGACTTACATACAGTTTGTGGCCAAACTCAAGAAAAGAAATAACTAAAATAAATAGAAAATTACATTGTTTCAAACTCATACTCTTATTCTGCCCAGTCTTGAGTCTTCCTGTTGTTTTGAATAACTTGTGATCTTCTTGAAATATTAGTACTCACAAACAATATCATAAATTAAAGGATATTTAATGAATAAATGTTAATACGATATTATTTGTCATCATCAAAAGCTCAAATTAGGGTTCATGGATTGCAACACGATACACGTGGACATACATTTAATAAGCCTTAAATTCGACCGGTACGATCCATTATTGGAGAATCGTCCCGGACGATCCACCTGTTCGTCCTGGACGATACACATGGCAGTGCCTTTAAACATTTTAAATTCGACCAGTACTATAAATAATTATTCATCATCCTGGACGATCCACATATCGGCCAGGATGATATGCTTTTTCAACGGTCGTCTGAATTATCGCCTCGTGACAATTGCCCGTGTCTTATCATCCTGGAGGATACCTAATCAGCCATGATGATACGATCATCTTTTTGACTAATCGTCCAGCCTCAATTATTGCACCATATCATTCTGGATGATCCTGCGATTGTCCTGGACGATCCGGTTGATTCTTTAAATACCGAGCCTTTCCAGCCATTTTTCTCACACCTTTTCTTTCCACTTGCATTCTACTCTATCATTTTTCCATATTTTGTGCTAATGGCTGGTGGAAAATGCTCTCGTCAAGTTTTAGGAAGTTCCTTGAGGGCCACCTTGGACCCTCGCTTCATAGAGGCGGAAGATCAAGCCACCTATCATCGTTATAAATCAGCCGGCATCACTGTGTCTCACCCAATCATTCCCAACCAGCTCTCTTATTTGGTACTCGATCTTTTTACTCACACCTCTATCTGTTTTATTCTAACGCTCGCAGTCCCCTTTAATTCTGAAATTTTGTTTCAATTTTTTGTGAGCCTTAGAATTAATTTTGCTTTTACCTCTCTTGGCTCATATGTGAATCGACGCCTGGTCGTGATCACATACCAAGATTGTGTAGAATTTTTGCAGCTCTCCACCACAGGAGACAAACTTCACACTCTTTGCTCCGATCCTGATTATGATTGGCTCTAACCAATCACTTTCTTTGGAACACCACAACCCACTTTCATGTTGGAGAGACTAGCTCTTTACTCAAAGATGCTAGGACTATTCAACATGTCCTTCGCACCTCTATAATTCCAAAGGCTGGTGATTGTGTACACATTACTCCTCTTCTTTCGATCACCACTTTTTTACATTCTAACCCATCACGAATTTAATGCAACTGACCTGATCTTTTGCTACATCAAACACTTGACCACAATTTGCAATCCAGGTCATCGGAGAATGTCCAATATAGCCCTAGGACATATCATTGCTTATGTCCTAAAATCCAAATATAATCTCTAATACCCTGTTCCTCCAAATTTCCATCCTACCTTATACTAGAACAACTCTTTTAATGTCCTTCATAATACTCATCTCTATCCAGGGGACAAAGAACCTTAGGGGCCGAAGAGGAGGATCCCGCACTTGTTCTTGCACCTATTTTGCTCCGCCAGCACTCTCAGCTGGATCAGTTGGTGGAGCGCTTTGACCGGTGGGAGGCCCGATTCGAAACTTACGTTGTTGCACAGGCTGAGGACATAACCCTCTATGAGAAGCACCGCGTAGAGGACTTAGCCTGTTTTGATGCTTATGTTGCTTACCAGCAGCAGTAGCACAACCATGACATAGCCTAGTTTATTGCTCAATTTGCTACACTGACTAGCTACTTTCAGCAACCTCCACCACCACCACCTCTACCTTCAGATGATCAGGGCCCACCATTTTACTAGTCTTTTTTGTTGTAGTTTGTTTCTATTTTTCTGTTTGTAGTTTCCATTTTCTGTTTTACTTTTTCCCCTCCTTTTTGTGATGTCAAAAGGGGGAGTGATATGCTATACTACTGGTTGCTTTATACTTTGATTTTGCTAGTTACTTTGTGCTTTGATTTTGATCGTTGACTTGTGTTCTTTTCCTTCACACTGTCTTCATTAAACTAACTGAACTCCTTAGATTTTTTCTTATGTGTTTGCCATCATCAAAAAGGGGGAGATAGTTGCGTATCTATTTTTCATAAATAGAATTGTTATTATTGCAAACACTTCTGTTTTCATAGGATCGAGACTGCAAGTTGAACCAGCTCTAGATTGGGTATATTAGTCTGAGTCTATCTGTAATGTACTTTTTCCCTTTCTTGAGTCAAATATAATTTTTATGGTGCCTGATGCTAAGTAACCTTGCACACACACACCTGAGTGAATTTTTTCTATCTAAACTTAGAGTTCTCTATTTTGAGTACATCGTCTAGGACGATCAAAAAATCATCCAGGATGATCAATAAAAAATAGAAATCCTAATTAGGGCATCTTGGTTATGGCAGCCATCATTAAGCATATTGTCCTGGATGATATTTGTATCGTATGGGACGATAGGCTCAAATCAGAAAGAATTAGCCGATAGATCAATTTAGGAAGCTTTATTTTTTAATTATCATTCAGGACACCATCATGGGCGATGTAGTGCAATTATGCCTAAAATGATTTGGAGATTAAGGAAAATAATCAAGGTTGATTGATATGATCATATCATTCTAGACGATCGCAAGATCGGCCAGGACGATCAGTTCAAAAACCTTAATTTCCTCTGGACAACCAGAGCGATGTGCTGGAAGATTTGGGCAAATTTTGAACTAATCGGCTAGGACAATCACGAGATCGTCCTGGACGATCAAGTCATTTTACTTTCATCCAGACTCCCATTCAGAGCGATGGTCTGGACAATACTCCTCAATTTGAAATAATCATATAGGATGATGTTATATCATCCTGGATGATGAGAACAAAATTTATTCTGATCGTCCTAAGTCGTCCAGGCTGATTGAGCTTAATTTGTACTGATCATACAGGATGATAGGAATATCGTCCTGGATATTAATGTTCGTTCTTGAAAATCTATATAAAGGACCCATGCCTTTTCATGCTTAAGACATTGAGTGTTGCTGTCTTGACCTGAGAGACAGCAAAAGGTTTACTTTAGCAAAAGGTCCGGGTTCTCTGCCCGCTTCAGGAGGAAGCAAAAGGAGTCGGTTCTTTGCCGCATCGAGTGAAAAGGAGTCTTTTTTAAAGACTTCTCCGCCTAGCTGTGGGAGCTAAAGGAGAGACACTTAGTTAGTGCAATACTTGGAGGGTGCCTCCGAGGAGTGGACATATGTCAAGGATTGACCAAACCACTATAAATCAGATGAGATCTTTCTTTGTTTTGCTTCTGTGTTTATTTATTTTTTGCACTCTGATTTTTGTGGTGATTTTGGTTTATGATTGTTGTTCTTAACCTAAGAAAAATTTTAAAATACCAATTCACCCCCCCTCTTGGTTAGCCTCGAGCAAGTTCTTAAGGGATTAACATCCCTAACAAACTTTCATTCCAGACTGCTGTCATAAATTGAATACTATCCTTCTTCCATAATATGTCTGCCTTCAGTATAGAGGTCAAACAAGATAAAATGTCTCTAATTCTCTGGAATACTCAACTTTCATTACTCATAAATAATGTAACATGCTTATTCAAGCAATCAATCTGAGCTCCATATTGACTCAATAAATTCATACCCAAAATAACATCATAAGAGGAAATGATAATAAAATCAAACTAGATTTTCACTTCTCATAAAAAATTTCAATATCATAGAAACAAAATCTACTGGATATCATTAGGGATGTAAATTCAGGTCAACGGGTCAGGTTCGGGCCGAACCCGACTTGACCTAGCTATAAACAGGTTGACACTAACCCGACCCGATTTTGCAAACGTGCCAGGTTTGTCAACCTAGACCCGACCAGGTCGGGTTACCGGGTTGACCCAACCCGACCTGAGAGATAGAAATCAAGCACAATATGGGGCTCAGTGAGTGCTGAAGCAGGTCTCGACCATACTATGGAGCCATCTACGGGTGGCTGTGGGCTAGACGACAGAAGCGACTGCATGGGCGGGCGGGTGCTTGCAGACGGGATGGATGGCAGAAGTGACCACGCAGGATGGCTCTGCGACTCTATATCAATGGAGTGTAGACATGACGTGAGTTACCCGACCAGGTGACCAGCCACCTTGATCTTGAGTCCCTGACACGACTATACACGGAGATAAGACACAGTGATGCAAATGGCTGGTGGCTGATGCGATGATGCATAGGAGTCCGACGTGATGAGTGCGACACAAGTTTCATGCAGATGTTATCGGGTCAAGCCGGGTTAGTTTCGGGTTTCCGAGACAACCTGAACTGGACCCGATTTAAAAAATGAGTTAAAATTGCTAACCCGAACCAGACCCATTTGATAAATGGGTTGACCCGAACCCGGAATTTTCTGGGTCATGTTCAGATCAGGTTTCAGGTCGGGTCAGATTTTTACAACCTAGCTATCATACTATATCCAGTTGGCAAAATCACAGAAAGAGAAATATGTAGTACAACTGAAGGTAAGTGTAGTAAATCCAAGAAAGTCTTGAAAATAAAGCAATGGTTAGCTCCAGAATTAAATAAAATATGACATGGATACTCAGAAATATAAACAGTACCTATCATAACATCTGGAGCATCACGAGTTTCCTGCTGAGTCAAATTATATACATGTGGCTGAATTGGGCCTGGAGTAACAGAACTACTAGTCTCTCTCTGACCATTGCTAGACTATCTCCTTGCTATTAATCCCAAACCATTAGCTTTACCAAATAATCCCTTAGAAAAAGTATGGAGATGAATTGCCCTTAGTCTCCCTATTGATTTGACAAAGCTCTCAGATCTAGACTTAGAATATTAGTCAAATCATATGTATGGACACTATGCTACTTAATGCTTTATTTTACCACATCTAAAGCACTGTCCAGTCAATCTGTAACATTGATTAGAATGACGTTGACCACAACTCTGACAAATAGGTGCCCCACTAATTGAACTAGAACTAGTTATACTACCACTACCAAAGACTACTGTAGTTGTTGACAATCTACCTCTCATGGAATCTTCTAGTGTAAATCTACATCTTCTTGAAAAAGCGACTTCTAGAAGTCTCACCACTGAACCTCTTCCTACTAGCAATCCATCATTTTTAAGTAGCCATCATGTCATTCTCTATCTAACAAGCTCTCTCCATAAGCTTAGAGAAATTAGAAATATGAAATGGCATAAGAGGCTATCTCAGACTATCACGAAGTCCACTAAGAAACCTGTAACACTTCTCTGTTGGTTTGCTAACAAACTATGTAGCATATCTAGCTAAAGTAGTAAACTCTGCCTTTACTGCATAATTGTACTGCTCCCGTCAACAAGCCCGGAAAAGTTTTCTACATTTGTTGTCGTGTAGAAGGATGTACAAACCTGGCTTTAAACACATCAAAGAACTCCTTCCAAGTAATCAAAGATTTCAATCTCCTTTAAAATTTCTCCTCCTACTGGCCCATCCACCAATGCTCTACCTTTCCTTCCAATAGAAAGACTACTAATGGTACCTTCCTCTCAGGAGGATATTCTATACCGTCAAATGTCCTTTTTAGCCTCCTCAACCAGTCCTTTATTGCTTTGGGCTCAACAGTACCCTCAAATCTTGGAGGCTTCAATCTCAGAAATATTTGTAGATATCTGTCTACCTCTTCAGATATGATAACAGGAACCATGCTTTGTGCCTTAACCACCCTCTAGGCTATCAAAATAGCAAAATATGAAATTATATCTAAACCAACAGTCAGTACCATACATAAGCAAGAGCTTCCTGACTAGCACTCCATCTGTCATATCTAGGTCTAGTGGATCTATGATCAGATAAAATATGCAAATGAACACACATGCACATGAAATAAAAATAATGAATACTTAGACAGACTTGAAACTATAAACTAAAGTTACAGATCAATTCTTATAGCTCTATTTTACAATCCAATTCCAAAACTATTGCTCTGATACCGCAAAATCATATCACAACCTAACCCGACTAGGATAGGTCCTATTGAGATGAGTTGTGATATGCAAATCCTAAGATTTAGTTTTGGAATTATTTTAAATTTTCTACAAATATTTTTTAAAGTAAACTACAGAGTTGCTAAAATGTCCAAATACTAAAAATAAACTCTTCTACCAATATTCTTTCATTTCATCAAAATAAAAATCTACATTATAGTATATGACTACATGCAAGAGCTACAAAACTAAAAATTTATCTAGCCATGATTATACAAAAATCAAAATAACAAAGTTCTTATAACCTTAGATTTAATCCTGAACTATTAGTCAATAATCTCTTTTCCCTTCCCAGATCCTGAAGACTAGAAGTAAAACCACAGTGAGCTACAATAGCTCAGCAAGCCACATAACCAATATGAATTTTCAAATATTCTTTTATCAAATATTTTATTGAATATTCAAAGTAGTTAAATGTAGTTTAAATAAATTATTATACTAAGAGATATAATAAATGCATAGAAATTATCTTCTAATTCAAAATAATAATACTAAATAAAGAAGTAAATTAAAATTCATATTACTGAGTAGTTCATATCATATTTCTCAGACTTAGATAGAATCTCAAAGGATTTTAGCCCCTTATAACTCCTTTTTTTATTTGTGCTTATAACACCAGAATATATCACAAAATAATGTCTCAAATAGAATCTCAAAGAATTTTTGCCCCTTATAAGTCTCAGTAATTTCCTATTACAAATAGAATCTCAAAAGATTATGGCCTCATATAGCTCCCAATATATATAATTTGCTCACACATGCACATATATCATCACATTATAAAAATTAAAGAGTTATTGAATATGTATCAAAATTTCACAGTATTGTACAATGATAGACAATAAAAAAATTAACTAGAAAAAATGCACATTTTTAAAAAATTACCAAATTACTAGGGATTGTATAAAATGATATTTCAAGACTTTTATTGTACTACAACACTATTTTTTAGCATCAAGATAATTTTTTATTCATTAAAAACCTTATAATTTTAAAACCATCGTCATAAAATTTCTAAAAAATATTCAAAATGTGCACAATTATAATATCTATGAGATATAAAATGTTGCGCGGTGAAATTTTTACCTATGCACAGTTATCTTCATTTTTTGCTAACATATATAAAATTTTAATCAAAATATTCACTAAAACTTACACATTTTAAATGGAGATGAGCGTAACATGTCTTATCTTGAGACGAATAAGTTTTCCAACTGGGCTGACAGACAAAATCGGCTAGAAGTCGCCCAAAATTTGGATTTCCACCTTCTCTCTCCTCTTTTTCTCTTATATTTGTTTTTGTTTTCTTAGTTAACCGTGAGACAATTAGAGAAAGGATAAAACTTATAATACTTTTAATGCTTTTAGATATTTTTTTATTTTTTATTATTAAATAATATTCTTATAATTAATTATTAATATAAATTTTTTAAAAATTCTTTTATGGATTTTAAAAATTATAAAAAAATATTCATAAATTTTCTTATTTTATTTAGAAAATTTTAGTAAAATTAGTTTGCAAAATGAACACCTAACGGTCCTAAAATCCCCACTTGCATCGAGAGGTGTCAATTTCTTAAGAAATTTCAGCATTGTCTAAAATTTATGAAAAAAATAGATCAAAGCTAAAACACAACGCTATAAATGTTCTGGCAAAGATGGTTTATGATTTATACTTAAGATGACTCTTGAAATATATATTAACTATTCTAGGTCAAAAATTCTTAAAAGAAAATTTAGGGGTTTCACATCAAATTTGGAGGGTTGACCCTATTTACATATGTAATCAATATGTGATTGATAAATCATGAATTGGGGGTCTAATTATTTGTTTTTAAGGTGATTAAAAAATTACTCAAAAAGGGTCAGAGGACATGGGCCCTTAACCTTGAATTTTGGTTTAGAATTTTGGATTTGAACTGGACTCTAGATTTGATTGATTATAAATTAGGTGATTTTTTATGATGGGATAATGGAAATTAAGTGGTGATCACTATATGCCAGTGCTCTAAGCTGGGAAGTGTACTAAGTCACTTGGCTATAATGTAGGGCTGCAACTTCAAGTGATTATAGGTTTATACGAATGGGATACTTGAAGTTAATTGCATATATAATTTAAATTTGATTGAAGATTGAATGTTTGAAGTTTGATTGATGACTGTATTAAAGTGTATATTAAGTTTTAGATGATTGACAACTGGATGATTATTCACCATTAAATCAATAGGTATGAGTCTGGATGTATCATAATAATCTCATATATAAATGAGGTCAATAGATGAAAGGAGTAAATAAATTTAGAAAATATGGAAAATTAAGTCCCAAATATATAAAATAGTTTAAAGTGATTAAAATAATAGGAAAAATTTTCTTATACAGTGTTCTTGATAGACCACATATTGGTTATACATAATGTATTTTATGTGTCAGTGTTGAGGAGATGAGTATTAGATGAAGATTATAGAATCGTAGAAGCTGAAGTTGATGGGCAGCTCAATTTAACTTACAAGAAAGAACCCAATTACATTTTTGCTTTTAAAGGTAAATAATTAAGAAATAAATAAAGTATGATGATCAATGTTCAGTGGAAGTCTAAGTTAAAGAGAGAAGCAACTTGGGAGAAGGAAGGTTGAATGAGATAAATGTATCTAGATTTATTCTGACTGACTCTGTTGTATATTAAAAATAAATAAATATAACTGTCAGTTGTCTCTATGAACATACATCATATTGTACAAACAATTCAAAAATGAATGTATTCATATGGTACGATCTAGTAAGAAAGGAATTTCATAATCTGTCAGTCATCTCTATGACTTAACATTGTACATTACAAATAATTTGAAATAAATGACTTCATTTGGTATGATCTGGTATGAAAGAAATTTTATACTCTGTTAGTTGTCTGTATGAATTAACATTGTTCAATATGAACAATTTCAAAAACTTAAGCCTTGATTTGATTATGTGCATTCTAGAGGAAAAAACTATCAAATCGTACAATACGATTAAATGTCATACATTACGGTGAGACTTAAAAAAATTTATAACTCTCCCCATGTGTGTGTGCACAATTACTCAATTACAATCACTCTTTTTTATACTCAAGAAAAATGTAATAGATATATACATACTCGATTACATAAAATCCTATTCTATCCTGTCTTGAAGTCTTCAACATTCTGGAATAGTAAATGAGTTCCCTGAAATGTTGGTACACACAATAACAAACATAAATATCTAATATATGCTAGGAGAAATAATAAAATTATCAAAACAATAATATTTTGCTATCATCAAAAATACTAATCTCAATCTTGACTCTAGAGTTGTAATAATCTCCCTTTTATTGATGATGGGAAAAATATTTATTATTTGAATTACAAATAAAAGTTTTTCTCTCCTAAGCTCCCCCTCAATGAATAAAATAAAAATAAAGTTCCTTATGTAGCCGACCCCACGTAATGGGACAAAGGCTTGTTGTTATTGTTCTTGTTGTTGTATAAAATAAACACAAAATGATATACAAGGCAAACATATACTAAAAAACAAACACTAAAAAGACCTTATGACACAAGACCAAAAAAAATACTTCAAACAAATAGAAATAACTAGTATCACAATGAACTTTAATTCAAAACATAAAACTTAAATACAAACAACCTCCCTCTTTTGGCATCATCAAAAAAAGGGGAAAAAGAAAGAAAATCCCTCGAATATGAAAATTCTTATGGACAAATCTAAATGTTGACAAGGAAAAAATATATAAAATATAATTGCACAACATTAAATTTCTATGAAAATTTTGAACTAATATTTTAAATCAAAGAACAATTAAGAAAAGAAAAGTTGATTAGGTTTAATGTTCATTCCACAAAACTGAAATATCAAATAGAATAATTATTACAAAAATAAATGATAAAAATTTAAAATAAAACTTTAAATTCAATAGTCTAAATTTATTGTTTAATGCATGAATTTTTCAAAGAATTTGAAATATAGAGGAAAGAACCAAACGTAGTGGGTGCTCATTTTATATCTCTTATCAATAAAAATTGAGATGTTGTCTCAATTACATATCTTTGAATTTTAAACCTTATCTGGCGAATATTTTGTATATTTTCAAGTTGGGCTTTTTTTGCGTCTCTTTTTAGATTTTGGCATTCTTTTTGCATCTTTTGCAATTTTGTTCTTTCCACAGCTTAAATCATTAAAGCTTAGCTTATGTGATAGTCTTCTAAATAAAAGAAACATTTTCTTGTACAAAGAAGATTAAACCAAAAAACAAAATCAAATATATAACAATAAAATCAGCACTTTGAATAAGAAAATAAAAAGAAAGTAAGTCACCTTTTTGCAACAACTACAACTATAAGATAAATGTTTATTAGAACATGAAGATGATCTCCTTATCTAAATCTAATTTTAATTTGATTTAAAGTTTGAGAAAAAAAACTAATGAAATAACATCATGATGCAAATAATTTAAAATTTTTCAACCTTTAAATCAACATTTTGGAAATAACTCTTAAACAATTAGAGATGGAATAAAAATTCAAGAATAATCAAATTCCTTTCTTTTCTTAAATAATTTTTTTTAAATAAGTTGTACATAATTAAACTCAAACATAAAGAAAATAGAATATAAAGAAAATACAATAGTTTCAAAATAAAACATCTAACTTTAACATTAAAAAAATACAATCAAACTAAAACATTAAAAAAAATAAATACAACAAACAAATTAATAGCCAAGGTGATCTTGAGCTGGAGGAGGCTATGGAGGACTAAACTGGATAAAGTAGCTATTGATGGTAACCACAAGATTTTTAATTGAATCAACTTGTCCTCTCACCTAACTAATATCTTTATTGTATCTAAAATTCTGCTCGTCCAAGCGAGTCTCGATATGATCAAATCGTTCATTTAAATGAGACTCAAGATAATCAAATATTTGGATCATTTCTTGATAGAAATGATGCTCAAGAACAGGTGCGAGTGCTGGAGCAAGTGCCTCTTCTTCATCAATTTCATCTCCCTCATCCTCTTGATCATGGTGGAAAAAAAAAATGCAAAATGAAGTATCAGTAAAATAGATAGGTAGATTATTTGGGGGATAGAGATGAATGAGATTATATTTCTTCTCAAGATTATATGTAATCAAGTATCATAAAGCTACATTATTCTTCCTTCTAGTTGTGGTGAGTCTAATATAATAAAGTCTATTGATGTATGACATAATCAATTAGCCTCATCAATCAGAGTGTTTCACAATATAAAATATATAACAATAGAAAGCAAAGGAGTGATATTGATCTGATCACCACCTTTAGGAATAATAAAGGTTCTTAAGACATGTTGGATGACTTTAGCATTTTGATTCAAAGTTTAAATAAGGGGTAAATGTTGGATTTAAGGTATGCTTCTAACAGTTCAATTGACTTTTGACCAATGAAAATCACTTCTAGAAATCATCTAATGTGCTCTAACTCATTCAGTTCTAAGATGCAAAAATTTACCCAAATCCTCCTTAGTGATTTCAACTCTTTGATGAAAGACATAAGAAGACATTATAGTATGATTTTCTCTCATTCTCTAATTTGCAGGAAAATAGTAGAAGGTGTCAAAGTGAAACCCATAAATTAGAGTTAGAATGAATGAAAATTATGTGGAGACAAATAGAGGCATGATTAAATTTTTTTTTTTTTAATAAGAAGATGAGAAGGAGCAATCTTTGTTTTAACAAATCTAGCATAGGCTTATTTTTTTATTTTTATTTTTTTGAAAGAAAATTGTTATCTTGTTCTGTACGAGATGAACTCCCATAGTCTGTCAAGCTCTCTTGCTGTCACTTGCCATTTGAGAAGAATTGAACATGAGGATTGAACATGAAAATATTGTGAAGAAAATTAAAGGAAGGCTTCCAATTTAAAGAAATTGGATGATTCCATATAGTATGAAATTGGGTTTGTACCTATGATTGTGAAATTCATATAGTACAAACTTGAGTTTGTACATAAGAACATATATTGTCATGAACAGTTATTATAGTGAAATGACTTTTGGTAAGTTACCTTTTCAAAGATTCATTTCGTACGACCTTTGACAAACCTGATCTTATAGACAAAAAGATGTTTGCCTGGTATAATTAGTTAATAATGATCGTACAAGTTTGTTGAATTTGTCAGCATGCATTTCGACATCTAGATCGTACAGACGAACAGGTAATCGTACATATGATGTTCCAAAGATAATTGTCCTTAGAATTCATGTCATATTTATAGAAATGAATAATTAATGGTTCGTACAAATGATGATGTGTTTATACTGTACAATCACCATAAAAAAATTTCATCTATCTTGCTCATAAAAGAAATCATGTAAAATCTGAAGTATTCGTACAATATAAAAGTGGTTCATATAGTACTAAAGGAAGAAAAAAAAAAGAAATTTTAGATTTTCACATGATGATCAAGATACTTTTAAAAAATAATTCAAATAAGATCCATGAAGCACAAAAGCAAAAATAATAAAAATAAAAAATCAACTACAAAATAGGGAAAGTCAAACAAAACAAATCATCACAAACAAAAAACAAAAACACAATCATTTACAAAATCATAAACCTAAAAGAAATACACCATAAATGTAATTTATGAAATTATAATTGTCAAGCATGAATATTAATAACACCTAATCTGGTTCTTAATGTACTAAAATTTTCAAAAACTAATGGTTTTGTGAAAATGTCAGCAAGTTGAATTTTAGTTGCTATATGATGTAGCTCAATTTCTCCTTTAGTGACATGGTCTCTAATGAAGTCATGTCTTATGGCTATATTATTAGTCTTAGAGTGTTGAATTGGATTCTTTGAAATGCAAATAGCTCTTATATTATCACAGAAAATTAGAATAGTACCAATTGAAAATCCTAAATACATAAGTTATTATTTTAACCATAGTACTTGTGCTACACAACTTTCTAAGGCTATATATTCTACTTCAGTAGTAGAAAGGACAACTGAATTTTATTTTCTACTAGACCAAGAAACTAAAGAGTTTCAAATGAATTGAGAAGTTCTAGAAATACTTCTTCAATCAACCCTACATCAAATAAAATCTAAATCAGAATATCCAATGATTTCAAAAGAAGTGCTACATGCTAGGATATCGAATCCCTAAGTTAAGTTCCTAAAGATATCTAAGAATTCTTTTAATAATAGTTAGATGAGATTCTTTTGAGTCATCTTAAAACTAGAATAAAGATAAACACCAAACATGATATCAGGTCTAATAGCAGTTCAATAAAGTAATGATCCAATCATCCCTCTAATTTTTTTTTATCAATAAATTTGCCTTTAAAGTCCTTATCTAACTAACTTGAGGAACTCATGGGATTACTTATTGGTTTAACTTTGTCAATTTCATACTTCTTAAGGACGTCTTTAATATATTTGGATTGATTAAGAAATGTGTCATCCTTTTTCTACTTTATTCTAAAACCAAGAAAGTAACTCACATCTCTCATTAAACTCATTTCAAATTCCTTACTCATTATATTTGAAAAGTCATCACAAAGATTTTTATTAATGGATCCAAATAAGATATCATCAAAATAAATTTAAACAGAAAGAATTTCATCTCTTACTCTTTTTATGAAGAGAGTGGTGTCCACACTCCCTTTAACAAAAGATCTTTCTATTAACAAAAAGCTTAGCCTTTTATACCATGCCCTAGTTACTAATTTAATTCATATAATGATTTCTTTAATATAAACACCTGATTAGGAAACTGTGAATTTTCAAAACCTGGAGATTTTTGAACATAAATATATTCTTTTATCATCCCATCAAGAAAGATACTCTTAACATCCATTTAAAATATTTTAAATCCTTTAAAATATGCAAAAACTAGAAGTACCCTTATTGCTTCAAGTCTAAGGTAAAAGTCTCCTCAAAATTAATCACTTCTATTTGATTGTGCCCCTTAGCTAATAATATTACCTTAGTTCTAACCATTACACCTGAATCATTCATCTTATTTTTGAAAACCCATTTAGTTTAAATAATACTTTGTTTTTTAAGTCTTTCTACTAACTCCCAAACATCATTTATAATAAATTGATTGAACTCTTCTTGTATGGTTAGAATCCAAAATTCATTACAAAGTGCTTGAATTATATTAGTGGGTTCAATCATTGAAATAAATGCTGAGTGTTTCACTTCTTTGTGAAGTCCATGCCTAGTTCTAACTCCTTCACTTGGATCTCCTAAAATTAGTTCTTTAAGAAGACTTTTATAATGCTTCCATTTTCTAGGCAATGTGTTTTATGTTCCAACCTTTTCTTCAAGATTTGCATTTTTAATCCTTAGAAAATATCTTTTGAAAGTCCTATAGGTTGTTATACCTATAATAATTGTCTCAATTCTAACCAAGAGGTGGGGGGGGGGGGGGGGGGGGGGGGGGGGTGAATTGATTATTTTAAAAAATCTCTTGGAAATTTAAGAAAACTATTTTATACTTTTGTATAAGGAAAATTTTTCCAAATAATAAATTTTTCAACCACAAAAATACAAAGTGCAATAAAAAAATTATGGTAAAATAAAAAAAACATAGAAAATTTATAGTGGCTCGGTCAAACTAGACCTACGTCCACTCCTTGAAGACTTCCTCTTCAAGTATTGTATTAATGCCAAAGTGACTCTCCTTTTGCTCCCACCGCAATGTGAAGAAGCCTTTATAATTACCCTATCTTCCACTTATCCCCAGTATGGTAGAGTTCCATCATCTTTTCATACCCTTCAATTGTCGGCAGAGAACAATCATCCTTTCACACTCTCTAAGTGTCGGCAGAGAACTGGCGTCCTTCCACACTCTTCAAGTGTCGGTAGAGAATCTTCATCCTTTCACACTATCTAAGTGTCGGCAGAGAACTGACATCCTTTCACACTCTTCAAGTGTCGGTAGAGAACCAGATCTTCTTCAAAGATTTTCTCTCGAGCATCTTCAAATAAGTAAGGAAGATATTTTGAGCACTTACGTAGAGATTCTCATGGTTTGGGAGCCTTATGAACCCTTCACGCTCCGCTTGCAAAAACTCTTTCTCAAACACTCTCCCAAATCACTCTCACATTTTCTCTCAAAGATAAAATGAAGAATGATTCCTCAGTAAATTTTTAGGGCTTTATATATGAAAGACACCATAAAACCATCCAGAAAATTAAAAATTTCAATTTTGACCATCCATGAATGTATAGTACGATCAACAATCGTACATATGAATAGCTCAAAATTTGCTTGTACGATCTTGTACAAACCAAGTTTGTACACAGAAAGTTATATGTACAAACTTACATTGTACAATACGAATTGCTTTAATCAAACCATATTTCTTATGGCAAGAATGTACACATCAATTTCGTATTATAGACGTTATTTGTACAAACCAAAGTTCATACTGGAAAAACAGTTTAAAAAAATTTTCCTGTTCGTATGAACAAAAATGTATGCATCAATTTTGTACTCTAGACGTCATCTGTTTGAACCCAAATTTGTCTTGGATGAACAGTTCAAAAAATTTACCTGTTCGTATGGACGAAAATATATGCTTCAATTTTATACTATGGACGTCGTCTATATGAAGGAAACTTCGTACAATATAAATAGTACTTGTAAATATGTCCATCTATGATTTGATTTAATACTTCTGGAGGAACGCTTAGGCCAAATCTTCTTGTATGATCTATAATCATCCAGTACTATTAGTTTTAAAAAGTTACAAATTTTTATAATTCCCTAATGTGTTTGTGTTCACGGTTACCCAATTACAATCACACTTTCTTAGACTCAAGAAAAGTATAAAAAGTACATACTTTAAATCTAATTAATCCTAGTCTAATCTGTCTTGAAGTCTTCAACTATCTGGAGTATAATTTCCCTAAAACATTAGTACACACAAACAATAAAAGTAATATTTCTAATATATATTAGGAGAAAGAATAATCAATATGATAATATTTTGGAATGATCAAAAACACACAAGATATGAAAATATAGTTATAAAAACTAAGTTGCAACATCTTCAATATGTTCTTCTTCCAGCCTAGACTCACCAAAAAAATCATATTCATCAAAGACTACATATGTGATATCTTCTACTACTAATGTCCTTTTGTTAAAAACTCTATAGAATTTGTTAATGCTTGAATATCTAAGAAATATTCCCTCATTAGATTTAGGATCAAATTTTCTTAAAAAAGTTTATACATTGTTATGAATGAACGATTTACATCCAAATATAAATAGATGTGAGAGGTTGAAGGTCCTACCCTTAAGAAGCTCATAGAGTGTCTTATTCAACTTAGATCTAATGTTCATCCTATTCAAAACATAACAAGCTATATTAAATACTATAGCACAAAAATATTTAAGAAGTGAATATTCGGCCAACATAGCTCTAGTAGATTCAACCGAAGTTCTATTCTTTCTTTTAACAACTCCATTTTGTTGAGGGGTTCTTAGAATTAAAAAGTTGTGATCTATCCCTGGCTCTTTACAGAAAACTTCAAAATTTTCATTTTCAAATTCTCCTTCATGATCACTATGAATTGCAAGGATTTCATAAACTAGCTTCCTCTGAATCCAAGTAGAATAACTTCTAAACTAATCAAATGATTCACTCTTATGTGATAAGAATCTAATCCAAGTGAATCTTGAATAATTATTAATAATTATATATCCAAATAGTTTCCCTCCTAGACTTACAATGCTAACATGTCCAAAAAGATCCATATGAAGGACTTCTAATTGTTTGATAGTTCTAAGATCTTTAATTGAATGAAATGAGGACTTTACTTATTTTCCTAATTGACATGAATCACACAGGTGATCCTTAATAAAGTCTAGTTTGGGTATTTCTCTAACCAATTCCTTTTGGATAATCTTTCTAAGATTTTTCATACTTGCATGACAAAGTCTTCTATGGCATAACCAAGATTCATCTGTAATAGTTTTTAGACAAAAAACATTATAAGGTTTAACATAGTTTAAATTAAGCATGTAAACATTACTTATCATATCTCCAAGCAACACATCAACTCTATTTTGGCTTAGAATGTAGCTTGTAGGTAACTATTTTGTATTAAAACCCTTATCATAAAGCTGACTAATACTTAACAAATTATATTTTAAGCTTTCAACCAATAAAACATTTTTTATCATAAATTTCTTCATATTTACTAATCTTACATGATCCTACCACCACTATCCTAGTGGTGTTATCTCCAAGTGTCACTTTGCCTCTAGTCTTGGCCTCCAGCAATAAAAATTGATTTGCATCTTCAGTCATATATTTTGAACATTCACTGTCCATGTATCAAATGTTCTCACGAGGGCTTGTCTTAGAGTGTTTCTATAAGATTATCAAACATTAGACTTGATAAATAAATTTGGGTTCACCTCTTGACAATGATAATCCATATGTATGTTTGATATGCTGTGATTGATATATCTTAGGTCTCGATACTAAATATGTCTTACTATGAATAGTGAAAGTGTGGGAAATATGCCCTAACATGCCACATGAAAAACATTTAACACCAGGAAAATAACTTACAAATCTATATGAGTTATAATATATTTTCCTAGGTTTGAAATTGGGCACTTTTGGTCAGGATTATAAAATTATTTAAGGGTGGGAGGGGTCTTATCTTCCTTAAAAGCTTTCAATTGTATTTGAAGATATGAGTTTGTGCTTTCCAAAATTAAATTTTCAATTCATGTTCCCTTTGATCTAATTCAATCATAAACACCTTAAAATCATTTTAAAGTTCATTATAAAATGTTTTCAAAAAATCATGCTTCTTATTCAAATAATCAAATTCATCTAACAAGGGCACGTGATTGCAATTTCTATTTGTATGATTATTCCTTAGATTTTTATTTTCTTTTTGTAGATTCAAATACTTGATATTAAGGTTAGTATGCATTTTTTGAGTTTTATATATGCAATATGAATTTTCTTAGAAACTTTAAATAATTTATCATATGGTGGGTCACATACCTCCTCTTGATCTAAATAATCAAGTTTATCTGTCATTTAGCATAAATTTGTAATCTCCTATTTTGCTTTTGTTTATGAAGAATTTGAAGTTAAGTTAGCCCAGAAAGCTCTTTGTATTCTCTTCTTTCCCTTTCTGATATTCATCTCCTCAACTTTATCATTGTTAGAATTAACTTTGAGATTTGGGCAATCAATCTTTATATGTCCATGCTTCCTACATTCATAACAAATGACTTCATTAGAAACTTTTGCATTTTTATTGAACTTACCTTTGTTCCAATATTGATGTCTTCATTGCTTTTCTTAAGGAAACTTTTGAGTACCTATTCATAAGTGCAATATCTTCTTTATCCTCATGCATTGATTGCTTACTCTCAAAATCATCAACTTTTAATGCTATATTCCTCTCTTTTCGCTTGTCACCTACATCAATCTGTCTTTGATTCACTCCTTGCTTATAAGTTATTAGTGATCCTAGTAGATTATCATTAGAATATATATTTATATGTTTAGACTCAATTATGGCAGTTATTTTTACATCATAAGTAGTAGGTAAACAACATAAGATTTTATAAACTTTTTCTAAATTTGTAAGTTCTCTATCTAAAGCATACAATGAGGTAACAATCTGAGTAAACCTTGTATACATATAAAAAATTAACTCATTCAGTTTCAAGTGAAATAGTTCATAGTCATGTAATAAAATGTTCAACCTAGACTACTTTACCTTATTTGTTTATTCATAAGATTTACAAAGTCTATCACATATTTCTTTTATAGTGTTGCAAGTAGAAATACTCATATAATCCTTAGATTTTAAAGCACAAAAAAAATGGTTTAAACATTTAGCATTTAACTGTGCTAATTCTTTTTCTTTTAATGTTCAATCAGTGAATAATGTTTCAATTCTAATTCCATTAACAAGTCTAGTAGGTCTGGTGTAACCTTCATGTACTAATATTCACATGCGATAATCAAGTGATTGCAGAAAAGTAGACAAGCGAGTTTTCATAAAATCAAAAGGAATGTTATCGAATAAAGATGGTCTAATGATTGATTATCCTTCAGGAGTATTCTAGTTTCCAAAATTAGCCATGATTATTTTTCAAAAAATAGTTTAAAGTTTAACTTTTGAAATCAGCTCTGATTTCACTTGAAAGTTCATGTAGGTTGTTGGACTTTATAGAACTGTTCCAAGGCTAACTAAGAGGGGGTGAATTGGTTATATATAAAAAAATCTTGGATATTTGAAAACCTTTTTTAGATCCTTTTTGAAAGTTAAATCACTAATCCTAAAACTTGCTGTTGTTTATAGAAATGATTACCACAGATAATTTTTCAACTAAAGAATTTAAATGCAATAAAATAAAAATGCAAGAAAAATTAAAGGTAACAGAAGAACACCAAATTTTATAGTGCTTCGATCCAACTAGAACTACGTCCACTCCCTGGAGACTCCTTCTCTAGGTATTGCACTAAACACAAGTGACTTTCCTTTTGCCCCCACAACAAGGCGGATAAGCCCTTACAAACTCTCTTCCACTAACCCGCTGTGGTATAGAACCGTTGCCTTTTAGACTCTCCAAGTGATGGCAATTTACCTTTCATCATTTTTCACCCTCATGGTGAAGGTAGAGTGCCTACACATCCTTTTTCACCCTCCTGGTAAAGCTAGAGAACTGTCATATCCTTTTTCACCCTTCTAGTTGTTGACTGTACAAAAATATATATAAAAAAAATTAGAGAAACCGACATTCCTCTCCGCCGGCCCCACCTCACCGAACGATGCATTGTTTCGTTCTAGCAACCGTCATTCAACGAAAGAAACCAATAAAAGAAGAAAGGAATTTATAAAGAAAAAAGAAAACTTATGCTCTCATTCATGTTCGACTTCATCGTTTCGCAGGCATACTTAGGCTTCGTCTTTCATCTTCCCTTTTTGTCGTTGTTGTTCGGCTTTGCTCCAGAGGAGGCGACGAGATTGCACGAGTTGATCTCCGGCTCCTTCGTTTGCTGTTCGGCTTTGATTCATGAGAGAGGAAGGGTCGCAAGAGCCGTTTCTTCCGCTCCTTGTGGTCGTCCAACTTCGGCTCCTTCATTGTAGTCTGACTTCGCTCCATCTCCGATCAACCCCGCCAGTCGACTCCAGCAAGCCGAACCTGATGCCAACCTCCATCTCCGACCCGTGCGTGACTTTCGCCTCCTCCATTCCCGATCGGGCTTTGATCCTTCCCGATCTCCCTCTCTATATCTTAATATATATAATATATATCTTACAATATATATTATATGTATTATAATATATATTATATGTATTATAATATATATATATATATATATATATAATGATAATAAAAAACTACTGTTATTATTATATATATATATAATAATATAACATTATATGTAAAAAAAATAAGAAAGAGGACTTTCAAATAAATGTCGAAGACCCCGGCCGTCGTACCTTAGGTCCGACCGGGAAGGTTTGAAATCGAAGACCTGCGCCGTTGATTTTTTAATCCGGGCAGATGGTTTTAAAATTTGAAGACCTCGGTCATCGTACGTTAGGTCTGACCAGGATGGTTCCAAAATGAAGACCTCACGCAGTCGATCTTAGATCCTGGTGAGATGGTTTGAAGTCAAAGACCCTACGCCGTCAACCTTAGGTCCGGGTAGGAAAATTACGGCGGTGCCGTCCCGATTTCTCCCTCGGTGGAGAGGAGACGCCGAGAGGCTGCCGAAATTTTCTAGAAAATTATTGAACTTTTGAAACAATCAGAAATCAAATTCATATGAATTTTAATTAAGCACTAAATTATTGGATTAAAATTCATTGTTTAAAGTATATTGAATTTGAAATTTATTGACTTAAAAGAAATAATAATACTTCAAATTTGAGGCCTTTGAATTTCAAAATATGGGAGCCATTTTTGAATAAAATGCTAAATATGATAATTTCAAATTCTGAGAATTTTAAAATTCGAGAGTATTTAAAAAATTTTGAGAGCTCTGAGATTTAAAATATATTTATTGATTAATTATTTTAATCAATCAAATGAGAAATTTCAAAAAAATAAAAATGCATTGAATAAAAAAAAGGGAGGAAGAGAAGTTTCCATTAAATGACATGTACAATTTTGATTGCCAACACTCTACAAATTACTCTCCAAAGCTCTCCTGTATGAACTTCTATGGCTACTCATGGGCTCTATCCTCTGTAACTGCGAGCCTCAACTACTGCAACCATTGGCTACGAACCTGTAAACAAATAAATGAGTAGTCAGTGCATCATAAATGAAATTAAATGAATGTAACTACTACAGGCAAAATAGAGTACTGAAAAGCTGCAAGAAAATGCTGAGTACGAAAAAGCTAGTAAAGCAGAAGTGCTAAAAGCAGGAAGAGTACTTGACTACGGTAGTAAAACAAAGATACAAGCACAGAACAACTCAAACACTAATGCTAGTGTTAAAACTCTGAAATACCAAAATCATAAACAACCAATTGAAAATCCTGGTGGTCTAGTTTCAAAAAAAAAAAAAAAAACTACTGTCCACTCAAACAAACTAAAATTTAAACAAATTATCTGGGCAGCCTTGTTTATAAGGACTTGGTTGCAAGACCCGCTACCCGTCAACTTTCGTAGGAAAGTCGTAAGCCCGACCTTAGGGAGAAGTTTTAAGTAAAAATTTACCTAACTCCTAATCCCTAATTAAAACACTCGGCCACTTCTAATAGAAGCCGTAAGTCCGACCTCTGAGGGAAACGTTTAGGAGATAATATAGCCCTAGACCCCTCAAATGGGCATCCTAGTCCATAGGACTTGGTTGTAAGACCCACAACTCGGGCCACTTAGCTTAAAGCGCTAAGTCGTAAGACCCATAATTAGGCAACTTCTAAGGAAGCACTAAGACCTAATCTAAATCCAATTCAAGCGAAATTCAAACTTTTGGGCATCTTAGTCTAAATGATTAAGCTGTAAGACCCGCTTTTAAGGCTTCTTCCTAAGGGAAGCTATAAGTCCTACTCCAATAATTAAAACCTCCGGGCAGCCTCACTATAGAGTTAGGTTGTAAGACCCATCCTTGGGCCACTCATAAGTAGAGTAATAAGCCCCCAATTCCAAATTGAAATCTCTGGGCTACTTTCTAAGAAAGCCATAAGTCCCAAACCAAACCTAAATCCCTGGGAAACTTCTAAGGAACCCATAAGCCCCTACCTAAATCAAACCACACGGGCAACTCCTAATTGGAGATGTAAGCCCCAAATTAAATAAATTAACGTGCAACTCCCAATTGGAGCCGTAAGCCCCAAACTAAATAAATTAGCGGGCAAACTTCTAAGGAAGCCATAAGCCCCAACCCAAATTAAATCAAACTAAAATTAAATATTACATCTAACCACTTCAGTCTACTCGGGATCCCTGAGAGGAGGCAACCCATGGCTGCTAATCAGATTCCCTGGACACTACGGTCAATGATTGTTAGTGTTGGTAGATTGAAATCTATGGTATACCCGGGACGACGGAACCATGGGATCTTGATCGGGTTTACCTCCATCTTCCCACCATTTGAGACTAAAAATATCTAAAATATATTCATCCTTAATCGAGAGTTCTCTCTTACGTGTTAAGAGGGGTAATTAACTATGAGTGCTTGCGCTCATAAGAAGTAAGAACCCCAGATCTATAAACCCTGACACTACCCTCAGGGGAAATCTGGTTAATTTCAATCTAACTTAAGGGAAATAGAATCCTACAGCTGCAAAGCAGGATTCGTGCATTCGTGCTATTTTTCTTGAGCCAACACTAGTAAAGGCAGAGAACGGTCACGTCATTTTTTACCTTCCTGGTGAAGACAGAGTACCTACACGTTCTTTTTTTTTTATGCTGTTGGTAAAGGTAAAGATTCTTCAAATCCTTTTTTACCCTCTTAGTGAAGGCTGAGAACGATCATGTCTTTTTTCACCCTTCTGGTGAAGGCAGAGAACAGTCACATCCTTTTTTACCGTTCTAGTGAATGTAGAGAACCTTGATCCAGTATTGAAGATCTTCCCTTAAGAGTCTCTAAAGAAGTTAGGTAGAAACTTGAAGAAGATAAAGAGATCCTTACTTTGAGCAACCTTGTGAGCCCCTCACAACTCCTTTTTACTTGATCTCGCACTCTTCAATTACAAAATCTTTCCCAAACACACTCCCTGAAGGTCACTCTCAAGAGATCATCGTATTAAAGGATAATATGACAGTTTTTATGACTCTTTATATAGAGACCACATGTAAAACCATCAACAAACTGAAAATTCCAAGTGAACCAATTTACATTCATATTGTATGATTATAAATTATATAGTATGATCAGTTCAAAAAATTAGGGCTTTATTTGGTACAAACTGGGATTAATTTAGTTTCATATACTGTCAGTCATATGTATGAATTCAGATCATAATGTATGAATAGTTCAAAAAAGAATGTATTTGAATGGTATGATCTTGTACAAACCTAATTTTATACATTGTCAGACATTTGTATGACCTAACTTTGTACTAGACAATTAGTTCAAAAATGAATGTATTCATATTGAACAATCCGGTACAAAAGGAATTTTGTAATATATCAGTCGTATGCACAACCTAACATCGTACAACACTAACAGTTCAAAATAAACGAGTTCATTTGGTATGATCTGGTATGAAAGGAATTTTGTACTCTGTCTATCATCTGTATGAATTAACATCGTACAGTATGAACAGTTTAAAAATTTTAGGCCTTGATTTAATTAAGTGAATTTTAGAGAAAAATATTATCAAATCATATAGTACAATTAAATATCATACATCATGGTCAAACTTAGAAAAAAAATTACAACTCTACCCCTTTGTGTGTGTATGATTACCCAATTATAATCACTATTGCTTAGACTCAATAAATAAAAAATAGAGATATACAGACTCTATTATATAAAATCATATTCTATCCTATCTTAAAGCCTTCAATTATCTGGAGTACTAAATGATTTTTTTAAAATATTAGTACACGGAACAACAAATATAAATATCCAATACATGCTAAGAGAAATAATAAAATCATTAGAATAATAATATTTTGCTTTCATCAAAAATCATAATCTCAATCTTGATTCCTAAGTTGTAACAGCTAAGATAAGAATACTTAATGAATGTTTCTATCCAAATTATTGAATTTGATATATTATTGAATTTGTTTGTTGATGGGATGGGTAGGATAGATTATGAGTGCTTTAGAGTTTAGAGTTATGGCAATTTTTATAACCTAAATAAATATAATTTAATATGTGTACCATTTATTAGAGTTAATAATCACTGACTGAATATTCAACTTGAGGAGGCCTTTCTGTCAGAGAAATAATCAAATATTTTATGTGATTGTTTAGAACATTTATATAAATAATGGGATATAAATATCCAATAATAATATATACGGAACAAGACCAAGCAATGACTAGGGCCATAAAAGTTGCATTACCTTACACTCGTCATAGACTATGCTAATGGCACATCTCTAAAAAGGTTTCAACAAAGGTTTGGCTCTTCAATATCAATAATAAAGTCAGAGAAATCTTTTATAAGTGTTCAACAAGTGTGACTCTAAGGAGGAGTTTGAGAAAATATTGGTTAAAATGATCACATAAGGGAACCTCCACAGCTATGGTTGGTTGGAGGAGCTTTATAAGATAAGAAAAAAGTGGTCAACAACATATAATAAGGATTATTTTAGTATAGACATTCTATCCACACAATATAGCAAGTCTAGTAATAATATGTGTCATGGATTTTTGAAGCCCATAAGTTCTATAAATGATTATTTTCTTGTCTTAGAGAGGGTGATGATGACTTGGCACCAGAAAGAATATGATGAGAATTGTGTTCATTAGAGGAGGAAAGACATATGAGGAAGGTTGTGGCTTGATATTTAGAAATTATATCAACATATTTTCATAGCAAACTACCATACAAGCATAGGGAAATGAGGAGCTAAAATAGTACTTGCTGGCTGTAATGAAGGATATGTTTGAGAATATAGACTTGATCCTCGATGGCAAGAGAAAGAACAATAATTTTGTCGGTAATTCACCCGTGAAAGTGTAGGCCTAAAGGCATCCCTAGCTAATGCAAGGCTAAAGGGATACTGGGAGAAGAAAAAAAACCAGAAAGTAAGAAGTAACACGTATATATATTGTGTAAATAGAGAATTTATACATAATGTGTATATGTTGTACCCAATATTGATACATAGTGTTTAACTTGTACACATGCAATATACAAGGAGAATTTATACACAATATACAAGTTATACATAGGGTGTATACAAGCTTGTACACACACTGCGTACAACCTATACATAGGCTATGAGTATTATTAGACTATGAGTCCATTTATGTTTTTTGAGCTTAGCTTAGTGTTTCCAATAGAGAAATATGTCACAGATGGAACTATAAAAGAAAAGTGTTCACCTTCAAGACATAATAAGTTCTCTAACATCCTTGGATGCTTCTATAAGGAATTTATACATTGTTCAACAAGCAAGCAACCAACAACTTTGTAAATTAGGACGATGATGGATATTAATGTGCAAGAGCGACATTGCCATTAACTTTAATTTTACATTAATAACAACTCATTGTAATTAATAGTTCATTGTAACCTTTTGTTTATGTTTTAATGTAATAATTTATGGTACACTATAAATTTGATGTTTTATTTAATAATTAATGGTTCATTTGATAATTGATAATTCATTTAATAACTAATTTTTATGTGCATGACACATGTTTTGTACATGATATATTTAAATAGAATTTCACAATATGTACTATTTTATACAACCTATATACAGCTTGTGCACACACTGTGTATGTTTGTATATATGGTGTGTATAACTAGAATTTTGATACATAATAGAATTTCTACATACACTTGATTTTCATGTAACAAAAACTTGATAACTTTTCTTACTACTAAAATGAATCCACATGTCCTTATACGGTGTGTTTAAATAGAAATTTACACCAAGTATCACTTGTACACAACATGTGTTCAGCTTATACACATACTGTGTATAGCTTGTATACAGGGTATATAAAACCAAAATTTCTACACCTATTGTGAACAAGAACATACCTGGTGTAAATTAACATTTAATACTAAAATGAATCCACATGTCATGTACATGAGTTGTTTAAATAGACTTTCACATCATATACCACTAGTATACATTATGTGTATATCTTATACATAGGGTGTGTATAACCAGAATTTCTATACATACTATTTACAAATCATACACACCAAAATTTTAATAGATTTGATTTTCGTGTAAAAAAACTTGATAACCTTTTTTACTACTAAAATGAATCCATGGGTCTTATAAACAGTATGTTTAAATAGAATTTCACACCATATACAACTTATACATATAGTGTGTACAACTTGTGTGCAAACACTATGTATAGCTTGTACATAAGGTGTGTATAATCAGAATTTCAATACATACTATTTATAACTCATACACACCATAATTTCAATAGACTTTATTTTGATGTTAAAAAAAAACCTAATAACTTTTTTTACTAAATAAAAAAACTATTCAGGGTAAAAAATTAGTATTTTATTCATAATTTCTACAAATACTATATATAACTATACATAAAAAATGTAAATAGTTATTTAATACTTTCATATAAAAAGGCATATGCCAGTTCGATCCTAAAAATTTCCACTTTTTCAGGTCAATTTTTATGGTTAACTCAGTTGGCATGCTTGTGCTGGATAAAAGCTTCAATACATTTGCAGAAGAACATACCGCATTTCAAACTATTGTTTTGGCTTGGCACATCAGTCATAGTTAAAGTAGACCATTGTTGTATGTCAGCATCAAAAGATCCAATGGTGTCCTTATATAGGAGCTTTATCTACATCAAATAAATAAATTATATTAATTTTTTTATACATAAAGTACATTAGGCAGCCTCATTGTTAAAAAGATTTAATGAAATTTTTTATATCACTCATGATGTTAGGAAGCATAATCATGTGCATAGGGTTGGGGATAGAATGAAAGAAATTCCAAACCTTTTCCTAAGGCCTCCATGCCAGAAGAGTCCAATGCTGATTATTGATCATTGGTAATAAAATTAGTTTGGATTACTGGACTAAATCAATATTGACATGTTGCCCAAACATGAAGCTTTCCTTCTCATAATTAATTATTGATTAGTTCTATAAGAAATGAAACAAAATGCATATTTATTGAGCAAAAAAAAAAAAAAAAAAAGAAAAATTATAATTCTTCAAGGCTTACCCAATGCAAATAGGAGATACATAGGAAGGGAAAGTACATGTTAGGGCAAAGCTTATTCTTTTCAGATAAAAGATAGGTAAACTCATAAATGTGTGCACCAGACAAGTACTTGTTAGTTATTAGTTCATTAATTTGAGTTCTATAAATCATGTTTTCCCAGTAATAAGTATCAAGTCATTCCTGTAAACCAACATTAATATGATTAAATCTTATATGTAAGGCTTACTATACATACACTGTGTACAAGCTGTACATAATGGGTGTAGAAGGGAATGTATTAGGTTGTGTATAGAATGTATAAAGTGTGCATATAATCATGCATATTCCATGTGCACAGGTTATACACAATGTGTGTCTTAGGGATTGTATCAGGCTGTATACAGGTTGTATAAAGTGTGTGTATAATAATGTACATACCACGTACATAAGTTATACAACGTATGTGTACAAGGAAATATAATATGATGTGTATAGGTTGTACAAAGTGCTTGTACTATCATGTATATGACATATGTACAGGTTGGACATAGTGTGTGTATAAGGAGAAATTAAACACAATAGAAACTTGTCAAAAAATTTTTGTAAAATAACTATCCATAAAGTTAAGCATTTCCTTAGTAATCAACTCCCTACTCGTAAACTTCATTATTATGCTTGTAGGGGCCACCACATAAGGTAATGATTCCACTTTGAAGATTTGTTCATATTTATATTGCTTTGCTAGTGGTTCTTTTCCCTTATTTACCTTACTTTCTTTCTTCCTGTCAGCTGTTTTGATCAACTTTGGGGGCTTAAGATCCATCATTGAACTTGTAGGAGCAACCACTTCAGATAATGATTCCACATGGATTTTTTCATATATATATATATATATATATATATATATATATATATATATATATATGTTGTTTTGCAGGTGGCACCCCTTTTTTATTTGCATTCTTTTTTTTCTTCATGTTAGCCTCTTTGAACATTTTTTTGCACTTAAGCTCAGTAGTTATACTTGCAAGAATAACAACTTTAGGTAACTTATCCACCATGATGATTTCTTGATATATATGTTCTTTCACAGGTATCTCATCTCCCTCATTTTTCTTCCCTTTTCCCTTCTTGTCACCTGTTTTGAAGGGTGATTTAATAGTCTTCTTAACTCTGGAGTGCCTTCTCTCCACATCAGAGGCTACTAATACCTATTATTACTACATAGTGTACACCTCAACTTTTCTCTCTAGTGAACTTTGTTGGTACCTCAACTTTTTGAGGGCCCTGAGTCTTGACCATAACATTGCAATCTTGGACTAGTACCTCAACTTGTTCCTCGTGACATCATTGGTTTCTTGGGTCTGTACCTCAAGTTGTATTTAAGCCTAAGTGATGTCATTAAGACATGATTCTTGGATTGGTACCTACTCTTATACTTCACACTGACTATTTTTTGACAATAATGGATTCTTTATTCTTTGTGGGTGACTTTGCTGCCCAACCCTCAATATATGTAATTTTTCTTCAATATTGGCAACTTTCATTTCAAATCGCCCAACCCTCATGCCAAGCTCGATACCATAATTTTCCATATTATTTGTAAGAGCCAAAAATAATGTACTCATTTTAGTTTGCATTTGAGTGGGTTTCTTAGAGATGCTAGCATCAACATAAGTGGAGATTGGACTGACAAATGTCTTGGTAGGAGATGAGTCTTGCTACCAAGAATGAGAAAGTTGGAGTAAAGAAAGAGGAGACAAGTTATGGGGGATTGAGAAGGTTTATGGTGTTGGAAATACTTTATCAACTATTTTTGCTTCCTCTTGTATAACACCGTGAAAGGAGTAAAAAATCTACACATAAGTGAGCCCGTTATCAGTTGAAGCTTGTGTAATTGAGTTTATTAAGTTACATATCATATTATGTGTGGGAAGAAAGTGTACTTGGGAATCCTTGAGTGATTCGATAATTTAGAGCCCTGGCAATGAGTATATAAAATGTTATTGTCCCAATGAAAGAAATGTGCTCTTGAGTTACCTATTATAGGGGCAACAATGATTGTGTGCTCTAGAAATCAAATCTGTAAATGATCAAGAAGTAACATTAAAATAAGTAAAACTTAGAGAAACTATAGATGATGTGAGCACTCATTATTAACATCGATACAAATCCATTTATATAACATTGTAGGATATCATCAATAAAATTCTTAGCCATCCCATCAAATTTAGAAACTAAGAAATTTCTAATGGCCCCTACCTAATTATTCCTTGAGAACTCATCTATATTCTAGGCAATACTAATGAGTAGTTTTGGGTTTATGTAGTTATTTATGAGAAAACATAATTTGGATAACATAAATATTATGTACTTATTTATAATAAGGGTAGGGGGCTTGATATGTTGATTCTTTTCATATCATTTTTACTATTAATTGCAAAATATTTTTAGTGGCTCATTTTCCAAGCATATTGCTTCACCATTATTTGGCAATCTAGTAATTAGAGCCACTTTATGTATAATAAATTGAAGCTCAGTCCCTTGATTATGAAGGTTGTGTTGTTCACATGCTAGAATGACAACAACATGAATATTACTGGTGTATTCTACTGAAATGGAGAGATCTCTAGAAATTAAAATATGTTCAACTTCATTAAAGCATCATCAACCTCATTATTGAATATCTTGACCACGAAATCACATATAGCTCTAAATGTTGAGGGTCTACAATAGAAAGTAATATTTAAGATGTATATTTGAACCAAAAAATGGTTAATATATGTTTTTTTTTTAAATGTGGTCTATTACTTATTCACATCCTATGTACACTTTATACACGGACCATAAAGAGGAATGTATATACATGTTGTGTACAAATTCATAAGGAAGAAGCGAAAGAACATTATGCAACTTCTGCATAATGAACTTTACTAGTTGAGTTATTTTTGAATATCACTTGGCTGGGGGGAAACAACACAAAAATTTTATACACCAATTTTGGAGAAACCTAAATAGATTATGTAGCTTCACCATTCATGCCTTCAAAAACAACAAAAATTCCTTAAAAATCATATTTAACCAACTAAAAAAACTCATTTTTCACTCCAAAATATAGTAACACTCAAAAATACATTAATGACACCTTGATCAAACTTACTATGTCCTTAAATCTAACCTTACAAATCTTATTGATGGATAATCCCTATAGATGATGAAGAGAGGGATACCTGATAGATCATTTGAAGTTGAACAACACCTAAAGGAAATGACATACCAATCCTTGTTCAAAGATGAGAGCGCCTGAAGGAGACGAGCAATCCTTATTCAATGAGGAATATTAACTTTCCAAATTATAAAACCTAAACCTTTTGGTTTGCTGTGATTTTAAAAGTGAAAGGATGGGACAATGTTTATAGTGAATGGACGGGATAGGGGAAGACTTTTTTTCAAAACTATCATTGGGTCTAGATTTAGTTGTTAGGTCATGAGTTACAAAAATATATATTAAAAATCCACGTATATAATCTATGTGTCATAATTTCATTAGAGTATGGATAGAGAGCTCTATCCGCACTCAACACATAATGATTTCATGAGAATGAAAGGGCTAATGAGAGTGAGAGAGCCAGCTAGTTTTCTCTCTCTTTGAAAAGTAAATAAAAAGAGAAAGAAAATGGTAAAGGAGAAGGGTTGATGATCATGTAGAAGAGGAAGTGAGAGAGATGGGAGGATGAGGCTATCCCATGTGTCAAGCTAAAAGAGGGTGAAGGAGAAGGAGGTGACAATAATTTAAGTTTGTTGGAATAAATAAGCTTGATGGCCGGGTGGATTCATGGACAAGTGAGGGTAGGGAGGAGGAATTAGAGAGATGTGAGATTGGGTGTATGATGGAAGTGGCTTGGCAATGGGCTGACAAGTGGAGTTTTATTCAAGCTTGGGGTACAAAGACAAGAGGAAGGGAGTGAAGAAGGGTTCATTGTGAGAGAAGGGATAAAAGGTTTAACCAACTGTGCGAGTTAAGGTCACATGCATGGGGTGTATTGGGAATGTTAGTATATAAGGGGCATAACTTCTATGTAGGGATGAGAGGAAGAAGTATAAACTAATGAGATCATAAAAGTGCTTAGGGCAAACAAAGAGATGGAGGCGATTGCATTTTATTAGTGGAACTAGGGGTACAAAAAGAGTAGAGTCAAGCTTGAGTCATGTATAACTAGAACTGAACTCATAAGCAAAATCAGAAGCTTGAACTTGAGTCAAGCTCAAAGGTGAACTCGTCTCATGGCAGTGGATGTTTCTCGTATCAAGCTCTCAAGGCATATTGATTTCATGTTTGCGACCCACTTCCACTTCAACATTATGAAATTCAGCCTTCCAAGTATGAGTCCACGGTCCCGACTCTTCCTTCCTCATTCAAGCATATCCAAGCTAGCCCCATGGGTTTCTTCTCCAATGTCTGACCCTACAGTTATGCTTTCATGCACATTAGAGTTTCTTGACAAATTATCAAATCAAGCATCATCTCTGTTGAACTAAATCTTGTTAATACAACGAGCATGAAATTCTGCATAAGCTTGAAACTCAATAAGATTGATTTGTGAGCTTGTTAAAGAGTCAAATCGGATTGGCTCAGTTGTACACCTAGGTGGGACTAGGTGAACAAGGAGAAAATGAATTTATGATGTTCGTGTAAGGGATGACGTGTGCTTGAAATGGGGACATGATAAGCAAGTCTATCAATGCTATTTTGGTATTGACACTAAAGGTCTCAAGGCTATGAGATTTATGGAACTTTCTTTATTTTTATATTTTTGATGATTTTATGATAACACATATATAATTAGAGAAAGACAAATTAAAATGAAGAATTGAATCATTCCATAATTTCTAATGGCTTATTTATGTCAAAATTTCATCATTAGCTAGAAACAACAAACAACAACAACATCAAGCCTTTATCCCACTATGCGGGGTCGGCTACATGAATCATTTTTCTCCATTATGTCCTATTAAAAGTCAAATTCTCATTTAGATCTAATAGAGAAAGATCACTTCTAATATTTTTTACCAAAGTCTTTTTAGGTCTGCCTCTACCTTTCTTAACATAAGTCAAATCTAATACCTCTACTTTCCTAACCGGGTCATCGGAAGGCCACAATTTTATGTGACTAAACCATCTAAGGAAACTCTATCTAATCTTATCTTCTGTTGGAGCTACTTCAACCTTTTTACATATATGCTCATTTTGTATCCTATCTCTAAGGGTAAAGCCACTCATCCACCTGAGCATCCTCATCTATGTCACACTTAACTTAGTATTATGCTTCTCTTTTAATGGAAAACATTATGCACCATAAAGAATTGTAGGCCCCACCACCATCTTATAAAATTTCCCCTTAAGTTTGAGGGGTACTTTTTTATCACACAGCAAACCTGGTGCAATCCTCCACTTCAACCATCTAACTTGAATTCTAGTGATAATATACCCATCTATTTCACCATCACTCTAAACAATAGATCCAATATATCTAAAATATGTACTCTTATTAATGACTTGATCACCTAAAGTCACAATACCCTGACTAGGTCTATTACTATTAAAATTACAATCCATATTCCGTTTTAGATCTACTCAAGCGAAAACCTTTAAACTCTAAGGTTGACCTCTATAATTCAAGTTTACCTTAAACTTTATCTCTAGTCTTATCAATAAGAAGAATATCATCAACAAAAAAACATACACCAAGGTACATCCTCTTGCAAATGTCTAGTGAGAACATCCATGACTAAAGCAAAAAGATATGGGCTTAAGGCTGATACTTGATGTAACCCAACCGAAATAGGGAAATACTTTGTCAAACCACCTTGTGTTTGAACACAAGTAATAGCTCTTGCATTCATATCTTTTATGATTTGAATATAAGAATTATTAACTCCTTTCTTTTCAAGAACTCTCCATAGCACTTCTCTTGGAACTTTATCATATGCTTTTTCTAAATTAATAAGTATCATTTGTAGATCCTCTTTATTTTCTCTATATTTCTCAATCAAACCTCTTAATAAATGTATGGCTTCCATAGTTGACCTTCCCGACATGCATCCAAATTGATTTTGAGAAACATTAGTATCACACCGCAACCTATACTACATAACTCACTCCCGTAGTTTTAAAGTATGACACATTAACTTAATTCCTCTATAATTCACATAATCTTGTGCATCACCTTTATTTTTAAAAATAGGAATTAACATACTCATTCTCCGCTCATCTTGCATCTTTTTAGTTTTCAAAATAGTATTAAAAAGTTTAGTAAGCCAAGTAATTCCTTCATCTCCTAAGCATTTCCACACCTCTATTGGAATATCATCAGGTCCAACAACGTTTCCACACTTCATTTTTTTAAAAGCCTCTCTAACTTTGGTTTTACTAATATGCCGATAAAAACAAAAATCTTTATTTTCATTTAGGGTGCTAAGGTCACTACAGTCAATCTTATTTTCACATTCTTCATTAAAAAGTTTAGCATAATATCTCATTCACTTTTGTTGGATATCATTTTCTGAGAAAAGTACTTTTTGATCTTCATCCTTATCTAGCGAGTAGGTAAATTTTGTATTTCTCTTTCATGAAATGATCTAGACATTATGTCTTTAATTTTAAATATTTTGATGTTCTAGATGTGTCAATGTAGTTTGTTTCATAAAAGAGCAACATTCAAGTGATTTTGATTATAAATGAGCAACCTCAAACCTAATTTGTGTGACATCATGTCCATCATCCATTAACTTGGTTGAGATTGATCTAATTGATTATGTGAGGTGCTTCTTTAGTGATTTTGGCACTCCAAACTTATCGACATGGTTTGCTTCTTGATTGAGTGACTTTGATTGTGTTTAAGACATTTAGAATCAATTGTGTGATATTGTATTAATTGACTATCATTTTCGTTGTATTCGATTGAATTGGTCTTGATATGTACATAGAGGTCAACATAACTATAAGATTTGGTGAACTTTAGATGGCTAAAGTGATAATAATAATAAGTTAGGCCATTAAATCATACGGTGGAGTAGATAAAGATGATGAAAAATTACAAGACAACACATTTTCTTTTGAATCATAAAAAAATATTCTTAAAAATGAGTATGCAATCTCTAATAAGTAATAGCTTTGTTAAATATTTTTTTTTTAATTATATATTTTCGTACAAAATTTGAATAAGTAAATAGAATAATCAAATAATTTTTTGGTCATATACTATATTTGTAATTTTGACTTTATATGATTTATAATATGTATGATTGTAGAAATATGAACACTATTTATTTGCTGAGAAAAATATGCTTAAAAGTTCATTCAGATAGGAAAACTCTATTTTTTATAGTGTACTACTTATTTAAAGTCCGTGAACAATATTGGAAAAAAGTTTGAACAAAATTAGAATAATATTCAAACAAAATTTGAACCTAGTTAAATTATGCTTGAACATTGTTGAAATTGGATTTAACTGCACTAGATACAACAAAGCGCATTCCAACTACTTTATTAGAGCAAATTATATGGTTGATACATCATAGTATAATCACAATAACTATAACATAATATATTATAAAGTAGATGCAACATAGTGTAATCTAGGCGCTATAATATAATAGGGAGCTATAATATAATGGAGAGATAATCACAATAGCTATGACACAACATATTAAAATATAAATTCACATATATAACACATTATAATGACAAACATTACATCACTATATAATTAATTAGTGATATTAATTAAGAATTATATTAAATCTAAGAAGTTATAATATTTTTACAATAATAAGAAGAGAAGAGTAAAAATTATTATGAAGGCAGTTGCCATTTAGCCATGTAACTAACTCAATTATGGCCTCTCGCTTCACATTAGTTGTGCATATATTGCATTACATCATTCTCTCCCTTTAAATATCTTATAATTTTTTTGGATGACCACACTTAAACTTGATCAATAAGTGTAATACAACAACTTTATTTATTTCTAGAATCCTCATATATTTTCATTCTTTTATTAATAAATTATTTTCAATATATACAACAAATGCTTCTCAATATACAACTTTGAATATAAATTATAATAATTGACACCCTAATCGTAAGCTATAACCAATGCAGGCTTGCATGAAATAGCCATAATATCAAATTTTTTGCATGTACATTTCACTCCAACAAATAAACATCGCAACTAAGATTATGGACATGCAATTCAAATTGACTAATGAGCATATAATCAAGTTTTGAGCCTTATTCAAAAGCTTTCCCAATACTTCTTTTATTTTCTTCACCAAAATAATTTTTATATACAATGTAATGGTGTGTCTATCAAAGAAACTTCAATGTATTATATTCCCAAAAAACTTTAGTAAAGTTGTCACTAAATAGGAGCACACTCTTGAAAATATTGTTAAAACTTTTTTAAAATACTATTTTCCATCAAGTCATATATATTTCTATGAAAGGAAGCACGATGAGCCCACCACAAAATGATAACACTATTCTCTAAATAGGCACTTATGTTTGTGTTACGGACATGTATTTTATCAAAGTACATGTATAATTCATCTATTCTGTATGCCTTATAAGTTAAGTGATATTCCTTAGGACAACTATAGATTTTGAACCCAATTATAGTATTCATTATGAAATGACTAGTACAAGCTCCATGATGTGTCTACAAAAAGATGGATGATAAATATTAACAATATTGTTATGTCTATAGTAGATAAACAACAACTTATGCAATATGCTAAGTGATTCTCTCAACCTAGTTATGACATGCATCCATGACTCATTATTTTTTGAGTCAACCACTATAAATGCCACAAGATAAATTTGAGTATTAACATCATGTACCACTACTATAAGCAAAGGACTTCAACATCATGTATTCAAATATATTTTTTTCCAAACTTAACACTAGTAGGCATGTTCTTTAGTATCATGAAATGACATTTACTACCAAGCTAAAGATTAATAATTATCTCTATTATTTTTTTTTCTAGCATACTTAAATAAGATAGTAACTTCTAAAAGAATGCTTTTATGGATCCAATTACATAAATGATAAATTGCTCATTACATTGTCAAGCATTTTTATAGGAGAAATCAACGTCTTAGTTCCTCTTCGCATATAATATAATCATCATTAACTTTAAATTATGATTAAATCTGATGAGCTTCACCTAAATTATATGTCTAAGGAGCCATTATTAAGCTTGTTAGTGGGTTTTCAGTCTAACATCCAAAGTGCAATTGTGATCTCATATTTGGCTCCTCGTATCAAATATATATGTACTTGCCAACTTCACATCTCATAAGCTACATGAATCTCTGAACTGCAACCAAAGTACCATACCTAATTTCTTCAATTGAAACTAAAATTTTTTTATCGCATATATGAAAGATCGTGAATGTTAGATTGAGGGGGCAGGGGGTGAATTGGTGATTTAAAAAACTTCTTGAAACATAAAGAAAAATCTCCTTTTTAAAGCTTTTTCAAACAACTGTAAACTGATAATTTTATCTCTCGATGTGGAAGCAAAGTAATTTCACAATAATAGAAAATCAGATATTTTCAACCACATAATTAACACAGAAATAAATGAGGAAAATAAAGTGCAAAAAATGAAACCAAGAACAAACACACCTTTATTTTATAGTGGTTCAGTCAACCTGACCTATGTTCACTCCCTAGAACCTCTCGTTCCAGGTATTGTAGTAAATCTTTAGTGACTCTCCTTTAACCCCCATAGTTAAGAGGAGAAGCCCTTATAAAATCTCTTCCACTATCCTGGTGTTGTAGAGCAACAAAAATTTTTTCAACAGAGAACCTTGACTCTATTTTTTCCCTCCAGGAGATAACAGAGAACCATGAATCCCTTTCACCTTCCTTGGTACGGCGGAGTAGCCGGGTCCTTTGAAACCAAAGAAATCTTCTTCATCCCAAAACATCCCTCAAGACTAACCTTGATTATGATGGTACTAAGATGCAAGCTTGCAAGAGCAATCATGAGAAACCCCCTCCATACTATCTTGAAACCCACAAGGATCATGTCCCTCTCAAACTCCACTCTTTCCTCTCTCCCTATCAAGGCTCTCTCTTCAAGTTTTCTCCAAAAGAATGAAGACTCAATGCAGGTCAAAGATACTTACAATGTCTTTGGAGAAAGCATAAATAGAGGGCTTTAAAAATCCTAAAAATAAATTCTATCATAAAAGATTATACAATACGATCACAGGATCGTCAAGTATGATGTGTAAAATTTGACTTAATAGTCATCTACAATCACCAGATAGTAAGTACGATCAATACAAATTTGTACTGATCATCCAGTATGATATTAGGGATCGTCCTAGATGATTAGATAATTAATTATGATCATAACTGATCATCCTAGATGATCCAAATTGTTCAGTATAATTAGTTAGATGAGTTGATCGTATAATACAATATAAATTATATAATATGATTAATTCAAAATTTAAATATCTAGTTTTGACTCAATCTCACTCCCCCTAAGTGTGTGTGTGCATGATCACTAAGCTAACATACACTCTTACAGGACTTGACTCAAGAAATAAAAAAACAATAATAAATATTATAAAAAATTTTATAATATAACCTATTATATCCAATTTAGAGGCTTGACTCTTCGCTGGATAGTGCATGGCATTCCTGAAATGTTACTACACACACAAATAAATAAAAATTGCAAATATAATTATGCATAAGGATGTGAGCCATAATATTTGTTATCATCAAAAACATAAACTAGTAAGCTTGAGTTACAATAATATCCCCCTTTTTTATTATGGCAAATATTATTGATTGAATTTGCCAATTTATAAATATTTTTTTCTAATCTCCATCTCACTAAAATAATTATATTAAAACACAAGGGATACCAAAAATAGTTTTTTTAAACTTTAGACAAATAAAATTGAGAAACTAAGCAACAGAAAAATAAATTGAAATAATAGATAAATAAATGTAAATACAAGATGAATAAATACAACCAGATAAATACGTTCTCCCCCTTTGACATTATCAAAAATAAAAGAGAAGCACATAAAAAGAAACAAACAACAAAAAATAAACCAAACACAAACGATCATACGAACCCTGATCAGGTGGAGGTGAAGGTGATGTTTAAGAAGAATCAATTAGTTTCAACAAATTTTCTTAAAATAAGAAAGTTACCTCTTCATTTTATTCAAAAGCTAAGTAATAAATGAATTGATTGCATTAAGATCCAAAAAGGTTAGACATTTTAATTTTATCAACCCTAGCTCAGGCTCCATACAGGTTAAAATACTTTATTTTAATAAAATTTTAATTCAAAAAATAATTTAGAAAGAAAATGTAATCTTTTCAAGCTTCTTTTCAAAAATATATCTTAAGAGAATAGCATTGCAAAGTGATAAACCAAAAATCATGATTTTTAAATTCAAGTGTGGATGATATCAACTAGCACATGAATTTGTCTAAGATTTAAAGACTTGACATGAAAGGAAGCTAACTTATTGCGGAATCATTTTGTGCCTCTTTATCAATTTTGATGCACTTTATATTTCTTTTGATTTTTTGATACACTTTGTGCATCTTGCAATTATTTGGCATACATTACATATCTTTTCATTTTGGGCTCATTTTGTGCATATTTTCATTTTTTACCATCTTGTTTCTTTTTTAAGTCTTTAAAAAATACTCAGTTGTGAGATTATCTTTCAAATATAAGAGAAGAGGAACTCGCTCTCTTTAATAAGGAAGAGCAAACAAAAAATAAAAACCTTATCCATTTGTAATAGATAGATAGCTTGAGTAAGAAAATTTAATATTGATTCATTGATTTATAAAAATATTCAAATGAGATAGATAATAATATGAAGATGAAACAGATTTCTATTATTGGTCTAATTTTTAATTTGAAATAACTTTTTATTCAAAAAGAAATTACACTATTAAAGGACTTAGAGGATGAGGGATAATCATCAAATTTTCTTTCTTTAACTAATTAGAGAAGTCAACAATCACTTACTAAAAATTCTAAGGAAAAAAAAAGCAGATAAAATTTTCATTTTTAAAAGAAAATATGAGAAGTGATTCATTCTCTTATGCATATATAATGTGAGATGTGATTTGTTGGTGATGATCAGAGAGTACTCTAAAAATATACATAAAAATAAATAAACTAAAAAATTATAAGCATAAATAACAAAATGCTGAAATAATAAAGAAAATAAAAACATTCATGATGAATAAAAATAAAATAAAGAATATATACACATGAATTAACTATAACACAGATAAACACACAAACAAAATTTTATACCTTATCATCTTGCTCTTGGTCCGATGATTCAAAAGCAAGGTCTGCCTAGGAGATCTTTTCCCTTATTATAAATAGCTTATTTTTACCCATTTCCTTTACATGAAGTATTTTTATGTCTTGGCACTGATTTTTCATATGTCCAAATTTTCTACACCTAAAATAAATAACATCAGAACAAATCATAACATTATTATCATGTTTACGTTTATTCCACATTTGTTGATATTAATGCTTGTAATTTAGTAGATTTGCAAATTTTCTTGTTATTAATGGTATTTCCTCACTCTCATCATCTACTAAGTTGCTTTTATTCGTGTCTTCAGCTTTTAGCACTAGTTTTACCTACATTCAAAAGTCTTTGAATCACACTTTGCTCTTGGGAAATGAGTTAGACAATCAGATTATCAATAGAATAATCATTCAAGTATTTTGATTCGCATGTAGCAGTAATTTTAGCATAAAATATTTCAGAGAGACATTGATGAATTTTATTAACTTTTTCAAAATTTGAAAGTTCATTGCCTAAAGCATATAATGATGTCACAATTTGAGTAAACCTAGTATACATATCTAAGATCGTCTCATAAGATTTCATGTAAGAAAGGTTATAATCGTGCATTATAATATTCAATTTAGATTGCTTGACCTCACTAGTACCTTCATATGTAGTGCATAATCTATCCCAAATATCCTTGCAAGTGGTATATGTAGACATTCTCATATAAACTTTAAAATTAAAAGCATAGAAAAAACCATTCAAACATTTAACATTCAATTGAGCATTAAATTGTTCTATTATACTCCATTCAATAAAATGAATATTTGTTTTGACTCCATCAATAATACATTATGGTACAAAATAACCAGTTTAAATCATATGTCATATTTGATAATCAGTTGATTGCAAGAAAATAGACATACAAAATTTTCAAAAATCAAAAGAAATATTTTTAAATAAAAGTGGTCATGTGATTGAATATCTTTCCGTAATATTATGATTACCAAAGTTAGCCATAGATCTTTTTTTTCAAAAGTGTTCTAAAACGTAAATTATGAATCTCATTCTGATACCACTTGAAAGTTTGTGAAGGTTGTTAAACCCTAAAGAACTAGTCCTGAGGCTAACCAAGAGGGGGGATGGCGAATTGGTGGTTTAAGAAATTTAATTAAACAGAAAGAAAAATCCCCCTTTTAAAGCTTTTTTAAACATATGAAAAATGATAATTTTATCTCTCAAAGTGGAAGCAAAGTAATTTCACAACAATGGAAAATCAGATATTTTTAACCACATAATTAACTCATAAATAAATATGAAAAAAAAAGTGCAAAAAAATAAAACCAAGAACAAACACACCAAATTTAATAGTGGTTTGGTCAACCTGACCTACGTCAACTTCCCATAACCTCCCGTTCCAAGTATTGCATTAAACCTTAAGTGACTCTCCACATAACTAGGCAGAGAAGCCCTTATAAAATCTCTTCTACCAAAATAATGTGGCAAAGGACCGAAACTCTTTTCACAGGCAGAGAACATTGACTCATTTTTCTCCCTCTAAGAGATGGCAGAGAACCAAATATTGTAACCTAGTTTTCATAACTATATATATATATATATATATATATATATATATATATATATATATATATATATATATATATGATTTCAAAATCTTATTGTGTTGATTACTGTTTCTCCTAACATAAATTGAAAATAATATTTTTGTTATTTGTGTGTACTAATGTTGCAGGGAAATCATAGTCCATACTACTAAAGACTTCAAAATAGATTAGATTAGGGTTTATTATAATTAAAGTCTATACTTTTTTTGAGTCAAAGAGAGTGTGATTATAATTGGGTAATCATGCACAAACACACATTGGGGGAGTGTAAAAGCTTGTATTTTTAAAACTAATTATATTGTGTGATCATGGATCGTATAGCATGATTTAACCTGAGTGTTCCTCTAGAATAGAGTTGATCGAATTATGCCAGAAAAAATTTTCTAAGTCTTGTTCATACTGTACAAAGTTACATTCGTATAGACGACGTCTAGAGTATGAAATGGCTACATACCAAATCATCCCTAATAAACTCAAAAATTTCAAAACTAATCATACTGTATGAAATATAGATCATATCCAGAGTACAAAATGGCTGTATAAATTTTTTGAACTGTTTGTACTACATGAATATGGGTGCATACATATGATGTTTAGAGTACAAAATAGACTCATCCATTTTTGTACCAAATAAAGCATGATTTTGGTTAAAGTAATCATAATGTATGATATTGGGTTTGTAGAGTATGCCAATCATAGTAGAAATACATTCATACCAAATAATACCAGGCAAATTAGTTCTATTTTGAACTGATTGTATTGTACGATGGCAGTTCGTGCATATGACTGTTAGAGCACAAAATCAATTTGTATAGGATTATACGAGCATTTTTTGAACTGATCATAACTGTTGACCTCATTATTCGAGGTCAATTTCCCCGAAATTGATTCTAGCACCTAGGTATTCATAACCTAGTGTAGACGTCACCCCCATAGGATTTCTCTTAGGTGGATACCCATTGACGTAGCGTCGACTAAAACCTACCATTCAATTCAAATCAAAGTCAATTCAATCTAGTTTCAATTCAACTCCAAAATGAACTCAAACCAAGCTCGATTTATGATTTGTCAATGTCGATCGACTCAATTCGAGTTCGATGTAGTATAGATGACTCTAATTAAACCCTTAAATCAACTCATCAATAAAACCCAAATTTCTTTCTAATAAAGTCGGATTTAATTTTTCGATCAAATCAAATCAACTCATTTAAAGTTAATAAAAAATAAATTCATTAATATTTAACATTAATTAAATCTAATTTAATCAAAATGACATTAATCTAATTAAAATCACTCAATTTCAACTCAATTTGATTTAAATCGATTTCATCGGCTCAATTTAATTCAATTAAGCGTAATCTAAATCAAATTCATATCATTTAACTCGAGTCGATTCAACTAATTAAACTCAAATCCACTTCTAATAAAATCTAATCAATTCAATTTTGTTTTAATGAAATCAGCCATTTAAATCCCTTTTTAAAGCATGAATTAATCTTAACTATTTGATTTGAATTAAAAGGTAATTTTGAATTTGCTTAGACCGGTTAAAGCCCTTAACCCACGATCTCTCACGTATCTCAGCAGTTCTCAGAACTCCCCTCTCCCTTTGGATTCGCATATGCACAGAGAGAACAGCAGGCCTGCAGTTCACACATCCCACTCCTCTCAGCCGAACAAACCCCAGCCGAACACCTCTCAGACGAAAAAACCCCAGTCAAACACCTCTCAGCCGAACACCAGTCATTCGCACACCTCTGAAATCGAAACCCAGAAGCCCGATCAAAAAAAAAAAACTTCAGCCATGACGCCAAATCCGAGGTCCCACTCTCACGCTCTCTGTACACTCAGCAGTTCGCAAAACTCTCCCATACACAGAAATGCCCTCCAGCCCGCCTCTCATTCCCACGATCCCTCTCCCCTTAGTTCCGAAATCCCCAAGAGAACAAACCTCCTTCAGCCGTCTCTCTGCAGTTGGCACAATCCCCAACATCTCTGCCTATTTCTAGTTCGTGAAACCAGCCGCCAATTGGTCCTTGCGGTAAAGCTCTAGTTCAATAAGAAAAGCATTTCAGCATTTCAGCATTTGGAAGAATGGTAATTTAGCATTCTACATTGGTTACTTGATGTTATAGATTGTTATGAATTCTTTGCTATATGAAACTTAATGTTGATAGACTTTCTTTATAATGGCTAAATCTTCTCACTTCTTAGCCTATGATTTTATATGCAAGATAAGTTGAGGAAAATCTATTTTAACGTTTGGAAATTTTTAGATTTATATTAATTATACTGTTAAAATCATCTAGTGGTTTCTTTCTATGACATGCTTTATAATTCAATTATAAGATTTTATATTTCAAATATAAGGAAGTAGACATTGTGTTGAAAAGTGTTCTTTATAATAAATTTGACCACAAGAGGTTTAATAAAAGTTATATTATATTGTTTTACCTGTTGTATATTTTAGATCATAAGTATGTGAAGATCTATTGCAAAAATGTATAGATTGTGTTCAGTATTTTTTTAAGATTTGGAAAGATTGTAGTAGTATCATATACTATGCTCCAAGATTGTATCTTGATATAATTATAGAGTTGGAATATTTATATACATGTTTAAGTTTATTTTCCATCATACAAATCTATCTTGTTAATATTATTTTTTTTGTGAGAAATTAAAGGGTATCACAAAAGATATGATTGTGTATGGTTTGTTTTGATTTACTAATAAGTTGAAAATTTTCATATGATTTCTTTGTTTTTGGTTGAAAGTAGAAGTGCATGCTAGAAAAGTATTGTGTGAGATAAGTAAAAATAAAATGTTTGATTTTGTGGTAAGTGTATATTTTCGAAATTGAAATTTGTGTGAGTTTGGGAGAATAGAAATTGTGTATTTTGGAAAAGAAATATAAAGTGTATAGTTGAGTTGAAAAGTAAAAAACTAGGTGAAAGTTGTATATGTGAAAAGTATGGTAATGTGTGTATCTTTGGGAAGTTTTGGAGATGTAGAGTTTGTGTCTATATTGAAAAGTGATACGTAAAGGTAAAGTTGTATTTGAAATTGTGTGTGAAGGTAGAGATTTAGTTGAACTTTTGTATGACTTGGAAAAGAGAATTGTGAAGATTTGAAAGAAAAAATGTGTGTGTTGAAAAGTGAATCAAGTGTGTGATGTTGGAAAAGCAAAAAGTGTATATCTTGAAAAGGAAGTGTGTGAGTTTTGAAAAAGTAAAAGTGGAATTAGTATGATTTGAAAAGGTGAAAGATTTATGTTTCGAAAAGTGAACTTGTGTGTGTTGAGAGGTGGAATTTGTGTGAATTTTAGAAGAATGAAAGTGTATGGTCTAAAAAGTATAAGAGTCATTTTTGAAAAGTGGAATGTGTTAAGAAGTAATACATGTTGAAAGGTGTATTGAATATTGAAATGTTTAAAAGTATTTTGATAAAGAAAAATGTAGAGTATGATTTTGAGAATGGTGAAATGTGCAAGTGTAAGAGATAAAATTTTTGTTTTATAAAATTGTGTAAGTTAGGGAGAGTGGAAGTGAATGTTAGAAAAATATAAAGTAAATTGTCAGAAGTGAAAGGATTTCAAAAGCAGAATCAACAAAGCCAGTGTTCAAGCCCGAAGAAAGGTACGACTTTTATTTGCAGTAAATTTCAGTTATTTTATTATTATTTATTAAAAGTGCTTCTAATTCATGTTTTCTTTTCTTTAATGACATAAACTGCGAGGAATGGTACCGGTCGAGGGAACAAAAGTACAAGGAGCTAAAGGCGTCAGTCGCCTCTATCCAATCGGGTAGAGGTGCTACGGGCGGAACCACCGGGTCGTAGCCCCCGGTGACTGTGAGTATTTCTAAACTTAGAAAACTTTTAGGGGCCCCTTGATGTGGTTTCAATAAACCCTTCCCTTTTAGGTCCTTGTAGTAACTTCAATTTTATTAGGTTTACTTTTATTTGGTTTTAGATCCTTAAACCCCTTTTACATATACGAAATGTCCTAAGGGTTAGTAATAACAAAAATTTTTTATCCCATACAACAGTAGTGACACTTAAGGACAAAAATTAAGGACCGGGTCTTAAAAAATTTAGACTTAGGATGCATGTACACTTTAGGGTAGAGACATATAACATAGAAAACCTAGTGACATTCACTTATTATTATTATTATTATTGTTATTATTATTTTATTTTTATTTATTTATTTAACAAATTAAATTTAATTAACTAAAAATTTTCTTTTAAATAATAATTGATTTAGGATATATCAAAACCACACTTTCTAATTCACACACTTAGAATTGTTTGTTAGGACAACCGACTCTAGCTTTAGGTTAGGCCGGTGTTTATTTCCTTACTGCACTGTGACGGGCTTTTTCTCGGTTTTCACTGCATGTTGGTTGTAAAATTGTTGGTGTGTTTATTTATTTATTTTTACTGCACTCTGTGTTATGATTTGACTGACGATTAGATTACCCATAGGTTAGGAGCGATCTGGATTGTTAATACGATTTTCTGCAGGTGGCCACACTCATGCAGGGCAGATGAAAAGGGGGCAAATTAATCAATAATTTTATATAAATGCTACAGGTACTTCAGCTGCTAAGCCCCCAAATAAAGAAGAGTGTGGCCAAGTGTGGCTTAATAATTTAAATTCAATTGCATATATATATAACTGCGTGGGATAATTTTTATTATAAATTGCTTAGGATAACCCTGCAGGTGGACTAGATTTTTCTTCCCTTTCTGTGAAATAAAATGTAATGTAAATATAATATATCAAGAGTCAATAAATGTGAAAGTGATTTTTGAAAATGGAATATTACATCCAATTTGGAATCTAAAGAAAGGAGAATATACCTTAAAGGATTATTCTCTTTTATTTGGAAAGCCAAATTAGGATGATTCAATATCTAAATAGAAAAGAAAATACCCCTCATAGGGATGAGTTTCTTTTCATTTTGATATCCAGAACCCGATGGACCCGAGAAGTTCGTAGAAGAAGAAAAGACAGAACGAGAAGATTGAAGAAAGAAGATGAAGAAATGAAGAATCAAGGAACAGTATATCCCAGTTCAAAAATCACTTGCGTCATTCTTAGGATTAGAATCCGGGTTTGTTGTCAGTGGTGCCCGGCCACTTTACTTTTCTATAAATTCTGGGTGTAATATGGACATTGGACATTATATTTGGATTATTAAAATTGATTGTTTACATTGTTTGTGCAGTAGATTTTTTTAGGACTCTTGCATGCCGTGTTTTGTTTTAGTCTGGATACGAATCAGAGTGCTTTTTTTCGTAAGGGTACGCTTAAAATTCTTCTACTTGTAATTAAAAATAAAAATTTTTAGGCTCACATAGTAACTTTAACATTCTAAGAAGTAAGCTCGGGACCGCCGAGAGTCAGCATAAGCATATTATTACTTTCTCTTCCTTGTTAGGCACCTCCCCGCCTGCGGGTTCTGGCAGACCACTTGACCTATGAGGGTGCAGTTCTGTCAAGGGGAAGTTGTGCAATCTCTAGGGAAAAACCTATTTTCTAAGCCTAATTTTTAAACTTTTTCATTATTATTTTATGCATTCGAGTCAATTAGCTTGCATTGCATTAGATACAAATTAAAAAGAGTCTAAAATATTAATTGCATTTTTAGACATTTCTCACCCTACATAAGTTAAGGGGCTAATTAGGAACTGTCTTAGATGTCGGCCCCCAATTCCTTAAAACTTAAGCAACATCCCTACTCATCTTTCATAAAAGACTGGATACATGGTTTTAAAGCGCCTAGCTGGTTAGCTGGCTCCCCAATCCAGGCCGGGGAAAGTCCAGATTTGCACTTCATTAGTTAGGTTCGCGTCACTATTTTATAGTACCCAAATTATATTTAAGTTCTGAGGCAGATTCTTTTTAGATCTTAAGTCCTCGCCCTCCGGGAATATAATCCCAAATTTCTAATAAAATGTTAACTCAAACATAAAATTTTCTCATAAAATGTAAAGCCCAACATAGGGTAGGCTGAGGCGTCTCTGAGCTTCTCAGAATCCGACGCCTTCTACTTTTCCTCCTTTGACTCGCTAATAAATGTTCAACATTGAGCTTTCTCCTTGAAAAATTCCTGCTTCTATTTCCTTATCTTTTACTTTGTAGTCAAAAGGGTATGAAATCACTGCTTTAATCGAGAGTTTTCTTAGGAGCTTTTCTCCTAGGATGTAATTAACTATAGGGGCTTGCCTCTATAGGGATTTGAGAACCTCAGACTAAAATAAACCTTATTTTATTCATATAAAACAAGGGAAGAATCTTTGGGAACATAGATATTTTTTTTTAAACCTCATTTTTAATTTTGAATAGACTTGTAGAATGTTATTATTATCTTTTCAGATAATATAATATTATACTTGTTATATTCAACTTTAGAAATGATGAATTTTATAAAATTTATTCTCGCTTTTGGACATCTTGAAGAATGTTATGTTTGTCTTTTAAGATGATATAATTTTCTTCTTGCCATATCTAAATAAAAGAATGAATAAACTTTTTCAAAAAAAAAAAAGTATTTCTATCCTTAAACATATTCTATAGAATTTCATGTTCATCTTTTGAGATGATATGTTATTCTTTGAACTATGTTTGATTATGGAAATATCAATTTTTAAAACCCTATTTTGATATTGAATCCATTGTAGAATATTGTGTCGGCCTCTCGAGACTGTACTTTATTTTCAATGTAGTATTCGATTACAAAATAGGAGAAATCAAAATCTGCGTGGTGTGACACAATTTTTCCCACCAATAACGTATGATGAGCGATCGTACCATCAAATTGAAATTTTTAGTTTTTTGGATGGTTTATCCTATCTTTCATATTTAAGATCCTAAAAACTAATTTTCACAGAACTCCTACTGCAAATTTATTTTGAGAGTGCACTTAGAGAGTGTTTGAGAGAGATTCTTATGATTGGAGAGTAAGATATTTCTTAAGACAAAATTATGAGGGGATTCACAATTTTACCCAATGGTGAGTATCTCTTACTTGTTCTTCAAATTTCTTCCATACTTTCTTGAAGACAATTGAAAGAAGATTTTCAAAGGAGTGTCGAAACTCTACCGATTCCAGGAGCATATGAAAGGATGGCAGTACTCTGCCGACACCATGAGGGTGTGAAAAGACAATGGTAATCTGCCAAATTTTGGAGGGTGTGAAAGGATGTCAGCTTCTCTGCCGTCACCAGGAGAGAAAAAAGGAGGACGGTACTCTGCCGCACTAGAGATTGATGGAAGAGAGGTTAATTGAATGAGCTTCTCCACATTCTCATCGGATAAAAAGGAGAGTCACTTAGATATAATGCAATATCTAAATAGGAAGTCTTCAGGGAGTGGACGTAGGAATTATTGGACCGAACCACTATAAATTTATGTGTTCTTTATGTCTTTACTCTTTATTATTTTTATTTTCTACAAGGTAATTTGTGGTTGAAATTTTTATTTTGATAAAACTTTATTATGCTTAAAAATTATAAAATTGATTTTCTAAAATTTCAAGAGATTTTTAAATTACCAATTCACCCCACTTGTGGTTAGCCTTATGAAAATTGCTTTAGGTCTAACAACCTATTCAGACTTTAAAGTGGTATCAGAGCCTACTTTCAAAAATTAAGGTTTAGATAACTTTTTGAAAATGATCTTTAATATTCTGATCATCTCGGATGAACACGTGTTCATCCGTACGATCATTTGGTCAAAAAGTTTGTATGAAAGGACAGCTCAGAAATGTGTTTTATGAAAAGCCGTTTCATTTTTTATCATATCCATTCATATGTACAAAATTATTTTCATCATGTATGAAATTATTTTTTTATATATGATATAAATTTTGTATTATTCGATAAGTCATTTTTCTTTAAATAGAAGGGTCTTGGATAAGTTTCTTATTCACTTTCTCATTTGTTTCCAAACCTTCTCGAGTCTGAATCTTAGAAATATAAAGCAGTAGCAAATGACCTCGCATATCTAAGGGTTCATTCTCTAGATCTGGTTGGGATGACGATTTTTCTATCCAAAGAGAATTAGGATGCTTTCTATATGTATTTTGCTGCAAAAAATATGCCTTCATGACTTCTCATTCAGAATGATATCCATTTCTCTGTCATACCCCTATTCGTCTCAACCTAGTTTTCATTTATCCTAACTCTCATCTATGCCTACCAAAAAGAGACATTCCAAACTTTTCTAGCTAACATGAAGGTAAATCAAGACCACACTAGGATTACCTCTTATGTTTTCAAGAAATGAGTGGAAATCACTAAGGAAGACTTAGACAACCTCCTTCACCTAAGAACCCAAGGATTTAGAGCTCACACCTTAACCTCTAGAGCTGACTTTGAATGGTTAAAAATAAATCAAAGTCTTAGAGGTGTTTCCCAAATGAGTCATTTGTCTCGTGTTTACACTCTCAATCAAAATGCTCAGATTATCCAGCACGTTTTGAGAAACTCAATTATTCCAAAAGCTGGTCATCGCATAAACATGACTCTTTTATCCACAATCACTTAATTGATAATGATTGAAAAATCTTTTGATGAAGTCTAACTTATTATGAATTACATTTATATACTCTATGATATTAGACTTCCTCATAATAAGAGAGAAAATGTTGCTTTAGGACATTTAGTTGTCTATATTTTAGAAAAAAAGTATAATCTTACACACCCTAATCCTCCCACTGAACTCCCTATTTACTTTATTGATGTCTCTTTTCTAGCACTCTTTGGGTGGGATCAAAGTTCTGAGGGTGATGATTCTTATGAAGGAGGAGCTCCTGCTCCAGCACCTACACGTGCACCTGGATCTGACCAGAATTTCTACCAATAAATGGTCCAATGCTTCAATAGAAGGAAACTCATTTTGATCAATGCTTTGATCAAATTAAGAATCACCTGAATCAGCAGGATGCTAGATATAATGAAGACATGGGTTGGTTCCGAGGGCAGTTTGACTTAGTAAACATGAATGTAGCTATGATCAGTAGTTACTTTTCAATATTTAACCAACCACCTCCTCCAGATCAAGGCCCTTCTAATTATTAGTTATACTTTTATGGTGTTATTACTGATGAGTTTATGTGTTTGTTCTTGAGATATATTCTTGTGACTTTAGTGATTTCATGTGTTAGTAATTTCATGTGTTGTCTATGGGATTATATTCTTTGTGATGATGTTAGATGGGTAAATGTGTTCGTATGTGCTTTTGAATGATAAATGACATGATGAAAGTTTTTGTTGACATACATTGAAATCTCACTTTTTGAATGGTTATTTTTCTTTAGAAAAATCAATTGTGGTTGATCTCTTGAATGAAAATTTAAATTTTTTTTGTTTTATAAATTAATTTCCTTACAAAATTTGATATCTTAAAATATAAATTAAAATTACGATTGGATGTAGGTAAGAAGATGAATTTCATGTTCATATAGGCAAGTATTATTTTAATATAATTGTTGCAAAATAGATGTCTTATTTGTTTAATTTTCTTTTTCAATGTGTTTATTTTGCTATTAGTAAAATTTGAATTAAGATTATTGATATTGGAAAGATCGATAAAATAAAATAAAAACACAAATTGTGCAAAAATAGAAAAGATGCACAAAGTGTGCCACAAACATTTGAAAAGATGCACAATGTCGCCAATTGAAAAAATTAGTATTATTCTTTCCGTTATCATTATATCTCTAATCCAAATTCATTTAATCGACAATCATCTTCACAATTGAATTAAAATGTACTTAATCTTTATTTCATCCTTTTTGCAATAATTTATTATATATTTTTTTGTCTAACATGAACAGTGAACCTAATTGACTTTTCTTATCTTAGTTATCCTTTAATTTAAAATTTGAATTTTTCTTTTTAGCATTTGGAAGTTAATATTGTATGTGCAATTAGTTTAAAATCTTCTTCTTCATCAACTCTTTTGATTTATCCATAAAAACTTTTTATTTCAAGATGTACTTTCCTTTTTGTTTTTGTTAATGGAGGAGTCATAATATTATTTCATGATTGATGTTTTTTATTATTTATTATATGTATGTATGTTGTGTGTATGTATGTGTTGTATTGTGAATGTTTGTATGTTTTTATTTTTGTTTGAGTTGTGTTTTTTATTTTGTTCGAGTTGTTTTTTATTTTAGTAGTTGTTGTTTCTTTTTAATTTTTAGGTTTGTGTTTTTTTTTTTATCTTTATTGGAACCCCTTGTTTTAAATTGATCATTCATTTAGGAAAAGCTAAGGAGAAAATTTACTTTAAATGTTAACTCAAATAATAATTATTTTAACATCATTAAAAAGGGAGAGATTATAGCAACTTAATTTTCATAACTATATTTTTATATTATATGTATTTTTGATGATTCCAAAATATTATTGTGTTGATTAATATTTCTCCTAACATATATTAGAAATATGATTTGTGTTGTTTATGTGTACTAACATTACAGATAAATCATACTCCAAACTACTGAAAATTTAAGGCATATTAGATTAGGATTTATTATAATTGAAGTTTGTGCTTTTTCTATTTTTCTTGAGTTTAAGATAGTGTGATTGTAATTGGGTAATCATGCATACACACACTGAGAGAGTGTAAAACTTATATTTTTAAAACTAATCGTACTGTATGATCATGGATCGTATGGGATGATTTGACCTGAGTGTTCCTCTAGAATGGAGTTGATCAAATCATGCTAGGAAAAATTTTCTAAGTTCTGATCGAACTATACAAAGTTACATTCGTACAAACGTCATCTAGGGTATGAAATGGCTACGTACTAGTTTGTCTGGAATTAACTCAAAATTTTCTGAACTAATCGTACTGTATGATCTTCGATTTGTATATACGATGTCTATAGTATAAACTGGGTGCGTACCAGTTCATTCATACGAATAGGTAAATTTCTTTGAACTATTTATACTATACGAACTTGGGTGCGTACAGACGGCATCCAATGGACTCATCCATTTTCATACCAAATAAAGCATGATTTTAGTTAAATTGATTGTATTGTATGATATTGGGTTCATACATAATGTAAATCAGAGTACGAAATGCATTCGTACCAAATCATACTAGATGAATTGATTCAATTTTGAACTGATCAGACTGTACGAAAATAGTTCATACATATAATTGCCATAGCACGAAATCAGTTGGTACAGGATCGTACGAGCATTTTTTGAACTGATCGTACATACGATGTGTAATCGTACTATATGATCCATGATGATTAAATTGAAATTTTCAATTTTTTGGATGATTTTTCCTGTCTTTCATATTTAAGGTCCTAAAAACTAACTATCACAGAACTCCTACAACTACAAATTTTTTTTAGAGTGCACTTGGAGAGTGTTTGGGAGAGTTTCTTGTGATTGGAGAGTGAGAGATTTCTTAAGATGGAATTGTGGGGGGATTCATCAAGTTGCCCAACGGTGAGTCTTTCTTACTTTTTCAAAGTTCATCTCTACTTTCTTGAAGACTCTTGGAAGAAGATTTTCAAAAGAGCTTCGATACTCTGCCAACACCAGGAGGGTATAAAATGATAATGGTACTCTACCGATATCATGAGAGTGTTAAAGGATGACAGTACTCTGCTGACACTTGGAGGGTATGAAAGCTTCTCCGCCTTACTGTGGGAGAAAAATGAGAGTCACTTTAGTATAGTGTAATACCTGAAGAGGGAGTTTTTAGGGAGTGGATGTAGGTCTTATTGGATAAAACTACTATAATTTTTTGTGTTCTTTTTATCTTTACTTTTTACCATTTTAATTTTTTGCAAGTTAATTTGTGGTTGAAAATTTTATTTTGATAAAATTTTATTGTGCTTAAAATTTACAAAATCAGTTTTCTAAAATTTCCAAGAGATTTTTAAATTATTAATTCACCCCTCTCTTAGTTAGCCTTGGAACAATTGCTTTAAGTCTAATAACTTATTTCAGACTTTAAACCAATGAATCCTTTTCTCCTTTCCCAGTGCAGCACAGTAGCCAGGTCCTTTGACACTAAAGAAATCTTCTTCTTCCTGAAACTTCTCTCAAGATAAACCTTGAATCTGATTGTACTAAGATGCAAGCTTGCCGAAGCAACCGTATGAAACCCCCTCCACACTCCCTTGAAACCCACAAGTATTTTCTTTCTCTCAAACTCCACCCTTTACTCTCTCTCCCTTTTAAGGCTCTCTCTTTAAGTTTTCTTCAAAAGAACGAAGACTCAATACATGCCAAAAACACTTACAATGTAATTGGAGAAAGCTTAAATAAAGGGCTTCAAAAACTCTAAAAAATCAATTTTATCATCAAATATCGTACAGTACGATCGCAAGATCGTCCAATATGATGTACAACATTTGACTTGATAATCATGTACGATCACCAGATAGTTACTACAATCAGTACAAATTTGTACTGATTATCTAGTATGATATTGGGGATCATCTTTGATGATTAGATGAATAATTATGGTATTTTTTCTGGGATGATAAAGTATCATCCCATATATCTCTCGGGTCATCCAGTACAATCTTCACTGATCATCCTAAATGATCAGATTGAACAAAGTAATTATAATTAGTCCCCTAATCACAAGATCAATTTAGGCATGATTGTCATAGATTGTCCAGTATGATGTATATCGTTCTGAATGATTAGAACAAAATATGAAATTCACAATCTTGCCTAAATTATGATTGGCGGTTATTTTTAATGATCATAACTGATTGTCCTAGACAATCCAAATCATCCTAAATGATCCAAATAGTCCAGTACGATTAATTAGATGAGTTGATTGTACAATACGATATAAATTGTACATAACGATTAGTTCAACATTTGATCATATGGTTTTGACTCAATCTTACTCCCCTAAGTGTGTGTGTGTGTGTGCATGGTCACTAAGCTAGTATACACCCTTACGGGACTTGACTCAAGAAATAAAAAATACATCAAAAAATATTACAAAAATCTTTACAATATAACACATTCTACTCAATCTTGAGCCTTGAATCTTTAGATGGTGCATGATATTCATGAGATATTAGTACACACACAAACAAATAGACATTACAAATATAATTAGATATAATGATGTGAGCCACAATATTTATTATCATAAAAAACATGAACTCATGAGCTCGAGTTGCAACAATATAGATGTAACACTTTAACTCTTATTTTCCCTAAAAAGCTACCCAACTTTCAAATGAATATTGAGCTACCTTAAGCATGAGGACATTATAGTAGTAGTCATTGAATTAGTGGTACTTTCAAATACAAACCCTTATAGGAAAGGAGCTATTTGGTGTGTTCTTTATATATTGAATTATTGCTTTTAGTTTCAAGGAATACAAAGACTTATAATACCTCTCCTCCATTTATTAGTTTCATGTATATCACAAATTGGGTTTTAGTCTCTAATGAATGTTTTAGAATTGAAGCATCCATGGACCTACTATCATCTTCAACCACTATATCCATAACATCACATATTTTAATATGTGGTATGGAAACTCATAGCTCCACCTAATATAGCTCACATACATAATAACTCATATTATGTCATATTATAACATGAAAAATTTTCCAAGACCTATTTGTAGAGAATTTTAACATTTTTAATTATTTTAGTCTACATAAATGATACTTTACTTCAAATAAATAAAAGTATACTCATCAAAAAATATCTTTTTTAATTCATCCCATAAATATATACATTAAAATATTTCTTTACAAGTAGTACATGACACAGAAGAATATAATACATAACCAAATAGTAATGACTGATAAAATATCTAAGAAAAGATATCTATAGATAGATCAAAATTTGTAGCCTCTCCCTACTCAACCTGTCCTTATCCCTTGCCCTGACCTAAAACATATGTAGAATAGCAAACATGAGCAAATCATGGCTCAACATACTACACTGAACCTATCCAAATTTTTAACATATAAACTCATATATACTAAGCAATGCAGAATAGAAAGGCAAAACATATTATTCGTATAAAACCTTCAACTAAATAGTAATAGATTACTCATTACAGTGTTAGAATCTACAATGGCACAGAACAAACCTAACAGCTTAAAATAGAAAACATATAATAGAAATAAAAATAATGAGCATAACATATAAGATCATCAATAATAAAAAATAGACACATCACATCAATTGTTCAAAATTGATCATATTAATTTTTCTCAGGCTCTTATACCTTCCAGCATATATTATAATTTAGAATTTTAGGCCCTTATTACTCGTGGTAATATAATATCAAAGAATAGACCTTTATAACTCCTAGTACTTAGTACCACATATATTTAAAATTTCAAACCCTTATGACTCCATGTACAAAATACATTAAAGCTCCAAGAGCATCATCCAAATTTCTCAAATTAACAAATTTCAGACATATTCCAACCAAATGTTGGAATATGTCCCCCAAAAAATTCCATTTTGATCATTTTTCAAGATAAAAAATATAGAGAGCCAAGTGTTGCAATACTCCAAACAAAGTGTTGTGGTACTCATAAGGGAAAGTTTTATACATGCGAAATTTCTCACATGAAACCCTAAAAAACTTCTTTATTGCCCATTCAAAGAAAACATTATCTTAAATCAAGGAACTTAGGGGTATTTAGTGAGAAGTGCTCCAGGAACCATATCTGCAAAAGAAAAAGTAAAATAATATTAGCTAATAAATTATAAAATGAATTAATTATTAGAATTAAACTTAAATGATCTTAGCACTAACAAATATGAGAGGTATAAAAAAATTTATATAACCAAGTGGCTTCTCCATAACAAACTTAGTTGCAATTTTATTGAACTCATGGACCAAAATTTGCTGATCCCCTCGACCCTATCAATAAATAAGAATTTATCAAAATTACTCGCTATAAACAGGAGCCTTCTTGTAATTTTTAGATTATTGAGGGAAAAAAATTAGAAATAAAAAATATTATAAAAGTATTTAACATGGTTGCTAGGTATGTTGATTTATTTATTTCCATCATTTCACTTTTAATATTAGTTGATAAGACTCCTGTAAGTGGCTCACTTTATCATATGATCTCAGCACTTTCGTTGGGCAAACCTATGAGTAAAACCACCTCATAAGATATGAATTTTAACAAATAACCTTTGATAATGAAGCCTTGTTGAGAGATATCTCAGAATTTTAGTAACTTGTATATCAGAGGTACATTTTGTTGGAATCGTGGGAACTTCAAAAACTGATAGATCTTCAAAGTCTTATGTGTCTTCAACATCTTTGTGAATTACTTCGAATAAATGGGTTACAAATAGTTTGGAAGGTTGAAACATAGCAAAGATATGTAATTGGATGAAAATAAGAAGCCATATGCAAAAAAAATTAAAAAAAAAAACTTATTGAATTAGAAGTAAAAGAAATGTAATAACAAAACGCAGTGAAAATGTAATTAAAGTACAATGAAAATGCAATGAAAGCATAGTAGCAAATATATAATGAAAGCACATCAAAAGAGTAGTGAAAAGCATCACTAAAAAATGTACTCAGCTATTTTAAACCTATGCAACTGAGCTTTGAAAATTGAAGAAGTCGATATACGAGCTGATACCATAAAATTAAAAGCATAATGAAAGCACACTTAAAGCATAGTTAAAAAGAGGCTAAAATGAAAAACAAAAAAAAAAAACCAAAAAACAACTCAAAAATTTAACTATGTAACCAAATTTTTAAAATTGAAGAACTTAGTACGATATTGATACCCATGAATATGCATCAAAAGCGCAACAAGTTCTTGCACCTGTTTGCACATGGAGATGAACTTTTGTACCGTCTGGAATGCTAAAGGATTGCATATGTTTGCAGTGAAGTGTTTGAAATATTGAATGAAAGAGAAATTGAGCAGTGAAATGTCGGGATGAAAAGTAAACGGAAAAATAAAATGGCATAGCTCTAAGCTTTTAACTCATACGAATTCAAAATTTTCATTTTTGAATCAGATCGATCAGACTAGCAAGACATAAATAAAAAAGGAAACCTAGTAGAACATGCATATATCTACTCAACTTTTTCAAATTTTCTTGAAAAATTTATGTCAATTAAGACAGACTCATACACATATTATATATATATATATATATATATATATATATATATATATATATAAGTCTCTAACTCAAAATCTCTTAGTTAATAATCTAGACTCTAAACCAAAAGATAAAAGGCAGATTGAGGTGTGAAACATTGAAACTTTTTAAAAGTTTAATCGGAGTAGGGACATAACTGGGAGAAATTATTCTGTGTGGAATCCGGTCACAGAGCTATGTTCGGATGCTTACATGGAAAGTGAGAAGTCCGGGTATTTATTTTGACTAGCATCAACCCGACGATGCCCGACCCGGTCAAAATCATTTGTCTTACAGCCTGACCCAAGCATAACGTTAAATTTAGGGTTAGCGCTTCTTTTTTTTAGAATTTAAGGCGCGAATCACTGCAATATATAATGCTTTCAGTCAAAATTTTGGCAGAAAAAATGCGATGAAGATGAAGATTGATCTAGATCTGGAGGAGGATGCTTGTTTTTATGAGCAGATAATATTCTCACATGGCTCAGAGGAAGCCGATAACCTGAATGCTGACGTCCAGGAAACGAGTGCACATGAAGCAGAACAGTTAAAACCAGTGCGATTAGACGGAAAGTTTAGCTTATCGGTATAGTTCGCCTCCTTCCAAGTTTTCTTTATAGCAAAGTTGCCATTAAATTTCTTTACAAAATCAATGTTTCCAAGTTTTATTTACAGCATACTTTTATCAACAATGTACATAATGTTAAATTGTAATTGACTTTAAAACAAGATCGATGGTTTCTTCTTTTAAAGTAGTATTTAGCAAGGGTACAATAAGGAATTTGTTGAACGATTTTCGCATTGTTAAGTTTTGTTGCATATTCATTGCTTATTTGTTTGATATACATTGGGTATTTTATTGCTTATTTGTTGAGTATACATTGCGTATTAATTGCATATTAATTGCGTATTTGTTGAGTATTTATTATGTATTTGTTGCGTATTGTTCTGCTTAATTACTGCTTATTGGTTGCGTATGTATAATTTATTTATTGCATATTTATTAGGATGTTTATGTTAATGAGAAAGAGGCATACGAGGCTTATTGTAATTATGGGCAAAATCTTAGTTTTAGTGTTCATAAGGATCATCACAATTACTGGCCAAATTCCAGAAATTTAAATCCAAGGACTTATGTTTGTTCGAAAGCTGATTTCAAGAAGTTGCATGGTCTTAATATCCAAAGGAATTATCGAAAATCAGACTCCCGAACTGGTTGTCCAACTATGATTAGGTTTACAATGGATGAATCTGGATTTTGGAAGGTGAAAAAATTTATTGAAAATCACAATCATGATTTGCCTAGGCTAGAAGACCGGCATATATCTTCTTAGATCATGCAAGAATGTGTGTGATGAAAAAGCTTCTGTTCTTAAATCAATGACAGAAGCTAGGATAAGAACCATTGATGCATTTTCCTTCCTTGCTGATGAAGTTGGAGGTGTCGAAAATATTGGATTCACAAGGAGGGATGCGTACAACTTTATTCAAAAAGTAAAAAGAGCAAAGATTGAATTTGGGGACACTAATACTTTGATTGAGTTATTTAAAGAACATCAACTTAATGATAACATGTTCGTTTGGGATGTCCAGAAGGATGAATTTGATAGATTATTTTTTTTTTTGGTTGATGGGATTGGTAGGATAGATTATGACTGCTTTGGTGATGTGGTAAATTTTTATACAAGTTATAGGCTTAATAAGTATAATTTGGTATGCACACCATTTGTCGGGGTTAACAATCATTGACAAAACATTTTGCTTGGGGTTGCCTTCTTATCCGAAGAGACAATTGAATCATTTACGTGGCTGTTTACGACTTTTGTGCGAATGATGAGTAATAAACATTCACAAATAATATATACAGATCAAGACCAGGCAATGGTTAGGGCCATAGAAGTTGCACTACCTCACAGTAGCCATAGACTTTGCCAATGGCATATCCGTAAAAAGGCTGCATCAAAAGTATCGTGCTACAATACCAATAACAAAGTCAAAGGCCTCTTCAATAAGTGTATGAGCAAATGTGACTCTAAGGAGGAGTTTGAGAATACATGGGCTGAATTGATCATACAAGGGAACCTCCAAGCTCATGTTTGGTTGCAGGATCTTTATAGGTTAAGGAATAAGTGGTCAATAACCTTCAATAAGGATTGTTTTAGCACAGACATTCTATCCACACAACGTTGCGAGTCTACTAATATGTGTGCCACGGCATTTCTAAGCCCAAAGTTCTATAACTGATTGCTTTCTAGGTTTAGAGAAGGTGATGAGGAATTGGCGCCATAATGAACATGATGAGGATTATAGATGCAGCCAGTCCGAAATAGAACCTGTAATAAAAAATTGCTCAATATTAAAGCAAGCTGCTCAATTTTATTCAAAGAAAATATATTTATTTTTTGAACAAGAATTTTTACAAGGTGTGGGTATAATGACTGTAGAGCTTGAGTCTTGTGATTATTCTAAATTTTTTGTCTATTACAAAGAGAAAAATGATCATTCTAAACCATGGGTTATTGATTTTGATGCACAAAATGGTAACATTCAATGCTCCTGCAGAAAGTTTGAAAAGATGGGTTTATTGTGTTATCACTGCATAATAGTTTTGAGGCAAATGACTATTGGGAAAATTCCCGAGAAGTACCTGAAAGTTCGTTAGGGATGTTAGGCCCTATGTGAATTGGCCCAAGGCTAATAAAGAGAGAGGTGATTTGGAAAACTATAAAATCAAAGATAAAACTCCAAACCAAAATCACCACAATCAAAGTGCAGAAATTAAATAATGCGGAAGCAATAATAAGAAAAGAACACACCGGATTTATAGTGGTTCGGTCAAACCTTGACCTACGTCCACTCCGTGGAGGCACCCTCCAAGTATTGCACTAAAATCGTGACTCTCCTTTAGCCCCCACAGCTAGGCGGAGAAGCCCTTACAAAATCACTTCCACCTTCCCCGATGCGGCGGAGTCGCCGGGTCCTTTGACACCAAAGAAATCTTCTTCTTTGGTGAACTTACCTCGAGACAAGCCTTGAATTCGATGGTACTAAGGTGTGAGTTCGCCGGAGCAACCGTGTGGATCCCCCACCACACTCCCTTGAGTTCCTCCCCCTCATAGGATCTTCTCCCTCTCAAACTCCACCCTTTCCTCTCTCCCTTTCAAGCTCTCTCTTCAAGATTCCCCCACAAGAACGAAGCTACAATGGCTGCCAAAGAAACTTACAAAGTGTCATGCGAAGCTTAAATAGAAGCTCTAAAAACGAGCTCATTAATGCAAGTTGTCGACATTATTGTCCAGGATGATAGGTATATCATCCTGGCCGATCAGTACAAATTCAGCTCATCAGCCTGGGACGATTTGAGATGATCAGAAGAAAATTGGTTACATCGTCCTGACCGATTAGTTTAAAACCGATTTCAAACGTCCTGATCATCGCCCTGAATACAAGCTGTCCGATGTAGATCATCCAGGACATCGTCCTGGCCGATCATGCGATCGTCCCAGACGATGTGATTGTATCAATCACCCATTAATGCTTTCCAAAGATATCAGATCAATTTAGGAATGATTGAGTTAGATCGTCCTGGACAACAATAATATCGTCCTGGTCGAGTTCCTAAAACAAAGAATTCCTAAACTGATTATGGCGGTTGATTCTTTCTGAATTGAGATTATCGTCCTGGCCGATACAAGTATCGTTCAGGCCGATCTGTTGATGGCTGCCTTAATAAGGATGCCCTAATTAGGGTTTCTGATTTTGGACATATCGTCCAGGACGATATAAATATCGCCCCGGCCGATATAAATATCGTCCCGGCCGATATTACCAAAAATATAAATCTTATAGGGAACAACAGGAGATCTTCCAATTTATAATCCAACTGGTCCCACACCAAATACAACAGACTCAAGAAAGGAAAAAAGATTACAAACTGACTCAGACCTAGTCTACCCAATCTTGAGCTGGTTCCAAATAGTAGTCTGATCGTGTGGACCTGAAACGTTAGTATAAAAGGCAATCGTAGGAAAATAAGGAATGTTTGCTATCATCAAAATCATAGGCCATAGATCCGTAACAATCTCTCCCTTTTTTATTATGTCAAAATATTCAATTTAAATTTCAAAAATCTCCCCCTCACTTGAATACCGTTTTTTAAAAAAATAAGGGAGATAAAAATATTTTTGTAGTTTTAAATTTTTGAAAAGAAAATAAGGGATACAAGTACGTTCTCCCCATTTGACATTATCAAAAAGAGAGAAGGCACAAAAAACAAAAAGAAACTTTCAAATCTAAAAAAAAATCTTAAAATGAGAAAGTTACCTCTTAGTTTTAATTAAAATTTTAGTAGAATTGGATTGACAACGCAGAGCCCAGTAAAGGTTAGAAATTCAAGATTGATAATCCAAACTCAAGTTCTTTAAAAAGACTTAAAAACTTTTTAATTTAATATCTAAATCATAAAACAAATTAGAGAAAAAAATAATCATTTTTCAAAAACTCCTTCCATAAAATATATCTAATAGAAGATCAATGCACGAATTGTTGAATCAAGAATCAAGATTTTCAAAGTCAAGTATCGAAAGTATCAAGGGTTTTCTTAAGCTTTTTAAGAAGTACAAGAATAGTAAGCATTAACTTTTTGTGGGCTCATTTTATGCCTCTTGACAACTGGTTGGCGCACTGCGCATCTTTTGATACACTTTGTGTATTCTATATTTTTTAATTTGGCGCTTTGCGCATCTTTTATTTTTGGCATCATTGGCCAATTTTTTGAATATGCTATCTTTCTTAATCTTAAAAAACAAAGGAAAACCCATCTTAGTGACAAAGCGAATTTCTTGATTAAGAAAATTTTGAGTTAGATTCAACGACTTGCAAAAGATTCCTATGCGATAAATAAAACGTAGGGAGAGAAAAAAAAAATTTGTTTCAAAAACCAATTTAAAAGATGAAAAAGATTTTAAATCAAAAGTAGAATAACCTCTTTTAGGAAATTGAGATTTGAAAGAAAAAATCAAGAGTTTCCTTCCTTTGACTATTTTCAGAGAAGTCAATCGCAACTAACCAAAGATTTCAAGAAAAAACCATGAAGTAGATTTTTCATTTTTCGAAAAGTGAGTGTGTGTGTTGGATAAAAGAAAAAATGAAAACAAAAGAAAAATAAAAACCAACAAAAATAAAAAGAAAGAAAAAAACACAAATAGCCCTTTTAACCATTATCTCTTTCCTGGTTCGATTCTTCAGACACCATGTCTGCCCATGAGATTTTGTGTTTTTCATTATTTTCCCAATTAAACTTTAGCTTTTTCTTGCCCTTATCTTTTGTAGGAAGAATTCTTACATTATGGCACGTATTCTTCATATGTCCAGGTTTCCTACATCGAAAGCAAATAGTGTCAGTGGAAATATGGACATCCTTACCACTTTTACCTTTCTTCCATTTTTGCTTATGCATTGGTGAGCTTTGTGATTTGCTTGCTAAGTTATTGCTATCGTCACCAACTAAGCTTCCTCTTTCAGTATCTTCAGCTTTAAGAACAATCGTTTCACCTGCATCCAAAAGTCTTTGACCCAACCCTTGCTCGTAGGCAATGAGTGAGCCAATCAAATTATCAATAGAACAATCATTCAAATTTTTTGATTCACAAATAGCAACTACTTTAGCATCGAATTTTTCAAGTAAACAACGAAGAATTTTGTTAACATTTTCAAAATTTGAAAAATCTTTTCCTAAGGCATGCAATGATGTAGTAATTTGAATAAACCTTGTATACATGTCTAAAATCGTTACAAAAGGTTTCATAGAAAACATTTCAAAATCTTGCATTAAAATATTCAACTTTGATTGCTTGATTTCATTAGAGCCTTCGTATATGATGTGCAATTTATCCCAAACTTTCTTACCAGTAGTGCACTTGGAAACTAACAAAAAATCATCAGATTTTAAAGCACAGAAAAAATAATTTAAAGACTTTGCATTTAATTGAGCATCCATTCGTTCATCCCTATTCCATTGATTAAAAGGAATATCAGTTTTAATTCCATTAATAATACGTGATGGTGATGAATAACCACTTAAAATCATATGCCACATACGAAAATCAATCGATTACAAAAAAGTAGACATGCGAATTTTCCAAAAATCAAATGTAATATTTTCAAATAAAGGTGGTCTGGTGATTGAATATCCTTCCGCAATATTATGATTTGAAAAATTAGCCATGGATCGAAATTCAAAAGCTTTTAAAAACTTATTTTATGAAAACTTGCTCTGATACCACTTGAAAGTTCGTTAGGGATGTTAGGCCCTATGTGAACTGGCCCAAGGCTAACAAAGAGAGAGGTGATTTGGAAAACTATAAAATCAAAGATAAAACTCCAAACCAAAATCACCACAATCAAAGTGCGGAAATTAAATAATGCGGAAGCAATAATAAGAAAAGAACACACCGGATTTATAGTGGTTCGGTCAAACCTTGACCAACATCCACTCCTTGGAGGCACCCTCCAAGTATTGCACTAAAATCGTGACTCTCCTTTAGCACCCACAACTAGGCGGAGAAGCCCTTACAAAATCACTTCCACCTTCCCCGGTGCGGCAGAGTCGCCGGGTCCTTTGACACCAAAGAGATCTTCTTCTTTGGTGAACTTACCTCGAGACAAGCCTTGAATCCGATGGTACTAAGGTGCGAGTTCGCCGGAGCAACCATGTGGATCCCCCACCACACTCCCTTGAGTTCCTCCCCCTCACAGGATATTCTCCTTCTCAAACTCCACCCTTTCCTCTCTTCCTTTCAAGCTCTCTCTTCAAGTTTCCCCCACAAGAACGAAGCTACAATGGCTGCCAAAGACACTTACAAAGTGTCATGCCAAGCTTAAATAGAAGCTCTCAAAACGAGCTCATTAATGCAAGTTACCGACATTATCATCCAGGACGATAGGTATATCATCCTGGCCGATCAGTACAAATTCAGCTCATCAGCCTGGGACGATTTGAGATGATCAGAAGAAAATTGGTTACATCATCCAGGCCGATCTCACGATCGTCCTGGCCGATTAGTTTAAAACCGATTTCAATCGTCTTGATCATCGCCCTGAATACAAGCTGTCCGATGTAGATCGTCCAGGCCATCGTCCTGGCCGATCATGCGATCGTCCCAGACGATGTGATCGTATCAATCACCCATTAATGCTTTCCAAAGATACCAGATCAATTTAGGAATGATTGAGTTAGATCGTCCTGGACGACAATAATATCGTCCTGGCCGATTTCCTAAAACAAAGAATTCCTAAACTGGTTATGGTGGTTAATTCTTTCTGAATTGAGATTATCGTCCTGGCCGATACAAGTATCGTCCAGGCCGATCTGTTGACGGCTGCCTTAATGAGGATGCCCTAATTAGGATTTCTGATTTTGGACATATCGTCCCGGCCGATATTACCAAAAATAGAAATCTTATAGGGAACAACAGGAGATCTTCCAATTTACAATCCAACTGGTCCCACACCAAATACAACAGATTCAAGAAAGGAAAAAAGATTACAAACTGACTCAGACCTAGTCTACCTAATCTTGAGCTGGTTCCAAATAGTAGTCTGATCGTGTGGACCTGAAATGTTAGTATAAAAGACAATCGTAGGAAAATAAGGAATGTTTGATATCATCAAAATCATAGGCCATAGATCCGTAACAGTACCTACTGTTGCGATGGTCAGCACGAGCTCGATAAGATATATATTCTGGTCAAAATTTGAAAGGAAATTCACAGAATAGCTCTGAAGCTAGTAGCAGATTTATATTCAAAAATTATATCAGCAGGTTTGCATATGAAATGAGCACACGAGCATAACTAAAAGAGGAGGGTGAACAATTCCTATTGGCTTTGATGAAGGATACATCTGAAAAACTTGATTTGATTGTTTATGGGAAGAGAAAGAATAACAAGTTTACACAGGGTGGCAGTGTAAAACTGAAAGATCCTCTAAAGCGTAGGCCTAAAGGCATATCCAATGCTAGGCTGAAAAGCCACTAGGAAAAGAAGCCAAAGAGTATGATTTTATTTTCTGACTAATTGATTTATTGCCTATTATGACATATTATTATTAAATTTTTTAACAGGAAAACCATTAGTGAAGAAAAACACACAAAAAAAAATTTACTCCTTCAAATCAATGTGATTTCATAGACATGCCCGAATGCTTAACGGAGGATTTCATAAATTATGAACACTCCAATCAACCATCAGCTCAGCAATGTAATTTCACAAGCATGCCTGAATGCTTCACTGAGGACTTCATAAATTCTATACAGTCCAGTTAGCCATCAGCTAAGCTGTGCAATTTCACAATCATGCCTGAATGGTTCACCAATGACTTCATATCCAGCGTACCATCTAGTCAGGCATCAGTACAGCAGTTCACAAGCATACCCGAGTGCATGACCGATGAATTCATAGCCGGGGAACCGTCCAGTCAGCCATCAGTAAAGCGAGCAAAGCATTCTAATATCATAAGCATACCCAAATGCTTTATTGAGGAACACATAAAATGTGTACGTTCAAAAAAGCCATCAGCAACGTACCTGAAGTTGATGATGGATATCATGAAATCAGATAATTAAATGTAATAAGAATATTTGTATTATTATCTTTAGATATATTTATTTTAATAAGAATATTTGTTTTAGCTGTAAATTTTGATTTGCGTATGGCATGTATGCAATGCGTCCTGGATACACATACAAAGCGTATGTAATGCGTATTTTCTATGTTGCCTGCTTCTATTATTCATGAGATGAAGATTTTCCATTATTATTAAAGAATTTTAACCCATTATGAATGTAAAATTTTTGTAATGTTTCCTATGATGGTAAAATAATTGAAGGAATACATTGAAACAATTAAATTCTAATTAAATAATTGTTTTAAGAAAAAATCAAGGAACCATGATTTACGTATAGATGGCGCATTAAATGAGTATATGGAGCGTATCGCGTGCGTACTTTGCAAAGTCAAAGAAAAACCTTTTTTAATCACAAGGAATCAAGGATCAATGGTGAAAAACGCAATATTCAACGCTTCCTCATTCTTTTCTTCACGAGATGAAGCATTCCAAATACCTTTGATTCTCTATATATCTCTATTAAATGCTAAACCAATGAAACATAACCCTCACTCTCTAGAACTATCACTTGTGTAGCACAAGGGTGTGCACATACACTATGTATCCTTGAGAAAATTTTTATAATCATTTTATAATGATCCTAAAATGAGTATTTAGAGGATTCATATTGAAGGAATGCATTGAAACAATTAAATTCTAATTAAATAATTTTTTAAAGAAAAATCAAGGACCTTGATTTGCGTATGGATGGCGTATTAAATGCGTATGGAATGCGTATATAGAGCGTATCGAGTGCATACTTTGCAAAGCCAAAGAAAAACCTTTTTTAATCACAAGGAATAAAAAATCAATTGTGAGAAACCCAATATTCAACGCTTCCTCATTCTTTTCTTCACGAGACAAAGCATTCCAAACACCTTTGATTATCCATATATCTCTATTAAACGCTAAACCAATGAAACATAACCCCCACTCTCTAGAACTATCACTTGTGTAGCACAAGGGTGTGCACATATACTATGTATCCTTGAGAAAATTTTTATAATTATTTTATAAAGATCCTAAAATGAGTATTTAGATGATTCATATTGATAGAATGCATTGAAACAATTAAATTCTAATTAAATAATTTTTTAAAGAAAAAATCAAGGACCTTGATTTACGTATGGATAACATATTAAATGAATATGGAATGCGTATATGGAGCGTATCGAGTGCGTACTTTACAAAGCTAAAGAAAAACCTTTTTTAATCACAAGGAATCAAGGATCAATGGTGAGAAACCGAATATTCAACGCTTCCTCATTCTTTTCTTAACGAGACGAAGCATTCCAAACACCTTTGATTCTCCATATATCTCTATTGAATGCTAAACCAATGAAACATAACCTCCACTCTCTAGAACTATCACTTGTGTAGCACAAGGGTGTGTACATATACTACATATCCTTGAGAAAATTTTTATAATCATTTTATAATGATCCTAAAATGAGTATTTAGAGGATTCATATTGAAGGAATGCATTGAAACAATTAAATTCTAATTAAATAATTTTTTTTAAGAAAAAATTAAGGACCTTGATTTGCATATGGATGGCATATTAAATACGTATGGAATGTGTATATGGAGCGTATCGAGCGCGTACTTTGCAAAGCCAAAGAAAAAGCTTTTGATTTATTATTTTTTAAAAAAACACCTATCATATGCATAAAACGTGCATCAATTACGCATAATATACGCATATCATACGTAGGCGATACGCATATCATACGCATAGAACACGCATCAATCCTAATATATTGCGTATATTATGTCGTATGAAATATGTCCGAGTTGCTTATTATAAGCGTATCATGCACGTATTTACTAAATCCAAATAAAAATATCTTATGCACAGATATTTTACATATATCAGTTATTTATACAAAAATACTATATGAAAAGTTAATTTCAATGCTACACAGAACAATGCGTATGAGAATTCTGCCCTATATTTTGGCATTTTTCCTGCCAATCTTTACTCTCTCTCCACTTGGTGCTGTTTTGTCGAAAAATATTTTCCATGTATTTGCAAACAAACATTTCGCAATCTGCATTGTTTGACTGAGTTGGCGCTTTCTTGATTGTCTTGAAATTCCATTTGTTGATATCATCATCAAAAGATTTTTTGCAATCCCTATATAAGCTTTTAATCTAAACAATATATGGAATAGAATTTAGTTCACTGAAAAATAATTTTGAAATTTTTTAACAAATGATATTAAACTTACTATCTTTGTAGAAATACTTCTATGCATAGGGTTGGGAACAGAATCATAAAATTCCCACTTTTTCTGATTTCGGAATCCAACTAGAAGGGTCCAATGCGAACCGTCAATAATTGGATTAAGTATAATGTTGCTTGAATGAACAGAATTGTAGTTTATGTGTTCGATGAACAATTTTAAACTTGGATCCTTCAACTTGTAATGCTACAAGAATTAAATATAATAATAAAATATTTGAAAAATAATATTATATATAAAATAAACAAGTATACTAACCCAGTACATTGGTGAGATGTATAGAAATTTATGATACTTGTCTGGGAAAATTTTAGCCTTCTCATTTAATAAAATGACAAAGGAATCTACATGATCATTGTCAAGGTAACTATCAGATAATATTTCGTCCATCCCACGTCTAGAAATTATAATGTTCCCAGCTTGAAATATTGGATTGCTACTGAAATCATTAAGCATAAAATACGCATTAGGTACGCATATAAAACACAGTTCTTACGCAAGAAATATGCACAAGTTACTCAATAAATACTCACATGTTACACAAGCAATACGCACAATTTACGCAATAAATACACACAAGTTACGCATATAAAATACTTGTTAAGATAATTCTTTATGTTCTCCCTAATAAAAAGTTGCTTCTCAGGACTCAACATCTCCAAGCCAATGTAGTTAACTGTAGGACTTGCAGGTGTAGGATTTACTATAACATTATCAACGTTGATTACTTCTTTTGGGGATGGAACTTTTTGGGATGGTTCTTTTTGGAAAGGAACAATTTGGGATGGTTCTTCTTGAGGAGGTTCTTTTGGAGATGAAATAATTTGGGATGGTTCTTTTTGGGAAGGTTCTTTTGGGAAAGGAACTTGTTGGGATGGTTCTTTTTGGGGCGGTTCTTTGGGGGATGGAACTTGTTGGGATGGCTCTTTTTGGGGTGGTTCTTTGGGGGATGGAACTTGTTGGGATGGCTCTTTTTGGGCAGGTTCTATTTGGGATGGCAAGTCTAATTTCTGCTTCTTGTACACCCTTTCAATTTTTAATAAACTAACATCCTCTTCTAAGTCAGCAGCCTTTGTCATCTCTAGGTCATTGATTTTCTGTGGGATATTGGACTTCTCCGGGACATTGGAATTCTCTGGGGCTTGGGTCTTTGTGTGTTCATAAGATATCCCAATATTCTTCATTGGATGGTGAATAAATGATGATGAGGAGGGAGCAGGTTGCTGATCAAGATAAGATTCCTTGAACAATGTAATTTTGGAGCTTGTTATTAATAAAATCAACTCTTTTCACAATTTGCTCAAAATTCCTGCTCAGCATAGCTTCAAATTCTTGAAAGAGGTTTTTGCAGGTATCATGGACAATTTTCATTATTTTCTCTTCAAGAACATCGAATGATTGAGGTGAATGTGGAAAGTTTGGATGCTTAGGTGATTGGGGTTGGGATTACAGGTTAGATTTGAGTTAGTGTTGCTGGGGAGATTGTGGGGGAATATGATGTTTACGTGTATTGGTTTGAATGGGAGAATGGGGGCTTGATGGATATTTCTTGATACCATGAAGATTAGCTTCTTCAAGGGTAACTCCTTGGAGGTCAACAAAAATATGTGAATAATTAATTTGTAATAAAATTTGTCATCAAATAATTTCATTATTGCGTATTTATACGCACTATATACTCAATAAAATATGCAATATATATGCAATATATACGCAATACGTATGCAAGACATACACAAGACATATGCAATAAATAAGCAATATATAAATATTTTCACAATATATACCTATCTTCTCTTTAAATTAACAAATAATTTAGCTTTATTCTCAGTATTATATACTATGTCATCAGCCCATCGAAGGAAACGGGGCCTTCTCTCAGGGTACTTCAGGTAATGAATGGAAGTGTGCTCCAGGAACCAAACCTGTATAAAGTAAAAGTAAATTTTAGCAAATCAATCAGTCAAATAAAATGTTAAATTAGAATTGTTTTAGCACTCACAATTAGCAGAGACACAAAACTATTGACGTAACATGCTAGCTTGTTCATTGAGATCTTCATAGATACATTATTAAATTCTTCAACAAGACATTTCCAAATCGATCATGCCTAGTTAATTGATGAAAAATCATCAACATTATTTGATATTGTTTTTAACAACCTAAAGATTTTGAAGTTGCTTTGTTGGAAAAATAAATTTAAACATAGATACATAAAAAATGTTTTCAACATAATCTCTGGGGCGCTTTCTCTAGTCAACTCAAGCATTTCAGGCTTTATATCCTTTGAAGTGATGGTTGTAGTGGGCAAGGAAAGCCAGGTAATCACCTCACCTTTGTTTGGAAGATAAGTATGGAGGGCCACTTCATCAGCTGTGAAAGGTATAACATGACCATCTATAACAAAACTTTTATTTGGAATATTTCACATTGTCATGAGCTGGTAAATTAGTGGGACGTTTTGGTCGAATCCAGGAAATTGAAGAAATTTGTAGATATTTAGGTTTTTCAAATTTTCTTCAATTTCAAGAGGAATTATCTTGGAAAAAGAATCACAGATTGTTCTAAATGTGAAAACATAGCAGCGATAAGATATATGACGGACGTAAATATGCGTAAATTAAGAAAATAAAATTAATTTAGAGAAGCAGGGGATACGCATTAAATACACATATAAAACGCAATAGATACGCTGCGTATACGCATTAAATACGCAACGTATACGCATATTATACGCATTATATATGCATATGGTACACAAAGAATACAAAAAATGTCAACAAAAATCAATAATTATTTACACTAATCGTTTTTCTTTATTGGATTTTTTTAAGATTTACTATCCAAAGGATTTATTTTAAATTGTTAGGGTTTGAATCTTCAACATATACACAGAAAATAAGCAAAATATACGCAGAATATACACATAATATACAAAGAATATATGCAGAAAGAACGTAAATGGTGAGATAAATATAATATTTTACTGTTCTCGGAATGATTTTATTTATTTTTTGTTTCTTCAACAAATACGTAGTGAATACCAAAGAAATACGAAATACATTTTATTTCAATGTAAGCATTAACATACATTTTTCTTTGCTGGTGAATCCTTTTTCTCCTTCATTTGAGCAGAAGAGATTGCTGAATTTTTTTTGCAGGAACCTCGGAGAATTGGAGCGAATGGCGGAAGAGTGATAATGTGAAAATTTTCCGCCTTTTTCATCTTTTTATTTTTAATGTTGGACGGGCGGGCGGGTGTCTCTTCGCTGCAGTCGGTCCGAAAATACTAACGGGTCGGATAAGAATTCAAATAAACATCCTAACTTTCTACATAAACACCCCAAGCATTACAATTTTATTGGCAGCTGTGTGACTCCGCACCAAATAATTACCCTTGCTTCGTTTTTAGGTCCTCCAGATTCTGTTGTCGTCGGTGCTTTAGACTCATTTCACTGTTCTAAGTGGCGTTGAGAGAGAGAGAGAGCGTTTGGCGACGGCAGATGCTAGAAGGACCGGGGGAGAGGTGGAAGTGAAGGTCGATCGATGGTGTGGAGGTGGTGGGAGAGATTATTAAGCGGTGTTGGTGGATCGATTGCAGAGGGATTCGCCGGCGGTGGAAGGGGCGGCTGGATCCGGGGGATCGGTGGAGGCGGTGGCGGCGATCGGTGGGATGTCAGCGCGGCGATAGGTGTGACGGCCATGCTCGGACTTGCCGTAGTAGCCACCGTCGTCTTGTCATCCCGTAGGTAAGTTGAGAATCAGAGAACCCTTCGTCATCTGTATGTTATCTCCCTTCTCGTTTTTGTTCCCAGCCTTCTGAGTCCACGCTCGTGGAGAGGGAAAGCAGCAGAGGGATGAAATATAAAGCTATTAGATGAAGGCTCTTCGACCATAGTTCGTCGAATTCTCGATCTTCTTCTTCTCCTTGCCCTTCATCTTCATCTTCTAACTCTTCATCCTCGATGTCGTCCCACTGGTCGGCCCATTCGCGGTCGCTTCTCATTCTCAACTCCTCTCAAGTTAGCAATCGGTGAGTTTATGTTCCTGCTTCAGTTCTCCTATGTTCTCATTCTCCTACTTTTGTCTCGAACCAAATCTTGTAAAAATTTTGATTTTTCACAGTTTCACTATCTTTGTTCAGTTTTATCTGTTTACTTCAGAAGATAGGCATAGGAATAGTTTGGTTTGCTTTCATGGCAAATTATGAGGGAAATGTTAATTCAGGAAGAGAAGTATTTAATCACGCTGATCGGTGGCATTTAGGCATGGCGTTAGGAATGACAACCATGATAGATCTCGGCCTGGCTGCCACTATTGTCTTGTCATCCCGTGGATGATAAGAAAATCAAGTAATATTTCCTTTTCTAGCTATTATTCCTTATGTACCTTTGTTCCCGTCGTTCTTATTCCGCATGCTAAAGCATGGGTGAGGGAAACCTAAAAAGGAGTAGCAGAAAGGCTATTATATTAAGGCTCTTTTACGATTTCATCCTACATCAAAATCTCACTTTTCTTCTCCTTCTATTCATCTTTGCTGTCTTCCTCCCGGTGGATTCAAGCCAACCAACTACCAACTTCTAATACTTGAAATAATTGCAATTGAATTTTCTAAATGTTTGCAATTAAATTTGCTCAATTTCAATGTACGCCCCTAGTTTGTGGAATTCATCCTACATAAAATTCTCACCCATCAGGTTCTTTTCATCTACACTGTCTTCCTCCTTGTTGTTCCATTCATGATGGAGTTCAAGCACACTAACTGTTATTTTCTAATGTTTCTAACAATTGTAAGTGAATTCACACAATATTTGCAATTAAATTTGCTCAATCAAATTCTCGCCCTTCTCCTGTTTTTGATCTTCACTCTCTTCCTCCATGGTGGAGTTAAAGCACTAACTGCTAACTTCTAATACATTGCAATTAAATTTGCTAAATGTTTGCAATTAAATTCGCTCGATGTTTATCCTTTACCATAGTTTCACTACCTTTGTTCAGTATAGGTGTTTTGCTTCAGAGAATAGTTGATAGAGTAGTTTGGTTTGCTTTCATGGGAAGGCAGCTGAGAGTCAAAATGTTAATTATGGAATGATTTAATCACAGTGAACCTAGAAGATCTCTATTTCTCTCTGAGTTGAACGTGCTTTAGTTTGCTTTTTTCTTCATGATATTTCTTCATAATATCAACTTTATGATTACCAGAGGCAGCCTCAAATCACCTTGGTCTAGAAGGAAAAGAAAACATGTGCTTACCCCACAACAATGGAAAAGGTTCTTTACCTCAGAAGGGAAGCTTTTTGATGGAGGGGCTAAACTTCTAAAGAAAGTTAGAAGTGGGGTAAGTGCTTATTACATTGAAATTATGTTAATGCATATGTGTTATTCTAGTTTAAATAAATGTCCTAACTTTTTGTTTTTGTTTATTGTTTAGGGAGTGGACCCGAGTATCAGGTCTGAAGTTTGGCCTTTTCTTCTTGGAGTGTAAGATTTTAACCTTGAAAGCTTTGAAAAATTTTTCCATCTGTTTTATATACAATACTTAAGTAAAGTGCGTGTTGGTTTTAAAATTTTCTATTGCATATAGTTTGTCTATGTTTCCACCCTCCTATCCCCACTCTTACTACCACCCCATCAAAATTAGTAGATTAACTGTTCGCTTTTTATGTTAATCATAATATTGGTCCTATTACGTATGCAATGCTCTGGAAAATTGTGGTTCTTTGGCTCTTGTATTTCAAGAGGGTCACGGAGCTTCAGTGTTCATCAACTAAAGAAAGGACTGCATGCACCCATCATCTCAAAAGAGTTGTGTATCTTGTTTTTGAAACCAAGGCCCCAACTTATTTTTCCATTATTTTTATAATTTCTTATTTATTGATATTTAATGGATGAATCAACTAACTAGAAATGATTTTCTTGCACTTATATATATAATATATGCTGGACTTGAATTTATTTAAAGTCTATTTAAAATCAATCATTTTATATTTGAGCTAAAATCAAGATGTTCAATTCAAATCTGAGCTGCTCACTTGAACCAACTTGATCTAAACTTCATAATTATTGATTATGCATTGTTTTCCCTTAAAAAATATTATGTTTAGGATTTCTGTTATAGTTATCTTGTATGCTATCCCTAAAATTTTGAAGTAAATATTACAAATTCTTCTATTAAGGATAAAAGGAGAAGAGACAAATTTGCAAAAGAAATAAGGAGGGTAGTTGTTCTATGTTTGAGCATTATACACACACACACACACACACACACACACACACACACACACACACACACACATATATATATATATATATATATATATATATATATATTCCCGAACAACATGAAGTCAAGCCTTCTTTTCACACTTAAGTTTTATGAGTATTCAAATGATGACAAAATTGTCTATATTGCCACACTCATTTATTGACAACATGTTATCATGTATAATTTGTTAATCCTGACATCATTATGATCATCTTTAGCCATATATGGGGTTAGTTTGTAACATTCATTCCCATTAAGTGTTCAAGAAGTGTTAAAAACAATATGGGCATATGTTTCTAGACAAAATCCCATAATTACTTGATATCAATTTAATTTTTGTATTATAGATGTATTTTCATTATTTAAAAAGATGTTATATGAGTAGAGAAAGAGTGTATTGATTCATATTTTAAGAATAAATGTGATGTACAAGAGTGTGCGAATTATAGACGAATTAAGTTAATGTGCCGTACATTAAAATTATGGAAGAGTAATTGAGCATAGGTTATGACGTGATACTAATGTTTCTCAAAATTGGTTTGGATTCATGCCAGGTAGGTCTACTATGGAAGCTATACATTTGTTGAGAGGTTTGATGGAGAAGTATAGAGAGAGGAGGATTTATATATGATATTTATTAATTTGGAGAAAGCATATTATAAAGTTCCAAGAGAAGTGCGTTTGAGAGTTTTATGAAGACAAGAGTTAATAATGCTTATATTCGAGTCATTAAGGACATGTATGCAGGAGGTGTTACTAGTGTTCAAACATAAGGTGGTTTGACCCAGTATTTTCCTATTTCAGTTATATTACATTAAGGATCAGTCTTTTTTTCTTTAGTCATGGATGTTCTTACTAGATATTTGCAAGAGGATGTATCTTGGTGTATATTTTTTGCTGATGATATTCTTCTTGTTGATAAGACTAGAGCGGGAGTTGAAAAACTTGGCTTATGGATGCCAACCTTAAATTCTAATGGTTTTCTTTTGAGTAGATTTAAAACTGAATGCATGAGTTTCATTTTAGTAGTTATAGATCTTGTTGTGGGATTGTCACATTGGGTGATCAAGTTATAAAAAAGAGTGCATGTTTTAGATATCTTGGATCTATTGTTAAAATCAATGGTGAAATATATGGGGATATTATTAATAGAATTCAAGTTGGATGTTTAAAGTGTAGGAATGTATTGGGCCTGTTTGTGTGGTAGAGAAGTACCCCTCAAACTTGATGGAAAATTTTATAAGTTAGTTGTGAGAACTGCAATACTTTATGGCGCAGAATGTTGGCCATTAAAAGAGAAGCATAAAATTAAGTTAAGTGTTGCAAAGATGAGGATGCTCAGATGGATGAGTGTCTTTACACTTAGACACAATATGCAAAAGGAGTATATATGTGGAAAGGTTGTAGGGAAACCACTCCCTTAACCTAACTAGTTTCGCAATGACCTGGCCGACTCCATGTCGGCCATGCTGATTGCAACATCTTATTCCAATTGGTTTCCAAACCCTTGATTGAGTTTGCCTGTCGGACATACAACTTACTCTTTATGGATTCATTTTTTCTTAGGAGTCGAACTGCATTACAACCACAAATCTATGCACCAAGTCATATTCACATTATGGAAAGTCTAATTGAACTCCATACCAGCTAACAATCAATCCAACCAATCTCGGTTGGATTCATTCCAGTTGGGTCGCATTTGAATTCAACCCATAGTTTTCAAAACTACCCAAGTTTGCTTTTATTTTCTTCCATAGAGACAAGAGTATTAGAAGAGAGCCCCCACTAGCATGGACTTTGTCTCGATCACCTGACCATCTCACCAAAACCTAAGTATATGTGTAATTTTTTAACCTTTTGAATACCTGCAATATTATTTGGATGTCTGCTGACACGCCTCATATCAACATCTCAATGTCTTCTAGTCTTAGGTATGGTATTCTTGATGGGTCAAGCATGAATTATTAGATTATGAGGTAATTGAGTAGGACGTCTAATCTGGTTAGATCTTGTCGGTTGTACCCACCTTCGGTAGTGAATTAGAAGTAGCCAAACTCAACCCCCCTCTCCAACATCACATGTTGTTAGCTGCAACATTGCAGCCTCGGTCGTGTTTCCTCAGTAAGTTAAGATTACATTCCTTGTCTTGATTCACAAAATCCATTAACAAGAGCCACCTTTATAAATTATCATGTATTACTTTGAATGGATATGCCAACCTCTCCATCGATTAGTTGTAGTATAAACTTTCTCTCCTATAAGATGTTATGACCATACATATCAATGACGCAAAATGCTGCATGCCATGGCTCATGGCGTGGCGTGACGCATATACGGCGCCATTTGTTTGGCGCAGTGCAACGCATTAAAATAGCACACACTATTCATGCCTTGCATGCACAATGGTGCATGGCGCAAGCCGCAAATTGCGCGCACTATTTTGTTAACATATTATAAGTTTCAAATTATAAATTATAATTAATTTTTTTACTGTTTATATATTAATATCACCATTAATTATTAATTAATTAAATATAAAAAAGATTTAACTTTTTTTTGTAGGATTTAAAGCTATCTTTTGTTTATTTGGTGGGATTTAGGTTAAATTAAGCTTAAATCTTGCTCAAATCTATTGATGTAAGTTTTTATAGGGTTTAAATTATCATTTTCGTTGTTTGATAAGATATTTATGATTAAATTTTGCTCGAATCAACTTTTTATTTGATATTTAATGATATTATATATATATATATATATATATATATATATATATATATAATTATTTTACATTGTTCATCATGTTTAAAATGGTGCATGCCATGCCGTGCGCTGTGTCATGGCTTAACGGGGAATTTTGCGCAGGGTGCACCATTCGCTATTGACAAGTATGATTATAACCATTATAGTTGTGAGCACTAAGCCTTACCTTTCAACCAAGACTAGCATAGATCCACCTTTATATATGATACCTACGAACTCACTAATATGCCTTCAATGGCCTGATCAACTTCATGTTCGTTCAGACAATTGCTCTTATGTTATGATTACGTCCATGGGCCTGACTTAGCGGGTACATCTAATATCTTTTTTACCAACTCTACTTAGACTAGCCTCTTCTCAAATTTCTCCTAAATGTTTGTTCACACAAGGGAGTCAATCTTGGTTGGATCCACGCTATCGCTAATCTTCCCAAATCTATTTTGGCTGAATTTATTTATGTCCAATTCGACCCATCTACTCTCAAATCCAGTCCCGGAGACCTTCAACTTACCCAAGTCCGATTTAGGAAAGTCTCAAGAAGCTCCCAATACCTAATGGCTCCCAAAAGATGATCATTTTTTTCTTGCCCCTAACAAAATTCATTATGCTTCAGAATTTAATAGGATAACCTCGATCCTTTGAACTGAACATTAGAATATTTCATAAGTGTGTTGAAAAATCAGTGGGCTTTTCATTTTTAGTGTCTATAGGTATAAAGAGTTTGAAATGAGGAGAAAATTGTAACACTTATTTTTTTGTTTTACCCTCGATTAAAAGTGTACATCTTGCAAATAGTTGCAAAGATTAGAGCCGTAGAGTAAGCCGTTGTCTTCTAGGCTATGACTTTCAAACCTAACAACTCAATTTGCTACATCATCTAGTCACCAACTAACCTCGAGAAAAGGACCACTTGGAAGTCCGACTTCTATCTTTTTATTTTTCTAGATGCTACTCATTGCTTTCCGACTAATTAAAACTAGCTCTACCAGATTGCCCAAATTCTACCCTGCTATCTCAATCATTATTCTACCAAGATGTATCTTGACTTGTAGAGCCGATGCATGTCTCTATTCAGCCTAAACTACGCTCTCAATAAGTTCCTTAACTTAGCTACACCGTCCAACTCTTCCAGCTTTCTACTCCAATAGTCTACCTAAACACTCTAGTAACTCCTACTAACTTGCTGGTCGTATTTATTTTGAATCTCTGTGGATCGCTAAAAATCCAATGAAGCATCTAATCAAGAGTAACAGTCACGCTTTTTTTTACCCTCTCTATATTTAGCCACTTTTGAGCTAACGCATTTCCATCTGAATTGACTTGTCACATCCACCATGGTTCCCTTGCCGCCAAGACTCTTTTAAGGGCATGCAATCAAATTGTCAACCATTATTCTTTACATAGTTTATAATCTCTTCTCAGCATGCTATGTGCTCCACATATTACACTAGCATCCCAATAAAGGAAGACGTTTATGATGCTTATGTCACTTTGTGGGCATGTGCATTTTTTTTTTCAAAGCCATGGAAAAGATGGAGTAAGATATTTTGTATTGATCTTTAAGGGGCAAAAAGATTTATGCTGACTAGAGTTAAAGATTTCATGTTGCACTTAACTTAAATGAATGGTGATCCCAAGTAGTTGGTATAAAGATAATCATGGTTATGATGTTTCTCTAAGAACTTTTCTTGCATATCAGATAATTGTAATTCATAAACGATACCCCTTGTATTTTCAAGAAAAAACCTTGATTTAAATTTTGTATGTAATGTTATTTTATCATTAATTTTTTTTTTAATTATTTTCTTTAGTTATGAGCTGAACAGTTCAGAAGATGAAAGAAATGCTGTGAGAAAGCAAAAACGGTTAGTGAACGTGCTTTACCTTTTCCTTATGCATCCAAATTTTATTTTGTATAATATTGTATTGTTGCAGAAGTTTTAAAATATCAGCTCTTCTTCCTTGTTTGAATAGAATTGCAAGAAAAAAAAAAATGGGGCTTCTTAGCTAGGTTTATTAATTATTAGTAACCTTAATGACGTCGGGTATACAATGAAATTCTGAAAATAGTAGAATATAAGAATACAATATAGTAAACTGTAATCAAATAATGAATTCTCAAGCTATTGATGTTGACTTCTCAAGACATTAGATTGTCGAATCCTCAAGGAAAAAATATTAGGAGGCTAAGCGTGGGCTATAGAACGTTTTTTGAATCTTCAGAATCTAAACTAATTCTAAAAGTACATTCATCAGGGCCTATTTATATAAAGACCAAAGCCTAATTAATGATAAATATTTGTTATCTTTATTACATTCAAACTATTCTTTAAAATTTTGCAAATTTATGAGAACTCGGCACAAAACTAATAATGAGCTAAGAAATACTTGAAAATTTGTCTAGATTTTCTCTTTTATTGGTTGATTCAACTCCTTTTATTTGGCCAATAAAAATTTGATTTTTACGAACCACTTAGTAAAAAATATTGCATTGTTTATCCAGAGTGGAAATAACTTACCTTTACAAACTAAAGTGATGGAATGTCTAAAATGAAAATGATATTTTCATATTGTCCAATGCTAAAAGGCATTTTAAGGGATTGCCTTGGGGTGAGGTAGGTTGGTGTAAAATTGCCTCTTCGTAGTCAAGGAAGCTGTGTTCGACTTGTGGGGTTTGCTTTGCAGGTTGAGGTATCTCCCTTGGCCTGATTGTGCTTGTTAGTAGGGCCATAGCCCTATTATATAATTGAACTTAAAATAAATTATCAAATTACTAACTGTTAACATATCATAAATATCTTTCTAATTTATTTAAATAAAAATAATTGTTGAAAATTTTTATTTTCCTTTTATACTCTTAAGAGTTAAGTTTTATGAAATCAATTTCTCTCCTACATGCTTACAAAATATTGGAGCCTTAAGCTTGACTAAACTCTACCTTTTGTGCGTTATAACAGGTAAAGCATCTTGCTTTATGTCACCTCCTTTTAAATGTTGATCTTATTAGAATAGTTATAACATTTTCACATGCTACCAATTAAAAGACATGGTGGCAGAACTAGAAGCACAACCTCTCGACCTATAGAAGTAACAACTACAAGAAGAATTGGAGGCTTGATCATGCTTGGAATTGGTAATATATTTGCATTATTAAAAGAGGGATGAGTAGATTTTAAAAGATAAAGGATTTACCTACGCATTAAAGTTTTGTTGACCACCAATTTATTTAAGCTTTATGGACATAGTGATAAAGACAAACAAACAACAAGAAGAACTAGTAACTGTATCAAGAACTGGAGGCTTGAGCGCTCTGAATATATAATATAGTTGCATTATTAAAAGAGGGATTAATAAATGGTAAAAGATAAATTATTTACCTACCCATTAGATTATTGTCAACCACCTATTTAATTAAGTTTTGTGGCTGTAGTGATAATGAGAATTAAATGGAGTGCAAACTATTCACAAAAGATAACCAAACTAAATCATAGTCCTTCATGCAACTTCCTAAATACTATAATGAACTTCTATGATTATCATATGCCTTTCATCTTGTATAGCAAAATTAAGTTAAAAAGTATTATAATTCCTGCAATTGATCAACACATATTGTATCTAAATCATAGAATACATGCCCGGGGGATGCAACAAATTATAGGTAGTCTAATTACTAATTCATGGCTTCATGCATAGGCGTTCAATTACTAAAATATTTAGAATCAAGTTCTATGAGTAGTTTGAAGTTTCCAGATTCAATTGTAGTTTTAGTTTCATATTCAGATTTAGAGATATAAGAATATGCGTTAGATCATATTAGATTAGATAGTAATTTGTTGTTCCATGGTTATGTTAAAATCATCATCAGAATGGTTATTGCGCCCCCCCCCCCCCCCCCCCCAAAACTCATTTCGTATTTCATAATTAGGGTTTGGAAGTCCGTCAAATTCTTGTGTGAAGGCCATATTTTATAAGAATATTAAAAGCCTATATTACCTTTTCTTAATACTTGCCCAAGCAACCTGAATAACAGGCTAGGAGTGGATTCATCATTTTTGGTTGAATCTTTGAAAGGTGCAAGTTGAATTAAGGGGAACATAAAATAGTTGACCTAACAACCCATATAGACTTGTAGTAGTGATGGAGTGAATGATATTATTTCTAGAAGAAAGTCACATTTCCAATTCTAAGGTTTTATGATGTGCTTCTTCTATTTTTTTGGTTTGATGAGTGCTTGGTCTTAATTTCAAGGCAAAGTTCAATCAAACATCTTGATATTACTACACTTTTTTTTTTTTGCAAATCACATCCAAAATCTAATTCCTTAAATTTATTTAAATATTCATTAACAGTTTGATTAATCTTCCTTAAATTTATCAATTGTTTAGTTATTAATACTTATATTAAGTAGACAATTATTTGTCACTTACGATTTGTTGGGGTAGCTTTCTCCAATGTTTAAAAAGGTGAAATTAGGAATTGAGGCATTTTGTCTAAATGGGGCGAGGTGTAAGCCTCGAGGGGATTGAAGCGTAAGCCTCAAAACGAAAAAGATAAATTACTTAAAAATTATAAATAATTCATAAAAATGATAAAATATTAAATAAATTATGAATATAATGATTTGTTTGAAGATAAATATAATTGTAATACAAGATTTAAAATAAATAGTCACTTAAAATTTAAACACGCCCTTAGGATCAAGGCCCAAGGCAGTCTCATCATTACTTTGACAGTCTTCAGAAGAATCCTTATAACTTATGTCAAAGTCATCTTCAAAATTTTTTTCATCTATAATATTTTTTCCCTGATCTCCTATATCAGTTAACATTTTATTAGTTATATTCTAAAATGAAACAATAATTAATAACATAAAAAATAAGTCATTATAATCAGACAGAAACATTGAGGTCTACTCCAGCCAAATATACTTAAAAGAACATTTCGAAAAGCTCCAAACTATGCATCTTCTGACTAGTATAAAATAAATAGAATTCATGAATGAATATTAAATATTTTACCAGCATAACAATTTTCTTAAGATAAAGACAAAGCAAAGTCTATAAGAATTTTTCATTTATCTCAATGCTTATGGCTAACAATTTATATTTACAAACTGTGAAGGAGAAAATAGCCTAGACATAAATTTTCTAGGCTACAATTTGATGAAGAATTAAAAAAAATCCTTGGAACTAAAAATATATACTTATCATTAGCCAACAAGCAACTTCAAAATAGCTTTGAACCAAAAGCGTGTATTTGCAGTTACGCAAAACCATTATTTATTAAGTACAAAATTTCACGTTGATACTAAATAATAAATTGAAATTTTTTTTGAAGCGGGCGAATCCAAAGCAATAGACGAACAGGAGGAAGGAATGCTACCTTCATTGTAGCAGGTGATACATGAGTAGGCGAAGCCGAAGCAATAGACGAACAAGAGGAAAGCACATTACCTTCATAGTAGCAGATGAGAAGCAGGCAAAGAGGAAGCGAATGACGAACAAGAAAGATCGTCACCTTCATTGCGAGTTCTGACTTTACACGAAGCAGAACTCTACTTAGCTCGTAGAAAATGAAGCCACAACAGCGCACGAAAGGGAATTAAATCATTACCTTTGTTGCGAGCTATGTTGAATTCAACAGGAATGTGGCTGTCGAAGGTGGCGAAGGAGTACTCTTTCAAAACTTCTCAGTTCTCATACGAAGTAGGCAAGCCCTATGCCCTAATCCTTATACTTGTCTCGATCGCTTGTGTGGTATTAATACTTGACTCGATCGCTCGTGTGGTATTAAAACATGACAAACAAACTGAGGCAGTGCCTCAATATGCCTTGAGGCGTACACCTCGTGAGAAAAGAGTGCACGCCTCATACGAACCATCAAGGCTTAAGCCTCGAGTTACCTAGGTTGAGCCTCGAGGCGTTTCTCCTTAGCGAGGGGAGGCATAAGCATCGAGACAAATGGAGGCATAAGCCTCAAAATAGAAAAATAAAAAGCACACGAATTCATAAATAGTTCATAAAAATGACAAATATAAAATAAAACATCAACATATTTATTTTATTCTTCATAAAATTATAAATTTCAAGTCTCAATATCAAATGTTATTATAAAATGAAAGTTTGAAATGAAATTCAAAGTAAATGCTCATTTAAAACTTAAACCATAAAAATCAGGATTCACGAAAGCCTCATCTTACTTTCACACTCTTCATAATAATCCTCGTATGTTATAATTATATCATACTTAAATTATGTCTCATTGTCATCTTCTAAACCTTCTTCAATTACAACATTTTTTAGCTCTCCATATAAATTAATATTGGATTCAATGTAATATAAAATAAAGTAGCAAATTAATAACACAACATTTGATATTTGTTTCTTAAGCTTGAACTCCAGTTTGATACTTTTTTTAAATTAATTGTGAAGTTGAGCTAATTTAGTAGTCATTTTAATATTAGCATTGATATCTTTATTTTTCTCATCGCTAAACATATTTCTCCATTTTCAATTTTAAAATTTTCACTATTTTTTACTATTCTCCATTTATCATTAGATATCATTATTTATTTCATCATTACTAGTTGTTTGCCTCTATAATTTGAAGTGCTTAACTTTCAATTTTTTGTTAAACATAACACAACCATTTAACTTTGTTCATTCGTTCTATAACTAATTCGTTCATTTTCTTTGTCTAATAGAATAATATATATATATATATATAATAAAACTTAACTAGAATGGGGCACTGCCTCAAAATACCTTGAGGCGTGAAGCCTTGAGACCTACGCCTCATTTAAAAAAGGCGCAAGCCTCATCGGTACTAGTGAGGCTTAAATCTCAAGGCACTCATTGTGCGCCTTTGTTCGAGGCACGCCTCAAACGATATTTTAAACCACGTTTAATCATCATCAGAAATATATTCATCATGACGAACTTGAGAGTTCCTATGTCTTTTATGTTCTCACTACTCTCTAAACTCCTAATGATCTATATGATTTATATATATTTTTTATGGTTCCTATTATACTTAGATCAGGGGTGATGGACATTTGGACCTATTATAAGATCTTTTGTAATCATTAAGGTTTAGTAGGATGAGGTATACAATTATTTTTATGGTGGTATGCTCTAAGAGGCAAATTGTCGTTATTTCTTCTATTAAACCATGTCATGCTTCAAAGTGCTTATAAATTTCTTATGAAGTATTTAGCATTGGAGAACATCACAAGTGGTTCCTTAGTATTTGTTATTTCGTTCATTTGAAGTTGATACGTCTTGGAACTAAAAATAGCAAATAAAAGAGAAGAGCATCGTAGGAAGAAAAAGATAAGGCTAATTTTCTTATTTCTCCTTCAATAATAAAACAAGATACAATTGATCTACGATTCGAGAGGTATATCAGCTCTTCCACAAACTCTAGACGCCACTAGGAACACACAACAAACACTAGGAAAATAATCTCAGTCATCTCATCCCAAATTATAGACAAACTTTGCCTTAAATAGCCCTAGAACACAATAACACAATTAGAACATTCCTAATCAGTGTAAACATAATTTAGGAAACCTTTCTAAATAAGAAGAACCTTCTCTGATGGCGCACTCCCCTTGCCCGAAATGCCTCCCATAATGGTTGGCCACTCAACACCTCCCCTATAAAACTCTTTTCTTATTGTCCCCCCATCCGGAACCCCTAATCCGCCCCTTATCGGAGCCCTAGTAGGTAGTTCTTGATGAAAGAAACTATCCTTATCAAACTCTTCCCTTCTAAATTCTTTTCCTTTAGATTCAGCAAAGGGAATTCCGGTCGATTCCGAGTTATGGTTAGCAATTGGAACCACCGATGGAGTTTTGGATTGCAGCTTCATGAGCTTCCTTAACATCTCTTTTATCTCTACAAATCGGCTCTCCATCATATTCTCCATAGATAAAAACTTCTCCTCGCCGGATTTGAATTGCTATATTTTATTTTTCAATGCATACACTTTCTTTACTAACATCTCTCCAAAAACTTCGCTCTAATATCAATTTGATATGTCTTGGTATCAAAACAACTAACGAACCAATACAAATTCAGCAAGCAACAAATTTTTATTGATAAAAAAGGAAATATGAACAAATAAGATGCAATGGTTCTCTTTCGATAGGAGGGTTGTCTCTTTCAAACCCTAGAAGCCACTAGGATTTCTCACAAAAACAGTGGACAACAAACACTCACAAAATTGTGCATACAAAATATAACTTAAACCCTACTACTTATAGCAAACAATAAACAATAAATTTCAAAACAGCCCTCCCCCAATTTCCTCTCAAATCAGCCCCCAAATCAGCCATCTCCAATTAAGAAATATCTTTTAATTAATTCCTTCTAAATCAACCCCTAAATATGCCCTTTTTAATTATAAAACATCTCCTAATTAATCCCCTCCAAATCAAAATTCAAATTAGGTTTCATGCCCTAAATAATTCCCTCCTAATTGTAATTAAAATTTTCATAAATAATTCCTCTTTATTTAAGAACCTTTCTAAATAGCTTTCTCTTGATTAGAAAACTTTCTAATTTCCTCTCAATCATATCGGCTGGTTCATTAATACTCCCCTCCCAAAGTGTCATTCTTGTCCTCAAGGTGGAATGAAGGGAACTGCTATTGAAGCTCTGGACTAATAACACTAGATTTAAAAATGAATTGTCACTAGGTTGAATGATCCTTGCATCCAGCATTTCCCTGATCAATCTCTCAATCTCATCCTTCTGGAGTTGGGGAGAACGGTACGGATGAACACTGATATGTGAGACTCCTTTCAAAATGATAACATGCTTGTGTTCCCGCGGAGGAGGCAACCCTTGAACTGGCTGGAACACCTCTCGATATTGTTGAAGGAGTGGTTGAACCATGTCTGATGCTTCTATCTTCTCCCCATCTTCTTCTCCTTACAAATTCTGCAACTCCACCAAAAATCACTCCTTTACCCTTTCCCCTTTCTCCTCCTTGGAAGTGGCTCCAAAGATGATATCTCCTCTTCTTCTCTCAAAATTTTCACCTCCAGGGCCTCCCTCATCAAACTCCTCTTGATCTCCTTTGATATTTTCCCTTAGATTCGGCCAAGGGAATCCCGGTCAAATCTTAGTTAGGTTTAGCAATCGAAATCGCTAGTGGAGTTTCGGATTGCATCTCTATGAACATCCTTAATATTTCCTCTACCCTTCCCAATCGGTTTTTTATATATGCAAACCTTCCTTCCATGGTTGAGAACTTTTCCATATCGAATTTCATTTGCTCCATCTTCCTTTCCAACGCCTCCACTATGGGTGTCAATTTCGAGTCACGGGTCGGGTTCGGGTTGAACTCGGAACTGACCTGGCATTATTCGGGTCAACCCAAACCCGACCCGCTTCGAGTCCGGGTCAACCTGACACAACCCGAATGACCCGGGACCGACTAAAAAGTGCAGGTTTTCGGGTTAAAAAATGGGTCAATCTTCGATTTTCGGGTAAAACACGGGTCAATCTTGGATCTCAGGATAAAAAATGAGTTTTCAAGTCAAAATCAGATCAATTTCGGGTTACTGGGTCAACCCAAACCCGTCCCGATTTTTAAAAAAGATCGATTTACTAAACCCGAACCGTTTCGGGTCCGAGTTGAACCTAACTCAAAATTTTTGGGTCGTGTCAAATATTGACACCCCTAGTCTCCACCTTTGCTGCCATAGGTCCCAAAAAAATGCTATGATACCAATTTGATACTCCTTGGGAGTAAAAACAACAAATAAAAGAGGAGAAGAATGCAGAAACACAAAGATAAGATTGATTTTTTTATTTCTCCTTCAATAATAAAACATGATACAATTGATTTACTATATGAGAGGTAGATCAGCTCTCCTACAAACCCTAGATATCGCTAGGAACTCACAACAATCTCTAAGAAAATAAACTCAGCCATCTCATCCCTAAACCATGGACAAACTTCCCCTTAAATAGCCTTAGAACACAATAACACAATTAAAATCTTCCAAATCAGCATAAACATAATTTCTTAAACCTTTCTAAATAAATAGAACCTTCATAATTAGCATAAACATAATTTAGGAAACCTTTCTAAATAAATAGAACATTCTAATCAACATAAACATAATTTACGAAACCTTCATAAACAATTAAACATGATTTAGGAAACTTTCCTAAACAATTAAATATATTTTAGGAAACCTTTCTGAACAATTAAGCACTTCCTAAATAGCATAAACATAATTAAGAAACTTTCATAAATAACTCCCCCCTTGATTAGGAACCTCCTAAATAATTTCCCTTAATTAGAAACTTTCCTACAACTCCCCAGTGATTAGGAACCTTCCTAAACAACTTCCCCTTCCTAGCTGATTTTCTTATTTCTCCTTCAATAATAAAGCAGGATACAATTGATCTACTATTTGAGAGGTAGACCAGCTCTTCCATAAACCTTAGACGTCGTTAGGAATTCACAACAAACACTAGAAAAATAAACTCAGTCATATCATCCTTAAATTATAGACAAACTTCTCCTTAAATAGCCCTAAGACAATAACATAATTAGAACATTCCTAATCAGCATAAACATAATAAATATAACATTCCTAATCAACATAAACATAATTTAGTAAACCTTTCTAAATAAATATAATCTTCCTAAACAATTAAACATAGTCTAGGAAACTTTCTTAAACAATTAAACATATTTTAAGAAACCTTTCTGAACAATTAAACACTTCTTAAGTAGCATAAACACAATTAAAAAACTTTCTTAAATAACTCCCACCTTGATTAGGAGCCATCCTAAATAATTTTCTTTAATTAGAAATTTTCCTAAACAACTCCCTATTGACTAGGAACCTTCCTAGCTACCTCCTCCTCCTCTTATCGTATCAAAAACCTAAGGACATTCATTTGGACATACATTTCATCTAATTTATCCAGAACCCTTCAAAAAATTTCTTCTTCTAGGCTTATTTTTTTTTCTAGTTATAGTTATTCTAATTTCTACATTATCTACCCTTTCTTTGATTTGCTGCACATTTTTAGGAGAAATTATTCTGTGTGGAATCCGATCACAACGATGTGTTCGGTCTGTAACAGTAGCCAATAAAAACATAACGCGTGGCGTGCTTACGTGGAAAGTTAAGGCCCGACTCGTTTGTATTTTCGAGAGTAAATAATACGAGGCCCGCCCAGTATATACAATGAAAAAGGCGGAAAAATTTAACATTTTTCAAATTTCACATTTCGGCCATTCGCTCCATTTCTCTCGAGCTTCCAGCAAAAAACTCTTGCTGAATTCCTCCAGCTATCTCTTCTTCTCATCATGGATGTGGAAAAGGATTCACCTGCAAAGAGAAAGGTGCAAAAATTCTTACATTGACATAAAATGAACTACGGATATCTTTGGTATTCAACGCGTATTTGCTGAAGAAACTAAAAAATAAATTTAAATCATTCCGAGTAACTATAAAAGTTTAAATTTATCTCACCATTTTCGTTCTTTCTGCGTATTTTCTTTGTACACAATGTGTATAATCTGCGTAAATTTCACTTATTTTTTGCGTATATGTTGAAGACAAAACCTAACTTTTTATAATAAGTACTTTGGATCTTTAAATCATAAAACTAAACTTCCAATAAAGAAAAAATGATTAGTGTACCCTAAACCCTAGATTTCTGCTAATATTTTTCTCATCCTTTGCGTACATTGCGTATGGTATGCATACTCATCGCGTATGGTATGCGTACACAACGCGTATGGTATGCGTACACGTTGCGTATGGTATGCGTACACGTTGCGTATAATATGCGTAATTTATTGCGTTTTATATGCGTACTTTATTGCGTATAATATGCTTCTCTAAATTAATTATAGTTTCTTATTCTACGCAGATTTACGTCCGTCCTATATCATATAGATGTTATGTTTCAACTTTCAGAACAATGTGTGATACATTTTCAGATATAATTCCTGTTGAAATTGAAAAAAAATTGAAGGAACTTAATATTTACCAATTTCTTCAATTTCCTGGATTTGAGCAAAACGCCCCACTTATCTACCAGCTGCTGACAATGTGGAACATTGAAAAGCAAAGCTTCATTATAGAGGGCCATGTTGTCCCTTTCATAGCTGATGAAGTGGCTCTCCTGACTGGACTACCAAACAGAGGTGAGGAGATTACTTGGATGACCTTGCCTTCTTCAACAATCACTTCAAAGGATATTAAGACTGAAATGTTTGAGTTGACTAGGGAAAGCTCCCCAGATACCATGTTGAAAACATTTATTATGTATTTGTGTTCTAATTTATTTTTCCAACAAAGCAACTTTAAAGTTCCTAAGATGCTTAACACAATAGCAAATAATGTTGATGATTTTTCATCAATTAACTGGGCATGAGCAATTTGGGAATGCCTGGTTGAAGATTTTAATAATATATCTATGAAGATCTCAAATAACAGGCCAGCGGGTTATGTCAATGGATTTGTGCCACTGCTTATTGTGAGTGCTAAAACAATTCTTATTAAGCATTTTAATTGACTGATTGTTTTGCTAAAACTAACTGAGAATATTTAAATTTTATGCAGGTTTGGTTCCTAGAGCACACTTCCATTCATATCCCAAAATATCCTGACAGAAGGCCCCGTTTCCTTCGATGGTCTGATGACATTGTATATAACACTGAGAAGACTGCCAAATTATTTGTTAATTTAAAGAGAAGATAGGTATTTATTGTGAAAAGTTTTATATATCGCTTACAAATTGCGTACGGTTTGCGTATACTACGCGTATGTAGTGTTACGTTGTGCGTACGGTTTGCGTATATAATACGTATATATTGCGTATATGATTGCGTTTAGATTGCGTATTTATTTGAAAATAATTTTTCACAGATTTTTGTTGACATCCAAGGAGTAACCCCTGAAGAATCTGATCTCTTGGGTGTAAAGAAATATCCATCAACCCCTCTTTCACCCATTCAAACTAACACACCTGAACATCATCTCCCCCCACAATCTCCTCTGCAGCCCAAATCCGCCTTGAAAACCCAACCCCAATCCTTAGATGAACTTGAAAAGAAATTAATAGGGATTGTGCAGGAGTCCATGATCAACCTCTTCCAGGAATTTGAAGCTAGAATGAGGAAGAATTTTGAACAAATTGTGAGGAGAGTTAATCTTATTGATGAGAAGCTCCAACATTGCATTATCCAAGGAATTATCAAGCCTGATCAGCAAGCTGCTCCATCCTCCTCATCATTCATTCCCCATACAATTCCATCCCCCAACAATATTCGGATATCATCTGAACACACCAAGACCGACGCCCCAGAAAAAATGAATGATGTTGAGATGACCCAGGCTGCTGAAAGGGTTAGCAAAAAGAAGAAATTAGAGAGAAAATCAAGCCAAAAAAAAGAAGAAGCAGAAAAGGGTACACCACATCCCTGAAGAAACTGCCCAAGAAGTAACTACCAAAGAACCTCCCAAAGAAGCTGCCAAAGAAGAACCCCCCGAAGAAGAACATGTCAAAGAAGCTCCCCCCAAGAAGAACAATCCAAAAAAGCTCCCCCCAAGAAGAACAGTCCAAAAAAGCTCCCCCCCAAGAAGAACAGTCCAAAGAACCTCCCCTAGAAGAAGAACAGTCCAAAGAACCTCCCCCACAAGAAGAACAGTCCAAAGAACCTCCCCCACAAGAAGAACAGTCCATAGAACCTCCCCCACAAGAAGAACAGTCCATAGAACCTCCCAAAGAAGCTCCCCCCAAAAAAGAACAGTCCAAAGAACCCCCCCCCCAACAAGAACCTTCGAAAGAAATTGTTCCATTCCAAAAAGTTCCCCATAAAGTTCCTCAAACTACAGAAATAATCAATGTTGATGATGTTGTAATAAAGGGTTACCCTGCAAGTCCGACAGTTAATTACAGAGGCGTGGAAATGTTGAGTCCAGTGCAGGAAGTTTTTCTTCGGGAAAACATAAAGAAATATCTTGACACGTATGTTTTATTACTTGCGTACTGATTGCGTACCCTTTGCGTACGGATTGCGTATTTCATGTGTTTTATATGCGTACCTAATGTGTATTTTTTGTTTAAATATTTCAGTAGCATGCGTGTATTTTCATCTGGGAACGTGATGATTTCAAGACGCATGATGGACGAAATATTATCAGACAGTTACCTGGACAATGACCATATTGATGCTTTTGCCATTTTATTAAATGAGAAGTCTAAAATTTCACCAGATGAGTATCAAAAATATCTATACATCTCACCAATGTATTGGGTTAGTATACTAGTTTATTTTATATATAATTTTTTATTTGAACTATTTAATTCTTATATTTAATTTTTTGCAGCATTACAAAGTTAAGGATGTAAAATCAGTATTGTTCCTCGAGCACGTAGACTACAATTCTGTTCAGTCAAGCAGTATTATAATTAATCCAATTATTTACGGAAATCACTGGATCCTTCTAGCAGGTTACATAAAGCAGAAAAGGTGGGAATTTTACGACTCCATACCCAACCCTATGCATAGAAGTATTGCTGTGAAGATAGTGAGTTTGATTCTAATCTTGAACTGTTTACAAATTTCGTGATTATTTTTATGTGACTTAATTCTATTCCATATATTGTTCAGATTGCAAGTTTAAATAAGGATTGCAAAAAAGCCTTTCGTCAAAATATCACTAAATGGAGTTTCAAGACAATGAAGCAGGCGCCAACTCAGACCAACAATACAGATTGTGGTATGTTCGTTTGCAAATACATGGAGAATATTGTTCGACAAAACAACTCCAACTGGATAGAGAGAACGGATTGACAGGAAAAAATGCCCAAATATAGAGCAGAATTTGCATACGGATTGTTTTGTGCTGCAATGAAATGAACTTTTATATTTTAAATTTATGTATATAACTGGTATATTTTTCTTGTAATTAAGAAAGATTCCATGTGTTGAATATAATGTTTCTCACCATTGAAACTTCTTTTAAATCGATTAAGAAATTTATATTGAGGAATTTAAAATACGCACTCTATACTCGAACCATACGCATTTCAGATGTAGCTCATAATACGTATATACGCAGACGACAGTTCATGGTTTTTTAATCAAAAATCAAATTAATTCGAATGAAACTCCTCATCAATAAAACCAGCAAGGAGCGTCAAATATAGGGTTTTCCACCATTGATCCTTAATTCAAATCGATTAAGAAGGTTTTCATTTAGGTATCTAATATACGCAGATTATACGCGTTCCATATGCGCAGAAAACAGTTCTTGGTTTTTTGATAAAAAAATCAAATTAATTAGAATTTAAATGATTCGATGCATTCTTTCGGTATGAAACATTCAAATACTCATTTTAGCATCGTTTGAAAATGATTTGAAAGAATTTCCCAATTAGACTTGATGGTTGTGTACACCCTTGTGCTACACAAGTGATGGTTCTAGAGTGTGGGTGTTATGCTCCTATGGTGGAGCATTTATTAGAGTATGTGGAGGGGAGTCAAATTAATTCGAATGCAACTCCTCATCAATAAAACCAGCAATGAGCGTCGAATATAGGGTTTCCCACCATTGATCCTTAATTCAAATCGATTAAGAAGGTTTTCATTTAGGTATCCAATATACGCAGAGTATACGCGTTTCATACGCGATCCAGACACAGGTTATACGCAGGACATACGCAGAAGACAATTCTTGATTTTTTTATCAAAAAATCAAATTAATTAGAATTTAAATGATTCGATGCATTTTTTTGGTATGAAACATTCAAATACTCATTCAAATACTCATTTTATTCGATTAAGAATGTTTACATGGGTATGAGTATAGTACACACTATTTACGCAAACTAGACGCTGTATACGCGCTGTATGCGCGCTGTATACGCAGGACATACGCAAAATTAAAATTGACAGCTTAAACAAATATTCTTTCAAATAAATATCCATCAACAAATATTCTTACAAATAAATATCCATCATACAAATATTCTTATAATATAGATTTCTCTGTTTTAATGATATCCATCATCAACTTCAGATATTTTGCTGACGGCTTTTTGGAACGTACACCTGTTATGTGTTCCTCAGTGAAGCATTTGGGTATGCTTGTGAAATTAGAATGCTTTGCTCGCTTTACTGATGGTTGACTGGACGGTTCCCCGGCTATGAAATCGTCTGTCATGCACTCAGGCATGCTGGTGAACTGTTGTACTGATGCCTGACTAGATGGGCATGTTTGTGATATGAAATCCTCCGTGAAGCATTCGGGCATTCTTGAGAAATTGTACTGCTTAGCTGGAGATGCCTGACTGGAATGTACAGCATTTATGAAGTCCTTAGTGAAGCATTCGGGTATGCTTGTGAAATTACACTTCTGATCTGAGGGTTGATTGGAATGTACAGAATTTATGAAATCCTCAGTTAAGCATTCGGGCATGCTTGAAGGAGTCTCAAATTTTGTTGTGTATTTCTTCATTGGTGGTTTCCCTGTTAAAAAAATTAATGACAATATGTCAAAATAGGCAATAAATAAAATTATTCAGAAAATAAAATATCATACTCTGTCTTCTTTTCCCAGTGGCTTTTCAGCCTAGCATTGGATATGCCTTTAGGCCTACGCTTTAGAGGGTCTTTCAGTTGTACACTGCCACCCTGTGTAGTCTTGTATGTCTTTCTCTTTCCAAAAACAACCAAATCGAGTTTTTCAGATGTATCCTTCATCGCAGCCATTAGGAATTCTTCACCACCCTCATTCAGCTGCGCTCGTATGCTTATTTTATATGCAAATCTGCTGATATAATTTCTGAATATGAATCCACTACTAGCTTCAGAGCTATTCTGAGAATTTTCTTTCAAATTTAGACCAGCATATATATCTTATCGAGCTCGTGCTGACCATCGCAACAGAAGGTACTTCTCGGGGATTTTCCCAATAGCCATTTGCCTCAAAACTATTATGCAGTGAGAACACAATAAACCCATCGTTTCAAACTTTTTGCAGGAGCATTGAATGTTACCATTTTGTGCATCAAAATCAACAACCCATGGTTTAGAGTGATCATTGGTCTCTGTGTAATAGACAAAAAATTTAGAAGAATCACTAGACTCAAGCTCTACACTCATTACACCTACACCTTGTAAAAATTCTTGTTCAAAAAATGAATATAGTTTCTTTGAATAAAATTGAGCAGCTTGCTTTAATATTGGGCAATTTTTTGTTACAGGTTCTATTTCGGAGTGGCTGCATCTATAATCCTCATCCTGTTCATTCTGGCGCCAATTCCTCATCAACTTCTCTAAACCCAAAAAGCAATCAGTTATAGAACTTGTGGGCTTAGAAATGCTATGACACACATTATTAGTAGACTCGCTACGTTGTGTGGATAGAATGTCCATGCTAAAATAATCCTTATTGAAGGCAGTTGACCACTTATTCCTTATCCTATAAAGATCTTACAATCAAACATGATCTTGTAGGTTTCCTTGTATGATCAATTCAGCCCATGCATTCTCAAACTCCTCCTCAGAGTCACATCTGCTCAAACACTTATTGAAGAGGCCTTTGACTTTGTTGTTGGTATTGTAGCACGATACTTTTGATGGAGCCTTTTTACGGATATGCCATTGGCACAGTCTATGACGACTGTGAGGTAGTGCAACTTCTATGGCCCTAGCCATTGCCTGGTCTTGATCTGTATATATTGTTATTGGCTGTTTATCACCCATCATTCGAACAAAAGTTGTAAACACCGTAAATGATTCAATTGTCTCTTCGGACAAGAAGGCCACCCCAAGCAAAATATTTTGCCAATGATTGTTAACCCCAACAAATGGTGCACATACCAAATTATACTTATTAAGCCTATAACTTGTATAAAAAATTATCACATCACCAAAACAGTCATAATCTATCTTACCAATCGCATCAACCCAAAAAAAATTTAACAATCTATCAAATTCATCCTTCTGGACATCCCAAGAAAACATGTTATCATTAAGTTGTTCTTTAAATAACTCAATTAAAGTATTAGTGTCCCCAAGTTCAATCTTAGCTCTTTTATTTTTTGAATAAAGTTGTACGCATCCCTCCTTGTGAATCCAATATTTTCGACACCTCCAACTTCATCAGCAAGGAAGGAAAATGCATCAATTGTTCTTATCCCAGCATCTGTCATTGCTTTAAGAACAGAAGCTTTTTCATCACACATATTCCTGCATGATCTAAGAAGATGTCGGTCTTCTGGCCTAGGCAAATCATGATTGTGATTTTCAATAAATTTTTTCACCTTCCAATATCCAGCTTCATCCACTGGAAACCTAACCATAGCTGGACAACCAGTTCGAGTATCTGATCTTCGATATTTCCTTTGGATATTAAGATCAGGCAACTTCTTGAAACCAACTTTTGAACAAACAAAGTCCTTGGATTTTAAATTTCTGGAATTTGGCCAGTAACTGTGATGATCCTTACGAACACTAAAACCAAGATTATATCCATAAGAACGATAAGCCTCGTATGCTTCTTTCTCATTAACATAAACATCCTGAGAAATACGCATTAAGTGAATGGTAAAATACGCAACCAAAACGCAACCGATACGCAAAATATAAGCAGCAATTAAGCAACACAATACGCAATGTATACGCAATATATACGCAGAAAATATTCAATGTATATCAAACAGATACGCAATACATATGCAAATAATACGCAACAAACCTCTGAAATAAGAAAATCGAACTACAAAATCCTTATTGTAGCCTAGATCAATAATGCTTTAGAATAAGAGAACATCGAGTATTCTTTTTAAATCAATTACAATTTTACATTATGCACATTGTTGATAAAAAACCACATCTTTGTTAAACACAATAAATGCACAAAGAAAACTTGGAAGGAGGCGAACTTTACCGCGATGCTGAACTTTTCGTCCAGTCCCACTGGTTCTACGTGTTCTGCTTCATGTGCGCTTGTTTCCAGGACGTCGGCATTCTCCAGGTTATTGGCTTCCTCCGAGACCTGCGAAAATATTGTCTGCTCATAAAAACCAACATCCTCCTCCAGATCAATCTCCATCTTCATCGGCATTTTCTCTGCAAAATTTTTAGCTTCTCTGCGAAAATTTTGGCTCTAAGCGTTATATATTGCGGTGATTCGCGCGTGCCTTAAATTCTGAAAAAAGAAGCGCCAACCTAAATCTCCCGGGTCGGGCTGGAAGACGGGTCGGGTTTACGAGGTTTACGCAAGTCAATTGACTGTTTAACCCTTTCCACGTAAGCAACCGAACACATCGTTGTGATCGGATTCCACACACAATAATTTCTCCATTTTTAGAGCTTTTTTAATGATCACCTTTTAATGCTTCAAAATTCATAGTGTTGTGAATGCAAAAGCAAGTATAATTAATATATGTAATGCAACAAGTAAGAAAATCTTATATGCAATATATAATTAACAATTATTTTAAAATTTTAATACATATTAGAATTTATATATACAAGTTCAATTCAACACAGTATAATGAAAGACATAGATTAGTTCGTATATCTATTACACAATTTAGGATTCTCTCACACTTGGTGAAATAAATGTTCTCACTAACTCTCACTCAATTGATACAAGTTCAATTAAAAAGTGGAGTTTGCTAGAGCATGGAGATGCATGACATTAGATTTGTCAATTAACAATAAAAAAGTATTCAACTGAAAATGTAGTGTTGAAATTTCAATATTATAGTATTTATGGTATTCCTTTAGTGGTTTTTGGCTGATAGTCACTGTTATCCTTATTATTTAGCATTTATTATTTTCCTAGTTTATATGATGTAATTTTCTATAATAAAAGGAAAGATTTTATCATTAGATTTATATGTATTTTCAGTCATATTATATAATTTAATGGAAGAAAGAATTCTCCCATACTATGTTTATAAGATATCAGAGCGAGCTTTCTCATGATTTTGCCTGTCTCGACATCACGACTCTTTCTCTTAATTGCTTGACTTGACATAACATTGCATCTGTTGCTTTTGACATCACAACATACTCCATCTCTTTTAGTCTTGGCTTGATCGTTGATCTCTTGCGACTCGACTGTCGTTCCTTTGCCAACTAGTTTCCCCATGACTCAATCATTTTTCCCCATCACCTTCGACATCATAGTCTTCTTCTTCGACTTCTAGTTTGTTCTTTCATCTAGTGACATGATGACAAGCTTTGGCTATTACATAGAGCCTCTAGACCTCTATTTGTCCTTCTCGATGACTTTATTGAACTTCACCTCCAATTATTATAAATTTGTCAATTAGCCATTCTTATTCCGTTCATTCTACTTTCATTAATCTTCAACCATCGTCATGATTACTTCCTGGCTAGTTACTGATCCTCCATTGCACCACTTTCAACATTTTTGTCAAGTGGTGATCTTCTGTGATTGTAGAGATATTGATCAGTCTTTTCATTGTGATCCTTCGATCAATTGCAGCTTGGCTAGATTGTTGTCAATGGTAATCATCGGTAGTTGTCAATCTTCAATATTTGTTGACGAACTTTCTTGTTATTACTATGAGTGAGTGCATTTGTGCCTTTTTCTCATAAGACCAAATATGGCGTAGATACTGAATGGCAGAACTCTTTTGAAGCCACCTTTGATTCAGAAACACTCATTACATGTTCTATTGGTATATATGGTAGCAGCCATCTTTTCCATCACCAACCACAAATTCTGTGGTGGCAAATAGCATCAATGGTCCCAATGGGTAATTGCTGTATATTTGCAAAAATAACAAAGATGTTTACCTCATTAGAGTAGTGACAACCCCAAAGAAAGAAGATTCACCATTTTAAGTCTAGAAATCGGAAAATAATATGATAATGTCTAGGATCATTAATTTTATAACAAACAACAGAGAAATTGCCCTCTTTACAGCTGTACAAGATATTTGGGATGCCCCCCTCCACAAAAAAAAAAAAATCTCAATGCAATGCATTTTTGGAAATACATGAAATTTGCTTGCTAATGAAAGTGCTCTTCACGAACTTTGGCAGGAAGAATGCTTTGTTTTCTAACTCTACAATTACCTCAATGGAAGTGCCCCAAAGAGGAAGCCCTGTAAATACAATTTTTTTAGAACAACAACAACATCAAGCCTTTATCCCACTAGGTGGGGTCGGCTACATGAATCCTTTTTCTCCATTGTGTCCTATTAAAAGTCAAATTCTCGTTTAAATCTAATAAAGAAAGGTCATTCCTAATATTTTCTAACCAAGTCATTTTAGGTCTACCCCTACCTTTCTTAACATAAGTCAAATGTAATACCTCTACTCTCCTAACCGGGTCATCGCAAGGCCGCCGTTTTATATGACCAAACCATCTAAGGCGACAATTTTTTTAGAAGTGAGCACTTAAATATATGTGGGTATTGAACAAGAAACTTGATGAATTGCGTGGAAGAATCTTAGGATTACAACCACTTTCCATAGTTTGATAATCCTTTTTAAAGGCTTGCTTGGAAGAAAGTCATAAGAAATTGATGATAGCATCTTCAATTTCATCACCATTTAAGGGTTTGCTATGATTGTTTGTGGTCCTCAATAACACCTAACTTTGAAAATAGACCATTGAAGGAAGAGGTGACCTACCTTGGTGTGATCATTGTGGTAAAATCAACCATTAAAAAAGCGGACGAGGCGTCCACATTGAGTCGCGCCTCAAGTCGAGGCGGAAGTCATGCGTATCGGGGCTTACGCCTCGAACCATCCAGCGAAGCCTACGATTTTTTCGCATGAGGCGTACGCATTAGAGCGTAACGCCTCGAGGCAGTATGAGGCACCGCCTCAAAATTTTTTCTTCGGTATATATGTAAATACGACGCAGCCGATTCGTGTTCGTGTATTCACGTATAGGATTAGGGCTTTTTGTGAGAATTGAAAGGCGAACGAGAGGCGAAGCCGTGAGGGAAAGAGACGAAGCCATGAGGGAAGGAGACGAAGCCGTGAGTGTAGGAGACGAAGTCGGAAGGAGACGACGCAGGGAAAGAAACGAAGTCGAAGTTGTGAGTGCAAGAAACGTTCAGGCATCGGTTAGGTCGGAAGAGTAGGTACGCGGTGTTGTGGCCTTGACTTTGACGTGCAGTAACGAAAGCTTGAATAACTCCTGATTCGGCTTTCTTTCATTCGTCCGCTCAGTACATGCTCGGTACCGAGCATGTACAAGCTCGGTACCGCTCAGTACATGCTCGGTACCGAGCCAATACACGCTCGGTACCAAGTGGTACACACTTAGCGTGTACCGAGTTGTACATGCTTGGTACGCTCGGTGTTGAGCATATACAACAAGCAGAATTTCAAAATTGCTCTTATAATATAATTTTGTTCCGGGGGCGCTGCCTCCGGAAACCCCCGCAGGGGCGCTGCCCCTTGACCCCGCGAGGGATATGTTTACATGAAATGTAATTTTTGTGAGAAACTCATAACTAGTGGCGTCAAGAGATTGAAGGATCATCTAGCATGCACTCATGTCAATGTGGGACAATATGCAAAAGTTCCTGATGAGGTGAAAAAGGAATGTACAAATTATTTAAAGAAGTTTGCCACCACAAAGGAGGTCACACAAAAAATATGGAAGAGATGATAGGAAACTCTTCTTACTATGGATCACAGCGTAAATGTTCCAGTACTGGAAGCCATCTAGTTTCTTCTGACCGAGGCAGTCGGGGGCCCATAGATAGATTTATGCTAAATATTGATAGCGAGGAAAACATAAATACTCAGGATATCTACAACTACAAAAGAACTCAGTAACAGAGTTTGTTTGGATATCGCCAGATTCATCTATGAAAATGGTATTCCATTTAATGTTGTTAGGAGTCCGTCGTGGATCAATATGTTACAATCTGTTGGAAGCTATGGAAGAGGATTACAACTTCCAATCATGTATGAGCTGAGGACTTGGATGCTGAATGAGGAGCTTAAGTAACTTCAAAAATGGTGGATGATGTTAAGAAGACTTGGATTGAGACAGGAGTGACAATAATGTCAGATGGTTGGTCAGATATTCGCCATAGAAGTATTATTAATTTCTTGGTCAACAATCCATATGGAATAGTTTTTCTCAAATCAATAGATGCTTCAAGCTTTATAAAGGATGCACAATTATTGTTTGAAATGTTGGATGAAGTTGTGGAGGAAGTGGGAGATGCCTTAGCAGTACAGGTTGTTACTGATAATGCAAGTGCATACAAAGCTGCAGGAAGAATGTTAATGGAGAAGAGACCTCACCTTTACTGGACTCCTTGTGCTGCACATTGTATTGACTTGATGCTTGAGAGGTTGGGACAGTTGCCTCAACATAAATCAGCTATATTGAGGGCCAAATTCGTTAGTAAGTTTATATGCAATCATTCTTGGGTACTCAGTTTGATGAGAAAATTTACCGACAAGGAAATTATTAAACCTGCTGTTACAAGTTTTGCTACTGTAAAATCAAGGAAATATTGAGAATGAAATTGACCCTTTGCTTGTTTATGAGCTACAATCTGATGATGAATGAGTTACTCATAAGAATGCTGATGTATCTGAAGTTGAAGCAGAAGAAGAAAGTCATGTCAATGAAGAAGACAATCGTTATTTTTATTTTTTATCATTATTTATAATTTTAAATTAATTTATTTTAATCGTTTTGAGGCTTACGCCTCGAGGCTTATGCCTCGCCTTGCTTAGAAAAAACGCCTCGATTCTCGATTTTGCCTTTTAAAACCTTGGGTAAAATAGGTAAGATGGATACTTGCTGGAAGATTCATGAGAAACTTAGATTTGAAACCAACATGCTCTTCCAATTATAATGGTAATCGCAGATATATTGCATCAACTCAACCAAAACTTATTAAACAAGGAGCAAATGGACCTTGTTAAAAAATGTTCATTCAATGTCAAAACAATTTTGTCCCTACATTCACTGTTATTGGAGTCTAAAGGTTTTCGCTTGAGTAGATCTAAAACGGAATATATGGAGTGTAATTTTAGTAGTAATTGACCTAGTGAGGGGATTGTGACTTTGGGCGATCAAGTCATTAATAAGAGTACACGTTTTAGATATCTTGGATCTGTTGTTCAGAGTGATGGTGAAATAGATGGAGATATTATCAGCATAATTCAAGTTGGATGGTTGAAGTGGAGGAATGCATCGGGCTTGTTATGTGATAGAAATGTACCCCTCAAACTTAAGAGAAAATTCTATAAGATGGTAGTGAGGCCTGCAATGCTTTATGGTGCCGAATGTTGGCCATTAAAAGAAAAGCATAATACTAAGTTAAGTGTGACAGAGTTGAGGATGCTCAGGTGGATGAGTGGCTTTACCCTTTAGAGATAGGATACGAAATGAGCATATACGTGAAAAGGTTGGAGTAGCTCCAGTAGAAGATAAGATCAGAGATAGTCGCCTTAGATGGTTTGGTCACATAAAACGGCGGCCTTCCGATGACTCGGTTAGGAGAGTAGAGGTATTAGATTTGACTTATGTTATGAAAGGTAGGGGTAGACCTAAAAAGACTTGGTTAGAAAATATTAGGAATAACCTTTCTTTATTAGATTTAAATGAGAATTTAACTTTTATTAGGACACAATGGAGAAAAAGGATTCATGTAGCCGACCCCACGTAGTGGGATAAAGGCTTGATGTTGTTGTTGTTGTTGTTGATTCACTGTTATTGGCATTGATTCATAATTTCAAACATATAATCCTATAAATTTCTCAAACATAAAGCAGGCATGCCCAATTTGGGTTGTAGATATTGGTATCTTCAATCATATGACGAGCAATGTATTATAAATCATGTAAGGAGAGTCTTATTATCAGAATTGTTGATTGTTCTATATTTAAAGTTACTTGAATTGTATTTGCTGAAATCTCAAATAATTAATTCTTAACTCAGTTATTAAGGTCAAATTTTGATTGTAACTTATTGTCTTTTTCAGTAAACTAACATCAAATCATGACAATAGTGCTAAATTTCTTCCTTAATTTTGTGAATTTTAGGACTTGAATTCAGGAAAAATAATTGACAGTACTAAGACGTGGTCCGGATTTAATCTCATCAAACCTAGTTTAAAAAAACAAGCTCTTAAGGTTCTAGTTAGTGTAAAAATCATTTCTTGTTATGCTTTGATTGCAGAAAGATAGTGAAATCATGTTGTCACTATCGGTTAGTTTATCATCCAAATTGTTTATTTTGAAAAACTTTTCATTGTTATTTAGAAATAAATGTTAAAAAAAGTGAATTTTTCAATTCTCAAAACATGTAAAAAATTTTATTTTGATCCATCCTAAGAAAATCCCTTTCTTTTTTTCTCATTCACTTAATATTTGAAAACCATCTAGTAGAAAAAATCATTTGTTTATCTTCTTTGTAAATGATCATGCTAGAGTCGCATGTATATACCTAAGAAAGAAAATCCCTGTAATTTCAAATCTTTATAATTTTTAACCAGTGTTTGAGACTGATAATTTAAAAGAATAATTTACCTCAATCATAGGTTATTATCTATTGAATTAGGGGATAGTTTATTAACTTATCATGGATGTTACCTTTTTCAAACAACCATCATATTATCCAAATACTAATATTCAAGTGGATAACTTCAATCAAGGATATCAATTTTGGAATAATATTCCTACAATTGCCACTATGCCTTGGCTAGCTCTTGACCATAATCGCACAACTCCACAAGAGAGAATAGAACTACCAAATTTTATTCTTATTATGTCAAGTTTGGACGAACACCCTTCTTCTGTTACCTCCATTATCATAAACTATGAGATGTTTGTTTATTCTAGAAAAAATAAATATATGGGAAAGAGTATGCACTTAAAATATCTTGAATAAGTTCAGTAGTCCAACTCCAATATGAGTTCATACACTCTTGAAAATTCCTAAGGTAACAACTTCTTTGAACCTATGGGTTGACAAAGATCTTGATGAACCTATTCTCGTAAGCAAGAGTGTGAGACCTTGCACTATTTACCTTTTTCTATAAATTTGTATCTTATGAGTGTTTTTCTTCAATCTGAATCAAGTACATATTCCAAAGTCTATTTACAAAAAATCAAAATTTGTGAATGGAAAACTATTATCTTGGAAGAAATTCAAACTCTTAATAAGAACAAAGGTTCAGACATTATCAAGTTGCCTCTAGGAAAATAACAAGTGGGTTGCAAATGGATTTTCACTATTAAACATAAGAATGATGGGAGCATAAAGAGGTTCAAGGAACACCTTATGGCAAACTGGTTTACATAGACCTATGAAATTGACTATCAGGTAACATTTGCTCCTATAATATAATTGAATACCATTTAGCTACTCTTATCTGTTGAATATAGTTTTGATTGTCCATTTTACCAATTAGATGTCAACAATTCCTTCATCAACTATGACCGTGAAGAAAATTCTACATAGAAATTCATCCTAGTCTTCGAATGTTTTTCAGATTAAACAAAGTTTGCATGCTTAAAAGGTCTTTATGGCTCAAAATAATCCACATGTCCTTGGTTCGTGAGATTCACCAAAGTGGTCAAATAGTATGGGTAGATACAATGTCAAGCTAAAGACACACTCTTTGTTAAAAGATCATTTGGAGGTAAAATTATTATTATGATTGTTTGCACATTTGACATTGTTTTCATAAGAGATTTTGCATAAGAAATGAACATGCTCAAGGGGCTCTTAGTCTATCAAAACTCCCAAAATATAATTAAGAAAGAACATATAAAATCCAATCATATCCCATCACTAAATGGGTCTTCAAGGGAATCTTCTTCTTCAATTGTATCTATGAATGTCATATCTTCATCATCTTCAATGTGACTCACTTTTTTCTTCCCTGTTCAATAAGACTGATCATTATCATGTTAATTGCTCACTTGATATAAATATAATGCAATAACATATAAGAAGTTATGGATAATATACACCAGGGAGTTTTTTCTAAGTGTTGAAAGCTGATTTCTTCTCTGAATATAGTTTGGCAATAGTTGATTTTGCTGCTTGCAGACTAAAAAATCCCTCCTTGTTTCGAAATAGAACAAGTTGTTAATCGGCAAGCTCCCTAACAGTCTGGTCTGGTATAAGTCGTTCCATGCAATTATACAAGCCTAGCTTCACCTCCGGGTTTGAAGATTTCCTCTCTGAATATTGAAATTGAGAATTGAGATGATACGCCGCTGCATGTAGATGACGGTGTAACTGTACCTCCCACCGAGCATCAATGATATCCCAAATCTCTCTATAACTTGCCTCCTCCTCCCAAGTTATGTGCAATCAACTCCTTCGCCTCAATCCATGTTCGTTTAATCTCATCAATGCTCTGCTCTGTGTTCTGCAGCTCCTCCTTCAAAATCCATGTTCGCAACTCTGATGCGAGCAAAAATCTCTCTAGGGAGAGGGACCCCAAGAAAATTTTTGATCACAAAAAAAGACAACACACTTAGCTAATTATAGGGAAGAACAAACTCTTAAATTTCAAATAAGAAAAAACACACTTACAAACTTGACTCTAACAAGACAAGACTCTTTCAAACTTGACTCAACCAAGACACCCTAAAGAAATTTTCCAAAATAAGAAGGATACATGTGGGGTGTAAACTTGCGGAGAGACGAAAGAGATTAGAAGCCGAGAAGAAGGGTGGAAAGTACTCGCAAGTCTTTCCTAGAGGAGATGAGAAGGTGGACAAAGCTCGCAAGCTCCTCCAAGAAAATCCCAAGGATTTCTTTTCAAAAATTCATATATCACTCTCTTTAAAACATTACAAAACCCCTCATATTTATAGGTATGAAAGGGGAATACAAACAGCAACATAATTGAATTCCCACGGGAATCCAAGCAACACAAACCACGAAACCCCCCCCCCCCCCCCAAACTTCACGAGAAACCAACCAAGGCCCGAAGAGGCAGCCGCGGAAACCCAAGAGGCCAAGCACTGAACCGAGGCACCAAGGCACGGAAAAGGCCACCCAGCACGGAAAGCCAGCAGCCCACCGAGGAAGCCAAGGAGCTAAGGCATGAAAACAACCAACCCGTGGAAGCCAAGTAGCCAAGCACGAAAAACAACCAACCTAGGGATTCCAAAATGGGACAAACTAAAATTTAAGATATAAAAATTATAAATAAAAATTACAAAATTAAGATAATTACTGAACTAAAACTTAGCTAATAATGAGCTAACTCTTAATTCAATAAATGAACTAAAAACCAACTCATAAATGAGCTAAATTTCAGCTCAAAATTTATTGAGCTAGTAAGTTTAAGGGAAGTTAAAACCAAATATTTTTGGGTTTGGTTTGACCCCCCCCCCTTCCTACATCAGACTTCCCTTCTTGAGAACTCATCTCCCGATGAGTTAGCTTTTGTTTTCTTCTGAGGAGGTGGAGGCAGAGCATCCAGTTCTTTAATATTTTCTTCATATTTCTTCAGGTTCTCTTCTCGTTCTTTTAGAAATTGATCTTGTAAACGCTGCTTCTTCTTCATGTACCTTTCTGTACACAAGTGCATCCATGATTGAAGTTTGTATAGTTCATACAACAGAGGATTTGTCGATTTTGATGGAATCCATCTATCCATTGAAAAAGGATCTTCAATTTCATCTGGTTTGCTTTCTTCGATCTTCTTATTTTTTTTTCATTTTTAAGTGACTCAAGAAAAAGAAGACTTAACCTAAAAAAACTTAGACTCACAAGATTCACACAACTCACAAGACTCACAAGACTTGACTGGACAAACCAAATTAAAAACTTAGGACTTGCTCTGATACTCAAAATGATGCGAGCAAAAATCTCCCTGAGGAGAGGGACCCCAAGAAAATTCTTGATCACAAAAAAAGACAACACACTTAGCTAATTATAGGGAAGAACAAACTCTTATATTTCAAATAAGAAAAAATACACTTACAAACTTGACTCTAACAAGACAAGACTCTTACAAACTTGACTCAACCAAGACACCTTAAAGAAGCTTTCCAAAAGAAGAAGGATACAGATGGGGTGTAAACTTGCGGAGAGACGAAAGAGATTAGAAGCCGAGAAGAAGGGTAAAAGTACTCGCAAGTCTTTCCTATAGGAGATAAAAGGTGGACAAAGCTCGCAAGCTCCTTCAAGAAAATCCCAAGAATTTTTTTTCAAAAATTCATATATCACTCTCTTTAAAACATTACAAAACCCCTCATATTTATAGATATGAAAGGGGAATACAAATAGCCACATAATTGAATTCCCACAGGAATCCAAACAACACAAACCACGAAACCCCCCCCCCCCCAAACTTCACGGGAAAACAGCCCAGCCAAGGCCCGAAGAGGCAGCCGCAGAAACCTAAGAGGCCAAGCACGGAACCAAGGCACGGAAAAGGCCACCCAGCACGGAAAACCAGCTGCTCACCGAGGAAGCCAAGGAGCCAAGGCACGGAAACAACCAACCCGTGGAAGCCAAGGAGCCAAGCACGGAAAACAACCAACCTAGGGATTCCAAAAGCCATTTTAGAATTCCAAGGGACAAACTAAAATTTAAGATATAAAAACTATAAATAAAAATTACATAATTAAGACAATTAATGAACTAAAACCTAGCTAATAATGAGCTAACTCTTAGTTCAATAAAAGAACTAAAAATCAGCTCATAAATAAGCTAAATTCCAGCTCAAAATTTATTGAGCTAGTAAGCTCAAGGGAAGTCAAAACCAAATATTTTTGGGTTTGATTTGACCCTCCCTTGCCTACATCAAACCGCAGCATATTGAAGTAGGCCGGCGATGTCGCAACATTAAATGGTATGGCATTCTCAAAAAAAAAAAAAAAATGCCAATATCCATGCAAACCTGGCGTTGACCCTTTTTTGTACCAGCCGTAGGCTTCATCTGTGCTTGTCCTCTATCCTTTCCTAGATTAGTCATATACTGGTCCATCGGACCCCGTGCACCTCTATTATGTATAGTAGAGGAAGTGTCCTTTCTACTCTCACTCCCGAAGTAAACATCATGTTCAACCCTTTAATCAAATTGCTCCTGTTGTAAACGTTTTGCCATGGTACTTTTTTTTCATGTAAGCAATAATTTCATCCTTCACCTTGTCCGGCACATTTGCACACGGTGCTACGTTTTTATGAGAGCATAATAAGTGTTCCTTCATGCGGGTTACTCCGCCGTTCACCACTTTCTCACAAAAATTGCATTTCAAATACACATAAATCTTCTCACTGCCACCTATGTCAACTTGTACACTGTATTTTCAAGAACGGTTCCTCTGCAATGACGTATTAGACTTTTCCTTGCCCTTAACCATATTTTCTAAAGGAAAAAAAGCAAATTAAAACAAAAACACTCAAAAAATTTGAAACCCTAGCTTTCCTATAAGTTGAAAAATCATACCCTAAACTTCAAAAAAACTCTAATCAAGAAAGGATGTAGAGGGGCGGCAGGAAATAAAGGGCTCGCCGGCGGGAGAAGCGTCAGAGACGTGCGAGGGTCTGAAGCTTTTTGCGGGATCGGGAACAACAGTTCACGGGATCGGGATGCTTGCGGGATCGGCTTGGACCGGTAGAAGGGAGAGGGATTTTCTTATTTACTTAAAGTGAGTGGGACCCAATCTTTGAGGCGCTCGCCTCAAGCAAAATTGCGCAATAGCGCAATTGAGGCGCGCCTCACACTGCTTGAGGCGTACGCCTCATCCAAAGCCAAAATTGCTTAGGCCTCAAGGCGTTTTGGGTCCAAATTGTGCGCGCCTCAAGGCACGACTCTTATTGCGCAAATTTAAACTATGGTGTAAACCGATAGATGCTCCTATGAATTCAGCTGCTAAAAAAGGAATTTAAGATAGTTGTGTGACCCAATGGATAAAGATTGGTTTCAAAGATTTGTTTGTAGACTAATCTCTCTCACTCTAGACCTGATATTGGATTTCCAATAAGTGTGGTCAGTATGTTTTTGAGTAATCCTACTTAAAAGCATATGAAGTTGTTTTCCAAGATTTTTAAATATTTAAAAATGACTCCAAACAAGGACAATTCATCAAAACGAACTCAAAGTGGAAGATTGAGGCATTGATGATGGCTGGGCAGGCTCCATGATGGATAATTGGTCCACAGTAGAGTATTATAGGTTTGTGTTGGAAAGATTGTCACCTGGTACATTAAAAAGCAATATGAGGTTACTTCAGGCAGTGAATCAACTAAGACAGAGCAATGACCCATGAAATTGTGAAGAAATGTGATTGAAAAGGCTTATTAATTAATTCCTCATCTCAGGAGAAGAGTCAATAAGACTATTATGCGATAATCAAGCAACAATAAGCATTGCAAAGGATCTTGTGTATTATGACCAGATCAAACATGTCGAGATAGATCGATATGTCATAAAGAGAAAGATTAAGAATGGGACCATATCTTTTCCAACTAACTCAAACTAAATTATAAATATTCTAATTAAGGCTTTTCCTCTGATAAATCTTTAGGAATTAAGTTGTAAGCTGGGTAAAAAAAAAAGTATTGTTGGAAAATTTTTGTATCTTCAAACGTATTGCATATTTTATAATCGAGTATGGCAAAAAAACATGATATATTACCCCGAAGGGTAAAAATATCATTTCCTTATGGACTCAATGATATAATTTATTATTTAACAGAGATTCCCCACTCGATGTTTGATCGAGCGGGGTTTATTTTTTTCTGGGGAACAGACGTTCCATAGGAACAAGTCCCTATGGTTAATTACATCCCAAGTTTTGGCTTGGAAAAACTTTTGATTAAACTAGTGGGTTTCTTTCTTTTCTTTTTGAAGTCATTTAAACATTGGCTAAATTTGATTTTTGAAATCCATGAAAGTCTTATTTAAACGATTTGGTCCTTTAGGAATTTCAATGAGTTGATCAACTTAGAATCAGATTTTAGAATGAGAGCCAAGGGAGGTGAAGTAGGAGCACTTGATTCTGAGAAAAACTCAGAGGTGCTCAAACTATCCTATGTTGGGCTTTACATTTTTTAATCTAATTTTGGTTTAAGTTGATATTTTAATTAGAGTTGTGGCTTACATTCCAACAACACTTATTGAAGGGATTGCCCGAAAGGTGAGGGCTTATAGGGTGATTTAGAATCAACCAATGCCTCAGACCTAAAACTAAGATGAGGACTACCGATAGGTAGTGCATCGAACCTAAATCTAATGATTGCAAAAGAGACTTACAAATTACACCTCATATGAGGCATAATCTGCCCGACCTCTGGATTTATTGTCCCGCCTGGAAGGGACTACCAGCTAGACCCACCTAGTCGCTTTTAAAACCATGTGTCTTGGTCTCAATACAAATATAGAGTGGATGATTATTTTTATTTAGAAGGTACGACTTATAACTTGACTTTGAGACCAAGATGCCTAATTATGTGAGTATGTATATGTTGACTTAAGGAAAATAGATTTTTGTTATATAATCCTTAAATGAGGGTTTTCTATATGCAACACATTTAGGCTATGCATGATTGTTTTAATTTTTAGAAAACTTAACTCCTTGAAGGGAGCCATGCAAGACTTTTATTTATTAGAAAATCATGAAGCCTAAATCAATTTTAAGATTGATTACATTTTAATAGTTAAAAATCATATTTTGTCCTAAGAGCCTACCGTATCAAAAGTCTAAGCCACACCTAAGCAAAAGTAAAGAAAGAAACCTAGTAAAAAGATGCATTTCTATTGCACAATCAGGTAAACAATCAAACATGCTTTTATTTATGAATAAAGTACAGGGAATGTAAATAGAGTCCGCGTTATTACAAATAGGTTTGGCAGCTGAGTTGCCTGCCATTATACAATCCAGTCAAATTATTAGAGACTCTACTTGTGGGGGGGGGGGGGTTCTTCAGGCTCTTGACTTCTGAATGGACATTGGGCTTCACCTTTGCAGGTACATCCTTCTAGTCCATTTCATTCTTTTGCTCCAAACCCCCACAAGTTTGATACAATTACAATCTATCAAATACATGTTTGAAAAGAAAAGAGACGCAAACCTGCAATGGATTAGAGACAATTTATATAATAAAACATTACATTCAAAATTTTGTTTAGCACTTAGAGTGTCAAACATCTGCTTCTACCCTATTGGCTATATCTTTGGGGGGTTTTAAGCAGCACCTGTCATGCAAGCAGTTTATTATTTATGAGCGCCCCCCTTTTAGATATGGCCACCTGTAAGAAGAACATGTATATTTTTATACTATCCACTTAAGGGCAAGTGCCCACAACACAGACAATCCAAGGGCAATCACACCACAACATCAAACACATGCGCAGAAAAGAAAAATCCTAATCCTAGCATGCCTAAGGGGTTGTGAACCTATGTGTGTGAGGCTTGTGTAGCATGTCACACTAAAGGTGTTTGGTTTCATTTTGGAATGAAGATGTTTAATCTTTATCCAAGGGTGATTTTACTTTAAGTTGTTTGTGACTTAAAAATTTTATTTGATTTTTAAGTGTTTCATATTTAGGAGGGTTGTGAAGAACCTATAAAGTAACCACTGCTTGCTGTTGGGCAAGCCTGATACTTATGATTCCTAAGATACAATGATATATGCATCCCGCCTTTTGAGGGAGATGATTGATCATTGTATCAAAAGGGACTTAAGGGATTTTTAGGTTTTTTTGGAATTCTCTTAGTGTTTGGATAAGAGAATTGTCTATCTAATAGGGTAAGATAGACATGCCTAAGGGGTTTCACTTAGGACTTGGTGAAATCCATCCAATAAAGTAGAATGAACTTCAACAGAAAGGACAACTCCTAAGGGACATATATAGGTTTAGCATTTTAAATGTCATAGGAAAGATCACTCGATTTGGGTTGAATGAAAGAGGACACCTAGATTTAGATCTAAGAAGAGTGTCCAACATGTAACTTTTGGGCTACATGTTGAGGGATTCTCCTTAGCTTTTGGAGCTAAGAAGAGAAAGTAGGAATTCAACATTTAGCTTTTGGGCTAGGATAGGGCATCTTCCAAGGCCTTTGGAACCTATAGAAGTGAGAGAAGATTAGTAGCTTTGAGGCTACGAATCAAAGGATGTCTCCTTGAATTTTTGTATTCAAGGAGTTAAGTTTTATTTGCTTAATTTGGACTAGGCAAACAAAGGGTGAGTTACTTATTGAGTTAGCTCAATAAGTGAGAAAGATTTGTAACTTTGGGGTTACAAATCAAGAGGTATTATCATTGAACTTTTATGTTCAATGATGGGTATTTGGTTGCTAAGTTTGTATCAAGCAAACATGAGAGAATGATGTATAGTTTTGGCCTACACATCAAGGATTCTTTGGACTTTCTGGTGTCCAAAGAAAAGAACTCATTCACCTAGTTTGGGTTAGGAGAATGCAAGAAAATTAGGATTTGATTCATTTGCTTGATATGAGATTATTTGTTGAATTTGGTTCAACAAATAAGTGATTTTGGATTGTACTATTTGTTGATTTTGATCCAACAAATAGATTTGGATGAAACTTTCATACAACTTTTGAGTTGTAGAAAGGAGAAGAGAAGATGCAACCTTGGGTTGCAAGATTCTAAAACCTCTTTGAACATTTGGAGTTCAAAGAGGGGAATTCATTCTCCTAACTTGGGTTTGAGAGCATGAAGATGGATTTGGAAGCTCTCCTACAATCTTGGCTTGTAGGAAAGAGAGAGGAAAATGCAACTTAGAGGTTGCAAATCATATGAATCCTTTGAACATTTGGTGCTCAAAAGAGATGTGTACATTCTCCTAATTTTGAGTTTTAGGAGAATGAGCTAATTTTCCTACAACTTTTGGGTTGTAGAAAGGGGGAAATTATGTGCAACTTATAGGTTGCAAGTTAGAGGAATTTCTTTGAGCATTTGGTGTTCAAAGGAAATGACGCACATTCACTTGATTTAGGCTAAGTGAATGGAGAGATTTTCTACACTTTGTTTAGTAGAAAAAAGGAAAGAATGTGCAACTTAGAGGTTACACATTCTTGAGTGCCCTTGAACATTTAGTGTTCAAAGGGGGATAATCATTCCCCTAAATTTGGGTTTAGGAGAATGAGAGGACTTTTAATAAACAACATTTGGATTGCATGTTGAAAGGGATTCCTAGGACATTGAGTGTCCAAGGAGGGGTATTCATTTGCCTAAATAGTGGCCAAGCAAATGAGATGAAAGAACTTGATGTTTGATCTCAAGTTCAAGAGCTTACAACCTTATGCATAGGAAGGTTGGTGGTAGCTCCTAAGGTGAGTTAAAAGTCATGAATGATATATTTGGAACCTTGAGGAGGTTCCAAATGCAATGCATGAGGAGATGATGATTGTTTGTTGACTTTGTCTCAACAAACAAAGGGTTGGAGACTTAAGATTTATTTATAAATTCAAAGGTTCATATGACGTGGCACTTGGAACCTTGAGGAGGCTCCACTTGCAATGAAGGAGGAATCGTATAGGAAAGAGAGTTCCCTATAATTTGAATGGATGTTTTGGATTCACTTTGGAGAAGGAAGATTGATTTCCTAGGAGGTTTGGAAGACAACTTTTGGTGTTATCTAACGAAACCTAGAGGCATGCAAGTGAATCACCACTTGAATGCCCACGGATAGGTCCTAAGGATCACCTTGCTATGATCTAAGGAGAACCTATGAATGAGTGCATTTGATTTGAAAATTTGATTGATTTGACCCTCCAAATTTGGAGAGATTTCAAAGATGATTTCAATCAATCAATTCGTTATGTGATTTAAAACATAAACCATAAATGTTCATGAAAGATCCCACCACTTCATAAAATAATTAAAACGCACATTTGAACATCCAATAAATTTGGAGAAAACTATAAGTAGCATAGCAATATAAACCTTCTACATGCATGCATTAATTTTGTCATAACATACAAATCTAGAGGACAAACAACTATGCCACATTTAGAGAAGAATTATACACCTCGACATTCGATTTTGAATCAAATGTAATCACCTATCATATGGTTTAGTTGTAGGTGAAGGCGTTGGAGAACAACATGATGCTATTTCATGCATTTGGAGGGTGTTGGATACCAATCCAACGACCCTATGCGTATCGGCATGTCCTTTTGATTCTCACATGAGAGCAACTTGGCAAAAATCATCAAATTTCTCTAAGTTCACAAAGAGGACAGCGAGCATGGGATTTCGAGGGAGCATAAATTTAAGTTTCTAAGGGACCTATGGCTTGGGGATATCAACCACACATCAATTGGCCTTGGGGGATCCTAGGTTTCACTAAGTTTTTGTGTTTTACCTCACCCGGGTTGTCCTAGCGCTCCAAATTGTTGTCCAAGCCGCTCTCCAAGTTCTAAGTGCTGTCCAAGATGTTCCCAAGGAAGAAGACTGCTGTCCAAGCCTTTCCGGATGTCGCCGTCGCTGTCCAAGCCGCTCCGAAAGGTGGATTTGCTGTCCAAACTACTCCGGACAGCAGTTTTCGCTGTTTGGATGCTCCCGGAGGCTGTCGCTTGCTGTCCAAACTCTCCAAACAGCAGTTTTCACTGTTTGGAAGCCTTTGGAGGTTGCGTGGTTGCTGTCCAAGCTGTTCCCAACATCACCGCTGCTGTCCAAGCTGTTCCGGAGATGGAATTTGTTGTCCAAAGTGCTCTGGAGAGTGAATTTGCTGTCCAAGAACTCCCCAAACAGCAGTTTGCACTGTCTTGAGGTTGCCGGAGATGGTTTGGAAGGGAGTAGAGGCTCCCTACCCTCTCTTGGATGCAGTAAGGGCTGATTTCAGCAACTCATTGCTCTGTAATTTGGAGAATAGACGCCCAACAGCAGCAAAGGGAAGTTTATGCTTCTATGTTGAAGGGAGGAAATGGTGGCAGAGGGAGGAACCTTCTTTCAGCCCAAAGAAAGGAGAAGGCAGCAGTTAGAGAAGACAAGATCTATGCTTCACTCAACTTCATCTCCAAAAAAAAAAATCATGCAAGAACCAAGAGGTTTGGCCGGCCTTTCTTCCCCTTGTCTGGGTTGCACGCAAGGAAGAGACTCTGCTCCGCCTCCCTCTCCTTCTCCCTCTGTTCGGCTTGGGCTGGGACGGATGCAGAAATAGATAGCCAAAAGCTCTCTCCCTTTTCCTTCTCCCGCTCTCTATGAGACGGACGAACCGCACGAAGCCAAAAAATGGGGGAGTCGATCGCTCCCCCTCTCCCTCCCGTGCTCTGTCCGGGACGGAACCAAACGGGGGAGCCGAATGGTCCCCCACTCTCCCTTTCGTCTCTTAGAGGCGCACAAGGCATCGCCCAATCAAGCTTCCTCGTTGCGCGAATCGCAGAGTTTGAGCAAGATTGGGATGAAATCTGAGCAATTGATCTCACTTTTTGATTTAAGAATCAAATTCAGTACAAATTGACAAATTAGGACTGAAATTGGGTCCGGATTGGACTCAACCCGAACCGATTTGGGTCGGTTTGGGTCCGATTGGGTTCAATCAATTTAATTTCATGAAATTGAACTCAAATCGGTGTCGAATCGCGTTGAATTAGGTTTGACAACGCTCGACGGGGTTCGATTTAAATTGATTTGATTTTAATTAAATTAAATTGGGTTTAATTTAATTAAATTGAGGCTCAATTTGGATCAATTTTGCCTCGACGACTTTCGATCGAATCGATCGAACACGATCGAGCCTAGTCGGGCTCGACCAGAGTCGGGTCGATGTGAAATATGCGTCAACAAGTATCTTCTAGCTTGAAGTGGAATATTGAAATTCGAATGTTATTGTTTTATTTATGGTTTGGCGAGCATATTTAGATTAAAAATTAAATATTATTGTATTTTGGATGAGAGCATACAAAATTACAAATTAAAGGATTTATTGGTTTCCTTTAGTAGTTTTTGGTGGATTATCATCATAATTCATCTTATTTTATTATATTCCCTTTAGTTTTGCGATTTAGAACAATTTGATTTGTTCTAATAAGAGGAAAGTGATTTCTTCATTTCCTCTATAATAATCCCTTCCTCAGCATTATTCTATTATTGCATTTTATAAGAATTCCCCTATTGAATTTCTATACCCAACTATGATGCACGGACACGACGACACGGACACGACACGACACAGAAATAGGACGTTTTTTTTTTGAAAATATTGGACACGGGTACTGCGCGGACACGACAATACATTTTTTTAAAGTGTATATATATATATATATATATATATATTATTGTAATATCATATTAAAAATGACAAACAATAATAAATGAATAACATGATAACTCGTCTAGCTTATAATATAAAATATTTAGTACAAAATATCTATTACAACCACAAAAATATAAGCAAATAATCACTTACTACAACATCAAGCATTCAATCTTCAACTACTAGGATTAACTTTAGAGGTTTATTTTTGGCCTTCAATATCATCATCATTGAATATCACTATTTTCAACTCTGGTTCAACAAGAGAAAGATTTGTAATTGTGCAAAAAAAGATGAGATGAAAATACATTCACTGCCAAAGAGAAATGAAAATGAGAATATTTGAGGAATGGGTATTAAATGCAGACGTTGATTTGGTGTTGTGGATAGGAAATAAGAAATTTAGTTTAAATCTCGTCAAATATAAGAAATTATATTTTAAAAAAATTATAAAATATTTAAGGTACGCATGTCGGACACGCATGTCCAATTTGTTTTTAATATTTTTTTAATGGGACACGTTTTCGGCGTGTCGGACGAGTGTCATGTCAGACACGGTGTCGGACACTGCACGTCTCTTTTAGGAGAAGTGTCGGTGCATCCTAGATACCCAATATTTTCTTTATAATTGTGCCTCTCGGAGAAATTTGATGCCTTATAACTAACGTAGGAATGATGGAAGAGAACAACAGTGATGAGCTACAAATACTACACTTACAGGTTTTTTTGCTATTGAAATTGTATTCATCTTGTTTTCTATTTGCATGAATCAAGCCTTGGCATAGTGGTTTATACCTCCATTTCTATCCTTGAGGTTTTGTGTTCAATCTCTACTCCCCACTTTGATGTTGTTATCTTGAAAAAAATCAAATGGTTGTTGTCTATTATCTTTTGTATTAAATAATTTGATACTTTTGTATCTTTCTTTGTAATAGGGCTTTGTGCCCTCCCCTTTTATATATAGTATATGGGATGGGATGGGTATTATTATATATATATATATATATATATATATATATATATATATATATATATATATATATATATAAATTCTATTCTCTTTACTACTTCAACAACATTGGGGAAAGTTCATGATTCGCTTAGCTTTGGTTAAATGAAGAATCAAATATTTCATTTCACAAAAGTTATAAGTAATATTCATAAACTATTTAAGTGACCTATTGACATTTATATGCTTGTGTTGGGTTGGGTTTTTAATAGGATGTGGCATATGATGGGAGTTAAAGAATAAAACACGAGATGGTTTCCCGTCCCTAATAATCCATTAGGATGTGGCATATGTTGGGAGTTAAAGAATAAAACACGAAATGGTTTCCCGTCCCTAATAAACCATCTTTCAATCCATGGTAAAATTAGTCTTGAAAATAAAAGCCCGTTAATTAGTAATATTATGAATAAATGGGATTAATTGTGATTGGATTATATTTTGAAATTTTGAGCAACTAATTGTGGAGATGCTTTAAAAAAATTTAGTTTAAATTTAATTTCAAATAATGAAAATTTTGTTGAGATTTCCTGCGGGTAGTTGAAGGAATCTTGGCGATAAAACTAAGTGGAGAGAAAAAGTAGAGGGGGACAGACGATTCTTTTTGGGCTCGCTATAAGAGGGAGAAAACATTGGGGAGAGGGAAAACATAAAAACTGGTTGCAATCGAGCATAAAATGCTAACCGTTGAAATCTCAAATATATAGAAAATATTACTTTCACGTGCAAAATAATGAGAAATTAATGAAAATGAAATTGAAGTAACAGGAAATTCACTTTGATATCAAATTGACGTAGGCTATGCAGTAAAATTGTTAAAATAGTGTTATATATGGAATAAACACAATAAAATAAATCATTACAATGACAAACTTTCAAATTTAAGACTTCAGGTTGTTGGAAAATCCTCCAGACAAGAAAACAAGTCACACAAGCGATGCATAAAATTGTCATTATTTCCATAATCCAAGACTAATTCTAAAAGTCCATACATAACATCCTATTTATAGAGAAACTAAAACGTAATTACACCATTCATGTATTGACTAGTTCAACTCTTTGAGTTTGACTTCTGAAAAGTTGAGTCCACTTGAACCGATTTGCCGGTTGTATTGCATAACTTACGAAGTTATACTAAACTGGCTGGTAGTTTTGATCTGTTAAAGGACATGTGACGTGTAATTCCTAATTTATTAATGTCCTAGTTTGCATTTACACTAGTCTAATTATAATTAATATTGCAGCAGTAAGGTAGTGACAGTATTCTAGATATTTGTGCTTATTCTGCAAAAATTTGAGTAAAAATTATTTTAACGAAGCGCAGGAAGGAATTCAATAAACTAAGGAAAATATGTCAATCTTTGTTAAAACTTGGTTATGATGGTGACAAGATGTTGAAAGACATAGATGAAGTCGATCATATGGACAGTCCTAGCTTCAGTGGATGCCCTGTATCTCCACAACCTGAAGAAGAAGAATTTGTGGAGCAGCCTTTCTCCCATGAGGATTATGGTGACGTAGAGCATACTCTCACTGATGAAGCCTCTACTTCCGGACCTCAGAATATGACAACTCATATGAGCATTCCCTTAGAAGGATCGACGAATTCTCAAGCCGGTGCATCTGATGATAAAAGTAACATCACTTGTGCTAATGCGCTCGAAGATCAAAATGAGGTTGTTCAAGTTGATCAGACAAATCAGATGGGTCATTTCAAGAGTGAGATCACAAAGGTTGGTTTGTACACAGGTGAAACTGAATCTTCCGACTCAGAGACCTCATCAGAAGAGAGTGGGAGAACTTCAATAGCCTCCACCACGCAAGAGAATAAGGAAGCTAATTCTCGATCTGCTACGACAAATTCTCTCAAATGTAGTGTTTCTAAACCTGCACAGACCGTAGAAGACTTCACAACATGGCGGCGCATCATCCGTTTAGATGCGGTGCGAGCCAATGCAGAGTGGGTCATTTATGCACCAGCACAGGCTGCTGTCTTGAAGGAAAAGGCTCTCGAACTTGCCGAGGCTGTCGGTCTAAAGGACTATGACCATCTGGAGCCTTACATGATCTTTCATGCTGCTCGTCTTGTTGTAGTTCTTGAAGCATATGCAATATATGACCCAGATATTGGATACTGCCAAGGGATGAGCGACCTCTTGTCACCCATAATCTCAGTAATGGAGGAAGATGATGAGGCATTTTGGTGCTTTGTGGGATTCATGATGAAAGCACGCCATAACTTTAGGCTTGATGAAGTTGGCATTCGCAGGCAGCTTAGCATTGTCTCCAAGATCATCAAGTTCAAAGACCCTCACCTGTACAAACACTTGGAGAAGCTTCAAGCTGAGGACTGCTTCTTTGTTTATAGAATGGTGGTGGTGCTTTTCCGGCGGGAGCTCGACTTTGAGCAGACAGTGTGCTTATGGGAGGTGATGTGGGCAGACCAGACAGCTATTCGGTCTGGTTTTGGGACATCGGCTTGGTCGAGGATAAGGTCCCGGGTGCCTCCGACCGATGACTTGCTTCTCTATGCGATTGCGGCGTGTGTCCTTCAGAGGAGGAAGTTGATCATTGAGAGGTACAACAGCATGGAAGAGATACTAAGAGAATGCAACAATATGGCAGGTCATTTAGATGTGTGGAAGCTTCTTGATGATGCTCATGATCTGGTTGTAAACCTCCATGACAAGATCTCATGATCTAATATTTTCTTCTTGGCTATGTATCTCCCTTCCTCTTCCCTGATAGCTTTTGCCTTTACGTTCAAGCTGTTGTTTATTCTAGTGTCTAATGGACCTTTTTCTCATGAGGCGCTCAGGCTGCGCTTTTCTAAAGAAAAGTTGATTTTCCTATATTAAGGGTCCACAACTCTATTTTATTGCTAGAATTTATACTATATTAAAATATATGATCTCTTTATCAGATGATACAATCAAAATTCCTTCATGCCTTATGATGCAGAGAAAAATTATATCAAATATCTTATTTCAAATTATATTAGGATAGTTTTAAATTTGTCGCAAGACTGATTGATACAATTTTTTCATATAAATTATTAATTTAAAGCAAATTTAATGATATTTAAGCCCATTCTGAGACAACCGTAGTAGGATTTTTTCAGATTATTATTATTATTATTATTATTATTAATCTGAAAAAAAAATTACTACAATTGTATCAGATTAATTGTTATTATTATTATTGTGATGAAAAAGTTCCCCTCAAACTTAAAAAGGAAAAATTCTATAAGATGGTGGTGAGACTTGCAATGCTTTATGGTGCTGAATGTTGGTCATTAAAAGAGAAGCATAATATTAAGTGTTGCAGAGATGAGGATTCTCAGGTGGAATATAAGATTAGAGAGAATTGCCTTAGATGATCTGGTCACATAAAATTGTGGCCTTCTAATGACCTGATTAGGAAAGTAGATGTATTAGATTTGACTTGTGTTAAGAAAAGTACAAGTATAACTAAAAAGACTTGGTTAGAAAATATTAAAAATGATATTTCTTTACTAGATTTAAACGAGAATTTAAATTTTAAGAGGGTAATGGAGAAAAAGGATTCATGTAGCCGACCCAACATTGTGTAACAAAGGCTTGTTGTTGTTGCTGTATTGTTATTATTATTATTATTATTTTAGAATTGAGATTTGGGCTAGCTCTGCACGAATGAAAGAGCAAATTTCTTCATGGTTTTTGTGACTCCATGGAACAAAAGATTGAGCAATTTTCATATTATTATTATTTTTCATACTCAAGCCAAACAGGGCACCAAAGTTGGTGCAATTTAGGTGGGTATGATCTGTTGTGACTAGAAGGGAGAATCCCTGAGCTATATGAGCCAAAGGAAAATTATTGAATTGACTAATGGCTTGGATGCACAAATGAGTAAGATTGGGAGTCTGATGAATTGCTCTAAGATATTAATAAATTCTTGAATCGAAATTTTCCTTGCATGATAAATAACACAATTTGCGAGCCAACTTGAACTCGTAAAATCAAACTCAACTAATCGTCAAGCTTATATTGATTTCGCGCTCGGGCTCGACTTAGACTTTAACACCTATATATAAGAAATTTGGTCTAAATTTATAGTAATTAGGATAGTTCTGATTTCAGAATCATGAAAATTATAACTGGGAATGAAGTTGTTTTCAATTCAAGTAACAAAATGAATCAAGGTCCAAACCAACCTTAATTCTCAAGGGTCAAATGACAAACTTATAAGGAAAAAAATATTTATAAATCGCAAAAATAATTTATTTTGCACATAATTGCATTTCACAGACCAATTTATTAGTGTTAAAAAAGTTCAATATAATCGGATAAAAAAAACGAAAGACCAAGAGATTTTCCGATTTTTGGAGGGACAAATTACATGAAAAAAGATCAGCTATGAGTAAAAATAAAATTTGTAGGGGGGGGGGGATTTTTTAGGGGGGCAATTGTCCCCCCTCAGAACTACACAACTCCACCTTTGAAATGAACCAACCTGAATCATTCGGTTTGAATCAGCAACTCCTACTCATCTGATCCATTTGGTTCAAGTTAGTGCCCATTTAGCCTCTCCACCACAAAAACAACCAAAACGAAGTAACCCACAGAAGAAAAGGGAACAATAACAATGATAAAGCAGGAGCTACATCCATTGATTGAATCCCATCAACTGAATCTTCATTACCTTCAACGGCTCCATTTGCTACAGCCTAAATAATAGAATCTTTAAATCTTCATAGTATATGAATTCACTAGTGGGAACAAAGGTAATCCATCCAACGCATGCATGCTCTCTTAGGTTTCATTTGGGACAGCTTTCTTACTACTTCTTAAAGCAGCTTTCTAGTACAAAAATTGCTTCTTAAAGCGGCTTTCTAGTACAAAAATTAACTTTTGTACTAGAAAGCTGCTTTAAGAAGTAGTAAGAAAGTCGTCCCAAATGAAGCCTTAGTCAACAAATTCTTTCAGCAACTCAATAACAATATGTAATACAGTGAACTGGACATTTTAAATTTCCCATTTCCTTCAATAGAAGTTTGCCTACTCTGCTTTGGTGTAGTATCTGACTGCAAAAGCAAGGCCCAGTATCAAGATGGGAACCAGGAACTGCAAAATCTTGATGACAAAGTCTGAGGATTTATCAGGATTGTATGGTGCTTGCTGGGGAGGAACATAGGCACGTTTAGCTGGAACAGTCGAAGCATCAATCTCTCCTATGCAGTATTTGTGTATCATATCTCTTGCGGAGTCACTGTGGCCTACATCTTCAAAGTCATTTGTTGCATCTTTCCCTGCAAAAAAATTAAAAGAAAATGCAAATAGAGAATGAATTTTGGATTATATTCTATATATGCAAATGAATGATTTTGCATGAGTTTTGCTGCAAATCTAAAGAGTAGAACCAGTGGGAGAGATTATGGCTATTTTCCACAGAGTCAACCTAACATAGGATTCAGGCCTCGTTTGTTTCGGCTTTTTTTTTTTCTTTTCCGTTTAGAAACGGCAAAATTATTTTTTGAACGTTGTTTGGATGGTTTCAAGAGAAGTGCTATGGAGAGAAGTGCCATGGAGAGTTCTTGAAAAAAAAAGAGTTAATAATGCTTATATTCAAATCATTAAAGATATGTATGCATGAGCTATTACTTGTGTTCAAACACAAGGTGGTTTGACCAAATATTTCCCTATTTCGGTTGGGTTACATCAAGGATCAGCCTTAAGCCCATATCTTTTTGCTTTAGTCATGGATGTTCTCACTAGACATTTGCATGAGGATGTACCTTGGTGTATGCTTTTTGCTGATGATATTCTTCTTATTGATAAGACTAGAGAAGGAGTTGAAAGTAAACTTGAATTATGGAGGTCAACATTAGAGACTAAAGGTTTTCGGTTGAGTAGATCTAAAACGAAATATATGGAGTATAATTTTAGTAGTAATAGACCTAGTGAGGGGATTGTGACTTTGGGCAATCAAATCATTAATAAGAGTACACGTTTTAGATATCTTGGATCTATTGTTCAGAGTGATGGTGAAATAGATGGGAATATTATCAGCAGAATTCAAGTTGGATGGTTGAAGTGGAGGAATGCATCGGGCTTGTTGTGTGATAGAAAAGTACCCCTCAAACTTAAGGGAAAATTCTATAAGATGGTAGTGAGGCCTGCAATGCTTTATGGTGTTGAATGTTGGCCATTAAAAGAGAGCATAATACTAAGTTAAGTGTGGCAGAGATGAGGATGCTCAGGTGGATGAGTGGCATTGCCCTTAGAGATAGGATACGAAATGAGCATATACGTGAAAAGGTTGGAGTAGCTCCAGTAGAAGATAAGATTAGAGAGAGTTGACTTAGATGGTTTGGTCACATAAAACGGCAGCCTTCCAATGACCCGGTTGGGAGAGTAGAGGTATTAGATTTGACTTATGTTAAGAAAGATAGAGGCAGACCTAAAAAGACTTGGTTAGAAAATATTAGGAATAACCTTTCTTTATTCGATTTAAACGAGAATTTGACCTTTAATATGACACAATGGAGAAGAAGGATTCATGTAGCCGACCCCACGTAGTGGGATAAAGGCTTGATGTTGTTGTTGTTTGGATAGGACACTTCTATAGAAATGTGTTGACCTTCATAATAAAACCAAAAGGAAACCAGGGAATAAAAAAATTTACAAAACATCATTACCTGTAGTGCCCCATCCTGCAAATCCTATTGAATCCCGTATCTGGAGCCACTGCAATATCTTATCCCCTGCAAATGGCGCTGATCTGTCGCATCCACCCCCTTATCCTACCTCGAGTGTATGATTTCTCCTCCATCTTGTTGCCTGCTTGCGTTAATAAAAGGAGGAGGTGCTCCCATTCGCTCTCACACGCACACTATCGAACTCCATCTGAATCCACGACCTCCTACAACCCGTCGATTGAGGCTCTATGCCTTGCGATCCTCTAGCCGACTCCAAAGCTCTCATAGCCCTCAACCTCTCTTCCTGAATCCACCCAAACCGAGAACTCCACAGAAGCCCGACGTCCACCTCGAACCCACTTGCTCCAACGTCAATTCCATCTCTCCACCCCCCCTTTCCCGTTTGCAAAGAGAGAGAGAGAGACAGAGAGAGAGAGAGAGAGAGAGCTTCTTCCCTTCCCGAATCCTCTTCAAGCCGATCTCCCTCCATCCCAATCTCCTTCAAGCCATCTGCAGCAAGCCGCCTCTGCCCTCCCCATTTGAACCCCACGACCAGCCCTAGCCGAACTCAACGCATCACCTCCCCATATATCTATTTACATAGAGCCCAACTCACTCCACTCAGCCCAATTCACCCAACTCACTCCAACTCACTCAACCCAACTCAAATCCCTAGCTTAATCAAGGTGATCACTCTCTCCCTCACCTCAATGTTTTGATGCTGTGCATTTACCATTAATATTAATATTGAAGCTAATATTAATATTAATGTTAATATTATTATCATAATATTATGATTATTATTATTATGATAATAATGGCATCATTTTAATAATATTATTCTTGTTAATAATAGTCAAAAAAAAGAGAGGAGATATGTCAAAAAAAAGAAAATAAAAAAGAGAGAAAAAAAGGGAGAAAAGAATTATTCAAAAAAAAAAGAGGAGATATGTCAAAAAAAAGACAAAAAAAAGATAAAAGAGAGTAAAAAAAGAAGAATTTTTCAAATTTAAGAAAACTAGTTTTGGGGCTTGCAACGCGACGAACAACCATCTATGCACACTTTTCTCTAGAATGATAGGAGGAAATTCGTTGCGATGCTTGCGAAGAAGTGGATAATATCCTAAAGTCCTATTTTCGGTGTTTGTGGTGCGTCGAGGAACCCACCCTGCACGCTTTTCTCTAGCGTGGTGGGAGGAAACTCGGTGCGACGCTTACAACGAGGTAGGCGGGCTCTATGCATGTTTTTCTCTAGCGTGACGGGGACGAATATATAAAATTAAGCATTTTTAAATAGGTGCCTGAAAACCCATGCACGCCTTTCTCTAGCGTGATGGGGGACAAAGACTACGGTCGCGGTGTCCCACGACACTAACCGTGCACGCTTTTCTCTAACGTGGCGGGAGGCCCAGACTCCTGAAATTTCTCCCAAACAGGGGAGATGCCGGGAGGCTGCCGAAAACTCGGATGGACAGAGGATTTCATTGGGACTTAATTTGGATTCAAATTACAATTAATGGGGGACCTGAAACTAAATGAATTCGGATCTAATTTGAACAAAATCGAATAATTATAAGAGACTTAAAATCAAAATATCAATGAGTAATTTGAATATGGTCGACATTGGACTTAAACAAGACTCGAACTTGTTGAACTCAAAGAACTGCAGGGGACATAAAACTTGAGCTTGCTACTTGAACTCAAGCAAGGACTTAAATTGAACGATCGATAGTGAATTGTACTTGAACTTGAATGAAGTGCAAAAAACCTAAATTCAAAAGGACCACATGGAGATTGATGCAAGAGAACTTGAACCCAATTTTATGAAATAAGACTTTAACTTAGCAAATACTCCACTATATCAATGTAAATACTAAATAAAGACCTATATCTTATAATGAATATCAATAACCAAACAAAAGACTTACGGATTTCAGCGTGACTTACTTATAATTGATTCAAAAATGATTGTAACAAATGCAACCTATTCGCAAGCAAAGATTAAGTGGAAAGCTCAATAATATGTCTTCAAAGAGATGCATAATCTACTTACAAATGGTAACGAGCAGCTACAAATAATGACTCCAAACATTCAAGTGTATTCAAATAAACGCCATACAAGCAGAGGCCAACTATACAAGCAAAAGTACAAGGACTTGTGATAGAAGCGGAATCCCGCATACAAATTACTCGCGAACAATGACGCAAAACCTCCAAATAAGTATCAATGAACAAGACACAATACAAATGGTCAATAAAGTCCCAATGCAAATGAGCACTGAATAAACTCCCAAAGCATACAAGTGAGGAACATCAATTAACGAAGGAAGTCGGCATGCAATAAATACATTAGTATCCTTAATGAGGTCAATTTGCAAACAACAAGGGTCCAAAGCAAGGGACACATATATTGCTTATATGCAATGATGAAAGACTCTTATTACATACAATCATTTTCTCGTAGATCAAAGCATAAATGTTTACAAGCAACCATATGTGATTTATCATATGCGCAATAGTGATGAATGCAACTCACCCGGAGATTGAATGAAAGGCATTTAGCAAATAAAGCAAATACTTTGCAACACTGCCTTGTGAATAACAAAATTAGAGTTGATGACATTCTCCGTAGCAGTTATGCAAGAAGATGGAGCATCCCTATCACTTGCAATCTCCCAATATCAAGCAAGTACAGTCTTCTCTCCAACAAGCATTGCAACTTATATGCAAGATAACTCACTCACAAGTGACAATGATCGAGTACGATGCATGTTTCAATCACTTAATCAAACATATTGCTCCACTGCAAACAAAAGAGATTAATGCACAGGATGATACACAACAAATACAACACTTCACAATCAACGCCAACATACAAGACATGTTCAAGAGGAGACATGCGACAAATGAAATATCAAATTAAGGTTGAAGTGTGGCCCTCCCACAATCAGTACAAGTCAGCATGCAAGTAATTGTACAAATATCTTGTAAGTGAAAGAGATCAGGGTACAATGAATATAATGACTTAATGTAGTTGGTGATATGCTCTACAAGCATATGTAGAAGCAAGCAGCAAACGCTAAGGTATCCCTACAATCAAGATCAAAATATAAGCAAGCATATTGAATCTTGTAAACTACAATCAACAATGGTTAGCGAAGATGCATTTAAAAAGTTCGAGGCAAACATCTCATTCGTACAATCAATGCCACTTGATTGAAAGTGAATATACTAGTTCCCTACAAGCAGAAGGGTTCAACGACACTGTCAAAGATTCATTTCACATTCAACATGTCAATTCAAATTAGAAGGATTTGACATGCAACGAAGAATAACAACGATGCACATCTAACTGTATTACATCAGCGAGAATGCAGTCATCCAAGGTTGAAATGATTGATTATTTATTTAATCCGACAACAGAAAACGATGATGAAGATGGCATAACCTAGTAGTCGCCCGTTGAGCTCTATACAAGTCTTGGGAAGAAGTTAGATCAAATCTTCATTTTTAAAGATAGGATGAGTCTCAGTTCAATCAGGCTTTGAACATTGAGTTGGATAAGATTATTGAGCCTTGCAAATTCCTGATGAATGAATGGTCCCCTAAACTCACGCTGATGGTTTCACAAAACTCAAAGGCGAAGGATATATGGTGTACACCGACTCTTACGGGCTGCTGTGGGAGACCCGTTGTACACCTCATCTATTATCCACAAGCAAAAATACAACGTGAATATTTTAAATATGAACTCCTACGAGTTGTTGTAGGATACTCTCTATAAATATAAAGTGTCATCCCCGAGCAAGTGCAGAAGACTCATTAAATACAAGCTTCTACAAGATGTAACAACACGCCACCGGATCCGCAACACTTGTATTAGCGGACATAAAGCGTATATAAGTTCTCAAATGGAATGTTGTGTGCATTCAAATGACAGTTACATACACAACTAAAATATCTAAAAATGCCCCCACACATGCACCGTAATTTGTATACACATAGGTACACAAAAGGCAAGTCTAATCATAAACCCATATGGGCCCCAGCGAGCATGTTATTGGTACACACATGACGTCTAATGATGCTACGCAGGTCAATAAATTTGAACCTAATCCTCCTAAGCAAGTAAATTGGAGTCGACAAGGACCAACAAATAATTATAAAATACCCCCAAACACCCGCATGGGCCCCGACGAGCGTGTTATAGGTATACACGTGACATCTAGGGATACAGCGCAGGCTAAATAATGAATCAAAGTTTGAACCCGATCCTTCTCAACACGGTTCAAACCATTAAATAAATATACGTTCACGAGGTTGACCGGGATATTTATTTTATACATTCATATTAGGCATTCAAGGCTTTTTATAAGAAAGATTCGTCGATAAAATCATTTACCTGCATGGGCCCCGGCGAACGTGTTGTAGGAACACGTGACGTCTAGGGATGTTGTGCGGGTCATTAAATTTAAACCTGATCCTCTTAAGCAAGTAAATAGGAGTTGAAAAGGTCCAATAAATAATTATAAAATATCCCCAAACACCCGTATGGGCCTCGGCGAGCATGTTATTGATACACACATGACGTCTAGGGATGCTGCAAAGGTCAATAAACCTGAACCCAATCCTAAGCAGGTAGATAAAAGTTGACAAGGTTCAACAAACAATTATAAAATACCCTCAAACACCCGCATGGGCCCCGACGAGCATGTTTTAGGAACATACGTGACATCTAGGAATGTTGCGCGGGTCAATAAATTTGAATTCATGTTTGAGCCCGATCCTTCTATGCGGGTCAATAGGATTTGACAGGGTTATAATCATCGAACAAATATACGGTTGTGGGGACCGATATATTTATTTTAATACATTCATATTAAGTCTTCAAGTCTTTCAATAAAGAAAATTCACCAATAAAGGCACAAAGCCTATGGCAAACCCGATCCTCTGTTGACAACTTGACGGGATTGACAAAGTTCAATCTACAAGTAGAAATAACCCCATACACTCCAACGATGGCCGTGTTGAATGTAGATCTCAACCAGATGAGTTAATTTCAAATATTTCAAAGTGCCCTCAAACTTCCACAAAATTTAAATATTTTCAAGTGACCTCAAAGTCACCCCGATGATGGTTGTGTTGAATGCATATATCAACCGGATGTGTTAACTCTAAATATTTCAAAATATCATCCCAAATACCCAAAAATCTAAAATTCTGAAATCCCAAAATCCAATATATTTAAAATTGAAATAATTCATCCAACCACTTAAAGCAAAATCCATTCACCCTCTGAAACAGTTTGCTGGGGTAGACAAAATGAAAGTATATTTCAGCTCATATAGAGCTAAATGTCTAATTAAAAATATCAAAAGAATTCATTCTCAAATAATTTCCTGCCAGTAAGGATGTGGTACGTGTCCTCTGACCGGCAGTTTTGCCGCCAAATGGCACCGCAGGATAAACGGTTATGACTCGGGGACCTCTGAACTGAGTGGTTTTGCCGCTAAGTAGCACCCCGAGATACCAGTTATGACTAGAGCCAATACGTTCCTTATTGGCATCAAATCCTTGAGATGTGAATCAATAGGATATGATCGATAGGGCACAAAGCCCTCTGTTAGCTAAGGTTGATTCAAATTTATCCCCTTAGACAAAAATATCTACCCCAGATCTCAAGATCCCCTTGGAAGAAGCAACCCATGGCTGCCGACAAAGATCCTTCTTTCAGGTTGGGTCGACTACCTCCTCTGACTAAGTAGACCAAGGATCACGATGGCCCGGGACGACGGAACTATGGGATCTTGATCGGGTCCATCATCCATTCCCCCACCATCCGCTTTAAGTGCACGATGGCTAAATTTCCAATTTTAAATATCAAACCTTCAAATTCTCAACCATTTCCAAATACCAATACACATGCTGCTACTATATGCCAGATAACACATATCTTCACGTATCTGATTGACAACTAGCCTTAATTGAAAGTGTTCTCTCTCGTTATCAGGAGGGGTAATTAACTATAGGGGCTTACGCCTATAGGAAACCAAAACTCAGATCATAAAGTCCTCGCAAAATGAGGGTAAAATCTCTAGGTAGTGTCTTATCTAAAAACCCATCTGCCTTCCCAAAATTTACCCCAAAACTTAATCCGTTAATAAAACTCCCCCCGAAAAGAAAAGCACAACAGGTGGAGGACGGGGCCGAATTTTTTGAGCCCACAAAATGCTTTTAAGGGAACTTCATTTTTTTACTGTTTTGAGAAAGCTTTTTGATATTTGCTTCTCCGTTAGAAAACTCCATTCCCTTAACCATTGTTTTTAAAACTAACTTTTACAAAAGAAAAGGAATAACCAAGCAAAGCCTCAATTGTGAGCCACATAGCAAGCTAAAAGCTGATAACTAGAAAATCTGAGACTGTACAAGAAAAAAAACAAATAAAATATCAGCCCCTCCACGACTTAAGGAATTCAAATATTAATGCGCCAATGCCAGGGCCTGCAAGTGACAGCCTATAGCTTAAGAGAATGAGTGGAAGAAGGCTACATTATAAGAGTGAAGTACTAAAGTTTTTTTCTTCTAGGACGCCACTTTTAAAGTAGTTTGTTGTTACTTAATCTAATGTATTATGACTCACAAAGTCACAGTCTTCCACGACGTCCCCTTAAAAAGTCTTGGAGCATTTCAAATGATAACATTAGATCTTCTTTTCAAATGATTATGTTATGGATTGTTAAAAAATATGAAATATTGGATTATATTGTTAGCTACCTCATTATCAAAAGAAGGATTGACTATGATTTCAAGATCTGGCACATAAATTTTTAAAAAATGAATGATTTTCTAGATCTAAATTATTTTTTCAGCATGCTCTATTCAAGAATAACATTGATATGAGATGATCTTGCTAAAGAAAAAGAGATGGTTGATGGGAAGTTTAAAATTGACCGAGTAGAAGCTGGCAGTATCTAGGACTATTAACTATTATATGGAGAACCAAATATGGTATTCTTCTTGGAATTCTTTAAGGGGAAATTCCTTCAAAGCCAATATGGTTACAGGCCAATCCTCTATTACTTGGTAAAGAATAATAGGGCTTTAAATTTTTTTTTAAAAAGTACAAATTAAATTTGAACATTTTCAATTTCATCTTTCAGGTAAAGGAAAATGTTTCAGCTTGCTGCTTAAATGCTTACGAAAAAAGAAACTTTAACAGAGCTCTCACCAGTTGCTGCTAACAAGACTTCATCACCACCAGGGTGTTCATCCATAAATGGGGTCACATCGTAAACCTGAAGAAAAGAATTAAGGAAAACAAGAAGAAAAAGAAAAATCAATAAAAGTTGATGAAAGGCTTGCATATGATTGAACTTTAGGTTCCTTGACAATTCAGATTGTTCGCAAGGACTTGGGATCTCAAAATCTCATCCCAAGACTTCAATAGACATTGCTTCTGAGTCATGATTAGTATTAAAATTATGTAGTCAAAATAATCACCAATTAAATCTTTACAAGACATAATTGAGAAAACCTCCTATTTATTGTAAATATTGGATTAAGAATTTCAAAGATATGATTAAATTTTTGTGTCTATGAAATCTTTTGTGAACTTTAAAAGATTTTGTAAAATTTTGAAATTAAATTATATATCTCCAAACTCATGTCTTTATTATAAATAGAGTTTTGGAAGGAGGGGTTCCTCATCCCATAGCCACAAGTATATAGAGAGAAGGGAGAAAAAGAGGAGAAGGGATGCCAATCCAGAGAACAAATCAAAACAAGATAGCCACTGTTGGAATTTGAATATCATGGATATTAGAGATATAAAAATCAAGACAACAAAAGGTAATTGTTGAAATTTGAGCAAAGTCAAATCTATTCATAGCTCAAGGAAAAACTTAATATGAATTGAAAAACTAGTTGCAAAAGGAAGTCATGTCATTTTCAATGTTGATATTTGAAAAGTGAAATAAAGAGCCTTGGTGAGTGGAAACAAGATAGATGCGTCCTCCATCATGACAAGCACAAGTAAAATGAGAGTTGCCACCAGCTTAAAGAAAGATTCAAATATGTCAGCAAAAGCTATGCAACATGAGTGAGAAAAACTTAAAGATTCCTTATGTCGAATATAATTTTTTATTTTCTTAAGTTTAAACTATGTTGAATACACCGTTTGTGGAGACTGTACTTTAGGGAAGCAAAGACGAGACAATTTCTCAAGTCTGGAAAGAATTAAAATATCAAAAAGCTAGAACTATTGCACACAATGTATGAGGGTCATCTCCCATTGCTTCCCTCATAGGAACATTGTATTGTCTCACGTTCATAGATAGCAACACTAGGAAGATACTAGTTTATTTTATCAAATAAATCTACCTAGTTTTTAACTATTGTGAGTGAAAATTCCTGATGGAATATGAAACTGAAGACAAAATCACGTGCATACAATCTTATAATTGGTAGGAGAACGATTTAACAAAATTAATATATATATATATATATATATATATATATATATATATATATATATTGTGCCACACATGGAAATCACATGGAGAGAATAGTTTCAAGAACTATACCTACAACAAAATGGAGTAATTGACAAGATGAATGGAACTCTAAATGAACACATAGGAATATGAGATTGCATGCAGGTCTTATGAAGACGTTCTGGACGGATGTGATAAACATAACATCATATTTGGTCTAGCTTGTCTCAATGTTGGGCTTCCTAAGAAAGCCTGTACTGGCGAGGAGATATGTTTGTCAAATTTGAAGGTTATTACCTGTTTATCAAGTGTTTATACTTGTTAGATTGATTGAGACGAGCTAGACCCATAATCTAATAAGTGCTCTTCATTATATATGGTAGAAAGAGGAGTTCAACTAACATTTTGGAGGGATAATGAAAGTAAAATAAAATTATAAGCAGAAATACTATCTTTAATAAATTATATTTTATAAGAACAAGAGTTGTTAAACTGGAAGAATTGTCTGAGCTAATAAAAGGAAGAAAATACCACAAAAAACTCTTAGAGTAAGCTAAGCGTAGCACATCTATGAACCTAGCCAGAAGATCATAAAGAACTCACAAGTCAACCAATTGTTATTCTCTTCTCCTTATTCAGTGTTGTTTGAAGATACATGAATGCTCGAATGCTATAATGAAGCCATACATGTTAACAAATCTGTCAAATGGGAACATACTATGAAAAAAGAGATATAGGTCTTCATAAGAACACCTAGAAACTAACTAAATTGCCCAACGAATATAGGCATTAAAAAAACATAAATTAATAAAAAAAATACAAGTCAACTGCTGCTCGTAAAGGGGCTTCAACAAAAAAAAAGGAATAAACTTCATTGAAATATTTTTGTCTTGCGGTTAAATTAACAATTGTTCATTTAGTGTTGAGCATTATGGCAAAAGAAGATCTATATTTTGAACAGATAGATGCCAAGATAATTTTCCTGCATGATGACCTAGAGAAAGACATCTACATAGTGCAATCTAAAGGCTTAATGAACCTAAAAAGAAAAACTTGTGTGCAAGCCAGATAAAAGTCTTAATGACCTGAAACAAACACCTTGCCAATGACACCAAAAATTTGATGTGTTCATGCACAGGATATGAATCATTGTTGCAACATGGAGACTTATATTCAAAAGAACAAGGAAAGATTGCATTAATTTTATTATCATACATGGATGACAAGTTATTTGCATGGATATATAATCAAAAAATAATTAATATGAAGAGACAACAAAAAGTTCGACATAAAATATCTGGGAGAAACCAAAAGGAATCTCTAGATGAAAAAAGATCACAACAAGGCTACTAGTACATTAAATTTTTCGCGATCATAATAAGATGACAACAAGGCTACTAGTACATTAAATTTTTCGTGATCATAATAAATAAAAAAGGTGTTAGACATGATCAACATAACAAAGACAACCACATTAAGCTTGTCACTCATTAGCACTTCAGATTGTCTCAATAATAAATTTCATAACTTAAAGAGAAAAAGGACCACATGAGTTTGGTTCCTTACACATCAGCTATGGTTCACTCATATATGTAATAATCTAAACAAGATCAGATATTATACAAGTAGTGGGAGTAGTCAACAAATGCATATGTAATCCGAGAAAATAATATTGGAAAGAACTTAAATAGATTAACAATATTTTAAAGGTATGATCAATTATTCTCTGAAGTTTAAAAGACCAAATGAAAACTGCAAGACTACATTTATTCGGATATTATTCTCTGAAGTTTAAAAGACCAAATGAAAACTGCAAGACTACATTGATTCGGATATAGGAAGATAACTAGACACAAAGAAGAATGCTAGTAGGTATATCTATACTTTGGGTAGCACTGCAATCAGTTAGATGGCACAATTATGAAATATAATCACTATATCGACTATATTACCTGAATATGTAGTTGTTTTTGAAGCCAACAAGGAGATGATCTAGCTCAAAAACATTCTAGTAGAAAATAGACTCTTTTATGATAACTAAAGCGTCATCATTTGACAAAGAACGTAGGTTTTTAATCCCGTATAAAACACATACAACTCCTATCACTAGACATGTAATTTGGTTGTAGTTGATCCATTATAACTCGTTTATGTCAAACAAATACAAAACCCTGTTGATATACACAGAAAAATGATATCAACAAAAAGTTTAAGGCTTTGTGAAGTCTTGGTTAATCTTTATGAATGATAATTTAGAGATGTCACACAAAAAGAAATTCATATACTAACTATCAAACAGCACATCAAAAATTTTGTACTACAAGTGTGACATTGTTAAAATTATGTAATCAATTGTATCCCAACAAATCTTTATAAGACATGATTGTGATTTATGTATTTCAAATACTGAAATGAGATTTTCAAAGAAATGATTAAATATTTTTGACAAGATATTGCCAACATTTTTCAGATCTTATAAATTCTTGTAATTAATTTTAGGCCACTAAACTCATATCTTGTTAGCAATAAAAATAGTCTTAAAAGAAGGGAATTGGCATGCCACAACTACAAACATATAGAGAACAAACGGAAGAGTTTTTTAAGTGTTTACATAAGGGATATCCTCTACATCTTCAAGGAGGTGCTTTGTTTCGGTTTCAGTAAAAGGAAAAGCTTTCATTCAGATTCATGCAACAAAGAAGGAGAAAAGGGCAATAGCAATAACAAAATATTCTTTTTCATGTCCAACCTTTATTTTTTTTAACGACAGATGATTGCTTTCCCTCATAGTCATTGACATATCTCTATATTTACCTCTTAATTTATATGCAGAGAAATCCTTGATGAACCCCTATGAAGCTTAGTAGAATGAAAATATGATCTCCATAATACAGGTCATAGACATGTGAATCTCAAAAACACAAATATAAACTTGTATTCCTTGTGCTTGTTATATCATTTTCATTTGGTTTTTGCTAAAGGTTTTATCACAATACTAACATTTATTTGATATCCAAAATCCATATAAGGCAGAAGATGTTGGAAAGAAATTGTGATGTGAGGAAGGGAAAAAAAGAGCACTAGATGCATTACTTCAAGAGAATTGAACCCTCACTCTTTTAAGAATGTTGAATCAACATTAAATCTATGCTAACGTCACTTGAGATTTCATATATACCTAAAAAATTTTGAATGAAGGCACTTACTGATCCTAACTTACTTTAAGAGAGAGTAAAAGAATTTGAATGGTTGAAGAAACCTATAGTTCAAACTTATACCAAAAGAAAAGTGGCCTCAATTTATATTCAGCCATGCTTACCAAAAAAACATATGGTGAAAACTTCAAATACTTGCAAAGCCATGCTTACCAAACACATGCACATAAAGCATGCACCGTTTCTTCCTCTCCTCTTTCCTCAGTTACCCGACAATAAAAGCAATAAATGTGCGATGTGAACTTATCTTTTGGTCTGCTACATTTTGCAAGGCCAAACATCCACATTATACTCAGTATATTCAAGAAAAATAATCATATGGGAAAATAAATAGAAAACGTTTTAACTCATATGCGGTAAGCCAGCATTCCCACTTTTTGCAACTGAAAAGATTGATATTCAAAAGAACAAAAAAAAGATTGCATTATTTTTATTATCATACACAGATGATAAGTTAATTGCGAAGACTAATATTCAAAAGATCTATGAACTAAAGAGACCAAAAAAAATTAAAAATAAATAAAAATTAAAAAAAAAAAATCTATGAACTAAAGAGACAACTATCAGATGAGTTTGAAATGAAATATCTAGGAGAAACCAAAATAATTCTCAAGATGAAAATAGATCGCAATAGAACAAAGGGTTTAAGACATTAAATATAAAAAAGGGTATTAGATATGTTCAACATAACAAAGGCAAAGATTGTAGGTCCGTCGCTCATTAGCACTTCTTATTGACTAAATAACAAATTTCATGAATTGAAGAGAAAAAGGAGCACATGAGAAAAGTTCCCTACACATCAGCTGTTGGATCACTCACATAAGCAATTACACAAGACAGATGTTACAAAAGAAGTGAGAGTAGTCAACAAATCAATTAATAATCTGAGAAATAAACATTGGGAAACTCTTAAGTGGATTAACACTATTTTAGCCCTCAAGTTTAAAAGACAATTGAAAACTACAATGCTACATTGATTAAGATCTAGGCACAAACCTAGACACCAGAAGAGTGCAACTGTATCTATACTCTGGGTGACCCTACAATCAACTGGATGCTACAACTATAAAAGATAATCCCATTGTCACCTATGAACTTGAATAAGTAGCTGTTATTGAATCCAGTAAAGAGATGATTCGACTCAAAAATTTTCTTGAAGAATTGAACAGGTCATAAGAAAATACACTCTTTTATGATAACCAAAAGCATCAATCATCTGGCAAAAAAAATGTGTCTTTTTAATCCCGAATAAAACACATACAACTTCAGTACTACTACACATAGTTTACTTGAATTTGGTTCATTATAACTTGTTAATGTCAAACACATAGACCCTTGCTAATTACTCACAAAAATGATATCAATAAAAAGGCTAAGGCTTTATGAAGTCTTGGTTAACCTTTATAAATGATAGATTGAGAATGGCTCACAAAGAGTAATTTGGACACTCACCACACAGTACGTCAAAAGTTTTTTGCCTATAACCATGACATTGCTACATTTATGGAGTCAAATTTATCCCATCAAATCTTTATAAGATATAATTGTGATCTATTTATTGCAAATATTTAATTTTCAAATATATTTGCCAACCTTAAGAGATCAAACAAATTATTATAATTAATTTTATGTCACCAAACGCATATCTTGTTAACAAGAAAAATAAAGTTTTAAAAGAAGGGGATTGACATCCCACAACAACAAACACAGAGAGAAATTGAGGAAAGAAAGTCGGGACGGGTTGCCAGCTGAGAGAACAAAGGGAAGAGCTTTTTTTCAAGTGTTTGCATAAAGGAGATCTTCTACTCTTCAAGAATGAGGTGCTTCTAGGTTTGATTCCATTAGAAAGCAAAAGATTTCATTTAGATTTCTGCAACAAAGAAGAGAAGAGAAGAGTGCAGTAGCAACAAACAGTCTTCCTCTTCATGTCCAACCTTTATTTTAGCATAGGTAGCTGAATTGCCTCAAAATAAACGATATATATCCATCTTTATCGCTAAATTTATATGCAATGAATAGAATATATGATCTCTAGGACCTCAAAAAGACAAATGTAAAATTGTATTCCTTATATTCATAATCTTTGTTTTGTTTGTTATATCATCTTTGTTTGATTTTGCTCAAAGTTTATCACTATCCTAACATTTTTTAAGCATCCAATATCCATTCAAGGCAAAAAAAAGACGTTGGAAAGAAACCATAATATTTGGAAGGGGAAAAAAAGAACACAAGATGCATTACTTCAAGAGAAGTGAACCCTCATTCTTTTGAGAATGTTGACTCAACATGAAACCTATGCTAAATCTCACTAAGAATTCATATAAACTAAAAACAATTTTGAATGGAGGCACTTACTGATCACATTTACTTTAAGACATGAACATAAGAATTTTAATGGTTAAACGAATCTTAATTCAAACTTTACCGAAAGAAACGTGGCTAAAATTTATACTTAGCCACACTTACCCAAAAAAATATAATTACAACTCAACTTTCTTCTCTTCCCCACCAGCCCCCACCTCCCTCTTTCTCAAACTCAAATGCATTCACATATAGCAAGCACCTTTTCTAGTAATCCAATTTTCCACCAATATAAATCAGATCTAATGCAACAAATTGCAGCTTACAAAAACATACCCTTTATACAATACTTTCATCTTCATGGTTATTGACCAAAATTCCCCAATATACCAACTTGGTTGGAAAATTTAAATAAACCATATTTATATTCTTTAAGAGCCTAGAACAAGTTTGCAATCACTAATTGCATCTGGATGTGCAAAATTATCAATAAGTCTTTGCTTCTCACCAGGATACATTTCTGTCAAATCCTGATATATCCCAACAAGGTATCTGGATCATAAAATAAGCTCAGCAAATGATTCAAATAATTTTTGTTAGACAAATCAAAATCAATGAGAACATCTATGGGAACCACAAGCTATTAAAAGAGATGTTTAATTATAAGTGCATGTTCACCTAAGCTTCTTACCTAATAAAAAAACAGATGACCATTACCACCAAGACTATGACCTCACACATTTCCATTTAAATGACAAGAATTGCTCTCATTGGTTTTAAACAAATAATGTTTGGGCGGTAAACCAACTGCTTAACCAACAGACACATGCCAATAAGTCTTCCAGATATATACAATGATTACCACTTTCACGTACTACAAGCATACTTGTTTTTCCTAAAAAATCACTTGCTCCCTTGGAGTTCATTTTTTGGTTGATGTAAATATTATCTTGATAAAAATATTTTATAGAAGAAAATGAACCTTCTTGAAGCCTGTAACACCGCTTTTTCTCCTGTCTTAGATGAGATGAAAGGTCCATGGAAAAAATACTACAGATTTTAACAAAAAAGAAAAATTTTGTAATGCATTTACAAACACACATATGTAGACTAACTCAAACATAATATGCTTGTGCAGCAGTTACCAATTATTCCACTTTACACGAGTGTATTCAATAATAAAACTTAGTTTTCTGCTTCTTTAACTATGATTGCTAATAGAAAATATGATAAACATACGATTGACCACATAAATCAATTTTACGAAGGCTTTTCAGAGCCAATACAGGCTTTGACAACAAAAACTAAGGCATCCACAATGACAAAGAATACAATACAAATCACATCTTACCAAAGATCCAAAAAAGGTGCATGGAAGAACGAAAGGTTAAGCTGTTCTTAATTAATGTTCAAAAAGTGAAATTATAATGTCTAAGAAATAAAAAAAAATTAAAAAAAATAATGTCTAAGAAATAACATTTTAGCATGTTAGTGTGAATGCTTCATGTTGATACACAAGGCAATTCACAATTGCACATCACAAGATCATTTATATTAGTGGCAATATGATGCAGAACATCACTGATCAAGTAAGTGGATCACTAAAAGTATTTCTGAGTGAATATTGGTCATGAGAAACTCTTGCATTGAATTTGAACATTGGTCAATGTATTCACTTTTTACATCTATGGGTTAACGAATCCAGACGATGAAACAAGAGCTGGGGTATTTTCATCAAACTTGGAGTGTAACTTGCCCTCTCCTTTTTAATGAACCACAATTTTGGTCATTTGCTTGGCATCAATTTCTTTTTTGGGAGGGACAATCTCATCTTATTCTTTGTTATTGTATTAGCTTATAAGAGCCTCATGTCTTCGACCCTAGGGATGCTAAGATTAACCTTTGATTTCTTCTTGAGTGATCACTTTCCATGGCCAATTTTGAGGCTTGAAGCAGCTGGTAAATCATGAAAAAATTAATTTGGCTCAAGTATCTTTTTTTTTTCACCCTTTGTTCTTTATATAATTGTGATTTCAATTGATAATCAAAGCATCTACAACCATGATTTAGTCACGAGCATGAGCTTCAAGGATTTCTGAAGATGAAACAATCTCATATCTTGTGGCATCACCATCTTAAGGTTAGGGAGCATTGATTTGGTTTGGTTACCTTCTTTTTTAGCCACTCTTTTATCCCTTCCTTTGCTCTTCTTGTTATTCTGATTTCAACTGATAATCAAAGATGCAAAAATTGAGATCCTTTTGGATTTGTTAGGATCTGACAATATCATCTCTTGCATAATCACCATCTTTTCCATCCTTACGGTTGATGTTTTCCATCACAGATTCAATCATGGAATAAAGTAACTTCAATTATATGTGGATCCTTGTTTTTTTTTTTTTTCTTTTACTGATGTTGTGCTAATGATCAAAACCTAGCATATATCATTCTTAAGGTTTCATTCCTATACATATATTTCAATTAATTTGGCATTTCATCATTTTGCACAACATTTTGCATTTAACAATTTGTCAGCGAGCACTAATCTTTAAGTTGGGCATCCAAGAGACAACTACTCTACACAATTCTCCTTAAACATATTCACATAACTAATGTAAAGCTAGCAAGTCACTTATTTCACAAAGATGAAAGTGCAGAGTTTCAAGAAATAAATTTTTGAGGAAATAGATTAGTACATTTTAAAGTCAGCCTAAATGAACTTCCCTATATTTGAAATTTAATTATCCTTAATTCATGATCTAGTAGAGTACACCTATGCACTTCTATAGGGTAGTTTAGTCCTCAAAAAAGCAATGCAAAAAATATAATCAATACACAAGAATATTCTTGCTTCTGATGTAGGACATTGTTCACTCTAAATGTAAATAATATGGAGTCAAAGTAACTAAAATGTTTTAATGACAATTATGACCTTCAAAATGTACCCATTGAAAAAGAAAAATGGTGGGTACCTCGTATGATAGCATAAGATTTTCTATCTTTTCTATAGTTTGTTTATCAAGTCAATTTAGAAAAAAAAATTCTCAAGTAACATGCAATTATATGCTTGTTCAAACAAATTTATTAAGCATTAAAATACTAATATCTACCAGCACCCAGCTCCATCAACCACCTCTTTCATGCAAAAAAGAAGCATGAAAAATACGTTCATCAATCATCATCATTTTCCACTCCCCCTTTGATCCAAAAAACAGTCATTCTCTAATTCAGGTGCCTCATGAATTCTTTTAACAAACCCAAATCATAAAGTATAAAATTTGATATCAAGATTTATCCAATATTCAGACAAAGTCTAAGCCAAATCCAGCCAAACCATTTTTTAAGGTTTTATTGAATCCTTGATTTCATAAATCAAGGATTACCCGAAATCCATATTTATAAAATCCTATCAATAGCAATATTAAAGGGATTTAAAGGTCTAGGCTTTAAGGGACTCTTCGGATACAAGTAGGATTTAACTTTAGCCGGATTTAGTAAATCCTGCAAATCCAGATTTAGTAAATCCTACTAATGTTAAATCCTAAAAACTATTAGGCAAAAAAATTGTTAAATCCTGATAAATCCTATGAGGCCATTTGGCAATGTTACTCAAGATTTAAGGCAATTAGTTTAATAAAAACACAAATTTTATTTGCATTTTAAATACGAGTTATTTACTAATTTCAATTTGAATTATTATCAATAAATTATAATTATAAATAATCTAATTGAAAGTCAGCTTAGTTATCAAATTATATAATTAATGATTTAAATACTAATTATCTAATTACTTATTTAAATGTTATTTTAATAAGTATTTACTAACTAATTAAACTTTTAATTATCTTTTAAAATAACTAATTATTTACATATTACTTAAAAATTTAGTAAATCCAAGATTTACAATAAAAATTTGGTAAGGAAGGTTTATCTAATCTTGAAATGTATGGGACTCTCCAATGCTGTTTGGCAGGATTTATGCTAAATCCTGCATAAATCCCGTTGCCAAACAGCCCCTAAGGGATTCAGGACTCCAAGATATCAAACAAATTCAGCATTTAAGAATCCCAAAAAAAAAAAAAATGATAAATCCGGATCTACAATATTTACTTTACCATATTTCACTTAAGTCTTACTTTAGAACCAACAGTCCTAAAAGACTGTCATTTTAATTACTGTACTAAAATTCTAAAGATTAAAAAAGGAAAGACCTTTCCATGGATGATAAGCCAGCAATCCTTGGTAGCGTTGTGTTTCGAGACCTCATCAAAGTGGTAAGATTTCTGATCTTCAGCCATCTCTGCACCGCGGAATATTTCTCAAAAAGCCCCAAATCAGCTGAAACGAAAACAGGAGCTGACACTATACGTAGTAAGTAAAGGATGATTACCAGGAAAGTAGAGACAAGTGTAATGTGTTCTGCTTCTTCGTTTTCTTCTTCTTTCTCCAGACGTGAACCGACAAGCGTGTTCCGATTTAACCTAAATTTGTTGAGAGATCGCGACTCTCAGCGAATATATTCCACGGTGCTGATCACTAAGGCCCGACATTTTTAAAAACGCTTTTCGAAGTATAAAAAAATTTTGCATAGATATTAAAATTAGATAGAGAAAGTAGACTTTATGTTTTTTTTTAATGATTTTATATATTTCACAATAGATATAATTAATCAAATATTTAAATTATTTATTTTCTAAAAAATATATATTTAAAATTTACTTTCGAATGAAATTACCATATTATATAAAACGGAGTCATAACTTTAGCCATGAATTAGAATTATCTTAAAACTGCGAGCTATACGAATATTCGTCTCTCTAACTCAATAACCTTAGAGCTTATGTGATCAATTGGTTGTAAAACATTGCAATGATGCTCTTGACTTCTCAACAATCATATATGCAAAGTTAGTGTTGTTATATTTTTACTATTTAAATTTCAATACAATCATTCTCAGTCAGTGGTGAATCCAGCCTATTTTTTTAGGGTGACAAACTCAAAAGATGCCCATTCAAAGAGTATGAATTAAGTATAACTACTAGTAATATTTTTAGACCTCTTGCCAGTAACAATGAATTGGGTGGAGTCTTAAAACAATTAAAAATGATTTGATTTTGTCAAAGAGAGCTCTGCTTTAAGAATTGTTTGGGGGAAAACTAAACAAGAGACTTATTTCAATTTCTTCAATCTTCTTCTACCAAAAAAAACACACACACACACTCAAGATTCTTGACAAAGATGGGCTGATCTTTTGCAGTCGCTTTAGTTTCTCTCCTTCCTTTAGTTTCAGAGAGAAAGCATGGAAAGCTACTTTGAAGTAGCGCCATAGCGGTGAGAGAGAGAGAGAGAGAGAGAGAGAGCACGAGGGAGAGAAAAAAGGATTTTGGTGAGAAGAGAGTTATATATTTTTTGCTTTTTATGCTTGTAAGATCCACGGCTCCGGCTTGTAAGAACTAAAATGAGTAATTTCCATACTGCTATGAATGCCAAAATTTTTAAAAAAATGAAATGAGAAGTGTGATAGCTTAATAAAAATTACATTGCTGAATGCTTAACCGAGGAATGGAAACATGAGATTCTCGAAGATGAAGGATGTCGGGCGCGGGCTGTGGCAACCTTTTCAAGAAGGAGAAAACGATTTCTTGTGAAGTTACGAATGAGACGGCTGCAATTGATAATAAGGGGCGCTCTTACGAAGGTGGCTGCTATTCTGGGAACGGGGCAGGATGGGTAAACTATAGCAATTATGAAATTTTTAGGGCAAAAAGGTGTTTTTAGGGGGGGGGGGCAAAATTTCAAAAATGCCCTCGAACTTTTTTTTTTCAGCATGGGCATTTGCCCACCCTCACTAAGCCTGGGATCCGCCCATGTTCTCAGTAATCATAGGTCATAATATAAAGAATGAATAAACTCATAATTAGGATTCCAAACCTTGTTTGCATGCTAAATCATAAACCAAATACATCATATTACTTGTTACAACTATGTTAGAACTGAACAATTATTACGTCCTCTGACCGGACGTAGAGCTACGTTCGGCCGCCAATAACATGTCGCCACGTGCTCTTACCCTTTACCGCGCGGCCCGACGACTTGACCCGTAGCGGAACCTGGGAATGCTATGTTCGCGATTTTCTCGGTATTGATCGGTATTTGCTCGGTATTGCTTTGCAAAAATGAGAAATAACGCTCTGTGAAGACCAAAATCATGCAAATACCGAGTTGTACCGAGTTTTTCTACAACTCGGTACAACTTGGTATTTGCTCAGGATTTGCTCGGTATTGCTAGGTATTTGCTCGGTATTGCTAGAAAAAACTCGGTACAAACTCAGTATTTGCTCAGGATTTTCTCGGTATTGCTAGGGATTTGCTCGGTATTGCTAGAAAAAACTAGGTACAACTCGGTATTTGCTCGATATTGCTAGGTATTTGAAATATATCCAAAAGGTGATGAGATGTTGTTCGGCTCGTCAAGGATTTAAAAAAACGCACGTGCGAGAACCCAAAAAACAGCGGGTCGGGTCGGCGACTTTTTTTCATGCTACGTGGCGCTAAAACATTGGTGGCCGAACGTAGAGGAGCGTACGTTCACCGGACCGAATAAAAGTTCGTTAGAACTATGCTCAAACCTTATTTAAATCATGATTGAACCTTATTTAAATCATGCTCAAACCTTGTTTAATTATTGTTGAAACTTTAAACATGATTCCAATAAGGATCAAGTAAGGATTGAGCAAGATTCAAGAAAGGCTCTAGCATGTTAGAGCAAGATTCGAGTATGGTTTAAACAAGCTTTGAACATTGTTTGAAACCTTTTGTTTTGTTCTCAGTATCATATATTGAATTGATCCATTTGAGATGTTTTGCTATGTATACGTATGACCACTCTAATCATATATATGGAGAGATATTACATTGCTAAAATTTTATATAGAGTTGTGAGTAATGGATAAAATTGTTAGATAGCTTGAGGCATTTAATCTTATGAGAGGAATTGCAAAAATCCACTGTTAGGTAGCTTGTCAAAGTTCATAAGTTGTAGTTTTTTAGAGCTCTAGTTCATTACTATTACTGAGGATGGTAATAGAATGAGAGATACTCTAATGTATTTAAACTTTTACAGAAAAAATGCAAATTTTAAAATTATTAAATTTGCATTTATTATTTTGTAGGGATTTGGAGAATTTCTATTTGAGAAGGAATCCAAGGAATTAAGTAAAAGTATTGGGCATATAGATAGCTACTTAGATGGAGATAAAAATGTTTAGAATGTAGACTTTAGAAAGCATTCATGTTTTGCTTTGAGAGGGATAGTGTAATGTCCCAAGAAAAAAAATTAAAAAATATTCTTTTTATTTTTTAAAATCAACACCAGAGCTATCTATTTTTATTTTATTAATATAATATCAACTAAAATAAAATTAGCAATCAAAACATCAAAATACATCTGTATTCTTATTCTAAAATTATATACAATACTCATGAATTATACAATTGTAACCTATCATCATCAATCTTGAGTAAAAAAGATTAGCTAAAGGACAAAAATAAAACACTAAACCTGAAGAATTCTAATCTTATAAATCTCACACATATGATCATCTACCCTGAACTGAAATTATATAAATCACATATAATGAGTTAAAAGGTACAGCATGTCATTTAATCCTACAACTGACTGAAAGCACAGTAAATAAACGGTATGAATGTCATCAATAAATTCATAATAGTAGTCATATGATCTTAAATTGATGCAGAAATAATAAAACACCCATGTATAAGTAGTAGAATCTGTAAACAATAAAATATTATGGTACATAAGCTAGTAAAGCAGTATGTAGGAGAAACCATTAAACCAATATGAATGTAAAATAAAAAAGCGGTCATCATATCAGTACTATCAATCAGTAAAAAAATTATATAAAGAAGTAAAACCAAAGCATTGATAAATACTATCAAAATCATATCAATATAGTAAAATTAGATAGTAGTGTACACAAACTATCCAAATATTCTATAGTAGTATCAAATCAATTTCTTAATCACGTGCTCAGTATATCACATGTTTGGTATCAATACAATGAATCAATATCAGTAATGGTGAATTAATTGTTGTATCAAATAGTATCGATTTCCCTATCGGTAACAGTATCAGTATAGTGTTGTTAATAAAATGGTGACATTAATAGTAAAACAATGAAGTAACAATAAACCCATACAATGATAGTAAATTAACAAACAATAAAGCAGTAAAATTGTACAATAACAGTAACAGTGAATCAATAACATGTATTTTAATAGTCACACTAAATAAATAAGAATTCCTAGTTTAATTGGTGTTTTTCTAATAAATAATAATCGATATAAGTATTTTGTTGGCTCAGTAAATAGAGGCATAACTCTTTGCCCATCGGCATAGTAATCATCTTCTTATAACTCTCAATCAGTATCACATGAATCAATAGAGAATAACATCAAATTTTAGTATTTTAAGAAAAGTTCATTGACCCACCATCTTTTACAGGTCAATCAATATCCAACCAACATCAGTGAAATCAGTTGTTACTTATCCTCACATATATTATTATCATATTTTATATCAATAATAACGACTAACTATTACTTAACATTATATCCATATTTATTTATAATTCTTGTATTAAAATTATGATTACAGTAAAAATATAAGTTATTTAATATGTAAAATTAATACATAATACAATAACTTTTATTTTACATAATGAAGTTTAATAAATGTTACAGTCAAAATGTATAGGATAATTAGTATGATAAAATAGTAAAAATTGTGTGATAAAAGTTCAATAAATCTAAAAAAAATGCAATAAAATCAATTATGAGAAGATTCAAATAGTTAAAATCAAAATATTTTTAAATTGAGATAGGATTATAATCACATACAATGATATGAGCAATCTCTACAAAAGTGATAAATTTATCCAATCGCTAAAATTCGACTTTCTTCATTTCACTCCGCTGTTCTGCAATTCAATCATGAATTCATATTTTTTCATTTTTCAATTAATTTCAAAAATTTCTATTGTTACATATAAAATATGAATGTTAGGTTTATGTTATATTATAAATGATGTTCTTCTCAATCATTATAAGAATGATGTTATTTTTACTAAGATGCTTGCCTTTATTACAGTAGGGAAAAACATTACTTAGATTATGACCTATTTTTACTAAGGAGGAGTCATAATTTTAGCCGTGAATCAAGGGAATCTTATGACACCAAGTTATAGAAAAATTCATCTCTCTAATATATTCTCTATATGAGTAACTTTAGAGCTCATGTGATCAGTTGGTTTTTAAACATTGCAATGATGTTCTTGACTTCTCAACCATCACATACACAAAGTTAATGGTGTTATATTTTTACTATTTAAATTTCATTATAATCATTCTCAGTAATCATAGGTCATAATTTAAAGAGGGTATAAACTCCTAATAAGGATTCCAAACCTTGTTTGCACACTAAATCATAAGCCCAATACATCATATTACTTGTTACAACCATGTTAGAACTATGCTCGAACCTTATTTAAACCATGATTTAACCTAATTTAAATCCTGCTCAAACCTTGTTCAAATATTGTTGAAACTTTAAACATGATTCTAATAAGGATCGAGTAAGGATTGAGCAAGATTCAAGCATGGTTCCAACAAGTTAGAGCAAGATTCAAGTATGGTTTAAACAAGCTTTGAACATTGTTTAAAACCTTATGTTTTGTTCTTATTATCTTATTTTGAATTGATCCATTTGAGATGCTTTGTTATGTATGCATATGACCACTCTAATCATATATATATATATATATATATATATATATATATTACAATGCTAACATCCTATATATGTGAATAATGGATAAAATTGCTATATAGCTTGAGGCATTTAATCTTATGAGGGGAATTGAAAAAATCACCTTTAGGTAGCTTGTCAAAATTCATAAGATGTAGGCTTCTAGAGCTCTAGTTCATTATTACTACTGAGGATGGTTGATTATGAGTAGAACGAGAGACACTCTAATGTATTTAACATTTTACAGAAAAAATGCAAAATTTAAAATTATTAAATTTGCATTGATTATTTCGTAGGGATTTGGAGAATCTCTCTTTGAGGTGGAATCCAAGAAATTAAGTAAAAGTATTGGGCTTATAGATAGCTACCTAGATGAAGATAAAAAATGTTTAGAATGTAGACTTTAGAAAGCATTCATGTCTTGCTTTTGAGAGGGATAGTGTAATGTCTCATGATAAAATTTGAAAAAAAAAAATATTCTTTTTATTTTTTAAAAATCAACACTAGAGCTATATATTTCTATTTTATTAATATAATATAAGCTCAAATAAAACTAGCAATCAAAGCATCAAAATACATCTATATTCTTATCTTAAATTAATATATAACACTCATAAATCATACAATTATAATATATCATCATCAGTCTTGAGAAATAAAAATAGCTAAAGGACAAACAGAAATAAACTAACAGTAAACCTGAAGAATCCTAATATGATCAATCACACACATCTCATCCTATATCATGACCTAAAATTATTTAAATCACATATAATGAGTTAAAAGGCATAACTTGTTATCTAATCCTATAACTGTAGTTGTATGATATGAATGTAACAATAAATTCTTAAAAATAGTAGTCATATGATCTTAAATTGATTTAGAAATAATAAAACACATATGCAGTTGTAGTAGAATATGTAAATAATAAAACAGTATTATACATAAGCTAGTAAAACAATATGGTTGGGAAATTATTAAACCAATATGGGTGGCAAATCAAAAAAGCGTTCATCATATCAGTAATATCAATAAGTAAAAAAATTATATAAAGTGATAAAACCAAAGCATAGATAAATATTGTCAAAATTATATTAATAGAGTAAAATTATATATGAATGTACACAAACTATCCAAATTTTAGATATCAGTATCAAATAAATATCTTAATCATGAGCTCAGTATATCACATGCTTAATATAATTACATTGAATCTGTATCAATAATCATTTTAGTGAATCAATAATAGTTTTGAGCAGTATCAATGTCCATATTATTAACAGTATCAGCACAATATTGTCAATAAAATGGTGATAGTAATAGTAAAGCAATGTAGTAACAGTAAACCCGTATAAGGATAGTAAATTAGCAAATAATAATAGTAAAGCAGTAAAATAGTATAATAACAGTAATAATGAATCAATAACATGCATTTTAGCTGTCACACTAAAAAAGTAAGAAGTCATTATTTAATTGGTGTTTTTCTAATAAACAATAATCCATATCATTATCTTGTTAGCTTAGTAAACAGGGTCATTACTCTTTGTCTATCGGAATAGTAATCATCTACGTATAACTCCCAATTAGTATCACGTGAATCAGTAGATGATAACATCAAACCATAATATTTTAAGAAAAGCTTATTGGCCCACCATTATGTACAAACCAGTTAGTCTCCAACCAATATTAGTGAAATCAATTTTTACTTATCCTCACACATATTATTATTACAATATTATGATAATAATATCAACCAACTATTAATCAACATTATATTCATATTTATTCCTAATACTTGTATTAAAAGTATGCTTACAGTAAAAATATCAGCTATTTTATCATTAAAATTAGTATATAATACAATAAGTTCCATTTTATCTAGTGAAATCTAATAAATGATATAGTCAAAATGTCTAGGATAATTAGTATGATAAAATACAAATAATTGTTTGGTAAAAGTTCCATAAATATGGGGAAAATGTAATAAAATCAGTTCTGAGGAGATTTAAATAGTTAAAATAAAAATATTTTAAAATAGAGATATGATTATAATCACAAATAGTGATCAGAGCAATCTCTATAAAAGTGATAAATCGATCCGACCTCTAAAATTTGACTTTCTCCATTTCACTCTGTTGAGATGCAATTTAAACAGGAATTCATATTTTTCCAATTTTCAATTATTTTCAAAAATTTGTATTGTTACAGATAATGTATGGATGTTAGGTTTATGTTATATTATAAATGATGTTCTTCTCAATCATAATAAGCATGATGTTATTTTTACTAAGATGCTTACCTTTATTACATATGGAAAAATATTACTTGGATACTGATGGGGTAGGATATCATGGGAGAGAACTTTGGAATAGTTGAATAAATACATGTTATGATGAAAACATCCTAAATAATGATATCCCAATGCAGTATACAATCATTGGATATGCCACAAAATTACAACACTAAGCTTAAGATTTCACCGAAATTGAGGAGACAACATATGGAGTACCTTAGAGAGTTATCAAAATATGTTTAGAATATCATTTGTACCTAATTCATAGAAGTTTCATAATATGTAATGCATGAATATGATACACATGTTCTTATGCCTACCTTTAACTCCACTTTCATCTATAACTCGTTTTCAATTTCCAACAATCGCATACAATAAGTGGGGCCAAATAGAATAGAATAACCTCATATAACTGCATAGCAAGTGGGGCTAGAATCACACCCACATCCACAAAAGGTATTTAAGGCTAGAACAAAACATATAGGGCCCTCATATAATCTAAAAAATTGCACTAAAGACCTTTCATATTTCAAAATTTCTCCAATGTTATGCGATGAATTATGTAATTTGAATGTAACATAATTAATTATAGCTTTAAACATGAGCATGATAATGTATGAACTACCATAATTATTAATGTAGGGTGATATTGCATGTATAAAACCTTTCATACATAACTATTTTTACAATTATAATTCCAAAAAAATATTTAGAGCAGCCCTTTAAGACTTTTAGAGAACTATCAGGACTATTAAAAATACCTCATTTATTTGATATGCACAAAAATCACGATAGAGAAAATCAATTGATATAAATTCAACTTCTTATAAACATAATATCTCGATCAAAGCATACTATAATATACAAAAAGTTATATGGAGAAAACATGATAAAACTCAAGAAAAATGTATTTTTATCATTATTATACACTTATTATAGGGATGTAGGTGTTAGTGCTAAGTCATATTATATTAGTTTTCCTTTTTTAACTTTATCACTTTGCTATTTATATTTACATGCTCTTACTTTTATGTGTTATAATTGAAATTGATATTATTCTTAGTCTCTCATGTAATGAAATGCTTGAAATGATGGAATCAATTTATAAAACACTAGATGAGTTCTATCAAATAGATTTGTTTATTGGTTGCACCATTATTTTAAAAATATATTATCTTGTTAAAATATCTTATTTTTTATTGAAAAAGAAAATAGAAACAATAATAATACTTTTGTTTGTTATTTTTAATTATTTAAAAATATTTTTTAAAATTTTAAAATTATTTGCATAGTTTTAAAATCACACATGTACACCAACTAAAGGTGTGTCATACACTTCAAAGTGGACCTCATGCATATGCAACAAGCAACGATATGAAGAGGCAATAATTGGAACCATCAACTATCAAGCTCAAGATTCATGCATTTGAATATGGTACAAACACTTGAAAAATATAAAAGTTATAGACTTTTAGAAAGAGTTTCAATATCTAGAGTACAAGATAAGTCAAAGTAGAGACAATCCACTTGGAAAGAAAAGGAATGGCCTGAGTACATATATGTACTCAAAATCAAGAGTGTTTAACCATAGGGTATGGTTAAGCAAAAATATGACCTAGTTAGAAGTGTATGAAGAAGTGGAGACAAAAAAAAAGTTATATGGCTAAGCTCATAATAATACCTAAAAAAGAAGTTCACTATGCTAAAGGAATAGTAAAGTCCAAAGGGCTTGACCTTACATGAGAGAATGGATTAGCAAAGATTGCATGACTAAGGGCCCATTTGGGATAATTGTAGCTTTTTATAATGGTGGTTGTAAATTTAATGTGGAGAAACTAACTTTTTAAGGTCCAAAGGGCTTGCTCGGGAAAGAAGAATAGGGAGAGGAAGGAAGAGAGAGATAAGAGTGAGAAGCAGATTTCAAGCATTTTTGTCTATCAATTCTGTTCGGAGATTGCTTCTGATTGTTCTAAGTAACACAAATATCATTTTAGTTTTTCATGATTTTGAGTTTGACGGGTTTTTTCTTTCCTAAATTGATAAAATATATTTTCTACTGCTTTATTGAATTTTTAACGTGCAACATTTCATATATGATATATACAAATTATATGAATATTTTGACTATAATTTATTTAATTTCATTGGGTAAAATGAGAGTTTTGATTTTCTTAAACGTACTATGGATTAATATATAAGTTGTATTCCATTATATAGATTATTCTATTTCATGTTGCATTTCATATAAATGAGTATGGTATTTGCATTTAAGCAAGGAATGATGGCTGTTAATACTATAATTAATTTGGGTTAGCTGTTAAAATGTTAATACCCTATGTGGGAGGATGGGCCGATGAGCTTTCTTTTAAATATGTTTTATGGTGTTATCTCGATTGTAGCCTGTAACTGATGACCAATTATGCTAACAGGCAAAGAGTGATAACTTTTTAATGATTTATTAAAAGCCATATATAATAATAATGATAAAGATAATGATGAGAAAATTTATAATAATGAAATGAATATAGATGGATGAAACTACCATGCACATTAAAGATGGATGTCCTTGTGATGCCCCAGAATCAAATAGTGAAAGGATTCGTCTGACATTCTGATCGAACTCCATTCCAGTTGCCTTGCTCGGACCTGAAAATTTAAACCACATATAATGAGCTTACAAAGCCCAGCAGGTCACCAAAGCCTACAACTGAAATCAAAGCACGGCAATGCTATCAATATGCAGGTCAATATAAAATCAAGTCAATCAATGGTCAATGAGTCTATGCAATGCGGAAATCAATAGTCGATTATCAATACAGCGGTAAAAACATCGATAAATCAATATTTCCCAGCAATCAAATCAGTAAGTGCTTCCAATCAATATCCAATCAATGTAGCAGTGTCTATCAATCTATACTATCTATACTATTAGGTCAATCAACCGTGTCGTCTAATCAATTCATCGAGTCTATATCATCGATTCAATCAATATAAATCTATATCATCTATTCAATCAATATAAATATATATCATCTGTTGAATCAATAGAGAAATCCGTAATGCTCAAAATCAATACCTCAATCAAATCTCTACAATCTCTATCCATTGCTATCGATAACATCAATACGGTCATCTAGTCGTCTTACTTATCGTATCCATCTATAACATCAATATAAAGGAATCATATCAGATCATCTACTTGCAGATCAATCTATCGTGTAATCTTATCAATTAATTCTTCCAGTCAATTATTTATCAGCAAGGAAATCCATCGAACAATCGAATCAACTCAATAAATCAACCTCTATACAATGAAATCATCAGGTCAATTGAAATCAATACAATCAGCTCCATACAGAAATCTATTCTACGATAAATCAGTAACCTATCAGGATCTGTCGTATCAATAATATCCATATGTCAATATCATATCTATATCAATGTCTATATCGGTATCTATCATCGATATAATCTATATTCATGTCGCTATCAATATCTATCAATACACAGAATCCATATCAATATCGGTGCCAGTGAATCAATATAATCTATATCAATATCAGTGTCAATCTCTATGAATCAATACGCAGGATTCATATCAATGTCGGTACCGGTATCTATGAATCAATCAAGTCGAGAATATCAAAATCAATCGGAAGAGCAATACGATAAATCCAATCGGAAAAGCAATACGATAAATCAATAAAATCAATAAATCCGTCAAATCAATCAATTAATCAAATCCAGTCTATACGATCAAGTCGATAAAATCAATCGGAAGGACAATACGATAGATCTACAGTAGCAAGTCGAATCAATGCAGAATCAATGGTATCAATGAATCTATGAATCTATGCCGTCCATGTCCATATCAATATCAATAATCAATAATCAAGTAGTATCAATGCTCAATGATCAATCAATGAAATCAATGAATCCGTACGATAAGAAATCAATTCGATAAATCCATCAAATCAATAAATCAATAAATCGATGCATATCATTCAATGGTCTTACTAGACAAGCACAAACACTAGTCATGATCGATAGTGCTGTTGTAGAATCTATATTGCTGTTGTAGATATCCGCACGTTGGTTCTATCAAGAAGAGTCGTCACTCTTTTGCCCGTCGGCCGCCCGTCGGCATATAAAACTCCTTATAACTCTCAATCGTTATATCGATGATCTATGGTCTATGATTTAAAGGAAAGCCCGTCGGCCCACCATCCTGTACAGGTCAATATCTATCTCCAACCAACGTTCAACTAGGTTCCCACTTGTCTTTCAGTCTCAATCAGTTTAATGCAATAATCGATGCAATAATCAATAAGAAAGAAAACGAAAACGATAATATCAATAGTTATACGCATATCAATTCAATCTATCAATTTCAACCAAATCAGAAATCGTACGAAAATCGGGCAGAGTAACGGCAGTCGGTCAAATTTACACAAAAATCCTGCAAAAAGGCACAATTTCCAATTTCTTCCAAATTACAGAAGAATATCGATGACATCAATACAAGACTATTGCCCTATAGAAATCAAATCAAATCAAGTCCTGATTATTTTCTATTCGATTAAAATCGCGTAGAATCAATTCCGACTGGTAAAATCTCCATAGAATACAGTCAAATCGTGTACAATAATCATATCTATAACATACTAAAAGTTGTGCGGTGAAAGTTATGTCAATAAGAAATCACGTCGAAAAGTCGACTACGAAAATACAAAACAAATCATAACTCGGTCAAAACTCAATATCTTTGAAAACAGAAGTAGGGTTCGGAGTCCTTACCACGAGATCTACACTTTTCCCAACAGCAGCGTCGGACGAAAAGCGCTCCGCGGCTTCCAAAACCAGGATTCCTCTTTTTTCCCTTTCTCTTTCTCTCTCCTCAAAATATCTAATTTTATAAAAATGATTTTCTCTCTCCTCAAAATGACCAGATTTTCATTTATCATTAGTCGGATCGGCCCGGCCAATCGCCACATCGTCCCAGGACGATCAGACCAAAAATATCGTCCTGGACGACTCCCAGAACTATTCTTCGGCCGATATTTTCTACAGTGCAGATCGGCCTGGACGATTTCCAATCGTCCTGGACGATCTTGAGAGGAAAAATCCAAATCAGAGAGGAACAGTAAGGGAACGAGGTCTCACAATCTCCCCACCTTAGAAAAATGTCATCCCGACATTTCCCTACAGGTGCGAGACAAAAACAACGCAAAACAAAATCGATTCAAATCCAAATCCAAAACAAAACTCGTCGAAATCCATACAACACACAATGCAATCAATCACATGTCAATCACTATGTATGCAGAATGAAGTCATTCTATCAAACTATCAATCAAATCGTTTCACTACACTTGCTCTGATACCAACTGTGATGCCCCAGAATCAAATAGTGAAAGGATTCGTCTGACATTCTGATCGAACTCCATTCCAGTTGCCTTGCTCGGACCTGAAAATTTAAACCACATATAATGAGCTTACAAAGCCCAGCAGGTCACCAAAGCCTACAACTGAAATCAAAGCACGGCAATGCTATCAATATGCAGGTCAATATAAAATCAAGTCAATCAATGGTCAATGAGTCTATGCAATGCGGAAATCAATAGTCGATTATCAATACAGCGGTAAAAACATCGATAAATCAATATTTCCCAGCAATCAAATCAGTAAGTGCTTCCAATCAATATCCAACCAATGTAGCAGTGTCTATCAATCTATACTATCTATACTATTAGGTCAATCAACCGTATCGTCTAATCAATTCATCGAGTCTATATCATCGATTCAATCAATATAAATCTATATCATCTATTCAATTAATATAAATCTATATCATCTGTCGAATCAATAGAGAAATCCGTAATGCTCAAAATCAATACCTCAATCAAATCTCTACAATCTCTATCCATTGCTATCGATAACATCAATACGGTCATCTAGTCGTCTTACTTATCGTATCCATCTATAACATCAATATAAAGGAATCATATCATATCATCTACTTGCAGATCAATCTATCGTGTAATCTTATCAATTAATTCTTCCAGTCAATTATTTATCAGCAAGGAAATCCATCGAACAATCGAATCAACTCAATAAATTAACCTCTATACAATGAAATCATCAGGTCAATTGAAATCAATACAATCAGCTCCATACAGAAATCTATTCTACGATAAATCAGTAACCTATCAGGATCTGTCGTATCAATAATATCCATATGTCAATATCATATCTATATCAATGTCTATATCGGTATCTATCATCGATATAATCTATATTCATGTCGCTGTCAATATCTATCAATACACAGAATCCATATCAATATCGGTGCCAGTGAATCAATACAATCTATATCAATATCAGTGTCAATCTCTATGAATCAATACGCAGGATTCATATCAATGTCGGTACCGGTATCTATGAATCAATCAAGTCGAGAATATCAAAATCAATCGGAAGAGCAATATGATAAATCCAATCGGAAAAGCAATACGATAAATCAATAAAATCAATAAATCCGTCAAATCAATCAATTAATCAAATCCAGTCTATACGATCAAGTCGATAAAATCAATCGGAAGGACAATACGATAGATCTACAGTAGCAAGTCAAATCAATGCAGAATCAATGGTATCAATGAATCTATGAATCTATGCCGTCCATGTCCATATCAATATCAATAATCAATAATCAAGTAGTATCAATGCTCAATGATCAATCAATGAAATCAATGAATCTGTACGATAAGAAATCAATTCGATAAATCCATCAAATCAATAAATCAATAAATCGATGCATATCATTCAATGGTCTTACTAGACAAGCACAAACATTAGTCATGATCGATAGTGCTGTTGTAGAATCTATATTGCTGTTGTAGATATCCGCACGTTGGTTCTATCAAGAAGAGTCGTCACTCTTTTGCCCGTCGGCCGCCCGTCGGTATATAAAACTCCTTATAACTCCCAATCGTTATATCGATGATCTATGGTCTATGATTTAAAGGAAAGCCCGTCGGCCCTCCATCCTGTACAGGTCAATATCTATCTCCAACCAACGTTCAACTAGGTTCCCACTTGTCTTTCAGTCTCAATCAGTTTAATGCAATAATTGATGCAATAATCAATAAGAAAGAAAACGAAAACGATCATATCAATAGTTATACGCATATCAATTCAATCTATCAATTTCAACCAAATCAGAAATCGTACGAAAATCGGGCAGAGTAACGGCAGTCGGTCAAATTTACACAAAAATCCTGTAAAAAGGCACAATTTCCAATTTCTTCCAAATTATAGAAGAATATCGATGACATCAATACAAGACTATTGCCCTATAGAAATCAAATCAAATCAAGTCCTGATTATTTTCTATTCGATTAAAATCGCGTAGAATCAATTCCGACCGGTAAAATCTTCGTAGAATACAGTCAAATCGTGTACAATAATCATATCTATAACATACAAAAAGTTGTGCGGTGAAAGTTGTGTCAATAAGAAATCACGTCGAAAAGTCGACTACGAAAATACAAAACAAATCATAACTCGGTCAAAACTCAATATCTTTGAAAACAGAAGTAGGGTTCGGAGTCCTTACCACGAGATCTACACTTTTCCCAACAGCAGCGTCGGACGAAAAGCGCTCCGCGGCTTCCAAAACCAGGATTCCTCTTTTTTCCCTTTCTCTTTCTCTCTCCTCAAATAAAAATGATTTTCTCTCTCCTCAAAACGACCAGATTTTCATTTATCATTAGTCGGATCGGCCCGGCCGATCGCCACATCGTCCCGGGACGATCAGACCAAAAATATCGTCCTGGACGACTCCCAGAACTATTCTTCGGCCGATATTTTCTACAGTGCAGATCGGCCTGGACGATTTCCAATCGTCCTGGACGATCCTGAGAGGAAAAATCCAAATCAGAGAGGAACAGTAAGGGAACGAGGTCTCACAGTCCTACCTTGCTAAATCATATATTAAAGTATCTACATATTGGTAGTATTGATAAATAGAACTATAGCATTGATAGAAGTCATGATGGGTGTAGATACATATATGGACTGCATATGATACATATAATAGATAAGAATTATGATATTGACACACACACACACACACACACACACACACACATATATATATATATATATATATATATATATATATATATATATATATATATATATATATATATATAATGATTCCTTTACTGATGTGTGAATGATTTCAGTAATATTTCTTTACGGATTTATTGATTCTTATATTGTATTAGCTACATATTCATTGAAATGATTTCGTATTTTTGTTATTGATCATTTTGAGCCTTATAAATGATAATTGAACATTAATGAAATGGAATGCTATTGATTAGATCGATTGAACTGAGCATGCATATTGATTCTTATGCATTGAGTTAAAAGATTTAGTGAATTTGAGTTAACACTTGGCATTTATACTCATTATGTAGTTACATGTTTATAGGAAAGGGTAAGGACCATGTGGCATGAAGCAATAGACAATATGTGTAGTTTTCATTCAACAATTGTTGTTTTTATTTTGTAGTTATGATATATTGAAAGTGTTGTAGTTAATTTTTTGTTATATGACTATTATATACATGACATTTTGGGTTTGTAATCACTGTATGTATTGATGAATATAAAATACAAATCACATTTCTTTTTATTGTTTATATGAAATTGGTAGGTCTAGTTAAATAGCTAAAATAAAAGACAACCGTAATTCTTTTAATTGCTTCTAGGGTGTGGCATACATAATGGATATGAACTTAACCAAAAGAGCATGACTAATTCAAGATACTTTTTTAGTCAAAAGAGTATTGTTAGTTCAAGATTTTTTATAGTCAAAAGAGCATGATAAAGAGAATTCATAGCACACTTAAAAGAGCATGATTGTATTAGGAGTAAATAATGTCAAAAGAGAATGACCAATCTAGGAAGTTTCTAAGCCCAAACAGCATGATTGAGAGGAGTTGAAAACTTAATCAAAATATCATGATTGTACTAAGGTAAACCCAACCATATGGGACTAGCTAAGTCTAAAGGAAAGCCTAAATAAAAGTACATAACTCCACTGTCATATAGAAATCAAGTCAATATATCAATCATCTAATGAATGCTTACCAATGATGCGAATAGGGAAGACTTGAATGTTCTCTAGAAGTGCCTTAGAATGCTTTGTTACAACATAAGCCACCTAGGTGTAAACGAACAAGGCTGAGCTATTCTAAGATACTAAGGGGTGTAGTCCCCCACTAGTTTGCTTAACAAAAGTGGCAACCCAACTGTGTGCTTTGAGAGTGAGGTGTAAGATTTGAACCATATCAACCAAGCCTAAATATAGTAAATAAAGTTGAAATCAAAATGTATCAAGTAGAGAGTCTAGAGTGAAGTATGATGACTATATGTCCCTAGCTAAACCTATGTCCAATATAAATGTGGAGTATAACTAAAAAAACACAAAATGCTAAAAGGCTAGTAAACCCATGTTTTTCATAAGTCAACCTAGTTTGATCAAGATATCACACAAGTGTGTGCCTAGTATTTTAAATAAAATTTCACTATAAGCAAAATTTATCAAATCAAAGAAAATTTAAATTTTGAAAATTTTGAATTTCTAAAAGTAAATTTGGATTTTTTTTTTAAAATTCCCATAGTTATCAAAAGGTGGAAATTCAAAACATTCAAATGCATTAGAGAGATTTTAAATTGAAATTTGGAATTTTGAATATTGATGTTTTGAAAAGTAAAACTCAAGTGGATAGTCAAATTGAAACCGTTTTTTATTAATTAAATGAATACTTAAAAAAAGAAATATCAGGACAATATGGATAGTTGGATAACCAAAATTCAAAATAAGTTGAACAAGGACCAAAATCACCCCAATTAATTAAAAATATAACGCGAGTGATTAAGGTATTTTTAAAATTTTTCTAGCATTTTTCATGTTTATCACCTAATAGTTGAAAATTATGAAAAACATTAAATAAAAAACTTTTAAATATTTAGAGATGTTTAATGTTTGACTATTAACTCTAGGGAGCTCAAATTAATCTTTCATTGATAAAATAATTAAAATATGTATATTTTTCATTATTCATAGGAAGGCATTTTAATAATAAAAATCCATAGCATGATGCACGTACAACAAATACACATGAAATTGAAATAAATGTTGGTGTATATATAATAAACATCTTAAAATAATTTCTAAAAATTATTAAAATTTTAGCATCTTTTATAGTTAATACATAAATATTAATAATTAGAAAAAATGACAAATAAATCATTCAATTGCACTTGATGGTTCAACACTTGATGTTTAAGCAACCCTAAAGTTTTCAAGGGCATTTAGGATATTTTACCATATTCAAAAAATAAAATATATGATTTTCAATATGTAAAATAGGAAATTATTTGATATCAAAAACAAAAAACCAAATCTATGGGATGTATGTCATGGCCTTGGGTCCACCTAAGGGCAATGATAAATCGGCATAGGCTGAACCAACTTAAGAGCTTAATTTTTTTTTTAATTTGGTTTACAATTCAATTGATTTAAGTAGTATAAATAAAAAAAATTAAATTTGAAAGTATAGTCAAAATGTATTGAAATTATTTTTGTTTAAATCCTTAACCAACATTTTATCTATGGTCCAAATTTTATTGAATTTGGTTGAGAGGCAAAACCTCATTAAAAATTCCATTATATTCTTACAAAATTCTATATGGATTAACTTGGACCGTTGGATCTTATTTATATAAGATCCAACGATCCCGCAGTCATCTTCCTCCCCGCGCCTTGGAAGGCTGATACTTCCAGACTGCCGCAGAGCGATGTCTCAATAAGGATAGTTAGGACATTTTTGGCTTACTGAGGATGCGCTTAATTGCATCTAACCCTGCTTCCACCACCATACAAAATGACCATCTAATGGCTTGCTAAAGGCGTGAAATTTCACTTACGTGGCTCATTACAGCTCCTGAAAGTTTCCCCTCGTCTTCACGACAGTGCGACATCTTCCATTAGATCTGCTAGAGGTGGTAGATGGAGCTCACAGATAGCATTGAAAGGAAGGAGTTTTGCTCTGGGAGATTGTTTCAGAAAGCTAATAAATGGTATGGTGAGCTCAGGAATGCTTAGTTTGCCTAATTATTATAAATAGTGGCTTAGCCAGGATTAAGAATGAGTTAACCTAACTTAATTAGCTGCCACTTGGCTTCCTTATACAGGATGGAGGGTGGTGACCTTGCCAGGAGAGGTAGATAAACGACAGTCCTGTGATTAAACATGGTTAAATCCTATTGGGCACTTCCAACGATGCTTAATCGTGGTTTTGGCAGACTAAACTTGGGTTAGTTACGTTAATCATAGCTAAGGATGTTGGTGGGGTTAGGTAAGGCTGTTCTTATCCGGTCATTTAGGTATTTGGCTAAGCCAAATGTTAAGAGTGTTTAAGCTTATTTGTATCTTCATTGGCTCAAATGGGCAAAAATTGGCTTACTTGACTACACTTGGTCAAACCTATGGTCAAATTGGGTTGACCAAGGTTGATTCAAGTCAATGCAAGCCTGAGGGTTTTTGTCTAAGTGATTGAAGCAATTTTGAATGATATGGAGGATTGAAATAAAGAGTAAGTTTGATCAAGGGGGATGCTTGACACATCTTTAAGAATAAATTAGAGGTTTGTGTTGGGGAATTGAATTGGTTCAAGTTCAAAAGATTATGATTGGGAATGATAAGCACAACTAAAGATTATGATGTACATTTAAGAAGAAAAATATTAATTTCCCAACATCGATTGAGTGACCTACTTAAATTGTATAATTCAAAACTACCCCCTTCCGGGTCACTTCACTAATGTTCTTACTTGGCAAAAAATGGGCAAAAATGTAATCAGGCTAGGCTTTGGCCAATTGAGTAAGATACAATGAAGGGAAATTAATTACTTTTTCATCTTTCTCTCCTCCACACAACTCCACTCCTAGGACTATACAAAACCCTTAATAGCTCCTAGGAGTTAATTAATACATTACAAAAGGAATAGTGATTATCAAACTCAATGTCCCTAAGTTTATAAATGCAATTGATACTAGGAACATAAAAAGGTACCCACTTACCTTTCAAAAAGAACTTATTATTCTGGGCTTCTTTAGCATTAGCAAAAAACTCTCTGACAATGTTAACAACATACATAGAGGGTTCCTCATGCAAAGTTTCCCAATCCCTACTCACAATAATTGACATAATAGCCCCACTAGGATTTGTAATCCCCCTATGGTATTAACTATTTGCAAACAAATAGTTAAGTATATTGTTCCTCACCTTCTACAGAAACAAATCATCTCCTATTATAGGAAAAAGAAGCCCTCTTCTTACTTGATTGCATTTTAGGGGACATTAAAAAATATGGAGTAGTGGAATTAGAAAATATGAATCACAAAAGTAAGAGAGAAGAGAACTCAAAACTTAGTGAAAAAAATTTAAAACTAACCGCCATATTTAAAATACTTGATAAGCATTGCAACACTTTAATGAGTAAAGTTACATCAATAGGAAGGGCTAAACAAAAAAACTATTAAAACTAAACAAATGTTTTGTGTGATAAAACATGTGGCACTATGGTGAAAGCATGGGAAAATGAAGCACTAGCTTTTTAACAATAGGATTATCGCGGTGCTTAACACATACGAGAGTTGAAGTGCTAGAAAAATTCTGCTGCCATAGTATTGTAATGGCTAATTATGGTTTTGACCTAATTTTATAGCATTGAAGGCAGTGTTGTAGTGCTCAATAAAGATTCATAATGAAAAGAGATGCCTTGTGTTGAATAAAATGTTTTAGCACTATATAATTAAAGGATGTAATACCATATCACTACATGGATTGGCGTTGAAGCATTCTGTAAGTGGAAGTAGCACTATGACACTTAAATTTATGGTGCTGTGGCATTATATTACACTAATTTTCATGAGACTCCAGTTCAATAGTGCCCGATTTAGATGCTACTGCGCTTAATAAGCAAGTGTTAAAGTTCTCTAAGACCCAATGTTATGGCATTGGCTTAAATTTGCAAATTGTATAAACCTAAAAAAATGATGCAATAATTTAAGTCACAACCATACTTAGTAACTTACAAATAACACAAGCATAACATTTTTCAAAAATTTTAAACCAAAATAATAAATACAATAAAACACATTAATAACAAAAATAAGATTAAACACCAACAAAATTAGGTTGCCTCCTCGGCACACTAAGTTTATTATCTTCAACCAAACTTGCCTAGATTTTCCTTTTAGTTGTAAGGCATAATTACTAATCCTCAAATACTCCAAGCTATGATCTTTCCATTTTCCTTTGGGTTAACTTCAGTGGTATTGGGTAAGATGCCATGCGGCCTACTACTAAAGAAAATTACAAATTATTCTAATTATTTTTTTAAAATTACTAATAAAAGTAGCTTGACTTTGTAATTAGTTTCCCATTTGAGTCACTAAGTCCTTCAAAGGTGTCTTCCTATATCTAAATTGATTATGTTGATTAAAGCTAGGGGATAAGAAGGTCTAGGGTTCGCTTTAGGTTATTAAGGATTATTCCAATTTCCTCCATTGTTTGATTGACTTGCATTCCACTAAGTTCCACCATTATTATTATTTCAACTGAAATTAGGGTTGTTCCTCACACCAAGATTATAAGTATGTGAATGGGATTTATTTTTGTCTTCCAATCAAATTTACTTTCTTTATCCCTTGAACATTAGACTCAATAACATCATTCAAATCATGCTCTTCCAAATGCATAAATGATCTTGAACTAGAGCTAACTCCAAAGTTATCTGACTTCTTGGGCATGGCTTCTATCTAAGTTATAAGAATCGATAACGCATCTGGCTCATTGACACTTACTACTCTTTTAGGAATTACCCTTTCTGAAGACCACTGAAAATTATTTATTGTCATCTCCTCTATCAAAGTTTAAGCCTAATAAAAGACTTCCATATCAAAGAATCTCTAACTACTACATCAATTGCAGACCTAAGGTATCTTATAAGCCCATTATAAAAAATTTGAATCACCAATCAATGAGGAAAAATATGATGAGGGAACTTAATAATCATCTCCTTAAATCTTTCTCAACCCTCATAATTTGACTCTCTATAAAATTTGGAAAATAGAGTTATATCATTCCTAAGCTTAGCAGTTTTAAATGGTGAGAAATATTTTTATAGGAACTTATATGCAAACTCATTCTAAATAGTTATAGAGCTTGTGAAAAAGAAATTTAACCACATCTTAGCTTTGTCTCTCAAAGAAAATGAAAATATATAAAGTTTAGTGACATCATCCCTGACTCCATTACACTTAAATATTACATAAATTTTTAAGAAGATAACTAAGTGTAAGTTAGGATACTCAATAGGAGTTCCCCCAAATTGATAATTTAATATATTTGAATAATGATAGGTTTCAATTCAAATTTATTGGCTTGAATTTGAGGTTGAGTGACACCTCCAAATTCAATATTAAGTCCTACCTATTCTAATCGAAATTAAAAAAGATAAATATATGATATTTTATATTTTGAACCTACATATGTTTGGAAGTATTTTGGTGTGTGAAAAAGGTTTGCATGCATTCTGGAATGTGTTTCAAGAGGTTGGAATGCTTATTCATGAATTCTATAAATTTTCCACCTAGAGCACCACAACATTGGGTGTTTTGCATGACACAACATTGTAGTGTCACCTAGGTACAGAATAGTGACATTCTTGTGCCGTAGTCTCGAGTTTTTGGAATTTGAACTAGCGTTACAGTGCTAGATGGCGGCACCGCTGTGCTAGGCCACTTTCTGTACTTAAATATAATATGAAATCAATTATTCCATTCATTTGTTTATGTATGGTAGTTGGCATTGGATAAAGGTGATGGCTATAAATGAAACATAAGGATTTTTGAGCCACTTCGGGTCATTTTCATCGGCTCAGTTCAAAAAATCTTCTGGATTGAGATAAGTCATAATATGCATATGTTAATTTTCATAAATATACAATTTTTCCAATTTTTTTGATTAAATTTATATTTTTATTACCAAAAAAATGAGTATAACTTTACAGAGAAAAAAATTTTCACCACATAACTTTTATATGTTATTGAGATTGAGATTCTAAACATTTTAAATATTTCTTAGAATTTTACATGGTGGGGGGGGGGAGTTGAATTTTATTGAATAAAAATAATCCAAACTCTAAAAAAATTGCATTATGGTGTTATTAATATTTTAAAATGATATTTTATAGGATCTCAAGTGATTTGATTATGTTTTAAAACTATTTTTACTCAATAAAATTTTTTGTTGGCTATCACTATAAAAAATTGTGCAATCATGAAAGTGCCTGATTAATCTTAAATTACTACAATGTGATGAAATATGTGTTTATGTGATTGAATTGTGTGATATTGAATAGTTTTGACATGAAAAAAAATCTATTGGGAGATATAATGGACAAGAATCCTTGAGACTCTATGTATGGCAAAGAATCTGAATTTAAAGTCTATCTTGTGTGAGTCATAATGGGAAAAAATATTTTTAGATTTTATCTGAAAGAGGAGGAGGTTTTGTTGGGAGTCATTAGGAATCATAATCCCGTGAGATTCTATTTGGGATTGAAGAAATATGTTATATGAATTTTAGTTTAATTCAAAGCTCAGTATTATCATTTAACAATTTTAATAACATCTATGCTTTTATTGCATTACTCAACACAATAATTTAATATACTAGATTTAATTATATTTAAAATATTCTAAAAGTAATTTGTAAAAGAAATAATTTAAAAATTTTCATCTGTATTTATGACTTGCTGAGATGTTACAGTGGGTTTGCATTCCATTTTTTAAGGTTAGGGAAAATGAAGGAGCCTATGGATTAACAATTTAATATTTGATCTAAGTTTATATAGGTATTTGCCTATTTTTAATTTTTGTGCACTCATGACTTGCTTTGGTTAAATTTTGCTCGGCTCTCTATTGTATTGCCATGTACTATAGTGTAGATCTTATGCATATACTTTAATGAATTAAAAGAAATTATGTGGATGAGTTTATTTTAATTACTCTAGATGATTTATTAGCTCTATAGTTTGTTGTTTGTTTAAAATATATATTGGAAGAGAATTTAAAATATTTCTAAAACTAGATCTTGGGACTTGCTTATCACAGCTAAACATAATAGGTATTATCTAGTTGGGTTGGGTTGTGATAAGATTTTGGTGGTATCATAGCAATAGTTTAGGAAATAAGTTATAAAATAGAGCTACAGGAAATTGAGCTCAGTGCAGTAGAGGATTAGTTGAGAAGACTATAGAAGATATTTAATGGTGTGTAGTGTCATCCTGAGAGGAAAGTATTTTTAGCAGTATTTCTATTAGATGGTGAGGTAGAGCATCGATGGATGGGCCAGTAGGAGAAAAAATTTTAAGGAATATTGAATTCTCTAATTAGTAGCTAGAAGTTCTCTGATATGTTTTGAGTTTGGTTTGTACCATTTTTTGCATGTCAGCATATGCAAGAGACTTTTCTAGGATTGGTTTTGAGTATCAGCCTACACTCCTTTATAGATGGTTAAAACTCACACAGATAAGTGTTATAGACTTATGAGAGGACTTCAAGACAGTCTAAGATAGCCATTGGTACCATTTCACATTATTTATTTTTTTGAGCTTATAGAGAGAGTCCAATTAACTAAAAATGATAAGATACCTACTCAACAATAATGAATTATTAGTAAGATGAGGTTAAGTGGTGAGACATATAGTAGTGGAATTTTTGAAAGAAGAGTATATTTATATTTGGAGAGTCTAAGAATGGTAGAATGTCAATATCTATAGCAGCTATGAGTGGGAGTATTGTTGTTAGTTCTGGTGGTTTTCTTAGTAGGGGCACTTATGTGCACTATTTATGGCGGATAACATTTTGGTCAGTGTCACATGATGACTAGATAAAACTTCAAGAGTGGCAGGTAGAACATCGGGTAGTGAAGTGTTTACAAGAAATATTAGATAGATAATCTAAGTCATGATCTGATAGTTTGGTTCGACTAATAAGGAATCTGAGGGTTGCTCCACTTTTTACATTTTTTTGAGGGAACATCTGGTGGATCTAGTTCTCTAATAGGCTTAGCAGCATGTAAACTATATGGTAATGATACGAGAAAACCTAGTGGTTCAATTGCTCCATATAATACCCAAAAATGTTTAAAAGATATGTAAGTATAAGCTTCCTCTAAATGTTCATTTAGTTTTATTAATTCTCATTATTTAATTATTAGGTATTAGTTAAATTAATTTATGTACTTAATCCGTAAAAGGTAATGATTTTTTTATATCACTGTAGCAGTCAGAAATTTTCACTTATCTATGCATGCAAGCTTTGATGGAAAATCTTAGTTAAGTAGATAGTGGAAAGGATAGTGGAATAAATAGTGGGAATAAAATATTAGTTAAGTAGATAAGAAGCTAGAGCACTACTCCACTTTATTTTCTCATTAGCTTGCTTTAGCATTCAAGAAGGCGGACTGTGCCGGTGACTTGCAGGTGGAAGGAGGCGAGCTCAAGCATGCAAATGCAGTCTTTAATTGTTGATTTCTAAATTTCAGGTTAGTAGATTTCTGAGTTAGGAAAGAAGTGTAGTAATGGTAGGAATGAATTGTATAACAACATATTTTAGTGATTTTCTTTGAAACGAGATGTGGTTTACTTGAATTAGGTTATACTGCTAAGGTAGGATACTGCAGTTGTTGAAAAACAGTTGAAAACTATTTGTAAGGCTGCCATATTTGCTGAAAATAGCAAATTTGGAGCAATAGACTGTTGTAGTTGTTGAACTACTGAAAACAACAAAGTTTGCAAGGGTGAAAATTGTATGTAAGACTGCTGTAGTTGCTGAAAACAGTAAGTTAGAGCTGTATCCTATTGAATTTTATCAAGAGAATGTTGTAGATGTTGTTGTGAATCTCTACTCTCAGCTATTATTAACTATAAACTGAAATCAGGTAGAACAACTTAAATAAGGAAAAGGGATTTTGAATGGAATGAAGGAGAGTTACGATCGAGGTGGTGTATAAGCGGAAAAGAAAACATAACCTAGAAGAACAAATTCCAAGTGAGGTGAGATATCCAACAATATAGAAATAATAAAAAGTTTATATAATTGTAAATTGATATTTATCTTGTTTATAATAGCAATTCTTTTCCTATGATGGCATGTAGTTCAAATAGCTCATTTGCTTCATATGTGAATTATTTGTAGTTGATTCCAATTTATATAATTGTTGGAAATTGTTATATAAAAGAAATGTACCTGAAATGAAGGAGAGTATAAGTTCTTTTAAGTCATATGTTGGGGGATAAGCCTGCACCAGTAAGGGCAAAAGACCTGACAAGGTAAGCCTATACTCTCTCATTCTAAAAGTTGAGAATTTAGACTCAACCTTGAATGAGAGACAAAATTTAATTCTAAAAGTTGGGAATTTAGACCCAACCTTGAATTGAAAGACCAAAAAGGGTGCACAAGCTTATAGACATCATATGACTTGTTTGAAGCTGTTAATTAGACAGCTAAAAAGGGAAAGCAATGCTATGCATTTCTTACTATCAGTATGAAATTTCAATATGTTTTACCTATGTTATGAAATTCTTAATTGTTAAATAATGTTATTATTATTTCTTTTACATTGCTGGTGTATTTCATTGAGCTCTAGCTCATTAGCAGTGGTTTTACTGCAGGTAAGGGAAAGGAGCCCGTAGGGCACTAGGCGATAAAGAGGTGATCGTTCGTTTTTTGGTGTAAATATGTTTTGGTGTACAAAGAGATCTTAGAGGAGATCTTGGATAGCTATATAAACCTTTTTGTATGTAAGTAAATTTTGAAAGTTTTAGTAGAGCTCTGTATTTTGTTTTAATTATGTTTGATGTTCAGTTAGGTATATTACATGCTTCTTATATGTTGAAGTCCTTCTCTGTTATACTCTAGTTGGTGTTAGAGGGTGAGCCATACTGGGGTGTGACAGAAATTTGTATCAGAGCCTAACTAAAAATCAAGTGGAAGCATAGTTGGATTTAGATCATGAAGTAGGATGAGATATTATGTATGAATATGATATATACAAGAGCTATAGGTTGAATCAAGTTTTAATGGAAGTATGCATAACATTTTAGTACAATAGCACATGTGCATAATATGTTTATTTAATGCTTTGAAATTATTATATTTTTTTTTATATTAGTATATGTATTATATGAATTATCTATATGTTTACAGATAAATATGTCTGAGGAGTTGCCAGAAAGAATGACTGGTCAGTCTTTTAGGCCAGATACGAAAATAGGAATGCATGAGGGAAACAAGTCTAAGGAGCTTCAAGATATTGTGCATTTGATTTCACAAGTGGTAGATAAAATGACATCTATGGAGAAATCTTCTACCAGCAGTGGACCCAGATCAGAAAGTGATAGTGAAGTGGATCGACATTTAAAATTATTTCAGACTTTTAAATCGCCGGCATTTAAATGTGCAAGCGATCCAACAGTGGCTGATGAATGGTTGCTGAAGATTGGAAAGATTTTAGATGGTATGATATGTCCTGAAAACAAAAAGGTACCATTGGCTACTTTTGTGTTAGAAGGAGAAGCGGAAAGATGGTGGCAAGCACAACATAGAGAAAAATTTGGACATATGCCTATCACTAGTATACATTGGGATGATTTTGTAAAGGTTTTTAGAGATTGGTTCATTCCGCCTTCAGCCAGATTAGCTTTGCAAGACAAATTCTTCAATCCGACTCAGGGTTCTAAGACAGTTTATGCAATATGAAGCTGAGTTTACATCTTTGTCCCGATATGCGCCACATTATGTCAGCACCCAGGAGGAGAAGTGTCACAGATTTTTGAGAGGCCTGAGGGATCAGCTACGACTTGCATTGGCGCCTTTTGATATCAATGAATTCTCAGTCTTAGTGGAGAGAGCCAGGAGAATAGAAAATGAGCTTAATTTTTCTAAGCATAGTCTGGAGCAGCAACCAATAGGCAAAAGGAATTCGAAAGGGATGATCGATTCAAAAATAAGAAGCCAAAGTTGGAGGATAAGCAAAAACAGAGTCAGCTTGAAAAACCTTTGTGCGAGCAGTGTGGGAAGTAACATTTTGGTCAAGGTTTGGTGGGATATGGCCGATGTTTCAGATGTGGTGGGTTGGGTCATCGCAAGGTAGACTGCCCTCAAGAAAGAAGAATCAATGTCAGACCACAGGGATATCAGGGGTACCAAGAACAGGCACAACATAAGAGATATCTAGAAGGCAATCAGACAGGAAAAACTCAATCCCAAGGAAGGCCAATAGTACAAGGAAGACCACCAGTTCAGTTAAAAGGAAGGGGAAGCATCTGATGTTAAAAGCAACCCACCTGTGAAAGCTAGAGTGTTTGTCATTACACCCCAAGAGGCCAAAGATTCAGAGGAGGTGGTGACAGGTATACTTTTGATTGCTAATAAGTTTGGCAAAGTTCTTTTTGATTCTGGTGCATCTCATTCATTTATTTCTGAAGAATTCTGCGTGGATTTATCCGTTGAGACTGCATGTTTTACACCTACTTTATCTGTTAAGATGCCAACAGGGGATAGTTTTCCTGCTAATAAGATGTGTCTTATAAATTTGAATATTCAGGGTTATAAATTTCCAACATAATTGATTATATTGCCTATTAAGATGTTTTACATCATCTTGGGAATGAATTGGTTAGTTAAACATTTTGCTACAATTAAATGTTGGAAGAAAAGAATAAAATTTAATTTACCAAATGTGAAGACATTTTAATATTCCGATGAGAAGAATGCAACATCATCTCTTATTAGTGCAATGAAGATGGGTAAATATTTAAGGAGGGGTGAGTTAGTATTCTTAGCCAAAATGGAGGTTTTAAATAAAGATGTTCAAGCTTTACAGAATGTTCTAGTTGTCTTTGAATTTTTAGATGTATTTCCAGAGGAATATGGTCACTTGTGAGTTTTAGAGTTATGCCTTTTGGGTTGACAAATGCTACTCCTGTCTATTTTCATGGGATATCAGATGAAATCAGATTTTTAAAAGACTACATATATAAGTTTGTGGATCATTTTCATGAATGACACATATTCATGATATACTCGAAGACTTGATGAAAAATGAGCCTATGCTCTAACATATTAAAGGCAGAGTTTTGGAAACATTTGAGGAAAAATCAACCTATATGCAAAAATATTCTAAATGTGAATTTTGGCTAAAAAGTATTTCCTTTCTTGGGGCATATTATCAGTTGGTTATGAAGCGATTTATCTGTAGACCCACACAGTAAGTAAAAAGCAATTATGGAATGGGGCAACACCAAAAAATCGATTACAGAGGTTCATAGTTTTCTTTGGACATCGTCGCAGGATTATTACAGAAGATTTATCAAATAGAATTTTCACATGATTGCTATGCCTTTGTCTAGAACTTAATTGAGAAAGGAAAAGTTAAAATTTGAATGGACAAACTGAATGTGCGAAAAGCTTTCCAGCATTGAAAGAGCATCTACCGGACTGTGCCCCGAATTTTAAAATTTAAAAAATTATTTTTTTAATTTTGACAGTTTCCCACTCAGGAACATAATAAGAATTTCAGATTTATAGTGAAGGCAATTCTTTGAAGGGCGTGGGATGGTGATTCTAATGCAGGATTTTAATGGTAATTGCTTATGCATCTCGTCAGCTATAAAGCCCCATGAAAGAAATTATCCGCCGACCTCATGAGTTTGGAGCTTGGCTGCAATGGTATTTGCTTTTGAAAAATTGGAGACTATATCTGTTAGTGGGGTAAGAAGTGAAATGATTCAATGACCACCAGGGAGTCTCTAAATAACATATTTTCGCAGAAAAAGATTTAAACTCTCGTCGATAAAGAAGGTTGGTTGGAACTCATTAAAGATTAATGATTTGGTTTTCCAATATTTGTCCAGGAAAAGCTAAATATTGTGGACTGCTGCTTTAAGTCCGCAAGTCTACAGGAATGTATTGAAATGTATGACTTACTCTTTAGAGGTTTCGATTGATCCCAAAAATGAAAAATTTTGCAATTGGCTGATTAGAGACTTTGAACATGTAGAATATTTGTATCCAAGATGACCGGTTAAGCCCACTTTAACAGATTGATATCATGAGAAGCCTCAGGTGATTAGTAGTGAATCTTCAAAATTAAATAGAGCAGTTCTCCAATCAGGGAAAGACACTGATCTTTCTATATAATGTTTGATTGGAATCATTATGGCATTAAAATCCAATTCGTGGGAGGTAATCAATGATCATGAAGTCTATGAGAAGAGAAATTTATGCATAAGAACTCATCATCCTGCCTATACAATTCACCCAGGCAGTACTAAGATGTATAAAGACATGATAAGTAATATACTGGTGGGCCATGCATGAAGAAAGAGGTTGCTATATATGTTGCTAAATGTGAATGCGGGTCAATATGGTGAAAGCTGAACATCAATGACCTAGTGGAATTACTCGCAATCACTTACCTATCCCCTGTGTGGAAGTGGGAAGAAATTGCAATGGATTTTGTGATGGAATTTCCCAGATATAGACAGGGACCATGACAGTATATTTGGGTAATTGTAGATCGACTAACAAAATCAGCTTCACTTTTTATCCTATCAAGCAAACTAATTTCGGTAGAACAAATTGGTCACGACTTATATGTAAAGAAATTGCCAGATTACATTGTAATTCCAAAAAGTCAATATTTTTCGATACGAGAAGGTCGTTTAACATCGAGACTGATGAAAGTGGCATACGTCATGAATAGCTTTAAGGTACAGGATTTGCAATGTCTAGTACTGCTTATCATCCACAAACTGCATGGTCCTCCGAAAGAACCATTCAAGTATTGGAGGATTAATTGAGATTATGTGTTTTGGGATTTCAAAGGTAGCTGGGAAGATCACATACCATTGAATCGAATATTTGCCTACAACAAACAGATACCAATCCAGTATACAAATGGCACCATTATGATGCACTTTATGGTAGAAAGTTGAGAACCCCTTAACTTGGGTTGAGGAAGGAGAAAGGAACCAATATTTGGCCCAGATCTAGAGGAGGATAGCAACAGAGAAAAATTAGATTAATCAGAGACAGATTAAAGGCTGCTATCAGGATCGGACAACAAAAATATTTATGACCCCAAACATAGAGCAGTAGAGTTTGAAGTGGGTGACTTTGTATTCTTGAAGGTTAAACCTATGAAGGGTACAACTAGATTTGGTAAGGGAGGCAAATTGAGCCCTAGGTTTATTGGACCTTTTGAAATTGTTGAAAGAATTGGAAAAGTTGCTTATAGACTTGCTCTTCCAGCTGACATGTCAGATATACATAACGTTTTTCATGTGTTAGTGCTAAGGAAATGGGTTACAGATGCCCATCAACGAATCTCACATGATGATATTGAGCTACAGAAGAATCTGACTTATACGGAAGAACCCGAAAGAATACTAGATTTTGATAGTAAACAGCTCTCAGAAATCGTCAGATTCCTTATGTTAAAGTAAAATGGAAATACAGGATTAAGAAAAAGAAGCAACCTGGGAGAGGGAAGAAGATATTAGAATGAAGTTTCCTCATTTGTTTGATGACCAGAAGAATTTTGAGGACGAAATTTTAAATAAGGAGGGGTGATTTATAATACCCAAAAATGTTTAAAAAGATATGTAAGTATAAGCTTCCTCTAAATGTTCATTTAGTTTCATTAATTCTCACTATTTAATTATTAGGTATTAGTTAAATTAATTTATGTACTTAATCCGTAAAAGGTAATGATTTTTTTATATTACTGTAGCAGTCATAAATTTCCACTTATCTATGCATGCAAGCTTTGATGGAAAATCATGTGGCTGTAGAGTTAGTGGAAAGGATAGTGGAATAAATAGTGGGAATAAAATATTAGTTAAGTAGATAAGAAGCTAGAGCACTACTCCACTTTATTTTCTCATTAGCTTGCTTTAGCATTCAAGAAGGCAACTGTGCCGGTGACTTGCAGGTGGAAGGAGGCGAGCTCAAGCATGCAAATGCAGTCTTTACTTGTTGATTTCTGAATTTCAAGTTAGTAGATTTCTGAGTTTAGGAAAGAAGTGTAGTAATGGTAGGAATGAATTGTATAACAACATATTTTAGTGATTTTTCTTTGAAACGAGATGTGGTTTACTGGAATTAGGTTATACTACTAAGGTAGGATACTGCAGTTGCTGAAAAAACAGTTGAAAACTATTTGTAAGGCTGCCATATTTGCTGAAAATAGCAAATTTTGAGCAATAGACTGTTGTAGTTGTTGAACTACTGAAAACAGCAAGTTTGTAAGGGTGAAAATTGTATGTAAGACTGCTGTAGTTGCTGAAAACAGTAAGTTAGAGCTGTATCCTATTGAATTTTATCAAGAGAATGTTGTAGATGTTGTTGTGAATCTCTACTCTCAGCTATTATTAACTATAAACTGAAATCAGGTAGAAAAACTTAATAAGGAGAAGGGATTTTTGAATGGAATGAAGGAGAGTACGATCAAGGTGGTGTATAATAGCAATTCTTTTCCCATGATGACATGTAGTTCAAATAGCTCATTTGCTTCATATGTGAATTATTTGTAGTTGATTCCAATTTATATAATTATTAGAAATTGTTATAAAAAGAAATGTACCTGAAATGAAGGAGAGTATAAGTTCTTTTAAGTCATATGTTGGGGGATAAGCCTGCACCAATAAGGGCGAAAGACCTGATGAGGTAAAGTCTATACTCTCTCATTCTAAAAGTTGAGAATTTAGACTCAACCTTGAATGAGAGAGAAAATTTAATTCTAAAAGTTTGGGAATTTAGACCCAACCTTGAATTGAAAGACCAAAAAGGGTGCACAAGCTTAAAGAATCATTATGACTTGTTTGAAGCTATTAATTAGACAGCTAAAAAGGGAAAGCAATGCTATGCATTTCTTACTATCAGTATGAAATTTCAATATGTTTTACCTATGTTATGAAATTCTTAATTGTTAAATAATGTTATTATTATTTCTTTTACATTGCTGGTATATTTCATTGAGCTCTAGCTCATTAGCAGTGGTTTTACTGCAGGTAAGGGAAAGGAGCCCGTAGGGGCACCTAGGCGATAAAGAGGTGATCGTTCGTTTTCGCGGTGTAAATATATTTGGGTTGTACATTAGAGTACTTTAGAGGAGATCTTGGCTAGCGTATAATAAAACCTTTTTGTATGTAAGTACAATCTCGAAAGTTTTGTATAGTCTCTGTATTTGTTTTAATTGATGTTTGAAGTTCTAGTTAGGTATTATTTAAGCTTCTTTATAAAGATGACGTCCTTCTCTGTTATACTCTGTGGGTGTTAGAGGGTGAGCCAGATTGGGGTAGTGCACTCAGCTCTAGTTTAGTCATTGTGCGTTATTATTTGACTCAGCATTA